>OY728150.1:1533781950-1536281950 GCA_963277665.1 Viscum album
AAAAGGAATGCTTCCTTTCACTTACCTTGGTGTTACTATCTTCTTGGTCAGGCCTATGTTTTGTCACTTTTCTACTATTGTGGACAAAATTTTAAATCATATTTCCTCATAGAAGGGAAATGCTCTCTCCATGACAGGTAGAACATTCCTTGTTAAAACTAATATTGTCTCTAATATGGTTTACACCATGATGGTCTAAAAATGGAATGTTGATCTTATTAAAATGATGAACATTGCTATTATGAATTTAATCTGGAGAAGAAGTACTTTGGAAGGAAATCTTTTTTCTATTCCCTGGTCAACCTGTTGCAAACACATTAAGAATGGTGGTATGGGTATAATTTTTTTAAATTCTTCAATGAGCCCCTTAAGGCTAAACTCCCTTGGAATCTTCTTCAGAACTCCTCAGATGCTAAAACATTTCTCAAAAATTGATTACTTAACAAACATAGAGAGGGAAACATGAACTACATTATTTCTTCCATTTGGCCGGCCATCAGAAAATCCTTCATCAATATTTTGAACAATTCTATATGGATTGTCTCCATAAACCCTTCCATGAAATTCTATATGGATAACTAGATGAGATCACCATTATTTCTTATGGAATCTTATAATCAAAATCTAGAAAATATCTACAACAAAATCATAGACATCTTAAGATCTCTTCATGACCACCTCCCTAATACTATTCTAAATGACATTGAAAACAACTCTTTCACTAACACTGATGACTTCTTAATTTGGGAACTAGATCACAATGGTATGATTTACTCTAAAAATTTCTATATTCATTATTTATGTAACCTTGAGAATGACTACAGATGTATAAAACATTACAACAAATCTTGGATAAATCTTTCAAGATTTAATCTCATATGGAATCTCTCTCATAATAGAGTCCCTATTGATATTTTCCAACAATCTTTTGGAATCCAGGTTTTCTATAAGTGTAAAATCTATAACCTAAATAGAGAATATTATAATCACCTCTTCCTTTATTATGATACTTCTTCTACTCTTTGGAACTATATTCTTGACATTTTTAATTTCAAATGGTTGTTTTCCGAATCTGTCAAAACTCAACTAAAGAAATGTACAGATATGGAAGGATATCAACAAATCAAGATCCTTTTCTTAGCTATTGTTGTTGAATTCCACCATGTCATCTGGTATGACCGGAATTCTATAATTCATTACAATTACTCAATTAATCTAAATGTAGGTTAGATGAATATTCTTATATCTATACATGATGTAGCATTATTACAAAAGGGACATTTCCACAACATCGTGCATGACATAGGAATCCTAAAGCGGCTACAGATTAAGGGAAATTTCTGTAACACCTCATGATTCCATGGTACGTTTCCATTTGAATAATGCAATGGCGTGCATTGTACCAACTTTGAGATTCTAACACACCACAACCAATCAAACTAGACGTTATGAATAGTAATACCTAATTTTTGAAATTTTATAAATTCTATCTCTAAAAATGGACTTCATTTTTGGATTCGGAATATCAAAATTAGCCTAGGGTGAAATTTTGGTACTTTTCGGATAACTTTCATATTTTGATGAATAATGAAAATTACTAAATTTTAATTAAAACAACTTTTTTAATCAAAATAATTAATAGTGATAAATTATGAATTTGAGTGGTTATAAAGTATATTTAGAATATATTTTTACCATTTATTACAATGTTGGTCATTGGAAATAATTTCACAATTAAACCGAACATAAACAAGTATCCATCTTTTGATAGTTATTATATCTTAAAAACACGGTTTTTGTTTTGACAGCGGAAATTAATTTTAAATTAATTTCTGCCACTTATGTGTTTTGAATTTCGAAAAATGGATTCCATATTTATAATTAGGATTTTCAAATTGTGTAAATAGGGAACTTTTATTTTTAGACATTTTGAATAATTACTTTGGTAAATATTTTATTTACCATGGTTAAAGGGTAAAACCTGTAAATAAGGGTTAAAAAAATATAATAATAATAACAAATTACCCTAAAACGTGTACTAACCTTATTTTTTGATACATGTTCGACCATGGGCATCTTTGGGGAGATTTTGGGACACCATGGTGGCACTTGTAACTGATAGGGACACTTTATTTTAATTAAGTTAAAATGAATACAAAAATGACAAAAGCATATATCTTTTAGACAAACAATTTTTACATAGGGTTATATTTGATGGATTTTAGACTATAAATATTCATTAGAAAGATAAAACGATTTCCTAAATAAGGATACTTTATTTATAATTTTTAGACATTAAATAATGTAATTTATTGATGACACAATGATGATTTACTAATTACCATAATAGTGAAAAATTAAAAAAATTGATATTATAAATACGGAAATAAATATAATTTGAGACTTTTAATGAATTAAACTAATTTTATAGGTTAATATGATATTTTAGGATTTATTTAATTGACTTTTTTGGAAGCAAAAATTCTGTTATGATTTTTACAAAAATCAACTATTGAATAGTCTCAAAATTGACATAAAAGAGTTTTTAAAACAAATATTATATTATTAATTGATATTAAATTTCTAAAAATATAAGGATCGGAAAAGAGACTTACATAATTATAGGTGTATTATTAATGTACCACTTTGGGGTCTCTTGGATATATATAGTAAGTTTATTGACAATATAATATAAAAATACAAAGAGACATTGTAAAAGTGAAACGAATTAACTAAGAATTAATACTTAAAGATAAGGTTAGTATAATGACCCAAACCTGGCTAAATTATATTAGTTGAGTGGTTTTCGACCTATACACACCTTAAAATTTAAATAATCCTCTTTTGAGCCATTCGAAACTGAATATGAATTTATTATAAAATAATATTTCTAGCTTTTCCCAAGGTGCCCCTCACCCCTCTTATAAAAGGGAACTCCCCCTTCTCATTAACTCACACCTTAAAAGCCTTTTGGTTCGTCCAAACTCTGCCAAAATACTCTCTAAACTTCCCTCACATAATCCTAGAGTCCTTTATTTAGGTATAAAGCCATCTTAATGAGCCCTTTTGATCAAATCAAAAGGAAGAACGAAAAGAAGAGGTAATGATTTCACCACCCTTTTTCAAGTTCCTTTATTCTTCCACTTCTTCTTTCCTTGTTATTACCATTATAATATAATAACTCCAGTATCTTATATATACTGTGATGTGATTATAAATATGGTACAATCATATTCAGTATTCTATCCATCCTTTAAATAACATGTCACCATACGTGCGCACGTACGGCTTACCGTCTCCACGTTGTGGTGTAATTGTTATTCAATAAATTATTATTTGGATGGGTATAATAATGATGTGTAATTAATGTAAATAATAAATGTAACATGATAATGATTCTGTATATATGATATAACATCTAATTATATATTATTTTAATATCAAAAGAATGATATTGTCCCTCGTGCATACGTACGGACTACCGTCTCCACGAACAAGATGAGATTCATTCTCCATCGTATCCATTCAAGTATAATTATCATTTGATTATTTAAAAATAATGTTTAAGGACTTGATATCATTATGGATAAGAATACGATACAACCTATCCATGAAAAACATGGCTTACATAACAAAACATATAAAAGAAGACGAGTAAGTTAACACCCGAAACAACGTTAATACTAAGATATTATTAACAAATCAATGTTAAAAGATCATATATGATATCATAATAATGTAAATTATTCTTTAATAATTCAATAAAAATTATTTCACCATTATACAGGAGGTTAACCTGCCTTCGACCAAGGAAAAATTACAAAGTAAGGGGTTTCTTATCTTACTTTTAATTCCGTGAGAATTCCATTGTTCACCACTTATTTATTACATGTGGTGTGTGTACTGCCCATGTTTGTATTTATTGTGTAATATATTTTAATTCATGTATATTTACATCATCATTGTCTGATCCTTCTTTCATGGGTGTATGTTTTGTATGCTACCAAATCAATAAGGGAATTTGAAATTTCAATTTCCACTCATTAGGCTTTACGCATACTTCATTGATTATTTTACTTAAAGATTATGTGTGGAATCACTATTAATTTGATTATGTCATAATTTCCACTCCCCTTTCTGTGGATATACTTTTTATACACATAATCACTCCATTGATAAATTCTCAAGTCATCGGTATGAACTTGATAAGAGTAATTTTTACTCAATCTCGATTTGTTGAGATAAACATCCAATTCATTGGTGTTGTTTTTACTAGAATATGTGTGAATGTCCTTTTATTGTTTTACACTGAATATCCAATAATATTTCGTATATTTATATTTGTCACACATAATTATGTCGTTGATTTTTCCTTAACCTAAGGATATGGCCTTTATGAGAGATTTCATCTGAATTTACATTCCACTGAGACTTCTTTGTTGTTATACACCAACTCACTTTTATGTGGTGTATATAATGTACATTGACAAGTATATCATGAATCCCTTTATTTTCATGATATTAAAAAGTATTGATTACCTCAATTATTAGTATTCAAGTGTCTCTCTTTTGGTTAGAAACTCTAACTAAAATACCATTTTTAAATGTTTTAAAACTTATTCTTATAAATCTTGGTCATTAATATCCATGTTTAAAAAAAATGGTTTTCAGGATTTATATATATGGAAATTAATGTTTTAATATTAAAACTCCTTTAAAAAGTTTCAAAGTGGTATGGGACACTTTGATTCAATAATCTATTTTCTAACGACTTCTTGAAAACTAGTGTGACTTTTAAATGATTTCAAGAAAAGGGGGATATTTCTCTCAAATAGTTTTTATGGTTATTTTCATCTATGTCAATATAATTCATTATTATAGATTGAGGTTAGTATGATACAATAAAATCTTCAATATATTATCGAATGAGTTATGTTTGATTGTGGATGTGCTATTTTTATACCATTCATGGTTTATGGTTAAAGTATTGACATATCGTATGCTAGTTTTAATACGAATGTTTATGTTATGTTTAAACATGTTCACATGAGGAATGTGTTGGACTTAGTAAGTGATGGGTGGAGCCCGCTATAGCTCCTCGATGTATCGGTAGGTCTCATGAGACAAACTAGTGTCTTGGCACAAGGCCTTGAAAAAATCTTATTTGTAGTTTTGGCACGAGGCCTTGGCTATGTGGTTATGATAGTCTGGCATTATGCATTCCATCATTATGAAAGTGGTTATTGATATTTCATGTGATTATTTGATTAGTAAAATATCCATGTGAATAAGTAAATGGAATTATTTCATTTTATTTTTTCCATACTATGTTGATGTTCAAGTTTAAAAGGCTTCTGATTTAGTTATACACTGCCTTAAATGTTTAATTCTTATTTATGAAAGTTTCCTCTATATTGTTATCCTTACTGGGCATTTGAGCTCAACAATTTTCTATGTCTTATTTTTCCTAGGATGTGAAGAAGTAAATTATGAATGACCTGAAGGGATATTATGAGGGGATAACAGTGTGGACTATGAAGGCAGTATGTTGGTATAGTAGTTTTTCACTTTATGATGTAATGTAAAACTTTATGAATATATCTAGTTTTTCCATGGCTACTAAACCAATCGGTCATTCGAGATTTGATCTTTCTTGTGATCATGCCAATGTTATGTAATAATGCATCGACACTAGGTAACTAGGTTTGGGGCGTTACAGTTTGTATCAGAGGAAGTTTAGTACAAACCTTGGAAGCTATATTTAGATAAACTCTGATTAGACCACGCAGACCTAAGATGAACTTTGAGGAATAGTATAGAAGAACTTCCTATAATTTTTATATTGTAGAGATTTTGTGAGTTTTTCGAGAAATAAATCCATGTCTGGATACGAGCAGGTAGAGGTGGCTCTGGCACATATGTACCTAGGGGTAAATCCCGAAAACACCGCTTTGAGCTAGACTCGAACGAGAACTGGTGCAAGACAACGGGCCTTGGTGCACTCTTGGTTACGACACTCCCAGAGGATATGCTTAGGATAATTTACATTTTATTTACAAACTGATTTGAAGTATTATATATAAAGAGAGATAAAATGACCTTGGTTAATCCTAATGTGTTTAAAATTGAGAATATGGTGACATGTTAATCTCTAAATGATTTTTTGACTACTGTTACTCACACAATGCTTTATGTTTTTAGTCAATGGTTGGATTCCAAGGAAGTCATAGTGACATTGAGAATGATGTAAAAGGCGGGAAGAGTGGTGTAAATGAGAAACAAAATGGAATGTTGATAGGCGTAAAAGATATCTTCTTTATGCCAAATAAATTTTCCAAAAATATGATCAACAATATATATATTAACCAATTACCGGACTCAACAAATAAGAGAAAGGTGATGAATTAAAAGAGCTCCAGTAGTGGAGACCATGGAGAAAGAAATCCTCAATTTCCATCATGCAGGAAATGTGGAAGGAGACACCCAGGAATGTGTCTCAATGGGACAAAGAAATGCTTTACGTGTGGGAAGGAAGGACATAAAGTGAAGAATTGATGAAGAAAAATGAAGAGTACTATGGAAGAAGATAAAAATGGTCCCAAGAATCCATTTACAGTCATTTACCATAAATGTACGGGACCTAGCCATTACCCGAGTGAATGCCCTTTTGTATAGGATATTTTCTTGGTCAAAGAAGAAGCTATCTGGAAATAAATGGTTGGAGAAATGTTTAAAAAGTATTAGTGCTCCTTGTTGATGGGTTTACTTTGGAATAATTTTCACTTGTATTTTGAACCCTGCAGTTTTCCATGATAGAATGATATTTGAGGAATAATTATCTTTTATCTTGTGGATATAGTTATAAATAACCATTTGGTTTTATATGATCATTGGGTTTGAGGAAATTATAAGTTATTATAAATTGGGATGAAAATGAAAGGTATGAGATAAGATTTTTGGTAAAATTATGTTATGGTGATTTTGATGAATTTATCTCATTTTGATAAAGTTATAAAATATAGTTTTTGAAAAGGAAAACATGAAGGCAGTGTGACAACCCGTTGCGTCGGACAAAGCTATCAGAATCGAACCCACAACCAAAGTGCAATTGGGATTTATCGCCTACCACTGGACTACGTGAAGTCCCTGGTTAGTGTGACTATTATTTTTAGTTAAATGATTTTATTGACCAATAATAATTTGATTTGGGATCTTGTGTCTTATCAAATGAATACCCTTAGTATAGGAAAATTATTTGGGGATTAAGTGATAAATGTTATTTTTGGAAGTTGTTCGCTTTGTTGTGAACACAATATGCCCAAGGAAAATATAATATTATGGGATTTCATTTGAGGAGTAATGGTGGATTTTTATCTATGTTTTTGTTGTGGATTTATTGTGATTTGGGTTATTAATGAAATGATTAGGTTAATTACATTTAAGTATGTGACTTTAAGAGTAATTAATGTCATTTGGAGATACAATTTAACATGGAAGAATACATTATTATAAGTTTTGGGTTTCAATATTAGTTTGGATTATTTTGAATAATTTTAAGGACAATTGATTATTGAATGATATTTATTTAACTTTGGGGTATTGATGGTTTAATTTTAGAAATTAAGATTAGTGTTTTTTTCCACTAATGGAATATCCATTTGGGAGATCATCATATATTATACTAACCATTTTGGTTTTGATTAATCCTTAAAGAAAAGGTAATTATATAGTTTATCCTACATGGATCATGTTTTTCAATAGATGTTTATTCTAGCTCTTCCATTGTGACCAAGTCTTCTTGAATACTCATTCTTCCAAAAAAAATGAGTTAGTGGTAAAAATTTATTAAATAATGAAACTCTACTTAAAAAGTAAGTATATATCTTTATGTTCTTAGTCAATATCATAAATTAATTCCTTGTCCTTATGTAATGTAACTTAAAACAAAAAATGTTGTCTGTTTAATTTTCCTACTAGGAGACTAAGGACCGTTTGTCCCAACACAAGTTTGTGATTTTCTTATTGTTAACTTTCTCCTGATCATGTTTTCTATCCCTCTCCATCAGAACTGAACACATAATTTATCATCCATATCCATGTTTTCCTACATGGAATCCTAGTATGGGTTATCTTGGGTGACCTTTATACCTCTTTTTCTTTCTTTTAAAGTGATAGTTTTATTAGCTCTTTTTCCGATGTGGGACTTTCCATTATATTATCAAGAACAATTTTAAAAAATTGTGAGGATGCAATTTATTGAAGGAGGGGAGAATTTAACACCCCAAGATTCCATGGTACGTTTCTGTTTGAATAATGCAATGGCGTGCATTGTACGCAACTTTGAGATTCTAACACACCACAACCAATCAAACTAGACGTTATGAATAGTAATATATACTTTTTGAAATTTTATAAATTTTATCTCTCAAAATGGAATTAATTTTTGGATTCGGAATATAAAAAATATCCTAGGGTGAAATTTTGGTACATTTCGGATAACTTTCTTATTTTGATGAATAGTGAAAATTACTAAATTTTAAATAAAAATATCTTTTTTAATCAAAATAATTAATAGTGATAAATTACTAATTTGAGTGGTTTTAAAGAATATTTAGAATATATTTTTACCATTTAATACAATGTTGGTCATTGGACATAATTTCATAATTAAACCGAACATAAACATGTATCAAACTTTTCATAGTTATTATATCTTAAAAACACGCTTTTTGTTTTAACAGCGGGAATTAATTTTAAATTAATTTCTACCACTTCTGTGTTTTGAATTTGGAAATATAGATTCCATATTTGGAATCAGGATGTTCAAAATGTGTAAATAGGTAACTTTTATTTTTATACATTTTGAATAATTACTTCGGTAAATATTTTATTTACCATTGTTAAAGGGTAAAACCGGTAAATAAGGGTTAAAAAATAATATTATAATAATAAAAAATTACCCTAAAACGTGTTCTAACCTTTATGGTTGATACATGTTCGACCACTGGCCTCTTTGGGTAGATTTTGGGACAACATGGTGCCACTTGTAAGTGATAGGGACACTTTATTTTAATTATGTTAAATGAATACAAAAATTACAAAAGCATATACCTTTTAGAAAAACAATTATTACATAGGGTTATATTTGTTGGATTTTCGACTATAAAAATTAATTAGAATGATAAAAATATTTTCTACATAATTATATTTTATTTATAAATTTTAGACACTAAATAATTTAATTTATTGATGACACAATGATGATGCAGTAATTACCATAATAGTGATAAATTAAAATAATTGATATTAGAAATACAAAAATAAATATAATTTGAGTCTTTTAATGAATTAAACTAATTTTATAGGATAATATGACATATTTTTATTGATTTAATTTACTTTTTTCGAAGAAATAATTCTGTTATGATTTTTACAAAAAGAAAATATTGAATAGTCTCAAACTTGAAATAAAAGAGTTTTTTAAAAACATATTATATTATTAATTGATATAAATTTTCTAAAAATCTAAGGGTTGGAAAAAAGACTTATATAATTATAGGTGTATCATTAATGGACCACTTGAGGTTCTCTTGGATGTATATAGTATGTTTATTAACCATATAATATAAAAATACAAAGACACATTGTAAAAGTGAAACTAATTAACTAAGAGTTTATAATTAAAGATAAGGTTAGTATAATTACCCAAACCTGTCAATATTCTATTGGTTGAGTGGTTTACAACCTATCCCCACATTAAAAGTTAAAAAATCCACTTTGGAGCCATTAGAAACCGAATAATAATTTATTATAAAATAATATTTCTAGCTTTTCCAATGGTGCCCCTCACCCCTCTTTTAAAAGGGAACTCCCCTTTCTCATTATCTCACACCTTAAAAGCCTTTTGGTTCGGCCAACCTCTGTCCAAATACTCTCTCAACTTCCCTCAATTCATCCAAGAGGCCTTCCTATAGTCATAAATCCAACTTAAGGAGCCCTTTTGATCAAATAAAAAGGAAGAACCCAAAGAAGAGGTAATGATTTCACCACCCTTTTTCAAGTTCCTTTCTTCTTCCACTTATTCTTTCTTTGTTATTACCATTCTAAAATAATAAATCCAATATCTTATATATACTATGATTTTATTATAAATATGGTACAATCATATTCATTATTCTATCCATCCTTTGAATAACATGTCACCATACGTGCGTACATACGGTTTACCGTCTCCACGTTGTGGTGTAATTGTTATTCAATAAATTATTATTTGGATGGTTATAATAATGATGTGTAATTCATGTAAATAATAAATTTAACATTATAATGATTCTTTATATATGATATACCATCTAATTATATATTATTTTAATATCAAAAGAATGATATTGTCGCTCGTGCGTACGTACGGACTACCGTCTCCACGAACACGATGAGATTCATTCTCCATCGTATCCATTCAAGTATAATTATCATTTGATTATTTAAAAATAATGTTTAAGGACTTTATATAATTCTAGATAAGAATAATATAAAACCTATTCATAACAAACATGTCTTACTTAACAAACCATATAAAAGAAAACGAGTAAGTTAACACCCGAATGAACGATATACTAAGATATTATTAACAAATCAATGTTAAAACATCATATATGATATCATATTAATGTAAATGATTATTTTATAACTAAATAACAATTATTTCACCATTATAAATGAGTTTAACCTACCGTCGACCAATGAAAAAAATACAATGTAAGGGGTTTCTTATCTCACATTTAATTTCGTGAGAATTCCATTGTTCACCACTTATTTATTACATGTGGTGTGTGTACAGCCCTTGTTTGTATTCGTTGTGTAATATACATTAATTCATGTATATTTACATCATCATTGTATGATCCTTCTTTCATGGGTTTATGTTTTGTACGTTATCAAATCAATAAGGGAATTTGAAATTTCAATTTCCACTCATTCGGCTTTACCCATACTTCATTGATTATTTTACTCCAAGATTATGAGTGGAATCACTTTTAATTTGATTATGTTATAATTTACACTCCACTTTATGTGGATATACTTTATATACACATAATCACTCCATTGATAAATTCTCAATTCATCAGTAAGAACTTGATAAGAGTAATTTTTACTCAATCTCGATTTGTTGAGATAAACACCCAATTCATTGGTGTTGTTTTTACTATAATATGCGTGAATTTCCATTGATTGTTTTAAACTGAATATCCAATCATATTTAGTGTATTTATATATGTCACACATAATTATGTCGTTGATTTATCCTTAACCAAAGGATATGGCCTTTATGAGAGATTTCATCTCAATTTACATTCCATTGAGATTTCTTTGTTGTTATACACCAAATCACTTTTATGTGGTGTATATAATGTACTTTGACATAGTATATCATGAATACATTTATTCTCATGATATTACAACCTTTTTATTACCTCAATTATTTGTATCCAAGTGTCTCTCTTTTGGTTAGAAACTCTAACTAAAATACCATTTTTAAATATTTTAATGACTTATTATTATAAATCTTGCTCATTAATGTCCATGTTTTAAAAAAATGGTTTTCAGGATTTATTTATATGGACATTAAAGTTTTAAAATTAAAACTCCTTTTAAAAGTTTCAAAGTGGTATGAGACAATTTGATTCAAAAATATATTTTCAAACGGCTTCTTGACAAATAGTGTGACTTTTAAATGATTTCAAGAACTGGGGGATATTTCTCTCAAATAGTGTTGATGGTTATTTTCATCTATGTCAATATCATTCATTATTATTTATTGATGTTAATATGATACAATACAATCTTCCATATTGTCTAAAATGAGTTATGTTTGATTGTGGATGTGCTATTTTTATACCATTCATGGTTTGTGGTTAAAGTATTGACATATCATATGCTAGTTTTAATATGAATGTTTATGTTATGTTTAAACATGCTTATATGAGGAATGAATTGGACTTAGTAAGTGACGGGTGGTGCCCGCTATAGATCCTTGATCCATCGGTGGGTCTCATGAGACAAACTAGTGTCTTGGCACAAGGCCTTGAAAAATTATTATTTTTAGTCTTGGCACGAGGCCTTGTCTATGTGGTTATGATAGTCTGGCATTATGCATTCCATCATTATGAAAGTGGTAATTGATATTTCATGTGATTATTTTACTAGTAGAATATCCATGTGAATAAGTAAATGACATTATTTCATTTTATTTTTGTCATACTATGTTGAAGTTCATGTTTAAAAGGGTTTTGTTATACTTATACACTGCCTTAAATGTTTAATTCTTATTTATGAAGGTTTCAGATATATTGTTATCCTTATTGGGCATTTGAGCTTAGCCATTTTCTATGTTATATTTACCTAGGATGCTAAGAAGTAAATTATGAATGACCTGTAGGGATATTATGAGGGGATAATAGTGTGGAATATGGAGACAATATGTTTTTGTATTAGTTTTTCACTTTATGATGTAATGTAAAACATTATGAATATATCTAGTGTTTCTAAGGCTACTAAACCAATCAGTCTTTTGAGATTTTATCATTCTTGTGATCATGCCAATGTTATGTAATAATGCACCGACTCTAGGTAACTGGGGTCAGGGCGTTTCAATTTCTGTCCACCGCATCAAACTGTAAAGGTATTCTGGATATCCCCTCTCCCAGGATGGCTCAAAATCAATATTGACGGTGCCTCCAAGTGAAACCCGGGCCCTACAGGGTGTGGTGTCATCTTCAGGAATCACTTTGGTCAGATTACTAGTTGTATCATGGGTAGTTGTGGCATCGACACTACCCTTGAAGCTGAGATGCTAAGACTGATAAATGACATTACATTTTCCATGGTCATTGGATGGAACAACCTCTGGATTGAAAGTGACTCGAAGACCATCATTTAAGCGATCTGGAATGGATTAATTCATCTTTCTTGGCCGATTAATACGCATTGGATGGAATGGAATCGTTCGCTCATTGATATTAAATATATCACCACACATTTTTATTGAGAAGAAAACAATGTTATATAGGGACTAGAAATCATGGGAGTATATTGAGACATTTCCTTCTATAAAAACCCCCCCACTGAGTAATTTCCTTTCATGAAAAAGATCGAAAAATGATCTGGTATTTTCGAATCTTGTAATTTTGTTTTATTCTTATTTATGCTTTGGTCATTCTTGTCCAAGGCATCACCATTTAAAAAAATTTACAAGTAACATCACATATCGATGTATAAATATATATTTGGTATATTATGAATGAAAAAATGATATATTTATTTCATAGAATAATACAATAAAAATTATAGAAATGGTAAATTAATTTTTTGTATTTTTTCAGGTTATAAATATTTATTTTTAATTTTATAAATAATATAATGATTGAAAATAATTTTTTATCAATAAATGTACTCATAGATTAGTATTTTTTATAATTATTTTAATATTATTTTATAAGAACGTATGTAAATTTTCAAAGTGACCTAAAATAGGTCATAAACATGTTTTTTAGTAAATGGTTTTATCAATTTAAAATTAGATTTCTCATATTTAATTTTTTTAATAAAATGGTGTTCAATATTTAATTATAAAATTTTAAAAATGATTATGTTGAAATTTTTTTTGATTTTTATAAAATATTGTATTTTTTGGGGAATAGTAAAATATGGTAAATTACATTATATATATATATTATCAGATAAATGTGATATTCATTAATTAAATACTGATGTAATAATTATAATATATAATTAACCTTAATTGTTTTTATATATTTATTGATCAAGATCAATATATTCATAGTCATTAGCCAAAATAATAAACAAATGAATAAAATAATCAAAAAACATCCCCTCATCCACTATTAATACCACCCTCACCAGCTCTTATACAAAAACCCTCCAATCCTTGAATCATGTCCAATTTATGCCCAATACTCTTCCAAGTCTTCTTCCCCATGTTCAAGATCATTTTTTATTATAAAATTAACAAAACCAATTTCCCAAATGAGGTTCTCATGGAGAAGAACTTATGTGTAAAAATGAACTTTCATTCCTTGAAATTTAATTTAATTTAATTTATTTTATTTTTCTATCCTTATAATCCATTATCAATGTGTCATGATAACTCTATTTCATCATATATAATGTAATGTTATTATATTATTGGAAAAATAAATCCTCATACTTATTTTCTTATACATATTGTTCTAAAATGGGAACATTGTCTATTCCATGTTGTTTTATCACATTCAAATAAGACATGTTTTTATTTTCCTTTTCCGACTTCAAGGCTGGCCTTAAAATAATTATAATGGATGATTTTTTATGAAAAATAATTTATAATCTTTTTTATGTTTTTTAAATATCACATATATATAATATTAAATAATAAATCAAAATGAGTTTGTTGTGAACAAAAACTGAGAAAATTAATCTAACGAAATATCATTAAAATTTAATTTAATGAATCATCATCATATCAATAGAAAAATAATATATAATTCCTATTAAAATTTTGGATGTTTGTTGATATCATATAATTTCAATTCTAGTTAATTATTCCTATTTTACACCATATTCCATTCATGTATACAAGTGAACAAGTCATGAAAACAACGAAAATTAAATCCACCGAATGATGAAATTGAACACTATAACTCATCAAAAATAGCCATAAATGAACATAATAAAATTAAAAAGAATAAAATAAATGAATAATAGGTTAAATATTTATTAATTAATGAATCTAATTTGATCATCTATGAAATTAATGTGAAAAAATAATTCTGAAATAAGTTATGGGGATTCTCAAACCCAATTTCCATTATTTGAGTAATTCTTCTAGCATGCGAAACATCAGTGTGGATTTTTTTATATTAGTAAAATACAATTTACCTTTTATATTATTTTATATTCTGGGATATACATGAATTGTAATTATTTTTTTGTTAAATGTAATGATTTTTTCCAAAATAAAAAATCATTCTAGAAACATATATTTTAATTCAATTAATATATTCTCTTCTTCACACAAGATTAAATATTCTTAAACCAATATTGTTATTCACTTTTTATTTTGCGGAAAAAATGATTATTCATTAAAGTATATTTTATAATATTATAATGAAACCCATTTCATTTCCATGTGTTTTATATTTAAAATATTTTTTATACCTTCTATGTGGAATAAAGGATTATGTAAATGTTATCATGTGACAGGTGAATCAGGATTTTATATGGCTCCAATTCCTTGGGAAATACGATGTTTCTCATGAGAAATTGTGAAATATATATGAAAATGATTTAATAATTCTCCTAAAATATGATGTTACTATTATGAAAACATGTATTCTGTGAACCTAAAACTAGATTTTTTCACAACTGTTCATAGTGGTTGACCACTAAGACACGATGCTTTATTTTTATGCATTTAAGGAATCCATAATTTTATCTAATGAGTCCTGTAATTATTATGACGATGATCCCATGATTATTTTATGATGATGATTATTATTATCAACTATGTTATATTGATCCAATGTCTTATCTTCCATCTTACTGATCTTTTATCACAACCCTTTATTTGATGTATAACCCTAGGTGGTTACCCTTAATAAGGAGAAAAAAAGGGCCAATAAGAAGATATACATGAAGGAAATATGAAATTTTTTATTATGTAAATTTCATATTCGGCAATAAATTTTCCAAGATAATAATCCCTTGGATCCTTGTTTTTCAATAATATTATTTTATCAAAAATTTATTTTTTTATATTTAAAATGTTTCAATTTTAATTTATTAAAAGTATGGTCTCTATAGTTGGTTCATATCATGTTTTAGATAATTTATGAATTTTTATTAGAACACAGTAGTGAAAAACCCTATCATGAAAATAATTATATGTTATTATGATCAATGATTAGTTTTAGAAAAGATATCTATATATAGATCCCACATGATATTAATTTAGAGTTAATTTCTCAAAAAAATAATTATGTATTCATGACTTGTGGACTTGTGTTTTTTTCAAACAATTTTTATTTTATTAAATGGTGGGAGCCAAGAGAAATTAGTCCATCAACTAAGGTGAGGGAGAAGAAATCGAATTCTTGATTGACATCCCCAATGCCATCGGTGTTGGATATCAAACTTTCATGGAGACACTTAACCAGATGTCTCATGCGATAAAAATTAACCTGAATAATGTGGAACATAAAACATTATCGAAGAGGGGGAAACTGGAAATTGAGATTTTTATACAATCACCACCAATGATATTTTGTGGATATTCATTTCCACAATACCTATAATACTGGAGTAACAAAGTGGGGAAGATCATTTCTATGGTTTTCTATTATGAGATACATAAGGTGAATCTGTCCATTTATCATTTATATGGGGAGGCTGATAGATAGTGGTTGTTGATTATGACCAGTAAAAAAAGATGAAATTGATGATATGGAGTGGGATGAAATTAAGAAAATATTTCATAATAATTACTTACATCGAACTCTTCATATAATGATAGAGAGATAAATATTATAGCTTCAAAAAAATAATGTGAATCTGTCATTGCTTATGAAATAAATTTCAAAAGGCTTTCTGTATACACATCATGTTTTCTTATCCACAATTATAAAAAAATAGATAGATTCATTATAGGTTTAAAACCAAACCTTAAAAAGAATATTAAAATTCATGGCATTGGTAGTTATGAAGATTTTTTTTGATTTGATCTCAAAGTATATTTTGAGTTTGTAATATACACCCAAGGATAAAGAGATAAGAAAAAAAAGTTAATGTTTCAAGCATAATGATCAGATGAATATTGTGTAAAGAGAAGTGTTCCACTAATATGCCCAAAACATAGAAAAAATAAAAATGGAAATTTCCTCAATGGGATAGTGAAATCCTTCATGTGTGGGAGATATGGATTCGAATCTCATGATTGTTGAAGATACATGAGGAAGCAGGATAATGTGGGGGGGGGGGGGGAAGAATTGAAATAAGTATTGTTCAATTCATCAAATATATGGGGAAAGATAAATATAGAATCCAGTGTACTAAACATTTTATTCTTGAGAGTAATCATTTTCAACAACAATGAAAGACATTGTGGTAAGGGAAATATTATTCCATCACTACAATTGAGGTGGACCTTCGCAGTGATGTGGTGGATGGTACACTGGCCATTCATTCAATAATAGTGAACACACTATTTTATTTTGGTTCTTCAGATTATTTAATATATTATAAATTTCTTATAATAATTCAAACAGAAACAAAATATATGGTGTTTGAGTTATCTATGACGATAGAAAATTGTGAAATTATTTCAACCAAGGTATATAATTCCACCCTCATTAGTTTTTTTTGTATTGAACCTCTAGAAAAATCTTTTCTTACTTCTTTTAGGGAAGCATAATTCTATTGGTTGAATGGAATGTCTATCATTAAACAAAGGCAAGGTCATCTTTCATGATAGTAATCTTAATATCCTATGTCATCCTCTAATTATGTTCTAGTATATACAGAGGATGCATATTCTTTAGAATCTCCATATCAAGGGGGGACATTATTACCTTAAGAGAAAACATATCTCACTCAAATGATTATGATAATGAAGAGAATAATTATCAAATACATGTCCTCTGTGAGGGACTATACTGATGTGTTTCATGATGAATTACCTATTCTTCCACAAAACCAAGATCTTGATTTCTCAATTGAACTAATTCATGGATCTCTTCCAATATCAAAGACACATTATAGAATAGACACTATTGAATTGGATTAATTGATGAAGCGGTTACAAGAGATCATGAAAAAAAGGTTTTATAATCCCTAGTGCTTCACCATGGGGATCACCAGTCCTATTTCCCAGAATAAGAAAAGATCAATTCACCTATACATTAATAATCGATGGCTTAATAAAATCATGTACAAAATGTGTCTCCTATTCTATGGTTATTTGAGTTGTTTCCTTAACCTCCTAAGGTCAATTATATTTTGTTAGGATATCACCAATCAAAATAAAATAATGGAAATATTCCTAAGAATTACTTTCAAAAGAGGTATGGAATATACGAGTTCATAGTGATTTCATTGAGACTCTATAATAATGAAAAATATTAATGGAAACAATGAATAGAGAAATTTTATATTACCTCAAATAGTTTTTGGTAATCTTTATATATGATATTCTAATATTATCCAAGAGAAATGTGGAACCAGGGGTGCATTTTATTAATAGTCTAAATATCTAGCATAGAGCGAAGATTTATGAAATGTATAATAAATGAGAGTTCTTGATGGGGGATATAACATTCATGGGGCATGGTATAACCAGTAATGAAATATATTTCGACCCTTCTATAATAATGTAAATCAATGAGTGACCACGTTCAACATCAGTAATACAGATCCTTAGTTTCCACATTCTAGCAATTTATGACTGGTGATTTGCAAAGAACATCTAATGAATTTAAAAACAACAAAAAATGATTAATAGGATGAGATAAATGTTTTTCTAAACTATTTAATTTCAATAATACTTTAAATAGTTGTAAAATAGGCTTATTGTTAATATAGAACTCACACTACTAATACTCGGAGAAATATTGAGGGGATAGAGTGAATATTCAAGAAGGGATTGGGCTGTGTAATTTAAAAAATATATAAAAAATATATAATATTACTCAAGGATGTTAAAAATGCATGAATAAAAGTATCCCACACATAATCTAGTGTTGGATGAAGTTATCCTCAAATTGAAAAAATGTTGGTAATATTTATATTGGGAAAAGTGTGAAATTTATACTGATCATATGATCCTAATATATATATTCATAAAGAAGGATCTTTTTATGTTCTAGTAAGGATGGTTCGAGTTAATCAAGGAATATAACTATTTAATACACTTCTTTCAAGGAAAATAAAATAATGTTGTCAATGATATAAGTAGAATGGATCCGACAACATTATTATTGTTGATAATTGAGAAGGATTCCATCTTTTTATATTTTCAAAGGATATACATTGGGATTAATAAGTATGTAAAATCCTCAATCCTTTCTCGAATGATTCCTCAAAAATACTTTCTAGAGAAAATAGAGGATTCTTAGTAGAATTATGTGGAAACTCAGAAAAAGGTGGATGATATCAGAAATTGGAAATCCTTAATGTTAAAATTTAAAAAGGAAGGAGATATAATTTTTTGGTCATGAATATGTCCACAATAAAATACATGGATAAATATTGAGGCCCTGAATGATGCATAGATCTCAACCATATCAATTATTTCATGGATTACAAAGTTAAAACAAGATCTTTGAGAACACTGTTGGTGGGACAATATGAAAAGGTTGATCGCTGAATGTGGATCAAAGTTCCTAGTATTTTAACATGTGAAGGATGAAAGAAAAAACATGAAGGGGGATGATCCAACCATACCCCATACCAACATGAAAATGAGAAAAAATGAGCATGGAATTTTTCATCAGACATCTGAATACATCCAAAGGAAACCATTCTATATTCGTAATTGCAGATCATTTAGAAAAATAGATCACTTTATCGAAATTCAATAAGAATCATTCCTGGATCAACATGCCCGGATATACATTAGATATGTGGTATGTATTCATGGAGTACCATTATCAATTGTATATGATAAAGATCGAATATTAAACTCCTATATTTGGAAACGTCCCTAACATGATATAAACAATTATATAATATTTGGTATTTATTATCATCATCAAAATGACAGAAAATCTGAGTAAACAATTCATGCACTAAAAGACAGGTTGAGAGAATGTTCAATGTACTTAAAAGGAGTATGTTTACATAATCTGTATCAGGATGAGTTCTCTTACAACAAATGATTCCAATTGGTTATCCAAATGGCCGCATATAAATCCCTTTACGGGAAAAGATGTATGACACAATAATTCAAGGATGACTTCACTGAACGTAAGCATCTATGACCTAAAATGGTCGATAAAATGGTGTAGAAGGTGAAATATATTTAGCATCCCTTGATGGTATGTCAAACTGGATAAAACAACTATATATAAAATCATCAACGAGAAAACTATTTTGAGGTTAGAGAAATGGTATTCCTCCAAATATATCCATGGATAAGGAACATTATATTTGGTAAGAATGGAAATCATTGTCCCAAGTACATTGGCCCCATGGATTATTTATCATGTTAGAGCTCTGGACTTTCCACAAGATCATCCACCGACAATGGATTAATTATGTGATGTATCCCACACGTCCCTATTGAGGATTTATATTCAAGATTCTTTCCATATAACGAATCTAGGGGTCGTATAGTTAGAAAATAATATCTCATTAATGGAGATAACAATGAAGATATATGAACATACGGATAAACATCTACACAACAAGACTACTCACCTGGACAATGTACTATGGTGAAACTATATGTATAAAGTGGAAGCACGAGAATTGGACGAAGAGATGAATGAGAAATACCCATAAGGATTTTCAACATAGAATATAGAACTGAATTTCTATGGAAAAAATTCATAAAGGGGGAATAATGCAACATCCATAAATTTTATTAATTGAAATTTCTTTCATATAATTATTCTATGTAGTATAAATCACATATTATCACCTTAAGGATGAAAAATAATCTTTATAAATTAATAATTAATGGAAGAAGATGTATTTCTTGAAGTTATGGAACCTATAACAATGGATTAGTGTCTTTTCATTTGGAATAGTAATGTGAAAATTATTAATATTAATACATCTAATAGAAAAATAACCTCACTTATTAAAGTATAAATAAAATTAATGTGACTTATGAATAGAAAAACAATATATTTACATCATTTTATTTGTAAATAATAATTTTAAGTGTGATAAATACATGTTGGTATTTTTTATGTTATAAATATTTAATTTCCAGTTAACAATTAATATAAAACCTTCGATGGATACATATTTTGCTAAAATTTATTCATAAATTATTATTTTATTGGATTATGATTGTAAGAAAATTTAATGAAACACTAAGTACATTTACAATGTGTAATAATATCGGATATAATTAGTATTTTTCAAATAAATTATTATATTAGATAAAAATTTAATTCATCATGTTAAGAAAATTATTCTAATAAATTGGATTTCATTTTAGAAATCTCATCATTGAAAAATAGTTTTGGAATTTTATTTATATTTTTTCAAAAATAGTTTAATATTTGTTGAATAGTAAAACATAGTAATTTATGGTATATATATTATATGTAAAAAAAATTATTTATTGAGTAATTGATGATTTAATCACTATCATATTGAAATATAATTCATTATTTTAATAATTGTATTGATATGGTTCTAGATATTCAACATCAGGTGACAAAAACAAAATTAATGATGTAAATAACCCCAAAATCTATCTCCACTATTAATACAAACTATTTCCAACTCATCTCCTTATACCTTCAATGCCTTGATTCATGTACAATCTCATCTTAATAATATTCCCATTCATCTTTACCTTGTACATGACACTTTTTTCTTTGTAGAAAACCAACACCAATCTCTCTAAGAATGTACTCAAGGAGAATAATTCAAGAGGAAAAATCTTATTTATTTTCTTTTAATTTCTTTTAATTTTATTTTATTTTCTCATTCGATCATAATCTTCGATTATAAATAATAATTTTTTTATCTTTTATATTATATACAATCTAATTATATTATTTTAATGGAATAATCTATCATCAAACCTCTTCTCCACCCATTTTTATTCAAGAAATTGAAATGTCACCCCTAGGGTGTTTCTTTTTCACATTCAAGGGCCATAATTTCTCATTTTTTTACCACCTTTATTGATGGTCTTATTACTAGTATAATGTTAGAAAAATATTGTAATTTTTTTTATGTTCTGGAAGTAAATTATATAAAAAAATTAAAAAATAAAACAAAATAAGTTTCTTTTATTCGAATAAATGCTAAATAAATCTAAATGGTTATCATTAACATTTTATCTAATGAATCAAAATTATATTTGAAAAAAACCCAATTAAAAATATATGAATTTATTAATAACATATAATACAAATTCAGATTTATTATCCGCATTTTACATAATATATCATACATTTATATTATTGAACTAATCCGGAAGACCATGAAAATAAACCCTTCGGAACTATGAAATTAAACACTATAAATCATAATAAATTTCCATAATTGAAGATAATAAATTTATAGTGTTAATGTAAATGAAGAATTTTCTTTTTATTTTTTAAATATTTATTATAATTTTAATATCTAGGACTATAAGGTGAATAAATTGTTCAGATTTAAGTTATGTGGATTCTGAAACCAAATTTCTATTCTTTGGGATATTCATCCTTCATGAAAAATTTCAATGTAAATATTCATTAATATTACTTAAATATAAGTTACTTGTTCTAACGTCTTGTTATTAATTTATGATTAATATTTATTACACAATTTATGTTATTCACTTCTTATTTTGGGCACCAAAATACTTATTCATGAGATTATAAATTTTCATATTATCATAAAACACATTTCATTTCCATGGGTTATTTTTCAGAAAACTTTTTTGTATGATCTATGTGGAATACATGATTATTTAAATTTTAATATGTTAGGGGTACATCCAAAGTTCTATAGAACTCCAATGTATTGGGTAATGTGGTGTATCTCAAGATATAATGTAAAATATGCATGAGTGTGATTATAGATTTGTTAACAAGGATGATGCTATGAATGTTCACATATTTTATTTCTAAACATTAATCTACATTTATTCACAAATATTCATGGTAGTTGGCTACTATGACATTATTTCTAATTTTGTTTCATTTCCACACCCCATTATTTAATTTAATTCCCCTTGTTATTATGATAATGATACTATTATTTTTATAAGATGATGATGAATATGTTATCACATGTTTTATTCCTAAATTATCTTATCTATCCTATTACTTTAATTTTATCCCACCCAATTCATTTATGAATTTCCTAGGGTGATTACATGTATTATGGAAAAAACTATAGCATATTCAAAGCAATAGATGAAGTAATTTAAAAAAAATTAGGTTTTATTATGAAATTTTTATGATTTATTATGTAATATTTATCTTTTGTTCTATTTTTTACAAGATACTAATCCTATAGATCTTTGTTTTGTAACACTATCATATTGTTTATCTTTAAAATCATTTAATTGTAATGTACAAAATGTAGACTATCTATAGTGATAATCATTCAACAGAGGTGGATGGCCTTAAGAATTTAGTGATTCAACCTATAGTTTGACCAATGTTACCACATTTTTAATGATACGGTAACCAATTACCAAATTTTAGAATGGTTTTCCATATAATGATTTTTATTCAGGGTGTCACTTGACCTACCTTGGCTATGGAAGAGGTGACAGTGGAGTGTCTGCAGTAGAATCCTCCTACATTTTTCAGGGATGGAAAGCCAAATGATCCAGAGTCATGGTTGGAAAAAACCCTTTCAATTTTTGATCATATAGAGACCAATCTAGATAAAAGGGTCAATCTCGCTACATAAATGTTAATCGATTCTGTCAGGTGATGGTGGGATACTTTTTCCCAAGAATATACATATTGAGACATCATATTGGTGGATTTCTAGATGATCATCTATGACTAATTTTTTCCACATACTCTGATCTATGAACATGATGGAGAGTTTATAAACATTATATATAGAGAATTATATGTTATGGAATGTCCTGGTCATTTTACTAGGTTTATGTGGTTCACACCGACTATAGTAGGTAAAGATATAATGACAAATATGAATATTGAGGATGATATTGTATAAGCCATCCAATCATAGGTTAATGATTTACACCAAAATACTATTTCTAATATAGTCAACTAGGCCCTCATTAGTGAGAGGAATATGATGGATGATGATGATGTGGGTCATACTGGTTCACCACCAAGATATATTTGTGTTTCTTTTAGTTGATTCAAGTGTCACTACAAGGTTTCTCATGGGGGTAGCAGCAGTCAAGATTCTCATACTAACTACATTGTTACGTGTCACCGTTGCATGAAGATAAGACATATGAAGCCCCCATTGTATGTATTATATAGTGGAATGTAGAGGATGCATATGGATTAGGATATTCAAGTAATTATATAGACATTTTCCATTAGTTTGTAGAAATTTTGTATCTACACCTAGTCAAAATTCTAGAGTGGGTCTATTACTATATCCCCAAGCATTTCACTAGACTAAAAAATTATTCATTGGATGTTGTGGGGATCTTGTTAGAGGTAATAAGACTCAAAAATTACACCACCTAAAGAGAAGGTTTTCTCAGGGACGTCAAGATAGTATTCATGGTCATGGAACATTCCAGTTATATATAGTGTAGCCTAGGCTAGAGTATTAGAGATGCAAACCAAATACTCTTCAAGGTACTATATAGTTTTCTTCACATTAGTATCTAATTTATTTTACAAAGGATCATTATAATTTTTTAAAAATGAGATGATTATAGAGATTCTAGGAATCATATAATGTTTTACTACGGTGTCATTTCTCATGATTTTGTATTAGGTATTCAAACAAGGATAATTATTTCTTCTAAGAATTGTACCATTGAGATAGAAGGATATCTATTTGAGTGGAATATTTTCATCATCAACCTGATGGGTTTTGATGTAATCATTGGGATAGTGTTCTTAGTTCCATATCAAGATCATATTGAGTCCTATCATCATAGGGTGATGATTTGATAACCATTGGGAAATTGGTCTTATTATAAGTGGATGAGGATATTATTTCGACTTGAGCGGGACATTATATGTAGAGTATGGGTTGATGATAGATCATATTTACAGTCTTTTCAAGGATGATTACTACTTAATTCCAACTATATTCCCTCATGGGTGGATTACTTCAAGGGATTCTTCCGAAATGAATTTTGTGTTCTATATCCATTTAGAAATATAGAATTTCCTATTTAGCTAGTGTCATGGGTGACATTGGGGTCTATTACTCCCTACAGGATATGGAATTTAGAGCTTATAGAGCCCAAGAAAAAGATATAACATCTTGAGGCTAAAGGCTTCAGACACCCCATCACATCTACATGGTGTTCACTAGGCCATTATTACAAGAAGTCAGGTTGTACCCTTTGGTTCTATATTGATTACCGATGGTTAAAATAGATTATAATAAACAAACAGTATCCAATACCATGAAGGGATGACATATTTGATCACTTACAAGCGGAAATAGTTTTTAAAAGATTTATTTCTCGGTGGGAAATCATCAAGTGTATTTCAGGTGATCATAAAATACCTTTACCAAATTTGGGGAGACTAGATAGTTTTATTCATTCATTGTCTTATCATTCAGTCTCATTAACACACATATAGTTATTATGGATCATATGAATCATGGTTTCCACCTACATCTGGGGTCATATGTTGTAGTTTTTGTAAAAAAATTGTTAGTTTTTCAATTATATTAACATGAACATTCCAAGCATCATGATATCATGATGAATACATTAAGGTAGCATCTGATTTATGTTCAACAAAGAAAATGTAACATTCTGATTGTCGTAGTTCACTTCAAATGTCATATAATCTTGAAGTTAAGATTTTAAGTAAACCCAGAGATGGTGAGAATAGTAATTTTCTAGAAAAAACTCAATAAAATATTTTATATAAAATGGTTTTGTGTCTAGATGGATATTACAGATGTTTCAAACTAGATTTTTCATGTAGAAAAATTCCTCTTATAGTCCTGCTAATGACGGTTTTGAAATTCATTTAGCTATAATATTTTGAAGGGGAATTTAAGTAGTCGAAGGGCACATTATCTTTAACTATGATGTTGATTCCTTTAGATCCAATACATAGTTATATTGTTTACTGTAACACAATAGGTATCCGAATGGGATCTATTTTGATATTATAGGATCCAATTGTTACACATGAGTCTCATTTTGTGAGGCACCATGGGAGAGATTACCTGAAATGTAACCTTGAAATATCTAATATTTTTCATGATTTATGCAGTTTGAGAAACTATTTTCTAAAGATAATTTTTTGGTACTCACTAGTCACATAATCCACAATTACATTTTAATAAAGAATGATCTAAATCTCAAAAATTGTAGATGGGTTAATTATATGAAATATATTAGTTTAATCAAACATGTAATCATAGTAATGAAAATTTCCTAGTTGATTCTATGATCTAGTCAAATCAAACATAGTAGGTTCAGTAGGCCAATGGAGAGAAGAAGATCATTTATTTTTTTTGGAGATGGATGTTGATGGTCAGTAGGATCATGGTTAGACTATATTTTCAACTTTATAAGTGAACTATTACTTTATTTAAAGGATGAGAATGAGGAAACAATCTGATCCTGTGGTATTAGTCCTAATGGAACGTATCTCAAATGATTATTCATCTTCTAGTTGGAGAAAGGATTCAAAAAAATCATATATTTATTTGGAATTGTTTAAGTCTCAATAGGCATCCTAGAGGAGATGATGTGAGAATTTTAAACCTCAACATGGGATGTAAATTTTTGTATCACCAGGATGTATTGAGACATGCCTCACTATTATTGGGGGACCCATATAAAACAAGGTATAACAACATTTATAACTCAGTGTTTGTAACACCCCAGGTAAATAAGGAATATGACATTTTCATATTTATCCATATTTGTGAATAAAATATTAATATGAATTTAAAGGGGACGCTATGCTCGATGGCGTACCCAACACGCAACAACGAGTTTCTTGGGAATCTTACGTTGCACTCTAATAATAAAATAATATTATTTTAAATGGTAGTTAACATGTAGCCGTTGTAATGGCAGGAATGGATAGAAATAACTAAAATATGATTATATATGTTCTTAAATATTTTTACATTTATACAATAAAAGATAAAGGCTTAAAATACGGAAAGAATTCAATTTTAGGCGTATATGCCCTAGTTTTCACTAAAGGTTCACTTATCACCTTTTGATGGAGAACCATCATTAAATATAGTTTTTTTCACTCTTAAACTTTCTTGTGGACCGAATAAAACTCTTATTAAGAATCGGGACATCAAAATTTACTTTGTGTAAATTTTTGGTATCTTTCCGATAAAGTTCATTTTTTTAATGAATAGTGTAAAATGTTTTATTTTAATTCAAAACCACTTTTTAATCTAACTTATTTATATGATTAGATTATATTTTGAAGTGAAATTAGAAAATATTTTTACCATTAAATCCAATAGTGGTCGTTGGAATCAATTTCACTTTGAAATCAGACTTAAACTAGTGTCAATCTTTTGATACTTATTGTTTCATAAAACACGCTATTTTTCATGACAGCGGGAATTAATTATTAAATTAATTAATGTAACTTATATGTTTTGAATATTTTAAAAAGGACTTCATTCTTGAATTCAGAATATCAAATATAGCTTAGGGTGAATTTTTGGGATTTTTCTGAAAAACTTCAATTTTTGATGAATAGTGAAACCACTAAGTGGTACTTATAAAAACTGATTTTCCGTTTAAATGAAATTTTTCCATCATTGTGTTTTGATTTTCAAAAATCCGACATACATGGTTGTCATTAAGAAGTAAAATGTGGTTCAATGAGATTAAAATAATTTTTTTGATGAATAGTAACTTATTAAGTTTTTAATCGCGATTAGTGGTAATTAGTGTAGTTTAAGGTAAAAATAATGCTTTAATAAAATGAGATGAGCATGACACATGTCTTACCCTCATTTGTTGTATCATGTCCGACCAAGACAAGCCATGGGTCATCTTGGGGACCCCATGGATCCACTTTGGTTGGGAAATGACATAAATAACATTTTATTTAATGTAAAAGTAAAATTGACACAAACATGATATGTTTTACTAAAACAATTTTTAAGTGGGGTTATACAAGTCATCTTCTTGATTATAAATATTCATTGGAAATCTAAAATAATTTCCTACATCATAGTATTTTTTTTAATAATTTTTAGACATTAAATAAATTATATTATTTATGACATAATAATGATGCAGCGATGACATCATTATTTGACGATTTAAATAAAATGGAATGATAATGTAAAATCTATGAACTACACATGTCCAAAACTTATTGGATGAGTAGATTTAGAATCCTTATAACCTTATCCACGAATTATATCAATGTGGGACCTTTTGAAACCGAAACACATTTTTAAATAAAGTAATATTTCTTTACTTTCCAAAAGTGCCCCTCCTCTCCTCTTATAAAAGGCCCCCACCTCTACCTCATTTAACACACTCCTCAAGCCTTTATCTCGGCCAAACCCTGCCCATTTACTCTCTCCACATCCCTCTCCTCATCCTAGAGGATTCCCTTTGGGCAGAATCCTTTCAAAGGAAGCCTTTAGGCTCAAATCAAAAGGAGTTACACTTTTAAAGGTAATTCATTCTCTCATGTTCATTTGTTTTATTTTGCTTCTCAAACCCCCTAAACTCTTTTTATTTACTTCTTTTGTAACAAAACCAGTATCTTAAATATAATAGGATGTTTGTATAAGATTTATTTGAGCTACACTCTCACAAAACTACATCAAATGGTTAAAGAACATACGGTTTCCGTGGATGGTGAAATTCTGCCTCCCGGAACGATGATTGTTCAATACTCATTTAACACCTTCAAAGGTGGCCATTATGATGTCACTATTTTTATATATGATATATAATATGTTTATGTTTTATTTATGCTTCGTATTTTTCATTTTTGTCTTACCTTTATGGCTTCCATTATGGGTATACGCGATATCTTCATTTAAGGAAGTGCGGACTACCGCCCCCTCAAAGTGATTTGATTCGTTAAATACCATATGTGGGATGTATAAAGGATGGAAATATGATATTATATATGATATTATACTAGAATTATAATATACCTTTATATCATTATTATTCCATTCTATAAAATAAGAAATAGAAATGAAAGTAGCGTTCATGTGTACGTACGGCTTACCGTCTCCATGAACGGTGCATTTCATTTCTTACCTCAAAATGGTTATGTAATGTTATAAATGAATGCATGTACTGGATATATATGAGATATATGATATCTACATAATTCATACAATTATGGATATAATAAACATTTGGCCACACGAACAACATGTAATTGTAAGAAGTCCACTTTCGACTTAAGAACCAAATATCGGCAAAAAAAATATTATTAACTTAAATGATTACATAATGTTTATGACATGGTAATAAGTGGTATAAAAGTAATAATGAACTTGAAAAAGGTTCTTAAGGAATTATATATTAACTCAAGTTTATTATTCATGAGATTAAAGAACGATCGAGTCAAGTCGGACCCGAGGTAAGGGATCCTACAACTCTCTTTCTTTTTAAGTACACTCTTTTATGTCATTTATTTTAAGCTCATCTTTCTTATGATTGGGATGTTATTTTATATTAAATTTACTTTAATTTTTATGTTCATGTGATGAGAGACCCTATTCTCTCTCATCAATCCATTTTGGAAGTTTTGAGTGGCGTCGTTAGGCTGCCGAACTTTCGTAAGAGATCTAACCTCTCTCTTTCTTTTTAAGTACTCTCCTTTATGTCACTTCTTTTAAACTCCTCCTTGCAATGTTGGGGGAGTTTCTTTTATATTCCAATTGCTGTAAATTCTATTGTAATATGATGGGATACTCTATTTGATCTCATCAATCCATATTCAGAAGTTTTATGTGGTGCCGTTAGGCTGCCAAGTTTTCGTAAGGGATTTTTCATCTCACTTTTATTCCCGTGAGATTTATGCTACATTTGACACAAATTCCATTGAGTGGTGTATGTACTGCCCATTATTCTACTCTTTGTGTAATATAATTTCGTTTATGAGTATTTACATCAATGACCTATTGTCTTTCTTTCATGGGGTGTATGTTTTGAAAGATACCCAAGTCGGTAAGGGAACCTTTCACCCTCCTCTTTTTTAAAAGACTTCTTTTATTGGGTCTTTTAATTTACATATTTTTATGTTGGGATATGTTCTCATACATCCTTATTGATGTAAATTTTATGTCCAAGTGATGAGATACTCTTTTTATCTCTCATCAACTCATTTTGATGTGATGCCGTTAGGCTGTCAAGGGTACTTTTTAACCCAATTTCGATTTCTTTGGGTTCAACTTGTAGTCATTGAATATGTCATCCATTGAATATGAGTGAATGGAATTTTATTGTTTTACACTAAATCCACTTATATTTGGTGTATATATATTTTTCACACAGATTTTTGAGATTTATTTGTCCTTAATTTAAGGATACCTTCTTTGTAAGGGATTTCATCACATTTGACATTTCTATTGAGGGTTCATTGTTGTTATGCACCAATTCACTATTATATGGTGTATATACTGTCCTTTGGAGTATTATATCATGGATCCTTTTATTCTCATGATATTATAAAGTTCTGACTAAATGTTATTCCTCGATTATTGTATTCAAGTGTCTCTAATTTTGGTAAAACCCCTTTAACCAAAATATAGTTTTAAATGTTTTAATTATTTGTTCTTATTAATATCCATGTCTTCAAAATTGTTTTAAGGATTTATTTATATGGATATTAATGGTTTAAAATGTTAAAAGCTTCAAGGTGGTATGAGACACTTTGATTCAAAAATATCTTTATTAAATTTTTTAAATGGTTTTGGAAATGGTTTCTTTTTGGATGGATTCATTATTTCAATATCCTAAAATGTTATATTGAGATTTAAATGTGGAAATGTTATGTTTCCTTTATTCATGTTTATGTGATACGATTATGTTATGGTTCTTGGGAATTGTTATGAAGAATGGGTGGTTCCGTGATAAACTAAGGGCGGGTGAGCCCGATATAGCTCTCCAATGCATTGGGTAACGCGAAGGAGTGAAACGTTAAGGTTTCTCCGAAGAGATTTAGGGAATATACTGTGATGGGTATTCCAAACGTAACCAAGAGGGTTACTCCCTACGTAAGAATGTTATGAATGCCTCAAGTTACCTTTATGTCTTATGTTTTCTATGATTAATTCATGATTTGATATGCCTATGTTTTATGGGTAAAGTATGATTTCATTCTTATGTATATATGAACTCATGTTTCCTTTCCATATTTTTATAACCCTTACTGAGCTTTTTGTGCTCATCCCATGTTTTTGAAATGCTTTTCACAGGTCAAGGGAAAGGTACATGATGTGACGATAGTGTCAAGGATATGTCAAGAAAGAATCCGTGTTTTATTTTAAATAGGTTTCCATTGATGGGAAGGATGAATATTGTCTTTTATGTAACCACCTTGTTTAAATGTGGAATGTAATGCAAGTTTCATGATCTAATTCTCTAAAACTCTAAACCTGAAAAGATCCTCAATGTGTAATCTTGTAATAACTCAAGTTTAAGTAAGGTTTAAGGCTGGGGCCTTATAGTTGGTATCAAAGGTCAGTTTAGATAACTTTAGAGGTTAGGGTATTCTTTAAGCATAATTGACAATTACCATAATGGTTAGGATTTCATAAAGAGTGTTAGTTTTAGATAAAGTGAATGAGTAAGTATATCTTATTTTCTATCTTACTCATTAGCACATGATGGTTTTGTTGATATACTCACACTGACCTTTTTGGTTTTAGTAAATGGATGGATCTAGAAGGCACCAAAGTAACAGTGGATGTGAAGGAAACTGCGACAGTTTTTTGAGCAAGCAACTGAATGATATGGGAGCTGCAATGAGAACTCTTTTGATTATCCTCAACCAACTATCTGAAGTCATGATTGACCACCTAAACATTGGAGATTTCTCTAAGGCGTCATATATGCAAGAAACAAATCCCTACGGAAGTACAGGTAATAATCATAAAGGTATGTGTGTTCAAAAACCTATGTGTCAAAGATGTGGAAAGAAACACCTAGGAAAATGTTTCAAAGGGACAGAAATATGCTATAGATGTGGAAATGAAGGCCATAAAGCAAGAACCTGCCATGGAAAAAGGAAGCATCCAGTTGACTCGAGGAAAGGGAAAGAAGTTCTTTTTGAGGGATCAATTGAATGTTTTAAATGTGGTGTGCACGGTCATTATGCAAACACATGTCCTATGAAGAAGTTTCGTGAATAAGGTCACCAAGAGGGTACCAATATTCGTTTACCAATACCTAATGCCATTCCGATTGAGGATGAAGAAACTGACAATGACCAATCAAAGGTATGTACTATTTCTTGACTATTGTTTTCTTATTTTGGAATCTTAGGATATGATTCATGATTTTGTTTATAGGAAAGAGGTATTTCGGAATAAGTTGGAAAGGAATGGATAATGGATCATGAAGAATGTTGAATGAGTAAGATGTCAACATATAAGGGCTTCAAGAGTTAGGGTGAAATTCTTAAGAGTATTAAGTCTCTTTTGATGATGGGGTTACATTAGAAGACTTTTTATATTATGTGTAACCCTGATGTTTAATATAGGCAAATTTTATTCAAGTAATAGTTATCATTTCTTTTGTGGACATAGTTATAAAGAACCATTTGGGTTTATATGATCCTTACTTTTGAGGAAATTATGGGTTACCATATGTTATGATTTAAGTGAAAGGCATGAGATAAATTTGAGGTTAAATTATTTTATGGTTATTTTTGATGATTTTATCCCTTTTTGAGTAATGATTTGAGAATTATATAGTTTTGGAAAAAGGACAACACGCAGACTGTGTGACAACCCGTCGTGTCGGACAATGCTGCGGGAATCGAACCCACAACCAAAGTGCGACTGGTATTTATCGACTACCACTAGACTACGTGAAGTCCCTGGTTAGTTTGACTGATTCTTTTTAGTAATATGATTTTATGAAATAAGAGTAAGTTGATTTTGGAGGATATGTGATTAGGATAATTACTTTTCAATGTGAGACTTTAGGAGCAACTGATGTTGTTTGGAGATAAATGTTACGATTTAACTTGGAAGACTATGTGAATAAATCCTTCAAATATTTGGGTTTCAATCTTATATTGGTTTACTTTGAAGAATTTTATGGAAAAATTGTTTATCGGATGGTCCTCGTTGAACTGTTGGTTTTGTTGGACAAATTTTGGAGATTAAGAATAGATTTTCTTTTTATAAGGGGTTATCCTTTTCTGGATTATCTGTTCTTGTACTAACCTTTTTGGTTTTGGTTTTGGTTAAAGCCTAAATACATGGGATGTATATAGTTGTCTTTTGGGGATTAGGTGATTCTCTAGAAGTTGATTATAGTACTCTTAATGCGAACAAGTCTCCCTAAATACTCGTCTTTTGGAAAAAATATGAGTTTGACTAAGGAATCTAGTAAAAGTTGAAAGTCAACATGATAAGTGATTATGCTTCCTTATGAATAAATTCCTCAATAAAAAGTAACTTAAAACAAAAATGTTGTCTATTAACTTTTCCTACTGGGGAACCCAACACCGTATAACCCATCACAAGTTTGTGATTTTCTTATTGTTAACTTTCTCCTAAACATGTTTTCTATCACTCTCCATCGGATCATGACCCTATGTTTTCTCCTCCATGTCCATATTTTCATACTTAGAATCCTAGTATGGGTTAACTCGGGTGACCTTTGTGCTTATCTTTATTTATTTTAAAGTGATTGTTTTACCGACTCTTGTTCCGATGTTGGACGTTCAAGGATGTTTCCAAGCGCAATTTTAAAATTGCGAGGACGCAATTCCCAAAAGGGGGGAAGGATGTAACACCCCAGGTAAATAAGGAATATGACATTTTCATATTTATCCATATTTGTGAATAAAATATTAATATGACTTTAAAGGGGACGCTATGCTCGATGGCGTACCCAACACGCAAGAACGAGTTTCTTGGGAATCTTACGTTGCACTCTAATAATAAAATAATATTATTTTAAATGGTAGTTAACATGTAGCCGTTGTAATGGAGGGAATGGATAGAAATAACTAAAATATGATTATATATGTTCTTAAATATTTTTACATTTATACAATAAAAGATAAAGGCCTAAAATACGGAAAGAATTCAATTTTAGGCGTATATGCCCTAGTTTTCATTAAAGGTTCACTTATCCCCTTTTTATGGAGGACCGTCATTAAATATAGTTTTTTTCACTCTTAAACATTCTTTTGGACCAAATAAAACTCTTATTAAGAATCGGGACATCAAAATTTACTTTGTGTAAATTTTTGGTATCTTTCCGATAAAGTTCATTTTTTTAATGAATAGTGTAAAATGTTGTATTTTAATTCAAACCCACTTTTTAATATAACTTATTTATATGATTAGATTATATTTTGAAGTGAAATTAGAAAATATTTTTACCATTAAATCCAATAGTGGTCGTTGGAATCAATTTCACTTTGAAATCAGTCTTAAACTAGTGTCAATCTTTTGATACTTATTGTTTCATAAAACACGCTATTTGTCATGACAGCGGGAATTAATTATTAAATTAATTAATTTAACTTATATGTTTTGAATTTTGTAAAATGGACTTCATTTTTGAATTCAGAATATCAAATATAGCTTAGGGTGAATTTTTGGTATTTTTCTGAAAAACTTCAATTTTTTATGAATAGTGAAACCACTAAGTGGTACTTATAAAAACTGATTTTCCGTTTAAATGAAATTTTGCCATCATTGTGTTTTGATTTTCAAAAATCCGACATACATGGTTGTCATTAAGAAGTAAAATGTGGTTCAATGAGATTAAAATAATTTTTTTGGTCAATAGTAACTTATTAAGTTTTTAATCGCGATTAGTGGTAATTAGTGTAGTTTAAGGTAAAAATAATGCTTTAATAAAATGAGATGAGCTTGACACATGTCTTACCCTCATTTGTTGTATCATGGCAGACCAAGACAAGCCATGGGTCAACTTGGGGACCCCATGGATCCACTATGGTTGGGAAATGACATAAATAACATTTTATTTAATGTAAAAGTAAAATTGACACAAACATGATATGTTTTACTAAAACAATTTTTAAGTGGGGTTATACAAGTCATCTTTTTGATTATAAATATTAATTGGAAAGATAAAAAGATTTCCTACATCATAGTATTTTTTTTATAATTTTTAGACATTAAATAAATTAAATTATTTATGACATAATAATGATGCAGCGATGACATCATTATTTGACGATTTAAATAAAATGGAAAGATAATGTAAAATCTATGAACTACACATGTCCAAAACTTATTGGATGAGTGGATTTCGAAGCCGTATCACCTTATCCACGAAGTATATCAATGTGGGACCTTTTGAAACCGAAACACATTTTCAAATAAAGTAATATTTCTTTACTTTCCAAAAGTGCCCCTCTTCTCCTCTTATAAAAGGCCCCCACCTCTACCTCATTTAACACACTCCTCAAGCCTTTGGCTCGGCCAACCCCTGCCCATTTACTCTCTCCACATCCCTCTCCTCATCCTAGAGGATTCCATTTGGGCAGAATCCTTTCAAAGGAAGCCTTTAGGCTCAAATCAAAAGGAGTTACACTTTTAAAGGTAATTCATTCTCTCATGTTCATTTGTTTTATTTTGCTTCTCCAACCCCCTAAACTCTTTTTATTTACTTCTTTTGTAACAAAACCAGTATCTTCAATATACTAGGATGTTGTTATAAGATTTATTGGAGCTACAATCTCACACAACTACATCAAATGGTTAAAGAACATACGGTTTCCGTGGATGGTGAAATTCTGCCTCCCGAAACGATGATTGTTTAGTACTCATTTAACACCTTCAAAGGTGGCCATTATGATGTCACTATTTTTATATATGATATATAATATGTTTATGTTTTATTTATTCTTCTGTATTTTTCATTTTTGTCTTACCTTGATGGCTTCCATAATGGGTATACGCGATATCTTCATTTAAGGAAGTGCGGACTACCGCCCCCTCAAAGTGATTTGATTCGTTAAATACCATATGTGGGATGTATAAAGGATGGAAATATGATATTATATATGATATTATACTGGAATTATAATATCCCTTTATATCATTATTATTCCATTCTATAAAATACGAAATAGAAATGAAAGTAGCGTTCATGCGTACGTACGGCTTACCGTCTCCATGAACGGTGCATTTCATTTCTTACCTCAAAATGATTATGTAATGTTATAAATGAATGAATGTACTGGATATATATGACATATATGATATCTACATAATGCATAAAATTATGGATATAATAAACATTTGTCCACACGAACAACATGTAATTGTAAGAAGTCCACTTTCGACTTAAGAACCAAATATCGGCAAAACAAATATTATTAACAAAAATGATTTCATAATGTTTATGACATGGTAATAAGTGGTATAAAAGTAATAATGAACTTGAAAAAGGTTCTTAATGAATTAGAAATTAACTCAAGTTTATTATTCAGGAGATTAAAGAACGATCGAGTCAAGTCGGACCGGAGGTAAGGGATCCTACAACTCTCTTTCTTTTTAAGTACACTCTTTTATGTCATTTATTTTAAGCTCATCTTTCTTATGATTGGGATGTTCTTTTATATTAAATTTACTGTAATTTTTATGTTCTGTGATGAGAGACCCTATTCTCTCTCATCAATCCATAATGGAAGTTTTGAGTGGCGCCATTAGGCTGCCGAACTTTCGTAAGAGATCTAACCTCTCTCTTTCTTTTTAAGTACTCTCCTTTATGTCACTTCTTTTAAACTCCTCCTTGCAACGTTGGGGGATTTTATTTTATATTCCACTTGCTGTATATTCTATTTTAATATGATGGGATACTATATTTGATCTCATCAATCCATATTCGGAAGTTTTATATGGCACCGTTAGGCTGCCGAGTTTTCGTAAGGGATTTTTCATCTCACTTTTATTCCCGTGAGATTTATGCTACATTTGCCACAAATTCCATTGAGTGGTGTATGTACTGCCCATTATTCTACTCTTTGTGTAATATAATTTCGTTTATGAGAATTTACATTAATGACCTATTGTCTTTCTTTCATGGGGTGTATGTTTTGAAAGATACCCAAGTCGGTAAGGGAACCTTTCACCCTCCTCTTTTTTAAAATACTTCTTTTATTGGGTATTTTAATTTACATATTTTTATGTTGGGATATGTTCTCATACATCCTTATTGATGTAAATTTTATGTCCAAGTGATGAGATACACTTTTTATCTCTCATAAACTCATTTTGATGTGATACCGTTAGGCTGTCAAGGGCAATTTTTAACCCAATTTCGATTTCTTTGGGTTCAACTTGTAGTCATTGAATATGTCATCCATTGAATATGTGTGATTGACATTTTATTGTTTTACACTTAATATCCACTTATATTTGGTGTATATATATTTGTCACACATATTTTTGAGATTTATTTTTCCTTAATTTAAGGATACCTTCTTTATAAGGGATTTCATCACATTTGACATTTCTATTGAGGGTTCATTGTTGTTATGCACCAATTCACTCTTATATGGTGTATATACTGTCCTTTGGAGTATTATATCATGAATCCTTTTATTCTCATGATATTATAATGTTCTGACTAAATTTTATTCCTCGATTATTGTATCCATGTGTCTCTAATTTTGGTAAAACCCCTTTAACCAAAATATCGTTTTAAATGTTTTAATTATTTTTTCTTATTAATATCCATGTCTTCAAAATTGTTTTAAGGATTTATCTATATGGATATTAATGGTTTAAAATGTTAAAAGCTTCAAGGTGGTATGGGACACTTTGATTAAAAAATCTCTTTATTAAATGTTTTAAATGGTTTTGGAAATGGTTTCTTTTTGAATGGATTCATTATTTCAATATCCTAAAATGTTATATTGAGATTGAAATGTGGAAATGTTATGTTTCCTTTATTCATGTTTATGTGATACGATTATGTTATGGTTCTTGGGAATTGTTATGAAGAACGGGTGGTTCCGTGATAAACTAAGGGCGGGTGAGCCCGATATAGCTCTCCAATGCATTGGGTAACGTGAAGGAGTGAAACGTTAAGGTTTCTCCGAAGAGATTTAGGGAATATACTGTGATGGGTATTCCAAACGTAACCAAGAGGGTTACTCCCTATGTAAGAATGTTATGAATGCCTCAAGTTACATTTATGTCTTATGTTTTCTATGATTTATTCATGATTTGATATGCCTATGTTTTATGGGTAAAGTATGATTTGATTCTTATGTATATATGAACTCATGTTTCCTTTCCATATTTTTATAACCATTACTGAGCTTTTTATGCTCATCCCATGTTTTTGAAATGCTTTTCATAGGTCAAGGGAAAGGTAAATGATGTGACGATAGTGTCAAGGATGTGTCAAGAAAGAATCCGTGTTTTATTTTAAATAGGTTTCCATTGATGGGAAGGATGAATATTGTCTTTTATGTAACCACATTGTTTAAATGTGGAATGTAATGAAAGTTTCATGATCTAATTCTCTAAAACTCTAAACCTGAAAAGATCCTCAATGTGTAATCTTGTAATAACTCAAGTTTATGTAAGGTTTAAGGCTGGGGCCTTATAGTGTTCCACCTGGAATCTTGTGACAATGGAACATGAGCAACCGATAAGACATTTGTAACTTATTCCATTCCTGTATAGTAATGGGATGATGTTTCCCTGGATTCTGTGAGTAGTTTTTTCCTATATTTTATCTTGAAAATGATACAATTTTTTCATCACTGACCATTTTATAATGTTCACACACTTCTAAACTATAGGAGACACCTTTTCAAAAGATGATCTATGGAGGGTATATGTTAGGGAGGTTTTATATCTTCATGAAGATCTATGTTATACCATATTTGAAAGGTAATATAATTTCATTCCTTAGTTCTAGAAATGGTTGCATAAGGCATTTGGTACACATGTACTTCTGAAAATAATATATCACCTTAGACTGATGGATAGACATGGAATAAGATTTTTGTGTTAGAGGACATGTTCTATGTATGATTCCCTGATATCAAGGTTCTTGGGAGATAAAAAATTACCCTTATTGTGTTTTCTAGTATTAATATATTTTATTATACAATTAAGATGGATCCATATAATGAATTATATGGTATGCCTTTTTTATCACCTCTGTGTGGGATAGAATAAAGAAATGAAACTTTTTCATAGAGTGTAACTCATCCATTAAACATTAGAGGAGGTTTAGTTGATAAAAAATTGTATGATGATAGCTCAGTACAGACATAAGTCTCATGTTAACTAATGTCGATGACTTATTGAGTTAGAGGTTAGGGACTGGGTTTTCTGTGTGAGTTTCTCCCAGGATGGGCCACCGATGTATTCAGCGGCTATGTAATCTTTTCTGTTGTTTTGGAAGACCCTATAAGGTTTTGAAATAAAAAAGACCAGTGGATTACAAGATACAAATTTCTCATAGATATTGGGCTAAGCATGATTTCCATCCCATATCTCATCTCCATCAGTATTATCTAAACCGTCCAAATATATTATAGCCTAAAATAGTTTTTCTAGATGTATATTATTCTTTTGAGGAGTATCCAGTGCGTATTTTATTCGTATTGTTATGAAACTCTAAGGCAGGTCAGTTACATTAGTATGGGTGCTATGGATGAATGGCCAAGTACAGGATGAGACCATGGAGTAGGAAGCCGATATACAAGCATAGTGGATGATGTTACTCTTTGACGATACCTCTTTACCCTCATAAGGACAACTTGGGTACTAGTTTCATTATGTACTTTAGGTTGTACATTCTTAATTTTTTTTTCAAATTAAGTACTCGATATTTAGGTTGAAATACTTTGTTAATTTTATGTAATCATTCTTTACGAACTACGAATGGTTATCAAAGAATCTAGGGGTTTTTTTGAGATAGGGTTAGTAAGAATTAGGAAAACATAGTGGTTTAAAAAATTTGTAAACATTTAGTATTAATAGTGTAGTGTAACTATATCTGGAACTCAATGTCCTATAAGAGGCCACACTAGTTTTTGGAAAATATACAAGCTAAGGTGCAGGCCCATTTGAGTTTCACGGGGTTTGGGGTTAGTTTCTTTCACAGATCTTGTTCATTGGTAGGAAAAATATGTTCCCACCTTGTGTGAGGTCCTACATAGGTAGTGTTATGGTGCACAATTGGTGCACGATATCCCCAACCATTCCACTAAACCATTTGATATAGTGTTGAGGAGTGAATATAATATTTTTTACATTAAAAAAGGTAAAAATTAATCCCTATTTTATTTCTCCCTTTTCTAGTAGATCTATACTCCTCCCATATCATGTGATCTCTCCCTCTGCCAAATCCAGGGATCTTGTGTACACCTAAGATCAAAATAAAAATGAATTGTAGTCAAAAGGTTTGGATCTGCATCATTAAACACCCGAATATAATTTCTTCCTAATTCGATTTCACGGTGAATTTATTTTTATATTATGGAACATATTCATTTTCCATATTTCCACGTTTGAAGATGTTATTTATCTTATAATTTTGATCTAATGAAAATCTAAATACTATTATGGATTAAGAGTCATCTCCGACCCAAAGATATGTGGTCTAGATTTATATCATTTTTTTGGTTTTTAGTAGAATACACATGTGTTCGACATATCAATGATTTCCATGAAATAATAAATATGTTCATGATTTTATAATCATAGGTACTTTGGAAATGTGATTAGAGGATATTGGACTTCATCATTTCCATCACATTGGGCATTCTAAATCAATTTCCATTTCTTTTATTATGCTTCAATGGACTGTTAAACTGTCAAAGTGTTTGACATAGATTGTAAATGGAATTCCCATCATTTTCTAATATCTAGTTTATGTAATGTCCTTCCAATTGAAATCATTACATTGAATATACATATAAATGATTTTATTAATTAAATTTAGTCTCTTAAAATTATTGATAATTGGTGAAAAGGAAACACGATGTGATTCAATATTTATTATATGTGTGATATGAACTATGAAACCAATTTATATAATGTGGATTGATGAATATGATGCTTACGCGGTTATTATATTTTTAGTATTATTGTTATGAATATTACTTTATTATTTTCTATTGATGTTGTATAAGGGACTTGTAGATCATGACATTTCACTCCCCCTCACATCCGGTGTTGATCATGATAACCCTCACTATTATAATTGTATTTGGGCGATAGACAAAAAATTTATTGTTTGTATATATTGCTTGTATGGATGATATATCACCCCACCAATATCATGTGTTTATCATGATATATCACATTCATCATGAGATTTAGTGCTTGTATCTTCTATATGATATTATTGCTCATTAGAGTGGTTATAGATATTGAGTCACAACCTCGGTCTAGCTAGTACATAGTATCCATGTATATTCCATATTATTTCCTCACATATGAAGTTATTATAGATATATAAAATACATAACATTACTATATATATTATTACAATATCAATATATAGTTATTGATAAGAATCTTACAACAGCCTATGCCGACACATGAATAACCAGCCATGTGTTTTTTTGGATCTGATGCAGGCTGGTATTTATATATTAGTCTTTATTATTATTCTATGTATCTTTGTACTACTATTTCTATTTACACATAATCTATTATTTCTTGACACAATTAGTGATAGACTACTAATATTTTATGTCTAAGCCTACATGGTCACCTTTGGTACATGAGTAGATTATTTGTATTCACGTATAGATAACCGAAATTTAATTACTACATAAAATTAAATAATTTTACTTAAATTATAGGGAATTTGATTAGAGGAATTAATGTATGATCATGATGCTAGTGGAGTTGTATTTTGTTTTTTTAAATAGAATTTCATATAAGACATTACACTATTTCCCCTTGGTATTTCAACATTCGAGGACATCATTGTCTATGAATCAAATAGTTCGATTTTGATATTTTTATAGTCCCTTTGTCATTATTTATAATTCTTATTCATTATATAGAGAGGGTTTCTAGTACTATTTTATAATAATTTATATTTACATTGTCTTATTTTTCATTTATATTCTTAAACTATTGTCTGTATATTTACTTTATCTATTATTCCACTCTGATATGAGGGTATAGTATCCCCACTATAAAACCATATATCGTCATCGCAATTCATTAGCCTCTGACACACTAGGAGATGAAAATGATTCCATGGGACCTACAATCTTAGGGCACATGTTATGTGGATCAAAATTCATGATGTTATATAAATTATAGAATATTTCTTGTCTGATAAATTGATGTGGGAGATTTCAATTTAAGTATTAAGATTCATGGTATATCAATGAGTTAAATTTTAGATACAACATCCTAGAGGAATCATACAAACTCTTCCAATTACTATGTGTATATGGGATGACATTGATATGGAATTTTCTATAAGATTACTAAATAAACTACGAACGAGCGATCAAATATAGGTTATTATTGATAAATTTAACAATTTTTCATATTTAATTAATAAGAGAGGATTTACCCATGAATTACTTTAAGAGTCTCTATAAAATTGATATTTAATGTATCTATGGTGCACCTATTTATGTTTTTCCTTATCCTGATCATTGATTTACATAAAAATTCAGGAAGAGTCTTCATAAGGATCTTGATACTGATATTTATTTGAGACCCACCTACCAACTTCAAACCTATTAAAATTGTGAATGAAATATTCATTAATTATATGAAATGTTGTGGTAATGATTAAATGAAATTTAAGGTATTTGCGATCTATATTTACCTATGTTAGATTTTTCCTATAACAATAGTTTATATAAAAATATTCCAATGGTTCAAAATGAGGCATTACATGAAACAATATTTCATACAACAAAAATTTGAGATGAAGATGGTGTGAAAAAACTTTTAGGCTGAGAATATTTTGAGTATGCCAAAATGGTAAAGACAATAAATAATTTTTTTAATGTAGCTAGAACCAGGAAAAAAGGATGTACTAAAAATAATGGGAATGAATTAGAATTTAAAGTGGGTGTCCACATTTTCCGAATGTTATATCTATGGAAAAGTTTTATAAGGTCTTGTATGAAAGAGAAATTGATCTCTAGTTACATTAGACATTTTGAAATTATGTATATAATTAGATTTATGAAAAACCAATTTTAAATTACACCAAGACTCCTTAAATTGCATGATGTGTTCTATATATCATTTTTAAGAAAGTAAATGCCAGAAAAAACTCATGTCCTCAACATTGAAGAAATATTATTATCACCCGGTAAATATTTCTTTGAAGAGTCCCTCCAAATTCTAAATTTTAGAGGGAATTTATTGTGTAATTTATGATATGAATATTAAAGGTAAATTAAAGAAATAAAAAAATATAGGATGAAAAACTTGGACCATATGTTGTAATGAATATTAACCACCATCAATTTGGGTGAAATTAATACAAAAGAAAATTTTGAGTATGAATTTTTTGTCAGAGGGAAGAATAAATCACTAGAGCCTCAATTATATAATGTGAACATTCCATTTTAATAAATATGTAATTCAATTAAAAATTTAAAAGTTTTCGTGCATTGAAAATTCAAATTTTAATTGATATATACTAATTCTGAGCTTACTTATTCAAATAATCCAAAATGGATTTTGATGTTTTCCCTTAAAATTTATATTTTCCGAAAAACTAAAAATTTAGTATTTATCGATTCCATATATTATTTATAATAACATGTCATAATATGTACAATTAAAAAAATGTTGACTATTAATTACATAGAAATAAATATAAGATCATTGTGAGGAAAAAAGGATATTAAAAAAACTATTTCTGAAATGAAGACATTATATCAATGAATTTTAAACAATTAAAAATATTTAATAAGGAATTATTTGAATGAAAATTTTCAAATATATATATAAATATATGAATTTAAATCCATCCAATTATGATTATATGTTATATAGTTAAAATAGGTTAATATTAATCTTGAAAATTTATTTTCCTTGCTAAACCGATTATTGATGAGATTAAGGGGTTAATTATAAATTAATTATTATACATAAATGAATTTAATTTTGTTAAATTCCTTAAATTTATAGAATAATCATAATTAATGTTAAGTTAATGTTCAATTTAATTATTCTTTATTATAAATTGAAAAAATTTTAAAAACGTTAATTATCCTAGTAAATGTTAAAATGTTGTTTTTCATGCTACATTCATTTGTGTTAAAATTAATATTTCACCCATAGATTTTTTATTTGTTAATTTAGATATCATATTTATAATTAGTAGGACAAATTTATCTAATTATTAACATTTAAATTTAGTACTAATGTATAAATTATATAGTTTGGAAGCCAAGTTAATATGTTAAAAACTAAAATCGTAAAAGTGATAAACTTTATATGTAATGGGAATAACATGTTTAAATAATAATTATTTTTATTTTATCTGGTGTGGATAGAACTTATTTTCAATACACTATTTTATTAAGTAATGTTTTGGATTGTTATCATTTTATAGAATTCCCATTATTGAATAGGTTTTTGTATTTAAAAAGTTTCCACTCCTCATCTTTTATAAAAGAGAACCCCAACACTCACTGATTCACAAATCTCAAGAAATTTAGCACAAACAACCCAGGAAAATTTTATCTAAAACATAAATAAACAAATTTTAGAATTTTATTCATACCAAAATTCAAACAATTGGGTTCTTAATAAGATATCTAATGGGGGTTATTCTATGATATGGGGTATTTTTTCACTAAGAACTTTCATTTTACCTCATATTTAATCACATTCAATTGTTTATTTTCACATAAAATATTATATCACAAATATATTTTATATAATAAGATTATATTAATTTTATTTAATAATATTTATCCATATTTTTCTGTATCAAATGGGAACAAAACTGTCACTCTTGTCTAGAGGATTACCTCCTCGTAAACCTGAATAAATTTTTTTCTGTCACCTAACCAAATGGATAGTACAAATGATGGAAATATATAAAATTTATGAATATTGTGAAATGATATTTATTCACTAAAACTAATATATCATCAAATTTTTATACCTATCATCCATTTTGGAAATAATATCATCTCTCATGCATACATACAACCCACCACATCCATGAATCGATGTTAATAATTTTCCGTGTACAAATTTCCATGATTAATATATATATATAATTAATAAATATAATTTTTTTAAAATTAATATCATTTTTGAGATTATGGATCTACATCATATAGCAATGCACTAGAAAATCCATGACAAAATAGTTATGATAAAATGATGCAATCAACACTAGAAATAATGATAATAATGAAATATTATAAACGAATGGGTGATAAGATGTTGAAATAGGATCATATATGATATTATAATATGTGAGTTAGTTATGAAATAAAATATTTACTTGTTTAAATCCATTTTAGAGGATTTTAATTAACCTTAACCTAAATGGATTCTTGAGGTAGGGATTTCATCTCAATTTCTTTTCATTGAGGCATATTTATTGTTAAAGAACCATTTTCTTTTATTGGGTGTAAATACTACCTATAATATATGTTATATCATTAATAACTCATATTTCGTTGTATTTAATGTTCACATTTGAAACAACCCATAAAAGTGGATTTTACATGAATGTTACCAAGTTTAAATGAAATTCATAACTAATTATCAATTCATTGGGTTATAATACTTCTTATTTTCCCTTGATATGATAAAATTGTGTGATTAATCTCATTCATTATTTTATTTGTATTTATAAAAATTATTTGTTGATTTAAATTTGACACCCCTAATCAGTTCATTGATTAATTATCACTTCAACGTTAGGATATTAGTAAGTTATAACAAAATCATCATATATATTGGGGATTATTTATGCTATAATTTAAAATGAATGAAATTATTTAGTCATTTTATAATAAACACATTCTAATTTATTATACTATATTTATTTAAGAATTTTTTAGTAATAATAATATATTTTGGTTTTTTACATAAATTTATTGATAAAGATTATTTTAGAAATAATAACTTTATTTCATTCATCAATCAAGAAATATTTTTCTTACTTGCACATTTATATAAAGTGGTTAAAAAGATTGTATTTAAAAATTTCCATTTTTGTATGAAATTTGTTACATTTATGTATTTTTATATAAGTGTTTATATTGAATCTTCTTAACATTTCCTAAAATGGGTATTTTTGGGTTTTTACCAAAAAAGTGAAAGGAATTTTAATTTAACATAATCGACATGAATGGAATTTCACCATCATCATGGCCCCTATTTTTTAAATTTTCCATTATAATTGGACATATTTTTTTAAGAAAATCATTTTCCTAATATTTTATACCATTTTAAGAGATGATTTCAACGTGGTATTGGTATTTTTCTAAAACAATATTATAGTTATATTATTATGGAATTTAAATTCATCAATAAAAACAACCCATTAAATAAATTAACTCTACAGTGAATATTTTGTAATGATACAATCCTGTTTTTTTTATAGAAGGTTTATGATCAGATTGGCCAAGAAAATTATATAAATTCACAAGTATTATTTTTTTTAAAAATTCTTCTGAATCATTCACTATCATATTATAATCGACCATTAATGTTTTTTCAAATATCCATATTATTTGTTTCATGAATATAATTATTTCATAATCCTCATATAATTTATTAATATGGTGTTTCATATGGAAGTTTATTTGAATTGCTATTTAATTATTGATAATTCAAATTATTTACTCAATATTGACATTTATTTGAATATAATATTATTTTTGAATTAAATAAATCATTATATATATGATGAATTCATTTGAAATTCTCTGATTTTTGGGCCCTTGAAATATATATACCATTAGATGCATCGAATGGTCTCATGAAAAAAATACGTTGGAAAAATTTATTGGGGTTTGGGTGTATACCTACCCATTGGTAAAAAAATATTAGAACTTATTCTTAATGGTTTATATATATCATGATATATTAGATTATGACATCTAATATTAATAATTTCTTTTATTTAGATTATAATAATTATAGTATATGTATGTATTTCACTGATATTATTAATGGATTTATTTTCTTATAATGTTATTTATTTAATGGAATGTATTGTCTTTTATATACCATGAAATATTATTTATCCATTATTTAATCACGATAGCTTCCACTTCTCTTTAATATTACTGAGAATTTGAGAGGACCATTAGTTTCCTTTTATTCCAGAAGATATGATGAATATTTCTTTCAATTATTTTATAGGATTTCATTAATTATCTTTTGTTATGTTTTATATTGTATTCACAATGAAAAATGTCTATCATATATTTAAGTGACTCTCCAATACTTCTAATAATATCAGACAATAAGGAATAAAAACCATGTATGTATGCTAATTAATGATATTTGATTTTATCCCAGGATTATTATTGTTGGGGAAGTTAGATTTTTTGTCCTTCTTTAAGAGGTATCTCAAGAAAAAGAAATTTTATTTCATGATGTGTGTTCAAAAGTATGTCATTTATATGACAAAATTTTATCTCATGTGGGGACTTGATGTGTAACTAGAATTCTCACGTAGTCTATAATTTTCAAGGTAAAGGTAATATTGGATTGAATATGGTTAAAAAAATTCTATATTATTCATAATAAATTCAATGATCAATATTATAAAATACTAATTTTCATTTTTTCCTAATGCCCCAGGTTCAAATACTTATTATTAGTGTGATAAGGTATTTAATTAATATGAAAAAAATTTCAATTTCCATTAAATGAATAAGAGGAAATTTACATGGCTCTGATTCTATAAACAGTATATCGATTAGAAATGAGATGACTGAGAAACATTCATCAGTATATAAAAATTATAATTTTTCATAATTAAAATGAATAATGAATTTTCATATATATATATATAAATATATGATGCATAATTATATCACCAATGATCAAGTCCCTCAAGTTTGATGTGATTCCTGACACACTCTACCTTGTGGGTCTATCCGATTGAGCTATAGTACTGAAGAAGTCTGAGTCAATGGGATCATATTTAATGTTTTATTTTAATATATATAAGGAATCTAAAAGGGGTGTGGATTCCTTTAACAAAACCTGTTTGTGATTGTAAAAACAAATACTCCACCCTAGGTTTTGGAATGATTCAATAAATATGAAAATACTATATATGCTGGTGTTATAACGACCCCTGACAACTTACCAGCCAGTAGTTTTGGGGGTTTTGAAATTTGGAGAATCAAAATATAAACTATATACAAAAAAAATTAGAAGACCTATATAATTCCTCATAATGATGTATTTATATTGTAACAAACAGATATTTTATGATAATTATTCTTTTTAATTTCATAGATTTCTTTAGTTGTATTCTACACCAAATTTATCTGGTGCTATACGCCACACTATCTTAGCTTGCAGTATACGCAACACTATTCTTGGCTCGTGTTACACACAATTTCAAGTTCGTTTTTTAGAAATTATTCTATGACACATTATGTATAGATTTTGTTTAATGTATAAATGAAATAATTTTCAATTATGTTATACGTAACAAAAAAGGGATATTTCACTACACGCAACCTTGACTTGGCTTGCGTTACACGCAATTGGGACCTTCCTCAATAGCATGTGTAGTACGCAATATCGGATTTCACTAAACAATAATATAATGTTATAATATTATTATGGACTAGAATTTATGAATATTATTAACTAAATTTTGAATTTTATAACATTATTATTCACTTTACACATTTTCTAGAACATCGTATGAGAACAAAACAAATGTTTTGAGTAAAATAAGTATTTATAAAAAAATGCAGATTTGCCGCTTTTTGATGGAGAATCCACTATAAATATTGTTTTTGACATTTTTATAAGTTGAATTTGACAAAATAAAATTCTTCTTTGGAATCAGGATATAAAAATTTACTTTGGATACATTTTTCATAATATTCTGATTACATTCATATTTTAATGAATACTAAAAACACACTATATTTTAATTAAAAACAACTTTCTTCTCTATAATAATATATATGGTTAAATTAGAATATTTACTAGTTTTAACATATAAATAGAATATATTTTTACCATTTATTATAATTCATGTCATTATAATTGATTTTACAGTCCAAATTATGTTAATAATATTCTTTTTATTTTTAGTCATTATGAATATTAACTACGGTAAATTTTATTTACCGTAGTTGAAGGTAAATCGGGTAATTAAGGGAAAAAATAATATTATAAAATTACACTAACACTTGTACTAATATAATTGGATGATTATATTTTACCCTAAATCATTCTTGGGTCAAAATAGAATCTATTTTAACCCACTTGTATTTTATTAAGACATTTTATTTATTTTATTTAAATGAAAGTGAAATGCCTCGCTCAAACGTTCATAATTAAATTATTATTAATATAAAGTTATACAGAATATAAATTCAATTATAAATACTCATTTTAAATATAAAATGTTTTTATTTATCATGGTAATTTTTTTGTAATTTTTAAGAAATATTTAATTACCTTAATATCTTATACATTAATGACGAAGAAATTATTTATTTAGTAAAAAATCAATAATATAGTTTTTATTAAAATAAAAATACCAATCAAAAGGATGAGAAACTTGAACAAACATTATTTTTTGAGTATACATATAACCTAATCATCCTAGGGTATTTTTTTGGACCATCTTGAGCCTTATAAAACTAATTAGGAAATTTATATAATTTTATTTTAAATGTTGTTAAAGATGTCACATTCAGAATTTAATATTTATAACAATTTAAATGTTGTGATTTTAAGATGATAAATTTGAGTGAAAATATTATTATGAAAGGTATTATATTTATATTCATCATAGGATTTTATTTTTAATTTTTATGTAAAATTAAGTACTTTAAATCGTTATAAAAAAATGTAGTTGTAATTATTTTATTAAGATATATTCCAAATAAATGGTTTTAAAAATATTAAAATAAATAATATATCAACAAATTAATATTCCCCATGAATTTTTTTGATGAATATTACATGTTAGAGATCTATTTTATATATTTTTTGAACATATCTTCTATTTGGTTTTTATTTAAATTCAAATAATGAAAAGTGTCAAAATTGACACTATTGATATTTTATAAAAATAACATATTATTATATTATTTATAAATCAAAAAAAAATTTATAAACTACAAATTGAAAATTATATCGTCGAAAAGGTTATAAAGTATCCATTTTTGGGAAATTTAAAACATTTAAGTATGTGTTTATAATAATTTAGAATTTAGAATTTTATTACTGCTAATAAAATTAAATAGATTAATTAATGGTAAATCAATTTGATAAGGTTTAAAATAAACAAGGAACTTGTCTAAATCTTATTTGTTGATTATATTACAACCATATATCATCTCATCATCGAATTGAGTCATTTTAAGAGGTTTTTAAGTGGGGTTTCATTTTATTATTAATTAATATATTTGAGGATTCCAAAACTGCCCCTCTCCTCTCCCATATAAGGGAACCTCCTTCCCTCTTCACTTCACACACATTTGAGCCTTCAGGATCAGAAAACCCCATAACATTTCACTTCTCCACTTCCATAGAAACCTAAGAGAGGTTCTGATATTCTTTAATAACCAACATTAGTGCCCCAACATGAGGATAAGAGGAGTCGCGTCGGAAAAGAGGTAATCTCTTCTACTGATTATTTCATGTTTATTTCTTCTTCATCAACTTCTTCATTATTTGTTTCATCATAAATTAATAACATAAGTATCTCTAATATGCTGATATGTTATTATAAATATGAAACAACTCTATTTGACCTTCTATCCATCCTACGAAAAACGAAATCACCCCGAGTGCGTACATACGGAATACCGTCTCCATGCCGTGGTGTAATATGTTTTTCCACCACCACCATACATGGATGGGTATAATGGTTTAATGAATAAATATATATATTTATTAAAATATAATACTGATTCTGATATATTATATCATCCACTCTAAGTCAATTCAATAATTATGGGAACAATATCGTCGCTCGTGTGTACGTACGGATTACCGTCTCCACGATGCGATCAGTTTCATTTTCCATGTTAACCACTGAAGAATTAGTATAAAGAATATATAATGAATAATAATGAATTATATGACATGATAAATCTACTGGATTTATGTATATATATATATATCTAATCTTCTTACTTCTATTCAAGTCAATAAGGAAAAGAAAACAGTGTTAATGCATACGTACGGCCTACCGTCTCCATGAACGGTGTATTTCATTTCATTTATCTATATATTATATATATACTGAATATATATGATATATAAATAATGATTTAAATTCTGGAAGTAATTAAATCATGATTTATGTTATAATATTATCAAGAACAACAAGTCCAAACACGTATGATAAATAAAACGATTTTACCCAAAACACTGCTTTAACATGGAATTTAAAAAATAGCGGGTAATATAAAGTCATAAGTGAACCATATATGATATCAAAACAATGAATATTATTATATAATAAGTAAATGACATTATTTAAATCATTATATAGTAGGTTCGGATACGTACGAAGCATATCAGACCTAAGGTTAGGGAAAATCAGGAAATCTCAATTTTTATCCGAGAATGTTTATACTTCGGTATTTACTCGGGAATATTTATCATCCAAATACATGTTTCATCAATATGTAATATTATTTCTATCCTCTTACAATTTATTAAATCCAATTTTACCTATTTTGGAATTTTTAGAAAAAGATATGAAAGCAATATTATGTCGTTTTCAGTACGAGTTAAGTTTTGACTTTTCTGACCAAAGTACGAGAAGAATGTTTATTTTTAACTTATACGGTGTGAATGGATTTTTATGATTTCATAGAACATTATTTACATGAATATTCCTTTAAAATTTTTCAAGTTTATTTTCAATTAACATCTTTTAGTTTAAAATGTTTATTACATGTTGTGAAAGGAAAAATGTTTTGAAGAAGAAAGGATATTTTCCTCAGGAATAGAGTTCATGTGTTTTATAAAAATTATTTTTCATATAAGATAATATAGTTTTCGGTTTCTATCCCTATTATTACATTTATTTCATTTTGTTATGATGGAATTATTTTTATGAAGTCATTTTATGGATAATATTATGATGCCATGATGTTTATGAATCCCATTTTTATTACAAGGGTTATGATATGATGTATGATTTCTGTTTTTTGTGGCTCATATAAGAATGGTTTCATTATGAGTTGGGTAGGACCTATATTTCCTTCCAATTCATTGGGTAAATATTTATATTTCATGAGATGGACATGGCTAGAATGACAAGTTAATCCGGTTCAGTGATACATGACTAGAACAAGGAGTGAACTCAATTTAGTAAGGGAATTTGTCCACTTTGATGGTCTTTGCAGCAATGCCTTGGCTATTATGGAAATCATAAAATGTGCTTAATGGTGTTCCACAATTACATGTTTTATTCCCGTGCTATTTTATCATTATTGGTGATCCATTATGATCTATACCTTATGTACTTCCAAGATTTATGTCTTTTCTTGTGATTTTGATGTTTAGATTTTTTGGTCATGTTTTTGCATTCAAATGTTTATGGGTTGTTTTATGTTCTCTATGTTAACCTTACTAATCATTTGATATCACCATTTTTATGTTTTATTTTCCCTATGATATAAATAATGGTTTTAGGTAAGAAAACAAAAGGGGGAGATATTTATGGGAGATGTTGAAGATCTTTCACCAAGATTAGAAGATTATATTCCGAGTTTTCAAAGACACTAAACTACTATGGTCCTTTGGTGTCAGTTTTTGTTATGTATTAGATATTCCGCCAAAGTAATTTAATGTCCATGCACGTAATGATTTGGGGTCTCTAAAGTTGGTATCAGAGGAAAGGTTTAGTTAACCTTTGGAAACTAGGATGCGAAAACTTTAGTGAGATCCCAAGAGATATTTCTAATGTATTTTTAAGGATGTCCCTAAGGATAAGTATAAGTTTAGGTTATAGTCCTAAAAATACGGTAACAATATTAGAATTAACACTGAGATGTTATATATTGAAGGTACTCTCCATTTATTATGTTTTTTCCCTAGCATGATTTTTTTCTCTCATACTATTCTTTTTGGGTTTTAGACAATGGCTGGAACCCGAAGGCACTCTGTTGATCAATGTAATGGACAATGCAATGATTTTCCTCTTAAACAAACCAATTTTATTGGAGATGGAGTGAAAAATACTATTTCTATACTTACACAAGTTATGAATCATTCTGGACTTCCAAATGTGTAGAGAAGGGAACAATATTCTATTGAGTCCTTAATGAGGAAACATCCACCTTCTTTCAGTTGGTATTCTGATCCACTTGTTACTGAACAATGGATCAGTACCACTGAAAAGCTATTTTCCATACATTAATGTTCGGAACATGGAAAAGTCATTCTGGTTATTTACTGTTTAGAAGTTGAAGCAGATCAAGGGTGGACTCTAATTAAGAATACAAGGCCCCGAGATGAAATTGAATCCATCGAATGGGATGAGTTCAAGAACTTATTATTCAATAAGTACATCCCTCGTATTCTTCAAACAAAGATGGAAATGGATTTCCTTGAGCTTAATAAAAAGGAAGATGAATCTGTTGGTATATACGAAGCGAATTTTACAAGTCTGTCAAGGTATGCATCTGGTTTATCATCCAACATGAAAGTAATGTTGATCGATTCTTCAGTGTCTTAAAACCAAGTCTTCGTAGAGCATTATCTATAAGAGACGTCAGTAGCTATGAAGAAATTGTGCATTCTGCTATCTAGGTAGAAATGGATAGTGGTGTTACATATGCATCTCATGGTATTGACATGAAACGAAAGATGGTGTTCAAGGAGAAATCTCGGAATAATTGTGAAAAGAAGATGAATGTTTCTTTGTTCTCAAAGTGTGGAAAGATGCATGGTGGAGATTGTCTTAAAGGGACTAAAAAATGTTTTAAGTGTAGGAAAAAATGTCATCAAGCATCTGAGTGTTGAAGTAATGTAAAAAGGTTCACTAATGATGTGAATAAAGAAAATACTGTAGAGAACGCACCACCATCACTTCCATGATTCAAGTGAAAGGAAATGTGGAATTTTGCTAATCAATGCCCTAATCCAAGGGTTAATGATGATCAATGTGAGAAACCTCTTAAGGAAAAGGATACAGGGAAGTCACATGCGATCAATATTTGTGATTTTGAGTATGAAAATGATATTGTGTAATTATTATGTGTTTATGTAATGGTATTTCAAAATTGAATCATCGAATCTGTTTTATGGTATCGTGGAATTTTGGAATATCTATGTATTGGTTTTCAATAATTATATGGTACTGGTTACCATGAAAAGTGATTGAAATATTTTTTGAAAGAAGATGATATGTGCATAATGAAGGGATAATGCAAAAATGAAATGAGCTCATAACTGATATAAGGACAAAATGATATCATGGTTTGACTATATAGAAATTCTGGGATCATCCATGTTTTCAAAAAGATTATATGGTTATACATTTTTCAAGAGAATACATGATTAAGGTATTCACATTTTTGTAATTTGACCAAAAAGATATATCGTATGATATATGGGGGATAAATGATGGTATTCACATGCTCGGAAGATGACATTTCTAGTAATTGTTTTATTTATACTATGAGCTTGGAAAAAAGTATTTTTGATAAGCCTAAATATTGGAATGGATTATGTTGGACATAAGTTATTATTTTTTAAGGCATGAACATTTTTTTATATTATTGATTGAATTTTATAATAACGAAGTTTTAGAAAAAGGAAAACCTGCAGGATGGGAGACAACCCGTCGCGTCAGATAAGGCTGTGGGAATCGAACCCCCAACCGAAGTGCGACATGCCTTTTTCGCCTACCACTGGCCTATATGAATTCCATCGTTAGTATAAGCTAGTTTTATTATTTTAAGCTGTATGATATATGACATATAAGTCTATTTTAGGAACCATATAAGATTAATCTCACTATATATGGACTTATGTTTATTTAATAACTTTTTCTATCCTTTTGTTTGAGAGAGATAGAATGACCTATCATTATATCGCATGATGTGATAACACTTCAAGGAAAACAAATTCAACCTAATTTCATTAAGAGATGATGTGGAAATTGTTCAGGGCCCTAAAACAGTAATATTGTACCAAAATCAAGTAAGTATATCTTTTAATTCAACAATTCTTCAAATTTATGGAAATAATCTTGAAAACAAAAAATTTTCTCCTAGTGTCCTTATATCCGATGAATGAGATGGTACCATAAATCATAAAAAATTTATGTATTTATTATTGTTGGCTTTTTCATAGCCATGTCCTCTACCACTCTCCAGTAGAACTTTTTGGTAAGATTTTTCTTCCATATCCATATTTCCACCTATGTTCTCATATTTGGAAACCTAGTGATGAGTAAATTTGGGTAACTGCTATCTTTCATAATTCACTTTTTAAAATTAAGTTTTAGTATTCCTTTTTATGATGTGGGTTTTATGAAAGAAAATTTCAAGTAGTAAACCATTTATAACCCTGACGAATTTTGAGGGAGAAATTCATTTTAATGGGGGTAGAATGTAACAACCCGAGATTTTATGAGAATTATTATTTTTAATTTCATTGATGTCTTATATTGTATGCTACACCAAATTTATCTTATTCTATACGCAACACTGTATTAACTTGCAGTATACGCAACACTATTCTTGGCTCGTGTTACACAAAATCTCAAGTTCGTTTTGTAGAAATTATTCTACGCAACATTAAGTAAAGATTTTGTTTAATATACATATGTATTAAGTTTTAATTATGTTATATGGAACAACAAAGGGAGATTTCACAACACACAACCTTGACTTGGCTTGTGTTACACGCAATCGTGACCTTCCTCGATAGCGTGTGTAGTACGCAATATCGGGTTTCAGAAAAAAAAAATATTGTTATAATATTAATATAGACTAGCTGTTATGAATATTATTAACTAAGTTATGAATTGTATAGAATTATTATTCATCTTAAACATTTTCTAGATCATCTTATGAGAACAAAATAAATTTTTCGATTAAAATAAGTATTTTTCAAAATATGCAGTTTTGTCACCTTTTGATGGTAAATCCACATCAAATCTAGTTTTTTAAATTTTTAAAAGTTCAATTTAAAAAAAACTTTTCTTTTGAATCAGGATATAAATATTTACTTTGGATAAAATTTTCATATTATTCTGATAACTTTCACATTATAATTAATGGTAAAAACACGCTATATTTTAATTAAAAACAAAATTTTTCATCATAATAATTTATATGGTTAAATTATAATGTTTAATGGTTTTTAAGTATAAATAGAATATATTTTTACCATTTAATATAATTTATGTCATTAGAATTTATTTTACATTGAATTCATAGGCAAAATCATATCAATCTTTTGCAACGTTTTAACTTTTAAAACCCTTTTTCATAACAACAGGATTAATTTTAAATTAATTTCTGCAACTTCTGTGATTTGAAATTGGAAAATGGATTCCATATTTGGAAGCAGTAGGTCCAAATTATGTTAATAATCTATTTTTTATTTTTAGTCATTATGAATAGTAACTACGATAAATTTTATTTATCATAGTTAAAGGTAAATCAGGTAATTAAGGGTAAATATAATATTATAAAATTACCCTAACACATGAACTAATATAATTGGATGATTATATTTTACTCTAAATAATACTTGGGTAGAAATGGAATCTAAGGTAACCCAATTTTATTTGATTAAGACCTTATATTTATTATATTTAAAGGAATGTGAAATGGCTCACTCAAAATTTAAAAATAATATTTTTTTAATATAAAGTTATACAGAATATAAATTCGATTATAACTACTTATTTGAAAGCTAAAATGTGTGTATGTATCATTTTAATTTATTTGTAATTTTTAAGAAAGTTTTAATTACATTAATATCTTATACATTAATGATGAAGAAATTATTTATTTAGTGAAAAATCATTAATATAGTTTTTATTAAAATAACATTACCTATTAGAAGGACTGGAAACTTGACCAAAAATTATTGGTTGAGAATATCTATACCCTAAGCATACAAGGGTAGGTTTGGGTACCATTTTGAGTCTTGTAAGACCAAATATGATATTTATATTATTTAATTTTAAATGATGTCAAATATGCACCCTTTATAATTTAATAAATATATCAACATAACTTTTGTGATTTTAAGATGATAAATTTGATTAAAAATATTATTATGAAAGGTATTATATTTATATTAATCATAGGATTTTATTTTTAATTTTTATGCAACAAATATGTTTATTAAATAATTATACAATGAATTTTGTAGTAATTATTTTATTAAGACATATAAAAAATAAATGGTTTTAAAAATATTAAAATAAATATTATATGAACAAATTAATGTGCCCCATGAATTGTTTGGATTTATATGACATGATAGGGATCTATTATATATTTTGGATTGAACATATCTTCTTTTTGGTTTTTATTTAAATTCAAATAATGAATAGTGTCAAAATTGACAGTATTGATATTTCATAAAAATAACATATTATTAAATTATTTAAAAATCACAAAAATATTTCAAAAATAAAAATTGAAAATTATATGGTCTAAAAGGTTATAAAGTATCCAATTATGGAAAATTTATAACATTTAAATATGTATTTATAACAATTAAAAATTTAGAATTTTATTACCACAAATAAAATCAAATAGATTAAATAATTATAAATGAAGTTGATAAAGTTTTAAATAAATATAAAACATGTCTAAATTTTATTTGTTGATTATATTAAAACAATATCTAGTCTCATCATCTAATTGAGTCATTTTGGAGGTTTTTAAGTGGGGTTTCATTTTATTATTTATTAATATTTTTGAGGTTTCCAAAATTGCCACTATCCTCTCCTATATAAGGGCACCTCCTTCCCTCTCCTCGTCACACACATTTGAGCCTCCAAGATCATCCAAACCCTGACCATTTCAATTATCATCTTCCATTAAATCCTACTAGAGGTCCTGTTCTTCATTAAAGACAATATTTAGTGCCCTACGAGGACGGTAAGAGGAGCCGCGTCGAAAAAGAGGTAATCTCTTCTACCGATTCTTTCAAGTTTCTTTCTTCTTAAACTTCTTCTTATTTATTTGTTTAATCATAAATTAATAACATCAGTATCAATCATATAATTATATTTTAATATAAATATGAAACAATCCTATTTCACCTTCTATCCATCCTACGAAAAATGAAATCACTATGCGTGCGTACGTACGGAATATCGTCTCCACGCCATGGTGTAATCTGTTTTTCCACCACCACCTTACATCGATTGGTATAATAGTGTAATGAATAACTATATATAGTTATTACAACATCATACTGATTTAGAGATATTATATCATCAATTCCAATTCAATTTAATAATTATGGGAACGATATCACCGCTCGTGCGTACGTAAGGATTACCGTCTCCACGACGCGATGAGATTTATTCTCCATGTTAAACACTCAAGAATTATTATAAAGTATATATAATGAATAATACTGAAATATATGACAAGATAAAGCTACTAGATTTATGCATATATATATATGTCATCTACTTACTTCCATTCAAGTCAATAAGGAAAAGAAAACAACGTTCATGCGTACGTATGACCTACCGTCTCCATGAACGGTGTATTTCATTTCATTTATCTATGTATTATATATATATATGCTAAATATATATGATATATAAATCATGATTTACATTCTGGATGTAATTATATCATGATATAAGTAATAATAATATCAAGAACAACAAGTCTAAACATGTATGATAAATAAAACGATTTTACCCAAAACGCTACTTTAACATGGAATTTACAAAAGATCTTGTAATATAAAGTCTTAATTAAACCATATATGATATCATAAAAATGAATATGATTCTCTAATAAGTCAATGTCATTATTTAAATCATTATAATGTAGGTTCGAAAATGTATGAAGCATATCGGACCTAAGGTAAGGGAAAATCCCGCAATCTCAATTTTTATGCGAGATTGATTATACAATGGTATTTAATGGGGAATATTTATCATCCACATCCATGTTTCATCAATTTGTAATATTATTTCTATCCTCTTACAATTTATTAAATCCAATTTAACCTATTGTTGAATTTTTAGAAAAAGATATGAAAGGAATCTTTTGTCTCTTTCTATACGAGTTACGTTTTGAATTTTCCAGCCAAAGTACGAGAAGAAAGTTTATTTTTAACTTATTCGATGTGAATGGATTTTTATGATTTCATTTAAAAATATTTTAATAAATATTCCTTTACAAATTTTCAAGTTTATTTTCAATTATCTTCTTTTAGTTTAAAATTTGTATGACATGTTGAGAAAGGAAAAATGGTTTTGAAGAAGAAATGATATTTTCCTCAGGAATGGAGTTCAAGTGTTTTATCAAAATTATTTTCCATCTAAGATAATATAGGGTTCTGTTTCTATCCCTATTATTACATTTATTTCATTATGTTATGATGGAATTATTTTTATGAAGTCATTTTATGGATTATGTTATGATGGCATTATGTTTATGAATCCCATTTTTATTACATGGGTATGCTATGGTGTATAATTTATGATTTTGTTGCATAAATAAGAATGGTTTCATTATGAGATGGGTGGGACCTATATCTCCCTTCAATGAATTGGATAAATATTTATATCTCCTTAGATACAAATGGCTGTTATGGAAAGTTAATCTGGTTCAGTGATACATGACTGGAACGAGGAGTGAACTCGATCCGGTATGGGACTTTGTCCACTATAATTGCGTTGGCAGCAATGCCTTGGCTACTATGGAAATAATATCATGTGCTTAATGGTTTTCCACAATTACATGTTTTATTCACATGCTATTTTATCATGATTTATGATCCATTATGATCTATGCCGTATGTACTTCCAAAATTTATGTCTTTGCTCAAGATTTTGATGTTTAAATTTTATGTTCAAGTTTTTGCATTCAGATGTTTATGTATTATTTTATGTTCTCTATGTTTACCCTTACTATGAATTTGAGTTCACCCTTTTTAGGTTTTCTTTTCCCCAAGATATAAAGAACTATTTTACGTAATAAAACAAAAGGGGAAGATCATTATAGGAGATGTTGAAGATCTTTCACCATGATTAGAAGATTATATTATGAGTTTAAAAAGACACTAAACTATTATGGTTCTTTGGTGTCTGTTTTTGTTATGTATTAGATATTCTGCAAAAGTAATGTAATGTCCATGTAAGTCAAGATTTGGGTCTCTACATATACCCCTTTTTCAATCATATATCTTACAAAAAAACCAATCCTATCTGGGTTTGGATCAAACATACCCCCTCGACACATATATGTTTCCCTAAAACCATAATACATGGTGGGGGGTCATAATATATTTGCTGTTAAGAAAAAATCTATAATACCTTTAAAAAAATTTTAAATCATAAAATTTAATTTTTATTAGGTATTTTTTGGAATAATTTTAAATACATATGATTTAATACATGAAAACTAACCAGAAGTAGAATTATTCAAAACAATTATTTATTTAAACATGTCTAATGCATATATATTATGCTTGAGACATAGACAGACCAATGAATGTTCAATTTTATTAATTAATTTATTTATAGAATTATGTTTAATATAATTAATTATTTATTAAATGGTGATTTTTGCATATCCACTTGAATCATAATTTTAGAATGGATCGACATGTCTATAGTAATAAATATTTTTGTGTATATTTCATACCTATGATCCCCTCACATATTTGTGACTACTATTATAAAAATAATAGGGTAAAAGGTGATGGATGATCATGATGATACATATAGAGATTCCAAATGAAACATTTATGTGTTGTATCGCTATTGTTCTTAAATTATATCACACATGATGGGAAAAATGTTGTTACACATATTATCTAGTTTGATCCATTTTTTACCGAATAGATTAAATATTAGAATCGTCTAAAGGACACGTGGTATAATATTATTTATATGTTGTCAATTATTTTATTTAATTATAGTTTTTATTCACGATAAAAAAAAATAAGTGGAAATGAATAGATAAAATATGTATACATCATGAATGGATTTCTAATTATAGAAATAGAATGATGTGAGTATCATCACATAGAAGAACAATGTGTAAATATAAATTTATTACATTCACTGAGAAAATTTGAAACATCTAAATAAAAATATTTATAAATTAAAGGGATTCACAATAATTATTGTAGAAAAAAAACATAGTGTATATGGTTTTCTGAAACCGATGATTAGGTTACCACTACTATTATATAGTTTATATGAGAGTGGAGGGATGAGATAACTATTGTTGGAATCTTAAAAATAACCATTCCATCATGTTACAACTGTAAAGTCAATGTATTGAGAAATGAAATGTTTTCTTTTATATGACATGAGAATCAACACAATTGATTTAGGGTGTATAAGTGAATAAGGTTCTCTAGAAAATATCCTATATTATGACTATAGAAGTATTCATGTAGAAATATATCGGACTGTGAATATAGGCTTTAAGGATCCATGCAATGAGATTAATCAAGTGAATGGGTGTTCTTAATGTAGTATTTAAAGGATACTACAATTCTATTAAAATATTTGGGGTATTGAAAGATAAAAAATTCTTAATTTATAAAATAATAAAATATAAAGATAAATGTATTATCCTTATTATTTTTTATTTTTTAGATAATGGAATTTAATATCATAGATGCATCGTGATCAATACATGAAAAAATATTTGATCATTAGTTAAAATTTCCATGAGTGGTACATGATCTTATGTATAATAATAAATCATGAAATGAAATTATATGTGATATAAGCTTCACTATCCATTAACCCCCATAAATAAAGTGTGGATGATAAAATTTTTTAAATAAGACTAGTGAATAAATAATCATTTATCAATATCATAATTATAAATTTGATTTTCAAAGAGTGGTAAGAGAAAGATTAGGACATGGATGGTTATACATTGTATTCTATTCTTTGAGAATAATATGAGTATTACTTAAATAAATATATCAATTATATTATTGTCACACTAATAATGTATGTATTGAAATACGAAATTCAATATTGTCCTCATGTACTCAGGATGATTGATTTCATTGAGAAATTTTACGAATTGGGTCTCATGTCAAAAAATTTTTACTTCATTCATCATATTATCTCATCCTTACCACAAAATATCACAATTATTTTTGGGATTTAATATAATAATAATATGGATAAACCAATTCAATATATGTTGGGACATGTTTTACAAGAATATTTTATTTGATGAATGTTATAAATTTAATTTTCATGGTGAATAATGAGAATGTAAAGGTGAAAATGAAAAAAAGTACACTACAAAATTAACAATAGAAAAATCATTCTAAAAAAATAATGATAAAGTTCAAGAGCTGTGAAAATTAGTCTATTTTCCCCATATGTGGTGAGATATGTCAATAGAAGAGGAATTGATATGATATGAATAAAAAACATGAAACTTTTTCTATATTAGGTATATTAACCATTAAATCAAATATTTAAGTTCTAATCCATAGGAATTGGATATACTATTTCATACACATATTTATTAAATACCGGATCTAAGGAAAAAAATATTTTTTCCTAGAAGTCATGGTGTATTCATAAATATCCTAGAAAAGATGATACTTTTAACCGTTGAGATAAGACCATGATTGATATTTCTAAGGGTATAGTACTTATGATACAATAAAGGTGTGTTGAATGCTACCACATAATTTAGCTATGAATTTTCTTTATGGTATTTCATTGAAAAAAATTATTCACCCACTAATGAATCATATTAAATAGATTATTAATAAAAATAAGATGCATACCAAGGTGTGTAAAGATAAATATTTTATTATGTAAAACTATATTTATTTTTTAAAAAATACCCAATGTAATATTTATAATATATAGATTTATAAACTATAGGTCTTATCATGAATATAATTACCTGACCTACTGGGGCCCACAATTTTAGTTGAAAGTCATGTTGTCACAAACTGAAGCCCAATTATAATAGGTTAGGGGCTAGATACATTTGTTGAGAATGATAAAAATAATACCAGTATTTTAATAATGTGCCTATATCCATGCACCCAAAAATTTTAATGTAGTAATATAATGGGGTAATTATAAATGGTAGAAACATGTTTAATAAAAACCATTTATTTAATAACCTCTTTGGAATAAAAAAAGTATGATATTGGCAATCCTCAATTTGAAGGGTAAAAATACATTTGAAACCATAATTGATGAACCAAAATGATATTATCATGAATGAAATAAAACTGAGAGAGCCCTACTCTTGATTTCAAGACTCCACCACCATACACAATCAATAAATCTAGGTATCCCTATATTCCCGCTAATCAACATTGATCATTCCATTTTCTAACAGATACATTACCAGTTGGGGAAGATCCCATATGGGAGAGAGTAATTAAATTCTTAGTATGATGACCCTATAAATGAATATGAGTGATAGATAGATACATAAATAGTAAACTATTCCAAAATAACGAGGGAAATGAATCGCAACACAAGTATATGTTCAAAAATAAATCTTGATGAGAGATAAACGGGATCACTATCTCATAGCTCAACAAATGCACGTGTGTAATCATTCCACTCTATAATTACATTAATGAAGACCAACATAAAATGAAACCTCACCATAATATGTGTGCAGGGGACCACTCATCACTATTATTCTCCATACCCAAGGGATAAATACTCAGGGGTGGACCTGTACAGCGTCAGAGCTCGAAGATGCTGGAATATGCCTTCAATGATAAAGGAACAAATACTGGAATGATGGGTTATATTATCTACCTCTCTAAAAAATCAAGGGGACTGAAACCCTTTTGTGAAAGTGGAGTACCATATCTATTAATATAAGACCCTATCTCTAAAAAATGGGATTATAGTCTCTACCTGATTAGAGAGTATGGTGGATCCACACCTTACTGTGATAGGGCAGTACATACGCATACATGGAGGACCTTTACCTGAATAGGGTAGGACCATAAATACCTGACTTAATATTTTTGGGAACATATTCCATGGATTGATTGGAGAGTACCATCCCCATATATAGAGGACCCACACCATGAAGATGGGAGTATTATCTCTACCGAGAATCTATCTGATGATCTATCCCAATTACTGCAAGTATAGAGAGATTCGTAATAATACATCATACATGGAATATATCATTTCATATATCAAAATACTATAAAAATGGGACCATAATTTTCTACATAGTACATTCATGATATGCTTCCTGGGGGATAAAATCCTAGTTATGATGAAAGAGATACTATATGTTCAAAATTCACACATGAGTACGTGAAATATTTTGGGTCCAAATGCAATGTTCCCACACTCCACTTCCTGGTCAAGTAGACCAAAGAAATAGATTTGGAATAAATTTATCATTAAATGGTGTACCATATATGATACATAGAATGAATGTATTCCCGATGTCCAACCATATAACTCCTCGTATTTCATGTATTCATAGTTATTCTCTTGTACTCGGGTACACATTGTATCCGATCAATTGGGTCCTAGGTGATATGTGGTTGTACGTGGATTAGACACTAGTTCAAGGTCACATGTATTTTTAGACTACATAAATGACATGTGATATTTATCTTTTCCCAAAACCCTTGCATGATAACCATGTTACAACATAACACATGTTATTTTAATCTACATGTCATATAGTAAGGTTTTCCATAGTCTTAAAATATTGGTGTTTAATATTATCTAGATCCACCAACGCTACCAAGTTTTCTTCAAATTGACCACATATTATCAATGGAAAATATTATGATCCTTCGATTCTAGGGGTCTAATGGATGGAAATTGGAATTTGGAGATCTTCTTAGAGTCACCATTACCTTCCATCACCTGCAGCACCTCACGTTGCCTCCAGTAATTTATCTGTTTATAATATCCCTAAAAAATTACCTAAAAATAATTATTATTAATATGGAAATCACCAATAAAGTCATTATACAGAGATCTAATGTGAATCAGGGGGTCTGATCAATATTGTACTCCTCCTGGAAAAGTCGAACTGGGACCCCATAGGTTAGCAATGAAGAACACCAAGAAGAAAGGGGTAAAGGAAAAATTGAACATTAGTAAAAAATAGTTTTCAAAATGTTCATAGAAAAAATAACATTAACATTGATAAAAATTGTGAAATAAATGTGTAAAAATAATTAATTGAATACAAAATTAATTTCCTTAATGGGGTCATACAAATGGTTCAAAAAAATGATCAAGAATATTAGAAAAAAAGTACGCATCAAATTTTATTCAAATGGGGAAAAATCAAATGTTTTGATCCCTAACATGATTATAGATTACTCATTGGTGAGGAAAACAATATATAGTGTAGTAGAAGACATGTTGTGTCCACTACATCTCGATCCACCTCGATATGATTATTATTCATCATCCAATTTTTATTTTCCAAAGTGGACTTCTTTTGAATATCCTATCAGATATAAGAATTGTTATATAGAAAAACCATAGAAATTTCTTATAAGAGGGTATTTATATAGGATTTAAATTAAGTTATTTAATAAAATAAATAAATTTTTTAATTTTTTATTTTAATAAAATGCACTATATAAGGGATAGCTCAACCCGATGTTTAGCGACAACCAACCATTATAAGCACATAGGATACAATCCATGTTTAAGAATCCAAAGAGGTCTTATATTTCTGATTTTTTTGATTTTTTTAGGATTTACTTCATGATTTTACGAAAACAACTCATAAACAATGTTAATATTTTTAATAATATTATGGTAACACCACATGATTTTGTGGACCTTTTTAAATTTTTGAGTGAATTAACATTCATTGATTTCATTCATTCGAGAATGTAAAATTTTTTCTACATGACGCCTACTTGTCTTGTGCAACATGCAAAACCGACATTGTGTATGTTACATGCAACATTGTGTTTCTACAAAACATTGTATTTTTATAATTATTTAAATGAAATAATTATCACATAATTATTAAACATATTAAAATAAATAGTAATAAATTCTTTTTAGATTTGTTTAATGGTTTTATATAATTAAAACATTTTTTATAATGAATAATATAATTGTTTCTAAAGTTCTAATATGTTTAAAAAATACTATTTTCTCAAACTAACTATTTTCATTTACTTCATTAAAAAAATGAAAATTATGAACTGAAAAATTTATAAACTGGATTTTTTTAAATAAACGAAATTTTTTAAATTATAATTAAAAAATAATCTGATGGATAATTTTTTGGTTTCATGAGAGAATTTATTTTTTAATTAATACTAAAAACTACAAAATTTTAAATAAAAACTTCCATATTGTATAATTTTTTTAAAATAAAATATTATATTTTAAAATATTTTAAATGTTAAAATATACCATATTTTTATAAATTAATAATTATTAGATCATTTAAATTAATTTCCCATAGAAATTAAGAACGTAAACATTAGAAATTTGGGATGTTCTTACCTAAAACGTTGCTTTTTTGTACCATTTGTGAGATTAAATTTAATTTTATTTATGCCACTTATGTTATAAGAATTTGGAAGATTTATTTACATATTTGGAATCAGAATAATTTATAATTTATTTTATGATAAACTATTATTTTACCCAATTTTTTTGTTAAACCGATTAAAATTAATTAAAAATATTAAAATCATTTTTAAAAAAAATTACTAAACCTTCAATTAAATACATCATCAATCTACAAACGTTTCCAATTTACATTTTATGGAAATATCCAAGCCAAATAACTAATTTATATTATATTTTCCAATATTGGATCCACATGACTTAAAAAAATATGGTTGGAATTCCTTTTCAGAAAATTTAAAAGAGTGCCACTCCTCCTCCATTACTAAATGGATTCTATTCCTCCAACAAACTCACTTATCTCAAGAAAATATTAATAAACCATAATCTTCCAAAATAGATTATAAAAATACCTAACTTGAAAATATAATCCTTAACTTTGGAATAATGTAATCCAAGGAATTATTTTGGTGAAAACTAAAAGTAGTTACCAATTGAATAAGTATCATCCTTCATCAACCTCCTATTTATAATTTTTTTTATCCACCTAGTGAAATATATTTATTACATGATATAATAATAACAAGAATATCCTCAATATACAAATATGTTATAAAATCAATTGCTAAACCAACAATTACACTCACTTCAATGAAATGGGGAACAAACATACTATTTCGTGTATGTCAAAATATCGCCTCATCAAACAACGATTGTTCATTTTTACTTTAACCATCATCATTGTTAGGAATTATGATGGAAACAACATTTATATATGATATATAATATATATATTATTAAATTATTCTTATTTAATTGTTTTATGACACATCCCTTTCCAATTTCAATATTTTTTATATATGATAATTTTGTTTGAGAAAGTGTGGGCTACCACCCTCCCAAAGTGATGTGATTCATTCACAAACTAAATAGAATGTATTGACGAATTTTTAGTGATATTATATGTTATATATGAAATAATATTTATTATTTATTGCTATTATATATATGTGTAGTTTTCTTTCATTCTTTCAATACGATATCAAATGGCGCTCATGCATATGTACGACTTATAGTCACCATGAAACTTGTATTCCATTTTATAAATATATCATATATGTATTAGAATTATACATATGTACTGAATATAATTGATATTTATATCACGGTTTATAATTTTTTAAATCATGATTCATGTATAAATACCTATGATATGACAAAATAAGACACATGTGAAGAACGAAGAAGATGTAACATGAAAAGAATCCTTGACATAGATTTGATTACAAGAGGGTAATATAAAGTAATAATAAAACCATATGTTTAATTAAATATAAAAATATGGTAATGTGATATATTTATGCTAAAAATATATTTATTAGATATGATGTTTTTATGTGTACAATGAGAGTCAAGACACAAGGTATGGTAATTTCATCTCACTTTTTATTTCCTAGAGATACATTAATTATTCACTAATAGATTCCTTTATGTGGGGAATATAAATCCAATTAATGTGTTCTATAATTATGTTAATTATATTTATGGTTACTTATATATTTATTTTATGATATTTTTTCAAGGGTTTTATTTATAAAAATTTACCAAATCAGAAAAGTAATTTTGTATCAATTTATCTTCTTTGGGACACAAGATTTGTTATATCCCTGCATTATTTTAAGAGGTGTATATACATCCATTTTTGATGTTATATTTCAATTATACGTCCATTATTAGTATATTATGCTTCAGGTAATTTCAATTTCTTACATAGAGATGATGATACTTAGTAACCATGTAGTAAGAGTTTATTAAACCAATATCATTATTTATCCGGATTATTTATGATTGTGCTCCCATTGATTAAAACTTATTATATTTATCTCATGAAAACTCTTGAGTTTTATTCTTCAATATTTATCAAAAAATACCCCCATGTATTCAAACAATTTCCCACTATTTGGTACTTTAGATAAGAAAAAATATGTTTAAAATAAATATGGTTGTATTTATCACTTCAGTTGATAATATATTTTCTTTCAAAAATAATATTTTAAAAAAATGTTTTAAAAAGATATTTATAATGATCAATGATAATCAATTTCAAGGAAAAAGGATTTTAATTATTTATTATAGTTTTTTCACATCCTTTATAAGTTATTAAGAAACATTCCAGAAAAATATTTTAAGAATGTCTTAGGTTTTTTAAAGAATTTTTCAATTAATAAAAGATATATTCATCCAGAAATGTTTAAAAAATATACTTCACAATTAGTTTCCATATAATATGACATCTATTGGTGTTACTCCCAACTTTATTGGGAAATGATTCATGTTTACCATTAATATTATTTCTGTGAATGTATTATGTTTTGATGGAATGTGTTTATGAAACGTTTTTCTCATTTATGAGTTATATTCTTTTGAAACATACATATTTTCAAGAGTTATGCTTTTGAAATAATTTTTCAATCTATATCTTCTTCTATATTTTATGAAATAAGTACATGTTATTAATACCAATTTTATTTCACGGGTTATGATATGATTATTTATGATTTTCGGTCACATATATGTATCATGTCATTATTAGATGGCTGAGATATTTATAATCTTACATTGAATTGGTAAAGTAATTATATCTCATGAGATAGATTAAGATGGTCTTGGGAGTGAACCTCGAATATTTATATGGATGTTGGAGTGAAATGTGACCACCAAGATTATGTTTGGAGTAAAATTATACTACATAGATGGCCATGGGAGTGAACCATGAATACCAAAATGGTATGGTGAGAGAACCCACACTACTATGATTACCTTGGATGTGATGCATTTATTAGTGTTGAAATAATTTTTTACTTGCTTATGTGTCTTCAAAAATTCTATGTCTTATTCCCATTTTATTGTTTCCTAGATAATGTTATTTATAACTTTATGACTCATCTATTATGAACATCCTTGTTTTATTCCATGAATCATGTTTATAATCTTATTATATGTAGGGTATGTCCTTCTACTGTTACGATCACATTATCATACCCCTATGTTCATGTTCATGCTTACATGTCTCCCTTGTTTACACTTTCTCAACATCTGAGCTCACCCATTATTATGTTTCTGTTACCATTTTATGAAGATACATATTATTTATTATGTATATAAGGAGGGTTCTAGTCATTAAGAACCTAGTTTCAGTTAATTCAGTTCACTTATTTACAAATGTTTCTATTTTCATATTTCACAAGGCACTATACTAATAAAGTCTTTCAGCATCTATTTAAATAAGGTATTAAATATTCCAAAAAATTTATGTAATATTAATGTATAAAATGGGTGGGTATCTAAATTTGTTAACATATTAAAAATTGAGATAACATTTAAAATATAGGTTGGGGAAAACATATAGACAACCCTATGGAAATGTCTATGAAAATGAATATAGATAAAAAAATGTTAAGGAAAATTTCATAGAATATTGGTAAAGGAAAGAGTATTTGGTTTTCTAGAAATGAAACCCTATATAGATACTACAATGTGACTTGGATCTGGTAAAGAAGTGCCTATGATTAACAACTATGAAAAGGTGTGTTGGGCCTGACTTGGGGTTACCTAGTATATAACAATGGGCCTTGTTTCACATCTGGTTTGAAACACACTGTGGATATGATTAGACAATTCATGAACTCTTCATGAAAAATCATGAAATATATATATACATAGTGGATGTGAATAACCTATGATAAACCTATGGTTTCATTGAGTATGGAAGCTATCATAATATAGATATCCTAAAAGTGACTTTTCATGAATATGTCGTTCCTTATTCTAAAAATAGTTTCTTACTATATGGTTTTTTATTTATTCGATTAAAGGAAACAGAAGTAACCAAATTAACGGTGATTAGAATAGAAAATTCATCATTTACACTCTTGAGAAACCAAATTCTACGGTGTACGGAATGAAAAATACCATTTCTATTATCACCCAAATATCATTATCTATAAATCTTGGTAGACTTAAAAATGTTAACAAGATAAAACAACACCATGTTGAGGCTATCATGAGGAAACACCCCCCTTCTTTATATGAGTCTTATAATCCACATGATTTTATACAATTTATCAGTAATTCTGAAATGATATTCTCTGTTATCTTGTTTTTTGAGCATGAGATGTCATGATTGATGATTATTGGATATAATGAAAATCATTTTATTAGTGGATTATAGTCAAGACAAATAGTGAGAAAGATGAGATTTAATCCATGAATTGGGGTTGGTTAAAGAAATTGTTTTTCAATAAAAACATTCCTAATATTCTTTATACCATGAGTGATACAGAGTTTCTTTTTTGAAGAAAATGGTTGATTAATCTCTTGGTACATATGTGGCTAATTTCATAAGACATGTGATGTATGATTTAAAAATTATCATCCAACACAATTGTAATGATTAGAGGACCTTTAGTGGATTAATTACAAGTCATATAGGGGATTTCGACATAAGGGACATTAGAAAATATGATAAGATTATACATTTTGAAATAAAGGATGATTTAGAGATTGGATTTATATACTAATATCATGGTTTTGATATGAAAAGGAAGATAGTGTGTATAAATAAAATCTAAAAAAATGAAGAGAATACAACAATTTTTAATTTATTATCTATGTTTGGGAATAATCAAGGATAATATATCTATAAGGGGCATACTAAATGATCTATATTTGGAAGGGATGTTAATTTTTCATTTTATTTTTGATGTGATGGGAATATGTTAGATATTGGTTTGAATGAAAAAAATGGCACTGAATGCACCTCCCACAATTTAGTGGTACTATTGTATGGAGAATTGGAAATATTATAACTAGTTCCAAAGCTCAAAGGTTGGTGATTAGAATTGACTTAAATTATCTTTTAGGTCAAGGGGAAAGGGGAATTGTCATGAAAATCACTATTTTGGATGAGGGTTATGATAATAACATAGTGAAAGTTAAACATAAAATTCACTCAATAATTTAAAATTTCTTGTTTTATTCTGAATCAAAACACTCATTTTTTTGAAATAATTTTATAAGGCTGTTGGATTCCACAAAAATGATTATATGTGGACATAACAGTGGAAACCCTTGAGAGTATGATGATTGCATCTGATGTCTATGATTCCTCTCTTGTTGATTTTTGTTGGAATTTGAATCCTGAAATTATTTTCATTCTTCCTTTTGTTGATTAGTATTTCATCATAGTCATAGATTGTATTTATATGCATAAATCGCACATAAATTTTCAATTAAATTATATTAATTTTTATATTTCAAACCATCCTATGATTCTCTATCAATGTGGCAATAATTATGAACATCCTGTGAATGTTACATCTAATGTATGGGTCTTAATCACATTTATAAGGAATTTTTATCTCAAATGGTTAGGGAAAAAATCAATATCGAATTTATAACTATTTTTATGGTGTTTTGGATATCTATCTGGAATAGATTCCTAGCCTTCAAAAAAAATTGAAGTTGACTTCTCAAAAGAACTCATCCCTGGTTCCACACCAATTTCAAAGACTCCCTATATAATGAACCAGATTGAGTTATATGACTTTTTGAAGAAATTAAAAGCAACCCTAGAAAAGCGATTCATTCATCCATGTGTGTCACATTGGGTGACACCTATTTTTTATAAAGTAATGATAATTTAATGTTACTCTACATTGATTATCAAGAGTTTAAAAAGATCATAATCAAGAAAAATTATCCACATCCCTATATTGATGACTTGTCTGATCTACAACATGGAGATAAATAAATTTACCTGATTAACCTTCATTATTGAAATCATCAATTGAGGGTCAAGAAGGAGGATATATGAATTATAACACTTTGTACAAGGTATTTAAAATATAAATAAGAATTTATTCCATTTGTTCTTACTAATTCCCCTACTATATTAATGTATTAAATGTCTTTAGAGATCCCCTTGACCAATTTGTGGAAGCTTGTAAAGATTAGATTATAATCTATTCAAAGATGAATTATGATAATGAATATCACTTGATAATTTTATTAAAGACTCTAAGGATGGAGAAAAATAATGAAAAATTTAAAAAGTGTAAATTTTAAAAATAAGAGGATACATTTTTAGGTCGAATAATCTCAAATGATAGTATATAAATATATCCATCAATTGTGATGGCTAATAAATGATTACTTATACCAACTATGATGACTAAGATTTATAGATTTATAGTTTTAAAAAGATATTTTCAATGGGTTGTGGATAACATCTCACTACTATCTAATCCAATGGCCTTGTTAACGTGGATGGGTTTGCATTTACTCTGTACAAAGGTATGTGAGTAAATATTTTAAAATTGCAATGAAGTTTAGTCAGGGAACCTCCTATTAATTTACCATATAGCAAAGAGTATATTTTAATCAATATTGATGAATTCATGAAGTAATTGGGATGTGGTATTTTTCAAAATAACATTATTATCCCTTATTTCATGTGGGTGTTGAATATTCATGAAGAAAAACTACTCAACTCATGATTTCGAGTTAGCAGTTGTATTTTTTTCAGTAATGATATCGAGAAATTATATCTATGGATTAATGTGTGATATATATACCAATCATAAAATTATGAAATATATGTTCACATAGAAAGAGATGAACGTGTTCTATAGAAGGTGGTTAGAGATGATAATGTATTATGAATACTCGATACATTATCACCCTATGAAAGTGAACATGATTGTTGGTTCATTGAGTACAAAGCATCACAATAGATTATTCATGATGGCGATCACAAATGATACAATATTTCCTTATTTGAAAAGTATAGAGATCGAAATCATGAAGGAAGGGAAACATATTTTCTTTCTCAAATGAATGTTCAACCCTCTATCATTGTGAATATTGATGCGGTGTAGAAAAAATATGTGGAGCTAAAAAATAAATGTAGAATTTTTCATTAGTTTAACCTTGAGTGGGAGGGAATGATATGTTTCAGGAACCGTGTAGGTGTTCTTTACATACCAGATATGAAGAAGGATCTTTTAGAAGACACTCATAATTCCTTACTCTATTTTCATCCTATATGTATTATGATTTATAGGTATTTGAAAGTATTAATCTTGTGGGATGGAATGAATAAATATTTCATAGTGTTTGTATCATATTTCATTATATTCAAAAAAAATTATTAAAAGTAAAACATCAAAGGAAATGATTCCTCTATTACCCATACCGAATTGGAAAGGGGAGAAAACCACTATTTAATTTGTCATTAGACTGCAGAAAACCTATGATGTCTCTGTTTGATATTTTATTTGTAGTTAATCATTGTTCAAATTTAGCACAATTCATCTTTATTAGAGAAGAATTATATTTGGATCAACTTTTGAGGATACACATTATGTATGTGGGAGTATTTATTAGATTACCACATTCTAATGTAATATATCAAGATCCTATGTTTACCTATATGTTACGGTGAAGTATTCATCAATCAGATGATAAAAAATAGAGTTTCAAAACATCAAATAACTTATATAGAGGGTCTGTGTGAAAGAAAAATTCCAACCCTAAAAGATATATTGGTATATTGTTCACTAGATTTCCAAGGTGACTGGGATCAACACCTTCTTCTGATTGAGTTTCTGTTTGGCAATGTAATTCATTCATGAACTTTGGTGGAACCTTATAAGGGTTTATATGGAAAAAATTGTAATTCTCCAACTTGATGGGATGTAGTTGGAGAAGGAAAGCTATTGGGACCTGAGATAATTAAATAAATTAAAGTGAATCATAGATCCACTCAATATCATATCAAATATGCTCAAATTCTGCTAAATTTTTATAATGGTAAGAAATTAAATGATCTATAATTTTATGTTCGTGAAAAGGTGTTTCTAGGAATCTCAACCTATAAGATGATTATGTGGTTTAGAAAGAAAGGATACTAATACCAAGATATATCTATCTCATTGACATTCTAGATCATATCAGGATGATATCATATCTATATGAACTTCCTTCAATTCCAATTTATGTCCATGGTGTATTATATTTATATCTCATGACGAATTACATACCTAACCCTCTATATTTACCAAACTCAGAGGTCACACAACTTGAGTGGGATATTTATTAAGAGGAGAAAATAGTAGAAATTATGTATCATATATAGAACATACTATGAAACAAGACCAATGACATGGTGACCTTTAAGTGTTATAATCACCGGTTAGATGAATATACATGATAACCTAAGGGTATCATGAAGCATAATTATAATAATTTATTTTTACATGAATGAAGAATTTCGAAGTCAAACGTCATTTCAATGGGGTATAATGTAACACCATATGATTTGATAGAATTTTATTGGATGAATTAACATTTATTGATGTCTCTATTTCATTAAGTAAAACATTCCTTTTATATGGAACGGGTATGGATTGTGACACACACAACAATAACTTGGCGTATGTTGCACACCACATTGAGTTTATACAAGACATATTTTTTATAAATTCATATAAGAGATAATTATTACCAATCATTTAAAAATTAAAATATGATAAGTGATAAATACATTTAAAATTTTTTATATAATTTTTATGCATAAATAAAACATATTTATAATGAATGATATAATTTTTTCTAATGTCTTTATATGTTTTAAAAATGATATTTTAACAAATAAACATCGCTTCTTGTCATTTTGTGAGAAATTAAAAATTTAATTTCAAGGATAATTTTAAATTTATTTTGATAAATTAAAATTGACTTTTAAATTTATAATGTAAAAATTAGATTAGGGTGAATTTTTGGTATTTTTCCGAGAAACATCATTTCTGAAAAAAATAGTGAATAATATACCGAATATTTATTCAGAAGTTCAATTTCATATAATTTATTTATAGAGATAAATTATATTTGATATTTGTTTAGAAGAATAAATAGTTTATATTTTCATCATTTAATCCAATTTATGTAATTAGAATCAATTGCACTTTGAAATTTGTTATTAAAACATTTAAAACCTTTGGATATTTTTACTTAAAAACCATCATTATCATCCTATCTATAAGATGAAATTTAAATAAATTTATACCACATATGTAATGGATATTTTGAAAAATATATTCCATATTTTTAATCCGAATAATATATAACTCTTTTTAGTGTAAAATTATTTTGTAATGAAAAATATAAGAGAAACTTATTTAAATTATATTCAACGATTAAGAGAAAAATTAGGTTAACAAAGCACTAAAAAAATTAATACCAAAAAAGACTTTTTAACATGTAAAAGAGACAATTTTAAAACAAATGATGACCATATCCTATCTTTTATATAATTATATAAATTATTGGATAAAATTAATGTGGTATGATCATGGTCGGAATTCCATTTCGAAAAAATTACATGAGTGACCCGTATCCTCTATTATAAAAGGCCTCCTTTCCTCCCACACAATCACAACTCTCAAAGAATGTTATACATTACCAAGATCTAAAAAATAGATCATAAAAACCCTCCCCTCAACCTATAAGTCTCACCTTTGGTATAAACTAATCAAATGAAGTCCTTTGTTCCAAATAAAAAGGAGTTACCAAATTAAGGTGTAACTTGCTTCTAGAATCTCCATTCTTTTATTTTCTATCTCTAACCCACCAACTATATTTATTTGAGGATTATAAAATAACAATATTGTCTTTAATATACTGATATTTTCTTATATTATGGTTTCAGTATACATGTACACACACATCCATCTAATGGGTAACGAACAAACTGTTTACATGTATGATGAACTACTACTTCACGAAAGGATGATTGTTCATTTTTTATTTACCCAATTTAATGGTTTGGAATTATTATGGAAACAATTTTTATATGTCATATATAGTATATTTTTTTGTCTTTAAGATTAAATAATTATCCTTTAAATCAGATTATAATAATTTCCATTTTTTCGTAAATAAGACAATTTCATTTGAGGATGTGTGGACTACCGCCTCCTCAAAGCGATGTGATTCATTCACACACTACAAGGAATGTATTAAGGATGGTTTTAGTGAACATATATGATATATATTTCAAAAATAATTCTAGATAAATGATATCATTTATATTTATTCATATATGGAATTTTCATTCTTTCTATAAATATAATAAAAAACGGAAACATCATTGATGTGTACGGGTAATTGATCGCCTCAATGAATGGTGTATTAAATTTTATAATTATATAATATATGGATTATTATTATAAAAACATGAGGAATATAATAGAAATTGATATTATGGATTATATTCTATAAATCATTATATAAGTGTAAGGACCAAATATATAACATATAAAAACCCATGTAATGAACAAAGTGGATATTACCTAAAGATAAACCAAAACATAGAATTAAAAACAGGTGGTTAATATAATGTCATAATAAAACCATATATGGTATTACATATAAGACTATATTAATTTTATATATGTATAGTAACCATTTATTTTTTATATAGTAATTTTGTATGATTACAAAGAGATTCAAGACACAAGGAAAATGAATTTCTTCTCACTTTTTATTTTCGTGAGATACATGCTTTATTGACCACTCATTTATTTTGTGTGTGGTATATAATTACAATGAATTTTATCTGCGATTATTATACATAAATTTATGGGTATTTAAATATGAAATTTTTGTAATTTATATCAGGGGTCTTATGGTTCAAAAGCTACCAAGTCCGTAATATAATTGTGTATTAATTATCATTCTTTGAGACATATGTTTGGTCATACACCTACATTATTTTCAAGGTTTATATACATCCAGTTGACATATTAGACCATGAATTTCATTATTTTAATGATATTTTATTATTAATGTATTTTTTATATGGGTAATATGATACCATGTTACAATGTTGTAAGATTAAATTGAATGAATATTATATATTATTGGAATAATTTAATATTATGATTCCATTGATGAAATATTATTATCTGTATCTCAAGAAAACTATTTAGTCATATTTTCTTATATTTATTGAATATATCCCAATGCATTAGTCTTATTTTTTCACTCTATAGTACTTGAGATATTTAAAATAATTTTTTAATGAAGATCTCTCTATATTTCTCTTTTTGGTAGAGAATATATATTAGTTCCATTTTTTACAAAAATGTGTTAAAATTAATATTGAAGGTAATTTTCATGGAAAAATAATTTTAAATTTCTTACGGTTTTCAAGATTCCTTGGTATATTTTCAATTCAATTTTCCATGAAAAATGTTGTAAATATTATCTTGTGTTTTTTAAAAAGAATATTTCATTTCAAAAATGATATTTTCCACAAGAAATGTTATTATAAGGTATTTCATAATTATTTCTCATCTAATAAGACATCTTATGGTGTTACACATTGATATCTTGTTAAATTATTCAATGTTAACATTAATATTTTTCGTTGATTTTATTTTTTATTTCAAGATGATTATAAAACCCATTTCTCATTCATGGGTTTTATGATTTAAAAACACAATTATTTTCATTGGTTTTTGTTTGAAAAATATTATCAATTTTGTAACATCTTCCAAGGGTTAAGATATTATTACAGGCTTATGATACAAATTTCAGTTCATAAGTTATAATATAATAAAATAAATTTTTTTTCACATGTATGTATGATTTAATTATGATATTAGTGGGACCTATATCTACCATTGATGAATTAGGAGATGTTTTATATCTCATGAGGTATACTATGATGGTATTGGAAGTGAACCTTGACTACTAATATGTCCATGTTAGTGAAACATGTCTACCAAGATTGTATGAGGAGATAAATCATTATACAAATATGTCTATGGGAATAAACCATAAAAACAAAGATTTTATTTTTAGTGAGCCCATACAACTATGATTTTCATATAATTGATGCCTTTTCACTATGGAAAGAATTTTTTACATTCATATGTGTCTTCCAAAATTCCATATCTTATTCCAATGTTATTATTTAATAGATTATGTTATTTATCTCCTTATAACCCATGTATTTTGAAATTTCATGATTTATTCCATGATTCATGTTTATATTCATATGGTATATAGTGTATTATCTTCTAATGTTTTGATCACATCATCATACCACTATACTCATGTGTATTCTTACATGTCCCACTTGTTTACCCTTAATGAGAATCTGAGATCACCCATTTTTATGTATCATTTTATAATATATAATGATATATGTATTAGGTATTCTAAGCATAATAATGGTTATAATCATGAGAAACCATGTGGGAGATAATGAATTTGACTTGTGTTCCAGTGTTTTTGTTTCCATGTTTCCAACGTCATAAGAATAATATTGTCTTTTAGAATATATTATTATAATGTATTAAAAATACCTAAAAATAAATGTAATATTAAATTATTGAAATTTAGTATTATTTTAATTATAATATTATCTTTAGGCTCACTAGGATATAAAATATCATGTCATCTTAGCCCATTGATCGAAAGATAATCCATAATAAATTTCACTGTATTACAAGGTAAAAACAAGAAGAATACATGGATACATTGTTACCATGTTTTTGAAAAATAAACCATAAGAAAAAATATCTTCAAAAAATCATTCTAAATTATTTCAACTCTATAGGGTGAATAAATTAATCAAGATGTTATATAAAAATTCACAATCTTCATTATATTCATTTAAAAGTTTTAAGGGATATATATATAAAGATAACAATATAAATGGGAATGATTTAATGGTTACTATAGGTTGGATTGGTGGAGTATATCTAAACAAAATATTCATCAATCCTAAAAAAATATAGTGAATATGTATTATTCAACTCACTTTTCCTTATACACATTAGTTCCATGATTTTAGAAAATGTGTAATCGATGATCAGTCATATATAGAAAAACTGAAAATTAAAAATATATTATATTAATTAAAAAAATTACTTCTACACATTAGATATATGATTTATGTAGAAGGTGGTTCAATAATGAGTTTCAAAAAATCATGTAAAATATTCCATTATCATTTCATGAAATGTTTCACTACTCTCAGTGTAAAGATAAAACATATTATGATTGTAAATACAAATGGATATCATATAAATTTAACTAATAAACAAATTGATAATTTTATAAATATATTTTTTTAATTTAATTATTTTTTATTGATATATCACTAAACCAATATACATTAGAATTTAAAAAATTGTATGTCATGTTATTATACTATTATTGTTTGGTATAATGAATAAAACTCTATGATGGAAAATTATTTCTCAAGAAATAGACTATATTTCTATAAAAGGTAGAATATCACTATCAGAATGTGTGTAAGTTAGATTTACATATATGAAGTCCCTGATCCAAGTGTACAAAAATTATGACTAGAAATAATTTCTACATTAAGCACATGGGAGAGGATTTTTCTAGAGAAAAATACTATCTATGGTAGATAATAATTACGTGACATTGTTTTATTATAAGCACGTCAAGATGATATATTACTCTAAATTAATTATTAATTTTCATCCTACATTGAATAGATAAGATATAATATGATATGTTTTACAAGTTCATATGAATTTATAAGAAATTATCCCATATAAATATATTTTTTATTATTTTGGTGATTCCTCTAATTAATAAAATGTTATTGTTGGGTACTCAATAGAAGATAATCATGGAGAGTACATGAATCATAACAAAATGAATAATTTGATTATAAAATGACTTAATGGTGTAATAAATTGTAATTATACTTTTCATTGAAAATATCCTCATAATATTTATTAATATCAGGATGTTTTGGGAAGGTTTTATTGCACGAATGAATGGATATTTTGTAAAGATGATATTATTGAGTGTGATGGATATTGTAAAAAAATTATGAATATTAAATTTGGAAATTCCATTATAAATGATCTTCATATATATATATATATGATTTAGAAAGGATGTGAAAGTGTCGAAGACCATTCCAATGGTAAAGGGCATGCTAGGGAATCCAAGGACACATCTATGGTTGAGATAATTTTGAGGATATGTAAAAAAAATATAAAATGGTATTAAAAACACAAATAATGATTTTTTGGTGTTTTGTAATATTAATAAAAATTAATTGTATAGAACTATGCCATGGGTGGTTTATTTTTGTGGTATATGTTTGCCAATTGGATTTGTAAGCCAAATCGACCAATAGAGTTAGTCCATGCCCATGGTTTGAAACATTGTTTAAAAAATGTAACATTGTTAGATGAAATAGGATAGACCACATCCATAATAAGATAACAATTTTTTTTATTTGAATCATGAAACTAAAATATTCAGATGAATGTGATCGGCACCCATAATTCTTGGGGTTTGGAATGAAAAACAATAATTAATTTTTCCCCAAGATGTGGTGTATATTATGCAAGGGAGTTTGTTTTTATTTAGAGATTCATTGATAATGTGTTTTACTGAATGACATTATATTTCAATGACTTGATATTTTTTGTTTTTTTGTAATTTTCAATGATTCCCAATAAACCTATCAAGATCCAATGACTAAAAAATTATGGGTAACTATGTTTGATGAAAGAAGACTATGTGATAAGTTTGAATTTGAAAAATAAAAATTAGGCCAAAGAATTTATAATTTTATACGTCAAAGAAAAATGTATTGTGTAGTAATGTGGAAAATTTATAAACATTTATAGAATAAAATACCATGATATTAAAATAAGAGAAGAGGTAAGAAGAAGAAGTGGGATAACAATGAAGAATAGAAGAAAGAAAAGATGTTATTGTGAAAATATATATAATGAAAAAAGATCATAAAAAAGATTTTGTAGGTTTATGAATATGTGAATTGGAATAACTATATAAATAAATAAATTTTATGACTAGATAGATTTCTTCCTGGTGATACTAAACTCCTTATCAACGTAATAATGCAGGAAACACTATCACAATCGGGATACTTGTTTTAATATGAGTAAATAGATAAAAACTATTTAATGTATAAATAGAATGATACTAATGGGTAGTATTTTCATGGATGAATATTTATCATACCAAGTACAATACAAGATGTTTAGATAGTTTAACCATGTAAATTTTTATATTGAGTAATTGATGATTTAATCACTATCATATTGAAATATAATTCATTATTTTAATAATTGTATTGATATGGTTCTAGATATTCAACATCAGGTGACAAAAACAAAATTAATGATGTAAATAACCCCAAAATCCATCTCCACTATAAATACAAACTATTTCCAACTCATCTCCTTATACCTTCAATGCCTTGATTCATGTACAATCTCATCTTAATAATATTCCCATTCATCTTTACCTTGTACATGACACTTTTTTCATAGTATAAAACCAACACCAATCTCTCTAAGAATGTACTCAAGGAGAATAATTCAAGAGGAAAAATCTTATTTCTTTTCTTTTAATTTCTTTTAATTTTATTTTATTTTCTCTTTCGATCATAATCTACGATTATAAAAAATAATTTTTTATCTTTTATATTATATAAAATATAATTATATTTTTTTAATGGAATAATCTATCATCAAACCTCTTCTCCACCCCTTTTTATTCAAGAAATTGAAATTTCACCCCTAGAATGTTGCTTTTTCACATTCAACGGCCATAATTTCTCATTTTTTACCACCTTTATTGATGGTCTTATTACTAGTATAATGTTAGAAAAATATTGTAATTTTTTTTTATTTTTTTATGTTCTGGAAGTAAATTATATAAAAAAACTAAAAAATAAAACAAAATAAGTTTTTTTTATTCGAATTAATGCTAAATAAATCTAAATGGTTATCATTAACATTTTATCTAATGAATCAAAATAATATTTGAAAAAAACCCAATTAAAAATATATGAATTTATTAATAACATATAATACAAATTCAGATTTATTATCCGCATTTTACATAATATACCATACATTTATATTATTGAACTAATCCGGAAGACCATGAAAATAAACCCTTTGGAACTATGAAATTGAACACTATAAATCATAATAAATTTCCATAATTGAAGATAATAAATTTATAGTGTTAATGTAAATGAAGAATTTTCTTTATATTTTTTAAATATTTATTATAATTTTAATATCTAGGACTGTAAGTTGAATAAATTGTCCAGATTTAAGTTATATGGATTCTCAAACCAAATTTCTATTCCTTGGGATATTCATCCTTCATGAAAAATTTCAATGTAAATATTCATTAATATTACTTAAATATAAATTCCTTGTTCTAACGTCTTGTTATTCATTTATGATTAATCTTTCTTACACAATTTATGTTATTCACTTCTTATTTTGGGCACCAAAATACTTATTCATGAGATTATAAATTTTCATATTATCATAAAACCCATTTCATTTCCATGGGTTATTTTTCAGAAAACATTTTTGTATGATCTATGTGGAATACATGATTATTTACATTTTACTATGTTAGGGGTACATCCAAAGTTCTATAGAACTCCAATGTATTGGGTAATGTGGTGTATCTCAACATATAATGTAAAATATGCATGAGTGTGATTATAGATTTGTTAACAAGGATGATGCTATGAATGTTCACATATTTTACTTCTAAACATGAAGCTACATTTATTCACAAATATTCATGGTAGTTGGCTACTATGAAATTATTTCTAATTTTGTTTCCTTTCCACACCCCATTATTTAATTTAATTCCCCTTGTTATTATGATAATGATACTATTATTTTTATAAGATGATGATGATTATGTTATCACTTGTTTTTTTCCTAAATTATCTTATCTATCCTATTACTATAATTTTATCCCACCCCATTCATTAATGAATTTCCTAGGGTGATTACATGTATTATGGAAAACACTAGAGCATATTCAAAGCAATAGATGAATTAATTTAAAAAAAATTAGGTTTTATTATGAAATTTTTATGATTTATTATGTAATATTTATCTTTTGTTCTATTTTTTACAAGATACTAATCCTATAGATCTTAGTTTTGTAACACTATCATATTTTTTATCTTTAAAATCATTTAATTGTATTGTACAAAATGTAGACTATCTATAGTGATAATCATTCAACAGATGTGGATGGCCTTAAGAATTTAGTGATTCAACCTATAGTTTGACCAATGTTACCACATTTTTAATGATACGGTAACCAATTACCAAATTTTAGAATGGTTTTCCATATAATGATTTTTATTCAGGGTGTCACTTGACCTACCATGGCTATGGAAGAGGTGACAGTGGAGTGTCTGCAGTAGAATCCTCCTACATTTTTCAGGGATGGAAAACCAAATGATGCAGAGTCATGGTTGGAAAAAACCCTTTCTATTTTTGATTATATAGAGACCAATCTAGATAAAAGAGTCAATCTCGCTACATAAATGTTAAACGATTCTGTCAGGTGATGGTGGGATACTTTTTCCCAAGAATATAGATATTGAGACATCATATTGGAGGATTTCTAGATGATCATCTATGACTAATTTTTTCCACATACTCTGATCTATGAACATGATGGAGAGTTTATAAACATTAAATATAGAGAATTATATGTTATGGAATGTCCTGGTCATTTTACTAGGTTTATGTGGTTCACACCGACTATAGTAGTTAAAGATATAATGACAAATATGAATATTGAGGATTATATTGTATAAGCCATCCAATCATAGGTTAATGATTTACACCAAAATACTATTTATAATATATTCAACTAGGCCCTCATTAGTGAGAGGAATATTATGGATGATGATGATGTGGGTCATACTGGTTCACCACCAAGATATATTTGTGTTTCTTTTAGTTGATTCAAGTGTCACTACAAGGTTTCTCATGGGGGTAGTAGCAGTCAAGATTCTCATACTAACTACATTGTTACGTGTCACCGTTGCATGAAGATAAGACATATGAAGCCCCCATTGTATGTATTATCTAGTGGAATGTAGAGGATGCATATGGATTAGGATATTCAAGTAATTATATAGAACTTTTCTATTAGTTTGTAGAAATTTTGTATCTACACCTAGTCAAAATTCTAGAGTGGGTCCATTAGTATATCCCCAAGCTTTTCACTAGACTAAAAAATTATTCATTGGATGTTGTGGGGATCTTGTTAGAGGTAATGAGACTCGAAAATTACACCACCTAAAGAGAAGGTTTTCTCAGGGACGTCAAGATAGTATTCATGGAAATGGTACATTCCAGTTATATATAGTGCATCCTAGGCTAGAGTAATAGAGATGCAAACCAAATACTCTTCAAGGTACTATATAGTTTTCTCCAAATTAGTATCTAATTTATTTTACAAAGGATCATTATAATGTTTAAAAAATTAGATGATTATAGAGATTCTAGGAATCATATAATGTTTTACTACGGTGTCATTTCTCATGTTTTTGTATTAGGTATTCAAACAAGGATAATTATTTCATCTATGAATTGTACCATTGAGATAGAAGGGTATCTATTTGAGTGGAATATATTCATCATCAACCTGATGGGTTTTGATGTAATCATCGGGATAGTGTTCTTAGTTCCATATCAAGATCATATTGAGTCCTATCATCATTGGGTGATGATTTGATAACCATTGGGAAATTGGTCTTATTATAAGTGGATGAGGATATTATTTCAACTTGAGCGGGACATGATATGTAGAGTATGGGTTGATGATAGATCATATTTACAGTCTTTTCAAGGATGATTACTACCTAATTCCAACTATATTCCCTCATGGGTGGATTACTTTAAGGGATTCTTCCGAAATGAATTTTGTGTTCTATATCCATTTAGAAATATAGATTTTCCTATTTAGCTAGTGTCATGGGTGACATTGGGGTCTATTACTCCCTACAGGATATGGAATGTAGAGCTTATAGAGCCCAAGAAAAAGATATAACATCTTGAGGCTAAAGGCTTCAGACACCCCATCACATCTACATGGTGTTCACTTGGCCATTATTACAAGAATTCAGGTTGTACCCTTTGGTTCTATATTGATTACAGATTGTTAAAATAGATTATAATAAACAAACAGTATCCAATACCATGAAAGGATGACATATTTGATCACTTACAAGCGGAAATAGTTTTTAAAAGATTTATTTCTAGGTGGGAAATCATCAAGTGTATTTCAGGTGATCATAAATACCTTTACCAAATTTGGGGAGACTAGATAGTTTTATTCATTCATTGTCTTATCATTCAGTCTCATTAACACACATATAGTTATTATGGCTCATATAAATCATGGTTTCCACCTACATCTGGGGTCATATGTTGTAGTTTTTGTAAAAAAATTGTTAGTTTTTCAATTATATTAACATGAACATTCCAAGCATCATGATATCATGATGAATACATTAAGGTAGCATCTGATTTATGTTCAACAAAGAAAATGTAACATTCTGATTGCCGTAGTTCACTTATAATGTCATATAATCTTGAAGTTAAGATTTTAAGTAAACCCAGAGATGGTGAGAATAGTAATTTTCTAGAAAAAACTCAATAAAATATTTTATATAAAATGGTTTTGGGTCTAGATGGATATTACATATGTTTCAAACTAGATTTTTCATGCATTAAAATTCCTCTTATAGTCCTGCTAATGACGGTTTTGAAATTCATTTAGCTATAATATTTTGAAGGGGAATTTAAGTAGTCGAAGGGCACATTATCTTTAACTATGATGTTGATTCCTTTAGATCCAATACTGAGTTATATTGTTTACTGTAACACAATACGTATCCGAATGGGAACTATTTTGATATTATAGGATCCAATTGTTTCACATGTGTCTCATTTTTTGAGGCACCATGGGAGAGATTACCTGAAATGTGACCATGAAATATCTAATATTTTTCATGATTTATGCAGTTTGAGAAACTATTTTCTAAAGATAATTTTTTGGTACTCACCAGTCACATAAACCACAATTACATTTTAATAAAGAATGATCTAAATCTCAAAAATTGTCGATGGGTTAATTATATGAAATATATTAGTTTAATCAAACATGTAATCCTAGTAATGAAAATTTCCTAGTTGATTCTATGATATAGTCAAATCAAACATAGTAGGTTCAGTAGGCCAATGGAGAGAAGAAGATCATTTAATTTTTTTGGAGATGGATGTTGATGGTCAGTAGGATCATGGTTAGACTATATTTTCAACTTTATAAGTGAACTATGACTTTATTTAAAGGATGAGAATGAGGAAACTATCTGATCCTGTGGTATTAGTCCTAATGGAACGTATCTCAAATGATTATTCATCTTCTAGTTGGAGAAAGGATTCAAAAAATTCATATATTTATTTGGAATTGTTTAAGTCTCAATAGGCATCCTAGAGGAGATAATGTGAGAATTTTAAACCTCAACATGGGATGTAAATTTTTGTATCACCAGGATGTATTGAGACATGCCTCACTATTATTGGGGGACCCATATAAAACAAGTTATGACAACATTTATAACTCAGTGTTCCACCTGGAATCTTGTGACAATGGAACATCAGCAACCGATAAGACATTTGTAACTTATTCCATTCCTGTATAGTAATGGGATGATGTTTCCCTGGATTCTGTGAGTAGTTTTTTCCTATATTTTATCTTGAAAATGATACAATTTTGTCATCACTGATCATTTGATAAAGTTCACACACTTCTAACCTATAGGAGACACCTTTTCAAAAGATGATATATGGAGGTTATATGTTAGGGAGGTTTAATATCTTCATGAAGATCTATGTTATACCATATTTGAAAGGTAATATAATTTCATTCCTTAGTTCAAGAAATGGTTGCATAAGGCATTTGGTACACATGTACTTCTGAAAATAATATATCACCTTAGACTGATGGATAGACATGGAATAAGATTTTTGTGTTAGAGGACATGTTCTATGTATGATTCCCTGATATCAAGGTTATTGGGAGATAAAAAATTACCTTTATTGTGTTTTCTAGTATTAATATATTTTATTATACAATTAAGATGGATCCTTATAAAGAATTATATTGTATGCCTTTTTTATCACCTCTGTGTGGGAGAGAATAAAGAAATGAAACTTTTTCATAGACTGTAACTCATCCATTAAACATTAGAGGAGGTTTAGTTGATAAAAAATTGTATGATGATAGCTCAGTACAGACATAAGTCTCATGTTAACTAATGTCAGTGACTTATTGAGTTAGAGGTTAGGGACTGGGTTTTCTGTGTGAGTTTCTCCCAGGATGGGCCACCGATGTATTCAGCGGCTATGTAATCTTTTCTGTTGTTTTGGCAGACCCTATAAGGTTTTGAAATAAAAAAGTCCAGTGGATTACAAGATACAAATTTCTCATAGATATTGGGCTAAGCATGATTTCCATCCCATATCTCATCTCCATCAGTATTATCTAAACCCTCCAAATATATTATAGCCTAAAATAGTTTTTCTAGATGTAAATTATTCTTTTGAGGAGTATCCAGTGCGTATTTTATTCGAATTGTTATGAAACTCTAAGGCAGGTCAGATACATTAGTATGGGTGCTATGGATGAATGAACAAGTACAGGATGAGACCATGGTGTAGGAAGCCGATATACGAGCATTGTGGATGATGTTACTCTCTTACGATACCTCTTTACCCTCATAAGGACAACTTGGGTACTAGTTTCATTATGTACGTTAGGTTGTACATTCTTAATTTTTTTTCAAATTAAGTACTCGATATTTAGGTTTAAATACTTTGTTAATTTTATGTAATCATTCTTTACGGACTACAAAAGGTTATCAAAGCATCTAGGGGTTTTTTTGAGATAGGGTTAGTAAGAATTTGGAAAACATAGTGGTTTAAACCATTAGTAAACATTTAGTATTAATAGTGTAGTGTAACTATATCTGGAACTCAGTGTCCTATAAGAGGCCACACTTGTTTTTGGAAAATATACAAGCTAAGGTTCAGGCCCATTTGAGTTTCACGGGGTTTGGGGTTAGTTTCTTTCACAGATCTTGTTCATTGGTAGGAAAAATATGTTCCCACCTTGTGTGAGGTCCTACATAGGTAGTGTTATGGTGCACAATTGGTGTACGATATCCCCAACCATTCCACTAAACCATTTTATATAGTATTGAGGAGTGAATATAATATTTTTTCCATTAATAAAGGTAAAAATTAATCCCTATTTTATTTCTCCCTTTTCTAGTAGATCTATACTCATCCCATATCATGTGATCTCTCACTCTTCCAAATCCAGGGCTCTTGTGTACAACTAAGATCAAAATAAAAATGAATTGTAGTCAAAAGGTTTGGATCTGCATCATTAAACTCCCGAATATAATTTCTTCCTACTTCGATTTCATGATGAATTTATTTTTATATTATGGAAGATATTCATTTTCCATATTTCCACGTTTGAAGATGTTATTTATCTTTTAATTTTGATCTAATGAAAATCTAAATACTATTATGGATTAAGATTCATCTCCGACCCAAAGATATGTGGTCTAGATTTATATCATTTTTTTTTGGTTTTTAGTAGAAAACACATGTGTTCGACATATCAATGATTTCCATGAAATAATAAATATAATCATGATTTTATAATCATAGGGACTCTGGAAATGTGATTAGAGGATATTGGACTTCATCATTTCCATCACATTGGGCATTCTAAATCAATTTCCATTTCTTTTATTATGCTTCAATGGACTGTTAAACAGTCAAAGTGTTTGACATAGATTGTAAATGGAATTCCCATCATTTTATAATATCTAGTTTATTTAATGTCCTTCCAATTGAAATCATTACATTGAATATACATATAAATGATTTGATTAATTAAATTTAGTCTCTTAAAATTATTGATAATTGGTGAAAAGGAAACACGATGTGATTCAATATTTATTATATGTGTGATATGAACTATGAAACCAATTTATATAATGTGGATTGATGAATATGATGCTTACGCGGTTATTATATTTTTAGTATTATTGTTATGAATATTACTTTATTATTTTCTATTGATGTTGTATAAGGGACTTGTAGATCATGACATTTCACTCCCCCTCACATCCGGTGTTGATCATGATAACCCTCACTATTATAATTGTATTTGGGCGATAGACAAAAAATTTATTGTTTGTATATATTGCTTGTATGGATGATATATCACCCCACCAATATCATGTGTTTATCATGATATATCACATTCATCATGAGATTTAGTGCTTGTATCTTCTATATGATATTATTTCTCATTAGAGTGGTTATAGATATTGAGTCACACCCTCGGTCTAGATATTACATAGTATCTATGTATATTCCATATTATTTCCTCACATATGAAGTTATTATAGATATATAAAATACATAACATTACTATATATATTATTACAATATCAATATATAGTTATTGATAAGAATCTTACAACAGCCTATGCCGACACATGAATAACCAGCCATGTGTTTTTTTGGATCTAATGCAGGCTGGTATTTATATATTAATCTTTATTATTATTCTATGTATCTATGTACTACTATTTCTATTTACACATAATCTATTATTTCTAGACACAATTGGTGATAGACTACTAATATTTTATGTCGAAGCCTACATGGTCACCTTTGGTACATGAGTAGATTATTTGTATTCACGTATAGATAACCGAAATTTAATTACTACATAAAATTCAATAATTTTACTTAAATTATAGGGAATTTGATTAGAGGAATTAATATATGATCATGATGCTAGTGGAGTTGTATTTTGTTTTTTTAAATAGAATTTCATATAAGACATTACAATATTTCCCCTTTGTATTTCAACATTCGATGACATCATTGTATATGAATCAAATAGTTCGATTTTGATATTTTTATAGTCCCTTTGTCATTATTTATAATTCTTATTCATTATATAGAGAGGGTTTCTAGTACTATTTTATAATAATTTATATTTACATTGTCTTATTTTTCATTTATATTCTTAAACTATTGTCTGTATATTTACTTTATCTATTATTCCACTCGGATATGAGGGTATAGTATCCCCACTATAAAACCATATATCGTCATCACAATTCATTAGCCTCTGACACACTAGGAGATGCAAATGATTCCATGGGACCTACAAGCTTAGGGCACATGTTATGTGGATCAAAATTCATGATGTTATATAAATTATGGAATATTTCTTGTCTGATAAATTGATGTGGGATATTTCAATTTAAGTATTAAGATTCATGGTATATCAATGAGTTAAATATTAGATACATCATCCTAGAGGATTCTTACAAACTCTTCCAATTACTATGTGTATATGGGATGACATTGATATAGAATTTTCTATAAGATTACTAAATAAACTACGAACGAGAGATCAAATATAGGTTATTATTGATAAATTTAACAATTTTTCATATTTAATTAATAAGAGAGGATTTACCCCTGAATTACTTTAAGAGTCTCTATAAAATTGATATTTAATGTATCTATGGTGCACCTATTTATGTTTTTTCTTATCCTGATCATTGATTTACATAAAAATTCAGGAAGAGTCTTCATAAGGATCTTTATACTGATATTTATTTGAGACCCACCTACCAAATTCAAACCTATTAAAATTGTGAATGAAATATTCATTAATTTTATGAAATGTTGTGGTAATGATTAAATGAAATTTAAGGTATTTGCGATCTATATTTACCTATGTTAGATTTTTCCTATAACAATAGTTTATATAAAAATATTCCAATGGTTCAAAAAGAGGCATTACATGAAACAATATTTCATACAACAAAAATTTGAGATGAAGATGGTGTGAAAAAACTTTTAGGCTGAGAATATTTTGAGTATGCCAAAATGGTAAAGACAAAAAATAATTTTTTTAATGTAGCTAGATCCAGGAAAAATGGATGTACTAAAAATAATGGGAATGAATTAGAATTTAAATTGGGTGTCCACATTTTCCGAATGGTATATCTATGGAAATGTTTTATAAGGTCTTGTATGAAATAGAAATTGATCTCTAGTTACATTAGACATTTTGAAATTATGTATATAATTAGATTTATGAAAAACCAATTTTAAATTCCACCAAGACTCCCAAAATTACATGATGTGTTCTATATATCATTTTTAAGAAAGTAAATGCCAGAAAAAACTCATGTCCTCAACATTGATGAAATATTATTATCACCCGGTAAATATTTCTTTGAAGAGTCCCTTCAAATTCTAAATTTTAGAGGGAATTTATTGTGTAATTTGATGATATGAATATTAAAGGTAAATTAAAGAAATAAAAAAATATAGGATGAAAAATTTGGACCATATGTTGTAATGAATATGAACCACCATCAATTTGGGTGAAATTAATACAAAGGAAAATTTTGAGTATGAATTTATTGTCAGAGGGAAGAATAAATCACTATAGCCTCAATTATATAATGTGAACATTCCATTTTAATAAATATGTAATTCAATTAAAAATTTAAAAGTTTTCGTGCATTGAAAATTCAAATTTTAATTGATATATATTGATTTTGAGCTTACTTATTCAAATAATCCAAAATGGATTTTGATGTTTTCCCTTAAAAATAATATTTTCTGAAAAACTAAAAATTTAGTATTTATCGATTCCATATATTATTTATAATAACGTGTCATAATATGTACAATTAAAAAAATGTTGACTATTAATTACATAGAAATAAATATAAGATCATTGTGAGGAAAAAAGGATATTAAAAAAATCTATTTCTGAAATGAAGACATTATATCAATGAATTTTAAACAATTAAAAAAATATATAATAAGGAATTATTAGAATGAAAATTTTCAAAAATATATATGAATATATGAATTTAAATCCATCCAATTATGATTATATGTTATATAGTTAAAATAGGTTAATATTAATCTTGAAAATTTATTTTCCTTGCTAAATCGATTATTGATGAGATTAAGGGGTTAATTTTAAATTAATTATTATACATAAATGAATATAATTTTATTAAATTCCTTAAATTTATAGAATAATCATAATTAATGTTAAGTTAATGTTCAATTTAATTATTCTTTATTATAAATTGAAAAAATATTAAAAACGTTAATTATCCTAGTAAATGTTAAAATGTTGTTTTGCATGCTACACTCATTTGTGTTAAAATTAATTTTTCACCCATAGATTTTTTATTTGTTAATTTAGATATCATATTTATAATTAGTTGGAAAAATTTATCTAATTATTAACAATTAAATTTAGTACTAATGTATAAATTATATAGTTTGGAAGACAAGTTAATATGTTAAAAACTAAAATCGTAAAAGTGGTAAACTTTATATGTAATGGGAATAAGATGTTTAAATAATTATTATTTTTATTTTATCTGGTGTGGATAGAACTTATTTTCAATACACTATTTTATTAAGTAATGTTTTGGATTGTTATCATTTTATAGAATTCCCATTATGTAATAGGTTTTTGTATTTACAAAGTTTCCACTCCTCATCTTTTATAAAAGAGAACCCCAACCCTCACTGATTCACAAATCTCAAGAAATTTAGCACAAACAACCCAGGAAAATTTTATCTAAAACATAAATAACAAAATTTTAGAATTTTATTCATACCAAAATTCAAACAATTGGGTTCTTAATAACATAACTAATGGGGGTTATTCTATGATATGGGGTATTTTTTCACTAAGAACTTTCATTTTACCTCATATTTTATCACATTCAATTGTTTATTATCACATAAAATAATATATCACAAATATATTTTATATAATAAGATTATATTAATTTTATTTAATTATATTTATCCATATTTTTCTGTATCAAATGGGAACAAAACTGTCACTCTTGTATAGAGGATTACCTCCTCGTAAACCTGTATAAATTGTTTTCTGTCACCTAACCAAATTGATAGTACAAATGATGGAAATATTTAAAATTTATGAATATTGTGAAATGATATTTATTCACTAAAACTAATATATCATCAAATTTTTATACCTATCACCCATTTTGGAAATAATATTATCTCTCATACATACATACAACCCACCACATCCATGAATCGATATTAATAATTTTTTGTGTACAAATTTCAATGATTAATATATATATATATAATTAATAAATATAATTTTTATAAAATTAATATCATTTTTGAGATTATGGATCTACATCATATAGAAATGCACTAGAAAATCCATGACAAAATAGTTATGATAAAATTATGCAATCAACACTAGAAATAATGATAATAATGAAATATTATAAACGAATGGGTGATAAGATGTTGAAATAGGATCATATATGATATTATAATATGTGAGTTAGTTATGAAATAAAATATTTACTTGTTTAAATCCATTTTAGAGGATTTTAATTAACATTAACCTAAATGGATTCTTGAGGTAGGGATTTCATCTCAATTTCTTTTCATTGAGGCATATTTATTGTTAAAGAACCATTGTCTTTTATTGGGTGTAAATACTACCTATAATACATGTTATATCATTAATAACTCATATTTCGTTGTATTTAATGTTCACATTTGAAACAACCCATAAAAGTGGATTTTACATGAATGTTACCAAGTTTAAACGAAATTCATAACTAATTATCAATTCATTGGGTTATAATACTTCGTATTTTCCCTTGATATGATTAAATTATGTGATTAATCTCATTCATTATTTTATTTGTATTTATAAAAATTATTTTTTGATTTAAATTTGACACCCCTAATCAGTTCATTGATTAATTATCACTTCAACGTAAGGATATTAGTAAGTTATAACAAAATCATCATATATGTTGGAGATTATTTATGCTATAATTTAAAATGAATGAAATTATTTAGTCATTTTATAATAAACACATTCCAATTTATTATACTATATTTATTTAAGAATTTTTTAGTAATAATAATATATTTTGGTTTTTTACATAAATTTATTGATAAAGATTATTTTAGAAATAATAACTTTATTTCATTCATTAATCATGAAATATTTTTCTTACTTGCACATTTATATAAAGTGGTTAAAAAGATTGTTTTTAAAAATTTCCATTTTTGTTTGAAATTTGTTACATTTATGTATTTTTATATAAGTGTTTAGATTAAATCTTCTTAACGTTTCCTAAAATGGGTAATTTTGGTTTTTTACCAAAAAAGTGAAAGGAATTTTAATTTAACATAATCGACATGAATGGAATTTAACCATCATCATGGCCCCTATTTTTTAAATATTTCATTATAATTGGACATATTTTTTTAAGAAAATCATTTTCCTAATATTGTATACCATTTTAAGAGATGATTTCAACGTGGTATTGGTATTTTTCTAAAACAATATTATAGTTATATTATTATGGAATTTAAATTCATCAATAAAAACAACCCATTAAATAAATTAGCACTACAATGGATATTTTGTAATGATACAATCCAGTTTTTTATAGAAGGTTTATGATCAGATTGGCCAAGAAAATTATATAAATTCACAAGTATTATTTTTAAAAAAAAATTCTTCTGAATCATTCACTATCATATTATAATCGACCATTAAATTTTTTTCAAATATCCATATTACTTGTTTCATGAATATAATTATTTCATAAAACTCATATAATTTATTAATATGGTGTTTCATATGGAAGTTTATTTGAATTTCTATTTAATTATTGATAATTCAAATTATTTACTCAATATTGTTATTTATTTGAATAAAATATTTTTTTTGAATTAAATAAATCATTATATATATGATGAATTCATTGGAAATTCTGTGATTTTTGGGCCCTTGAAATATATATACCATTAGATGCATCGAATGGTCTCATGAAAAAAATACGTTGGAAAAATTTATTGGGTTTGGGTGTATACCTACCCATTGGTAAAAAAATATTAGAACTTAGTCTTAATGGTTTATATATATCATGATATATTAGATTATGACATCTAATATTAATAATTTCTTTTATTTAGAATATAATAATTATAGTATATGTATGTATTTCACTGATATTATTAATGGATATATTTTCTTATAATGTTATTTATTTAATGGAATGTATTGTCTTTTATATACCATGAAATATTGTTTATGCATTATTTAATCATGATAGCTTCCACTTCTCATTAACATTACTGAGAATTTGAGAGGACCATTAGTTTCCTTTTATTCCAGAAGATATGATGAATATTTCTTTCAATTATTTTATAGGATTACATTAATTATCTTTTGTTATGTTTTATATTGTATTCACAATGAAAAATTTCTATAATATATTTAAGTGATTCTCCAATACTTCTAATAATATCAGACAATAAGGATTAAAAACCATGTATGTATGCTAATTAATGAAATTTTATTTTATCCCAGGATTATTATAGTTGAGGAAGTTAGATTTTCTGTCCTTCTTTAAGAGGTATCTCAAGAAAAAGAAATTTTATTTCATGATGTGTGTTCAAAAGTATGTCATTTATATGACAAAATTATATCTCATGTGGGGACTTGATGTGTAACTAGAATTCTCACGTAGTCTATAATTTTCAAGGTAATGGTAATATTGGATTGAATATGGTTAAAAAAATTCTATATTATTCATAAGAAAATCAATGATCAATATTATAAAATACTACTTTTCATTTGTTCCGAAGGTCCCAGGTTCAAATACTTATTATTAGTGTGATAAGGTATTTAATTAATATGAAAAAAAATTTAAATTTCCATTAAATGAATAAGAGGGAATTTACATGGCTCTGATTCTATAAATAGTATATCGATTAGAAATGAGATGACTGAGAAACATTCATCAGTATATAAAAATTATAATTTTTCATAATTAAAATGAATAATGAATTTTCATATATATATAAACATATGATGCAGAATTATATCACCAATGATCATGTCCCTCAAGTTTGATGTGATTCCTGACACACTCTACCTTGTGGGTCTATCCGATTGAGCTATAGTACTGAAGAAGTCTGAGTCAATGGGATCATATTTAATGTTTTATTTTAATATATATAAGGAATCTAAAAGGGATGTGGATTCCTTTAACAAAACCTGTTTGTGATTGTAAAAACAAATACTCCACCCTAGGTTTTGGAATGATTCAACAAATATGAAAATACTATATATGGTGGTGGCATAACGACCCCTAACAACTTACCAGCCAGTAGTTTTGGGGGTTTTGAAATTTGGAGAATCAAAAGATAAACTATATACAAAAAAATTAGAAGACCTATATAATTCCTCATAATGATGTATTTATATTGTAATAACCTGATATTTTATGATAATTATTCTTTTTAATTTCATAGATTTCTTGTGTTGTATTCTACACCAAATTTATCTGGTGCTATACGCCACACTATCTTATCTTGCAGTATATGCAACACTATTCTTGGCTCGTGTTACACACAATTTCATGTTCGTTTTTTAGAAATTATTCTATGACACATTATGTATAGATTTTGTTTAATGTATAAATGAAATAATTTTTAATTATGTTATACGTAACAACAAAGGGAGATTTCACTACACGCAACCTTGACTTGGCTTGCGTTACACGCAATGGGGACCTTCCTCAATAGCATGTGTAGTACGCAATATCGGGTTTCACTAAACAATAATATAATGTTATAATATTATTATGGACTAGAATTTATGAATATTATTAACAAAATTTTGAATTTTATAACATTATTATTCACTTTACACATTTTCTAGAACATCGTATGAGAACAAAACAAATGTTTTGAGTAAAATAATTATTTATAAAAAAATGCACTTTTACCACTTTTTGATGGAGAATCCACTATAAATATTATTTTTGACATTTTTATAAGTTGAATTTGACAAAATAAAATTCTTCTTTGGAATCAGGATATAAAAATTTACTTTGGATACATTTTTCATATTATTCTGATAACATTCATATTTTAATGAATACTAAAAACACACTATATTTTAATTAAAAACAACTTTCTTCTCTGTAATAATATATATGGTTAAATTAGAATATTTAATAGTTTTAACATATAAATAGAATATATTTTTACCATTTATTATAATTTATGTCATTATAATTGATTTTACATTGAATTCATAGGTAAAATCATTTCAATCTTTTGCAATGTTTTAACTTTTAAAACATGTTTTCTATACAATGGGATTAATATTAAATTAATTTCTGAATCTTCTGTGATTTGAATTTGGATAAATGGATTCCATATTTGGAATCAGTAGGTCCAAATTATGATAATAATATTCTTTTCATTTTTAGTCATTATGAATATTAACTACGGTAAATTTTATTTACCGTAGTTGAAGGTAAATCGGGTAATTAAGGGAAAAATAATATTATAAAATTACACTAACACTTGTACTAATATAATTGGATGATTATATTTTACCCTAAATCATTCATGGGTCAAAATGGAATCTATTGTAACCCACTTGTATTTTATTAAGACATTTTATTTATTTTATTTAAAGGAAAGTGAAATGCCTCGCTCAAACGTTAATAATTAAATTATTATTAATATAAAGTTATACAAAATATAAATTCAATTATAAATACTCATTTTAAATATAAAAAGTTTTTATTTATCATGGTAATTTTTTTGTAATTTTTAAGAAATATTTAATAACCTTAATATCTTATACATTAATGATGAAGAAATTATTTATTTAGTGAAAAATCAATAATATAGTTTTTATTAAAATAAAAATACCAATCAAAAGGATGAGAAACTTGACCAAAAATTATTTTTAGAGTATACATATAACCTAATCATCCTAGGGTATTTTTTTGGACCATCTTGAGCCTTATAAAACTAGTTAGGAAATTTATATAATTTTATTTTAAATGTTGTTAAAGATGTCACATTCAGAATTTAATAAATATAACAATTTAAATGTTGTGATTTTAAGATGATAAATTTGAGTGAAAATATTATTATGAAAGGTATTATATTTATATTCATCATAGGATTTTATTTTTAATTTTTATGCAAAAATAATTACTTTAAATTGTTATAAAAAAATGTAGTTGTAATTTTTTTATTATGATATATTCCAAATAAATGGTTTTAAAAATATTAAAATAAATAATATATCAACAAATTAATATTCCCCATGAATTTTTTTGATGAATATTACATGTTATGGATCTATTTTATATATTTCTTGAACATATCTTCTATTTGGTTTTTATTTAAATTCAAATAAGGAAAAGTGTCAAAATTGACACTATTGATATTTTATAAAAATAACATATTATTATATTATTTTTAAATCAAAAAAAAATTTAAAAACTACAAATTGAAAATTATATCATCGAAAAGGTTATAAAGTATCCATTTTTGGGAAATTTAAAACATTTAAGTATGTGTTTATAATAATTTATAATTTAGAATTTTATTACCGCTAATAAAATTAAATAGATTAATTAATGGTAAATCAATTTGATAAGGTTTAAAATAAACAAGGAACTTGTCTAAATCTTATTGGTTGATTATATTACAACTTCATATCATCTCATCATCGAATTGAGTCATTTTAAGAGGTTTTTAAGTTGGGTTTCATTTTATTATTAATTAATATATTTGAGGTTTCCAAAACTGCCCCTCTCCTCTCCCATATAAGGGCACCTCCTTCCCTCTTCACTTCACACACATTTGAGCCTTCAGGATCAGAAAAACCCATAAAATTTCACTTCTCCACTTCCATAGAAACCTAAGAGAGGTGCTGATATTCTTTAAAGACCAACATTAGTGCCCCAACATGAGGATAAGAGGAGCCGCGTCGGAAAAGAGGTAATATCTTCTACTGATTATTTCATGTTTATTTCTTCTTCATCAACTTCTTCATTATTTGTTTCATCATAAATTAATAACATAAGTATCTCTAATATGCTGATATGTTATTATAAATATGAAACAACTCTATTTCTCCTTCTATCCATCCTACGAAAAACGAAATCACCCCGAGTGCATACATACGGAATACCGTCTCCATGCCGTGGTGTAATATGTTTTTCCACCACCACCATACATGGATGAGTATAATGGTTTAATGAATAAATATATATATTTATTAAAAAATAATACTGATTCTGAGATATTATATCATCCACTCTAAGTCAATTCAATAATTATGGGAACAATATCGTCGCTCGTGTGTACGTACGGATTACCGTCTCCACGATGTGATCAGTTTCATTTTCCATGTTAACCATTGAAGAATTAGTATAAAGAATATATAATGAATAATAATGAATTATATGACAGGATAAATCTACTGGATTTATGTATATATATATATATATATCTAATCTTCTTACTTCTATTCAAGTCAATAAGGAAAACAAAACAGTGTTAATGCGTACGTACGGCCTACCGTCTCCATGAACGGTGTATTTCATTTCATTTATCTATATATTATATATATATAATAAATATATATGATAAATAAATAATTATTTAAATTTTGGAAGTAATTAAATCATGATTTATGTTATAATACTATCAAGAACAACAAGTCCAAACACGTATGATAAATAAAACGATTTTACCCAAAACACTGCTTTAACATGGAATTTAAAAAATAGCGGGTAATATAAAGTCATAAGTGAACAATATATGATATCATAACAATGAATATTATTATATAATAAGTAAATGACATTATTTAAATCATTATATAGTAGGTTCGGATACGTACGAAGCATATCGGACCTAAGGTTAGGGAAAATCAGGAAATCTCAATTTTTATCCGAGAATGTTTATACATCGGTATTTACTCGGGAATATTTATCATCCACATCCATGTTTAATCAATATGTAATATTATTTCTATCATCTTACAATTTATTAAATCCAATTTTACCTATTTCGGAATTTTTAGAAAAAGATATGAAAGCAATATTATGTCGTTTTCAGTACGAGTTACGTTTTGACTTTTCCGACCAAAGTACGAGAAGAATGTTTATTTTTAACTTATATGGTGTGAATGGATTTTTATGATTTCATAGAACATTATTTACATGAATATTCCTTTACAATTTTTCAAGTTTATTTTCAATTAACTTCTTTTAGTTTAAAATGATTATTACATGTTGTGAAAGGAAAAATGTTTTGAAGAAGAAAAGATATTTTCCTCAGGAATATAGTTCATGTGTTTTATAAAAATTATTTTCCATATAAGATAAAATATTTTTTGGTTTATATCCCTATTATTAAATTTATTTCATTTTTTTATGATGGAATTATTTTTATGAAGTCATTTTATGGATAATGTTATGATGCCATGATGTTTATGAATCCCATTTTTATTACAAGGGTTATGCTATGATGTATGATTTCTGTTTTTTGTGGCTCATATAAGAATGTTTTCATTATGAGATGGGTGGGACCTATATTTCCTTCCAATTCATTGGGAAAATATTTATATTTCATGAGATGGAAATGGCTAGAATGAGAAGTTAATCTGGTTCAGTGATACATGACTAGAACAAGGAGTGAACTCAATTTAGTAAGGGAATTTGTCCACTTTGATGGACTTTGCAGCAATGCCTTGGCTATTATGGAAATCATATAATGTGCTTAATGGTGTTCCACAATTACATGTTTTATTCCCGTACTATTTTATCATGATTGATGATCCATTATGATCTATACCTTATGTACTTCCAAGCTTTATGTATTTATTATTGTTGGCTTTTTCATAGCCATGTCCTCTACCACTCTCCAGTAGAACTTTTTGGTAAGATTTTTCTTCCATATCCATATTTCCACCTATGTTCTCATATTTGGAAATATAGTGATGAGTTAATTTATGTAACTGTTATCTTTCATAATTCACTTTTTAAAATTAAGTTTTAGTAATTCCTTTTTATGATGTGGGTTTTATGAAAGAAAATTTCAAGTAGTAAACCATTTATAACCCTGACGAATTTTGAGGGAGAAATTCATTTTAATGGGGGTAGAATGTAACAACTCGAGATTTTATGAGAATTATTATTTTTAATTTCATTGATGTCTTATGTTGTATGCTACACCAAATTTATCTTATTCTATACGCAACACTGTATTAACTTGAAGTATACGCAACGCTATTCTTGGCTAGTGTTACACAAAATTTCATGTTCGTTTTGTAGAAATTATTCTACGCAACATTAAGTAAAGATTTTGTTTAATATTCATATGAATTAAGTTTTAATTATGTTATATGGAACAACAAAGGGAGATTTCACAACACACAACCTTGACTTGGCTTGTGTTACACGCAATCGTGACCTTCCTCGATAGCGTGTGTAGTACGCAATATCAGGTTTCAGAAAAAAACAATATATTGTTATAATATTAATATGGACTAGCTGTTATGAATAGTATTAACTAAGTTATGAATTGTATAGAATTATTATTCATCTTAAACATTTTCTAGAACATCTTATGAGAACAAAATAAATTTTCCGATTAAAATAAGTATTTTTAAAAATATGCAGTTTTTGTCACCTTTTGATGGTAAATCCACAGAAAATATAGTTTTTTAAATGTTTATAAGTTCAATTTTAAAAAAAATTCTTCTTTTGAATCAGGATATAAATATTTACTTTGGATAAAATTTTCATATTATTCTGATAACTTTCACATTATAATTAATGGTAAAAACACGCTATATTTTAATTAAAAACAAAATTTTTCATCGTAATAATTTATATGGTTAAATTATAATGTTTAATGGTTTTTAAGTATAAATAGAATATATTTTTACCTTTTAATATAATTTATGTCATTAGAATTTATTTTACATTGAATTCATAGGCAAAATCATATCAATCTTTTGAAATGTTTTAACTTTTAAAACTCTTTTTCATAACAACAGGATTAATTTTAAATTAATTTCTGCAACTTCTGTGATTTGAAATTGGAAAATGGATTCCATATTTGGAAGCAGTAGTTCCAAATTATGTTAATAATCTATTTTTTATTTTTAGTCATTATGAATAGTAACTACGATAAATTTTATTTATCATAGTTAAAGGTAAATCAGGTAATTAAGGGTAAATATAATATTATAAAATTACCCTAACACTTGAACTAATATAATTGGATGATTATATTTTACTCTAAATCATACTTGGGTAGAAATGGAATCTAAGGTAACCCAATTTTATTTGATTAAGACCTTATATTTATTATATTTAAAGGAATGTGAAATGGCTCACTCAAACTTTAAAAATAAAATTTTTTAATATAATGTTATACAGAATATAAATACGATTATAACTACTTATTTGAAATCTAAAAGGTGTGTATGTATCATTTTAATTTATTTGTAATTTTTAAGAAAGTTTTAATTACATTAATAGCTTATACATTAATGATGAAGAAATTATTTATTTAGTGAAAAATCTTTAATATAGTTTTTATTAAAAAAACATTACCTATTAGAAGGACTGGAAACTTGATCAAAAATTATTGGTCGAGAATATCTATACCCTAAGCATCCAAGCATAGGCTTGGGTACCATTGGGAGTCTTGTAAGACCAAATATGATATTTATATTATTTTATTTTAAATGATGTCAAATATGTACCCTTTATAATTTAATAAATATATCAACTTAACTTTTGTGATTTTAAGATGATTAATTTGATTAAAAATATTATTATGAAAGGTATTATATTTATATTAATCATAGGATTTTATTTTTTAATTTTTATGCAACAAATATGTTTATTAAATAATTATACAAAAAATTTTGTAGTAATTATTTTATTAAGACATATAAAAAATAAATGATTTTAAAAATATTAAAATAAATATTATATGAACAAATTAATGTGCCCCATGAATTTTTTGGATGCATATGACATGATAGGGATCTATTATATATTTTCGTTTGAACATATCTTTTTTTTGGTTTTTATTTAAATTCAAATAATGAATAGTGTCAAAATTGACAGTATTGATATTTCATAAAAATAACATATTATTAAATTATTTAAAAATCAAAAAAATATTTCAAAAATAAAAATTGAAAATTATATGATCGAAACGGTTATAAAGTATCCAATTATGGAAAATTTATAACATTTAAATATGTATTTATAACAATTAAAAATTTAGAATTTTATTACCACAAATAAAATCAAATAGATTAAATAATTATAAATGAAGTTGATAAAGTTTTAAATAAATATAAAACATGCCTAAATTTTATTGGTTGATTATATTACAACAATATCTAGTCTCATCATCTAATTGAGTCATTTTGAAGGTTTTTAAGTGGGGTTTCATTTTATTATTTATTAATATTTTTTTGGTTTCCAAAATTGCCACTATCCTCTCCTATATAAGGGCACCTCCTTCCCTCTCCTCGTCACACACATTTGAGTCTTCAAGAACATCCAAACCCTGACCATTTCAATTCTCATCTTCCATAAAATCTTACTAGAGGTCCTGGTCTTCATTAAAGACAATCTTTAGTTCCCTACGAGGACGGTAAGAGGAGCCGCGTCGAAAAAGAGGTAATCTCTTCTACCGATTCTTTCAAGATTCTTTCTTCTTAAACTTCTTCTTATTTATTTGTTTAATCATAAATTAATAACATCAGTATAGATCATATAATGATATTTTAATATAAATATGAAACAATCCTATTTCACCTTCTATCCATCCTACGAAAAATGAAATCACTACGCGTGTGTACGTACGGAATATCGTCTCCACGCCATGGTGTAATCTGTTTTTCCACCACCACCTTACATCGATTGGTATAATAGTGTAATGAATAACTATATATAGTTATTAAAACATCGTACTGATTTAGAGATATTATATCATCAAGTCCAATTCAATTTAATAATTATGGGAACGATATCACCGCTTGTGCGTACATAAGGATTACCGTCTCCACGACGCGATGAGATTTATTATCCATGTTAAACACTCAAGAATTATTATAAAGTATATATAATGAATAATAATGAAATATATGACAAGATAAAGATACTAGATTTATGTATATATATATATATGTCATCTACTTACTTCCATTCAAGTAAATAAGGAAAAGAAAACAACGTTCATGCGTACGTATGACCTACCGTCTCCATGAACGGTGTATTTCATTTCATTTATCTATGTATTATATATATATATGATAAATATATATGATATATAAATCATGATTTACATTATAAATGTAATTATATCATGATATAAGTAATAATACTATCAAGAACAACAAGTCTAAACATGTATGATAAATAAAACGAGTTTACCCAAAACGCTACTTTAACATGGAATTTACAAAAGGACTAGTAATATAAAGTCATAATTAAACCATATATGATATCATAACAATGAATATGATTCTCTAATAAGTCAATGTCATTATTTAAATCATAATAATGTAGGTTTGAAAATGTATGAAGCATATCCGACCTAAGGTAAGGGAAAATCTCGCAATCTCAATTTTTATGCGAGATTGATTATACAATGGTATTTACTGGGGAATATTTATCATCCACATCCATGTTTCATCAATATGTAATATTATTTCTATCCTCTTACAATTTATTAAATCCAATTTAACCTATTGTTGAATTTTTAGAAAATGATATGAAAGGAATCTTTTGTCTCTTTCTATACGAGTTACGTTTTGAATTTTCCAGCCAAAGTATGAGAAGAAAGTTTATTTTTAACTTATTCGATGTGAATGGATTTTTATGATTTCATTTAAAAATATTTTCATGAATATTCCTTTACAAATTTTCATGTTTATTTTCAATTATCTTCTTTTAGTTTAAAATTTGTATGACATGTTGAGAAAGGAAAAATGGTTTTGCAGAAGAAATGATATTTTCCACCGGAATGGAGTTCAAGTGTTTTATCAAAATTATTTTCCATCTAAGATAATATAGGGTTCTGTTTCTATCCATATTGTTACATTTATTTCATTGTGTTATGATGGAATTATTTTTATGAAGTCGTTTTATGGATTATGTTATGATGGCATTATGTTTATGAATCCCATTTTTATTACATGGGTATGCTATGGTGTATAATTTATGATTTTGTTGCAGAAATAAGAATGGTTTCATTATGAGATTGGTGGGACCTATACCTCCCTTCAATGAATTGGATAAATATTTATATCTCCTTAGATACAAATGGCTGTTATGGCAAGTTAATCCGGTTCAGTGATACATGACAGGAACGAGGAGTGAACTCGATCCGGTATGGGACTTTGTCCACTATAATTGCGTTGGCAGCAATGCCTTGGCTACTATGGAAATCATATCATGTGCTTAATGGTTTTCCACAATTACATGTTTTATTCCCATGCTATTTTATCATGATTAATGATCCATTATGATCTATGCCGTATGTACTTCCAAAATTTATGTCTTTGCTCAAGATTTTGAAGTTTAAATTTTATGTTCAAGTTTTTGCATTAAGATGTTTATGGATTATTTTATGTTCTCTATGTTTACCCTTACTAAGAATTTTAGTTCACCCTTTTTAGGTTTTCTTTTCCCCAAGATATAAAGAACTGTTTTACGTAATAAAACAAAAGGGGATGAACATTATAGGAGATGTTGAAGATCTTTCACCAAGATTAGAAGATTATATTCTGAGTTTAAAAAGACACTAAACTATTATGGTTCTTTGGTGTCTGTTTTTGTTATGTATTAGATATTCTACAAAAGTAATGTAATGTCCATGTAAGTCAAGATTTGGGTCTCTACATATACCCCTTTTTCAATCATATATCTTACAAAAAAACCAATCCTATCTGGGTTTGGATCAAACATACCCCCTCGACACATATATGTTTCCCTAAAACCATAATACATGGTGGGGGGTCATAATATATTTGCTGTTAAGAAAAAATCTATAATACCTTTAAAAAGATTTTAATTCATAAAATTTAATTTTTATTGGGTATTTTTTGGAATAATTTTAAATACATATGATTTAATACATGAAAACTAACAAGAAGTAGAATTATTCAAAAAAATTATTTATTTAAACATGTCTAATGCATATATATTATGCTTGAGACATAGACAGACCAATGGCCAAATCCGTTTTTTGGTATTTTTAAATAACCAATTTAAGGAAAAGTGGAAACCCTACAACACAAGTTTCAAAAACACACATCCCTCCATCTCCATAGCAATGTATTTCAAATTCAAAAAACCCTAACATAGACCGCTTTCCGATTTTCAGTCCGTGTATCGCCCGACATCAATTTTATTTATTAATTTATTTATAGAATTATGTTTAATATAATTTGTTATTTATTAAATGGTGATTTTTGCATATCCACTTGAATCAAAATTTTATAATGGATCGACATGTCTATAGTAATAAATATTTTTTTGTATATTGCATACCTATGATCCCCTCACATATTTGTGACTACTATTATAAAAATAATAGGGTAAAAGGTGATGCATGATCATGATGATACATATAGAGATACCAAATGAAACATTTATGTGTTGTATCTCTATTGTTCTTAAATTATATCACACATGATGGGAAAAATGTTGTTACACATATTATCTAGTTTGATCCATTTTTTACCAAATAGATTAAATATTAGAATCGTCTAAAGGCCACGTGGTATAATATTATTTATATGTTGTCAATTATTTTATTTAATTATAGTTTTTATTCACGATAAAAAAAATATGTGGAAATGAATAGATAAAATATGTATACATCATGAATGGATTTCTAATTATAGAAATAGAATGATGTGAGTATCATAACATAGAAGAACAATGTGTCAATATGAATTTATTACATTCACTGAGAAAATTTGAAACATCTAAATAAAAATATTTATAAATTAAAGGGATTCCCAATAATTATTATAGAAAAAAAACATAGTGTATGTGGTTTTCTGAAACCGATGATTAGGTTACCACTACTATTATAGAGTTTATATGAGAGTGGAGGGATGAGATAACTATTGTTGGAATCTTAAAAATAACCATACCATCATGTTACAACTGTAAAGTCAATGTATTGAGAAATGAAATGTTTTCTTTTATATGACATGAGACTCAACACAATTTATTTAGGGTGTATAAGTGAATTAGGTTCTCTAGAAAATATCCTATATTATGACTATAGAAGTATTCATGTAGAAATATATCGGACTGCAAATATAGGCTTTAAGGATCCATGCAATGAGATTAATCAAGTGACTGGGTGTTCTTAATGTAGTATTTAAAGGATACTAAAATTCTATTAAAATATTGGGGGTATTGAAAGATAAAAAATTCTTAATTTATAAAATAATAATATATAAATATAAATGTATTATCCTTATGATTTTTTATTTTTTAGATAATGGAATTTAATATCATAGATGCATCGTGATCAATACATGAAAAAATATTTGATCATTAGTTAAAATTTCCATGAGTGGTACATGATCTTATGTATAATAATAAATCATGAAATGAAATTATATGTGATATAAGCTTCACTATCCATTAACCCCCATAAATAAAGTGTGGATGATAAAAATTTTTAAATAAGACTAGTGAATAAATAATCATGTATCAATATCATATTTATAAATTTGATTTTCAAAGAGTGGTAAGAGAAAGATTAGTACATGGATGGTTATACATTGTATTCTATTCTTTTAGAATAATATGAGTATTACTTAAATAAATATATCAATTAGATTATTGTCACACTAATCATGTATGTATTGAAATATGAAATTCAATCTTGTCCTCATGTACTCGGGATGATTGATTTCATTGAGAAATTTTACGAATTGGGTCTCATTTCAAAAAAATATTACTTCATTCATCATATTATCTCATCCTTACCAAAAAATATCACAATTATTTTTGGGATTTAATATAATAATAATATGTAGAAACCAATTCAATATATGTTGGGACATGTTTTACAAGAATATTTTATTTTATGAATGTTATAAATTTAATTTTCATGGTGATTAATGAGAATGTAAAGGTGAAAATGAAAAAAAAAGTACACTACAAAATTAACAATAGAAAAATCGTTCTAAAAAAATAATGATAAAGTTCGAGAGCTATGAACATTCGTCTATATTCCCCATATGTGGTGAGATATGTCAATAGAAGAGGAATTGATATGATATGATTAAAAACCATGAAACTTTTTCTATATTAGGTATATTAACCATTAAATCAAATATTTAAGTTCTAATCCATGGGAATTGGATATACTATTTCAGACACATATTTATTAAATACCGGATATAAGGGAAAACATATTTTTTCCTAGAATTCAAGGTGTATTCATCAATATCGTAGAAAAGATGATACTTTTAACCGTTGAGATAAGACCATGATTAATATTTCTAAGGGTATAGTCCTTATGATACAATAAAGGTGTGTTAAATGCTACCACATAATTTAGCTATGAATTTTCTTTATGGTATTTCATTCAAAAAAAATTGTTCACCCACTAATGAATCATATTAAATAGATTATTAATAAAAATAAGATGCATACCAAGGTGTGTAAAGATAAATATTTTATTATGTAAAACTATATATATTTTTTAAAAAATACCCAATGTAATATTTATAATATATAGATTTATAAACTATAGGTCTTATCATGAATATAATGACCTGACCTATTGGGGCCCACAATTGTAGTTGAAAGTCATGTTGTCACAAACTGATGACCAATTATAATAGGTTAGGGGCTAGATACATTTGTTGAGAATGATTAAAATAATACCAGTATTTTAATAATGTACCTATATCCATGCACCCAAAATTTTTAATGTAGTAATATAATGGGGTAATTATAAATGGTAGAAACATATTGAATAAAAACCATTTATTTAATAACCTCTTTGGAATAAAAAAAGGATGATATTTGCAATCTTCAATTTGAAGGGTAAAAATACATTTGAAACCATAATTGATGAACCAAAATGATATTATCATGAATGAAATAAAACTGAGAGAGCCCTACTCTTGATTTCAAGAATCCACCACCATACACAATCAATAAATCTTGGTATCCCTATATTCCCCCTAATCAACATTGATCATTCCATTATCTAACAGATACATTACTAGTTGGGGAAGATCCCATATGGGAGAGAGTAATTAAATTCTTAGTATGATGACCCTATAAATGAATATGATTGATAGATTGACACATAAATAGTAAACTATTCCAAAATAAAGAGGGAAATGAATCGCAACACAAGTATATGTTCAAAAAGAAATCTTGATGAGAGATAAACGGGATCACTATCTCATAGCTCAACAAATGCACGTGTGTAATCATTCCACTCTATAATTAAATTAATGAAGACCAACAAAAAATGAAACCTCACCATAATATTTGTGGAGGGGACCACTCATCGCTATTATTCTCCATACCCAAGGGATAAATACTCAAGGGCGGACCTGTACACCATCAGAGCTCGAAGATGCTGGAATATGCCTTCACAGATAAAGGAAGAAATACTGGAATGATGGGTTATATTATCTACCTCACTAAAAAATCAAGGGGACTGAAACCCTTTTGTGAAATTGGAGTACCATCTCTATTAATATAGGACCCTCTCTCTAAAAAATGGGAGTATCGTCTCTACCTGATTAAAGAGTATGGTGGATCCACACCTTACTGTGATAGGGCAGTACATATGCATACATGGAGGACCTTTACCTGAATAGGGTAGGACCATAAATACCTGACTTAATATTTGTGGGAACATATTCCATGGATTGATTGGGGAGTACCATCCCCATAGTTAGAGGACCCACACCATGAAGATGGGAGTATTATCTCTACCGAGAATCTATCTGATGATCTATCCCAATTACTGCAAGTATAGAGAGATTCTTAATAATAAATCATACATGAAATATATCATTTCATATATCAAAATACTATAAAAAAGGGACCATTATTTTCTTCATAGTACATTCATTATATGCTTCCTGCGGGATAAAATCCTAGTTATGATGAAAGAGATACTATATGTTCAAAATTCACACATGAGTACATGAAATATTTTGGGTCCAAATGCAATGTTCCCACACTCCACTTCCTGGTCATGTAGACCAAAGAAATAGATTTGGAATAAATTTATCATTAAATGGTGTACCATATATGATACATAGAATTAATGTATTCCTGATGTCCAACCATATAACTCCTCGTATTTCATGTATTCATAGTTATTCTCTTGTACTCGGGTACACATTGTATCCGATCAATTGGATCCTAAGTGATATGTGGTTGTACATGGATTAGACACTAGTTCAAGGTCACGTGTATTTTTAGACTACATAAATGACATGTGATATTTATCTTTTCCCAAAACCCTTGCATGATAACCAAGTTACAACATAACACATGTTATTTTAAACTACATGTCATATAGTAAGGTTTTCCATAGTCTTAAAATATTGGTGTTTAATATTATCTAGATCCACCAACACTACCAAGTTTTCTTCAAATTTACCACTTATTATCAATGGAAAATATCATGATCCTTCGATTCTAGGGGTCTAATGGATCGAAATTGGAATTTGGAGATCTTCTTAGAGTCACCATTACCTTCCATCACCTGCAGCACCTCACGTTGCCTCCAGTAATTTATCTGTTTATAATATCCCTAAAAAATTACCTAAAAATAATTATTAATAATATGGAAATCACCAATAAAGTCATTATACAGAGATCTAATGTGAATCAGGGGGTCTGATCAATATTGTACTCCTCCTGGAAAAGTCGAACTGGGACCCCATAGGTTAGCAATGAAGAACACCAAGAAGAAAGGGGTAAAGGAAAAATAGAACATTAGTAAAAAATAGTTTTCAAAATGTTCATAGAAAAAATTACATTAACATTGACAAAAACGGTGAAATAAATGTGTAAAACTAATTAATTGAATACAAAATTAATTTCTTTAATGGGGTCATACAAATGGTTCAAAAAAATGATCAAGAATATTAGAAAAAAAGCACGCATCAAATTTTATTCAAATGGGGAAAAATCAAATGTTTTGATCCCTAACATGATTATAGATTACTCAATGGTGAGGAAAACAATTTATAGTGCAGTGGAAGACATGTTGTGTCCACTACATCTCGATCCACCTCGATATGATTATTATTCATCATCCAATATTTATTTTCCAAAGTGGACTTCTTTTGAATATCCTATCAGATATAAGAATTGTTATATAGAAAAACCATAGAAAATTCTTATAAGAGGGTATTTATATAGGATTTAAATTAGGTTATTTAATAAAATAAATAAATTTTTTAATTTTTGATTTTAATAAAATGCACTATATAATGGATAGCTCAACCCGATGTTTAGCGACAAACATCCATTATAAGCACATATGATACAATCCATGTTTAAGAATCCAAAGAGGTATTATATTTCTGATTATTTTGATTTTTTTAGGATTTACTTCATGATTTTATGAAAACAACTCATACACAATGTTAATATTTTTAATAATATTATGGTAAAACGACATGATTTTGTGGACCTTTTTAAATTTTTGAGTGAATTAACATTCATTGATTTCATTCATTCGAGAATGTAAAATTTTTTCTACATGACGCCTACTTGTCTTGTGCTACACGCAAAACCGACATTGTGTATGTTACATGCAACATTGTGTTTCTACAAAACATTGTATTTTTATAATTATTTAAATGAAATAATTATCACATAATTATTAAACATAGTATAATAACTAGTAATAAATTATTTTTAGATATGTTTAATGGTTTTATATAATTAAAACATTTTTGATAATGAATAATATAATTGTTTCTAAAGTTCTAATATGTTTAAAAAATACTATTTTCTCAAACTAACTATTTTCATTTACTTCAATAAAAAAATGAAAATTATGAACTGAAAAATTTATAAACTGGATTTTTTTAAATAAACGAATTTTTTAAATTATAATTAAAAAATAATCTGACGGATAATTTTTTGGTTTCATGAGAAAATTTATTTTTTAATGAATACTAAAAAATACAAAATTTTAAATAAAAATTTCCATATTGTATAATTTTTTTAAAATAAAATAAAATATTTTAAAATATTTTAAATGTTAAAATATACCATATTTTTATAAATTAATAATTATTAGATCATTTAAATTAATTTCACATAGAAATTAGGAATGTAAACATTAGAAATTTGGGATGTTCTTACCTAAAACGTTGCTTTTTTGTACCATTTGTGAGATTAAATTTAATTTTATTTATGCCACTTATGTTATAAGAATTTGGAAGATTTGTTTACATATTTGGAATCAGAATAATTTATAATTTATTTTATGATAAACTACTATTTTACCAAATTTTTTTGTTAAAACGATTAAAATTAATTAAAAATATTAAAATCATTTTTAAAAAAAATTATTAACCTTCAATTAAATACATCATCAATCTACAAATGTGGCCAATTTACATTTTATGGAAATATCCAAGCCAAATAACTAATTTATATTATATTTTCCAATATTGGATCCACATGACTTAAAAAAACATGGTAGGAATTCCTTTTCAGAAAATTTAAAAGAGTGCCACTCCTCCTCCATTACTAAATGGATTCTATTCCTCCAACAAACTCACTTATCTCAAGAAAATATTAATAAACCATAATCTTCCATAATAGATTATAAAAATACCTAACTTGAAAATATAATCCTTAACTTTGGAAGAATGTAATCCAAGGAATTATTTTGGTGAAAACTAAAAGTAGTTACCAATTGAATAAGTATCATCCTTCGTCAACCTCCTATTTATAATTTTTTTATCCACCTAGTGAAATATATTTATTACATGATATAATAATAACAAGAATATCCTCAATATAAAAATATGTTATAAAATTAATTTCTAAACCAACAATTACACTCACTTCAATGAAATGGGGAAAAAACATACAATTTCGTGTATGTCAAAATATCACCTCATCAAGCAACGATTGTTCATTTTCACTTTAACCATCATCATTGTTAGGAATTATGATGGAAACAACATTTATATATGATATATAATATATATATTATTAATTTATTCTTATTTAATTTTTTTATGACATATCCCTTTCCAATTTCAATATTTTTTATATATGATAATTTTGTTTGAGAAAGTGTGGGCTACCACCCTCCCAAAGTGATGTGATTCATTCACACACTAAATAGAATGTATTGACGAATTTTTAGTGATATTATATGATATATATGAAATAATATTTATTATTTATTGATATTATATATATGTGTAGTTTTCTTTCATTCTTTCAATACGATATCAAATGGCGCTCATTCATATGTACGACCTATAGTCACCATGAAACTTGTATTCCATTTTATAAATATATAGTATATGTATTAGAATTATACATATGTACTGAATATAATTGATATTTATATCACGGTTTATAATTGTTTAAATCTTGATTCATGTATAAATACCTATGATATGACAAAATAAGACACATGTGAAGAACGAAGAAGATGTAACATGAAAGGAATCCTTGACATAGATTTGATTACAAGAGGGTAATATAATGTAATAATAAAACCATATGTTTAATTAAATATAGAAATATGGTAATGTGATATATTTATGCTAAAAATATATTTATTAGATATGATGTTTTTATGTGTACAATGAGAGTCAAGACACAAGGTATGGTAATTTCATCTCACTTTTTATTTCCTAGAGATACATTAATTAGTCACTAATAGATTCCTTTATGTGGGGAATATAAATCCAATTAATGTATTCTATAATTATGTTAATTATATTTATGGTTACTTATATATTTATTTTATGATATTTTTTCAAGGGTTTTATTTATAAAAATTTACCAAATCAGAAAAGTAATTTTGTCTCAATTTGTCTTCTTTGGGACACAAGATTTGTTATATCCCTACATTATTTTAAGAGGTGTATATACATCCATTTTTGATGTTATATTTCAATTATACGTCCATTATTAATATATGATGCTTCAGGTAATTTCAATTTCTTACATAGAGATTATGATACTTAGTAACCATGTAGTAAGATTTTATTAAACCAATCTCATTATTTATCCGGATTATTTATGATTGTGCTCCCATTGATTAAAACTTATTATATTTATCTCATGAAAACTCTTGAGTTTTATTCTTCTATATTTATCAAAAAATACCCCCATGTATTCAAACAATTTTCCACTATTTGGTACTTTAGATAAGAAAAAATATGTTTAAAATAAATATGGTTGTATTTATCACTTCAGTTGATAATATATTTTCTTTCAAAAATAATATTTTAAAAATATGTTTTAAAAAGATATTTATAATGATCAATGATAATAAATTTCAAGGAAAAAGGATTTTAATTATTTATTATAGTTTTTTTTACATCCTTTATAAGTTATTAAGAAACATTCCAGAAAAATATTTTAAGAAAGTCTTAGGTTTTTTAAAGAATTTTTCAATTAATAAAAGATATATCCATCCAGAAATGTTTAAAAAATATATTTCACAATTATTTTCCATATAATATGACATCCATTGGTGTTACTCCTGACTTTATTGGGAAATGATTCAAGTTTACCATTAATATTATTTCTGTGAATGTATTATGTTTTGATGGAATGTGTTTATGAAACGTTTTTCTCATTTATGAGTTATATTCTTTTGAAACATACATATTTTCAAGAGTTATGCTTTTGAAATAATTTTTAAATCTATATCTTCTTCTATATTTTATGAAATAAGTACATGTTAATAATACAAATTTTATTTCACGGGTTATGATATGATTATTTATGATTTTCGGTCACATATATGTATCATGTCATTATTAGATGGCTGAGATATTTATACTCTTACATTGAATTGGGAAAGTAATTATATCTCATGAGATACATTAAGATGGTCTTGGGAGTGAACCTCGAATATTTAGATGGAAGTTGGAGAGAAACGTGACCCCCAAGATTATGTTTGGAGTGAAATTATACTACATAGATGGCCAAGGGAGTGAACCATGAATACCAAAATGGTATGGTGATAGAACCCACACTACTATGATTACCTTGGATGCGATGCATTGATTAGTATTGAAATCATTTTTTACTTGCTTATGTGTCTTCAAAAATTCTATGTCTTATTCCCATGTTATTGTTTCATAGATAATGTTATTTATAACATTATGACTCATCTATTATGAACATCCATGTTTTATTCCATGACTCATGTTTATAATCTTATTATATGTAGGGTATGTCCTTCTACTGTTATGATCACATTATCATACCCCTATGTTCATGTTCATGCTTACATGTCTCCCTTGTTTACACTTTCTCAACATCTGAGCTCACCCATTATTATGTTTCTGTTACCATTTTATGAAGATACATATTATTTATTATGTATCTAAGGAGGGTTCTAGTCATTAAGAACCTAGTTTCAGTTAATTCAGTTCACTTATTTACAAATGTTTCTATTTTCATATTTCACAAGGCACTATACTAATACAGTCTTTCAGCATCTATTTAAATAAGGTATTAAATATTCCAAAAAATTTATGTAATATTAATGTATAAAATGGGTGGGTATCTAAATTTGTTAACATATTAAAAATTGAGATAACATTTAAAATATAGGTTGGAGAAAACATATAGACAACCCTATGGAAATGTCTATGAAAATGAATATAGATAAAAAATGTTAGGGAAAAGGTCATAGAATATTGGTATAGGAAAGAGTATTTGGTTTTCTAGAAATGAAACCCTATATAGATACTACAATGTGACTTGGATCTGGTAAAGAAGTGCCTATGATTAACAACTATGAAAAGGTGTGTTGGGCCTGACTTGGTGTTACCTAGTACATAACAATGGGACTTGTTTCACATCTGGTTTGAAACACACTGTGGATATTCTTAGATAATTCATGAACTCTTCATGAAAAATCATGAAATATATAAATACATTGTGGATGTAAATAAACTATGATAAACCTATGGTTTCATTGAGTATGGAAGCTATCATAATATAGATATCCTAAAAGCAACTTTTCATGAATATGTCGTTCCTTATTCTATAAATAGTTTCTTACTATATGGTTTTTTATTTATTCGATTAATGGAAATAGAAGTAACCAAATTAACGGTGATTAGAATAGAAAATTCATCATTTACACTCTTGAGAAACCAAATTCTACGGTGTACGGAATGAAAAATACCATTTCTATTATCACCCAAATATCTTTATCTATAAATCGTGGTAGACTTAAAAATGTTAACAAGATAAAACAACACCATGTTGAGTCTATCATGAGGAAACACCCACCTTCATTATATGAGTCTTATAATCCACATGATTTTATACAACTTATCAGTAATTTTGAAATGATATTCTCTGTTATCTTGTTTTTTGAGCATGAGATGTCATGATTGATGATTATTGGATAGAATGAAAATCATTTTATTAGTGGTTTATAGTCAAGACAAATAGAGAGAAAGATGAGATTTACTCCATGAATTGGGGTTGGTTAAAGAAAATATTTTTCAATAAAAACATTCCTAATATTCTTTATACCATGAATAATACAGAGTTTCTTTTTTGAAGAAAATGGTTGATTAATCTCTTGGTACATATGTGGCTAATTTCATAAGACATGTGATGTATGATTTAAAAATTATCATCAAACACGATTGTAAAGATTAGAGGACCTTTAGTGGATTAATTACAAGTCATATAGGGGAGTTGGACATAAGGGACATTAGAAAATATGATAAGATTATACATTTTGAAATAAAGGATGATTTAGAGATTGGATTTATATACTAATATCATGGTTTTGATATGAAAAGGAAGATAGTGTGTATAAATAAAATCTAAAAAAATGAAGAGAATACAACAATATTTAATTTATTATCTATGTTTGGGAATAATCAAGGATAATATATCTATAAGGGGCATACTAAATGATCTATATTTGGAAGGGATGTTAATTTGTCATTTTATTTTTGATGTGATGGGAATATGTTAGCTATTGGTTTGAATCAAAAAAATGGCACTGAATGCACCTCCCACAATTCAATGGTAATATTGTATGGAGAATGGGAAATTTTATAACTAGTTCCAAAGCTCAATGGTTGGTGATTAGAATTGACTTAAATTAGCTTTTAGGTCAAGGGGAAAGGGGAATTGTCATGAAAATCACTATTTTGGATGAGGGTTATGATAATAACATAGTGAAAGTTAAACATACAATTCAATCAATAATTTAAAATTTCTTGTTTTATTCTGAATCAAACCACTCATTTTATTGAAATAATTTTATAAGGCTGTTGGATTCCACAAAAATGATTATATGTGGACATAACAGTGGAAACCCTTGAGAGTATGATGATTGCATCTGATGTCTATGATTCCTCTCTTGTTGATTTTTGTTGGAATTTGAATCCTGAAAGTATTTTCATTCTTCCTTTTGTTGATTAGTATTTCATCATAGTCATAGACTGTATTTATATGCATAAATCCCACATAAATATTCAATTAAATTATATTAATTTTTATATTTCAAAACATCCTATGATTCTCTATCAATGTGGCAATAATTATGAACATCCTGTGAATGTTACATCTAATGTATGGGTCTTAATCACATTTATAAGGAATTTTTATCTTTAGGGAAATAATCAATATCGAATGTATAACTATTTTTATGGTGTTTTTGGATATCTATCTGGAATAGATTCCTAGCCTTCAACAAAAAAATTGAAGTTGACTTCTCAAAAGAACTCATCCCAGGTTCCACACCAATTTCAAAGACTCCCTGTATAATGAACTAGATTGAGTTATATGAATTTTAGAAGAAATTAAAAGCAACCCTAGAAAAGCGAGTCATTCATCCATGTGTGTCACATTGTGTGACACCTATTTTTTATAAAGTAATGATAATTTAATGTTACTATACATTGATTATCAAGAGTTTAAAAAGATCATAATCAAGAAGAATTATCCACATCCCTATATTGATGACTTTTCTGATCTACAACATGGAGATAAATAAATTTACCTGATTAACCTTCATTATTGAAATCATCAATTGAGGGTCAAGAAGGAGGATATATGAATTATAACACTTTGTACATGGTATTTAAAATATAAATATAAATTTATTCCATTTGTTCTTACTAATGCCCCTACTATATTAATGTATTAAATGTCTTTAGAGATCCCCTTGACCAATTTGTGGAATCTTGTAATGATTAGATTATAATCTATTCAAATATTAATTATGATAATGAATATCACTTGATAATTTTATTAAAGACTCTAAGGATGGAGAAAAATAATGAAAAATTTAAAAAGTGTAAATTTTAAAAATAAGAGGATACATTTTTAGGTCGAATAATCTCAAAAGAAAGTATATAAATATATCCATCAATTGTGATGGCTAATAAATGATTACTTATACTAACTATGATGACTAAGATTTATAGATTTATTGTTTTAAAAAGATATTTTCAATGGGTTGTGGATAACATCTCACTACTATCTAATACAATGACCTTGTTAACGTGGATGGGTTTCCATTTACTTTGTACAAAGGTATGTGAGTAAATATTTTAAAATTGCAATGAAGTTTAGTCAGGGAACCTACTATTAATTTACCATATAGAAAAGAGTATATTTTAATCGATATTGATGAATTCATGAAGTAATTGGGATGTGGTATTTTTCAAAGTAACATTATTATCCCTTATTTCATGTGGGTGTTGAATAATCATGAAGAAAAACTACTCAACTCATGATTTCGAGTTAGCAGTTGTATTTTTTTCAGTAATGATATCGAGAAATTATATCTATCGATTAATGTGTGATATATATACCAATCATAAAATTATGAAATATATGTTCACATAGAAAGAGATGAACGTGTTCTATAGATGGTGGTTAGAGATGATAATGTATTATGAATACTCGATACATTATCACCCTATGAAAGCGAACATGATTGTTGGTTCATTGAGTCCAAAGCATCACAATAGATTATTCATGATGGCGATCACAAATGATACAGTATTTCCTTATTTTCAAAGTATAGAGATCGAAATCATGAAGGAAGGGAAACATATTTTCTTTCTCAAATGAATATTCAACCCTCTATCATTGTGAAGATTGATGCGGTGTAGAAAAAATATGTGGAGCTAAAAAATAAATGTAGAATTTTTTATTATTTTCACCTTGAGTGGGAGGGAATGATATGTTTCAGGAACCGTGTAGGTGTTCTTTACATACCAGATATGAAGAAGGATCTATTAGAAGACTCTCATAAGTCCTTACTCTATTTTCATCCTGTATGTATTATGATTTATAGGTGTTTGAAAGTATTAATCTTGTGGGATGGAATGAATAAATATATCATAGTGTTAGTATCATATTGCATTATATTCAAAAAAAATTATTAAAAGTAAAACATCAAAGGAAATGATTCCTCTATTACCCATACCGAATTGGAAAGGGGAGAAAACCACTATTTAATTTGTCATTAGACTGCAGAAAACCTATGATGTCTCTGTTTGATATTTTATTTGTAGTTAATCATTGTTCAAATTTAGCACAATTCATCTTTATTAGAGAAGAATTATATTTGGATCAACTTTTGAGGATACACATTATGTATGTGGGAGTATTTATTAGATTACCACATTCTAATGTAATATATCAAGATCCTATGTTTACCTATATGTTCCGGTGAACTCTTCATCAATCAGATGATAAAAAATAGAGTTTCAAAACATCAAATAACTTATATATAGAGGGTCTGTGTGAAAGAAAAATTCCAACCCTAAAAGATATATTGGTATATTGTTCACTAGATTTCCAAGGTGACTGGGATCAACACCTTCTTCTGATTGAGTTTCTGTTTGGCAATGTAATTCACTCATGAACATTGGTGGAACCTTATAAGGGTTTATATCGCAAAAAATGTATTGCTCCAACTTGATGGGATGTAGTTGGAGAAGGAAAGCTATTGGGACCTGAGATAATTAAATAAATTAAAGTGAATCACAGATCCACTCGATATCATATCAAATATGCTCAAATTCTGCTAAATTTTTATAATGGTAAGCAATTAAATGATCTATAATTTTATGTTCGTGAAAAGGTGTTTCTAGGAATCTCAACCTATAAGATTATTATGTGGTTTAGAAAGAAAGGATACTAATACCAAGATATATCTATCTCATTGACATTCTAGATCATATCAGGATTATATCATATCTATATGAACTTCCTTCAATTCCAATTTATGTCCATGGTGTATTATATTTATATCTCATGATGAATTACATACCTAACCCTCTATATTTACCAAACTCAGAGGTCACACAACTTGAGAGGGATATTTATTAAGAGGACCAAATAGTAGAAATTATGTATCAAATATAGAACATACTATGAAACAAGACCAATGACATGGTGAACATTTAGTGTTATAATCATCGGTTAGATGAATATACATGATAACCTAAGGGTATCATGAAGCATAATTATAATAATTTATTTTTACATGAATGAAGAATTTCGAAGTCAAATGTCATTTCAAGGGGGTATAATGTAACACCATATGATTTGATAGAATTTTATTGGATGAATTAACATTTATTGATGTCTCTATTTCATTAAGTAAAACATTCCTTTTATATGGAACTGGTATGGATTGTGACACACACAACAATAACTTGGCGTATGTTGCACACCACATTGAGTTTATACAAGACATATTTTTTTATAAATTCATATAAGAGATAATTATTACCAATCCATTAAAAATTAAAATATGATAAGTGAGAAATACATTTAAAATTTTTTATATAATTTTTATGCATAAATAAAACATATTTATAATGAATTATATAATTTTTTCTAATGTCTTTATATGTTTTAAAAATGATATTTTATCAAATAAACATCGCTTCTTGTCATTTTGTGAGAAATTAAAAATTTAATTTCAAAGATAATTATAAATTTATTTTGATAATATAAAATTGACTTTTAAATTTATAATGTAAAAATTAGCTTAGGGTGAATTTTTGGTATTTTTCCGAGAAACATCATTTCTAAAAAAATAGTGAATAATATACCGAATATTTATTTAGAAGTTCTATTTCATATAATTTACTTATAGAGATAAATTATATTTGATATTTTTTTATATAATAATTAGATTATATTTTCATCATTTAATCCAATTTATGTAATTAGAATCAATTGCACTTTAAAATTTGTTATTAAAACATTTAAAACCTTTGGATATTTTTACTTAAAAAACCCTCATTATCATCCTATCTATAAGATGAAATTTAAATAAATTTATACCACATATGTAATGCATATTTTGAAAAATAGATTCCATATTTTTAATCAGAATAATATATAACTCTTTTTAGGGTAAAATTATTTTGTAACGAAAAATATTAGAGAAACTTATTTAAATTAAATTCAATGATTAAGAGAAAAATTAGGTTAACAAAGCACTAAAAAAATTAATACCAAAAAAGACTTTTTAACATGTAAAAGAGACAATTTAAAAACAAATGATGACCATATCGTATCTTTTATATAATTATATACATTATTGGATAAAATTAATGTGGTATGATCATGGTCGGAATTCCATTTCGAAAAAATTACATGAGTGACCCGTATCCTCTATTATAAAAGGCCTCCTTTCCTCCCACACAATCACAACTCTCAAAGAATGTTATACATTACCATGATCTAAAAAAATAGATCATAAAAACCCTCCCCTCAACCTATAAGTCTCACCTTTGGTATAAACTAATCAAATGAAGTCCTTTGTTCCAAATAAAAAGGAGTTACCAAATTAAGGTATAACTTGCTTCTAGAATCTCCATTCTTTTATTTTCTATCTCTAACCCACCAACTATATTTATTTCAGGATTATAAAATAACAATATTGTCTTTAATATACTGATATTTTCTTATATTATGGTTTCAGTATACATGTACACACACATCCATCTAATGGGTAACGAACAAACTGTTTACATGTATGATGAACTACTACTTCACGAAAGGATGATTGTTCATTTTTTATTTACCCAATTTAATGGTTTGGAATTATGATGGAAACAATTTTTATATGTGATATATAGTATATTTTTTTATCTTTAAGATTAAATTATTATCCTTTAAATCAGATTATAATAATTGCCATTTTTTCGTAAATAAGACAATTTCATTTGAGGATGTGTGGACTACCGCCTCCTCAAAGCGATGTGATTCATTCACACACTACAAGGAATGTATTAAGGATGGTTTTAGCGAACATATATGATATATATTTCAAAAATAATTCTAGATAAATGATATCATTTATATTTATTCATATATGGAATTTTCATTCTTTCTATAAATATAATAAAAAACCGAAACAACATTGATGTGTACGGGTAATTGATCGCCTCAATGAAAGGTGTATTACATTTTATAATTATATAATATATGGAATATTATTATAAAAACATGAGGAATATATTATAAATTGATATTATTAATTATATTCTATAAATCATTATATAAGTGTAAGGACCAAATATATAACATATAAAAACCCATGTAATGAACAAAGTGGATATTACCTAAAGATAAACCAAAACATAGAATTAAAAATAGGTGGTTAATATAATGTCATAATAAAACCATATATGTTATTACATATAAGACTATATTAATTTTATATATGTATAGTAAACATTTATTTTTTATATAGTAATTTTGTATGATTACAAAGAGATTCAAGACACAAGGAAAATGAATTTCTTCTCACTTTTTATTTTCGTGAGATACATGCTTTATTGACCACTAATTTATTTTGTGTGTGTTATATAATTACAATGAATTTTATCTGCGATTATTATACATAAATTTATGGGTATTTAAATATGAAATTTTTGTAATTTATATCAGGGGTCTTATGGTTCAAAAGCTACCAAGTCCGTAATATAATTGTGTATTAATTATCATTCTTTGAGACATATGTTTGGTCATACACCTACATTATTTTCAAGGATTATATACATCCATTTGACATATTATACAATGAATTTTATTATTTTAATGATATTTTATTATTCATGTATTTTTTTATATAGGTAATATGATACCATGTTACAATGTTGTAAGATTAAATTGAATGAATATTATATATTATTGGAATAATTTAATATTATGATTCCATTGATGAAATATTATTATCTGTATCTCAAGAAAACTATTTAGTCATATTTTCTTATATTTATTGAATATATCCCAATTCATTAGTCTTATTTTTTCACTCTATAGTACATGAGATATTTAAAATAATTTTTTAATAAAGATCTCTCCATATTTCTCTTTTTGGTAGAGAATATATATTATTTCCATTTTTTACAAAAATGTGTTAAAATTAATATTGAAGGTAATTTTCATGGAAAAATAATTTTTAATTTCTTACGGTTTTCAAGATTCCTTGGTATATTTTCAATTCAATTTTCCATGAAAAATGCTGTAAATATTATCTTGTGTTTTTAAAAAAGAATATTTCATTTCAAAAATGATATTTTCCACAAGAAATGTTATTATAAGGTATTTCAAAATTATTTCCCATCTAATAAGACATCTTATGGTGTTACACATTGATATCTTGTTAAATTATTCAATGTTAACATTAATATTTTTCGTTGATTTTATTTTTTATTTCAAGATGATTATAAAACCCATTTCTCATTCATGGGTTTTATGATTTAAAAACACAATTATTTTCATTGGTTTATGTTTTAAAAATATTATCAATTTTGTAACATCTTCCAAGGGTTAATATATTATTACAGGCTTATGATACAAATTTCATTTCATAAGTTATAATATAATAATATACAATTTTTTTCACATGTATGTATGATTTAATTATCATATTAATGGGACCTATATCTACCATTGATGAATTAGGAGATGTTTTATATCTCATGAGGTATACTATGATGGTATTGGAAGTGAACCTTGACTACTAATATGTCCATGTTAGTGAAACATGTCAACCAAGATTGTATGAGGAGATAACTCATTATACAAATATGTCTATGGGAATAAACCATAAAAACAATGAATTTATTTAGAGTGAGCCCATACAACTATGATTTGCATATAATTGATGCCTTGTCACTATGGAACGAATTTTTTACATTCATATGTGTCTTCCAAAATTCCATATCTTATTCCAATGTTATTATTTAATAGATTGTGTTCTTTATCTCCTTATAACCCATGTATTGTGAAATTTCATGATTTATTCCATGATTCATGTTTATATTCTTATGGTATATAGTGTATTATCTTATAATGTTATGATCACATCATCATACCACTATACTCATGTGTATTCTTACATGTCCCACTTGTTTACCCTTACTGAGAATCTAAGATCACCCCTTTTTATGTATCCTTTTATAATATATAATGATATATGTATTAGGTATTCTAAGTATAATAATGGTTATAATCATGAGAAACCATGTGGGACATAATGAATTTGACTTGTGTTCCAGTGTTTTTGTTTCCATGTTTCCAACGACATAAGAATAATATTGTCTTTTAGAATATATTATTATAATGTATTAAAAATACCTAAAAAAAATGTAATATTAAATTATTGAAATTTAGTATTATTTTAATTATAATATTATCTTTAGGCTCACTAGGATATAAAATATCATGTCATCTTAGCCCATTGATCGAAAGATAATCCTTAATAAATTTCACTGTATTACAAGGTAAAAACAAGAAGAATACATGGATACATTGTTACCATGTTTTTGAAAAATAAACCATAATAAAAAATATCTTCAAAAAATCATTCTAAATTATTTCAACTCTATAGGGTGAATAAATTAATCAAGATGTTATATAAAAATTAACAATCTTCATTATATTCATTTAAAAGTTTTAAGGGATATATATATAAAGATAACAATATAAATGGGAATGATTTAATGGTTACTATAGGTTGGATTGGTGGAGTATATCTAAACAAAATATTCATCAATCCTATAAAAATTTAGTGAATATTTATTATTCAACTCACTTTTCCTTATACACATTACTTCCATGATTTTAGAAAATGTGTAATCGATGATAAGTCATATATAGAAAAACTGAAAATTAAAAATATATTATATTAATTAAAAAAATTACTTCAACACATTAAATATATGATTTATGTAGAAGGTGGTTCAATAATGAGTTTCAAAAAATCATGTAAAATATTCCATTATCATTTCATGAAATGTTTCACTACTCTCAGTGTAAAGATAAAACATATTATGATTGCAGATACAAATGGATATCATATAAATTTAACTAATAAACAAATTGATTATTTTATAAATATATTTTTTTAATTTAATTATTTTTTATTGATATATCACTAAACCAATATACATTTGAATTTAAAAAATTGTATGTCATGTTATTATAATATTATTGTTTGTTATAATGAATAAAACTCTAAGATGGAAAATTATTTCTCAAGAAATAGACTATATTTCTATAAAAGGTAGAATATCACTATTAGAATGTGTGTAAGTTAGATTTACATATATGAAGTCCCTGATCCAAGTGTACAAAAATTATGAATAGAAATAATTTCTACATTAAGCACATGGGAGAGGATTTTTCTAGAGAAAAATACTATCTATGGTAGATAATAATTACGTGACATTGTTTTATTATAAGAAAGTCAAGATGATATATTACTCTAAATTAATTATTAATTTTCAACCTACACTGAATAAATAAGATACAATATGATATGTTTTACAAGTTAATATGAATTTATAAGAAATTATCCCATATAACTATATTTATTATTATTTTGGTGATTCCTCTAATTAATAAAATGTTATTTTTGGGTACTCAATAGAAGATAATCATGGAGAGTACATGAATCATAACAAAATGAATAATTTGATTATAAAATGATGTAATGGTGTAATAAATTGTAATTATACTTTTCATTGAAAATATCCACATAATATTTATTAATATCAGGATGTTTTGGGAAGGTTTTATTACACGAATGAATGGATATTTTGTAAAGATGATATTATTGAGTGTGTTGGATATTGTAAAAAAACTATGAATATTAAATTTGGAAATTCCATTATAAATGATCTTCATATATATATATATATATAGGATTTATAAAGGATGTGAAAGTGTCGAAGACCATTCCAATGGTAAAGGGCATGCTGGGGAATCCAAGGACACATCTATGGTTGAGATAATTTTGAGGATATGTATAAAAAATATAAAATGGTATTAAAAACACAAATAATGATTTTTTGGTGTTTTGTAATATTAATAAAAATTAATTATATAGAACTATGTCATGGGTGGTTTATTTTTGTGGTATATGTTTTCCAATTGGATTTTTAAGCCAAATCTACCAATAGAGTTAGTCCATGCCCATGGTTTGAAACATTGTTTAAAAAATGTAACATTGTTAGATGAAATAGGATAGACCACATCCATAATAAGATAATAATTTTTTTATATTTCAATCATGAAACTAAAATATTCATATGAATGTGATCGGCACCCATAATTCCTGGGGTTTGGAATGAAAAACAATAATTAATTTTTCCCCAAGATGTGGTGTATATTATGCAAGGGAGATTGTTTTATTTAGAGATTCATTGATAATGTGTTTTACTGAATGAAATTATATTTCAATGACTTGATATTTTTTGTTTTTTTTTGTAATTTTCAATGATTCCCAAAAATCCTATCAAGATCCAATGGCTAAAAAATTATGCGTAACTATGTTTGATGAATGAAGACTATGTAATAAGTATGAATTTGAAAAATAAAAATTAGGCCAAAGAATTTATAATTTTATACGTCAAAGAAAAATGTATTGTGTATTAATGTGGAAATTTTATAAACATTTATAGAATAAAATACCATGATATTAAAATAAGAGAAGAGGTAAGAAGAAGAAGTGGGATAAGAATTAAGAATAGAAGAAAGAAAAGATGTTATTGTGAAAATATATATAATGAAAAAAGATCATAAAAAATATTTTGTAGGTTTATGAATATGTGAATTGGAATAACTATATAAATAAATAAATTTTATGACTAGACAGATTTCTTCCTGGTGATACTAAACTCCTTATCAACGTAATAATGCAGGAAACACTATCACAATCGGGATACTTGTTTTAATATGAGTAAATAGATAAAAACTATTTAATGTATAAATAGAATGATACTAATGGGTAGTATTTTCATGGATGAATATTTATCATACCAAGTACAATACAAGATGTTTAGATAGTTTAACCATGTAAATTTTTATATCCATTTATGTGTGTGTGTGGGAAAATGATCAAGATTCACATTAACCCGTGATGATGATAATTTCATCATTGAAACATAAAAATAATATAATCACTATTTGAAACCCCTATATCTAATTAATTGAAAATAGATGTTGTTCCTTTTCAAGTAGTATAATTTCATAGGTCACCCTTATTAGTGATTTTCCCTTTAAAATTTGAGATGGATTTTGATCATGTTATAATTATATTCTAGGAAATTTCTTATGTATGTCCTAAAAAGTCATAATTCCAATAAGGGTTTGGGGATTTAATCCTTGCATGGAAAAAATTATCTTTTTCCTATAAAATAAATTTCTCTTTATCTTCTTTATATTATTATAATTTTTACAAGAAATGGGTTTCCACATCATGTTGAAAAATCATCTTTGAAATTAGTAAATTGAATGGATGTTGGGAATGATGGTTTTGGAGGGAATAATTTACAATCATAATTATCTATAAAAGAGTTTCCAAAATTTAAACTAATAAATATTTCCAATTTAATGTTTATAAACATGCTGATATATAAGATGGTAATAAAAAATTTTAATAAAAATAAGCAACATCTTTTTACTGTAAAATATAAATATTTTAATAAAAGAGAAGATGATTCTGTATATTTATTATTCACAAGAGTATATTATATTGATTTACAGTCAGAAGATATGGTGATAAACAGGATGATAATATAATTATTGATAATATAATTAATTTCTTATGAGAAATATTTTATTTTATACTTTTTTTCATTAATATAATGATATTGAAACACTTATTATTAATGATGTAGAAAAAATTATAATATCCCATGAGCTGATGAAAATATGTAATATAAATGAGAATTATATGTATGTAAAATAAATCCCTTTAATGGAAAAAAGAGAGAGCCATAATAACATGTTTGGTGTAGAGGAACTTGATTATTCTAATTCAGATTCTGATTTGAATTTTTTTTGTTAATTTGTTATCTCTAATCTATATAAATGTTTTTAGCAGGAATGGATGTTATAAAAGAAATATTTCAAAAAAAATTTATAATGTGTTGATATGCTGCAAATTTTGGTGAAAATTGACTTCTGATAAAATAATATGGAGTTGGTGATGATGAAGACGCCAAATTAAAGAGATTATTTAAAAAATGATCCCCAATGGTGGTAAAAAATTGATTTATTCTAATGGAAAAGGATATAACTTATCAAAATTCATGAAGAGAAATTTATTATCTATGTGTGAAATTAGGGAATAAAAGTGGAAATTAATATGTTAAGATATATTGATGAATGAAAAAAAAAGTTCAAAAATACAATTTTTATATAAAATTTAATTCATTTAAAGATTCCTATATTTGCAAGTGATCTTACTTGACTAATAATTAAAAATAATTATTTTTTTAGTATTTTTAAAATGAATTAGTATGTTAATAAAAACAGTTAGTAGTAAAAAACATCTTTACAGTAATGGCCTTGAATAATAGTTTGAAGATATTTTTATGTCGTGATTACAATTATAGATGTCTTGATTGTTATAAAGTAACATATGTTTTATGGTCTTTTGACTATATAGGCATTTATAACATTGAAGGGATGTTATTGTTTTTTACCAATATAATGATGGATATTTATGGTTTGAAAGGATCCAATTTTGGAGGATTAACCTCATTATATACAGAGGTATTAACATAATATTGGGACCACATTGTATATAAGGTTTTATTCATTGTCAACACTTTTAAAAGAAGATAAAAATGAAGAAAAATATGATAAAGAACTCCAAAGATATTGAGAGTCTCAATTTAGAATATTGATGAACTGATCTTAAGATCAAAGTACATTTATCAAAGGTGGTACATTCTCTACAACAATAAACCCATTTTAGAGATTGTTGAATGGATCGAAGTTATAAAGTGATCATGAAACATATCACTTTTCAAAATAGACCAGGAAAGTGCCATACTAAAGAGACGTGCATCTTTGGATGAGTGAGCATTTATAGATTTAATGATTTTCGAATGATTCCCATCATATTCAGTGTTGTCTGGAAAGAAAGATGTTTCCAAAAGATAGAGAAGTTGTAGTACTTTCCCTAGAAAAATCTGATGATGATAAAGGTGATCAATCAAAGAATATATATCATGATAGAAAAGGTTTGTGATGAAAAAAAAGATTTGTTGAAGAAGAAAGATGATATTTAATTAGAATGGATGTTCATTGTGAAGCATATATTTAATGTTGTTTCATTTCTCATTGTTTTCCAAATTGTTGGACCTCAAAATATGGATTTTGTTTCTGGAAATGGAAGGATTTATACATAGAAGTGAACAAGATGTGAAATAGTGATATAAATAGGAAATGAAAGAAAACCACATACGTCAAAGAACAAACCACATATCATGTTTCAGGATTGGTTCCCGACCACGTATCTTACAGTAGAAACAATACGCTGAGTAGGGCGTGGAACCGAAAACAGTTTGTAGTGATGGTGCGCGAAGAAGGTGTGCAGCAAGCAGAATGTTTCCAAAAATGGTTCACAAGAAGGTACGCGGTGGAGGAGGAATAGTTCTTGGAATGGGTCACATTATCAAAAGTGGTTAGCCATAGAAGGAGTTACAGTACACGGATTGGCTCGTCATTGGAGGAAGAGATGCAGTACACAAACCAATAAACACATGGTACACGATGAAGGTTTGTTGTTCGCTAGAGGGCCACAACACTTGGTGGAGGCTCACTGTACGTGTATTGAGTTATGTATGTGGTGAAGGAAGTACCACATTGAATTAAATCAGATAATTGAAATTTTCATAGTTATTTTTCAATATAAGGAGTGATAATCCCATCATTAAGGAAGAGAACTAACTCGATAAGATCATATCATATCTGTGGAAAAAAATGGCTATGTCCTAATGTGGTATGCGGGAGATATTCAACATAGGACTAAGTGGTACATGAAAGATGAAAAAAATTTCAAAATTGGAAGCAATAGTTCATGGAGGAGATTTTGTGTAGGAAAAAGATGTATGTGGGAGATGAAAAAATTATCCAAAATTGAAGAAGAATTCTGGAGAAGGAAGAATTGGTACGAAAAAGAGAAACACAGAGGGGGTAGGAGAAGGTGGTACGTATAGGCGGTACGCACAGACGGTATGTGTATGAATATGGGTAGGAGGTATGCATATGTGGTAAACAGAGGCTGTCACGACCAATCCCAGTGGGGACCGCACCATGACTCCCCAAACCCGCCTCAAACAGGCTAGGGGCTGGTGGCTAGCACCGAGTAGGCATATTACTAATCATGGGAGGCATTGCCTATGTACATGTACACACGAACACATATATAGCCCCAGAAAAGCTAAAATGTAAAAACACTAAAGAACAAAATGCATGCATACAACTAACCCAACCAACAGAGTACAACAGAAGATAAAGTACTGAATGTAAACTGGGAAAGAATACATGCCCACCAAAACAGAAGTTTCAAAACTGCAAAGTCCAACCAGTAAACACAAAAGGTACTGGGACTGCTGCTTGTAGCCATAGGAACGCCTCGGCCTGTAGAGAACAAAGAAAGCTCGGTCTTGTCCTGGTCCACCCTGGACTCTGTCAAAAGGCTTCTTGTCTGCACAAAACATGAAACGTGCGGGCAAAGCCCGTGTAGGGGTGAGTATAACAATACTCAGTAGGGGACCCCGAAAACCACAAATCAACACACAATGTAAATGTATAGTTCTTTATGCACAATATATGTCTAAAGAACATATAGAATAAAAAAAATATACTCAAAACCCAAACCCGTAGTCTAGTGACAAGTCACACAACATCATACCCCCATCATGGGGTTTAGTTCAAAGATTCAACGAAGCACTCATTCTGGGAGAACAAATCCATGAGTCTAATAGCTCTGATGATGTCCGTCTAAGAATTAATCTTCATCGAGAACCCTCACGAGGGGTAGTTACACTCATTACGCGAGACACACTCATGAGTGGGAAGATTCAGATAGATGAACACACTCATTATGCGAGACACACTCATGAGTGGGAGAGATCATGATACACAGATGAGGATCAATACAAGGGCCATGGTGGATACGGCGACTCATCCGGAATTCACCTCCTAGGTAGAAGATCGATTCCTGGTGGAGTTGGTCACGTCAATGACAGACTCTACCTAGGGTCAATAATGGATATAGGATATCGATCCGGGCCTCTCAGATGGATGCATAACTCTATCACAAAAAGATATACTGGAGGGATCATACTCCTGTAGAAGGAAATGATGCCTGACCTTTTGAGGAACATCAATAAGGGGTACTATCTCAAATGAAAGATGTCAAAGATACGGTGAACAAAAGGACCCTTCCGTTTTCAAAAAAGTACATGGCGTGTAGAAACGTTACACGCCATGTTGTCTGACCCAAGGTACTGCCTGTGTACAACGGACTATGTCATAAGGCTAGTTGTGTAGAAAAACTGAGTACACAGTGTGTAGTACGGTGTACACGCCGTGTCCGAGTGACCGGGGTTGGCTCCGTGTACACTAGTCATGTGCATGTACACGGTCATCAACCCATATACTCTAACCCATTTAATCGGTACACGAGGTGGCCCACTTTACTAGACTTTCCAGGTCATGTTATGGATTACACGGTCATGTACTCCATCCCATGTCGATGTACCCTCTGGATACATGCCGAGTTAAACGTAGCCGACTCTACCATTTTGTACACACTGTATCGCATGAATGCGTGTAGTCCAACCCATGTCTGTGTACTTCCCAAAATACTCGCCGAGCATTGGGGAATGTCGAACACGTCGTGTGACTAGGGTCGCATGCCATTTGATTCCTATCTAACCCCCAAATTCGTAGCTGTCGCCAATAATTCATTTTGTGTTCTTCAGAAGAACAAGCTGTGTATTCTGGAAATTTCCAGAAACACAGACCTTGTCCAGCATGCCTCCGGTGATTCTCTCCTCGTCTATCCTACCATCCGATCACCACAAAATTCCTTGGTATTGGTCTCCCTAACACCATGAAGCTGATTCCATTGTTTTCGGATCTCCGATCGGCTCCAAAAAAATTCAATAATCAATCCGGGTGAAGATCATTCGAAGAACGGACCTTCCGGATCCGTAATGATTCATCATTTGCTATCATAGTCTCACCTCTACAAGGTCTTTGGGGTGTATATTCTTCAATATGGGATTGTTTCATCTTATAATGGATGTGCATGATCCATTGTTTGTCGCCCTACGAAGAACGCAACAAATGCGTGGGAAGAAAATGGGGGAAGGAAAAACAATCAAACAAAAAGAGGAACGAATCTCCGCCATCATTCGTCATGGCGTTGATCCGCTCCCATTAAAAGGATTAAACAGAGAAATAAATCAACATAAAAATCAACATGGATTAATTTCCCCCACAACCATCCCTATCAAATCCCTCTCGCGAGAACATACGAACCTGTGGATCAACTTGTCCGTGGTTGATCCGCATTCATCGTTTTATTCAATAGCAGGAAAAAGAAAAATTAAATTAAAAACTAATACCTCAAGAAGGGATCGATCACCGATGAAGAGGCCGTGCTTCTGTCATTGTCAAGATCCTCCAACCTTGTTGGCGCAACAATTCGTAGCTTCGATCAGTCTTCCTTCGTCGACAAGATTTTTCTACAGCGTTTCTCTCAACTTTTTGCCAACGACCGATGTTCGATTATCCCAATAAAAAGGGAGACACATTTGACATTAAGAAATATGCAGTGGTATTAATGAGTCCAACTTTCCATCCTTGAGTCATTATGACGCGCTATCTATTAAGGAAATAGCTTCCCCATTGTCACGCTGCAGCGTATGATTCCATAAAAGAAATAAAATAACTTGCGAATTTATTTTATTTTATTTCACTTAAAATGTCCAAAAAATAACTTTTTCCCTTGACCCGCACCAGTTGAGGTTAGGTTAGTTATTAGGTAAAGTCATTTCCCCGGATTCAATAGTGCCCTCATATTTTTCATACGAGCATCTGTTTGGAAATTGCCACAACCGCACACAAGTTCCGATTCACATAACATAAAAATAATTTGAACCACCATTCTAGGATCACCAGCCCTCAGAATGATGTGTCGTCTCTGTGCCTATTCTCATATTAATTCCATATAATATTTAAAAATCATAGATGAAAAATTAGAGTCATTACATTCTCCCCACCATGGGGATTTAAGTCCCAGAAAAGCCAAAGCAAAGGCTACTCAAAATGATGTGGGGACTAGACACGAATCTGGGCCTCCCAGTCCCATGTGCTCTCCTGAAGATTCTCGTGTTTTTACTAGACGCAGACCAAGGGAATCGATCAACCATGAAGGATCCTATCTTGACAATCCTCGATCTCCACTGGGTACTCAGCCAAGGTCACTCCATCCTCGATGTCCAGCTCACCCCAGTCAATGACGTGCGATGGGTCAGGCATGTACCGCCTCAGTTGTGACACGTGGAAGACATCATGTACTCGATGAAACTGTGTCGGTAGAGCTAGGAGGTATGCCACCTCTCTAACTCTACGTAGTATCTGGAAAAGGTTCGATGAACCTCGAAGATAGCTTGCCACCTCGGCCAAATACTTGTAACCCTCATCGAGGTGAGACCCGATGATAGAAGTGGTCTCCCTCTATGAACTCTAGAGGTCTCCATTGTCTTTCAGCATATGATTTCAGCTGCCTCTGTGAAGTCATCATCCGCTCTCAGATGATCTGAACCTTCTTGGTGGTAGATTGCACCAACTCTGGACCCATGAGTGCAGACTCTCCGGGGTTGGTCCAGCAAAGTGATGACCGGAAGGGTCTCCCATAAAAGGCCTCGAACGAGGTCATACTAATGGTGGAGTGGTAGATATTGTTGTACAAAAACTCCACTAGTGGTAGGTGGTCCTCCCAAATATGACCAAAGTCCAAGACACAGGCTCACAACATATCCTCCAGTACCTTAATGGGGCTCTCCATCTAACCATCTATCTGGGGATTAAATGTTGTGCTCAAGCATAGCTGAGTCTCAAAAGCCTTCTATAATCCCTTCCAAAGACGATATGTGAAACGTGTATCTTGGTCTGAGACTATTGTCGATGGGACTCCATGAAGCCGAACTATCTCCTACACGTAGAGGCATCCCGAGCTCTCTACGGAACTCTACTCCCTGATTTCTAGGAAGTGGGACGACTTGGTGAGTTGGTCAACGATCACCAAGATGGAATAATGACCCTTGGACATCATTTGTAAGCCTGTCACGAAGTACATTGATATTCCATCCCACTTACACTCTGGAACTTCCAGGGGTGAGCTAATCCCGCTGGAACCTGGTGCTCAGCCTTCACCTGCTGGCATGTAAAGCATTGAGAAACAAACTCTGCTATTTCCTTTTTGATGCATAACCACCAGAACTGTCTCTAGAGATCATTGTACATCTTTTCCACTCCAGGATGTACCGCTAATGGGGATGTATGAAACTCCCTCAAGACCTCCTCCTACAACACCATAAGTACAATAGTGCGTCATCTAAAGAGAAGTATATGCTCCACAATTTTTGAATATCCATCAGGAGCATGTGCTGTGGATAACTGAGCACGTAAATACACCCAGTCGACATCTCCTAGTTGTGCCTCCCTAACCCTTTGTAAGAGTGGAGGGGCGACAACCACCGACTGTAGGTAGGTTGCATCTTCCCTACCCACAAAAGACAACTGCAATGTGGCTAACTGCTCTGTCACCTCACTCAACAGCTGTGAGATCGTTCTTCTGCTCAGAGTATCTGTCACCTTGTTCCACTTCCCAGGTGTATATAAGATCTCAAAATCATAGTCTTGGAGGAACTCTAGCTAATGCCTATATCTCATGTTCATATCTTTTTGCGAAAATATGTACTCGAGGCTCTTGTGATCAGAGTACATGATAAACCGGTCGCCCGTAAGGTAGTGTCGCCACATCTTCAATGCGAAGACTATCGAACCCAACTTGAGATCATGGGATGCATAGTTCTGCTCATGTGGTCTATGTTGGCTCGAACCATAAGAAATCACTTCCTACCTCTGCATCAGGACATAGCCGAGCATGGACCCTGATTCGTCGCAGAAAACAATGTTCTCGGTACCCTGCTTAGGCAATCTCAAAAATGGGGCACTCGTCAAACTCTATCTCAACTGCTCGAAAGCCCGTTGGCACTCATCCATCAATATGAAGGGTTTTCCCTTCTTGATTAAGGATCTCATCAGTGCTAATATCCGGGAGAATTCCCGAATGAACCTCCGATAATATCCTCCCAATCCATGGAAGCTTTGCACCTCTGTCACGCTCCGAGGTGGATCTATGATAACACAACCTCCTCCTTGACTGGGTCTACAGCTACTCCATCTGCGGAGGTGACATGTCCCAGAAAATGTACCCTTGAATACAGAACTGGCACATTGAGAGCTTCCCATAAAGATGGTGCTCCCAAAGTATGCCTAGAACCATCTACAGGTGTCTCGTATGATTCTATTCTGACACCGAGTACACAAGGATGTCATCGATGAAGACAGCTACAAACTGGTTCACGTAAGGCTGTAAAATCTGGTTCCTTAGTCCCATGAACACTCCAGGGGCGTTCGTCATGCCGAAATACATCACCATGTATTCATAGTGACCGTAGCGACATTTGAATGTTGTCTTCAGTATATCTGCATCTCATACTCGTAATTGGTGATAGACTAATCGAAGGTCAACCTTAGAGAACCATTGTGCCCCAATTAGTTGATCGAAGAGGATTCCACTAACAAATTTGATGAAAACATTCCTAAAATAAAGTGAAAATAGAAGGCTTCCATTGATGTCACGAAATCTCAACATGAAATTAATGAAAACAAGATCAATGATCATCACATCTGTTTATAGGAGACGTATAAAATTGTTGATAAATATGTTATGATGATCAATAATGAACATTAATATAGTCTAATAAAAATATAGGATGAAAAATTAATCAGAAATAAGAAATGTATTGAATGTTAAAAAATGGTAAATATTGAAAATTTTCATTATATGTCTTCACAAAAAGATGAAGTATGAGTTATAAATATAACAACTATAGTGAATCAAACATATAAAGAAATTTTCTATAATATATATACTTTATTTTGACTTAAAAAATAAATTTAAATAATTATATTTTAAATATCATGTTTTCGCGAAGAAGAAGGTACCATCTACATCTAATAACAATATTTATGTTAGCTCTAGTCTTATAGAAAGATCATGTTAAAAATAAAAACATGTGAGAAAGTGGATAATTAAGATTTTTGTAGATACATAATCTACATTTTTAATTTAGAGATAAATGTTTAAAAGAACATATTACCTTGAAAATATTGCCCACTTAATAAATAGAAACAAAACTATAAAGTACATCAACTAGAGAATATTGTTAATCAAAATAAAAGATACTCATTTATTGGATTCTATTAGTGATTTGACTGGATTCATTCACATGTTATATGATTTCTTTCTTAATATATCATTATATCGATATAAAATACTACTTATATCATGGGTAATAAAATAAATGAAGAAAAATACACATATAAAAGAGAATACATGATATTTTAAAAAAATAATTGTTAATAATGAACCAATGTGGTATATTAAATGGAAGTTGTCATGGTAAATAGATTTGAATATATAAATAATTACAGCGTTGCAATAAAAAAATTGGATAACAATATAGTATCATAAAAAAAATAGTTAGATCTCAACATTGGGAATGAACTATATGATAGATTTTCCCAAAATTTTTAAAATGAAGATATATGACAAAATCACTGGTCTAAATCAAAAGAACTCAAATTCTCAACATAAAACTAATAATTTCATAAATGGTGATACATAAAATAAATTGAAATTCAAATTTTCTATAAGATTAGGTCACATACTGGATCACTAGAGGCATGAAACTATCATTACAATGAATATTGGAAAGCTTATGAAACAAAAGGAAAGATACTCCAATTGAAATAAAAAATGACTTAAATTTTAATGATCACTGTAAAGAATCCATGTGAAACCTCCAATCATAATATGAAAATTTAAAATGAAATACATGTAATATTCCAATAAAATTATGAGAGTGGAAATAAAGTGTTAGAAAAAATTATAATGGAAGAGGAAAATTTTAAAATAGAGATTAAATTTGAAAAAATTGAGTTTCATGAGGGAATATCAGCAAATAATGGATAGAAAATATTAGAAGACTATTATTGATTGTGAAAGATGGATGATCATATATATAAAATGTTTGTGTTTACAACATTAGCTAAAAATGAAATACAAAATAAGAATTATAAAGAAATATATGATGAATCTTTTTTAATGATGGTGTGAAAATGAAAATTCCACATAGTGTTGTTAATGAATAAAGTAAAGACACCATGATACCAAGAACAACCATGAAATATAGAAAATTAATCCTGAATAGTTTATCCTCACAGGGATATGAAAATAAAGGAGTCTCATGGTTGTGAATAAATTCTCATCCATGTTTCCCTTACTTTGAAATTAATTTGGTCCACATTATTTTAATATAAATCATATTTTATCTTTATTTATAGTTAATTTGTGATGTTTCATATATTAATGGGAGGAATTCATGACGAATTCATATTTTTATATTTGAAAAAATGAATATTTTTTCCATGAATGATGAAAGTAGCCATACTGTTTTTGATCTATCTATTAATATGAAAAATAGTATTTATTAAAAAATATTTTAGATACATTTTTATAAGGATGATCAAGATATCAAAACTATTCTACAAATTGGGATTCACCATCATAGATGAGATAAAAAATTTATCTTCACATTAATCATCATTTTTAATAACAACTGATGTTAATATCCATCACGATGAATTGAAAATGGAGATAGTCCATTGATGGGGAGTGTCATAAGATATTTATAGTGAATTATAATTCATTCATAATGAATATATATGAATGTTACTAATTTGAAATGTCAATATTATGGGCTATGTGAATAATATTATATCATTATTTATAAAATAAAATAATATATGATCATAATGGGAGAAAATAAATGAATCAATGAAATTAAAAAGTTAATCTTAAAGAATATAAATGATTATTTTCATGAACATTATTATCATATAATAATTTAATAAATTTATTATTTGTATGGATATTAGTTCAGGAATATATATATAAGAATGTATCATTATAATTTTATTTATAATTTGTATCAAGAAATTTCATCTTATAATGTAACATCATGTTACTTTTTTCATGTACTTATAAACACCAATATTGATCATTAATTGGTTATTTTATTATTAGGGATGGTTCAAAATAATATTTGGAAAATTTTGGATATTATTAGCCTCTGTATAATTGGTGAACTCTTTTCCAAAACCATGTGACTTTCTAGTAAAAATGAAGCAAGCCTATATAGTGATGGATTTCATGGTCGAGTCACATTATAAAAATTATTTCAACTACCGTGTAGAAATTGTGCAACCCCATAATCATCAGAACAGAAATAGGGCACATTATTTGTCTAACCATGTACAAGTTTCAAGGAATCCATGTGTACATATTTTAAGTGATATTAATATTGACTAAATATTCGCCAAACCCTTATTTTAAACCCCTCTATGAACAATCCCTAGATTTCACAACCACAAAGATCATGAAATCCCCCAAGTACCATTTATTTCTCCAAAAAACCCATTATAAATTGGATCAAAGAAAGTTGGTCTTCATACTGTCACTACATAGTATGTTTCCACTTCATGATCCATATCTCATGCTCTCTTTTCTCCGTCAAACCCGTTAGGAATTAAATCTAGGTTTTATTCTTGGATCATCTTGGATGACATTGTTTTTTGAAATTACCAATTTAGGGTTACATTATTTTTGATCCTATCATCCCGTTGTAGGTGATTCCATTTTTTCATGGCCAACTAATAAAACCTATAATTTATTATTCATTATTTTATGTACTATTATAATTTAAAAAACCAAATTTATTGTAAATTTTGGTTTTAAAATTTACAAAGCATGGAATTGGTAAAAAAACCAACTCTAGTGAATTAGGGTTTGATTTGGATTTAATGAAATTTTTGGGAAATGGTTAAAATTTAAATTACGGTATTAAAATTGTAAATTTGAATTTGGGAATTTGATTTCAAATCTATTTTGGGGAAAAATGTTTTAATTGTTTTGGTAAAACCAGGTTGTTTTATCTTGTTAATGGTATGATATAATTAAAAAACATATTTTTTTATTAAATGAAAATTGGTATATTGGAAAAAGAAGAATTGGTTGAATTTTATTTTGAACAGGTTTGAAATAATTTCTATATTATTTATTATTCTTTGAGAACAAGAAATCCTAATAAGTGAGTAATTACAGAAAAACACGCTAGGATGTGAATTACCTAACAATGGATTAGAGATATTAAACTCTGATATAAACTGATATTCCGGTCATATCCCCCTTGGAATGTTGGTGAGTCCACATTGATTAGTGTCAATGGGACGTGTCTCCCCATATAAATATTCATTATATTAGATTATGAGTATCATATAAGCTATAACTATTATACCTCTTCTAATATGACCATGTTGATCCCATTTAATTATATATATATATATTTATATATTCCATTGTCGTAAACAGGTTTACACATGAATTTTTGAATTTATATAATCAATTTTATATAAAATTTTTATTAATAAATTATTTATAAATATTTCTATAGTTTCAAATGTAAAACATGAAATTTATAAAATAATGTCTTCAAAAATCCTAGACTATTTGTTTTTATACTAAAGTCTATATTTGGTTAATTAATTGTGGAATATTATTATGGAATACATGGTGAGATCCTAATTAGATTTAATCACACAACCTACTTTTTCCTTTCGGACAATGAAGAATATTCTATTCCATATTCGACCAATGGTAATGTTCTACTTAGAAGTTGTTCATGAAGTTGGTTTGTCGGATTGAAGAGGTCTTTCCACTGGTACATGAGTTGTTATCTGATTTTATTGTTAATTTTTTTAATACATTGGGATTTAATAATAGTTTGAATTCTAGTATAGTTCTCCTTATTGTTTTTCCATATATGAATACTGATTTTTATATCTGTATTCTATTTATTTTGTAAAACATTCATTCCCACATTCTTATATTATGTTGTCGGGTGCTGGTCACTTAACTATGGGGATGAGTAATCTCTTTTAGGACATGTTAGGACTTACTCAGAAGTCATTTTAATAGGGTATCCGGGATGTTTTTTGAAAAACTTGTATCAAAGGTATAGTTTAGTAATCCTACCATGATCTTAGTATGTGGTGGTGTAATTTTTTCGAGACATAGGAGGTAGTTTTCATTGAGTTCCAGGATAGCTCTCACCACATCGAGCACAATGTCACAAGGTTGGGTTTGTGAATGACTTCATGAGGATTAGTTCTAATATTTAAATACTTATTAATTGGATAGGATGAATTCTAATTATCTATTAGATATTTTTTGGGATTATTTTTCCGTTGTTTCTCTATTTTAGTGTTGATCATATGACATAAACATTTTTTTTTATGTTTGGTACCATCATGCCTTTGAAAAGACGCATGAATCCAAAATAGAAGGATCATAATGATGAACCATAGTGATAAAATCATCTCATGGACCCATGTATAGTTGAGGAGATTATTCATATTGCCTATGATCTATGACATGATCAACCACCAATACTCTTTCCATATATAGTGATGGAGCATTATATGTATTTATTATAGAATCCATCTCAGGTTGTCCTTCAATTGATGAAACCAGCATTCAAAGGATCTAATGATTCTCAAGAAGATCATGGTTGGTTGACTAGGGTTAGGTATTTTTATAAGTTCATGGAAGCACCAGATGAAATCATAGTTAAATGTGTCATCTACATTCCACAATGGACTAAAATGTGATTGTGGGACATTATGGTGATAGAGATGAATACTGAGGTATAAGAGTTGATAGACGTCAATGTTCTATTCAATAACTAGTGCTATCTAGAGTTTATGGTGTTGGACATGGCTATTGAGGTTTTCAAACTCGACCATGTAGAAAAGAATATGGTAGAATATGAAAACAAATCATTCCGAGATAGTGACATCCCCCCATATTGTATTGAATGATCAGTTGAATACTCATCAACTTGAGATGGGAATTAGATCTAATATTAGTTCTTAGGATTTCTTGCTGAATTTTATTTTTTATTATGATGTTTTGGATAGTGCATTGATGTTAAAAATATATGTGTCTAGAATGTTATGGTTAACATTAGTTTAATTTTTCCCATTAGTGTTGTGAATTCATAAATTAAGAAGAGGGAGAAATATTATTCCCATGGTTTTTATTGATAGTAGTGTTTCTCACAACCTCCTATAATGTTTGTATGAGGCCCTTTAATTTACTATCATTGTGGAATGTTCAAGCACTCAAATGGAGTTTTCACTAATGCACCCCATAAATATGGTTCCTTCCAATGATGAGGTTACATGAATATGTTATTTCATATCTATTTATGTCATAATAATTTGTCTGGATCATCCATGCATAACATAATGACATTGAAATCAGATTCTTCACAAACAAATGTGTTCCAACAATATACCTCAAGAAAAAATTTTCTTCATATTGTGGAAAAGTCTCTAGAAGAACCAAATATATGTACAATGACTATGAGATGAACCATTCCTATATATTCATCATTAGTGACTATTTTATTTGATACTATCCTATCTAATTTATTTATATTAACCATTATTTTTAATTTTATTAATCTTATTATAGAAATTTTAACTTATTTGATGGATATTATGACACCCCTTGGAATGAAGAGAGAGACGGGTCTACATAGTGATTTTTTTGTAAATATATATCATTATTTTTTTGGATTTTATAGTTTTCGACATGAAACCTATTGATGCAATTTATCAGATTGAGTGGATCATTTACAATAAGTCCTATATCGATTCTTATCTTTTGTGGGAATCCATTACTATATCCAATATTATATTTTTTATACTTTAATAAGAGTTTGACCTCAGGAAGATTAGATATGGACCTTGTTATCCAGATCTGGGAAAAGTAGTATTTTTTTCTTTTATCGAGAGTGATAATATTTGAGTGGTGATCTCCCTCAGGTCGTTATTCAGTTTCCTAAATTTTTTTATTCTGAATTTTCTAGTTATCCACCGGTAAGGGGGGAGAGTTTGATATCAATATTTTTCCTATTACTCAACCAATATCTATTATTTATTAACTACTGAGAATAACTAAAATTTATGATCTGAATAATCAGTTGGTTGAACTTTTAAAAAATGAAATTATACCCAATATTGTGTCATAGTGGATTGTGCATGTTCTTTATTCTAATAAATAAAATGTTACAAATATCTTTGGAGTGGATTATAAAAAACTTTAATGAGTTAATATAATGTAAAAATATATTTTGAAAAATATTTATGATCTATTTGATCAATTTAAAGTAGAGAAATGGTTGTCAACAGCTGAACTTTGATCTGGTTACCAACTGTGGAGAATAAAAGAATATGACAATGCATGATCTAGAATTTTTTAGGGTGAATTGGTATTCATTTTAATGTAATATATTTCATTTTGTTATGTAATTCTTTTTAATATTCACATTTTCATGTTTTTTGGTGAGAATTTGAGAATGATTAATGGTAGAGTATAGCTCATGGTTAGCATACGATCAAGGAAATCTATGCTCCCCAACCCAAAAAATCGTTCAACCCTAGATAGAGATAAATTTCACAATTCAGGTACAATTTTTCAAATCATGATCCCTAATAGGATTAACCCCGATTCCATATAATAATATGAGTATAATTAGAGTAAACCATGTGCCACATCCAAGAAAACCATGAATGACTTTTTAATTCACATGAAAATTATATTTTAAGTAATAGAAACCCTCAAAACACTCCATATTCAATATCCATTTGACCCTATAATTTTTTTCATGATTTCAGAGACTCTCATAATTATTCGATGTGTTATCATCCTATATTATACATGATTCAAATTCTTGATCAATGATCTACACCCCTCATAGTAATACAATTGTATCTCTCTCGTTATCTCATTCTTATTCATTAATTACCCTATCATAGAAAAGGTTTTTTTCATGACATTATTAGAACCTGATACAATATTTTTGATCGAAAACAATAATTAAAGGATAGTGTTATTTTATCTTGATTTAGGGTTTTAGATCATTCTCACTTTCAATGTTGTTGTTCCATTAATGTTATGGGGATTTTCAAACGGGAAATCATTCACCATGAATTGATGTAGGTGGCCTATAATTCAAATATGAACGTCTTGATTTAAATAATGTGTATGAAATTATATAATTTATACCATATGATTAGAAATGGTATTCACGAATAACTAACTAAATGGGTGAAATAATTAATTAAAAAAAATATTTGAAATTGAGGATATTTGAATTGTAGATTGTGACAAATTAATTTTGGAATTAATTGGGGATATTGGAATTATTGACAATGTATAGTTACGAATGGAATTAATTTGGGGATATTGATATTGATGAATTGATGAATTAAATGCGTAATTAATTTGTGGATATAGAGATAGTTAAATTCGATATTTAATTGTGTAATTAATTATTTGATAACGATAATGTGAATTGAGTAATTAATTGATGAATTAGTTGTGGAATTTTTGGGATGGTTGATTTAGAATAAATAATTTGAAAATTAATTAAATGAATTGTTATGATAAAGTAATTGATGAATTATTAATGAATGTAAAAGATTAATTAATGGTTGATTTAATTTATGATATTGATAATATTAAATAATTGTTGAGAAAATTAATTAAAATGAGAATATTATTTAATTTTTTGTTTAATTAATGAGACATAGATGATTAATTAATTTTTGAGTTAAATATTTAGATCAAAAATAATAATTAATTTTTGAATAAGTTAATGTGATTGAGATTATTAATTAATTGTTGAATTTATTAATGAAGTGATGAATGGAAATAATGACATTTATAGATAATTGAGATCTATAATGGTAACTATAAAATTATGATATTGAGATGAGATCATGAATGTTAACTATGATATTCTTGGAAATGATATCCCATGTGGATAATCTAAACAATAGGATGATCTAATGTAGGTTCTATGGCACATATTTCATCAAAACCCGAATGAGTTTATGTGGTTAAATAAAGAATAATATGATAAAGTCCTAATTTTTAATTTATGAATTGTTTTTATTTATCTATAAAACTTCATACACAATTAATTAATCAATATTTTTTTAGAAACTATTGGTTGTGGAATACTTAGTTATACTCACAAGATACTCAGGATTCATTATTTGTACCTGAATAGGCATTGTGTTTTATATAATGGTTATGGGAATGGGCCTTGTGTTAGATGTTGAATTAGGGATGGAGCATGATTGATGAAACCAGATGGGGTTTGGGACCAAATTGGGATTCATCAATATATTTACTTAAGAGTCTTTATTTTGGCACTAAACTCATTTTTAGGCATTCCATATCAACTTCATAGTTATGATATTGTATTTTTAGTTTTTTCTGCCATGAGATATTGGAATTGTTATAGATATTATATCATTTGGTTATTTAGTTCTTATTGGTTATTTATTTTTGATGGGTTATTACTCTAGAAAAGGAGGTTATAGTCTCTTAGGATTGAGATTAATCCCTCACTGCTATTGATTATCTTTTGGTGTATAAGGAGGCATGCTTGATGTAATGTGGTTTTACAGCTCACGGAACTGATTCATGGAACCCAGGAAAGGATTGTAATAATTTTTATCGAAGGGATTTTATTTTTTATTCTTTTTTCATGCTATTTGGGAAAATTATACCATATATTAGGATGATTCGGTCCTTGTAAATGAGCCCGAACATGTGATTTTTTGACCCTTGAATGGGAGAAAACAATGATTCCCTTGGGAGGATTGTTGTTATTTTGGTTTTCATTTATAGTTTTATATTATTTAACCCTTGGCGATGAATATATGTTGTGATGTGATTATTATTCCATATATTTTTTTAGATTTGACTCGTGTCCTGGTAAGGAGCGAGTTTTGACTATACATGCATCATAATCGACACTCATGATTATTTTTTGACATTCATCATTTTGGGAACACATGTATAATTTGTTTTGGTAAGGTTTATGAATATGAACTCTTTTTTCATTCATGTTAAATTGAATTGAAAATGGTGAATAATAGGAAATTGAATGTTGTAAAAAAATGTATGATGAGAATAATTGGGTGTTTAAATGAGATGGCTAAAAAATGAAAATGATATACCTTTTGTCATACTTTACCTATATGTAGGATGATTAAGAGTAATGTTAGCGCCTCAGGCTTTACCAAGTGGAAGGTTTTGGGGGAAAATCATCTGATTCATTAATTTATTTTCATAATAATTTTTTAATGTGTAGAAATATATTTTAATGTGCATTTCAATATTATAGAGGAATGCCTCCACAATGGTTCCTATCTAGATGACGATAAGAGGACATGACCTGAGGTGATCTAAATGTAGTCGAACATGAGGCATCAATAGTGCGTGATGAAAAAGTTAGTGATATGTCCTATGAAAACATTTATTTATTCTTTAATTTCATGGAATGGGGACCATTATTGGTTTTGAGGTGTATATATGACTTGATGAAGGAGTTTTAGATGCAACACCCTCTGACATTTTCTAGAGATGGTTGAAATGAGGGAGAGGGGTTTTTTATTGATTCTATTCGGACTATAATTGGAAACATGGTGACTCATAGTAAATGGTTGGGTCATGATGACAAAATATATGTTATAAGTATTAGTGAAGTGCTTGTGGGACATTAAGACTCTGACTCGATAAGATGTTGTAATGTTATGGTTGGACATTATGAAGAGGGTTATGGAGAACATAAATCCAGCGACCCAATACATGGGATATTATCGGAGTTAATGTTATTGAATCAGAGGGGTAAGTTTGTAATGGACTATGCAGGACGATATGCCGATTTATAGTGATATTCTCCAGTATTTTTAGTGGATGAGGATACATCCATAAAATTATATTAGTATATAATTAAGTGTAAAATTTAATCCTGGGTGAACATATTGATACTTATGATTTTTTTTAGATGTGGTGAATTAGTAACCCATAGGTGAGGAGAAGTGAGAGGAGAAATTCAATGCATGAAAAATGATTTATACAGGATGATCAGGAGGTACAACTTCTGAGTATGAAGTGTACTTATGAGATCATTTTCTAGAGCAGTTGAAAATGTGGTGGTTGGGAGGAAATTGAGTTACACCTGAACTTTCTCTAGTTATTTTCCACCAATGTGGCATACCAGACCACTATCACAGATATTCTCTATGATCCCCACTATAGAGGCATTATTCCATGAAGATGGGATATCTGCTTATGTTGTTTAGGAACCCATGACTAACAGGTAATGATTGGTAATATAAAATGAATTAGATTGTTATAATGGGACCATGTAAAATTTATTAGGCAGCTAGTTGAAGTTCTATTGTCTGTGGTGGAAGAGAGTGTAGTCATGATATTTCTAATAAAGGGAACACATATCAGTAGAGTGGTGTAGCTCTAGGGTCTCATAGAACATCAAAGGTAAGAGGGGTGTGACAATTTCATGGGGGGTGGCCTGCAATTGTGGAAGTCAAGGTTATACCACTAATAGTGAGATGTTCTATTGTTATATATTCTATATTTTATAAATCCCTAATAGATACTGATTTCTTTCATTCTATTAATTCTAAACAACCTGAAAATTGATTGATCATGGAGGTGTATTTTGATTGTTGGGTGATGAAGATAGATAAACCATTTGGAGTAGGTCTGTTGGAAATATGTTTGCCCATGTAATGTTATATTGAATATTTCAAGTATCATTTTCTAGCGGATCAATATTTTCATGACATAAAAAGACTCTACCAAATCATTACTATGGTATTGATAGTATCATACCAAGATCATATATATTTTTACATAAGGAGGGTGGCATTTATGTATCCTAATGGTGAAGATTACATTCCACATGGAGACTAGGATATCCATGTAGGATGAGAAGGTTTAATTCATCAGAAACTATGAGATATCATAGCCTAGGTTTCAATTCTACTGCGGGATTATATGACGTGTAAAGAATGATTTTTTCCTAACGTAGTGGATAGATTTGTAGATGTGTTCACTAAATATCTCTCAATGATTTCAAGTAAGAGAGATATGGAACATACTAATAATCTCTATCAAGGAGACAAACTATATTGTATTCCACTATACAAAATCAAACAGACAGAGCTTTAACTACTCAAGAATTAGCTGGAGAAGTTGTGGGATAAGGGTTTTATCCCTCTGAGTACATCTTCTAAAGAATCACCAATTTTTTCTGGGAAATTAATGATAATGGAAGTTTTTGATTGTGTGTTGATTATTTAAAATTGAACATGATGACTATAAAGAGCTAATATCCTATTCTATGAATTGATTTAATTTTTTCTTAGTTGAGTGCAATGTTTTTCGTTTCGTTGATTGAATTCAAATCAGGGTATCATCAGTTGAGATTTCGAACTCTTGATATACTGAGGATTTCCTTTATAATATAGTATGATCTATATTAGTTTTTCGGAATTTTTTTTGGGTTGAAGACCACACCAGCAGTGTTTATTGACGTGATGACTAGAATCATCCCTCTGTACCTAGTTCAGTTTGGGTTATATTCATGTGTTATATCATTGTTTACTCCGAGACTCATGATGATGCTTCCCAACATATTTATATCTTATAAATTACACTAAGAGGGGACCATCTATACATCAAGATCTCTATGTGTCAATTTTGATTGATCAAGTACACATCTTGCATCACATCATCTCAGCTGAAGAGGTTTATATGGATCTATATAAATTTCATGTAGTAGATTATTAAGAGTTTCAATAGAATTTTTCTGATATCCATTGAATTATAGGTTTACTAGGTAAGTACTAATGATTCATCCAAATCGTATCCCATTTGGTAGCATCAATTTTGGACTGGAATAAGAATGAGAAAAAAATTTAATGGTAGGAAACTTTTTATGATTCATTATAATATTTAATGACATTCATGGTATAGGAACCGATCATGATCCTTACTGATCCAGGTGAGGAGAATACAGTGTATTGTGATGCTTCCGGGATTGGACTCTGAGTAGCATTGATACAATGAGATTTAGTTGTGCCATACGGGTATTAGTAGTTGAGGCCACATGAAATGAATTACCATATGCATGACCATGTGTTTTCTGTGTCGGATTATTCATGTATGTGTTTCATTATTATATGTTGGGTTAGAATTTTATTGTATATAATAATCCTATGATCATAATGTATTTTTTTAAATGATATTTGAATCTTCATCCCATAAGACGACTAGCATATATCTAATGATTTGATATTGTGATATAATATGTGCTTAAGAAAGGAAATAGTGATGCTACTTCTTTAAGAATAAAAAATCATACTGAGGATGTTCAGGAGTATAGTGCTGAGTGGATGATGAGTTTGTACTAGCTGAGATAAATGTGGTTGTTTAGGATAATCCGACGATGATTACCATAGTGTTCGTATTGTTGGAGTATAATATTTTGATAAGGATATGAGACATCCATTATGTCAATATATAATTTTTATTTGTGGGATAATGCCGTGAATTTTGGGATACACCTTCAGGCTAGTTGGTAGACGAGGATGTTATCATGTATGTAAGGAATCAGGTTATTGTTCCTACGAGTATGTGAGTGGAATTTATGTCTAGATATTATGCCTAAAAATTTGGGGTAATTTGGGTGTGACCAAAATTTACTATGAAATTCGATGATATCTTTCAGATCCTAGAATGAGATAGGAGGTAACAGGGTTCGTGACATGATGTTATGCCTATCATCATGTTAATGTAGGGAATCAACCACCAGGAGGATTTCTATAGTCATATACCATTCTAGACAAGAAATGGGATGACATTATGATAGAAATTGTGGTGGGTATCTCAATGAATCCATGAATGAATGATTTTATTGGGGTTTTTATTGAATGATTGATAAAGGTAACTCATTTATCTCTTATATGGAAGAATTTATTATTGGATCAACATAGAGATTTGTATTTTAGCAAGATTGTACATCATCAAGGGGTGAAAGTGAATATATATTAAGATCATGAATCACATATTACATTGTGCTTCAGGTAGGGATGAAATAAGTCACTTAGTTCACAGGTTTTGATGAGAACGAATTTCCACCCATAAACTGATGGGAAGTAAGAGGGTACTATACTCGTGTTTGAGGATATTTTTTATCATGTTTTTCAAAATTCACTTGATTTTGGGAGAAGAACCTCAATTTTGTAGTGTTCTCCTATAATATCTTTTATCCTTAAAGTACATAGATAGAACCATAAAAGGATATTTATGGTGGGCCATTAAGATCACCATTATTCTTGATGGAGGTTGTTGAGTTAGTCATATTGGGACCAATTATTTTGCAAGAGACATCAGATCATATTTAGTTAATTAATAAGCATATAGTTAGGGCTTACACAAGACAAATATTTCATGTTGATATACATTGATGACCCCTACATTTCATAGAGGTTTATTTATTATTTCATTTGGTATCACATAGGTTTGAAACCATAGTATATAGAGGCAGGGAAAGCTAGCGCCTAGGTTCATTGTACCATTTGAGGTCGTGGAATGTATTTATCTGATGGCATAATAATTGGATCTTACATATAAATATAATTCTATGAATGTAATTTATCATGTTTTACAGCTTCAGGGGTATCACCCCAACCATTCTCATGTTATCGATGTGGATGATTTTGAAATTGAGATAGATGAATCCTTTTATAAGGTGGGGATATTGTAAGATCCCCACCTTTTCTAGAGGGGTATTAGGATTTATTTTTAGGAATCCTTATTCCTTGTGTTTATTACCATTTTACATTCCTAATGATTAGGGTTCCCTGCGTGAAAATTTGAGAAAACTACATGATAAATTATTGTACATTCTTGGTGCACAATATTAAAAAAATCATATTTCCTAGTATAACCAACCATACACACTTGGGTAGAACAGACATGCCTGGATGGGTCCCGGTTTGTCAAACCATGAACACTCTTACATCTATCAATGAACCCCAATAAAATCAGGTTCTCTGTTTAGTAGCATGGGTAGGATAAATAATTCACCCATTATTAGAAAACTACACGCAACATTTATATCCACCGGAAAATTATATTTTAAATCTCCAAATTCAGGGAAACCCACCCTTTTCAAACAACATTGAAATTTAGGCATTCATTAATGATTTTAAATCCACCTATGTGGATTACAGAGAGTTCTAGCCTTTATATTCATGATTCGAAGCTGGAATCAAGGGTATCCACCCCTCTTTGTTAGATAATCCCTTCCCTCTTGGTTTCCCATTATTCTTCATGTATTCCTCTGTCCTGGAAAGGGATTTACTTCCAATTTTTCTTGAATACAGATATAATATTGTGGAAATAGATATATAGCTAATGGACCTTGATCTATTTGATCTTGATCTAGGTTTTTCTATTATGATTTATTTCTATGGCATTTTGTCACATTAATTGTAGAGAATTTTCGTTGGGTGATCCATCATCCCCAATTGAGGTATGTGGTATTCAATTAAAATAAATTTTTTTATATCGATTATAGGTTTGAAATTGTGTAATTACTATTAAATGTTTAAAATTTTTATTCATGATTAATTATTTAAATTTGATAATTAATTAATTGTGAAATTGGTAAATTGGGGATATTGAATTTGTATATTTTGAACAATTAATTATTGGAATTAATTTGAGATAATATAATTGGATATTGTGGACATTTAATTTTGAAATTAATTTGGGGATATTGAGAATTTTGAATTGAGTACATAATTATGGAATTAATTGTGGGATATTTTTTTTTGAAGTTTGATAAATAAATATGGAATTAATTATAGATATTGTTATTTTAAATTTAATTATTGATTGATAAAATGATTATGGGATTATTGGGATGGTGTATTTTGATTAGTTAAATTTGAAATTAATTCATGTAGTTTATGTGATAAACTAAATGATGAGTTAGTATTGAATTGAGAAGATTAATTAGTATTTTAGATAATTAATGAGATACAGAGGGTTAAATAATTTTTTAGTTAATAAATGGGATTGAGAAGGTTTATTAATGATTGAGTTAATTAATGATATAAAGATTATTAATTAATTGTTTATTCAATTTCTGAGATTATAAATATTTATTAATTATTGAGTTAATTAATGGGATTGATGTGATTCATTAATTATAGAATAAGTTAATGAAATAATGAATAGTAAACACAGAATTTTTTATGAGAGTTATGATCTAGAATGGTAAAAAAATAATTTTTAGATTTAGATGATATCTAGAATGAAAACAATGGAATTTTAGGACATGATTTCACTTGGGGGAATAATAAACACAAACAAGGTTAAAAAAATCTATTCAGTTGTTTGTATTGTCAGAATCCATTAATATTTATGAGGTCAAACAATGAATAATTTGATATTGTTGTAAATGTTTGTTATGAATTTTTTTATATATATTTATAATTGTATTGATATATAATGAATTTATATCGTTTTATACATCGTTGGTGTTAGACTACTGAGTTGTACTGACACCATACTTGGGCTTCTAGATTAGTAATTGAATACAATTTTTTGGGATAGGTTAAGGGAAACAACCCTGTGTTATAAGGTTGATTTGTGGATGGGTCATGGTTCATGGAACAAGATGTGGTTTGAGTCCCATTTGGGAGTAATCAATATCATTACATTTCAGTAATCATTTGGTCAGTTGACACATATTTCAGAATTCAATATCTACTTCATGGTTATGATATTGTATTCTCATTTTTTGGTTGTCATGAGATATTGGTATTGTTATAGTTATGATATCATTTGATTATTCAGTTGATATTTTATATTAATTTAATCTAGTGTTTTACTATATTAAAATAGGGTATATTATCTATATTAATGACATTATACAGTCTCTATTATTCGACATCCCTTGGCATATGCGTAGGTGTTACTATGGTTATGCAGCAGTCTAGCTCGAGGAACCAAGGTGTGGAACCTAGGCCGGGATGTTTATGAAACTAGGAAAACCACTTTTTGGAGAAGGTACAACCATTATGAGAACATTTTCATTACATTTGGTCTATCAAATTATCCTATAGTATATATTGATTTAAATAACTAGATTTTCCTTGATTATATTGATACATTCATGGTAGTGTTTTTTGAATAAATTCGTGTCAAATCTAAAATTGTGGATGGTCATGTACATCATGTGAGAGTAGTTGTTGATTTTCATAAATCGATTACATTATACCATGCTTTAAAAATGTGATTTATAGATTTGGGAAGTGATGTTTATGGGGAATGTGGTGTCAGAACATTGTATTTTAGTCAATCCTAAAAAAGTTAAAGCATTCATGGTCCGGGAAAAACCAAGGAATTTTTTTAATATTCAAATCATCTTGGTATTAGATAGATATTATCATTGGATTAGTAATTATTTCTTCAATATGGATTCTCCAATGACTTCTCCATGTCAAAAAAGAATCACATTTTATTGGAATGAAAAATTTATGAATTTTTTTTATTGACATGAAATGTCTTCTTAATACTACATTAGTGTTGACTCTTTCAAAGGATGAGCAGAGATATGAGGTCTTCGTTGATGAATCACATTCAGGTTCAAGATCTATTCTTTTATAGGTTCGTGTTTTTATTTTAAATGGATCTCATTATCATAGGCCACATCAGAAAAATTATCTAACCCATTACAATGAACATGCATCTACAATGGATGAACATTATTTTTGGAGGACTTGGATTTTTGTAGAATGTTTTATCATGTATTACGAACACAACCACTTGAGTTATATATTCACTCAAAAATATTTGAATCTCCACTAGATGTATTGGGAAGAGTACTTATAATTGTTTAACATTGAAATCTAATATAATCATGGGGAAGGTAATTTCATCACAAATTCCTTGAGCTGGAAACATTTGACCTATTCCATGATGTAATATTTTGAAGATTTGAACATAATGTATTCGTTTTCACAATCACATATCAGAGTCCCAGAATCAGGCACTGATTTTTCTTTGGGTAGTGTTTAGTTTATATCTACACATCCTGATTTGATCCTTTAATAGCATTAACTTGATGATGAGTTTTGTTGAATTATAGACTCTTATTATAGAAGGGATACTATTATAGAGTGGTAGTTATCCAAATAGGGAATTAAAGGTTTGTCAAAATTGTTTTTGTGTGACCTTATCACTCAAGAATGTTGTGATGGGTGGTTTCCAAAATTCCTAGTGAGTAGTTCTGCCATGAACCTTGAAGTTGTTCTATGAAATGATATGTAGATTCATGTATCCATGTATGATATGGGATGTTATTTATTTTTTTTTCTCTTGTTAGTATGCATGTAAACCACACTCTACCAAGACCCATAGAACATCAGGTTTTCTTTATCCACATTCAATGCCGAAATGCAAGTCGGATGAGAATTCTATGTACAATGTAGTTGGTTTTTCATACTCCCATAAAAATAATAATGTAATATCAGTTGGGATTGATATGTATACCAAATGATATCACTTATTAACCGTTCATGATACATCCTATATTGAGGAGTTTATAAATCCCTATATGGAAGGTATTATTTGTTTTAATTCAGTTCCACGTGATATACACTCTGATAGGGATCCCCGATTCAGCTATTATTTTAGAGTTTCCTTCAAGGGTCCTTAAGACATTAGGACTATTTGAGTATGGAATACCATCAATAGTCTTATGGCTAGATAGAAAAATCTATATAGATTCATAAGGATATTATATACTCTTACATACATGAATTTGGAGGAGTATGGGATGAACATTTACCGTCAGTTGAGTTCTCATATTACAATAGTCAGTATTCCATGATCAGAATGTCTCTTTTTGATTCCATTTGAGGATTACCTTGTCAATCAATGTTGTGATGGCTAGATATTGATTAATGTTCTCTATTTGGATAGATATTGATTCAAGAGATTAAAATTAAGAATTATTTGATTTATTAGATAATTACAGTGACACAGATGTGGTGTAATTCTATTTTCGATCATCATTATATACCATTTTATTTTTTAGTTTCTGAGCAGGTGTTCTTTATAATATCACCCGTTTTAGGTCATCAACATCTTTTAGGTAAGGGAATACTTTTCCATTTTTTTGGGGATATTTTTAGGTTGTTGAGTGGGTGGTGAATATATCTTATAATTTATCACATCCAATATATCATAAATCATTAAATAATGGGTTCCATGTATCATATCTACAAATGTATCTTTTGGTCCATATAACATTTTGAGTAGGTGTGATCATGATGTTGAACATAATTTATACATGAATGAGCATATAGTTAGGATGGTTTATTATGAAACAAAGGTTCTTCATTAGAGAATGGTTCCGTTAGTTCGAGTAATATAGAATCACAGTTATGATATTCATTGGATGTTGGAGAGGGAGGCACTAATGAGAGTGATGTGGCCTCATGGTTTCGACATGGTATATTTATAATATGATTTCTAGGTATATAATGTTTATATTTTGGGGAGTTTGAAACATTCGGTAACTTTTATTAGGTACTCTTAAACATCTATTTTGAATATTATTTCTTGGATTTCATGTTGGGACACATTGAGTGGAAATTTGGAAATTTCTTGATATTCTTGGAATATGTATGGTTGGCATATGGTTTTCCCAAACCATGCTCCCTTTTAGTCCATGTCATGAAAAAAAACATTGATAGTCTTCATAGTTGGAACAAGATTTGAGAAACCATGCACTGAAAAAGTAGAAACCATGTCACCCCATAAGTTAGGGCTCACGAATAGGGAAAAAATTTTTGTAACCATGCAGCCCAACCCATGAAACCATGTGCATGACCTTTAAATAATCCAAATAATTGATAAAAGATTTCACAAACCTTTATTTTGTCCACATTCTAGGAAAACTCGTGTTGAGATATCCCCTAAGTCATGAAATCTTGAAAGTACCCATTTTGGATCCTCTAAACCCCTTTTGATGCAGAAAAAATATAATATATCTTCATTTGGTCCCTTGATAGAATGTTTCTTGTTCTAATTTCATATATGTATCCATTTTCTCTTCTCCTCTATATGGCTTATTTTATCTCTATGTTGTTGCAGTATCTAATACACAACTTTTTTATATATTTAATTTAATTTTGATTCATGAATATTCATTGCTGACGATCATCGTTGAAGACTTTTATTTAGGACATTATAATTCAAGATACTATTTTCTTGAGGTAGGTGATTTCATTTATTCATGGACAATTAATCTGACCTAGAATTTCAAAATATTTTTATTTTTTAAAAATTAAATTTTAAAAAAAATATTTTTGGGGGCTGGTGTTTTCAAATTGAATTGGGATTAAATTGGGAAAACCCCCAAATTTTTGTGAATGGGGGGTGTGATTTGGATCAGATGAAATTGAGGAAAAATTGTGGCAATTAAAATTGTGGAATTTAAATTGAGAATTAGAATTATGAAATTGATTTCAAATTTATTTTTCAGAATCATTGATTATGTAATTTTGATAGATAACTTGTGGAATTTTCAAGCAAAAATGAAATATTTGATTACGAAACCATTTTGGTATTTAAATGGAAATCGGAATATTTGAAATTTAGGAATGGGTTGTATTGTATTTTGAATAGTTCTAAAATAAATTTCTTATTGTTGATTGATTCTTCCGAATATGTAATCCATAGAAGATATTTATTTAATAATGAATACACCCTAAGATTGGAATTCCCTAGAAATGTATCAATGATTTAAAACTCTAGCTTAAATTTATTGTTAGGTTTTATCCCTAGTGGGATTTTTGTTAATCCTCTTTGACATGTTTCAAAGTAATGTGTGTGAATATTTTCTTTTACAATATATAAGTGTGTAAGGATCCCATTACCTGGAATTATCATACGTATTTGAATATAACCATGTCATTATAGTGTGATTATTTTGATATATATATATATATATATTCCACTATGGTAAATTATTTTAAAAATTCCATATAATTTTATAGAAACAATATTTTATAAAAAATTTATTAATCCATTGTGTAAAAATATATCAATAATTTCAAATAAAAATAGTGATATTCATAAGATATTTTTATAAACATCCAATCCTATTTATTTTAAATTTTTAACTTTATTTGGATAATTTGTTATGTCATCTTATTATGGAATTCATTTTGAGACACTACTGGGATTTTTGCACACACCCTACTTGTAGATTCTAGTGTTTTTTGATTATCTTATTCTAGGTTTGAGAAAGGGTAATTTTCAACATTTATGTGGATCTGGTTACCGATCCATGGCCATAGAGTGTTGATTCTATTGGGACATATTTTTTTTCATATTTTTTGGTTCATTGTGGTAGTAAATTGGGAATTTTTACCTATTGTACTTCTGGTACAGTTCTTCCTATGTAAGTTCACTTATATACATATTGAATTATAACTATATTATTCATTTTATATTGGAAATTTATTCCATATTTTATATTTTATGATTCTAGGTGTTAGCCACTAACTCATAGCGATTGGGAACACCCTTTGGACCATGTTAGGATTGGTTGGGTTATCAGGGAACTAATGTATCCATGATTCTTTATGACATAAAATTTATCAATGGGTATCAACCAATTATAGTCAACCTAAAAATAAATAAACAAAATCGTAAGAATTAAACAAGTTATAAAATATTGGTTTTTATTATATTAAGAATTCGAATAAGAAACTATGTTATATAAATTACACCCTATTTTTTCATACTAGGTATTCCCAATAATAATTAGATTGGAATAATTGATGACACGCTATCGAAGAAGAAAAAAATACCGTCCTATTTCATCTTCTTCATATTATTATAAAAAAATTATTAATATGAATGTTTAAAATTTGAGATAGAAATTTAATTTAACATATTGACAACTAATTTTCTACAATTATACTAATAAAATAATGATAGGGGTTGGTGAGATTGATAATCCTACCATCTGATGGTGTTATTTTTTGTTAACAATCTAGTAAGTTATAAATACAAAGATGTATATATGTAGTATTAATGAATAAAATATTTTATACTAATTTGTGTTCTCACGAGTTTTTTTTATTACAGATGTGATATTTTCAACAAACTATGTTCATTTACTGGATTTAATGTGCAACGATTCTTGAACTAATAATTCCAACAGACAAGTTTTATTGGTGTATGGAGAAACAAAACTATCTAATAAAATGATGATGAATAATGATCAATCATATTTGTATGTTTGAATATATATATACACATTTGGATGAAGGGTAGTTGAAAATATATTGAAGGCAATGTAAAATTTATTTATATTAGGAATAGAGTATATCTATAAAATAATACAATACATAGTTTTTATAATATATTTATTTTGAGAGGGTCATTATCCAAAAAATAGAGAGCCCTCAAATAACCATGTGCCCATCATCCACACATGTAGTTACTAGTGGCTAACCATGTGGTAGAGGAGCGATCTAGATAGACATATGAGGAATGTTTTGAAGATTTTTCATTATAAATACAAGTCATTCATAGGATTGAAGATCATATTAACATTGTTCATGAGTGGAAATCTTGTTTACCACTTAATGGTGTCATGGAACCAATGTGGGAACATGTATGGGGTGAATCTGGATGCCAACTCCATCACCGGATAGGGAAGCTATAAATGTGGATTATCTTTCTACAAGTGTAAATTCAGTTATAATTATGAAGTGGGATGTGAATACTGATGTTTTTTGTTCCCGTATTAAAGAAAATAAACCAATAAAGCATTCCATCCAATCATCACATATCTGAAACTCTTATAGCCTCTATGTCATTATCTCATAGCCATTGTGATTATTTAAAATTCCTCTAGAACTATTTTCGGAGTTGAAATTTTAAAATACCAATAATAAAAAATATTTTATATTCATGAGATAAGATTACAATAAAATATACATGATATTTATAAAAAAATTTATGAAACTGTCATTGAAATTCAATATATCATATTTTCAATCAATGGTCAGTTGGAAAATACGATATTGTGAATGATATTATATTTTTATTATTATTTTAGAAATAGAATTTTTAATTTCAGAGTTTACATCATATAAATATATTTTTCTCTTTAGAAAAATTAGTTCCATCATAATAGATAGATTCATATTTGAGACCATGTTTTGATTATATTCTTTCATTTATATCTTTTGATTACTTCTTTTTATGTAATTTGATAATAATCATTGTTTTATATTCAATATTAATTTTTATACAATTCTGGCCATGTTATTATTGAATTTCCCAAATAATATAATATTTTCATTCAATGGTTAATCATTCATTATTCCAGGTAAGATCCAGGAGAATTTGGTAATCGTCAAACCCTATCATGCCATTGTATTGGTAATAAAAGGATTGATATGTGTGATTGAGAGAATAACAACACTACAAGAGGGTTGTATTCATCTATAGTAGAGGAAAAACACATTAAAAAATCTATGAAATTCACGGGATATATTTTCTAAAAAAATTTCTTGAAAACCATAGCTGAAAAGGGAATGTGAATAATTTAATGAATATGTTATAGAGGTAAAAAAGATCAAAATTTTTTAATGTGGTAAAAATTATACCCAGACTAATTCAACCCCTTCTTAGTGTGGTTATAGAAAATTTGCCTTAATCGTTTTTTATATTTGTAAATTGGGGGTAGGAGTTATATTATAATTATGAGTGGGTGACAGAAATATAATAGAGATCTTTTTATGATTTTATATTCAGCTAAAGGTACTAATATTACAAATATTTTTGGGTTGTTTAAGATATTGTTTATGAAAATTATACTTTGGTTATAGTCATTCCTTATTTAGATAAATTATACACATAAAATTTCTAGGATATTATTTTAATCATTACTAATGTTGATGCTACTTATTTATGGTTACATTAATTTTTTATATTTTATTAATAAAATTGATCATAATTCTATTTTATTTAATAATATATATTATAATATTCAGTAAAATTTAGATTGTATTAAAATTTTTTGTAATGGTTAGTTATGGTTTGAAAATCATTTGATGTAGTTTGATATATTTTGAAGATGTTCTGAGTAATATCTAAGTAGGAAGGGTTTATATGTAAGAATAACTCAAGTCAAAATCTTTGTATGTAAAATGTATGTGTCTAAAAAATTAACACATTACAAATTAAATATTACCTATTATGAATACGTATGACCATATAGAGTGAAATTATTAAGAGTACATGGATAAATAAGAGTATATAAATGTTCACAATATGATAAGTTTGAGTAAATTAGATCATACACTAGAATGAACTTATACATACATTATAGTTTCTTAGAAATATCAATGAATTCAGAATGTTTTTTAGGATAAAAAAGATAACTATAAAGGTCATGTAATATTACATAAGATATATTCAGATAAATAAAATATTAAATTTGATGTTTATATATTTTTCATTATTTCAATAATATGTGGATTTTTTTGGAAAATTTGGGATTCAAGATATTACTGGTTCAGTGATTGTAAGGGATGTTTTTACCATTTTCAAGAAAAATGCACCACAATTATTCCAACAAGTTGGATTGTAGATATGAAAAATTGATATGAAATATTTATAGTAAAATTTAAGAAAGAATGTGAGTTTTTTAATATTTAATTACATGATAATTTAAGGATAATATTTTTGTGATTTGATATGTATATTCCAATGATAAATAATGAGATTAAAATAAGCATCCAGACTCAATTTATGATAATTAATAATTTATGATTTCTGGGAAGGAATTTTATTATTTTCACAAATTAAGAGTTCACACAATACAATTTGGATGTGAATTTTAAAATTGAAATAAATAAATAAAATAAATTTAATCAATGTAGAAAATTAAAAAGGTATAAGAGATGATGGTCAGGAGAGGTGTGTGGGAGAGTTCTTTTTATAATTTTGAGAGAGGTAACTCAAGTATGATAATTTGATGAGGAATTATTATAAGTTCTTATTCATATAATCCATTATACAATTAGACAATATTTATTAATTAATGTTCGATTAGATATTATCTTCTATAACTATTTAACATATTGGTGCCATATTTTGAAAAATTAGTGCATGACCACATTATCAGGACATATATATTTGATTATGTTTTTAATGTTGATTTATATTATCAGTCAGACCCTAGGTAATCATTTAAGGTTAATTATAGAGTTTATAGTGTGTATATTCAATTTTATTTTTCAAAGTAACACTGAAAACAATGTAATTTTAATTGCTGATTGAAAAAAATAGCTTAATTTAATAAGTTTTATAGCTTACAAATAAAGAATGGATTTTTAAATAATTATTGAAAGAGGATATATCATGGTCACTAAATAACATGGTTAGTTCATTTTTCAAATAATAATAAATGTCTTATTAAAATAATTTTTTGACGGTTTTCATGATTTCTATTCCCATCATTACTAATAAAATGATGTGCTATGAACCAACCCTTTACACAAAAATCACATTATGGAGGATTTGTACTCAATCATAGAACAAGTCCTGAAAATAAATATTGAAATATTTTTTATGTATAAGAGAAAAGGTATTATTGTTTTATTCTATGAGATCAAATTCATATTCCCATTTGAATACACAACACAATCAGTACGGAAATGAAAATTCATTCACAAGATTATACTAAAATCTAGATTTCAAAGGGTAATAAACATAATATAAAAATCAAAATGAAATGGTTCACACAAAAATATTAAAAATTGTATATAGGAACAAGTGCTGGATCTCCCACTACAGGTGTGTGTTGGTCCCTTTAAATGATTTTCAACCATTTAGCTATCCACTAAAGGAGGATGAGGCATGGATGGAAATTAAACTTCATCCATGTTCTCCATAGGTGGATTGGAGATTATAGATCATGATTGATGAATAAACTATTCCTTTATGTCCCTAATATGGCATATTTTCCAACTTTTTGAACATATTAATGGGGTTCCCAATGTGACAAAATATAGAAACCAAGAAGGCAATTTTGGGAACCTAGATATCGAAATACAACTAGGGAGCTTAAACAGTTTGGCACCTTTTCTCCAATTCCATTATAGGCTCTCTAAATAACCTCCATGCACATTATCATTATAAAAAATTGAATTTTTCCATTTTAATATGAGTAAAATTTCAATATTTGAACGAAATGTGATGTTAAATTATTTATTATTTTTTCAATATATAATTAAAAATCAATTTAACATAGTTGTAAAAGGGTGAAATTAATAGTTAAATTCTATATAATTTATTTTATTTTGCTACCAAGTTTAGAGTTACACCATTTCCCAAAGATTCACTTAGATAACAAAAGAGAAGGCTATGAGTGTTTGGGATAAAAACTACAATAAAGTATGAAAATTTAAATACTTCTCAGAAAGAATCCTCATTAAATCTACATTTTTATCTATTAACTTAATGCACTATTTTAGTTGAGTGAATTTTTTTAAATAAGAATGAGAGAAGCTATGTTTTTAAAGGAATAATTCCAACATTAATCCCCCTCTCATTATTGAAAATATTTTCAAGTTAGCATAAATATTGGCATTACATATGTAGTTCTATCTCAAATATATATATTATAAAACAATAACAGATCATCATAATATATTGAATAATAACATATTTTATTTTTTTGGGAAATAATTTGATATATGGATGGAAATAAATTGTAACACTAATTCACTCACATAGACATGATGTTCTAATGTTTCAGAGAATTTTAGTTTCATATTAATAATTTGTGGACAAAATTTTATCTGAAGGGTAACAATGGGGATGAGTAATCATTTAATTCTTCCAAAAATTTAATGATAGAATATTAGACTATTTTCCACAATGAATATAACAAATTGAATAGTTTTTAGGTTAATCATGTAATAACCCGAAACTTATTTTCAGGCATGGATCTTGTTTTTAGGTGGTTTGAGGAAGAAGGAAGAATATATGATTTTATGAGTATACATTATTTACCTCCAGGTACAATCCAGGTACCCAGTTGCAGCACATGGTTACGTTTTGACTGTGTAAAGGCCAAATACATGGTCGTGTGGTTACATAGAAGACCCACATATGTAGAGGTCTGATTGAGGCTACTACACAATGTGTAGAATTAATAAACATGCTAAGTGGTTTTCATTTTATTTGATATTTTTGGAGGGGGTAGAACCTCATGTTTGAAAACACCTTCTTCTCCACGATTTTTGTACAGGAGCACCTCAGAAATACCGATGAAGTCTAATACCCGAATTCCAATTCAAAGATCCGATTGAGACACTATCATGTGAGTTGGAATTACATCAATGAGTTCTCAAAATCCCTAGAACCTTTATTATTTATTTTCCTCCATTTTTGTTTTTTCAAGGTTGGGGTATTTTCAACTTCTTGAAGATATAAAAACATTCTAGGTTGATTCAAGGGCCTACATTCAATTATATCGATCGTACGACATCGATGTAGGTGGTTTGTGCATTTCACTATTATTATTTGGGTAATATATGATGAAACATAAACATTCCCATGTTTTTTTTGGAATTCTTGATTTGGATTTAAAACCCATTATTACCTTCAATGGTTTGGTTTATTGATAAAGGGTTGTTTCTTATGCATAAGGTTATATATCTTGTCTATGGGACAACCCATGACAGTGTTTCCCTGGAATTGTTGTTTATAACCTTTTTACCATGGTTTCCTATTATCTGTATCTTGTCATCCATGCCTTTTTTGATTTGGACTAGTGTTTTAATGATTATATGAAATCAATGTGATGTGCATTGTCAATGTTTATCCATATAGTAGTTTTAGATTAAATGATCTGAATTGATATGATATGTGTATTATATTTCTCTGATGGACCATGAGGTCCGTGAACCATGATTACTAAGGGGGGATCTAGATTATTTAAAAAGGACCACATGATCCTGATGTAGATATTTTACTTGAGGGTATTAGACTCTGGGATCATTCCTAGGTGGTCATTTATATATGAATTAATGAATTGGTGCTTATTAGGACAAAGGGATTAGACTATGAAGGCTTCCCTAGACGGTAGTTAGTTGATGAATTGATGCTATGTTGGGCCAATGGTCATAGAACGTGATAGTTTTCCAAGAGGGTCATTTGTGAATAATTGAATGATTGTGACGAGTCTTCAAATCCAAACAACAATCATGAATTTACTGTTACTTGATTGTTTATATGGTCTTTTGAGATGTCTGTTTCATTTTTTTGATGAGGGGTATAGATCCTTGGATAGATCCTAGGATTACATGATGTAATGGTTGAATAATAAATGTTAAATGAATTTAATTGAAATACTACATTATTTGTTACCTTTGAGTACTTCCTAATATTTTGCTTTATTTGATCTTATATTACCTTATATATATGTAGATATATTCACTGATAGTTAGGAGAAGATCATAGGGTAGATTTTTGCTGGGATTCTTCTCACACTCTGTTTGGGTAATGTAATGGACCCATTCAGATTATATGAGTAGAGGTATAGATAATGGAAATCTCCATTCAGCATCAGGCACTTGATGATGTTTGAGCCAGATAGCATGTGACCAAGATGAGGAATGTGATGTTGATGGAGTTTAAATGTTGTTTCCTTGTACTGGATTATATTGTATTTACATCATTTTGACTTCTTTGGTCTGATTTCATAGGCACATAATACATGAATTATTTATATATATATGATATGGATTCTGTTGAATGTGTATTCAGTCTTCTGCTATTATTCATTTTTGTTGTTTTTTCTTTCATTGTTGTTTACTATTTCTTTCCCATTGTGTATGCTCAAAAAATTAGGCCATTGTTTCTCTAATATCACACCTTCTCACTTGCTGATTGTTGGATGCCTTGGGAATTTGGGGAAATGTGGTTGAGGTCATTTGGCCAACTAGGTTCAGGGCACCTTTGGGTGGCACCTGGATATGTTATGTTACAAAGTGGTTTTAGAGAAGTTTCCTATTCTTGTTTGTATTAAAATTTGGATTCATTATAAATGTATATGAAGGGAATAAATATTTTTAATTATCTATTTCTGGAAGTAGGAAAAATGATTACATGTTTAATTTCCAAATTACCACAAATTGAATTGTAATTATAGTATTTTTAAATATAATCATTGATTCAATTTTATTGTTGGGTGACCCACCTGTTTGGTGTTGTAAAAATTGATATAATTGTGGTTCTATTTTGTTGAAACATTATTATATGAGGTCATTTCATCTCATGCCTCTTCTAGGTACTTTTTATAGATCACATGTTATGCATTCAAGTCATTCCATGTAGGGTGCATTACTAATTTCATACTGTTGTGATAGATGTTGTGCTAGATATGTGTACTGTTGTGACCTATGTTGTGATATAAATACAAACATTATTGGTAGGTTATGTTATATGAAAAGTTTTATTTGTATGAACTCAATGATCAGGCCTCAAAGGTGTTATGGGCCCTATTGAATTGGAATTTGGTGGATCATATATAAACGTTAATTGAATTTGTTTAAAATATTAGATGAATATGAATGAAAAAACAACGATTCACAGAGAGTATGGGCACTCAAATATCTGAAAATGGCATGCCTTTGGATGAATTTTATGATTTTGTGGTTCCAGAGATGTTTCAGATGCTTACTATCTTGAATAACATGAAAACAAGGTGTGTGATGATATGAACACATGCCATTTCTTCTTCTATTCAGGAAGAAATGAATTTTCATAAGTACACATCATGTAATGTATGTACATGTGTTGTAGTTGTTGACTATGTGAATGACTAAGTATGTAGTGACACAAGGTTGGAAAACATATGGTAGAAAACACTGTGTATTGGAAGTTCAAATTGTGATTTAGTTGACCATGCATCTGGTCATGTGACTAACGACACGGGTGGATGGAACATTTGTTGTACATACCATGTCACGAGAGTGAACATAGGGTAAAGTTACACTAGTAGAAACATTTAGTTATAGTTGGGTTGATGTACATGGGAAGGAAGGAATATTCATGTTCATGTCATGACTCAAATGGGCCACGTCGTGTTTATGGTGTGTTACCCGACTAGGATGGAAGTAATACACACCCACGTTAAGGATTACGGGAACACACAATGTAATTGTTCTACACGCCATGTAAACCTATTTTGTAAAAATATTTATTTAATCATTCTAATGTACTATTATATCACTTCTAAGATGAATTCATTAATAATATTAAACTATGGTTGGAACATTACCTCGTAGTGTCATTTCACCAAGACGTCCTCTGAATGTATGTCAGGTACATGGAAATGATCAGAAAATGAAAATGGTAGCTAAAGAAATACCAGGCCATCCTCCTGTCATGCCCGTCTTTGAACCAGCTATTATACCAGACATAGGTGAGGATGCACAGTTTTGTGAAGTCTTTATGAGGATGATTCAAACCTCATAGGGATCACCATATCATGCCTCAACTATGGTGTAGTTGACATGGGTTTTCCATCAACAGCATCCTCCAACATTTTTAGGGGATATAAGACCACATGCTTAATTGTAATTGATAGAGGCCATGCTTTCCATATTTGGGCATATTGAGAATATTCTTGAGAGGAGGGTGAAGATCATGGATTACATGTTATGTTATTCTACCAAAATATGACAGGATGTTGTTTTATAGGCAGGTCATCATAAATATAGGGCTCTGGGAGTGATTTAGAGGACCTTCTATGATTTCTTCTACCCTGAGACGTTGAGGGTCTACTGAGACTGGGAGTTCATGCAATTGGAGTAGAGAACTATTTCATGGATGGATTAATCTTCTCGCTTTATAAATAATCATCACATTACATCTATTCTATGGGGTGACGATTTATCATAATCTAGGAAATTTAATGATGGTATCTGGTATGACATTCGGTCATAGTTGAATTTTAACAAGTTGAGTTCGGTTATTACAATAGTAAACAATGCACTGATTACCGAGCGCAATATGAGGGAGTTTCTAGATGCAAGCTAAAGTGGTTATTTATCGAGATCTAGTACTCCATTTACTGATAGAAAAATGCACCAGAAAAAGCCTTCGCATTGTGATTCCAATAAAAGATAAGTATCTTCAGGTATTCATGTGAGGAGATAATAGTATATGAAGAGTGGGAACATGAGACCTAAGTGACCGAGAGACCCCATTGAGTGCCGATAATGTGGCAAGATGGGCCATCTTCAGCATTTATGCTGGATGTTCTCACTGGAAGCTAGTGAAATGGGATCTATAATGACCCCACGTGAAGGAGTAGGGTACCTGTTCCTCATCAGTTAGGTAGCAAGTGTTCAGCAGGCCTTTCAAGCTGAGAAGGTAGTCATGGTCGTGGTAGCCAAATGTTAGTTTTTTATTGACAGTAGGGTGGATCAACTTAGTGTAGATAGATATGGTCACAATTCTGTGGTAAATGTCATAATTTCTCAATGTATCAAACCCAATAGATATAGAATCCTACACCGTATATTTTTTGAGGTACAATTGTAGTTTCCTTTGATTTAACTTTTTCTTATTTTGAAACAAGTTATTTTCATTGTTTTACATCTATTTATGTTCTGAGGAGCCTTCGAATCTATATCTTGACATATAATGATGTTATGAAATTGGACACTCTATTGGGGATAAGGATTATAAGTGTACGTTAGTGCATGGAGTTACCTCATGAGTTTGGTGGGTGTAACTTTTTATAGGACCTATATGACAAAGAGATGACATGCTTCTATAAATTTTTTGAAATGCACTGGTTGGTATCCTTTCATTCCTTTGTTTATTGTTATCTCTATAGGGTGAGTTTTTATCACTAGAGAGCGTATCTTTGCTCCCGAGGGCGAATGGGATGTCTTTGCGAGCAGAGTTGGACCGAAGAATCATGGGTTGTGAAGAATTACAACCCATTTTTCTAGTTTATATCTTGATAAATAGAGGACTACACATATTGACATTCCATTAACAGATGATCAATTCATATATGTATTTATAAATGACATTTCAGGTTTACCTCTAAAGAGAGAGGTGGATATCTTTATTGAAATTATTATAGGAGTGGAACTGGATTCCACTCCTCCATATAGGATGGCTTCAAATGAATTAAATGAGATCAGTAATATGTTAGAGGAGTTACAGGCATAGGGTTTCATTTGAACTTATACTTCTCGTGAGAGTTTTATTGTTATTTTGTGATGAAGGAGAATGGTACCCTCAGATATTGTATGGATTATTGGATGATGAACAAGTTGATAGTCTAGAATAGATATCTCTTTACAAGGATTTATTATCTCCATGAAAATTTTCAAGGGGCCAGGGTGTTCTGGAATATTGACGTGAGTTCCAATTATAATCAGTTGCGAGTACCATAAAAAAACATCCTTCCACCTTTCAGAGTCGGTATGGTTTATGCGAATATTTGGTTATGTCGTTCTGTCTAATAAAGGTGATAGAAGGTTTCATGGAACTGATGAACCATGTGTTCCATATTCTCATCAATTCTTTTTTGGTTTTCTTCTTTGAAGATATATTTGTTTACTTTCACACACTACATGACCATGCCATCCATCTTGAGATCATATTGAGTATAATGAGAAAACAGAAGTTGTATTCTATGCTCATAAAGTTCCACTTTTAGATGGACCAGATTAATTTCTTAGGACATTTCATATCAAATACATGAGTATCATTATACCATGATAAGGTTAGAGTGGTGGTTTCCTGAGATCTACCAATGAACTTCTTTGAGTCTTGTAAATTTCTAGGTTCAGGTGATTACTACAGACACTTTATTTAAGATGTTTCACGCTTAGCAGTTCCACTTATGGTCTTGACTATGATGGGTGCAAAGTACTTATGGTAAGATTACAACAGTTTATCCTTTTAAGAGATGAAAACGAGACTGACATCATCACTGATCTTGATTTTTGTATTATTGGGGAAAAAGTTTCACTATTTACAATGATGGATCGTGTATTGGGTTGGGGGAAGTGGTTATATAGGTGTAAGGGGTCATTGCATATGAGTCTCGATAGTTGAGTCCACATGAGAGGAATTGCCTAATCAATGATATCATGTCACCAGCAATGGTAGGTTTATTATTCTATTGGAGAAATTACATTTTGGTATATCATTTTTTGGTGAAGACGGACCACAAAAGCCTCAAGTATATCTTTCCTCGGTGATATTTTAATTTGAGACAATGAAAGTTGGTTGAGTACATTTAGTATTTCAAATCTAGCTTTATTACACACCTGGAAAAGGAAATGCAGTGTCCATTTCATTGAGAATGAGGACTCAGATGTATTATTTTCATGTGGCCGCCATTGATTTGAAGATTATTTCTCTATCATATGACATGCATTTGAAGGTGCACAATAAATAGTGGAAGATGTTAATTTCATCTATAGATGTTACCTATACACTACTATATCAAATGAATATGTGGAAGATATCATATTTCGAGGGCCTAGTATTGTGGGATAGTGTGTGAAGCAAGGAACCTAATCTTAGTTGGACCATAGATGAGGATGTAGTTTTCTATTTTCATGGATGCGTATGGTTTTCAATAGACATGTGCATGGAGCTGCTAGAATTTTTCATGCCTCTGAATAGGCAGTTCATCTTGGTGTCACAATGTTGTATCAAGATCTACATTGTTATTATTGGTGGCCAGACATGATGAGGAATGAAACTAGTTTTTTAATGAGATGTTCCATTTTTCAACAGGTGAAGATGGAAAATTACCGAACATAAGAACTACTAAAATAGTTAACCATTCATGATTGGAAGTGGAATGATGTCAGTATGTCCTTCTTAATGTGTTTACCAAGTTATCCTCATGAAAAATATGTTTTATGGATTGTTTTTTATAAACTCATGAAGGTTTCACATTTACTTCCAATTATGGAATTCATTAGTGTTGATGATCATGGAATGTGGAACATGTGAGAGATAGTATGTTTTCATGGTGCAGAACACTAAATAATTTTATGAAGGGATTCTTGGATTACATATCATTCCTAGTAGGGACTAGAGAGGGATTTGGTTACATATGAACTTTTGAGTAAATCATATTAACCTCAGACTAATGGCCCATCTGAGAGAATGATTTGATTATTGGAGGACATGCTTCGTGCATGCTCCCTGTATTTCAGTGTCTCTTGGGAGAGGCACATTCCCATGGTGGTGTTTTACAATAATAATAGTTTTCACACAATAATTCAGATGGTACCTTATGAGGATTTTTATGGTAGGCCATTTTGAACCCCCTATGTTAGATGGAGGAGGATGGGAAGCTATGCTGGGACCTCATCTTTTCTAAGAGACCATTAAGCATGTGGATTTGGTTTAAAAGAGGATGGTTACTGCGTAGTCCCAAAAAAAACATAATTTTATCGTCATATATGGCCTTTGGAGTTCGAGGTTGGATATCAAATATTATTTTGTGTCCCATCAAGGATGGGACACCTTAGGATTATGATATTGGGGAATATTTCACCACGATACTTCAGGTCATTTGTGTTTTTAGAGAGTGTCGGTCCAGTTACCTATAGGTTGCAGTTACCTCAAAGGTACTAGGATATATATGACGTCTTTCATGTTTCTCAACTATGAAATTAAATTTAATACCCGTATAATTTTTTAAACCCATGGAAGTGGAGTTGGAGGTGGATTCTTCCTTTGAGGAGATCCCTACTTGGATTCTGGATCATAAAATGATGGTTATACATGGAAAGTCAATTCCTTTGATACATGTGTTTTGGAAGCATGGGAGAGTGTAGAACGAGACATGTGAGAGGGAGGCCACTATGTGATTACAGTGGCTGGAGTTATTTTTTTCCGATTCTTCTTCACCACCGTTGAAAGAGAATTTCAGGGATGAATTATCTTTAAGGGACATTTTTTTAGAAAATGATACATCTTTTAACGTATGAATCATTTTCTAAGGTTTTTTGAGAAAAATTTAAAAAAGGAGGATTTTCTAAGTACACACTGTGTACTTCCATGTACACACCGTGTACCCTGTATCCTCACACATACGCGTTTTGACAATCTAATGGATGAATACATGGATGGTTCATGACCTAGAAGACACGGATATGTCGGAGGCTAGTTGAGGCTTCTAAAGAGTGTGTAGTGTTAAGAAACCCATTATGTAGTTTTTTTATTTTATATTTTAGATGGGGGTCACATCTCATGTCCAGATACACCTTCTTATCCCAATGTTTCGTACAGTAACACTCTGAAATGAAAGAAGATGTCTGAACAACTGATTCCCAATTAGAGCTCTGATTTAGAAAATGCCGTGTTCGTTGGAATACCAATAATGATTTATTCAAAACCCTAGTACCATTCATCCTGATTTATCCTCACTTGTGAGTTATTTAAGGATGAATGTTTTCACATTATTATAGATCTATATCGATATAAGACTATTCAAGGGCTAGAGTTCTTGTATATTGATCATAAGGCATCAAAGAAGGTGGTTTGTGCTTTTATCTATATTTATTTGGGTTATATATGCTGAATTTTCCACAAACCCATGGTTTGGGTATTTCATTATTTGAAATTAACCCCTATTATTACCTGTTATGGTTTCTTTATTAATAAAGGGTTGTTTCTTATGAGTAAGGTTAGAAAACTTATTTATGGGAAACCCCAAGGCTGTTTTTCCCTAGATTGATTGTTTTTGACAATTCGGTCTAGGTTACCTATGAGGCGTAACATTGTGTCCATTCCTTGTTTGATTAGGATTGAATTTAAATGATTATATGAAATGTATGTGATATTCACTATGAATATTTATCCATGTTGTAGTTTTAGATTACATGAGACACTTTTATAGGACATGAGCATTATATTTTTCCAATGGACATTGAAAGACGTAGACCAAGAAGACTTTGGGTACATCCAAATTAATGACACAGGACCATGAGATCCTAGTGTAGATATTGGACCTGAGAGGACTAGATAGTGGGAGCATTCCCTGGTGGCCATTTATATATGAATTAATGAATTGATTATAGTTGTAGTAAAGGGGTTAGACAATCCGAGATCTTCCAAAGTGTCATTAATAAATTAATTGATTCTATGTTGAACCAAATGTGTTAGACCATGAGAGATTTCCCAGAGGGTCGTTTTTTATTAATTGAATGAAATTTATATGTCTGTCATTCCAATGAACAAGTTTGGATTCATTATTACTTGATTTGTTAGATTTTTTTTGAGGTGACCGTTTCAATGCTTTTCATGGGGAATACAAAGAATTAGACAGATCCCAATGTTATATGATTCAACAAAATAATAATAAATGTTAAATGAATATATTTTAATAACAATAGGATTTGGTTACTTTTGACTGCATCCCAATTTATTGCTTCATATGTTTGCATATTACATTCTATATATATATATATTTACTAACAAATATAAATAGATATTGTGGTGGATGACCACTGGGATTCGTCTCACACCCTGTTTGAGGTCATGATTTTGGACCCAAGTAGAATATATGATTGCGGCTATAGATAAGGCAATGTTACCATCTTTAGCAGGCACTTTAGTTTTATTGGATATTGAGAGCATGGGACCAAGATGAGGCATGTTATGTTGTGAGAGTTAACTTTTAGTTGCCTCGTATTAGATTGTATTGTATTTACAACATTTTGATAAGTTTTTGCTGCTTTCCTAGACAAATATGACATGAATAAATATTAAATATGATGTGGCTTAAGATGAATTTACATTTTTTCATCCACTGTGATTCATGTTTGGTATTTGTGCTTTCGTAGTTGTTTACTATTTTTTTCCACTACACATACTCGGCCAATGAGGGAATAGTTTACCCAATATCACACCATGGCCACCAAATCTATTTGGAAGCCTATTGAATTTTGGGAAATGATCTTATGGTCTCATGATCCACTAGGTTTGCAGTACCTTTGGGTGGCACCAGGATTCAGGATGTTACAATTCATTGTTTTCTATAAAGAATTTAAAAAGGATCCACGGTATGTATCAATGTAAAATAATTTTTAAATTAATTATCTATGGTATATTTTTTCAAATTTCCATGGGATTTTCATTAGATAACTACAATGATAATAAAGAGGATGAATTAGATAATAGAATGATTAATTAATGAGATTTATTTAACAATGATCCCCACAGATAAAATGAAAATAAAAATATAACATTTGAATGAAATATAAGAAATTTAATATCTCTAAAAGAAAATGATAACCTAGTGACTAGTGTGATAGTGATTATTAAATCACTATAGAATATATGAATTTTTTTATCAAGGATCAAGTATATATGAATGTTTATCTTTATAGGGTGACATAGAAAATTGGTTGTGAAGTGTTTTTTGTAGTGGTCAATCCATAATGTCCAATAATATTATCAATGTAATTTCGCTTCTTTATGTCATAAAACAAATACAACACATTGAGAACCAAATAAAATAATTATTCTCATTGATGAATAATAGAAAATTAGTAATTAAATAGAATAATATTAAATCAAAATATTACAGCAGAACAATAAAACTAAAATAAGATAATAATAATGGGGAAATTTATATATGATCAATCTACAAGAATGACCTCACACAGGAAAAAACAATAAAAATATAATATAATTTCAACAATAAAATATTAATTTTAGAGATAAATAAATAAATATATATATATATATAAACCTAATTGAAAATAAATTCGAATGAAGAATGAATAAATGTAGAGGTATTTATAGGGATTAATGAACTTATACCATTATAATACTAACATGACCATTGGATGAGAAATATAACTATTATGAATAGTAATCTGGCCATTAATATAGTAACCTCTCATATTAAATTATAAATAAAATTTATGTATCTTATAAGTGAATATATATAATATTTTTATATTTGTATAAGTAAATAATTTTTTTGAACGTGATAAATTAAGTGTTGGTATTTTTTAAAATGTAACTGTTAATTTAAAATTTTATAATTACAATAATGACTTAAAATAAAATTTATTTTCATAATATATATTTATAAAATAATATAATTTTTAACTATAATTATAAAAAAATAATTGATACCCTTATTAATTTTTTCAAGTGTAATAAAATTTATTATAAAAAAATATGTATTTGTTGAATAAATGATGATTTTATTTAAAAATTAGTATTTTATATCATATATTGTTTTCCATAAAATGGATTCCAATATTGGAAACAGTATTGTGAAAAATAATTACGGTAACGTTATTATATTTATCTAAAATAGTTGAATTTTTTGTGAATAGTAAATTACAGTAATTTAAGGTTTTTAACATTATAAGACAAATAAATGAATTTTAAAACTTGTATGATGTAGGAAAGATAAAAAATCCACTGGTATGAATTCTCATATTATATTTTAGGATTAGTTCATAATAATCACCACTATTAATATTCGTTAGATGAAATAACAAAATAATTAATATAATAATCAAAACACACCTTTAACCCCTTATAAATACCTCCCCTAACCACTGCTTCTCATGACACCTTATAAGACTCATATTAAAATAATATTATGAAAAAATTACATTCCCAAGACACTTTTCCATGTCCATGATATTTTAATCCCAAAAAAACTCCGAACCCAAGTGCATTAAAGAAGTTCTTAAGGAGACGACATTCAATAGGTAGAATCTACAACCCTTCTCCATTAATTTCTTTTATTTTCATATATTCACCTCAACAATCCTATATAGAGTGTCATGATTACTTTAGTATAATATATATATACTATAACTTTATTGTTTTATTGTAACATCAATCATCAAACCTATTCACCTCTATATTTATTCTAAAAATGAAAATGTCATCCGTGATATGTCAGTTCACCGACTTCATGGACAATGTGCTTTTGTTTTACAATACTACCTTAAAATATTTTCATAAAAAATTATTAATATTATTATACCATATAATATGTATACTATAACATTTATCATGTTCTGGAACTAATATATATAATTTATATTAATAATATTAAACTAGTTATTGAAGCAAGAAAAAACTCCAAATATTAAACTAAACAATTATCTTTAATTTTTTATGAAATAAATAATCCTCATAATAGAAAACTAAATAGATATATGGGACCATTTAATTTTAATAATGTACATTAAATCTATATAATTTGACTCCTTGTGAATTATTCCAATTGGAAAATAACTTCCATTATTTTAGACAAGTGATCTGACCTTGAAACAATGAAAAGGATGGATCCCATAATGAATATATATATCTTTATAACTCATAGAAATTGAAATAAATTAACATAAAAATTTATTTTAAATAAATAAAATTTATATTATATTATTAATTATGTTATTAACAAATCTATTTTGGTTTTCTAGTACATTAAGTGAAAGTGAATAACACATTCATACAAAAAGTAATGGATCCTTCCAAACCTCCATGTTTCCATTACGTTGTGTTCCTTCTTTATCTACCTCAACATATCACTCCATTCACCATATATAGATATTCTATATTATATAAACATGTCTCCCAAATATATTAAATATTTATTTAGTCAAACATTGCTGGTAAATATAGGTATTAAATGTTTCATTCTTAATACCTTTGAAAAGTCAATTTAAAATAACTTATCTATTTTATTATAATGTTTTAATGTAACACTCAATAAAATGTTATAAAATTTATTTATTTTATAATAAAAAATAGAAATTATTTTTAAAACCACCTTAGTTCACTTTTTGAATTAGTTCAATTATTGTTCAGTTACCCTATATAATGACCCTTTACCTGTTTTTTTAAAAAAATATGCTTATGAAGAACGTTTCCATGGATAATGACCCATTACCTATTTAGTTCAATTATATTACATTATGGTTTTAATCTATTATTTTATAGACATCAAAATGATACACCCTTTTGTTATGCCTTATGACATGATTATGTTTCCCATTTAATTCAATTGGTAACTCTTATGTTTATTCCTTTTGATTGATTTCCATTTTGAAACAAATATTCATTAACGTTTTTTCATGGCTGTTCCCATATAGTGATCCATTTAATTCGGTATTTTTTGTCTCAATAGACATCATTTATGGTATTATAGAGTAATCCTAATAAATTTTCGAAACTTATCAAACATGTGATTAGTCTTTGTAGTTATATATCACTCATGTTTATTTTATGCTCCATGTTTCTACGACATTCTTAATTTCCATTTTATTATGATTTCATTTTCTTTATTTTATGTATCCATATTTTTATTCATGTAATAGTATTTTTATTTCAGAATATTATTACCGTTATCTTGTTTGATAAGATTATTTTCGTGTCTATTTTTAGAAGGGTTTTTCTCTTTAATTTTGCATATGTATTCCCTATGTTATCCTATACATTTGTAAGAGTTATAAGGAAGTCAAGAGTTCATTTTATAGTTTAATAAAATAATTTTTATTATTGTTTATGTTTTCTAATTAAGTACCTACTCTTTAATAGGCACTATATATTTCGATCAATGGTCTTCATTTTTGAGCTAATTATAGGTAAAGGTATGTAGTAATATATTTAAAAGGAATGGGTCATTGTAGTTCGTATCCGAGTATGATCTAGTTATTTTTTTGGATTACTGCTAGAAAACAATTCTAAGAACACTTTGTATAATTCTATCAACAAGAATAACCTATGTTTAATCTTATAGAAACATATGTTATGATATAAATTTCATCTATATGTTAATACTTCCATATTTTTGGATTACTTTTTAAACAGTTATTAGATAAGTATTGAAGATTTTTTATTTCCGTTAAATAAATGGAAATGGAATAACCTATGATAAAAAACCAATATTATTGGAAATGTGGTGATCTTAGTAATGAAATTCCAAATTTTATGGCAATGGGATCTCAGAACATCATCACAGTACTAGCTGAACAACATCATGTTATAAAAAATAACATGAATGATATGGAACTCCCACATTATCCTATGGAATATAATGATGTGGTTGAAAACATTATGAAAAAATGAATAACTATATTTAGTACAACTTCTTAACTCCTTATCAATAAAAATGGATTAACTCAATTTATAATATAATATATGTCGTAGAATTCTCATAAGAAGTTAAAGTCATACTATAGTTCATTCATTTTGATGGGGAAGATTTTCAATGTTTGAAATAGATCAAAAACAAAAATTATAAAGTGGAAATTAATTCCAGGTATTGGGAAAGATTCATGAAAATATTTTTGAAAAATATATCACCAAACACTTCATCGTAAAATGGAGACAATGTTCCTCAAACTGAATAAAAAGTAAGATGATTCACTTAAGGTGTATGAGAGAAAAAATAGAAGTATTGTATGATATAACATTGTGGATTTCATGTAAACTTGAAGAAATGTGAATTAAATAATTAGTGGAATAAATATGAGTATATGAAAAGCATTGGAAATTCGAGACATTGTAATCTAAGAGGCAGTTGTCTATTATGCACTTAAGGTTCAAAACAAGATCTGCGACACCGAGAGGTCTCATGGGATCAAATATAAAATGTGTAAAATAGTGTATAAGATGGGATAATAAAATGATAAATACCATGATAGGATGAAATCCCAATATATTATATGTATAATGTGTGTGAAAAAGAATCATGGGAACCATCTAAAGGGAACCATGATATTCTTAAAATGTGTAAGGGTGGGGAAGCATGATATTTAACGATGAAGGGGTTCCATGAATCCCAATAATATGGATGGATAAGGAAAGGTTCTAATCAACAGTTAGCTTATAGTGTTGTGTTTAAACATCATGGAACATGGACATCATGAGAGACAATTCTCTAGGGCCCATGCTTTTGGAGATAATCAACAACAACAAAATCCAAGGCTGTATGGAATATAATATGATATCAGTAAAACTAAGGTGGATCCTAAAAATGATGAGGTGAAAGGTAGTCCATTAATTTATTTAATAATAAAATAAATACAATTTTTTATGGCTTTACGCATTCATTCATTTCTTGAATATTTGCTATAATTTGTCAAACCCCACCTCGAATTATAGATTTTTAGTTGTTATTTAGAATTCTAAATTGAGAAATTAATCAATATAATGTATATAAATCATCCATGTGTAGTGTTTATGAAATGAACGTCCATTAAATATTTTCTTACTACATTTTGTGAAGTATAATGTTATATTAGACACATATTGTATATTTTTATGTAAATAAAGCCTCAAATGTTGGGAATGGGATATCACTTTTCACATCCCAATGAATCCCCCAATAATGTAATATTTTAAAGAGTTTGAATAATCTTATTTAGAATAATCATGTTAATTTTGGATATTATTTTCTTATGTTCACGAATATAAAACATAATTGATTGGCACAAAGGACAAAATAATGCTTAAAGACATGAATATTGTGTTGGACATCACTTATGTGTTCCATGAATATTTTATTGGTATTCCTCCTATCTAAGTGAATGATTTATCAATTTATATTATACTAAGAAATAAACCTATATCAATCACTTCATACAGGATTGATTCTATTTATTTCTATGAACTAAATAATATATTACATTATAATATTGAAATGGGTTTAATAGCCCCATGTACATCGCTATGGTGTGTGCTAGTCCACTTTATCAATAGGAAGGTTGGATCAATGCACCTTTACATTGATTATTTTGATGTCAAGAAACTAGGATAAAGAACAAGACTCCCCTAACATATATTTATGACTTGTTTTATCAACTACATGTGTCCATTTATTTTCTATGATGGACCTTAATTTGGGATATCCCCAATTATTGGGGAGTAAGAAATATATTCCAAAGAATCTATTTTGTATGTGTTGCGCATATTATCAGTTCATAGTAATTTCATTTGGACTAACTAATTCTCATGAAATTTTGTTGGACATACTGAATATATTCAATATAGATTATCATGAAAACATTACAGTAGTATTTATAGATGATATTCAGATATACTGTAATAGAAAAGAAGAACTCAAAGAGAATTTGAATAGTATGATACATACATTTTATAGGGAGAAACTATATCCAATGTATTGTAAATGGGTGATCTTTATGGATGAATTATCATCAATGGTTCATGTTACCACTAGAAAAAGAATATTTTTGGACCCTAATAAGTGAAATTAAATTGATGGGTTACCCAAGAAAACATATGTAATAATGATCCTTAGTTTCTTTGGTCTAGAATACTATTGTTAACGATTTATTTAGGATGATGTCCTAATTTTGAAACACAACAAAAAACTGAATCAAAATAGTGTAATTATGTTCTAAACTATTTAATCTTACGTCCCCTTTAATTATTTGAAAAATATGCTTATTAAGTTACCAATACTACACTGCGAACATGTGGGAAACTATTTTTTGTATACAAATATGCTTCTGAAGAAGGTATTATGATGTGTACTAATGTAAAATAGTATATTGATAGATAAAACCATAGGGGGGTTGAAATTTCATGAGTTAATATATCCCACACATGATCTAGAGATGGATACTTTGATATTCACATTGAACATTTTAGGGAACTATCACTATGGGGAGATCTATAAGATATATAGAGATCATAATATTATCATACTTATTTTGAAACATATAGAGATTAATATTATGATACAATGTGGGATACATCTCACAAAGGATAATGAATACTCAATACACTACCATCCAATTAATGTAATGTTGCAGATTATTTATGTATAAATAATCTAGTAACATTTGCAATAATGAGAATAGAGAAGGATATAATAATCTTGGACATAAAAATATAGTCTTAATAATCATAAATAAGGTTACATCATCATTCCATTGAAAATTCATTTCTCAACCCTCTATTTTATATATGATAAAGGATTCAAATAAAAATGTTGTGTACATTCATAAATAGTTGAAAGCTATAAGAATGTTGAAATACTCTGAGTTCAAAATTTACGACGAAGGAGACATAAGATTTGGGTCATGACTATGAATACAATAAAATATGGATATAATGAATGATATTATAAATTATGAAAATTATATAACGTTATGTATTCATTGAGGGAGATCAATAGTGTACAGATATATCTGAGAGAACTATTGGTGGGATAAAATGAAGAATCATATCACTGAATATACATCCAAGTGTATGGTTTTCAAGAATGCGAAGGATGAAAATATAAAGTGTAAGGGGATAATTCATAGTTTACCAATACCAACATGGATATGTAAAAAATTCACTAGAGACATTTTCATTTGTATTATGAAGAAAACTAGAGGAAATAATTTTATTTGGGTAATTTTTTATTGTCTTAAAATGACTTATTACATTATTTTGGTATGAGACGCATTCTCACTCTACAATATTTCAATTGTATAAAAATTAGATGTGGTGAGGATATACCGAGTACCACTAATGATTTTTCCAATTGTGGTCTAATATTTATCTCAATGTTCTAGAAAATACGATTATATGTTCTAAATACTAAGTTGAATTCAATATAGATTATCACCCCCAAATTTTATGGTTAATCTGAGTGGAGAATTATGACACCAGATAACATGTTGAGAGCAAGCTATATGGACCTCAAATAAGTATATAAGGAAAATTTTACACTACTTGATTTATATTATAATAATATTTCTTGTAGAAGCATCCAAATGAATCTATGAGAATCACATTATGGGAAATGGTGTGTAAAACCTATATAGTGGGATTACATTAGGGAAAATATTCTAATAGGACATAAAATGGTAGAGGATATGGGAAACGGTAAAGAACACCCATAATCATATCTATGCTTTAAAAATTTGACAGAAGATATGTGAATATAATAGTTGATGAGAATTAGAGTTATATTTTGCATAAAAGGTATTCCTCTCCATATATACATGGAAAAAAGTCATGATAATTACTCTAAAATGAATGATAAGTCCCACGTACATCATCTTTTCTGAGATTGTTGGTCGTGTAAGATTGGTGGATTTTTTACCTATACATTCACCAACCATTGTTTTAGTACATGATGTATTTAACGTATACCATATAAAGAAGTATATTCCAGATCTCTCACTTGTTTTTAACTCAATGTGGTTTGAGATAAAAAATAGTATCTCTTATTGGGAGAAGGCAATGGTTATTTTGGACTATATAAATAATGTTCTTTATAACAACACCCCTCACCTAGTAATGGTACAATGGACAATCCATGAGTATAAAAACATACAAGTGAACTGAAGGAAGACATAAATGATATATACCCTTCCTTATTATCACCATAGTATGAGAAGAAATGTTTCGACGGTGAAAATACATAAGGGAGAAGAATGTAATGACCCAAAATTTTATTAATGGAATTTCCATTATTATGTCATAAAACACATTCATCACATAGTGAACCAAAAAATATTATTATCATAATTTCATAATGATAATTTATTTTAAAAAAAAAACCAATATGATTTAAAAAAATTTAATTGGATAGTTAATAGAAAATAATAAAATAAAAATGAAAAAATGGATATTCACGATCTACTTGAATAAACACAATCAGGAACAAGCTATAATGTTTAAATAAAATTTTAATAAATATATTATTTTGATTTTAAACATATATATAACCTTATGATAAAATGTAATCGAATGAATAATTAATTAATGAAGATTTACTTGTTGAAATTAATGAACTTATACCATTGTAATAATATCCTGACCATTAAAACAGTAATCATTTGATTATGGACAGTAATCTGGCCATTATAATAGAAACCTCAGCTACAAAAGTTTAAATAAAATTTTTGTATCTTATAAAATCAAATATGAAATATTTATATAATTTTATAAGTAAGTAAATGTTATAAAAATGATAAATTATATGTTAGAATTTTTTTAAATGAAACGGTTTATTGAAAGTGTTATAATTATTATAATTATTTAAAAGAACATATATTTTCCTTCAATAGATTATTACCTTTATATTCCATTTAATTACAATTATAATATAATATTTTACACATTACATAATATTTCAATCTGTTATAAAATTAATTGTAATATTAAAGTCGTTATTTATTAAATAAATGATTATTTAATTAATAAATTTAACAACCTCATATAATTTTAATTTATTTTAAAAAATGGAATCTGTTTTTGAAATATACATATCAATATATAGTAAGGTAATATTTTTCCAATTTTTCTAAAGTATTTTACTTTATTATGAATAATGAAATATGGTAATTTGGGGTATTAAACATTATAATATAAATACAAGATTTTTTGGAGTCAAGGATGATGTAGGCTTGATATAACAACCCATTTCATCAAACAATCATTAAATATTTACTATTTTTAGTCTCATAAATAAACCCTATTGATATTCTTGAAAAAAAAACAATAGACTAATGAATGTAATAATCAAAAAGACCCTCCCCCATAAAATGACAACCCTCACCACCACTTATCATCACCCCTTCTATGACTTGTAACATACCAATATTCCACCTAATTCCAATACCAATAGTCTTACTTATGTATAAAAGATATTGGTATGAATAAAAGACCAAACCCAAGCTCCGTAATAATGTTTTCAATGAGAGGACATTCCAAATATAAAATACTCAGTCCTTTAGTTTTAATTATTTCTCTTTTTTTATCCTATCATAATCTACCAAATCAAAATCATAATTATTAATACAAAATCATATATATAATATAATATTTTATTTAAATTGAATATCCATCCTCAAATGTTTTATTATATCCTTTTATTCTCAAAATAAATACATTTTTCGTGATACACGAGCTCATCATCATAGTGGACGATGAAATATCATATATTGTTACCACATTGGCAGTTAGTAATGAAACCATTATTATGGTAAAAAAAGATTTTAATAGTTATATTATAATTTATTTATAGTCTATGAACTAAAATATAGAAATAATATTAAACAAAAAAACTAGTTCATTATGTGTGGAAAAATCACTAAAATAAACTAAACAATTATCATTAAAGTTTTATCAAATGAATCCTCCTCATACCTAAAAATAATTATATATGAAAACATTTAAAATTGTTTATTTTTATTAATCCAATATGATTTCACATGTATAAAATTATTCCTATTTATAATTACATCAATAATTTTATATAAGAAAACTAATCGTGAACCCATGAAAATGAACACTCCAAGAATTGTGAAATTGAACTTTATAAATCACCGAAATAGACCTAAATGAGATTTATAAAAATATAATAAAAAATAAATTTATTATAGGTTCTGAGTTTTATAATTAATCAATCATATTTTATTATCTAGGAAATTTAGTGCATGTCCAGAATGTATATAGACATATGGTAAAAGAAATTTTCGAACCTCTATATTTACTTGAAGATATATTCTCTCTTAATCTGCCTCAATTTTTCAATTAATTATTCATAAATAATAATTCTGTATTTTGAATATATGATTCAAATATATGTACCAAGTTTATTTATTCTTCATTTTATGGTGATATGCATGGATTTATCATTGCATTCATATTTACTTTAGAAATGTAATTACATGAAAATTATATATGTTTTATGTCGATTTCAAGTTACCCATCAATAAATTTTTTTAATAATTATATGATTTATAAAAATACATTTTTATAGTGGGAAAACAATTATTTCACTTTTTTTGGGTATATTGTTATTCTATTACCCCTATAAATATTCCTTACCTATTCTTTTAAAACCAGAATTATGAAGAACATTTACATGGTTACATAACCACTATTCAAAAATGTTTTCACAATAATTATACATAATTGATCATTATATATTCTAATTTATACATTAATTCATTTCAATTGTATATTAAATGCCTTCTTTAATATACACTAATATGATACACCATATGGTTATTCTTTATGACATGATTATAATGCCCATTACATTATTAATGTAACTGTTCTATTTATTTCTGATGTTTGTTTTCATATTCCGGGTGAAATATTTATGAAAATGATTTTATGGGTATTCCTTGTTAAATATATAATTAATTATGATTTATTTGTCTCATGAGACATCATTTATGGGATTAAGAAATAATCCTTATCCATTATCGGGATTTTTCCATTATTTGAATAGTGTTTGTTGTTAGCAATGAATAATGTTTGTATCAAGTTATGTGTTTCTTCCATATTCCTATATTTCCATGATCATATGATTCCATGTTCTTAATTTTATTCCTATCTATGATTATTCTCCTCTATTACATTTATTTTATATGTATATGTCTTTTAACTAGTTTTCTTTGTTTCATTCATTTGATTATACCATTACTTGTCTTTTTATCAATTCCCTTTTGTCTATATATTCCCTAAGTTTTTCTATATAGTAGTAGGAGCTTAAAAAGAGAAATTTTATCATTATGGAGAGTAATAAAAGATGTTTTATAATATTTTCATTTTTTCTAATTATATACCATGTCTATTAATTGTATTCTAATTTTTGATCCTTGGTTTTTACATTATGTATAATTAATTTTATTATCATGAAATAATATGTGTAAAATAATTCAATATATATAGAATCATTCAAAGATTACACCATAAAGACTGATATCAATATTTTTCAAAAACATTTTATAAGGCTTTGAAAAAAGTAAAATATTTTCAAAAATAAGTCAATGAAAATTATAGATTGAAAAAAAATATTTGGTTACGGAAACTCTAATGCTAAAGAATGAGAATGTGAAAAAATATAATTTTGATTATATGACGTATAATATAACTCTTAGGGACAAATATTCTTTTATGATGATGATTAATATTTTTCAATATGAGAAGCATATGAATAAATTCATATATTGTTAAAACAATTTGTTATAAAAACTAATGAACTCTATAATCATTCAAAAAATAAAATCATAGCTATTAAATATTTGACTGAGTATCTATTATTGTAAACTTAATTAAATTTTGTTGTAAATTTGTAAATAATCCATTAATTATATTATAATGATGAAAAATTACAAGGGATGATAAATTTATATGATATTTTAGTAATTATAGTTCATTAATGTTCTTTAGATAACTGAAAATAAGAAAAGATAGGATAATATATAGATAGATTTAAAATCTATAATGAAATATTGTATACTGTGATTTTTAAGGATGGGTACCATAAATGATTTAATTTAAACCATAAAATCACAGTATTGAGAATATGTTAGGGTAAAAAACGTTTAATTTAATATTCTTCTCAAGGAATTACATTTATGGTATATTTCATGTGTAAGAATTTTTTTTAAAAATACATATAAATATTGGTATAATATTTCAATCCATGTTCAAAGGAGAGAACATTATAAAAATCTGATATAATATATATAGCTAAAACCAATCAATAATCTACAATATATTGAATTGAATATTTTGGTGAAATAATGTTTTTAATAACACTGAGATTTTTTGGAAATGTGTGATTAATAAAGAAACACTTCATATGAGTGTTTTATTATTCTACTAGAGAATTTAATTATTAATTTTAAATATTATATTTTTATAAGAAGAATTAATAAAAATTAAGATTTTTTTATGTTTTCCTTCAGGGAATGAAAAAATAATAATCCATGGATTATATATTGGTGTTTTTAATCGCTCATGAAATATGATTTAAATAATTTAAAAAATGAATAATGATAAGAGAGAAGATCATTTACAATTTTCTTATATATTTATTAATTATAAAAGGTGTTATAATTGAAATAATTTGAAATAAATATTTGAACTATGATAATTTCCATCATATTGATGCCTAAATTAAAATCAATTATGTGTCCTAAGACATTGTGATAATGGAAATTATGTTATATTCTTGATGAATGTATATATTATGGAATGATTAAAATATTTAACAATAATTTCATCAGCCTTGAGAACTCATTGTGTAACATCCTTCCCCATCTCATTGGCTTGAAGGGAAGGTTGAATGTTACTTGGCCTTAAGATAAATTCTTAAGGTGCCACAGGTTGGCAATAAAATCCAAGGGCCTTGAGAATAAATTGGAGAATGATTTTCCCTTAAGACAAACCTGACCAACCAAACAATCCACAACCATATGATGCATGTCAACAAACCAAAAAAGACTCTGACTTCATGTAGGTGTGACATCAATAATGATTTGTTAATGTTATGCTTGACGCAAGACCATGAAATCATATAAGTGTGACATAATTATTTAAAATAACACGATGACATGTTGTGCACCTTTTAAAAAAATGACGTTTAGTATTATAACATGTCAACAAAAATTATATACTTTATACACACACACACACAGATATATATATACCATTATTTTAATTTTAAAAATAATACAAAATAATTTTTCTCATATATAAATTATATATATATATATACACACATTTATATGACATGGTATTTAAAATATTCTCATTTGTGGGATAATGTCTTATTTAAGGAAAAAATAAATAAAAAAAATATTCATACTTTACAGGAACTATAAAAACGATAGATACCATTAAAAAAATTCACAAAAACATAAATTAAATTCGAGCATATACATATATATAAGACAAACATTAATACCCATGCACTTATATTTATTTATAAATGTTTAAGTATAAATTTTTATAGAAACTCGGTTATTATAATTGAACAACCAAATCTATTTATACATGCACATAGTATGATTTTTTCAATGATCAATTGTCATTTATGCACTTAAACACTTCTTCCATAAAAGTTCATATGGATGGTTGTTCTGATAAATGTAAAATTAATACAACGATGATGCATATAAAATTTATAAATAAACAGCTTAATTAATTAATTTCATTTTTGTTCTTATTTATCTCGGATGTAACCCTTTATATTTAATTTAAATTCTTGATTATGAATGTATGGTATGTCATTGGGCATAATCGCATGGCCATGATTATATGCATGTATATGATAAAATTATAAAATTATAATGTTTTTAAATTCATACTTTAACTAATACTTAGTTATTAATAATTTCTATAAATTATTTATATACATATATATTATACAAGTATATATATACCACATAATAATAGAATAAATTATTATTTATATGAAAGGTCGATAAATAGAAATATTATTTGTCATTATAAACATGAAATTGAATTACATCATAAAAACACACACACACACACATATATATCTATATATATCTATATACAGAAATCAAATGTAATAGTATGATCCTTATGAAATATGTTTTGAACTATAATTAAAAATTATCTAATGATTTAAGACATGTAATTATTAAAAGAATAAAAGAATTATTGATTCATCAAAACATATTTTATTTTATTTCATGAACCCAAAAACCAAAAAATAGAAAAAATTTATTCCTTTAATAATAAACAAAAAATTGTGGCTCAAATGTTAAAATAAATATCATGCATATCTTTTGAAAATAAAAATTAAATTGAATGTAAAAATGTAAATAAACCCTTACTACAAAATTTGAAACTGTGAGGGGAATAGAATTACAAATTTTAAATAAGTAGTCATTTTGAAAATAAAACAATCCCTTACAGAAACATTAAAATTATTCATTATAAAATTTTAAAAATAAGTATGTTCCCCATACATAAGTTTAAAATATCCTTATTCACAACTAGTATTTTATGAACTGTTTCAACACCCATAAAAACATATAAAATCCTAATTGAAATTGAGTTGAAAATAAGCTATTCATAAAAAATAAAAACAATTAAATAGAATCCATATTACTATAAAAATGTTTCACAACTCTATATGATTTCTAATACATTACATTTGATGCTCAGAAGTAAATAATAGAAAATAAATAATTATAAAATAGCCCTCAAAAAAACAATACATAAAACATGACATTAACTCATCAAAAATTAAATATGTTCAATTAAATATATAATATTCATATATGATTTTCTGTAGAAAAAGAGTATAAAACAATTTCTGTTGCATAAATAAATTTTTTGATAAATAAAATTTTCAAATTAAATAGTATTCCCTTTCACAAACATAGAAAATTTAAATCATAATTTTGAAATAAACTATTAATCTCTTACTAGTAATTATAAAATGGATAAATTTGAAAATAAAATGATGTTATCCCTAAAAGAAAATTAAATGTACTAAAGAATTTAAAATTCCAAAAACATAAATGATCCCTTCCATGTATTGTAGGAGAAAAATTAAATAGACGTTCCCCTGTATAAGTTGACTTAAAAACTGGTTTTACATTGACAAAGAACAAAGAAGGATCTTATAGATTCATTTATAGTGACCCACATAGAATTCATAGCAAGATGAGGATGTATATACAGATAGACAATCAAAAAAAGGAACAATAAAAAAATAAAATATATAAATTTTAAATTCCAAGACTCGTTTAAAGTGGTTCTTCTTAGTATAATGACATTGAGAGATTGAACATAAAACATGTATAGGAAGGTTTAATTCCACATCAGTGTCCCAAAAACCATGAGGAACAACATATATTATATTCATAATAAAAATTAAATATAAAAACTCATGGACCACAAAATCTGATCGATAAGAAACAATGAAGCAGACTAATATTGGGAAAATAAAGGTCGACAAAAAATCACGAAACCTATATTCAATTTCCAAAAAATATGTCCACCAGAAAACAACCATTTAACTATCATAATATATTAAAAATGGATTTTACTATCTTGGAGGACACATACATCACCATCAACTAAAACCCTAACCTTCTCGAAGGCATCATCGGTGATGAGTTCGGCTCAGAACATCAGATATCAGACTCAACTCGACCTCAACTTCAAATGAATCTACACCAACAAAAACCCTCACGCGAACTCCCCTACGAAGACCTCAGTCTCTCCCCCAACTTCATCTCTAGCTTTATAATGTCCTTGTCTCCCTCTTCCAAAGGCCATGGATGACCTGTAGGCCCAATTTCTGCCGAATGGAACACCCTCTACAACAAGAACCTTAAACCCATTTTCTATTTGTTTTTATTATATTTTCATTATACATATATATATAATTCAGAATCGATCCAAATTATCATTATAAAAATCGGTAATTTATAATTTTTATAAACCTCAATCAATGAAAATATTTCAATTAATACTTTTATAAGTATTATTATCTAAAAATACAGTTATATTTTTGTTAAACAATTTATTTTATCAAGAAAATTCATACACACACACTTATATTATGTTGACAAAAAATAAATTTTCCTAAAATTGAATTATTATCTTTATAAATCTTATTATATTTAATTAAAAAATTTATTCTCATATTATATTATTTATATTAATATAATTAACAATAACAGTTATATTTTATTATTTTTACATCAACTTAATTAATAAAGTTTTTTATATAACATATCATGTTATTATAAAAACATAATTTATAATATTATTGTTATAAATAAATTTATGTACTTATTAAATTAATAATTTAATCATAATTACTAACTAATAAATATAATTTCATATATATATATATATATAAATATCAGATTTTTTAAAATAAAACATGATTAAATTTATAATTATTCATATAGAAGATTCAATAAAATATTATAATCTGAATATTAATATCACATTTGTTACAAAATATTATTACTAGAAATATATTGCACATAATAAATCAAAATAATAATTTTTAAATAAATTTAGATTTTCATTATCAAAATGTTTATAGTGTAATTTTACAATTTTATTAAAAACAATTTATAATAATTATATTAACTCTAATTATTTTTATTTGTTAAAAAGATATATTATAAAATTTCATTTCAAAAAAGTATAACTAATTTATATGTCATCATGTATTTCAAATATGTCATCTGAAAAGAATATAAAATAATGAAATATAATATAATTTTCTTTGTAGTTAATTCATATGGTTTTATTAAAATGTAATATTTATTCAACTTATACCTTGTTTATTTATTAAAATTATTTTTTTGATACTCGGGGTGTTACATTTCCCCCTTTTTAAATATAATTGAATCCTCACAATTTGTTTTGTTAAACTATGAAGAATTATAAATTTATATTTTCAGAATAAAGAAACATTATGACAACTAAACCTTTAGACTATATAGTTTAGATAACAACATCTAATCTCCAATGTTATCGGGACCCTCCATCTGATACAAATTATAAGCACCTAGCCTTATGCATTATATTGAAGTTGATCGTTCGATAGTTAAGGTTCTAAAGAGTTAGATAAAAACATTAAAATTTATCATATTTTCAATAAAATTAATCAATAAAGATCCAAAAATCACTTCTGTGTGCATAAAAAACCATGGTGTAAATCATCAGACATCAATGTGACTTGTGAAAAATAATTTTAAACAAGGGTAGAGAATTGGATATTCCTAGTATGTGCTTTAAAACAAGAAAATTATGAAATAATTTTTCTTTAAATCATTTCATTAAAATTCCTTCTTTTAACATTTCTTATAACACATCATCATCATTTTCTTGAGAAATTATAAAACATATATTTGGATAAAATCATGATCTAAGTTTATATACTTATTTAGTTGTTTTAAAAAGAATGATTTATAAAATTATGCATTATATTGAAGAAAAATTCTTGTAATTCCATTTATAAGTTAAATAATTACCCTACATAATCATTATATGATATCCTAGTGCTTCAAATAAAAAATATTACACATGGAATAATATTTAATCATAATTTCACAAAATATGATGAAATTAATCATTCATAACATAGATGAAATCCATTATATTATAGATATGTTTCTAAATCATTATAAATCCTTTCAGAATGATAATTTTATATATAAGAATAATCATAAGTATAGAACATTATATCATGTGCATTTGGAATTGTATATCAGAAAAATACATGCTCATAAGAGAATGATTAATAACCATGGTTATTCTACAACTTTGAATATCACATATACATTTACTTATAATAATCATTATGAGGGAATTCACAATACAATATATCTTAAAAATTCTATCAAATCCTCATGCCAATACCATACATAACAAAATTTTCAAGGCCCCGAGCCAAGACCATATATAATCATTTGGTCAAGGCCTAGTGCCAAGACCTAGTTTGTCTCATGAGACAAACAGATGCATCAAGACGATATATCAGGACCCACACATCACATACCATGTTCTATTCATTCCATATATGAATAATAAAATTATTTTTTAAAATTAAAGTTCCCCATAAGTATTTTATTTATTTTATTCTTTATCACAAGTGAAATAAAATAATTAAACAATAAATAATGTCTCATAATACTTTAATTTATTTTAAATATTATTAATAGATGAAATAAATTCATTAAACGATCCAAAGTGTCCCATATCACCTTGAAAATATTAGTTCTTAATCTATATTTTATCATAAAAATATTCACCTCATACTTACATTTATTTTTTATTTATAAGTCATAAATAATATTAATGATAAAATAAATAATAATTTAATTAAAAAATGCATATATAGTTTTTGTATTCTCCAAATAATCTTTTACGATATATAAATATGTTTCATACATAATATAATAAATAGAATAGATCATTTCTTGTTGAAAACCTTATGCATGATAATTTAGGAAAATTAATTTGAAACAGTGAGTATATTATAAATGAAAGATGTGTCGATTTTTGGATTTATGCATGACCATAACTGCATGTAGTTGCGACATCACCATGTCTAAAATAACATGCCGACATGTTATTCTCATTTTTAAAAAAATTATGACATTATGTATTATAACATTTCAACAAAAAATATATCCTTTATATATATAAACATATCTATATATATCTACCATTAGTTTATTTTTAAAACAAATGAAATTAATGTTTCACATATATATAAATACGTAAATATATATATTTATATACACACACATACACATTTATGTTGAATTATATTTATAATATTCTAATTCACGAGATTAATTATTATTTAATGAAAACATAGATAAATAATAAAATTCTTATTTAACAAAGAGAGAACATAGCTTGCTACCCTAAAAAATAAATATTATCTTATAAACATAAATGGAATTATAGTATAGAAACACACACAAACATTGATATATATATATATATAATTAACCACCCATGAACTATATTTTTTTTATAAATGTGTATGTATAAATTTTTATGGAAACTCACTTATTAAACTTGAACCACCAAATCCCTTGATACATACACATTTTATGATTACATTATAGATTATTCTTCAACCATTCACATAATCATTTCTTTAATAAAAATCCAATTTGAGGGTTGTTCAAATAAATGTAAAATTAATATAATGCTGATGCATATAAAATTTATAAATAAAAATCCTAATTAATTTCATTTATGTGCTAATTCATATTGGATGAAAGCTATAAAATTAAATTTGAAAACATGATTATGAATTTATTGTATGTCATTGTGCATAATAACATGTCCATGATTATATAAATGTATAAGATAAAATTAAAATACTCTTCCTTCTATAAATTCATACTTCAATTTATATTAGTTTATTATCATTTTATATGAAATAGTTATATACATAGAATATATTCAAGAATTAATATATATATATATATATATCAAATAATAATAGAAAAAATTTAGGTTTATATGAAATGTTTATAAATAGAAATATTTCATCGAAGTATTAAAATGTAATCGAATTAAATCATAAACTTATATATGCATATCTTTATATACCACTCACATGTAATATTATGATACCTCTAAATTATATTTTTATTTATAATTAAAAATTATCAAAAAATATAGAACAACCTTTCTTGAAACATGTTTAATTTGACTTTATTAAACCAGCATCCAAATGCCTTCAAAATAATTTTCCTTTAAGAAAAACCAGAAAATTGAGACTAAAATCCTGAAATAAATCGCCAGCATCCATTATTAAAAAAAATTGTATTGGAATGAAAATTATAAATAATACCTTACTAATAAATTTGAAAATGTGATAGAAAATTCAATAAGAAATTTTAAATAAGGAAAATATTTTAAATTTAAACCATCCCAGAAAAAAATACTAAAATAATTATTTATAAAATCTGAACACTAAATATGGCTCCTTTATATAAGAGTAATATAGCCTTATTCACAACTATCCATTTATGAACTGAAGTAGAACCCATAAAAACATTTAAACTCCTACTTGAACGTGATTTGAAAATAAGTTATGCATACATAATAACAACAAATAAATAGTAGTTCCATTATTAAAATAGGCTTTACATCTCTATATGAGTTCTTATAATTTAATTTTGAGCTTCATATGTGAATAATAGAAAATAATTAATTTTAAAATATCCCTTATGAAAACTTAAAATAAAACATGGAATTAAATTTTCAAAAAGTTAATTTGTTTAATTAAATATATAGTCTTCTTATATAATGTTCAGAAGAAAAAATAGGTGAAAACCATTTCCCCTCCATTAATAAAATTTTTGATACATAAATATTTGAAATTAAATAGTATTCCCTTTTCGCATTCCTAGAAAATAAAAATCATAAGTTTGAAATAAACTATCTATCTCATTATAGTAATTTTGAAATGGATAAATTTTAAAATCAAATGAGTCAACCCCTTGTATGAAATTAAATAGGCTCTAGAACACAAAACGACTTTAATATAAATTATCCCTTACATCAATTATAGAATAAATATTCCAACAACATACCCCTATACAGAATGTTTTACAGAATGGTTTTCCACTGCTAAATAACAAAGAAGGCTCTTATAGCTTCATTTATTGCATCCCATAGAGTTTTCATAGCAAGATGAGGATGTCTAAGTAGATAGAAAATGGAAAAAAGGTGTAATAAAATTATTGAAAAATATATATAAATTTCATATTCAATGATTCATTCAAAAATGATCCTCTTAATAGTATCACGTTGATATATTGAATATAAATCGAGCACAAGAATGTTGAAATTGACATTATTGGTCCAAAAACAAGGAGTAAACAATTAATATTATATTCATAATAAAAGTCAAATAAAAAAATTCATAGACCACAAAATCTGATTGATAGTAAACAAAGAAGCAGACTAACAATGGTGAAATATAGGTTGAAGAGAAAAATGGACACCTATACCCTATTTTCACTGAATTTTCCCATAATAAAAAAATATTTAATCAAAAAAAAATATTCGTATTGGATTTGAAAAGCATGGAGGACACATGCCTCACTGTGAACTAAAAACCTAACTTTCTTGGATGCCTCATCGGTGCTCGGTTCAGATCAAAACAACAAATCTGAGACTCGACCCAACCTCGGCTTCAAATAAATCCCCACCAGCAAACAACCTCGCTCAAACTAATTTTTTAGGACCTCATCCTCTCCCTTGGTGAGTGATCCAGCTTCAAAGTGGACTCGTCTCCCTCTTATTAAGGCTAAGCGCGGCCTGTAGATATGATTTCTCTCAAATGTCGCAACTACTACTACATGAAACCTTATCATGTTTTCTGTTTTTATTAATTATATTTTCATATATATATATATATATAATAGAAAACAAATTAGAATTATCTTAACATAAATTTCTAATTTATAATTTATATAAAAGTCATTCAATGCTAATATTCCATTAAATAATTTTTCTATTATTATTTAAATATAAATTTATGTTTCTGTTAAACAATTTACATTATCAATCAAATTAATACACAGACACAGACACACACATAAATTACATTGATAAATTTAGGTTATCATAAAAATGAATTATTATCATTATTAATCTTATTATAATTAATTTAAATGTATATTCTCATATTATATTATTCATATTAACATAATTCAAAAAAATTATAATGTATTGTTCAAAAATATTCATAATAGATTTTTTTATATAAAATATCATGTTATAATAAGAAAAATGTTTATAATATTATTCTTATAAATAAAAATATTTACTTATGAAAGTAAAAATTTAGTCATAATTAATAACTAAGAATTATAATTTCACATATATATATATTTATATATCATATATTAGAAAATATAAATAGATTGATTTTATAATTATTTATACCTCAAAGGCAAACATAAAATTAAATGGGAATATTAATAGTTCAATTGTTACAAAATATTGTTACATGAAATATTTGGTACATAATATTATAAAATAATAAATTTTAAATGGAATTTATATTTTCATTATAAAAAATTTTTATATTGTAAAATTAACAATATATTAAACAAACATTATAATAATAATATTAAATTTAGTTATTAGTATTTATCAAAAAATTATATGTGAAAATAAATTTCAAAAAATTATAACTAATTTATATGCCATCGTGTATTTCAATAATGAAATTTGAAAATTATATAAATTCAAGAAAAGGAAAACATTAATTTTAAATGAAACCATATGGTTCTTTTAAAATATAATATTTATTTGACTTATAGATAGTTTAGTAATTAAAATTATTTTAATGAAAATTAGGGTGTTATATGAATCATTCCAAGGGACCTTCTACCCATCCATAGAGGGCCTGACTATATATTTTTTTCTCTCTAGAACCAGATCATCATTAAGAAGCTATTCAAAGATATTTACCAACTCAATGGATTCATCGTCCCTATTAGGACGGTTCCTAATCATTACCTTACCCCCTAATTCATGGTTCATGATATTTCAGCCTATATTATTATCCTACCTAGTTTCTTAAGAATCATCTACCTTGCCTATCTATCCAGTACCACCCCATGGGAAAACCAATAAAGCCTATCAAGAACCCACGGGAAGCCTAAGACCTCTATAATTTTCTCAAACCGGCTTTGGTCGACCCTATACTGGTCAACCCAGCTGATGCGTGACATGGTTGGATGGGCATTTTTGATCCCATTGGGCTGACAACTAGAGACGAGCATTAAAATAATGATGTTGGGAGTGATCTAGACTAAAAAATATTGATATATAAACAGAAATAATCTGAATAAAATGGTTGTGGAAATAAAAAAATTAACTTAAGTAGTAGAACATACCTCATGTGACCTCTTGGTCCACAACAGGGCATATAACCACACTTGCTCCAAGAGAGACCCAAAATAGGGGAATCTAAAACTAAAAAATAAAGTATGCATGAGAACTAATTCAATTAGTAATAATTCCATGGATAAAAAATGATTTATTCCATTACATATAAAAAGAATCACAAACCATGATAGTTTGAAAATTCAACCACATTAGAAAAATATTTACCATTCTTAAATAATTAGGTAATCTATTTTTATGAAAATACTTTCCATTTTATCACATTTCCAAATTTATTACATGTATTCATAGTCATTTTAGAATGAATGAAAAGAAGATGAAAATTGAAACATGTATTTTTACAAAGGGATAAAAAACCATGAAACAAATGAAATTGAAATCATTTTATAATAGCCATGTCATAAAAGATCACCATGGTCAATCTCTATATTAACTAGTATAAATAGGATCCTATGAACAATGTAAATTAGTTAAAGGTTATATAAAAACCAAGAACAACATTATCTTCATGTATAAGACACTAGTAGAGGAAACCCCCAAAACCTAGTGGTCTTCTATCATCATTCATAGTCATTTATTTAGAGTTTTAGCATCATTCATTCTATATGAAACATGGATGTACCACTTATCAATCATGTAGATTACTAAGCCTATACCACCCATCAAGATACCACATACATCCCATATTCCCTATTTTAGGTTGTGGTGAGATTTTATAAAACTATCATACATGACCATATCTTTCTGTTTATTAAAAACACACTCAGCCTCTCAGCACTAATCTCCCTCATTGAGAACATCCCCATACTCCTATCACACAATAAAAAATGAAAAATTATTTTTACAAGGAACATATCATAATTCATTCATTATACATTCCCATACTTTTCTAAAACATGAAAGAATAACTAATGATGTGTGTTCCTTTTTCCCAAAGCCATTATTAAAAGATCAAAATTGGCTTAATTATTTACAAGAATTGAAATTAATTTTATAATATATAATCCCTAAACACTTTTATGTTTCCAAAATCATTTAAAAGATCAATTAAACAAACAATGTTGTACGATTTTAAAAACAAACATGAACCCTTTCTTATAATGATGCAATTCTTTCAAGAATTTCAACCCACCATTTGGCCATGAGTTCACACCAGACCCCATATTCTGAAATCACATTAGAGATATTTGGAAAACCAAACATATTATTTTAATTTTATAACTATACTAGCCAACAGTCCAAAAGACTTAGTAAATAGTCACTACATATTCAGAACAACATAAGAAATAACTTTTTATGAGAGGTCACATAAGACCAAAAGGGTGTTAGAAATAAATTTATTTTTCCAAAAAATGGCATAATAATTTCGAGAAACAGAAACATGATTTCATAGCATGTATGTATTTCATAAATATAAAACATATTTTCAAAACAAGAAATAAATCAAGGTATTCTAATTAAATGCATAAGAATAGGGGACCAACCTCTAGGTGTAACCAAACCGAACCTTCAGTCCTTGATGCATTCTAACTAAATGTTGATGCTCACCCACTATAAATATTCACCTTCACATACATATAATGAATAGTATTTACTATTCACACATCCTCATGGCGATGATTATGTGCATAGGGATCCTTACATATATGCATATATGCTTAAACTATTTCCACTCAAATACGTATGCAATTTCATATATATACATGGTTAAACCTAGACCCATACATGTATAGTCACAGCCATGGATTATTATAAATGTAACAGGGGAGCCCATATATACATATATACTTTCATATGCACATGTATGAAAGTCACCTTAAACCTGAAAACTCAGAACCACTCAGATTTGTCCAACACACTACCCAACAAATACTATAGAAAATAAAAATTCATCCCCCATGTTCGAAGAACCTCAACTAAATTATTAAGGACCCATAAACACCATAATAAATTCAAATAAAGGGTGTGAAACCAACAAGCGGTATATAATCCATACCTTATATTGCAGCAGCTAACCAAAATAACAAGTCACAATCCAAAACAACTTTTACTAAATATCATAGACTCATTAATTAAAAAATCATCCAAATATAAACTACTTTAAAAAGAAGATGATATGAATTCCTTACCCAAATCATTGGCGGGCAGACTGAGTCAAAGTGAACCACTTTTCCTTTATTGGCAGTTGTCGGTACACACAAAATAGAGACCCAGGGAGGCCTTCACATAACCTAGAATCGAAAAAACAAGAAGAAACCTGGTTAAAACCTGATGATAGGTTCACAAAAATTTCATAGGTTGACATGGAGACCAAATTATGGATTGATATAGGGAGGTGAAGGGAGAGCAGACCATGACGTGGATAATAAGAGATAAATGAGGAGAAATCTGGGCCAACTTAAGGGAGGAAATGAAGTCATAAGAGGGGAGGTCACATGTTGATAGGGGAGCCCATGTTGGGCCACATCACACTATAGGGATAAAGGTTGTGGGAGGATGTTTAATTGGAGATGATCTTACGAGAATGAGATAGTGTCAGCGGGTGTTTTTCTAGAAGAGAGGTCATCAATGGGTGGTTAGGTCACACAACAAGGTGAGGGGGTGATATTGGGGTGCACTGCGGTGGGGGTGAGGGAGGAAGAAGAGGAGACCGCCCTTTTAGGTTTAGTAAAACCCTAAAAAAGAAAATAATTTAACATGAATAATAGAAATAATAATAATAATCTTAATGATAATTATATTTTTATACACAACAATAATAATAAAAATAAAAAATTACTAAATTGTCATTTTATTTCATTTATTATTTAATTTTTATTTTAATTTAATAAATTATTAAAAAAAGAAACAAAAAAATAACAACATCTTCAAAGTGATGGTTCGTGGCATGAAAATTATCCCCACCATAAAAGTTTCAGTCCCCCAGAAATCCTCAACAGGGTCTAGAAAAAAAATATAAATATAAATTATTTCATAGTTAAAGGTGTTCTCTGACGAATGACGAGTGGGGAGAAGGACATATCACTATAAATAGAAATGTAGACTCACAAATTTAACTAAAAAGACCAAAATGGATCCCCAACTATCTGCCACCAACCCCAAAATATTAAACACTTCTAATTGATCAGTCAAGGGAAAAGTACTCTCATGACATATAAAATAACCCATTAAACTGCAAGACCTAATATATTGAAAAACATAACCCATACATTTGACAAATATAAGAAACCTAGTTTAAACCACATCAGGGATGACACATCAATAAAATTAATTCAACAAACCCATTGGGGATAGTTGAATCCTAATATTTACTCAAGAAATGAACAAGGGGATAGATATATATTAATTGGAGTATCTACCGCCAAGGCAACACCAGGAACGAAACTCAATTAAGGAAATGGTGAGGTCCGAACGAACACGACACCATTAGGTACAAACCAATGTCTTAGAAAAATCTGGAATACCAATCACTTGGAGGCCCGAATGGACTCCAAATAATAAGGCTTTAGTTGAAGTCATTTCACATTGATGGAAGCTTGAAGAGACCAATGATGGGTCTCCACACTATAAGAAGAAACCATCTTAACCAACTAGCATTGAAAAAAAAGAAACCTGAAATAGAATAAATTGGATGCTAACCATACAAACTATTCTCCCACTATTTGGGACCCGATTATCCAAGATCCAAAGATAATATAAAATATTAAGTAGTTTTCTACTCCCATTAGCATTACCATACTCGAATGGGCCCTAACCGACACTATGTTCAACTCACGATTCTATTCTTACATGGACAAACACACATCGATCTATATGTATGAGGGCATCAGAAATATATTTCAAGAGAGTGAGAAAATCCCCACTCATTATAACCAAGGACAAAGTCATTCACCAACATGGTTCATTTCAATGAAACTGCATCCTCATGACCCTTCCACCATTGGGACCATTCCAGATGGAATAGTTATACTAAACCTTAAACTATCTACAATTTCCAAATAGAAGATAGACACTAGGCCAATGTATTATTCATCCCCTATTGGGTATTGACTTCATTCCAGCATCAATCAAGGACTTATGGATGTAGATTTGGTGATTTAAACTTTATCTACCACCCAGTGAGGTGTTGAAAAATCACAGATTAAAACTTCTTCTTATTTTTGGAAAATCTACCAAACCACCTATCAGTTAGAAGAATAATAATATAAAACATTAAAAATCCCACATTACTATATCACAACACCGTCACCTATATTGTGCACAAGAAGATGCATTGGCATTTACCTATCACTCTGAACAAGAAACATCTGATGTAAGAACACACGAAATACACCTTCACTCATAATAATGTATTCATAAATTATCCAGAGTGAAACAGGATTTAATTTAAGTAGAACTCCTTGAATGGTTTTTCATCAAACACCTTCCCACTTAAATTGAAAAAAACATATAAATACACCACTGAACATGATTAGTGCAACTAATAGAGACATTAAGAGGTGTCAGATTTTAAATCTAGTCCCAAACAACATGATATTATCACAAACAGTGATAATAGAATTTTATAAATAGATTTTCTACAATAGTGGCCTAACAAAAAAAAATTCAATAACCAAAGAAACAAAATATCAAAAGGCCATTTAAAACTGAAGCTAGAATAGAATACATCAGACTAATTCTATTTTTCCTCACATGATTGCATTCCACCACATCCCGATAGGACCTTCAGACCCACCAGGGTTGAACAACACCTTCGATGAATAAGGTAACTCAAAAAAACAATGTCTCATTAAAAAATCCACCAACACTATCTCACTACAAGAGGGTTTTTTAATTTAAAAAGAAGGGGGTATAATCAATATCATAATCTCGAGAAAAAGTTGTTTTATTGATCAACAGGAGGATTTTACAATGGTGAATCATCTGTGGTCACACTTTAATATTACATTAACTCTTCACGGGAGTGTACACTAGACAATGTGGAAAACCAATCACCCTATCTAGCTGATATGTTAACAAAAAAATTCCCCAAACCCGAAATAAACACGTGATGGGAATCAACACAAGGCATCTTTAATCACTTCTCAAAAAAGGCCACTATCCATCACATAAAACAAACTTCTCGACAAAACGCAGACATGAAACATCATTTAAACCTAGAAACACCAATTTTATAAACAAATAATCACATAATAAAACCAATCATCCTAAATGAATTTTACACATTATAAATAATTTGAGCACCAAAAACTAATTAAAAATAATAGTTAATTTTATGTACCTTTGAACACAAATAATTCCACACATCCACTAATCAAAACATGCTTAAAAATTAATACTAGGTTAAAAACCCAATAACCCACTATTGGTATTCCATGATGTCTCTCAGATATACAAATTCATGTGGAAAATCGACACTCATATAAACATACCAAATCTATATCTAGTATCCATATATGATAGATTTATAATAACACAAAAGGTAAAACAAATAATTTGGAAATTATAATTTCCATGAAACATTGATTTCACATTTCTCAAAAATTTCAATATCTAAAAAGCATTTTCCCAAAAATTTTCCAATTTATGATTTATAAAAATTTCAAATATCCCCAAATAGTTGCATAAAACATCCATTTTCAAATCAACACATTTATTTTCCAAACGATCCAATATTTTAATTTTGGAAATCTAATTTCACGGGACCATTCGTCAAATTTAAAAACCGAGAAAAACAGCCCAAGGCCAACTAAAACTCACACCAATAACATCTAAAAAAATAAAATTTACTGAATGAATCGGGATTCAAAATTCTAAAACAATTAACTCATACACACGACTGGGTAACACGGTTCGGTAGACCATGTACCAAATAGGTGAGCACATGCGATGTCATTAGAGGAAAATTAATGGTCTTCACAAGGCTTTCTATGTTGTGCATAGAAACCATGCACCCCTCCAAAATGACAAGAAAAAATCTACAAAAACTAGAAATACCACCCAATAGGGACTTCAAAATAAAAAAATGATATCCAAGTATAGACTTCGAGGCATGGAAATCCAAAATGACAATGGAAATCCAAGTGTCATTTCAAATTTGTGGAGATCAAGAAACTACTGTTAATTGAAAAATTTCTTTCAAACAAATTTGACTCGAAACTATCGAAAAAACCCCAAAAGGAATGGGAAAACTCCCTTTGATACCATTATGTAATGAACCAACACAATGTGACCCCGAACCTGTCACATGTGCTGATCTATGAAATGGACCAAAGGGAGTTCTGATCCCCACGGGCTGGAAATGAGTGTTGGGAATCCAAATAATGTAGTTGGGAATGATTTAGCATAAAAAATATAGACAGATAATATTAAATAAAATGAATAAACAGAGATAAGAAAAAATAACGTAATAGTGAAGCATACCTAAAGTGACCTTATAGTTCAACATGTGACACAAAACCACACTCACTCCAAGAGAGAACCAATCTCGAGGAACATGAAACTAAAAAATAATGTAGTCGTGAGCACTGAGATGATTAGTATAAACATTAAATATAAACAATTTGATTTTCCATTACCATTATAAATATACCCAAATCAATATAGTTTGAAAAAACAACCCCATAATAATAATATTTACCATCCGTACAGTTTTAGGAATTCCATTATACGAAAAATCAATCCCTTTTTATCACATTTCCAAAATTGTTTACGAGCATGTATAGTCATTTTAAAATGAAATAAAATCAGTTTAAGAGGGAAATATGTATTTTTAATGGGGGAGGGGTGGTGGTATTGAATAACTAAGATGGAAATAATTTCGAAACACCATATCATAAACGAGCACCATGGCCTGACAATAGATGAAACTAGAAAAAAATGGGACCGTAAGAACCTCATACCTTAGTGAAATGTGGTATAGAAACCATGACCAACAGTGTTATCATGAATGATCCACTAGTAGGGGACACCCCCATAACCAAGTGGTCTCCCATTATCATCCATAATAGCATAGTAATTATTGTAGCATTAGTCCTTCTAGATGAAACAGGGAGGATCCACATCTTAATTCTCTTGTGTACAAGTCATTGTCCAGCCAAATAAATACCTCAAGATTCCCATGTGATCGATTTTTTGGTGGTGGAGAATTTTCCTAAAACTAACATACATGAAAATTTCATCTTCTTTAATCAAAATCTAACTCACTCTCTCACCACTATTCTACTTCACTGAGCACATCACCCCTTTTTCATCAATGAAAGAACACAAGTCCCTTTACATGGAACATGTCAATATCCACACATTAAACACGAACATAATTTTCTAAAATAAGGGGGGAATTCATCATGAGGGGTTTTTGCATTTTCACAAATTGTACTTAATGTGAAAAATACATAATTATTTACAAAGAATATGATTCATTTTAGAATTCATAATCATTGAACACCTTTATGATTAAAAATCACTTAAAAAATAAATCGAACAACCAATGTACTACACATTGAAAAACAATATAGAATCAATTATTACAATAATAAAATTATTTTAATAAAGTAAAACCAAAATTTGATCATGATTTCCCACCAAAACCCATCATTGGAAATCACATAGGTGATTTTTTGAAAACCAATTATGTCATTACACTTTTATAACTAAAACATCTGAAAGTCCAAACTCTTTTACACATATTCATTACCAATTAAAACCCACATAAAAAATCACATTTTATGAAATGTGACTTGAGACAAAATGGTTGTTATAAACACATTTCAATTTCCAAAACAAATGCAAAAAAATTTCTAGTAACCGTAACCATATTTCATAGTATGTGTATATTGAATAAATTTAAAATATGTTTTCAAAACATGCATGAAAACATTGGATTAATGTTAAATGCATGTGAATGGGGGACCTTACATAGGGTGGAACCAAGACAAACAATCATCCCTTGACACTTTTTAACAAAAAATTATCTATCCCCCACTAATCATATACACCTTCACATATATGTAAGGACACCTAGACCATATTCACACATCTTCATGGCCCATAACATATGTTAGGGGATCATTAGATAAATGATTATAGGAATATACTATTTGTCACGCACCTATGTTATAATTTACATATACATACATAGAAACACATAGCCATATAAATGTGTATTCACCACCATAAATGATTATACTTGTAATAAGGGAAACCACATATACATATATACTTACCCTTGCACACACATATGTGAGTCATAATAAACATAACAACTCAAAACCACTCAGAATCGTCCAAAATAGTACACAACATATATTTGAAAGCATAAAAACTCCATGCAAAAGTTCAACACACCTAAACTAACATTTTTAAAACCCATAAACGACATTATATTCTAAAATAAAGGGTTTGAAACCAACCAGTGGCATAAAATCTATACCACAGATGGCAGCTGTGAACTGAAACAACACGTCAAAATCAAAAACAACATAAATTAAATAGTAGAGGCTCAAAAATTACAAAACCCCCAAATATAAACTATGGGTCAAATAAGATGTGAGGAAAACCTTACTTGAAATCATTTTCTAGTGGATCGAGTTTGAGCGAACTGATTCACCTTCGATGGAGATTTTTAGAACACACATGAACCAATCTCGAGGAAGAGATCACATGAACTAGAACTAGAAGAATAAAAAATAGGTTAAAACCAAACCCTAGGTTTGGAATAATTGTATATGTCGATGAGGAGACCAAATAATGATTAGAAATATGGAGGATAATGGAATGTGGACCATACCTCAGAGAATCGTATAGAATTAAGGAAAAAATCCGAGCAGAATTAAGGGAGGAGAGGATGTCATAGGAGGGAAGGTCACATATCAAAGGGGGGAACCTTGGGAGGGCCGCCTCACTCTTCCAGAAGAGAGGCCGTGAGAATATTTGTGGCTAGATATAATCTTGCTGGAAGGAGGTGGCGTCGGTGGGGGGATTATCAAAAAGAGAGGGCACAAGTGTGTGGCTTTGTCACGCAATATGGAGAAGGGGGAGGTGCAGGTGCACTGCATAGTGAGGTGATGGGAAAGGATGTGGGGACCCAACTTGGATTAATCAAAACCCTAAAAAAGAAACTAAATTAAATTGTATAATAATAATAATAATAACCAAATTGATAATAGTATTAGTATATAAAATAATAACATTATCATCATCATTATTAAAATATTTTATTTTATTTTATTTTTTCTCTCATATTGATTTTAATTTAATAAATTTTATAATTTATAAAAATACTCAAATATAAATGAAATAACCTCAATAGAAAAGTTCCTGGTCAGAGTTTGACAATCAACCACCATTTATGGCTCTAATTCTTAATTATTCCACTGCCACACTGAGGAACCTCTAGCGACTGTAGGGTCAAAAATATAGCCTCCAGTCCCACATAAAAACTCATATTCTCTCTTAAATCCTTCATAAACTTAGTGAAAATTTCTCTCAACAAAGGAATCATTTCCCATAATTTTCTATTTCTTTCCTTTGTGCAGTCTCCCATAAATCACCATGCATTAAATATATGTTTTCTTAAAAAAAGTTATTGGAATAAATTTTATCATGGAAATTATAAATAATTTTTACTATTTTAAGAAATATAAATTGATGGAATAAATATATGTTTTGAAATAATAATGAAATTATATTATTTCATTTGCCTTTTGTTATATTTCTAAATGGATTATTTTTTAATGAATAGTTAAAAATACTTAATTTAAAAATAATTTAATTATTTTATTTTTAAATCGTAATTTAAAAGTTCCATTATTATTTATATTTAAAATTTAAATAACATATAATCTATTTTTTATATATAATTTAAATAATTCCAATGAAATCAAAATTGTATTTTATATGATAGATAATCATTTTTTCAAAAAAAATACATGTTTCTAAAAACAACATTTCATTTCATTTTAAACATTGGTTTAAATGTTTTTTTGGTATACTGGTAGATATTGAATCCAAAAAATGGACTCCATATTAATAATTAAGAGTTTCATACATTGTTCGTAGTTCCCTTTTATTTCATACATCCTGAAAAGTAACCTTATGAAAATTTATGATTTCTGTAGAGAGAAAATTTGATAAAAAATGTTACAACTATTGAATAAGGAATCATATTAATCCATAGATATGAATATATATAATTTAAGTATTTAATTTAATATTACAAATAAATTATTCTAAATTGTGTTATTTTTATTAAATTTATCATTGCTGAATTTATTTTTTTGTTTAATGAAATAGAATATTCTAAAATTTCTATATTTTTCTTTAAATTTATTATATATTTTCACATTGAGATAAGTAGATGTCATAAATGAATAAAAATGATAATTTTTAACATATTTAATTGAATTGTGATATTTATTTTAAAATTTATTATGGTGGTATAATAATATTAAATTCATACACAACACTGACATTGTGCCTGATCAAGCATGAAAATTATAAATGTAATTGATTTTAAAAAATTTAAAAAGGAATAGTATTTCAATTATTTATGAATTCATAAGAATTTAGGGGTAATAGTAATTTATAAATTAGGTAGAAAACTTTTTTATTCAAATTCATTTCTTATATTGACCTATCTAATGTCAAAATATGTGTATATATATTAAAATTACATTAACAAAATTTCATATAAACTAATAAGATATTTATTGATTTAAAAACAATAAAAAATATGGAAAGAAGAAAATTTGGAATAGATATGGTCTAAATATTCATCCCTTAATCCATCATTTATATAATTTTTACAATATAAATAAATATATTACCCTTCAGTATTAAAAACATTAATACGATATATATGGTTAAAATTGGTAAATGAAGGGTTTAAACCCAATGATAAGGTTTTGAATCCTAGATAAACCTATCACAATTTTATTGTATAAATATACTTCAACATTACTTTATGATATATTTTATGTATTTCCCTATTTTCTCTTCGATCAAATGAATAGAAATTTGATATATTAAAATATTTTATGAAATTCCAATTTTGTCCTGATAATCAATATAGAAGAAAATTTTCAAGCATCTCATCTACACACTTCAATAGCCTTTTATATCAGATAGTTATTAACAAAATAATTTATTAAAATCCCTCCCTAGGTCCAATAATTAATTTTTTTGATCAAAATTTCATCCATTCAAGGCTTTATAAGAAATTCATTTGGGTTTTCTCAATGAAAAGTTATAACTATTAACGAAGTACTTTAAATTTTGTTTCTTCTTACACCATCACCCAATCTATTGTATTAATGATAAAAAAATATATGGAATGATACATATAGTATTATGTTATTATTTTTATTTAATTACCATTTTCTACATCGTTTAAAATAAAAAATAAATGTGAGTATCACTTTTGAGAACTTATGGAATTGAACCACCATATAATCATATAATTCATTTTCCAGCAAAATAAATATTTTTTGGCTATAATGATTTATTTATTTATAAAAAAAATTTATGAAATAATTATTCTTCATGATTTATAATATATTTTTTATATTATTAAATCATAATATATTATAAAATGATAATGTCACTCAAGCATTCATGTGGACTACCACATCGATGAAGAGATGTGATTTGTTTTCCATTTCCATATTACATAGATGATAATAATGATATATATAATATATATATATGATATTTATGATATAATTTTGTTTTTAAATGGTAAATAATTATTTAATGGTAATGTCATGTCCTGAACCAAATGGTAGGAGAAGGAGTTCCACATAACCTCATTTACACTTCCCCATACGCAAGAGGTTACCGACTAACAGATAGGGTCTCAAGTGGAAGCATGGAGAGACTATAACCTCGTTATTCTACTACCAAACTAGCCATTGACAATGCTTGTATTTTTCAATGAAAAAAATGTAGATAAATGGATTATCAATCCGAACTAGGGAAAGAGTGATATATTTTACAATTTATCATCACTTTTTATTCACTGATAAAAAAACCTTTATTAGTGCATTATTATTAGCACCGAAAAAGGGTATCCTTTATCAACAGATTATTCTTATCATTTATAATGGGAAATAATTATCTGTGCTTTATTTGTAACAGTGGTGAAGGGTACCCTTTATCAGCACCTTGTTTTCAGTGATGATGAATATTTATTTCATCAATGATTTTTTAGTGTTGATAAAGGTAGGAATAAATAATATGAAATAATTAAATGAAATAAAAATAAATTTTTTTTCTTCATTATAATATTAAAAATTTCGTTAATTAAAAAATTATTCATAGAAATGAATAAATTGATTATAAATTATTAAATATTAATTTTTTTAAAGAGATAATTATAATAAAAATTGTTATTAAATTGTATATATTAAATTTATAGATATATATTGTTTTATATTAAAATTATTTATATATGATAAAATATTTATGTTATCAAAATTAAATATTTTTATATTTATTGAAAAATGGGTTATAATTAATAAGTAATATGAATTAATCATATTGACTAATTACATAGACCACAACTTATAATTGTATGTCGTTTGACTTTTCAATTTAACACAGATCAAATCTATGTCATATTGATTTCACATATACATATTTAAAGAATTTTTATATACAATACAGACATATAAAATTTTCCATTTATCCATTATTTTTAAATTGTTTATATTCTTAATTTTATTTAATTTCACTCATTTTTAACTAATATGCATGCAGTTAAAATTAGATATTCCATATTAATGTAAAAAATGTTATAGTAAAAAAATATTTACGAATAAAAATATTTAAGTTTTTTTACTATATTTATACAGGTATATATTTATAATTATAAATTAATAAATATTTTTTAAACATGTTTATATAATTATAAATATATAATTATATATATATATATTAGTAATTATAAAATTTATAATTAAATCACTTAAATAATGTATATATTTTATATATTTATTTTTATATATAATTATTGAAAATATATTTGTAATTAAATAAATATATATATTTATAAAAGTATTATTTTATTAAATAATATTTCTATATTTATAAAGAAATAATAATAAATAAAAAAAAATTAAATGGAATAAATTTACAATATTTATAATTATATATAGTTATTGAGTAAAAATAAATATTTATATTTTTTATTTATAATTATATTTATAAAACTTTAAATAACACATAGGTAATTAGTGCGGATAAATGAATATTTATTGGTTCTTTTTTCTTACTGATAATGTTGAGCCTTTATCATCACTTATAAAATGAACATTTATTAGTGCTATATGTTTAGTTCTAATAAATATTCATTTTTCAATTCATTAGAAAGAATAATAGATAAAAGAGTCATTATCTAAATAAATATCCAAATCCATTTCTAAACCCGCATCGATATCAGAAGCTTTCAATGGAAGACACCCACTATCGTCACTCCTTAGTAAATCGATGCTCAAATCACACCACCTGACAACCTCTAGTATCTAAAAAATATCATCCAACGTCTAGTGTTATATTAAAAATAGGTTTTTTGAAGAGGGTCTCAAATTTTCTTCAACATGGAGAGGTATCCCTTCTTAAATTCCTTGTGTATTTTTGGATTCATTTTTCATTTTTTCTTTGATGATGCAATTTTTTGGGGTCTGATTATTGTCTACTATCAAGGTAGGCATTATGATATTTTTATTTCACAATTTTAATTCAACTCTTGGTCTCTCATGTATAGTTTATTGTTTCCAGAAATTATGAGGAATTATAGGGACACATAGAATTTATTTAGTAGTTTTATTTTATTTACAATTACAAAATTTATCTCCCAAGATTATCATATATATTTTTCATTTTCATTTTATCAATGTATTCCATACATGTGATATTTTAGAAATATAAATAGGGTAGTTTGTGTGTCAGAGATTTGAAGTTATGTTAAGGTATTTATTTTATATTATACTTCTTAATATCATTATTATTTTTTACTTCACTAGGTTTGTGTGGTAAACAAATGAATGGATGTATCATGGTAGTTTTTATTTAAATTGTTTCTCGTATATTTATTTATTTTTGGGTGAAATCAATCCCATTGTGTTTTTTATGCCCTGGTGCTTATTGACAGCCCCAGGGGGATCGATAATGTCCCTTGTTAAATGTGTTGTACCTTTTATCAATAATCCAAAATCCTATGTCTCTACACCGTTAGAAAAATAATTTTATTTTTATCCCTCTTTAGATTAAAATAAAACTATTTATAATTTCTTTTAATAATAATATATGAAATATTATATATTGATGATATGTACTATTTTCCAGCAACATTATAATTTTTAATCCTCATCCAACCCCATATCTCAATAAATTGAAAAATATATCATTTTGAGATTACACTATTCTTAGTTGTTCAACTTTTTTTGAGACTTATATAGCTCTATGAGAATGTATAATTTCATTCGTAGATATATAAATTTTCATGAATTTACCCCCCCCCCCCTTGAGAATTTATTTAACTAATAACATGTGAATTTATATGAAATCACATTTATACATAATTATATGACATGTATGAACACTAATGGAAAATGATGATATACCCACAGTTCAAAACCGTGGGTATAGACCCCAAAACAGTGGGTATAGGCTATACCCCCAGTTTGGGAAACCGTGGTCGTTTGTGGCGTCGGTATAGGTCCATGACAAATACCCATGGTTTGGAGAAACCATGGGTATAGGTTTTTCCACCTTGTCATAACTCTATAACCACGGTTTGGAAACCATGGGTATAACATATTTTAAAAAATTGTTTCTCGAGAGATTCAATCTCACGACCGATTCTTCGTTCACGAGTGGCCTTACCACTACCCCATCAACACATATATGTATTTTTTATATATTTTTTTATTAAATATATTTATTAAAACCATGGGTATAGAGGAATAAACTATGGGTATAGAACTCCCTCCAATTGTTTTGTGTTCCTGCAGAAAAATTAAACTTCCCACACCCAAGCGGGAAACCAATACCCACTATTTGAAAAAATCGTGGGTATAGGATTTTTTACGCGACGACTATACCCACAGTTTTTTGGGAAATCGTTGGAATAGGTCACCTTATCCCCACGGTTTTGGGTAAACCATGGGTATATGCATTTTTTGATACCATATACCCATGGTTTGGAGAAAACTGTGGGTATAAGGTAGCCTATGCCCACGATTTGGGGGAACCGTGGGCATAGGTTATCAAAAAATGCGTATACCCACGGTTTTCCCAAAACCGTGGTGTTATGGTGACCTATTCCAATGGTTTTTCCGTAAAATGTGGGTATAGGTCCATTTTATAGTAGTGTAAAAATGATTGTTAAAACATTTTACTATTAAAATAATTATCATATAACGAATATACCACACTCCATTATATAAATTGACATTCCGACCACAATATTTTAAATTCTTTTTAAATTTTCAATTTGTTTCAACATAAAATTTCAGTAATTCATCTTAAATATATAAAATAATTCCGTCGCGTACATTTATTGTTAAATAAATATACCATGAATTCCATGAGTCACCTATAAATGAAACCAAATGTCAACTCACTAATAATCAAAATTAAGACAGTGGTCATTATTAAGGTAGAGATTTATTATCATAATTCATCTATTGAACCTATATGTATTATGTCATCCACGTTGATAACAACATTAAATATATAAATAAAATTATTATTTTTGTAATTATTACGATCAATTCCTTATTTTTTTGAATTAAGGTTTCTATAATATTCCTCTAACCTTCAATACCATGATCTTATTTATTGTTTTAATTCATACCTCACCCTATTCAATTTAAAAAAACTATTCTCATATTAGTGAATGAGAAAACTATATGTTGGGTGATGTAATTCCAATTCATTTAATAGATTAGTACTTGCTAATTTTACATCGAGTTTTCGAATCATGAATATATTTGGGATGGGTCAGTGTGGTGGTATGACATCCCATGAGTCTTGGGATGATTTTAAACACAGATATACCATTAGTTTTAAATGTAATAACTCTTTATTTTTCTACATCATTTATTTTAATATTGTTTTATATATTATAGTTGATTAAATGATATATTGTTATTCTTGTTCATCATATTTTAGTTTTCTATTACTCATTAAAGATTTTTATTGTATTTTCATTTGTTTAGGGGATTATTGAATGATTTTATGTGGGGTAATTATCTTCTTAAATTCAATCACCCATTTTCATAAATATAATTAAATTATTTGATACAATCCAATGCCGATTCTTTTTTATTTTAATTATCTAAAACATTCACTTATGATAATGAATATCATTGGTGTAATTATGCCAATGTTATATAAAATTATTCTTGTATGAACAGAAAAGGATGGATAGGAACAGAAAATGGATTCATGATAATCGTTTGAAAAAAAATATGTAGATGAAGTTTAAGAGTTCATCATGTATACAATAAAGCATGCAGATGGACCTTATATAATTCGATATTCATGTTTACATTGTTTTTATTCATGAAAAATTAGTTCGGATAAGTTAAAAAAATATTAATATTTATGTCACTCCAATGATTAATGGATCAAAACCAAGGATTGGTTGTGAATCACTCACAATGTAAAGAAAAAAAATGAGGATTCTCAATGAACATAACTAATGTTGGTTAACTACTTCTTAGCATGGAATCTAACCTAATCTTCTTACCCATTATCCACGTGATGATCTCATAACAAACATAGAGAGAAACAAACTAATTAAATTCTTGATCATTGATAGAATATTTTGTAGAAAAAAATAATTTTTTGTAATGATTTTTTGGAAAACACATGTTACTGAATATGCCAAATGAGAATCAAAAAATGATATGAAAGAAAGCTATTCCCACTTGTTTAAATAATGAATAAAATTATGAGAAGGATAAATAAATGTGAGTGTTTAGTGGTGATATTTTATAGATAGTGGAGAAAATGTGTCAAATGAGAGCATCATGAGGATGCCAAATAACAAGTTTGGTTTTCCTTCTAATCTAAGAGGTAGTTAACCATAAATAATGATGTGAATAGTGAATTCTTTTTTTGGTATCAATGTTGTGAGTGATGTACAACCGATCATTATTTTGGAACCTCAGATCAATAAAGACATATTGTCTTAAATATCATTAATTTGTTCATTGTTTCTTGACCATTATAAAGTATTCTAATTCATAATGATGTTCATAAAAAATACACATTTTAGTTATTATATTATATTTAGACTAAAGAAACCCATTATATTGTTATAAAGGAAATGTTATGATATACATTTTCTATTTTATTTATAAATTATATAATTAAACATTGATTTTATTTTCATTATTCTCGGTATATTTTTATTATCTTAAAATATTTTTATCCATGTTTCATTTTTTAATATGAAGAGAAACAACACATTCCCCACTCAGTCATAGAGGTATTCTTTTTTTCTTCATCGTATAATTAATTTCCATAGAATTAATTTTTTTGTTTCATATTTATGTTTAATTTATTTAATTTTAGTATTAATCGCATAATTTTTTTTATATACATTAGGTTTATATTATTCGATTTGGGGTTCTCTTTCCATCTTTTATCCCTTTCTGCACCAAAATAACAACAAAATTATTCCCTCTCAAAAACTTTTAACTCATGTAGTGTTGCATTTATCACTTTATTGCATTATCACTTCACTTACCTTATAGGAAGAGGAATGACAATGACTTTGCTCAATTATAGATGAAATTGTGATGTTTTCATAGTAATGTCATAGTCCACCTAATTAGGTTATATTTCATATTTATATTTTATTTATTTATTTTTAGAATTAATCACATAATAAATTTTTTCATATACTAGTGGTTTCTATTGATCGTGGTTGTGTTCTATATCGAATATTATTATTTATTAACCCTCAAAACCATTTTAAACCTAAATTGTTTTATTTATCACATTATTTCAAGTTCTATCCATTACGTTTTATGTTAGAGTAAAACCACTTCATTTTCTCAATTACAGAGGTAATATTCAAGTTTTCCTAGTAAAAGCATTGTCCATTGAATTACTGTATTTTTTTATATTTATGTTTTATTTATTTATTGTTAGTATTACTCGCATAATAATTGTGTTCATATACAGGTGGATTCTTTTATTCATGTAGGGTTTCTCTGTCTATCAATTATCGCTTTCTTCAATAAAAACATCAACATTTTTGTTCTCCCTAAAAAATCACCCCTATAGTGTTGACATTTATCGACTTCCTTCACGTTGCCTCCACTTTTGAATCATATAGAAATCATTGATATATTCAAAGTAAAATAATTTTCCAATGAATTGATGTGTAATTTAATATTATATTAAAATAATTTATTTTTTGTATTACTCATAATAATTTTTTTCCTATACAAGTTGATTATTTTTTCGAGTTGATGTTTTTCTCGAAACTACTAATACATTGTTGGCATATCGAAGCTATTCATGTTGTGTTTTTTGGCTCATGATGTATAGGAATCTGCCACACCTCAATAAGAAACATGATGTGAACTATATTGAAGCATGGACAACTATCTATTTTAAAGTGAAATTAATTTTAGTAAAAAAGTAAACTTAATCAATGTGTCCTTTATTAGAATAAAATTGACATTTAACATTAAAAAGTATCAATCATTAAAAAACGGGAAAAGATGATTGAATTTTATTGAAAAATTAGGGAATCGATTCATAAAATAATTTTTGACATTTATTAATTGGTCTCACTGCAAACCAATTCACTATGTGATCTATACGAGTCGAATTGTGTGTTTCATGTTCAATATTATATTTTTATAAAAAATAAAAAATGAAAATATAAAAACTAAGAAAAAACATTTTGATTTATTTTATTATAAAAACAATAAATAAGTGATTTGAAACATGTAGGACTCATCAACACCTCAATATAATGCATGGTGTGACCGATATGACTCTATGTGTGTCTTTACATAAATTTAATCTCATTAATGTCATGTTATGGGACATTTTTCTGATAATATTTGGTGTGTTTATCTAACTATGGTGTGCTATAACAACACATAGTTGTGGTACAACAACAAGGACCTTTATCAATGATTTTAATAGTTTTGATAATTGTCTAATTTATCATCACTCAAATTAGATGAAATAAAGGTCTATTTTATCAGATCTAAAAAATAACTAATTAATGGTTCCTTTAGCAGTTCTAAATTAATGCACTGATAAGTGGTTCCTTTATCAAAAATTTTAAAATCACTATTAAATTACCAAATTATAAGAACTTTTTTTGCTCTAATAAAGGACCCTATTATCAAAACTGATAAAAGAGAAAGTCATTCACCCTCTCTCATATTGTCAGCTCTTTTCTAGCATTGATAAAGGCCATTTCACGAACATTTAATGGCACATTTTTCCATAGTGTTTAGAATTCACATGAAAACGGCAAAATATAATAATAAAAAGTATTATAAAATTATCAAAAATAGTAAATGTGATTTAAAATATTTAATACATGGTCTTTAAATAATATTTCCTAATAGGGAAAGCTGTTCAGAGTAATAAAATAAGATTATAACTAAAAAACTACAAGATTCCCTCTGGTGTCTGTCTCGATTCTCTACATCTATGTATGATTCCTGCCTATCCATCCACCAGAATCCCATTTTCCTTATATGGACCTATCATGAAATATATATGTTATTCCAAATATCTAGGTATGATGTGATAATAGGACTTATTAGGACACCATTAAGGCGTCCTCACTCGGTGTTTTCAAGTATAACAAGTGTACTATATTATGTTAATAAATACATGATCTTTAAAAAAAACCCCAAAGAGAGTGGAATAATGAAAAAAAATTACACCGAACCCTTATCCAAACCTGTTTAACTCCATGATGGAATATGAATAGTGTTTCGGTAAGAGACTATAACTAACCACAATGCTCCCACCAAAAGTATATGGGTGTGTATCTTAGAAACCCACATGGCCTTGAGTGACTAACCTACATGTAATCCAAATTTCTTGAGAAATAATAATAATCTACAAGGAATCGAGTGTCTATAACCTACTTGGAATCCAAAGTCATAAGATAACACTCAAAAACAAAAAATCCATCAAGAGTTAGAATCTACTCATCAATATATAAGGTATCGATTAAAGGACATGTTATAAGGCTATCATGCACCATAATAACCATTTCCCAAAATCTATATCTACAACCCTCAAGGAGTAATTGTGACTCGATGGTCACCCATTATGGATACACATTCCTACCCTCCAAGTGGAATCATGAAAATTCAAGCACGATAATAACCATAACACACAGAATAAAAAAAATAGGGTCACCATATACATCAAAATGTTAATAAAACATCACCATAGAATATTTCAATCACATCAATGTCATGGAATCAAATCACACAATACTATGAGCTACACATGCACTAACATTGGAACAGAAACCAATAATTAATATCAATTTTTGAAAACATATAATATAACCTTAAAATTGGTGAAAAAGAACCCAAAAACAATCCACATAGTGTTCATATATTCTAACTCCTTGATATTTGATCAATCTTCATCCATAATCTTCTATATTAGAACTAATCACACAACATCCAATATGTCACTTGAAACCATTCCAATTGAGTAAGAATCATTAATTTAATTAATTAATTCAAAAGACTCATTAGTTAATTTTTCATTATTATTATTCATGCCAATATGGGAAATAAGGGTCTTCATCCCAAATTGGTGAACCTCGCTTCTCATAAAATAAATTTTTATAAAAACCATATATTAGATAATATGAGGCCACTTATACCCACTTAAACAAGATAATAAAAATTGATAATATAAGTTAGTCCCAAACATAAAAAATAACATAGAATCATGTGTAAAAACCCCAATGTTGAATAAATTTCTACCTCAAGGTCATCTAGGTCAACGGGTGTCCATAGAATATTTAATTAGACTACTACATTAGAACACCAACTAGAAATATGATCAAACTCCAAGGAATATTAAAACAAAAAACATTTATTATATTTCATGTAGAAATAAAGTATTACTTGTTATAACATGTGCTCTCTTATGAATAATATCATATTTATAATTTTAGAACAACACATTAATTACATATTTTCCATCAATAATAATTTTCGTTATATATTTATCTTCTAATAATTTCTTATAATTTATAAATTTTGAACTATATTTTTATAATTTATTTTCAATGGTCCATTTAAAATGTTAAATTTTTATTGAAAATACGTCAATTCCATCCAAAAAATGTAATATTTAACTTCTTCTCATCTAAAATAACCTAATGTCCCTAAAGACATGTCAATCCCAAAATTATTTTCGATGATATAAAAATTACATGTTTGGAACAAATAATAAAATAATATATATATATATATAAGAGAGGTAGGAAATTTGAGAGGAAGGTATGTGGGAAAAAGAGATCCTCCTATGTGATTCCGATTATGTGCCTCCCCAAATTCTACCTCCATTATATATATATATATATAAGTTAAACCATAATTTATTATTTTATATGCATCTCATGTATAAATTAATATAAGTTACTTTCGAATTAAATCCATGTGACACAACATTGTCGTTTAAGAAATTATTTAACATTATAACTCCCAAAAAAATTATTCATTTAATAAATATATTTTATAAAAACCATAAATATATATATATATACATTTGAATAATATATAAATTTAAACACCATCATATATATATATATACAACCATATATATATATTTAACATACATATATATACACACATTATATATATACACCAGCATATAAAAATACACACATATATGCATATATATTTAATAAACATATATATATACATAATATATATATATATATATCCAAATGTATATTATAATTTCACACACAAAAAACAATTATTTATTAGAATTAATAATTATAATAATATCAATTAATATTCTTTTCAAATTCCCATCATTTAGACCATTAAATTTTCAAACATAGTGTTTATTAAATGCTTATAATAGTTTCTAAATTAATATTAACTGCACATTTTTATTTATTTAGCATAAGGATATAAAATCACCATTATTACCTAACCTAACAATATAGAAATAATCACCTATAGTGAAACGTCTTTAATTAAATACGAAAATTTCATTCCACATGTAATTTAATTATTTATTTTCTTCAACATAAAATATAATAATAATAAAATTATTACGCATGTGTGTGATTTCACAAAACACTCAACCTGAAAAAATATTTTTGTCACACCTCGCCTAAACCCCACATTCCAAACTTAATGGTGGATTTTTTTTTCTATTATGAGACTCAATTTGGGATTATTTTCATTATATTCATAAAAACAATTAATAAAACATTCTAAATAAAGTACCCTCACATGTGATTTGACCAAATTCATGACACACACAGATGCTCTGGCACACAGTGTGTCAACCCCACATCACAGACCCATTTTTGGTAACAAATATTTTATATTATACAAAATTTATGTTATATTACATTGTTTTGGAAAACTAAGTGCATATATTGTAATATATTTATTATTTTTATTAATTCACCACTGAGGAACTATGGGCTTTAAAATTCCATAATAACTCAGCGTATGACTTCAAAAATATTATATTAACTATTAAAAAGTGTTAACAGTGCTTTTATAAATAAAAATATTTACATAATTAATGATGTGATTTTTATTTCAATTTTTCAATTTTTCAAAGAAAATAATGTTAAATAATTTAAAAAGTGTTACTATTATAATTTAAAATTTGATGATATTAAAAATTATCCCTTCCATAATATTCTTTCCCCTAATATATATCAGATGATTTTTTTTAAATAACATAAAACATTGTGTTCGAACATCACATGCATTCTCTAATGACTCTGCAATAAGAGAAAAATTACGATCAAATTCAAATAATATCCATTATAAGGGACCAATTTTTTTTAGTAAGTGTCTTCCCATAACTCAGGGTATACAACTATATAAATTAACATTATACTTCATCCATACATGTTAATTATATTCATCATATATATACTTACACAACAACGTTCATAGTTAATATAATAAATTTTAGTAATGTTATATCATAAAAATATGTGAAAATAAATATATATAAAAAATCAAAGAATCTATCCTGAATAGACCTCACTTATCAAGGCATTTAATTAAATAACTACTATACAACATAACAAAAATGTATATTCATTGAATGTGAACCTAATTTCCTAGTCATTATTCATGAACACATCTGAATATCACAAATAACATGTCAGCGTTATGTGTATCACTGAAGGTGAATTTAATCAATATAATATAAATAAACAATTCTCCTACAATATGGTAACATGGAGGTCCACTATATAGTGCATGATAGATAATATCAGAGTTTCCCTATCCATGTTCCAACCATAATGTCTCATGTATAATTATTCCCCCTAAGTCTAGGAGAAAAACATGTTAGTGTGTCCTAATCCTCCGGTAATATTTTGTAACATCAAGACCCGAAGCACCAGGTCTCTGACAGAGTGACCCATGAACTCAGGTTTTCCACTCTTTATATAAGAGTTTAACTACTAGTTGTGAGGGTCTCAAGTCAAATTATAGGGTAGAATACCCTCACTAAGTGTGGAAACTAAAAATAAATAACAAAATATAACAATGAGAAAAAATATAAGATGATCAAACAAAGTTAACATTGAAAATTATTATAAAATACACAATATCTAAATATGAGATCCTGATGTATATGGATTTTTTGATCAATTAAAATAGATAATAAATAAAATAACATTCTAGTACAGTGTACCTATCTCAGACCATTAGAGCATTGTGCTTCATTTGTTCAGCAATATACCATAATGCCTTACCTTTTTTCCAAGTGTACTATTTATTATACATGAAGATAAAAATTCCAAAGTAGGGTGTGACTACAAGTCTCACTAGGACACTAATAATTCATACTTACATATTGGTCTCATGTATAAATATTACATTCCATTATAATAATAAATGTGTTATGTGATAAAATTTAATACAAAACTGAGTGGTAGTAGTCAATCCAGTATCCAACAAACCCTTGGTCATACATTCTTTATCTCTATTCATGAATATATATAGGGTTTCAATAGTGATAATAAATGTTTTTAAGGATCTGACCAAGATTATCCAAGCACAAGGTTGTTCATCTGTCACTTAAAAATCCACAGATCATCGATCGACTATGTGATCTATAATCTAAAAGGTTCCAGGTAATACTCAGAAATCTATAAGGCACTGTGTATTTATAAACTACCTAAACTCCATAGATAATTGTGTAACACTCATAAAAACAAAAAGAAATTTATTGCCTCTATCTACTCTAAAATCCACAAGGTATCTCGTAGAGTCCATGTTTCGGTATATCATTCACCACCATCAACATTTCTAAATATACATGTGCATTCCCCACATAAATTAGTCACAAATCGATGGTCACCTATGATAGATACAAATGGAAATACTCCAAAGGGATCATGATGCGTTATAGAATGAATAAAACCATAAAACACATCATATGAAATATAGCACGATCATATACATCATCATGAAAATCATAAATCATTATAGAATCTAGATATCACATCATTCTTACATGATCAAGACATACAATATAATTTCCTACAGACACCCACATGTGATAACAAGTTAAGAATTAATATAAATTTTCTAACATGTAAAATATAACATGGATTGAAGTTAAACAATGATCCCAACAACAAACCACAAGGTGTCTGTTTTGTACAGCACAATTATTTGTGATCAGGCATCAGCTATCGGAGGCTAGAAAACATGCCACCAGACAAGGTCTAACGTATCCCATGGAACCTCGTAAATATATTATGAATCAATCATTAAATTAATTAATACTGAATAATAACTAATTAAATAATTATTATTATTATTCATGACAAAACATGAACTAAATGTTTTTATCCCAATGTGAGAAACCTTCTATCTAATTCCAATTGAAATATATAAAATTAACTTTTTAGAGAACACAAGTCAACATAAACAAAAACCAATAAGTATAATAATCTAAAATGAATATAAATTACTCAAAAAATAAAATAAAACATGGAATCATTTATAAACATGTTCATAATAGGTGATGAACATCCATCCTCAAGGTCATTGAGGTCAATGGTTGGTCTATCGATGGTGTCTTTAGTTGAATGGTGTTCGCAAAACATCCAAAAAATACGATGACATGTTAAGAAATCGTAAAACCAAAACTAGATATTTTATTTCTAGAATAAATCAAATATTAAATGAATTAAAAATTTCTCTCATATAAGTAATTTTGGAATTATCATTTTAGTCACATTCAGGTGTCATAAATTTCCCTCACAATAATAATTAGTTTTAATTTATTATATTCCGTTAATATCTTATAAATTATATTTTTAAAAATATTTCTATATAATTTATTTTAAATGATCAATTTATAATGGAAGAAATAATATAAAAAATACTACACTACCTTAAAAATATTGGATTACTCTTTTCTTCATTATGTCCAAACAAACAGAACTGGTTGTGATTCAATATTATCATTATTTGAGAAGTTATTGATGAGAGATGTTTGTAACAAATAATAAAATAAAATTAACAAATATACAATAGAGAGGCAGTAAATGATATATGGAGGAATAATGGAAAATCTTCACTTATTATGGGATTTCATATAGGTACGTTGCAAAATTAGCCCTTATATATATATATTATAAAATAATATATTATTTTTCCAACCAACTCATTTATCACTTAATTTAATTATTTCCCTATCTAAAGATTGGTGGCATCCTGATCATCACTAAAACATTTCAATAATATTACAACACATAAAAAAATTTATTCATCTAATAAATATATTTAAATACAACCATATATATATATATGAATTGTATAAACATTTACACACCTATATATGTATATACTTCATTATATATATATATAACAAACATATTTATTCAAATGATCTAAATAGACACCAAAAAACACAGAAACACACACATATTTATTATAACCACATATATATATATATAATATACATCCATGTACCATATAAATTATCACAAACTGAAAGATCTCAAATTTACAAATAAATTATAATAATAATAATAATTAAAACATTAATTTAATTATAAAATCTAACCCCATTTCCCTCATTATCATTTTATAAAATACATTCATTAAATTCCAATAAGATTTAATAAAATAATATAAAACTCCCAATATCATTTATTTTTGAGAAGGTAATAAAATCATATATACTTTACATAACCTATTAATAAAAAAAATTCACCCATAAAGACATTTTTCTCATTAAATGGTAATATTAATTAACACAAGTAATATAAATTTAATTTCTTCAATAATAATAATAATAATAAATTAATTAACATCAACCTTCTATGTGTGGTAAACAAACTCATAATGAGAAAAAAACCATTTGTCTTTTAAAGGGTGTAACCCACATTCCAGACCAAATGGATGTATGAATATACTCATATGATATACCATTTTAGAGATATTTGTTTATTTTAAGAACATATAATATATATATATATATATAATTTACCCTCAGGTGTGATTTGACCAAATAATTAATACATAGAAAATAATGTTGTTCCTAGGTTAAAACCCATATCTCGATCCTAACGGTTGTCTCGTAATTCTTATATGATACAAAAATTATTAGATATTCAATTTATTTGAAAAAAATATACTTACATAATATAATATGTATAAAATTTTTATTTATTAAATAAAATGCATCTATAGGACATGGAATTCCATTATAATTCATATTTTGACTATGAAAACATTCCACACAATATTAAAAGATGTAAAATATTTTTTACACATATAAAACCCTGTATATCATTTATGAAGATATTTTGTAAAAATTCACAAATTTTCACAAAAAATATTCAAAAATTATTTACAAAGTTGTTTTTTTATCCTTATAAAACTTTCGATGTTACATTAACATTCATTGGTACCAAAAATAGAAAATTTTAAAAGTCTCATAAGTGTACATACGAATTACTAGCAACATGGAGTAAGGACATTCATTTTTAATTACCAATTTATATAAACATTTATAAAAGTTTATAAAATGAATAAATATGATACATATATAATGATTAATATTTTTTGACAAAATGAAACCCTGAATAATGTGGATGTACTATAATCATAAAAAAATATTCATGCATGGGAAAAGCCTTGTCTTTACCTAAATGTCCACTTTATAGAAAAAATTATAATAAAATGATAATGGGAAATTATAATGGATTAATAAATAGTTATATATATATGAATTTTTTTATGGAATATATTTAATACATATATGTATTTGACATATAGAAGGTTTGAATGTGTATCAAGATATATGAGGCAAGAAGTAAAGGTTCTTTATCTCACATTTATTTCAACGAGACTTGAAATTTACACCATATATTTTATTAATGTAGAATATAGAATAATCCTTGTATATTATATATCCTGAATCCCATTATATTAATAGTATTTAATGTATCTTTTAATGTTATTTCTTCAATGGTAGTTTTGATTCTAAAATTACCAAGTGGTATAAGATTATGTTTTATTTTCATTTCAATATTGAATATTTTTTATTGTTGTTTCATTAAGTGAGATAATATGATATTGATTGAATTAAATCATTTAATTGTATTCACATATTTGTATATATGTTTTTAATTATGATGTTTTGGTACTATTTTACTCTCCTTGGGGCTCAAAATTTTTCAAAAAATGTATTTATAAAAAAATGATATAATTTATCATATTTCCATTTGAAATCTTTCTACACTATATAATTATTCTCTAAAATGTTTTAATTATTTTTTTACTATTATAAAATTATTATTATTATTAATTATTATTCTTACATTAATTTCATTAAAAAATATTGAAAAAAAATCTTCTTGTCATTTTTAAAAAGGCACTTTTATAAATTTATTATTTTTTAACAACTACAACATGAACAATATATCATGAATTCATTAACTCTCAATGTTTTGAAACATAAATTACATGTTTCAAATGTTATATTAAAATAAAATAACATACTTAATATTTTTAAAACATTTATAAATTAAAAATGTGTATTCAAAATTGAAAAGAATATTTTCCTGAAATAAATTTCCCATGATCTTTTAAAAAGAATTCTCATCAATAAAAACAAAATTTGATGTAACATATTTATAAACTGGGATATGGGATGGGGGTGACATCCTCATTATTTCACTTTATGTTTTATGATTATGACAATTCATTGTTTATGAATCCTGTTAATTTTGAAGGGGTTATTTTATGATGATATGATGAATGTTTTAGGATATGGTGGAATATTTATGTATATATTTGGATGATGTGTTTATTAGGCCACTTATATCGATAATATTTTGTGTTAATGTGATATTTATAATTAATGAGATGATTGTATTTATTTTTGAAATGATTCTGAATAAGTTTTTTTAGATTTCGATGTAGGGGTATTATTGATTCTTTCTATGGTCACAAGAAAATTCAAGAAAAATATTTCAAATGGAAATGTTTTATTTTTGTTGTGTGAGTATGGTGAAATATAGAAATTATTTGAATGATATAAATAAACATGACTGAAAATATATATTTTTAAAATATTATTATTTCTTATGTTAAATATATCACATGTTGATTTTACGACTCATGAGTGATGATTAAAACATTTACACCCTTGTTGCCCGTGATTCTAGATAAAAACTGATTATGGTTATTTGATCTATGAATTTATGATTGTGAATATTTTATTTTGGTAACATTTAGATGATTATGTTATTATACTATTATTAACATATTATTATCTCTCGTAGGATTTATATCTCCCATTATCTCCCATTCTAAGAATCTGAGTTCAATCATTCTTATGTTTTTTCCTTCCATAGGTTTTGATGGGATTATTCTATTTTTAATGCATATAAGTGTACTACTGTAATTATTTTTTAAGGATGTTTGATATATTTTAAAAAATATTTTTATTGTGAATATATCCTCAAAATAACAAAAAAATAATCATATTTAAACATGTATAATATATATATATATAGAATATTCATAAAAAATGATGTAATTTTCATGTATCCTTTTATTTGGCCTCTATAGATACAAAGTATAAAGATAGAATGATATTTAAAACAATATTTGTTTAAAATATATTTTATATGAGTGTTTCAAATTACAAGAAAATTTAATTAATATATTATTATTGTGTTATTTTATGTTGGTATCATATATAAAATTGGTTTAGAGACAACCATTGGCATATGAGTTACATTGTCTTATTTTCTATAGAGCTCTTTCTTTTATATACATTGAGTTGATTGATTTATGGAACATTAATTTTGTATTATTGATACCACTCATTTGATATATTCCTTTTTTTCAATATTTTGGAAAAAATAATGACAGTTTTATTATAGTTTAGGAGGATATAATTAATTAGGGTTAGAAAAATTATATTAAAAACAAATTAAATGGACTACGTGTTTATTCGAAAACCACTAAGGAATATTTTTATTACAATAATAAGGTTTTTTTATTTATTAAAACACATTTCAAGACATTAAATATATTCATAATGAATTCAACATGGTTGATAATGGATAGGACTGACTGAGAATAGTTTTAAGATTAGATGATGGTTTTGGAAATGTTTTCTAAAATTGTTTTAGTTGATTAAAAATGGATAATGTTCATACATCCTAATATCTCATGTTTCAGACTACATGTATAAGATCATTATAATATCCCAATACTATTATACATATAATTATGCTATTTTTAACATATATACATAATAAAAAAACCAAGGATCAAGAGTTCCAGGGTCTTTGGGAGACTAGGATCATAAAACGCCAACATGATTCTAAAAATGAAAAAATAGTCTCCATTGGGAGACCCTAAATCCCTATGAGATTTTAAAAATACATAGGACGAAATTATGAATTCATAATTAAAATTAGTGAGTTATAAATACTAGTGAGGGAATAATCCTGATAACAAGGTATAACATATGTGTCAAATAGAATATCATAATATCATAAAATTCATGGTGCATGAATATTCGTATGAGATCAGGAAATAAATAATATATAATCATAATATCAATGATTCATTAGAAAGTGGTAACATCAGAAAGCGTGATAAAAAATTAAGTGTTGTATCACATAGACGATAACACAATTTGTTTGATATAATCAAATGAATGATTATGTTGTGTCCCTAATCCCATACTAATATATTAATGATATATAAAATTGATTCAATACATTTGAGAACTATCTTGGTACACCCTTCATAACCTATATGTTAGGATCCATCCTAGGTCAACCCCGAACCGGTCACCTGAGTTGATCCGCAGCAAGGCCAGAGAGGCATTCTTGATCCTCCTAGGCTGGTGAAAAGGACTCGGGCCTCAATAGAGAGAAAGAGAGAAATTATTTCACCCAATGTAAAGAAAACAAAAATGTAGTGGAAAATGTAAAATAACACAATCTAACCGGACCATGACCAAAACTCCTTGTGACATCATGAGTCGCTCTCCAATCCATAACCAACTCCCTCCTATGGTGAGCAATATCGAGTTGAACCTGCAATAAAAAAATGGAAAAACACTAAAGGCATGAGTATTAAAACTCAGTAGTTAGTCCAAAATAATTCTATTCCCAATGCACATACCATTAAAAAAATAAAGTCACTGATATCTAGTTTGAGCTATAATTTTTAAAAATTGGTTTTCATAAATACTTTACTTGAAAACAAACCATGATCCACTTCCATTTTTATTTTCAAAACAATGTTCTATTAATTAGTGCTAATAAAATCTTAAAAGGTAAAGTGCTTTTTTACATTTTTAGATTTGTAAAAATAAAACAAAACACTGTCATTTGAGAACCATTTTCAATAAAACAACTCAAAACCATCTCATCATTTTACATGAAAACATCACAAAAAAATGAAAAATTGTATGTACATTATAAGGACAATTTAAATACACATACAAGTAAAACATTCATCACAACGAGGTAAAGAGATCTAAAAAAAGACATGGGTCGAATCTAAGAGCTCGAGAACAATTCAGAACGTAATATACATGTGACTCATCCTGAAGGCATGCCTACTCTCGATGACTTCATACCTCCAAAACGCCTGATCTTCATTCTACCTGGCCTAATATAGGGGCCCAATCCTATAGAATTAATAACAAAACACCTATCTACTATGCACGACTATCTAGTGCATAATCTAAATTAGTGTAGCAATCGTTCATAGAAAATTCACTTACTATGACATGTTCCCATGTCAACACGTGTAATACGGGGGGGGGGGTGAGTCAACAATGTAAATCAATAAATCAAGATGCACATGCCACACACACAACTCACTGAATCAACATACACAAAAAGATCACCCCTGAGTCACCTCAAATAATTTTTTCCAAAATAATTTATTTTATAAAGGTACCAAATGGACATGATGAAACTTTTAAAAGAAACACCATTTCTCAATTGAAACCAATCCATTTTCTCACATGTCAAAAAAAAAATTTCCAAAATAACAAATCAACAATTGAAAATCTATGAATTATGTTCAATGTCCAAATGTTCATTATTTCAATAATGGGCGTCAGTTCATCAAGAAAATATTTCAAGGGTCGTGTATAAAATAAATAGGTTCATTTACAACAAGAAATTATTCATAAATTAATTATCTAATACAATTTCTCATTTATTGAAATCAATGAAAAATCATGAAATTAATAAATTTTAAATTTAATGGAGAGAGTATTGTGGGACCTAACTCGAATTGTTTTCAAAACACAATGGCATGTCGCACCGCACATCGATGCACAAACAAGCGCATGTTGATGACCATAGTATCACATGTTTTCTTCACTAACCCGCTGCAACAACCACACATCTAAAATGAATAAACACTGAATTAAAACATTCCAAATGAACAAAAAAGAAAATATCAACTCGACATGTTTACTGTCACGACCCGTCCTCGGGACCCGTGCCGTGATTACCCCAAGCTCGCCTTCCATAGGCCAGGGGCTAGAGACTAGAACCAAAGGGGTAAATCCCAATAACTGGGAAGGTATTGCCTTAAAAAAAGTGAGCATACACACAGAGTACAAGCGGAAGTAATACACTAAGAACAAAAGAATGTTCTAAAAAGTAAGTGGGCTAGAATACTAATCCAATCGAAAGTACAACTACAACTGAACAAAAGTACAACAGAAAAAGACAACATCTGGAAGAAAGGAAGCAGCTCCTGGGTCGTCCTCCTCGGATCCTACCTGAAGGGTAGGTACAGATAGCCTCCACAACGCTCTTGCTCGTCGACCTCCTCCGAGTATCGTCTCCCCATGAATTCCACCTCTTGATACTGACTTGTCGTGAGGTCCACCTCAGGGTATCGTCCAATCTTCGAACACTCGGCTTCCGTCAGCACTGCCCATCGTCTGCAACCAACACAACAAGGTGCGGGCATAGCACGTGTAGGGGTGAGTATAACGATACTCAGTTGGGAACCCGAGACCGTCAAGGTCTCACTAAAACCAACAAGGATAACCACAAAGAAGATCTCAATAGATAACCTCTACTTAGGTATATGCCCATACATATACCTAATTTATCAAGTAACCCATCTCAATCATGAGGAAACAAAAAGATTATGAAATCAACGGATAACCACTACCCAGGTATATGCCCATACATATACCTAAGTTGTCGTGTGACCCATCTCAATCATGAGGTAAACACAAAGGTCATAGACTCAGCTCAAACCAGGATTTTCATAATCGAAAATGTAACTGCGGAAGAGCCCCGTCTCTAGAGTGTACTGTGATCCTGTCATGACTCTGAGGTACTGGTCACTAACCTAAGACTGCTGAAGTACTCCTCCTGTCGAGTACCGCGGGCCAGCCAACCAAACACAGTAGTGATTCCCACTGGGGTATGCTACCCAAACATAGTAGTGCACACCCCCTAATAACCTGTAGAGGTACTCTCCGGACGAGTACCGTGGGTCTGCACCCAAACAAGTAGTGCTCTGTCTACCATGGGCCTTCACCCAAACAAAGTAGTGCTCCATCCATAGGTCTATATGAATCACTCAAATTCGAGTCTGTCAAGCAGTCATCAAGTCTCAGTCGGCTACACGGTCTCCATAATCCGCACGCTCGTCTCCAGTTGGGTCCGCTCCAAGATCTATTGTTCGATACTACAAGTATCTCAATGTACCACGAAGAAGTATCTCCAAGGACTGCCTTGTCTTAGGGGTCTCAACGCAACAGACGACACCTCAATCGGACGCCCAGTCTGTGATTTACTAGCCTTTTCGTCCAATGGGCCTTGTTGGTTTCGTGTATGAACGAACCCGACCGCATCTCAATTGTACCCCGAATACTCATAGGGTATACTCCTAGGGATAGTTTCCCAAGGTGATCACCAACGCTGCTGACGGTTCGTCAAACGGACGTCCGGTCTGAAAGTTATCAGCTTTTCCGTTCAAGGGGCCCTGTTGGATTTTGGGTACAATCCAACCTGGACATTATCCGACTACATCCAAAACTCAGGAGAAGCATGCCAAAAGTTTCGTCTCATCAATAGTAAACCAACAAAGTCGATGACACGTCAATCGGACGTCCGGAGCTCGAGATATAAGCGTTTTCGCTCCGAGGGCCCTGTTGGTTTCGGGTTCGAACCATCCCGGCCATACCCAAAGTTCTCTGAAACGCTGAGTGTAATATAACGAAACGACCGTCTCGATCCAAGGATTGCATCACAGCTGACGGTACGTCGATCGGAGGTCTGTAGCCCAAGATATGGGCAAAAGACCAAAAGAGATCCGAAAGTGGGGGTTTCGGGCTCGGACCGACCCGACCCGGGTTCAGGTCCGGCCCGCTTGGGCGCGGCCAGGCCCGGCTGGTGCGGCCTAGACCGGCCTGGGCACGACCCTGCCCGTCCTGGGTGGCTCGGCCTGGCGCGCTGGCGCGACCAGCACGACCCGGTGGCTCAGCTGAAACGGACGACTGGTATCGGGGGAAGGCGTTGCGCCCCTGTTTAATGAAATGCAGACCCCCACGTGGGGGCCGATCCTGCTTCCAGCCAGGGGTTTTGATCCACCGGTTCTCCCCCTGACCGGCCAGCCCGCTCCAGCCAGTCGGCTGCTACACCACGAGACCGGCGCGGGCCGGTCCCCTTGCTCCGACCCTGGCGGCCGGAAACCATCCGCCTCTCCCTGCTCCGACGCGGCCTAAGGTCGCGGTCCTGGTCCGTCCGGCGCGGCGCGACGACGCTGCGCCCCTCCGCCGCAACCCCGCTCCGACCGCGGTGTTTTCGTGGTTCTCCAGCGCGGCGCGACGGCGCAGCGACCTTGTTCGACTTCAACAGCGCGGCGGGACGACATCGTGGATCCTTGTCACATGATCACGTGCGGTGCGACGGCACCACGCCATATCCATTCCAAACCGAAACAAGGTTAATCAACAGAATTTAGGGAGAAGGGTCGACCGTGTTTGTGCGATCCGGCCCCCTCCTGTTAATTGATAGCAAGCAGTCCAATTTGAAACGAGGTATAACGACGGAAGAATTAACGAATAAAAACAATAAATCCCCTACCTCAAGCGTTGTCGTCGAACAAGATTTGTCATGGAAAGGGACATCGCAAATTTGATCGTCGAGGATGAAGAGGATCCTTGGAGTTTGTCGATCTCCGAGGAAGGCGTCTCTCTTCGTTACGGAGAGGAGAATTGATGGTGTCGCGGTACACGATGTCATGTAGTTGATCTCCAAGTTTTCGGCGTTCTTCATCGGAGACCGGCGTTCTTTGCGTTCTTCAAAGAAGAAGATGATGATCTTCAAGCCTTAAATATTTTTCCAAAATCCTCCCAACAAGCTAACAACATAATAAAATAAGACACCTTATAATTTTATTACTCAAGCCTTATGTTTGAAATTCAAAATTTAATCAAACAATTAAGACAATTTATTGCAACGTTTTAAACTGCCCAATTAATAGAGGCGTTTAATATTAAATTAAATGCACGAGTTGACTTCATTTTTTAAAAAAAGGTGCGGGTGCGTTACCTTAATTAAAAAGGGGTTGAGGAAGATGAAAGGGTGGGGGCTCGTGTGGGCCCCACCCCAATAATATCCTACCTATATGATTAGTTAGGATGTGGGTCCCTCTCAACCACATAGCTTAGGTTAACACTTCCTTGAATAAAAATAAAATCGGTTGCACAATATTTTATTTTATTCTTTAGTTAACCCAATTAAGTAAACCTCCACCAGAGAAAACGCAACTCCGGAAAAGGTGTTCTAAATAAATTATCGGCACTGTGATTCCATCGGTGCCCTAAGATTTAAATTCCGAGAAACGGTTAAAAAGTTAGGAAAATCCGCTCGTTCGTTCACTGAACGTACCCGAGCTAAACTTTGGAAAATGATTCCGGGCACACTGATCCTTGGTATCAGGCGCCGTCAGAAACTGCGTTCTTGTCAAATCCCAAAAAAAATTAAAAAAAATTCCTTGAAATTTCCAGTTCTTTAAATTACTCCCACATCACAGATTTATGTCCCCGTAAAGCTTTAACACAAACTAGGGATACAAAAGCGGTAGAAAGCACGAATCTGAGCCTTCCGCTCCCATGTGCTCACCTGGAGGTTCCCATACTGCCAGTGAAAGCGCACTCGAGGAATCAACCATCCTCATAGGATCCACTCTTGTCGATCCTCGATCCCCACTGGAACCTCCGTGAAGACACCCCATCACCAACGTTCAGCTCCTCATGGTCGACGATATGCGAAGGGTCGTGCTCGTATCTCCTCAGTTTAGATACATAGAAGTCGTCGTGCACCTGGTGCAGCTGAGGTGGATGGGTAAAGCGGAAAACCACCTCGCCTACCCTGCCGAGGACCTGAAAAATGTCCGCTGAACCTAGGAGATTACTTGATGCCTTTCCCTCATCTCCGTAAACCTCGTCGAGGTGAGACTTGTATAAGGTCGTGATCGTCATCCTCGAACTCTAGAGGTATCCAATTCCTATTTGGAACTGAAAATAAAAACTCATGCTGCCATGAGGGTAAGGTTGGTCCAATCAAGAGTGATCAACCACACCCTCCTATGCATGAGTTTATCCTGTGCTTCCTGGGGTTTCCTTTTCACCGACCAAGGAAAAATCATCCCGATGTCGTAGTTAAACCACAACATTTTTTCCTAATACAATCAATCTGAGCATGAACTGTGAATCCAATCCATACCAAGACCAAAGTCGTAAGGCCTCGACCCTGCCACCAAGAGATTCCAACTGAAACTCTCGCCTCTAGGGTCATACCACACTGTCGGTGTAAGTGTTATTATCGAGTCTCCTCCCTAGGTATCTCCAGACGTGAGGGTCTAGTCCACGGCTTACTAGAAACTCTAGGTCTGGGACAAGATTCGTGGAAGGAAGGAATGATTCATATCAATTTCTTTACTAAGACAGCTAGTAGTGGACATAGATTATCCCTTGAATCATTTTTAGAGCCATTGGGTCACACTCCATGACCACATGCAGCCGCACTCTTCCTCCGCCCTCCAGCTCCCTAAGCCTGGCGGGGACAAATATGGAGGGTGGTTGTAGCATGTTAAAATGTACACCACCTCATGTTGTTCTCCTAGCTCTGCCTCCACATCTGCTACTTCACAGACTCATCTCTCTTTAAATCTCCCACTTCTTGAAACATTTACACATCCATGTCTTTGAGACTGACACCAGTATCCTATTTCTTACAGCACTGTGCAGTCTTCATCCGCTTCTAGATGATCTTCACCTTCTTTGCCTACGATCTGAAGAGATGCTAAGATTTCTCCCTTGCCAAGAAGAGAAACTCGGTCTCATCCCCCGGATGAACCACGCCCATTGCCTCATACAGTCAATCCTGAAATGAAGGATGCATTCATTCCATGGATGATTTCGTAAGTCCTCGACGTAACTACCAAGAGATCCAACTGTCAATCTCGCCTCCAAGGGTCGAGTCACACTGTCAGCATCAGTGTGAGGTCACTGGGTCTCCTCCAGTAGAAATCGTGAAAGTGAGGGTCAATTCAAAAGTTTTTAACCGGGACCTCTCAGTATCAACAAAACAAAAGGACAGAAAATCAGACATCACAAAGATTAGTGTCTTTTTATTATTACAGATCATAGTACAAAGACACGAATACAACAGAAACATGGAACTAGAATTACAAGGGACATATTCACTAGTTCTGCTCTTGTCCACCTGCTCCCAGTGCTCTACTGCGTTTTCCATCGACTGTTTCTCATGAACCCACCGATGCTTCTGCCTCGTTGGTTCCTCCAACACCCGCGTATCAGCTGTGCGAGGAGTCGGACATTCATGTGCCATGTGACCATGTCTACTGCACGTGTAACATAGCATGGTAGGTCTGGCTCTGTTACTCCCCTTGGTGCCTCACACTACCGACCCTAAGTCATGCGGTCGACCACCTGCATGTCTGGTCCTCCTAGACCTCTGCATCATCTGTCTACTGCCTACAGATGACTCGGCTACTAATGGAAAATCATGCTGCAAAGGCAGCATCTCCTGAACACGCTCGGGGTGTAGAGCCACTAGTATAAACTCCACCCTGAAGAAGGTCTCAAATTCTCCCCATGTAAAGGCCATCCTGTCGCAAAACATGAACAAGTGGTTCCACCACCTGCCTGCAACTGTCTGAAGAAGGCAGGCAGCAAAGATCACTATGAAGTCTGGTAGCGTCCCCACTAGCCTGAAGACTCTCTCCACAGCCTCTAGCCAATACTTAGATGCCTACGGGTCTGTATCTCCCCAGAACCTGGGTGGCCTCTGGAGTTGTAACTCGTCCAGCGTGCTCAAGCGACGTGCATCTCCTACTGTTGGGGCTGGTGGCATCGGTGGCCCAATGTATGGTAGTACCACTGGTGCCTCAACTATAAGAGGGCCCTATACCGAAGCATTGTCGCTCAGCAGGCTGTCAGTTACCACATCCCTCTGGGCTCTATCTGGTCGTCCGTGAAAAGGCATCCTGAAGAAACAACGTGACACAATGAAATGATTTATACATGGTTAGATGACCTGGTTTGAGCTGTTTTAAGGGAAAAACCTTTGAAAACACACACACAATCAGTGTTTTCGTGCACAAAGTCGGAAATAAGTTTTCAAGGTCCTGGTGTATGGATACATCGGCCTCCCGCACCAATACTGGACTCCCTGAGCTGAAAACCACACTCGGTACTCTTAACACTGTCGCTTCACAAAAATAAAATATCCGAGCTATAAGTTATGCGGTAGAACCGAACTCCTCTGATACCAATTTGTCTCGACCCGTCCTCGGGGCCCGTGCAGTGACTACTGCAAGCCATCCATCCATAGGTCAGGGACTGGCGACTAGAACCAATGGCATAAATCCTGATTAATGGGAAGACATTGCCTTAAAAAAAGTAAACATACACACAGAGTACAAGTGGAAGTAATACACTGAGAACAAAATAATGTGCTGAAAAGTAAGTGGGCCAGAATACAAACCCAATCGAAATTACATCTACAACAGAACAAAATTACAATAGAAAAAGAAAACAGCTGGAAGAAATGAAGTAGCTCATGGGTTGTGATCCTCAGATCGTACATGAAGGGTAGGTATAGATAGCCTCCACAACGCTCTTTCCCATCAACCTCCTCGGAGTATTGTCTCGCCGTGAAGTCCACCTACTGATACTGACTCGTCTTGAGGTCCACCTCCGGGTATCATCCAGTCTTCGAACACTCGGCCTCCGTCAGCACTTCCTGTCGTCTACAACCAACACAATGAGGTGCGGTTATAGCCTGTGTATGGGTGAGTATAACAATACTCCGTAGGGACCCCGAGACCCTCGTGGTCTCACTTAAACCAACAAGGATAACCACAAAGAAGATCTCAAAAGATAACCTCTACTTAGGTATATGCCCATACATATACCTAAGTTATCAAGTAACCCATCTCAACCATGAGGAAACACAATGATTATGAAATCAATGGATAACCACTACCCAGGTATATTCCCATACATATACCTAAGTTTTCAAGTGACCCATCTCAATCATGAGGTAAACACAAAGGTCATAGAATCATCTCAAACCAGGATTTTCATTATCGAACCCGTAACTGCTGAAGAGCCCCGTCTCTGGAGTGTATAGTGATCCTGTCCCGACTCCGAGGTATTGCTCACTAACATAAGAATGCTGAAGTACTCCTCCTGTCGAGTACCGTGGGCCATCCACCCAAACACAGTAGTGCTTCCCGCCGGGGTATGCTAGCCAAACACAGTAGTGCACACCCCCTAATAGCCTACAGAGGTACTCTCCGGACGAGTACCGCGGATCTGCACCCAAACATGTAGTGCTCCGTCCGCCATGGGTCTTCACCCAAACAAAGTAGTGCTCCGTCCGCCATAGGTCTTCACCCAAAAAATGTAGTGCTCCGTACACTCGGCTAGTCGACTCACTTGAAGTCGAGTTGTTCAAGTAGTCGTCAGGTCTCAGTCGGCTACACGGTCTCTGTACTCTGCACGCTCATCTCTTAGAGGGTACTCTCCACGAGCTACTGGTCGATACTCCAACTATCTCAATGTCCCACGAAAAAGTATCTCAAAGAACCGCCTTGTCTTAGGGGTCTCAACGCAACAGACAGCGCGTCAATCGGACGCCTGGTCTGTGAGTTACTATCCTTTTCGTCCCAGGGCCCCAGTTGTTTTCGTGTACGAACAAACCTGAACGCATCTCAATTGTACCCCGAACTCTCATAGGGTATACTCATAGGGACCGTTTCCAATGCGATCACCAACTCCGCTGATGGTTCGTCAAACGGACGTCCGGTGTGAAAGTTATCAGCTTTTCCGTTCCAGGGGCTCGGTTGGATTTTGGGTACAATCCAACCCGGACATTATCTGAATGCATCCAAAACTCATGAGAAGCATTCAAAAAGTATTTTCTCATCATGAGGAATCCAAAAAAGTCGACGGCACATCAATCAGATGTCTGGAGCTCGAGATATAAGTGTTTCCGCTCTGAGGGACCAGTTGGTTTCGGGTTCGAACCTACTCGGCCATACCCAAAGTTCACTGAAACCCTGAGTGTAATATACCGAAACGACATTCTTGATCCAAGGATCGCATCACAGCTGAAGGTGCATCGTTCGATGATCCATAGCCCAAGATATGGGCAAAAGACCGAAAGAGATCCGAAAGTGGGGGTTTCGGGCCCGGACCGACCTGGCTCGAGACCCCCTAGGTCGGCCTGAACCGGGTCGACTCGAACAGGGTCCGGGTCCAGCCCGCTTGGGCGCAGCCCCGCCCGGGCCGGCTCCACGGTGCGGTCGGCGTGGCCCGGTGGCTCAGCTGAAACGGATGAGCGGTTTGGGGGGGAGGCGCTGCCACCCCTGTTTAATGAAATGCGGCCCCCACATGGTGCCGCTCCTGCTTCCAGCCGGGGGTATCGAACTCCCGGTTATCCCCCTGACCGGTCGGCCTGCTCTGGCTGGCCGGATGCTGCACCACGGGACCGGCGCGGGCCGGTACCCCTGCTCCGACACCGGTGGCCGGAAACCAGCCGCCGCTCCCTGCTCCGCCACGACCTAAGGCCGCGGTTTTGGTCCGTCTTGCGCGGCGCGACGATGCCGCGTCCCTCCGCCACGGCCCCGCTCCGGCCGCGGTGTTTTCGTAATTCTCCAACGCGGCCCGATGGCGCTGCGGCCTTGTTCGACTTCAACGGCGTGGCATGACGACGCCGTGCATCCATGCCGCATGATCCCGCACGGTGCGACGACACCGCTCCTTCTCCGTTCCAAACCACAACAAGGTTAACCAACAAAATTAAGGGAGGAGGGTCGGCTGTGTTTGTGCAGTCCGACCCCATCCCGTTAATTGATAGCAAGTTGTACAATTTGAAATGAGGTACGATGAAGTAATAATTCATGAATAAAAACAATAAATCTCCTACCTCAAGCGTTGTCGTCAAACGAGATTTGTCGCGGAAAGGGACGTCGCAGATATGATTGTGACGGAAGAAGAGGATCCTTGGAATTTGTTGATCTCCGAGGAAGGCGTATCTCACCGTCGCGGAGAGGAGAATTTACGGTGTCGCGGTACACGGCATCGCATAGTCGATCTCCGAGGTTTCGGCGTTCTTCGTCGGAGACCGGCGTTCTTCGCGTTCTTCAACGAAGAAGATTAAGATCTTCAAGCGTTAGAGCCTTTTCCAAAATCCTCTCAACAAGCTAACAACATAATAAAATAAGAAACCTTCTTATTTTATTACTGAAGCCTTAAGTTTGAAATTCAAAACAGAATCAAACAATTAACTCAATTAGTTTCAACGTTTTAAATCGCCCAATTAATAGAGGGTTTTAAATATTATATTAAACGCACGAATTGACTATATTTTAAAAAAAGGTGTTGGTGTGTTACCTTAATTAAAAAGGGGTTGAGGAAGTTGAAAGGGTGGGGCTCGTATGGGCCCCACCCCACTAATATCCTATCTAGAGGATTAGTTAGGATGTGGGTCCCGCTCATCCTCTTAGCTTAGGTTAACAGTTCCTTGAATAAAAATAAAATCTGTTGCACAATATTTTATATTATTCTTTAGTTAACCCAATTAAGTAAAACTCCACCCGAGCAAACACAACTCCGGAAAAGGTATTCTTAAGCAATTATCAGCGCTGTGATTCCATCGGTGCCCTCATATTTCAATTTCGAGCACTGGTTCAAATGTTAGGAAAACCCACTCGTTCGTTCACTGAACGTACCTGGGAAAAACATCAGAAAATGACTCCGGGCACACCGGGGCTCGGAATCAGGCTCCATCAGAAACTGCGTTCTTCTAAAATCCCAAATAAAATTAAGAAAAAAATTTCTTTGAAATTTTCGTGTCTTTACATTTACAACGCACAATTCACACCATATTCACTATTTAATTAACCACATCCAAATATAAAAAAAATTCCAAAGAGTAACCCACAACATACACACCTAATATATAACATACCACATAAATAAATAATAAAAAATATTTCATATTTATTAAAATTTGTGAATTAAATATTAATTTTATTTTAAAGGGGTTTCTATGTTTTATAGCGTACCTGATACGCAACAATGGGTTTCTTTGACATATTACGTTGTAAACTAATAATATAATATTATTATTTTAAATTGTAGTTAACTCCATGTCGTTGTTTTGGAGGGAATGAACAAAACTAACTACAATATGATTAAAAATGATTGTTAAATGTATTTACATTTATCCAATCAATATTTAGAGGCTTATAATGTGAATTAATCTTATTTTAAGCATAATTTACATTAAAAGGCCGATTTACCGGTTTTTAATGGAGAACCATATATAAATATATTTCTGGTCATTTTTATATATTCCATTTGACCAGATAAAATTATTATTTTTATTTGGGACATCAAAATTTACTTTGGGTAATTTTTTTTTTCTGACAAAGTTCATTTTTTATTGAATAGTGAAAAATATAGTAATTTAATTCAAAACTACATTTTAATCTAATTTATTTATAAGGGTATATTATATTTTTAATTAGTTTTAATGATTAATTATAATTTATTTTTTCCATTTGATCACATTTTAGTCATTTTAATTAATTTCACTTTGAATTTCGACATATACAAGTGTTCATCTTTTAATAGTTTTTTTTAAGAACACGCTATTTGTTTTAAGAATGGAAATTAATTTTAAATTAATTAATGCCACTTCTATGTTTTCAATTTGGGAAAAAAGAAATAATTTTTTAATTCTGAATATCAAAAAAATCATAGGATGAATTTTTGGTATTTTTCTGAAAAACATCAATTTTAGAAGAATAGTGAAACCTGTTAGTAGTAGTTAAAAAAAACTGACATTTTTATTTTAATGAAATTATACCACTTCTGGGAATTTAATTTTAAAAATACAACATAAATGGTTTATATTAGTAAGTAAAATGTGGTAAAATAAGATGAAAATAATTTTTTGTGAATAATAACTTTTGACTTTTATTTACCACTATTAAGGTAAATAGTGTAATTCAAGGTAAAAAGAAAATAATAAAAATTAAAAATTACCTTAAAAATTTTTCAAACCATATTAGTTGAGTTATTAACGACCATGTAAATCTTTGGGTCGATTTATGGACCCCATTGAGCCACTTGGGAGTGATAATTAAAATTTAGATTAATTAATTTAAATTAAAGGAAAAATAGACATCAACATAAATCTTTTAGTAAATAATTTTTATACAGTGTTATATAAGTAATATTTTTCACTATAAATATTCATAGGAAATATAAACAGATTTCCAACATCATGGTATTTATTTCTATAATTTTTAGATATCAAATTAATTAAATTATTTATGACACAATAATGATGCAGTATTTACCTCATTAATAAATGATTTAAATAAATAAGATTATAATGATTAAAATATAATCCAAAACATGTCCAATTCTGATTGGATGATTTTATTTTGAATATGAGTCACCTTATCTTCGACCATAATGATTTCAGGGCCTTTTGAAAATGAATATAATTATATAATGAAATAATATTTTCACACTTTCCTTAAGAGCCCCACCTCGCACTTATAAAAGGAGACAACTTCTAACCAATTCCTCACACATATCCAGCGTTCTGGCTCGTGAAACCTCTACCGAATTCATCTGCATACATCCCTATCCTCCACCTAGAAGCCTTACCTTAGGCAGAAGGCACTTCAAGAAATCCTTTGGTTCAAATCAAAGGGAGTTACCCAAATTAAAGTTAACAATTTCTCTTAAACTGTTTTCTTTTATTTTACTTCTCTAACCCCTAAAATCTTTTGATTCCCTTCTTTTCTAACAAAATCAGTATCTACAATATACTAGGATGTTGTTATTAGAAGGATTATTAATACACTTACACACACCTCTATCTAATGGGTGAAGAACATAGTGTTTCTGCGGATGGAAAACTAACGCCTCACGAAATGATGATTGTTCATTTACCTCCTACCACCTATAATGGTATCCATTATGATGGAACTGTATATATATATGATATATATTATGTCTGTTCTTTCTTTATTTTTCTGTTTTTTTCCATTTATATCATACCTTTATGGTTTCTATTATTGGTAAACACGATAATTTCATTTGAGGAAGTATAGACTACCTCTCTCCCAAAGTGATATGACTGGTTAATTCCATATGTGTGACTTATAAAGGATGGAGTTAATACGTACGTACGACTAACCATCTCCATGAACGGTAAATTTCATTTTTTAACTCCAAATGTTTTTTATTATTATAAATACATGTATATACTGGATATATATGATATAAATGATATCTGAATCATGAATATCATTTTGCATATAATGAACTTTTGACTATGTGAACAAATTTTAATTATAAGTAGTCTATTTTTTACTCAAGTACCAAATATCAACAAAACGACCATTATGAACATAAATGATTGCGTAATATCTATAACATGGTAATAAGTGATATAAAAATAATAATAAAAATGAAAAATATTCTTAATAATGTTTAAATTAACATTAATTTATTATTCAGGAAGAACAAGGAACAAACAAGTCATGTCAGACACGAGGTAAGGGATTTTATTATCTCCATTTTAATTCCGTGATATTTCCATTGTTTTCCACTTATTCATTTTATGTGTTGTATTATGTACTGCAATTTGATATTTATTAGCATTATTAGCATTATAATCATGGTATTCTGTGGTAAATTTGGTTATTATTAACTTTTGGTCATACGACTCTGTTGATTACAACGTGGTAAAGGGTTTTATCTCACGTTTTATTCCTGTGAGATTAATGCTATATTTGCCACTATTTCTTTTTTTTTTGTGGTGAATGTACTGCACATGATTGTAAATTTTTTTAATATAATTTAATTTATTATTAGTTCAATCTTCATTTTATGATTCTTTTTTCATGTGGCGTATGTTTTTTAAGTTACCAAATCGGTAAAGGAACCTTTCACACTCCTCTTTTTAAAAGACTTCTTTTTGTTATGTCTTTTAATTTACTTCTTATTGTGTTTGTATATGATATCCTATAAACTTATAGATTTAAAAAATATGTCTAATTTTTGAGATATTTATTTTATCTCATCAAATCATTTTCGGAATTTTAATGTGACGACTTTAGGATGTCGAATATTTAAAAGGGACCTTCTTAACCCAATTTCAATTGTTTGGGTTCAACTTGTACTTCTTGAATATGTCTTCCTACAAATATGTGTGAATGGAATATTATTGTTTGACACTTAATATCCACTTATATTGGGTGTATTTATATTTTTCACACATAATTATTTGATTGATTTATCCTTAATTTAAGGATACCATCTTTGTAAGGGACTTCGTCTCAATCTTCCTTCATTGAGGCATATTTTGTTCTAATACATGACTCTATTTTATACGCTATATAAACACCTTTTAATTTTCATTTCATTCAAAGGGAATCTTTTTCTACGAAGCGTTTTACTAAACAACAACAAAAGAATGTTTTTTACGTAAGCGGTGACAACGACCTTTCCGCCGCCGTGAGTATTATTTGATCATTGGATTCCTTAACAAGCCGTAATGTTTTTTAAAAGGAAAAATAAATACCATATACTCTTTTTTACGTATTTTGGTAATAAAAATTATTTTGAGAACGTATTTATTATTTCAATATATTGAAATTATATTTTGTTTTTGTAATTTGGAAATGTTATCATTCCTTTATGCTTATGTTATCTGTTATGCTGATGTTATGGTTCTTGGGGATTATTTATGTATACAGGTGGTTCTATGATAAACCTAGTGCGGGTGATCCTAAAATAGATCTCCAATAAATTTGGTAACGTGACAGAGGTAAACGTGATGTTTCTCCTAAGTGATTTAAGGAACATACTATGATGAGTATTCCAAGTGTAACTCCCTACGTAGACGTGATAGCTACAATGTATGTTTGACATGATGACATAAGTAACCTTTCTGATTTATGATTTGTGTGTGTTATTCATAAATCTTATGATTTCCTAAGGTATGTTATGATTGAAATGTATGGTTTCATTGATTGTATTTCTTTATGGGCTAATGTTTTCCTTCCTTATTTTATAACCCTTACTGAGCTCTTTTATGCTCATCCCATGTTTTTGAAATGTTTTCCACGTGAATAAAAGATGAATAGGGTCAAGGATAGGATCAAGGAAAAGTCATGCTATCTAAAACATGGAACTATACATGTTTCTTTTTAAGTGTTATAATTTTAAGAAAAAAATGGATATTGAGTAGTAGCGTATATATGTAATATTCAAGTTATAATGTAATTGTTATGCCTGATTCTCTAGAACTCTAAACCTGAAAAGATCCTCAATCTGAATAATTCATTTAATTTATTATTATTTAATGTATAAGGAAGGGTCCTTATAGTTGGTATCAGAGGTCAGTTTAGATAACATTAGAGGTTAGGGTATTCTTTATGCATATGTGTCATTACCATAATGGTTATGATTTCAGAAAGATTCATAGTTTTCTTTACATAAAGTGGATGATTTTGAGATAACAAGAATAATTATATCTTAGTATTATATGTGATTTTAAAAATACACTCACACTGACCTTTTTGGTTTTAGTAAATGGCTGGATCAAGCAGGCACCAAAGTAACAGTGGATGTGAAGAAAACTGTTACAATTCCATGAACGAGAACCGAATGATATGGGAGCTGCAATGAGAACTCTTGTGGTTATTATCAACAAAATATTTGGAGTCATGATTGACCACATGAACCTCAGTTATTTTTATAAGTCATCATATATGTGAGAAACAAATCCCTACAGAAGTATAGGTAATAATCATAAAGTTATTTGTTTTCAAAAACCTATCTGTCAAATATGTGGAAAGAAAATCCTAATAAAATTATTCAATGGATGAATCTAGTTGAAATGAAGATTATATATATGTTGAAATGAAGGTCATAAACCAAGACCCTATCATGAAAAAGGATGAATCTAGTTGACTCTAGAAAAGGGAAAGAAGTTCTTTATGAGGGATCAATTGGATGTTTTTAATGTGGTGTGCGTGGTCATTATGAAAACACATGTCCTACGAAGATGTTTCCGGAATGAGATCACCAGGATCGTACAAATATGTTTTTACCAATACCTAATACCATTCTGATTGAGGATGAAGAAACTGACAATGAGAAATGAAAGGTATGAATTATTTCCTAACATCTGATTTCCTAATATTAAAATTTTAGGAAATGATTCATGATTTTTTTTGTAGGAAAGAATTATTTTAGAATTAGTTGGAATATAATTGTTAATAGACCATGAAGAATGTTGAATGATTAAGAATTTAACATAAATGGGATTCATGAGTTATGGTATATTTTAGGATGGTGATATTATTAAAAGTATTAAGGCTCTTTTTCTGATGGGATTTCATTAGAAGAGTTTTTATTGTATGTGTAACCCTGATGTTTGATATATAAAAATTTTATTCAAGGAATAATTATCATTTCTTTTGTGGATATAGTTATTAAGAACCATTTTTGTTTATATGATCCTTGATTATGAGTCAATTTCTGGGTAAAACATTTTGGGAATCAAAATGAAAGTTATTAGATAACCTTCGTGGTTAAATTATTTTATGGTTATTTTTGATGAATTTATCTCTTTTTGAAGAATGATATAAAATTATTTAGTTTTTTAAAAGGGACAACACACAGACCGTGTGACAACCCGTCACGTCGGACGAAGCTACAAGAATCGAACCCATAACCAATGTACGACTGGTATTTATCACCTACCACTAGTCTACGTGAATTCCCTGGTTAGTTTGACTAAATAATTTTAGTTAGAATATTTTTTGAATTAAGAATAATTTGATTTTGGGTTATCTATGGGAAATGAATAACATATCAGGGGGGATATTTGATTAGGTTAATTGCTTTTCAATATGAGACTTTAAGAGTAACTGATGTTATTTGGAGATAAATGTTAAGATTTTTCATGGAAGACTATACGATTAAATCCTTAAAATATTTGGGTTTAAATCTTAGTTTGGATTACTTTGAATAATGTTATGGAGAAATGTTTACTGAATGGTCTTTGATGAACCTTGTGTTTTGGTTTGATAAATTTTGGAGATTAAGAGTAGTTTTCCTTTTTGAAAAAGATTATCCTTTTTGGGGGTTATCTGATCTTGTACTAACCTTTTTCTGGATAAGTTCTAAAGACAAGTGAAATATATAGTTCATCTTTTGTGGATTAGGTGATTCTCAAGAAGTTGATTATAGCACTCTTAATGTGAAGAAGTCATCATAAATACTCATCTTTTGCTGAAAATATGAATTTGTGTTAGAAATCTAGTAAGAGATGAAAGTCTCCATGAAAAGTAAGTATGTTTCCTCATGTTTTAGTTAAGATCATAAATAATTTCCTCAATGAAATGTAACATAAAACAAAAACTTTGTCTATTAACTTTTAATACTAGGGAATCAAATACTATTTAACCCAGCACACTTTTGTTGTTTTATTGTTGTTAAATTTCTCCAAATCATGTTTTCTATCACTCTTTATCAAGAACCTGACCCTTAGATTCTCCTCCATATCCATGTTTTCATGGGATCCTACTATGGGTTATCCTAAGTGACGATTTTACTTCTCTTTCTTAATTTTAAAATGATAATTTTACTAACTCTTTTCTGATTTGGGACTTTTAAAGAACTTTCCAAGCCTAGTTTTAAAATTTTGAGGACGGAATTCCCAAAAGGGGGAAGGATGTGACATCAAACATAAATAAAGAATAAGTTATATATTATATTTGTTAAATTTTTTGAATTAAATATTAATTTTACATTAAAGTGGTTTCTATGATTGATAGCATACCTGATGCGCAACAACCTGATTCATTGAAATCTTATGTTGCACACTAATAATATAATATTATTATTTTAAATGGTAGTTTACTCTTTTCCATTGCATTGGAAGTAATGAAAAAAACTAACTATAATATTATTATACATGATTTTTAAATGTATTATGATTTATCCAATAAAAATTTAGAGGCATAAAAATTGAATGAATCTAATTTTAAGCAAAATTTACATTAAAAGGCCGATTTACCGCCTTTTAACTGTTAACCCTCATTAAATCTAGTTCTGGTCATTTTTATATGATCCATTTGAACAAATAATATTATTCTTTTGATTTGGGAAATCAATATTTACTTTGAGTAATTTATGTTATTTTTCTGATAAAGATCATTTTTTAAGGAATAGTGATAAATATTGTATTTTATTTCAAAACTATGTTTTTATCTGATTTTTTTTATATGGTTATATTATATTAATAATTGGATTTAAAGTTTATTTAGAATATATTTTTACCATTTAATAAAATCTCGGTCATTGGAATTAATTTCACTTGCAATTTGGACATAAACAAGTGTCCGTCTTTTGATAATTACTGATTCTTAAACCACACTATTTATTATAACAACTGGAATTAATTTTAAATTAAATAATTCCACTTATATGTTTTCAATTTGTAAAAATAGAAATAATTTTTCGATTTTTAATATCAAATAAAGATTAAGATGAATTTATGGTATTTTTCTGAAAAAACATAAATTTTTGATGAATACTTAAACCACTTAGTTGTAGTTAAAAAAATCGAATTTTTCATTGAAATGAAAATTTACCATATATGTGAATTTAATTTCGAAAATCTGACATCCATTCTTTTTATTAGTAAGTAAAATTTGGTTCAATAAGATGAAAATAATTTTTGGTGAATAGTAACTTTTAACTTTTATTTACCACGGTTAAAGGTAAATTGGGTAATACAAGGTAATAATAAAAAAATAATAATTTAAAATTACATTAACACTTGTAAAAACCTTATTGGTTGAGTCATTAACGACCATGGTCATATTTGTGTCGATTTTGGGACTCCATTGAGCCACTTGGGAGTGATAATGACAATTTAGATTAATTAATTTAAAGTAAAGGCAAAATAGACATAAACAGAAATCTTTTAATAATTAATTTTATATGGTGTTATATAAGTAATATTTTTCACTATAAATATTCATAGGAAATCTAAAATTATTTCCTAAATCATATTATTTATTTATATAAATTTTAAACTTCAAATAAATTAAGTTATTTATGACACAATAATGATGCAATATTTACCTCATTAATTAATGATTTATATAAATAAGATTATAATGATTAAAATATTAACCAAAACATGTACAATTCTAATTGGATAATTTTATTTCGAATATGAGTAACCTTATCTTCGACATTAATGATTTTTGGGCCTTTTTTCAACTTAATATCATTATATATTAAAATAAAATGTTCACACTTTCCTAATGAGCCCCTCCTCCCCCTTATAAAATGAGACAACTTCTAACCAATTCCTCACACCTCTCAATCCTTTTGACTCCTCAAACCAATAGTCAATTAATCTCCCTACATACCTATCCTCCTCCTATAATCCTTACCTTAGGCATATGTTACTCCAAGAAGTCCTTTCGTTCAAAACAAAGGGAGTTACCCAATTAAAGTTAACAATTTCTCATAAACTATTTTCGTTTATTTTACATCTCCAAACACTAAACTCTTTTTAATCCATTATTTTGTAACAACACCAGTATCCTAAATATACTAGGAAGTTTTTATGATAAGGATTCGAACTAAAATTTAACACACTTCCATCTAATGGGTGACGATCATACTGTTTACGTGGATTACAAACTAACGCTTCACGAAACAATGATTGTTCAATTACCTCCTACCGCCTCTCATGGTGTCCGATAAGATGGAAATGTATTTATATATGATATATATTATTTTAATGTTTTATATATACTTTTTTATATTCCATTTATATCATACCTTTATGGTTTCCATTTTGGGTAAATGCGATAATTTCATTTGAGGCACTGCGGAGTACCGCCCCCTTAAATTGATATGACTCATTAATGACATATGTGGGACGTATAAAAGATGGATTTAATGATATTATATATGATATTATCCTGTAATTAGAATATAAATATTTATCATTATGTTTTAATTATATTAATGTATGAAATATAAATGAAGTGGCATTCATGCGTACATACGGCTTACCGTCTCCATGAACGGTGCATTTCATTTTTTAACTCCAAATGTTATGTAGTATTATAAATACATTATATATGTGATATATATGATATATATGATATATATGATATCTATATCATGAATATAATTCTAGATATAATAAAATTTTGACTATGTGAAGAACTTGTTATTATAAGAAGTCTATTTTTGACTCACGTACAAAATATCGACAAAACTACCATTATTAACTTAAATGATTTTATAATATATATAACATGGTAAAAAGTGATATAAAAAGTATAATAAAATTGAAAAATATTCTTATGAAATTAGAAATTAACATTAGATTATTATTCAGGATGAACAAGGAACAAACAAGTCAAGTCGTACACGAGGGAAGTGATTTTCTTATCTCACTTTTAATTCTGTGAGATTTTCATTGTTCGCCACTTATTCCATTTATGTGGTGTATTGTGTAATAAAATTTGATATATATTATCATGATTATCATTATATTCATGGTATACTATGATGAATTGTTTTATTATTAACTTTTGGTCATACAAATTAGTTTATTACAATGTGGTAAAGGGTTTTATCTCACTTTTTTCCTGTGAGATTCATGCTATATTTTCCACTATTTAATTTTGTGTGGTGTATGTACTGCCCATTTTTGTACTATTTGTGTAATATAATTTAATTAATGAGTATTCACATCATCATTTAATGATCCTTTTTTATGTGGTGTATGTTTTTTATGTTACCAAATCTGTAAGGGAACCTTTCACCCTCCTCTTTTGAAAATACTTCTTTTTGTTATGGCTTTTAATTTACATCTTATTATGTTGGGATATGTTATTTTATATCCTTATTAATTTCAACATTATGCCAAGGTGTTAAGATATTATTTTTATCTCATAAAATCATTTTAATAATTTTAATGTGATGCCGTTAGGGTGTCGAGTTTTTACAATGGAACTTTTTAACCCAATTTCGATTGTTTGGGTCCAACTTGTACATCTTGAAAATGTCATCCTATAAATATGTGTGAATTAACTCTAGTTGTTTTACATTTAATATCAACTTATATTGGGTGTATTTATATTTGTCACACATAAATAATTGATTGATTTATCCTCAATTTTAGGATACAATCTTTGTAAGGGACTTCGTCTCAACCTCCTTTCATTGAGGCATATTTTTTTCTAATACCTGAATTTCTTTTATACGCTGTATAAACACCTTTTAATTTTCCTTTAATTCATAGGGAATCTTTTTATTCGATGCGTTTTACTAAAGGACAAAAAAATATTGTTTTTTACATAAGCGGTGAGAACATCCTTTCTGCCGCCGTGAGTATTATTTGATCTTTGGATTCCTTAACAAGCCGTAATGTTTTTAAATGGAAAAATAAATACCAAATACTATTTTTACATATTTTGGTATTGAAAAAGATTTTGAGAATTGATTTCTTATTTCAATATCATGAAATTCTATTTTCTTATTTCAATGTGGAAATTTTATCTATCTTTTATGCTTATGTTATGTGTTATGATCATGTTATGGTTCTTGGGAATTATTTATGTATACTAGTGGTTACGTGATAAACCTTGGGCGGGTGAGCCCGATAAAGATCTCCAATGAATTTGGTAATGTGACAGAGGTAAACGTGATGTTTCTCCTAAGAGATTTAGTTAATATATTGTGATCGGTATTCCAAGTGTAACTCACTACGTAGCTATGATAGATACAATGTAAGTATGATGTGGATGGCACAAGTAACCATTATTATTTATGATTTGTGTGTGTTATTCACAAATCATATGATTTTGTATGGTTTTCTATGATTTAAATGTATGGATTCATTGATTTGTATTTATTGATGGACTAATGTTTTCCTTCCTTATTTTATAACCCTTACTGAGATTTTTTATGCTCATCCCATTTTTTTGAAATGTTTTCCACAGTACATAAAGGCGAATAGGGTCAAGGATGGGATCAAGGAAAAGTCATGCTATGTAAAACATGGAAGTCAACATGTTTCTTTTTATGTGTTTTTTTATGAAAAAATGGATACTGAGTAGTAGTGTCTACATGTAATATTCAAGTTGTAATGTTATTGGTATGCCTAATTCTCTAAAACTCTAAACCTGAAAATATACTCAATGTGAATTATTCATTTAATTCAAGATTATGTAATTTTTAAGGCCGAGTCCTTATACAATACCCCCTTCAAAAAAATATTTTACGATCAACTGAATATCCTCAACATTCTAGAGTAGAATACGCACAAGTTTCATAATTAAATAAACTAATTTCATTACCTAATAAAAAAACAAAACATATCAAAAATTATTTTTAAAACATTCACACACAACTTTAGAACCCGTAAACCAAAATTCTACCTTTTAAATCAGGCACACCTCAAAATATTCTCAAAACATAATCTTCACCACAAATAATATTTAATAAACCAATTAAAAGAATATAAAACAATTTATATAACATCGCAAGCAAACAGTTAACTAACACAAACAAAGCACAATACATGAAACATGTGAATATTAAATCAATAATATTTTTGTAATGGGGAAACTCACCTCAATTGAGGAAGAACACCTCAAAAGTAGTGTGAAACATTGTTCCCACCTCAACTGGAAACTTCATAATATTAGTTAAACCCTAAAAAACCATGTTTGTACCCAAAATGAAACATAACTCACGAAATCGATGTAACTCCCGGACCCTAGAAGCCCAGAGATGGTGTATAATTTTAATGCATTGGAATGATCATAAGGAATAATTTCCCGAAAACCGATTAGTTTAGCAGTCTTGGAAAAATGATTACATACATGAACATTACATTACATATTCAAAAATAGAACACAAAATTAATTATCCTTTTAGAACACCATTAATAACTTATTTTAACCCGGAATATCAATAATAATACACATTGTGGAATCTTTAGAAAATAAAACATAGAAAGGGGTGACCTCAAATTATTTGTAAGGATTACATTATAGTGGAAACATTATAAATAAGAATTAATTTTTTTGGAAATGTATGAATCTAAAACAAAATCCTTTTAATCATAAACTACGACATAATATTGAAAAGTTAAATCAAATAATTCCATTTAATTATTCACATGCATATTCTACTTGTTGAATAATAACATGTAATATCAATTGATAATTTCATAATCATGAAATGCATAATGTCGGGCATCATAACCGCATAGTATAGGCGTTGTTCAAAGACTAAAAATATGATTTTGTCCAGGCCTTATTCCAAGAAACTAGTTTGTATCATGAGGCCTACCGAAGCATCGAGGAGCTATAGCGGGCACCACCCATCAATTACTAGGTCCAATACAATCCTCATATGAAAAGGATGAAAAATTAGATAAACATTCGTATTAAAAGTAGCATATGAAATGATTATACATGAACCATAGTCCATAAATAGTATAAATATAACACATCCACAATAAAATATATAACCAAACCTTCAATACAATATGGATGATTTTTATAATAATAAATTAACTTCAAACAATTATAATATCAATTAAAGGATGTTGCCATAGATGAATTCAAAAAAATTTGAGGGAGATATCTTTTTCTATTTTGAAATCATTTAAAATTCATGTAATTATAAAAGAAGAAATTTATTTTGAAAATATTCATATAATATTGTAAGTTAAGCTTAAAGGTTGTTTTAATGGCTTAGAATAATTACACCCGCTGTATATGTTTTAAAAAAAATCTTACCTTAATTGGAAAAAAAGGTCATAAAGTACCTTGTTTGGAAAACGACGGAAAGATTCCTTTCAAACCATTTTATAAAATTTTCAATAAGGTTATAAATTACATTAACCCATGTTCTTGTAAATTTTATAAATTTCCAATAAGTTTATAAATGGAATTAACCCATGATCTATAGGGACCTCTTTATCATTCACATCCATGTTTCATAAATTTTATTTTCAAAACATTTTATCGAAAAAGGTCATAATAGAATATTGTAAACTTTTATATATTCAATTTAATCATAATATGAATGTTATTAAAAAAGAACCAAAAACGTAGCCAAATAAAATTTTTATGTCATGTTTCTAATTAATAATTTAATTTAATTTAATTGAATTTATAAAAGTGTGTAATTTTGGTTTCAAAAAAGGTTCATTGTTAAAAGGTGATTATATTTCATTTGTTGAAAAACATTTTTCTTCTCTAAAAAATTAATTTGTTCTTATATTAGGTATACAAAATACTTAATATGGTTTCTAAATTTATATTGAGTACATAAAATCCCTAAATCAGTTAATACTATTCATAATCACTTTTTGAACGGCAAGTTTGGTATGTTGTGGTGTATTCAATCCCAGTGTTGTGTGTAGCGCGAGTTATTGAATTATTTTGAAAAGATAATGTACTATAAATTCATGGGGTTTTACATTCTCACACCTTCAATAAATTGCATCCTCGAAATTTTAAATTGTTTTTTGAAATTAAAATGTTTAAAATATAAAAAAAACCTTGTGGAAAACTCACATAGGAAATTGGATTAATAAAATTTAGTCTTAATTAGAGGTAAATGGAAATTGAAAAGTCACCACCAAATTAAGATCTCGATTATGAGAACATTGGTGGAAATTTGAAAACACATAATTGGAGGGAAAACGTAAATACTTATCAGTATTGATTGAGGTCATCTATCACAAACAAGTGTAAAATTGAGGGCCTCAAATCAATCTATCTATGATGCTTTGAAATATCACCGGTTGAAAAAAATATAAGGTATTAGGATAAAATATTTTGGTTTTAATATCCCTTCCCTAATATTTAATAATTATTTTAATCATATAATATGAGGAATAAAATTACTTGACATGTAGAGTTTTATCCTTCAACTAATTCCTACGACAAATACATCTTTCACTCCAAAAGATAATAGAATTAAAAAATATTCTATTTATCTTACTCATATAGGGTTACAAAAAATAATTAATTTATAATTCATTTGTAAGGATATTTAAAAAAACTACATTATACAATCCAGGACATCACATAGGCCTGTTGTAGGTGATGCACCCTTGTCGCCCTTCGGTTGCAGGTTCATGTCTGACGACCTTCCCGGATGTGACAAGTTGTCGCATGACCTCTGGGTTTTCCTCTATATAACAATCCAAAAATAATATTAAAAAATTATTTACCCATAACAATAGTATCCAATTTAAAACGTAATCAATTATATTCTTTAAACATTACCAAAATACTTCTGTTTAAACATAATGTCCAAAATTTATAAGGAAGGTAAACATAATGATGATTTATTTTTTTCACATAATAAAATGTGGATACCTTTATATTGTATTCTCATAAAACATTGTAACACCCTAAATTACTATAATACCTTGTTGATTATATGCACTCTCCCTTATTCCTTATATTCCACTAGATATAGTCCTTATACCAAATAATGTTTTAAAATCCAACAATGATGGAATATACAAATCATTATTCAGTTTCAAGGTATTAATGAATATCAAATATAATTTAACCAAATAAATAATATCTTGTTAATAAATCACTACCTTAGTATCATGACTATATTAAGGATTATATTTCAATCATCCATGTATTTTCCAAAAAAAATTAACATGGTATTTAGTCAATTTCCATAGTACCATTCAATCTCAAATCCACAATGAAATATTACTACAATAGATTCCTTATTTATTTCCATAACTCATATAAATAGTATATTGTTGAAACAACACTCAAATGAAATAATTATTTAACTACAACAAAATAACACTAGTCATTCTTCTTCATCTGTGGTATTATCATAACATGATTATTATCCAATGGCATCATTTGGGGCATACTCTGATGATTTAGACATTGATTCACATAATGTCCCAACTCCTTGATGAAGAAGCATTGTACGTTTGAAATTGTTTTCTTACCATTGAAATCACATAATTGGTGTCCTTTTTATCCACACTTATAACAAACTTCCATTCCCTTCAAACATTTACCAAGGATATTATTTCCATAGTTATCACAAATGGGAAAATCCTTTTTTTCCCGTATTTATTTTATCTCTCATTATCTCTATCATCCTTTTCTTCTCTTGCTTCCTTTCAAATCCATAGGACTCTAAATATTATTTACTTATCTTTTTTACACTTGATTATATTTCTTCATATGATGAGAATAAATGGGAGACTATTTACCAACTAAATTTTGTCATGATACCATGAAAGATACGATCATTATTTCTCTTTGGATCATGCGTATTGTTGGAGTTCTCATTCCTTTTACTAGGCGCCATTTCCAAACAGTGACATACACTAGGTTTGTTTATGAATCTCAATGCATAATTCCATACTTGTAAAATACCAAGCCTAAAATGTAATGATTATGTATATAATCAATTATCATAAAAAATGTTTTCTTGGAGGAATTATTTAATCATAAATACTTTATAATGGCTAGTAAAGATAATGTGAATTATCCTAAGCATATCCCCAAGGATTATCATAACCAAGAGTGCAAAAGGACCACTGTCATGTACTAGGATATCCTAGGTCATGCCCGAAATTCCTTTTCAGAGTATTCACACCTAGGTACATCTTTTCTAGAGCCTCATCTAACTTCTAGTATCTAGACATGGATGTATTGCATGAAAAATACATAAAATCACTACGTTACCAAAATTCTATGAAGTTCTTCTATACTAATTTTCAAGGTCTATTTTAGGGTAATGTTTCCTAATAAGAGTTTATCAAAATCTAATTTCCATGGTTATTGCTAAAACTTCTTTGAGGCCAATGGTAACACCCCGACCCTAGAAGCCCAGAGACAGTTCATTATTTTAATACATTGGCGCAATCACAAGGAATCATGTCCTAAAGACCAATTTGTTTAGCAATCTTTCATAATAGATTGCATACATTAATGTTACATTACAAACTAATAAAATAAAACACAACATAAATGATCCTTTTTTATGCCATTTATCCCCTATTTTAACCATTCATATCAATTTTAATACACTTCTTAGAATCCTGGGAAAATAAAACATTGAAAGGGGTGACCTCATATGCACATTTTGGATAACAGTATAGCGGAAAATTCATAAATAAGAATAAAAATTTAAGGAAATGTATAAAATTAAAATAAAATAATTTTAAACATAAACTACAAAATAACTTGGCAAAGATAAATCAAATAATTCTATTTACTTATTCACATTGATATTCTACTAGTAGAATAATTACATGTAATATCAATAGCTAATTTTATAATGATGGAATGCATAATACATGACATCGTAACCACATAGTTATGGCTTCATGCCAATACTACGAATAATATTTTTTCAAAACTTTTTGCGAAGACACTAGTATATCTCATGAAACCTACCAATGACTCGAGGAACTATAGTGGGCTCCACCCATCACTTACTAAATCCAAAGCATTCCTCATATAAAAAGGTTGAAAAATAACATTGACATTAGTTTTAAAACTTTCATATGAAATCTTAATACATTTACCATAAACCATGAATGGTATAAAAATAATACATATGGATTAAAAATTATGACAAAACCTTCAATCCAATGTTGATGATTTGTATCATAATAAACCAACTTCAAACACGTACAAAATTCATTAAGTGATGTTGACATAGATGAAATAAAAACAATTTGAGATAAATAACTCTTTCTATTTTGAAATCATTTAAATTTCATATAATTATAAAAGAAAACATTTATTTTGAAAATATTTTCATAAGCTTGTAAGGGAATCTAAAAAGGGTTTATAATGGCGAAGTATAACATCACCCACTGTATAAGTTAAAAGACCATTCCTACCTTAATTTTTCAAAAATTTCAGAAAGTACATTGTTTAGAAAATGTCGGAAAGATTCCTTTCAAACAATTTTATAAAAATTAAAACAAGGGTATAAATGAATTTAACCCATAGTATAGTAAATAGAAAAAATATTTTAAAATACCTTTTTATGAAACATGAATTTGGATGAAAAACATGTCCCAGTAGAATCTTACATAAAAAAACCTCAGATAATAAAGTTATTGTGAAATTATACCATACCTTGTAATTTTCCTTGGTCGAGGGTATTTTAACCTCCTGTATAATATTTAAATCATTTTTATTAAATTATATAAGAACCATATACATAAATATGTTATCATATATGATCTTATAATATTTCTTTGTTAATAATATTTTATAAGTATCATTGTTTCGGGTGTTAACTGATTCGTTTTCCTTTATATGTTTTGTTATGTAAGTCATATTTATTATTGATAAGATGTATTTTATTCATATACAGAATTATTTAATGTTCTTAAATATTATGTTTAATAATCAAACGAAAATTATTCTTGAATGGTAACTATGGGGAATTAATGTCATCATGTTCGTGGAGACGGTAATCTGTATGTACGCACAACCACTACATCCATTTAATTTTTTTCTTTTAAAAGGAAAAATTATCAAATGATATATAGGTATATTATTAATTCAGTATTATATAATATATTATAAATTTTACATAAGTTCATTAAAACTATCCTTTACATGTTCCATGTATGGTATGAATGAGTCATATCAATTTGAGGGGGTGTTAGTTCGCCCTTCCTCAAATAAAATTATGTTATATATACAACTAGAAAAGAATAAAGGGATGTTATAAAAGAGAATTATAAATGGTTATAGATAAAATAAATATCATAAATATCATATATAATTATATTTCTATCATAATGGCCACCATAGGAGGTGGTAGTAGAAGATTGAACAATCATCGTTTCGTGCGGCAGATGTTCACCGTCCACAGAAACATAATATTTTATACCCATTAAATAGAGGTGTGTGTAAGTGTAGTTCAAATACATCTCAAAACAACAACATATTATACCCAGGATATTTTTTTGTTATAAAATAATGGAATAAAGAGATTTTAGGGGGTTGTATAAGTTAAATAATAGAAAAGAACATAAGAAGAGAAGTTACCTTTAAATCTGGTAACTCCTATTGGTTTGAACCAAAAGGCCTCATTGAAGTGCATTATGCCGTTGGTAAGTCTTATAAAAGGAATAGAGTGATGTATGGAGATTAATTGGGAAAAGGTTGGATGATCCAAGCGGCCTGATTTACAAAATTTGGACTTCCTGATTCCAAATATGTAATACATTTTTCCAAATTCAGAACACAAATGTGGCTGAAATTAATTTAAAATTAATTCGTATTGTCAAAACAAAAAGTGTGTTTTAAAAAATAATAACTATCATGAGATTGACACTTGTTTATATCTTGTTGAAATGTGAAATTAAATCTAATGAATTAAATTATATAAAATTATAACAATATAATCTAATGATTTTTTAAAACAACTCAATAGAAAAATTAAACCCCAAAAACCTTTTCAATTTAAAATTTTGTTTTCAATTAAAATTTAGTATTTTTCGTTATTCATCAAAATATGAAATTTATCATAAAAGTAACATAAATTTATCCAAACTAAATTTTTATGTCTCGCTTCTAATGAATAATTTAATATTATTAAATTGTATATATAAAAGTGTCAAGTATTGGTTTTAAAAAAGGTTCTCCATTAAAAGGCGTTAGAGTAGAATTTTGTGAAAAATAAATCTTTTATATGAAATAATGAATTTGTTCTTATATAATGTCTATGAAACACATAATAAGGATTTTAAAATTATATGGAGTACATAAAATTCATAAATCAGTTAATACTATTCATAATCTCTTTTTGAATGACTAGTTTGGTAAGTCCTAGTGCACTCGAACTCATTGGTGCATGTAGTCCAAGTTATTGGATTACATTGAAGAGATAACGTACTATGAAATCTTAGGTTGTTACAATCAATCCCCGACACAAAGGATTTTATAAAAAACTAATATATCCCCAATGAACCTATTAACCATAAACCCTTACCGCTAAGAAAAACCAAGACTTGGGGAGGGGGGTTGGTTTCAGTGGGTTTGCACCAGAAATGCTAGTCACCGAAAAAATGTGGTGGCACCAGAATGAGGACATTCTTGCCTAAAAAAGTCTGGCAGGGGAATATGTTCACCGGTAAGGTGAGGCTAGCTGAAGGGATGACCGAAGAAGGATACAATAGAACTTGTCTCCGGTAGGAATAGGTTGCGACCGGGCAAGGTAAAACAACAATGACTGTTGCTGGTTAGAGAGGAAGAGATGTATAGGGGAATTTCCAAAGAGGATGCCAGCGGAAGTGTGAGGTCATAGATGAGGGAGTGGGTCGAGGGTGTATAGGGTCTGGAGTGCTATGATGGTGATCAGTCTGGGTGTGCGGTGTAGGAAATGGATGATCTTGAGGGTTCCTACTCATGCTGCAATAAGGGAGAAGGGGGGAGGGGTTTTCTGCCGATGGCCGGATGAAGCTTGTAATGGGTGTGGGAGGCGTGGTACCGGTGCAGGGGGTGAACATATTGGGACATGTTTGGTGAGGTTCAAGGCCAGTAGGGAGGGCTCAATAGCGGGATGAGGCCAACGAGGGGCGTATGGCGCAGAGCAGGTTACGAGGAAGAGGGCATGCAGTGTGAGGAGAAGCAAACAGGGGGGATGCGTGTGGGAAAAATAAACCCTATCTAAAAGGGAAATAAAAATAAAATAAAATACTAAATAAAATTAAAATCAAATCCTAACAATATTAATAATCATAATAACAATAGTAATCATAAAATAATTAATAATAATAAAATTAATCAATAATAATAATGTTAATATTAAAATCAATAATAATAAGATTAATAATACACATAAAAATACATAAAACAACATTAACAAAAAAATGATAAAAATAATCATTTGGATAATAAAATTTCATTAATAATAATATAATCTCATTTTTCATGACTAATTAATATTAACATCACTATGGTATGTTATTCCATATAAATTTTAATTAATTTTAAATTCATTCAATTTACTTGTTTTTGGTAAAATCAAACACCGTAACTGTGTGATACTCGAGCTCTCTACAGTGATTGTGCACTGGCCAAAAATAATAACAATAATAAGGCCTTATTACGAATAATATTAATAATAACTTTAACAATTATACTAATTACAATATAAATTAAAAGAATATTCAGTTAACTTTAACAATAATAATAAATCCATTAATATCCATAGAAATTTTAGAGAACACAATAAATTGAAAAAGTTTATTATTTATACATTCCCAAAGACTGATGGACTATGCCATTTCCCAGACAGGTTATCCAAAATGCTCTCTCCATGTGCGCCCAATGACGTAAACTCAAAAAATATTTCTTTTTGAAAAAACACAAAAATTTGGTTCGAGATTAAACTGGAACCTCGACTAAAGCATTAAAATCCAAAGAAAATAATAAAATAAAAATAATAGATAGGTCTGGGTGGGACAATTCTCCCAAACATTACTCTTTTCACCTTTTTAAAGAAACAAAATGATCTATACCTAATGATTTAACTCCTTAAGTGTCACTCTCCCCCAGTTGTTTAGACACCTCCAATTGATCGATCCAACTGATCACCAAACTCTCATGACATGAAACATATTCTCCAAACATTAAAACATTAAACACCAACAAAATGAATCCTGAAATGAAACAATAATACTGATATGGGGATGCTCGATCAGACTCCCCAACATAGAAAACAAGCAAAATTGGATTCAATGAGACCCATGATGGGTCTCACTACCATGAGGACTTACAAGATTAAATGAACATGAATAATGACCACAACAGAACACAACAAGAGATAACCACTACCAGAGATGAAAAATAAAAGAGATGACCACTACATCAACGGTTTTAGAGATGTTCATCAAAAACCATTATTATAACTGATGGAATATAATCCCCACAGAAAACTACAAGAGATGATCATGACATCCAAGGAACACTAGAAAGAGAAAAACATTAACCCGATCCCTGAACATTGTCCTACCCATACAGATGGCCAAGTGTGACCTCTGACGAGCCAGATCATTCTTCAGTACACTTCTTGTAAACATCTTGACAGAATCACTACATGTGAACTAAACTCCCACATGTATGGAGGGGTCTCAGAGCACTCAAGTATATCGACCTCATGTGACACTACTTACCAAATTGGTGAGAGAACATGGTGTTGCGCTGTAAAGAAGATGACTGAAGGCCTGAAGGCCTCTTTATTCTTCTTCCAGTTCCAACTGCATCATGCTGGTTCCCATTCTTCTATTTGCTATATTCTTCATTTCATCCCCATACCGTAGGAGGGTTTTCCACCAAAACTTTTCCTACTTACTTAGCTTCAACAAAGAAAGAATGTCTCACGACGTCATAGATGGTTATTATGTTGAAATCTTCCACCTTGGACTGGAACTCTGGATGTAATCCAAGAAAAAAATGTCTAGATTTTATGGGACCATTTCCTACATACCATAGTTCACACAGAACTAGGTCCAAAAAACGATAATTGAATTACAATACTAATATAACACCTTACTGAAGACCACACAACACCATCTTCTTCCTCACCATTGTCACCTCAGAAAAGTATTGTTGGATGAATGAAAACTTTATGAACTCCCAAGTGTAATCTTCTTGAGTCTTTCTTCATGACATAGACTTACAAAAAATAAAGTTTGGACCTTCATGCATAAAGGTAGCCATATCCACCATTAATGACTCTGGTGGTGTGGGAGAACAGAAGTTCCTCTGAATCATCCACACCCACCCCACCACCTCAAGAGGATCTGCTTTCCCATAAATGAGGGAAGGTATCAAAATACAAAACTTGATGACATAGTCCAAGGTCTAATCAACTAAAAGATTTGATAAGGATGCATCAATTAATGCGAACCTTAAGAATCCATCGAACTGTTGTGGAGGTAAACATTAAGAAACAAGCAAACATGGTCCAGGATCAAAACATGGTCATTGAAATTTCAAATTCATCTTTTCAGAATTTCTAAAATAAAACATTACAAAAAAATCATAGAATCAATGAATACCCAAACGATTCAATAGAGTAAACTAGTTTTTATGTGTGACTCGAACATACGGTTGGCAGACATACTCTAGTCATGCCATCATCACAAGGAGAACTGTAGGGCAATTTCTCTTCCTCTACATGGCTTTCCCGATCATGCAAGCTCATGAAGGTCACTATAAATGCTCCCATTTCATATCCAAATTCAATACAATCCATAATAATCAAGGACATCGACAAAACCGATCATCCAATTGTTACTTGAGGTTCGGAACGAGAAAGGGTTTATGATGTCCTTCTCATCCGTACACCCCGAGTCCCGACAATTCAACTCCTTAAATAATGAAAAGCCCATATAATGATGGGTTCTCTAAAAAAAGGTCTTCTCAAGGGCCGAACTCTATGAAACCATTTTTCAAGATATAACCTGTGTTGACCCTGAACCGGTCACCTGAGATGGTACGCGGTAAGGCCTAAGAGGCTTCCTCGATTCTCCTGGGCTAGGGACAAGCTTTAGGGCATCAAAAGAGGGAAAGAGGGGATGATTTCACCAAATTAAAATAAATAAATAAAGAAGCGAGAAATGTAAAATAATGTGAACTAACCTGACCATGTCCAAACCACCTTGTGACTTCGAGAGATGCTCACCAATCCATAGCCAAATTTCACCCACAGAGATCAATCTTGAGTTGAACCTGAAACAGAAACTAAAAATAGGAAAACACTATATCCATGAGTATTAAAACTCTATTGGTTGGTCCGACTAATTCTATTCCCAAAGAACGTACCATTAAATAAAGAAGTAACTAATTTCATGTTTGAGCTATAAATTATAAAAATATGTTTTCATAAATACTTTACATGAAAACAAACCATGATCCATTGCCATTATTTATTTTGAAAACAATGTTCTTTTCATTTGTGATAATGGAATTTTAAAAGGGAAAGTAATTTTATTTAAATTTTCAGATTTTACAAAGAGAACAAAACACCTCCATTTGAGAGCCCTTTTTAGAAAACTACTAAAAACAAGCTCATGAATTTCAATGAAAACATCACACAAAAATAAAAAAAATGTATGTACAAAATAAGGGAATGTTGATACTCGTACAAGTACAACATGCATCACTACTATCAACAAAAATCCAAATACACATGGGTCAAACCTAGTAACTCCTAAACAATCCAAAACATAATATACATGTGAATTAACCTGAAGGTATAACTACTCTTGATGATGTCATAATTTCCTAACACCCAATCGTCTCCCAACCTGGCGTAATCGAGGGGCCCAATACAATAGAAAAAATAACAAAACACATCTCTTCTTTGGTCCACTAGCTATTGCGTAATCCAAACTAGTGCAACAATCATTCACATAAAACTCAATTACTATCACATGATCTCATGTCCAAACGTGTAATAAATGGATGTGATTCTACAATGTACATCAACCAGTAATGATGTAAAATCATCACACACAACCCACACAATAAACGTACATAAAAATATCATCCCTAAGTCAACTCAATGAATGTTTTCCAAAATAATTAATTTTATCATTGTGTCAAATGGGCTAGATTAAACTTCTAAATGAAACCCCACTTCTGAAAAGAACCCAATATGTTTACTCACGCATCATAAGAAAAAATTTACCAAAAAACCACAATTTGAAATCAGTGAATTATGTTTAAATGCCAAACTATAATTCATTCACTATTGTGCTTCAGTTCATCAAGAAAATAATTAAAGTGTTTTTATAAAATATACAAGTTTATTTACATCAATAAATTATTCCAATATTAATTATCTAATACTATTTCTCAATTATTGAAATCAATGAAAAATCAAGAAATTAATTAATTCTAAATTTAATGGCGAGTGTAGTGGGCGACCTACCTCAAATCGCTTTCCAAAAACAATGGCCTGTCAGGCCTCGAATAGACGCACAAACACACGCAAGATGATGACCGCAATATTGCATGTTTTCCGCACCTACATGATGCAACATCTTCATAACTAAAATGCATCAACATGGACTTAAATCAATTCAAAAAAACAACATTTAAAACACCACCTCAACATGTTTTCAAAACACAATATTCACTATCATCACTACTTAATAAAATAAATAATATTTATAATACAATTTCCAAAGAGTAACCCACAAAATACACATCCAATACCCCCCTTCAAAATAATCTTTTAAGATCAACAGATACACCCTCCACATTCTAAAGCAGAATACACAACCCATGCATCATTAAATAAACTAATTGAACAAATTAATAAAAATAAACCACACATCAAAACCCTTTTTGGCATAATGCACACACACATTAAAAACCATAAACCAAAATTCTATATTTTAAATCATGTTCACCTAAAAATATTCTCATAACATAATCTGATTCACATATAATATTTAATAAACCAGCTAATAGATTTTAAAAAAAAATTATTATATAACAAGAAACCAATTATCTATCCCAAACAAAGTGCAATACATGAAACACATTAATAATAATTCAATAATATTTTTGCAATGTGGAAACTCACCACAATTGAGGAAGAACACCCCGGAAGTAGTGTGAAACACTGTCCACACCTCAACTGCACAATTAAGAATTTTAATAAAACCCTAGAAAACTATGATTGATCTAAAAAAAAATGATAACTCATGAAATCAAACCCCGACACAAAGTGTTTTATAAAAAAACAACATCAAAGAACCTACTAACTAGAAACCCTTACCACTATGAAAGACAATGACTAGTGGGGGTTGCGATTCTAGTGGGTGTGAAATGGAAAGGTTAGTCACCGAAACAAATGGTGGCATCAGCAGGAGGAATTACTGGTCGAAATAAGACCAAAAGGGGAAGGAGGTCACCGATAGGGTGAGATCGGATGAATGGTCATTTGAAGAAGGCCGCATCAGAGAAGGTCACCGACAGGGAAGAGGACGCAACTAGGAAAGGGAAAATGGTGGTGTCCAATGCTGGTCAGAGTGGGAGCCGTTGCGCAGGGGACTCGTCATGGTGGAAGTTGGGTGGACGGTGCAGTGACGAATGAGTGAGTGGAGTAGAGGGAGGCTCAGGTCTGGGGTGTTATGCAGGTGATCGGCAGGGGCTTGCAGTGTAGGAATGGGAGGATCTAGGGGGATTTCTGATCACATTAAAACAAAAGGGAAGGGGGATGGGTCTTCTGTCATAGGCCGAATGATGCAGGGATGTGGTGCGGGAGGCGCGCGATCAATACAGGTGGTGCATGAAGGCGGGACGTGGCCGGTGAAGGGCATGGCTAGTAGAGACTTCCTGAAAGCGGGATTAGGCCAACGAGGGGCATATGTAACAGTGGGTGGTAGGAGGATGAGGGTGTGTTGCATGAGGAGAAGTAAAGAGGGGGGAATTCACGTAGAAAAAAATAAACCCTAGAAAAAAGGGAAATAAAAATAAAATAAAATAATAAATAAAATTAAAATTAAAATTAAAATCATAACATAAAAATATTAATAACAATAATAAAATTACAAATAATAATAAAAATAAAAATAATAACATTAATCTATAATAATAATATTAATATTAACATAAATAATAATAAGGTTAATAATAAACATAGTAATAAATAAAACACTTTTAACAATAATATAAAAATGAAAAAGTTAATACTTTTGACAATAACGATTAATTAATAATAATATAATCTAATGGTTCTTGAAAAATTAATACTAACATAGCTACTTTAAGTTATTCCTTATAAATTTTAATTTATTTTCAATTAATTCAATTTCATTTTTATTTGGCCAATTCAGACACCGTAATTGCGCGGTACTTGGGCTGACCGCATGAATTCCGCTACATATGCAGTGCTCGTGCACTAGCCTAAAATAATAATAATAATAATAATAATAATAATAATAATAATAATAATAATAATCATCATAAAAAAATTTATTATTATAAATAATAATAAGATGAACATTAATCATTATACTAACAAAAATATAAATAAAAAGAATATTCAGTTCACTTTAACTATATTAATAACCTCATTAACTACAATAAGAAATTTTAAATGACACAATCAATTGAAAAATATTCTCATTTTAAATTTTCCAAAGATAGGCGTACTGTGTCATATATTGGGTGTGTTCTCCAAAACATTCTCCACACGTATTACTAGTAACGTCAACTCCAAAATGCGCGGTTTTTGAAAAACCTCAAAAATTTGGTACGAGAATTAACATGAACCCAGAAAAAAATTTCAAAATCCAAAGAAAATAATTAAATAAAAATAATTGATAGGACATGGTGTGACACTATTCAAGAATATATATTCCGTAGAAGAGAATCAATCAAAAAGACTAATCCTTATTAATACCCTTGAAAAGTAATGGGTTATAGAATCTTTCCTCAATAAGAATTAAAACTATATTCCATAAGTATTCGAAAGATTTGAAGGAATTAAATTTTATGGATGATTATATTTGAATAAAATATACTTTTCTAAAATATTGATATACTATATTGGAAAATTTAGGGAAAATTGTTGAAAATTGGCTATCAGAATGATCTTTATTAAATTAGGATTTTTAGAAATGGTTAAATGTGTTTGAAATAAATAATGAATATTTACATTTATATGAAATAATATGTAAAAAATGGTTAACCGTATTCTTGGTATTATTTTATTAAACAATGATAGTGTGACATGATATAAGAGAGTGTTTTATTAATGGATTAGTGGACCAAAAAGTTCCCCTTATTTGGGGTGATTTTAAATATGTTAATAAGAAATAATTGTTATACATGGATGAAACAAAGTTATTTATAGAGATATATGTATAATACATATATAAACAAATTATATAACATAAAATAATGACACAAAAATAATTTATATATATATAGTAATTACTCAAATAAAAGAACGTATTTTGGAGAGTTCCCTTACATTTGTTTTAGATTTAATCTATAATTTCACATAATGTCTTGAATATTCCACATTGACTTATTAAAAAATTGTTTTAGAATATTAGTATACTATATAATATTTCTTACCATGATTATATGATATCTTAATGTTATTTATTTAAAAAATAATGTTTTTAATCAGTGTCCAAAGATCAATTTTATGGTTCCAAGTTTGCATAACCTGTGATTAATTATATATGATATAAAGGAAATTGTTTGGTATTTTAAAAATTATAATTTTGTTGAATTAATATTTTTCCATTATTTCATAGTCTTCTTCATTTAATAGTATTATCAATAAAAATAAATATTCATAGAGTATAACTATTTTTTGTGTGCATATTTTTCTATTATATGGTTTTTTCAATAATGATGAATGAGTTTGGTTTTAATAAATATTATCAGTACATATCCAATCCCAAATGTGAATAAATATATAAAAAATAAATTTACATAAATTTTGTGAACAATTTTTTTATGTATTATTGAAGGTGGTCGTGAAAAAAGAAGTTCATTTCTTATGTAGGAAATGAACATATGATATTGGGAAAAATGTTTTATAATTAAAAGAAAAGAGGATGGATAATTAAATTTATATAAACATACTAAAAATAGTGAATATTTATTATACTATTGTATTTACATCATGTTCGTTGTGGTATTAAGGAGGGGATATAAGAAGAATATAATTTAAAATACATTGATTGACAATATTGCATCTTTTAATTTCACACCGTTAAATATATCTTCATGATCCTTCGTTTTTTTTGGTGGCACTATTTTAGTGTGTGTGTGGGTTAGAGGGTTGTGAAGATAATTTTGATGAAGTTCGTAATCCCCAAGTATTATAATTCATGATAAGGTTTATTGAAGGGTTGTATTAAAATGTGGCTGATGGAATTGTTTTCTATGCAATATTCATTAATTTATTTATTACCTCATGAATAAAAATATTGATGAATATTGTGTCTAAATATTGAAATTATGAAATTTTATATTTATCTAATACATTCCTAAATTATCAATGAATCATTGATTATCATTTTTTACTTATAATATTAAATAATTCATTCATTTTTATTTCACTCTTTACAACATCTAAATGGTTTTAGAAACAAATAAACCATCAACATTTTTCTAAATATAATTTCCTAAAAATAATAACGTTTTTATGGAAATAATATCATACATTTGATAAATATAGTTTCTTTTATTAAAAAATTAATTTATTTAAAAAATTTCAATTTAAATATTTTAATGAAATTTTTGATCAATTGAAAAAAAATGTATAAAATTGTAAAATTATATTATCATTATAATGAAATTTAGTATTGTTTAAAAACATATTTTAAAAAAAATTATGTTTTTATAATAATCATAATAATATATTTAAAAAATATTAATTATAAAAAAAAAATCAGAACTCGTATTTTTATTTTTAAAATCCTTTCATTAAATATATATTGTTACTAATTCTCTATATTGTCATTTTTAAAGTTAATTAAATATTAATTTACAATTATATAGGTGATGTTTCTATTCCAACCGTCATTTTACTATTCTTCATAGTTATATTACTATTCCAATTACGATGTTTTTAATAGTCATATAGGTTTAATATCATATTTATATAACTTGTTTTTCATTCATTATTCATTCACGTATATTTTCCCTCAATGTTATTTATATTTTATATTTCAAAAATATATTTTCTTAGTATTATTTTCCCCTTCTATAGTGTTTTCAATGATTGAGATAATTTAAGGGGATCATGTATCTTAGAAATACCATACTATTATTAACATATTTTTTTGTCACATTTTATCATTATTAATTTTTATGACAACATTAATTTTGTGGGTGTAACGTTAATATAGATATAATATTATATTTATAGTTCAATTAGGTGTTTCATTTGCCTTATATAAAAATATATTATCATGGATAACACATCTATATTATCAAAAGGTAAATTCCAATGATAAAAATTGGGGTTGTTACATTTTCACCCATAATAAATTTCAAGGTAAAAATTTTAATTTTCCAACATAGATGAAAATAAATGAACGATCATATATTTACTTGCATCATTTAGATCTAATTAATCCCCTCATACATATGTGTCAGTGACTGTTCTTTCACTATATTTATTGTCTTATTGTATAGAATGTTTCCTATGTGATTGTAGATCATCACTAATTTCATCTAAAGGGGGAGGTCCTACACAAAATTTATTTCAACCATATTTAGTACATCTAAGGAACCTAGATATACATTCTATATAAGTACTCATGGAACAAATAATGTGCTTGAAATTGGGTTTGTGGGAGTGTTAGTCATTAGGACACAACCATAACACGATCAATAATATCAACGGTGATGAGGCATCTATGTCAAATAAATTCCTTATTCAAAAATTAAAATACACTCTTCATTAAATATACGTGGATGATTTTTTTGTCTACCATGTAATTAATGGACACTTTAATAGTCTAAGAAAAACAATTTTTTTGACTCTAATCCTTACTAATTCATGCTGAATAGACATTCAATTCTCACCCATTTCATTATCAATTTTATGTCCAAAATTATTGTGTTTACCAACTACATCCAAAAAATGTAGGATAAATACATATATTCAATTGGTTCAAATAATTCTTCATATATTTTATGAGATAATTAAAATTTATGAATTTGTGATGAGGAAGATATTAAGACTCTTTTGATTTTTTTCCACACATAAATCGTATAAGAAGCCAAATCAGAAAAGTCTAAGTAAATTCTTTTAAAAATAATGTAAATACACATTGTTTTATCATGATTCATAAAATTTTCAAATAACCACGAAGCAAATATGGTTGATTAAGGGTTTATAATATTAGGATGGTTACTGGGAGAAAGAAGGTCTAATACTTGAATAGACAAACCAATGGTGGATGGAGTGTTTGAGAAACATGAAAATACATCATACAAGGTGGATAGTGTGTTGAAGACTACAATAAAATCCAAAAATATGTTAAAACTCATATTCATTTATTATAGACTAATGTAAAACATAGGTTTGAAAATGAACTTTCTTGGCTATTTCAGGTATTGTGGTGTTTATATAGTATTCATGATTGAAAGGGGTAGGCCACTATTCCCATGTTGTTTTCTTTTGTTGATTGTGGTCAATAGGATAACTGGAAAAAAAAATTGGTAGAGAATATGGAAACACAATTTGGAGAAGTGGGTCCTGGAATACATCTTATTATTTAGGAATACATGGTATCAATCATTCATGCAGTATGATAGGTCATGGTTAATAAGTGAATCAGAATGCCAAAATAGAAAGATCTAGACGACCATACCAATGATACTCATGTTTGTTAAGAAAATGGTCATTTATTTTTCCCCAGGACATGACACAATCTATTAGGGTTTATTTACTTTAATTTAATGTTCATTTTATTATTTTTATTCTTTTAATACAATAAGAACCCTAATCTCACCAATGATGAATTTTGGAAGTATTAATGATGTCAAATCCATCAACTAATATATAAAGCATCAAAATGAAGAAAAAATGATTTAGTTAGTTGAAGGAAGTTGAATATTTAAATTTATTTTTAAAAAATTTAAATTTGGTTCATATACATTGGAATTTAATATTGTGAATAATTGTAGAACTCTATAAGAATATTTAAAATAAGATAATGGATAAAAGAATATAAAAGATAATAAAAATCAGATAATATAAGAGAATAAATAGATATTAATAAAAATATTTGGTTGTGAAAATTGGAAACAAATGAGGTTGTCAAAGATATGTTTCTACATATTAAAAAACAAGATGAAGAGAAAAAATGAATCAAAATTAAATTTTATTAAATTTCTTTTTTCATGATAATATAAAACTATTTTTCATTTTAAAATTATTAGAAACATAAATATTATTGGCTAATATGAATTCATATGAGTATAAGTATATTTATTTTTCATAAAACCTGTAGGTTAATAGTAGTTGGATGTATTATTTTTTTTAATTCAGTACATGCAATGAAATTACCAACATTTTTAGGGGTGATCATTTTAAAACTAATTTTCCCCCTATGTGTGAGTCTTTTGTTAGCGATCAAGACTCAGTTTAACATGGGATTTTGGTTGTTTCATGATTTAAATGTAAAAAAACATCGAATCCCTAATTAACCATCCCCGAAATTATTTTTCACCAATTGAGGATGTTCTTATCAAATTGGTATTAACTCCGGGTTCTCCCCTATATTGATTTTATTTTTGATATTTGAGAAGGATCTTATATACTTTCAAAATTATTATCACTAAATTTATAGTAAATGATATGGAAGATTATAATTATGTAAATGGAAAAGGTAATTACATTATTTTAATGGAAGAAATACCATATTTTTTAATGAAATATATTCACGAACATATTATATATCAATTATAATGTTTTAAATGATACAACTTTTAATAATTTTATCTTTTAAAAAACCATTTATATGAATATAGATGATATGTTGTATCCATAAAATTATAGTTGTGAAATGAATTATATTTTTTTATCACATTCAGATATCTAGTTTTTTAATGCCTAAAAACATAATAATTCAAAATATATATGTGTTAACATTAATAATTTCTATAATGAAATGGGAAAAGTGAAGTAAGATTTTTTTTTATAATTTGGAGATCTAAGAATTTATTTATATCGATTAGTGATGATGAAATTATTGATAGTTTAATAAGAATGATGAATGATGGTTTGAGGAAAATTAAAAATTAATGTCAAAAGTTGGATTATATTAATATTATTGAAAGTATTATTCATATATTACAAGAAATGATTGATTTCAATGAAATTTCATTAGAACAAAAAAATCTTTTTTGAAGAACCCTTTATGATTTTCCATTTTTCTTAATATCCTATGAAATTATGAAATTCATTTCTATAAAGAAAATGGTTATGGAAGAAAAATTAATCTATTGTAAATCCATAAATATTTAGAAGATAAAAAAGATGGTTTCTGTTAAATAAGACAATTTGTATACTAATTCAGATTATAATTTTTAATATAAGACTATTAGATGATATCATTAATATATTGAAATATTATAATAAAAAGGGGATGGATTTTAATTAATCTCTCACTAATAATCATTATGTGTAGATAATATTGGTATTTTCTTCAAATTGACTAATGTAAAAAAATTTGTAAGTGAAGATTAATAAGTAGCATAAAGAATATTCTCTAATAAAAAATCACTCATGTATGAAGATATATGTGATTCATATAAAATGAATAGAATTACACTCCCATAATTGGAAAATTAAAATTTATTATATTGGTATAAAACTAGTAATAGTAGTGATGGAGAAGAAAAAATGAATATTTAAATAAAATATAATGAATAAATTATAATTTCTAAGGTTATGGAATAATAATTCATTACTAAATGTTCATTGAGGTTAAGTAAAATAAACATAGTAATATAGAAAACCCAATCAAGACAGAATTAAAAAAATTTACATATTTTTTTCTAGAATAAATGATGATGAATTTTTTCAAGGAATATAATGAATAATTATTTTATAAATAATTTCTAAATAAACATTTGGACGTAAATCCTTGAATAATATCCTTGATTATGATAGGATTAACAAAATCATCTTATCTGATTCATTGAAGGACAATTAAAAACATATCCATAATTTTTCTATATCTCATGGTGATTATCGGAGAGAATATGATGAAATATAGATCCTACTATTAGATACCAATTTTTGAAATTGAAAAATTATAAAATAAGTGTGAATCTATAAAATACCAATTGAAATTATTTATCCAAGATGATAAGAAGGGTGAAATTGATGGTGATAAATTAGGGAAAAAGAAGTAGTTCATGAATAAAAATATTGTGGGTAAATCATTCGATAATACAAAAAATGGAAATTATATAAGGAAGATTCTGAATAAATGAACTAAAATGCCAGAGGATTTTTAAATAATTAGAAAAAACATTCATGGGAATAATAATGATATAAGAGATTAAAAGAAAACATTTTTTTTGGAAAATAGGTCATGATTCATTATGGGATGATGGTTGAAATACATGATTTTAATTCTGAAAAACATGATGTTAATAAAGGGAAATATATTTTTATGTATTTATTTGGAATTTCTGAGGATTTTGAAACATTTAAGTATTTTATTTTATAATTTAATAAACATTATGAGTATATGTGGTTTGGAAGGAAAAAAATTAGGTAGAGTTATCTCATTCAAATTATATCTCTTCCAAGAAATGATGAGAAATATTGAATGAAAACTAAAAATAGATTTCATCCAATATAACATGTTTCAGTATTATTTACATAGCCTAGTTATCATGATAGTGTGTGTCTTGTCATTTTGACATCCGAAATGGTATCTCAAGGTAATGCGGATTAATCTTATAAAAATAATGGGAGTTGAAAGGATAAAGTTATGCTTTGTTTTGATTTTAACAATTAATACAAAAAATAAGGACCATGGATCCTTGAAATAATGGTTAACTTATATATTATAGTAGATTCAAATATAATCAAGGATGTTAAATATAATAATGATTTTTTGATGTTTTTAAATAAATGGTTACAGAATATTAAACTTGGTGGATCATCACTTATTATAAATGATAAATTTAATTCCAATATAAGATTGTATATTAAAGGTCTAAAAATTATCTAAATTATTTTTTAGTTATGGGATATAAGAAATAATGAATTTATATAAATATATGTTTATTATGAAGACCATTAAATTTTGATGCATCATGGTAGGAGGAACAAAAATAATTTGTAATTTATTTCTGATTGGTGATGCTAGAAATTCATATAATATTAGTATGAATGAAGAAAATAAATATGGAATGAAATACTAAGTTATCATAGAATAAATAATATGTGTAAACTTTTTAGTGGACATAATTCATATGATGATCCTTTTTTAATAATTTAAATGAATATTATATGTTCTAGTTGTCAAAAGTGGGTGATTTTGAAAACCCTATAAAATAAGGATGAAATAAAATATAATCGTATTTTTAGCTAATTCGCTCTTTAATTTTCACACCCATGAGGTTTCAATAAGAAATGTTAGTAATTATTTGATTTTATAGTGTATAAATTTTATAATATTATGTTTATTATGTTTATGAAGCATAAATCAATGGCTAAAAAGGATCATGAGTATGAAGCAGAGTTCTAAAAAAGAGTTTGGTAGCTATTTAATGAAGATTAAAAAATATAATGGTTCTAAGTATAACATTGTAATATTTTAATCCTGTCTATAATATACTGGAATATACCATGTACTATGTGCCCCATAAACTTCTAAATAATTCTGTTTCTGAATTAAATAATCTAATTCATTTGGGTATGGATTGAATTATATTGTTTGAGCACAAAACATCTCATTTTTCATGGATAAAATCTATTATAGAATTATTGAAAATTCAAAATCTTTTTTTTATATAGGAAATTATTTTATATATTTTTTCCTACAATACATATTAAAAAACCATGTTTGAATAATCCTTTTTTTCTTGATAGTATATAATTATCAATATTAATGGTGAAAATGTAGGGAAACATGAAGGAGAATTTTTTTAAAATTATCTTCCTTTGTTATCCTCTATATGGAAGGGTGTATACTTATTACAAAAAGGTTTAATGATTATTGTTTTTTATTATATTTTTTTGTTATATAACCCAAAAATAAAACCATCCCACAAAATTTAGTATATTCTTAAATTTATGATGATAAATCCATATTAATGAAACAATAAAGTGAAATTTGTAAAAAAAATTATTATTTAAAATGATGTGTATATTCATGATTTTGATATAGTAAGTCCATGAGATGATAAGAAAATATTTCAAAATCAACCATTGATTATGAGTAATGTTCTAGGTTAAAATGTACGTGTAAATCATTGAAAATGATTTAATCATGAAGGATTTTGATGAAAACCTCTCATTTCTCCCTTTTATACCAATTTGAAGAACAATATGTGAAATATGTATTTAAAAATAAATAATGGAATATAAGAATAAATATAGATTTATATTAGATAGTAAATAATGATACTTGGGAGTTGGAATCCAAGCCCATTGGGAGTAAAATTATAAGAAAATTTTTGTTGTTATGAATGAATATTATTGAAAAAGGTGATGTGGTGAGAAATAGAGAATGGGTGGTTTTTATTGGATTTTCACAGGTTGAGTGAGAAATGTTTAATAAGATAATTTAAATGGTTTCATGTCCTGAATCAATTATATCATTGTTTTCTTTCGATTAGAACCAAATTTTTTGAACATTCAAATTGATTTCAGGTAAGGAATTCACATTATTGAATTAGGAGATTAGGTGTATATAGAAAAATATGTTGTTTCATGCTTGGAAAAGATGATAATTTTTTAGAGATTAAAAAAGTAATCATATGTGTTAAATCACACACCAAGATCATTATAATACATGATTGAAACCAACATGTTAAATATAAAATTTATGAAATATAAAAGGTGAAAACAAATAATATATTAATGTTGATATTGATGTATTTTAAATTTTATTTATTGATTTTATTTGACATCATTATTTATGGAAATAATGAAATTTTTATTAATGAAATGTTTAAATGAATATTATATTTTAATGGATAAATTTTTTGGGAGATGAGATACATTAATATCTATCACATTAACATGAAATTTATTTCAAATAAATCTCTAAATAGATTTATGATAATGAAATGTCCAAGAAAATATTTATGGATTATTCGTATAATATTTATATTCGTATTTTAGTGAGATAATAACTGACTAAAAATATATAGAGAAATGATATTTATACGAGAGAATTAGGGAACCCAATTACTAATTTACTATACATGTCTTCTTCAAGAATAGATTTAATGTATTCTATTATGAGTTTTTAAAGTTGTCAATGTTTCAAAAAGGGTCCTCATTTCATGAAAAAATTTAATACATAGATTCATGAAATGAAAATAAATCTATTTTTTTAAATATAAAAAAATTTGTATCATGATGTGTTTGGTAATTTAGATATTTACTATATACAATGTATTAATGACCAGAGGTATGTATTTGTTTGATATTTTTTTTGTAGAGAAATTTGTGTGTGTTGGAATTAATGAATGTAGATATAAACGATGTGGAGAACTATCAAGGATTTATATAACACTTCATCACATTCTTAAATATAACATATTATAACAAAAAATCATTTAAATTATTTACAAGTAGGTTATAGGTTTCAAATATTATTTGGATGTTATAATCAATGAGATATTAATCTTCGAAAAATCTATCTCAACATTCATTCTCCATTAATATTTATATTAATTATCTCTTCATCAAGAAATCTAGTCTAGTATAATGAATTAATGTTGTTATTTTACATTATAATATATATATATTATATATTTATTTACAATGGAAATATCAAAATAATATTTTCAAACATTGAGGTTCAAGTAAGGTGTAAAGCATCATTATTTATTGGGATATGGTATGGTTTTTCACTAAGTTTCATCATAAATTTTTATATTTTTATCAATGTGGGAGAAAAATAATGAGATAAATCTATCTTTATCACAACATAATGAATGATTTTTTTAAGAGTGGTTATATATATTAGAGGGTTATCCATAGCCATTTTTTCATTTATGGGAGTGTTATATTTTGACAATGTATTTAGATGGGGAATGCTATGAAATCATTATTTTTGAATGTCTATGGAGATATGTAATAGTTTATTAAAAACATATATTGTGAAAAATATGATTATGAATGGGGTGTAATTTCATCATTGAAAGAGAATATCATTATTAATTTCTTTTTTCACGTTTGAATTCAAACATATTTTGTAGAAAAAATGGTATTATTTTTTCAATGTTCTCGTTTAATACACTAATTTCATTACATTATATTAAATCTAATTAATATTTATCCACTACTATGGATTTATATGGGTTTGTTTACTTATCCATTATTTTATATCAATATACAAAATGGGATTTTTAGAGACCCATATCTTTTACCAACATATTTTATGTATTTTTACATAATGATACACAAAATAAAATATAAACAGATAGAAATTCCATGTTTTTTTGGGTAATTTGATACATATAAATATAACATGAAACATGTACACATTAATTTAATTTAAAAACTAATAAAAATTCCATTAAAAAATATTTATAATCTAAAATTACATGTGATATTCTGGGTACGTACATAAGAATGGGGTTAGAGTAAAGTCATTATAATGGTATAATAAATTCATAAATGTAATACATGTGTTTCAATGGGAATATCATGTTGACAAAAAACAATAATAATCATAAACATGAAGTTCTAATATTGATTTAATATTATGACATCAATGAAACATTAGAATGTGGAAACAATATACAACATGAAATAATAATAATATGTAATGAATAATAAATGAGACATCATAATATACCATATATAGGATAACATCTATTGCAGTAAACATGGTATCTAATGTTATACAAACCTTACCCAATTCACTTTATTGTTATAAAAATTGGGAACCAACAAAAATGTTTTTCAATTGTATAAGAATTTTTGTTTCACATAGATCATACATCATTATTACATATTTCATCCAAAATTATCTCAACAATAAGAAGTGTCGGTAACATAAGATAAACAACCAAATCATTGAAGGATAGTTAAATGTTTATTCAATACCATTGAGTGAAAAAAGTGGATGGGTGTTCACAAAAATTTTTTTTTGAATGGAATGACCAATGGATAATTTCAGTATAATAACATGTTTAGATAATGGTTCATAAAGCTGATTAATGGTTGTGGAATGTAGAAACTCCTAATAAAGAAATTATATGCACTGTTACCGGGGTTCTAAAAAATATTTAAAACATGAAAATATTGGAATGAAATGGATTTACTAAAATAACCTACTTGAATAATGTAGAAAAAATGACAATCATTTACCTTGAAATGATGCTTCTAAAAGCATGGGAAGATATTCTCATGATTATAGAAAAACTATAGAATGGAGTTAGAAAGGGATTGGGAGAGGAAAATTATACCTAAGATGGATCTAGTGAAGAGGAATGGGTTGTTGGTTTTGTATTTATAGAAAAATAGTGGATAAGTATTCATAAATTTATATACATTGCTTTTGGATTATATGTAAAAAAAATTAAAACCATAAACCATCATATAGTTTCTACCCATGGATTCCACACTGAATGAGTGGAATTGAAAATTCCATTATATTCATAACTAAAATATATAAAATGAACCATTTATAATGTGTAAGTGATTCATGTTTATAAATAATTGTTTTTAAATCCATTAAACATTTTATTGGTTTTGTGGGAATCATTATAGGATAGTAAAAATAATCAAATAACATCAAAAAAATTATTTTATGGGGTAAATAATTTTTTTGCTCCAGCATTACATTTTTAGTGTATATTAAATAAATTATTATTTATTCTTATATCATAATACATAGTATATATTGATACTTTATTTAATATTTACCACAAAATTAGACTGCCATAGAGAACAATTTAAAAATCACAAATGTAAAATTTTGATGTACTATTTTAAACATAATTTTTACTAACAACCATAATTTCTTATATATGATAATTTTAATGTTATTATAATAATAGTAATATTTTAAATCATAATAAAATTATGATACCATCAACATTATAATCATTTAAAATATTAAATTATTCTTCATTAAAATATGTTTTCATTAATTTTTAAAAAAAATATTAATTTATTAATAATACTTCCAAAAAATAATATTTAATGCAATTTTTTTAATTGGATTGAAATAATGAATTAATTAAAACAATATATTTTAAAAAATACAATGTTTATTTTTTTATATCAAGATATAATTTTAACCAAAATCATTATAATTAAGTAATTATGTAATAAAAAATGGATAAGTGTAATAATTATTTTTTTAAAAACCAAATTCATGAAAATTGGGTCTAGATACATAATACATTATTAAACCTACATTCGCTCTTTTAGTTTGGTGTCGAAGTTTGGTAAATTTTTGTGGTGGTTTGAGAATAACTTTTGTGTTTTGATCTTTATATGCATGAAATTATCCTATATGTTGTATCACTCAAATTTCTATAAAAGAATATTGGATTGGTCTTGGTCAGAGGAAAATACCATTAATGAAATATCTATCATAAGATTCTATATATTGGTTTTATGGGCTTTTATCATTATATTCAAGGCCGTAAATTCATTATACAATATCAAAAAGATATTATTTTAACCATTATAATATACTAATCATAATTACAATTGTAGATAATATATATATTATCAATGGTAATGATGCTTAATGGACTATTATCTATGAAGAACAATATTTTATAATTTTTCAAAACAACCAATGTAGTCAATTTTATTTCTATATCAATTCTACTAATTAATGATTTTATTCATTGAAAATGGTGTTTAAATTTAAAAATTTCTATATTTTTATTTTAGTCCTCCATTCTAAAATTATATCTCATATAACAAATCATATCAGAGTACTATTTTCTACAACCTCTTAAGGTTACTATTTTTCTCTTCCAACATTTTGATATTCCACATTACATTGACCCGGTGTGTAGAATTGTTACATAGAATTTTCACTTTATGATTCAATATCTTCACTATATACTCCATTAATGAATCATTATTCAAAAAGGTAGAAGATACTGATTTATTACATGAGATCTGTCTTATATGTACATTATTTAGAGTGATACATGGACTACATCTTCAACTTGATATAAATTATGTGGGAGTTCCATTTTATATGTAAAATATCTAATACAATCAACGATATCGAAGGGGTATACATATCTTATAATATTATTTTTCATATTCACAAACCTCAATAAAATCATCTATTATGATATATGAATAAAATGTTTCTCTTAGACATAAAACACCATGCCGCATCAAAAAAATTTGACGTAGAATATCTATTTAATTTTCCAAGATTTTATATAGAACTTATTTGTTTAATAATTCTCAATAATTTCATGGATATGATATTTTCACATAATCATATTCTCTACAAATTTATCCTAACATTTTGGAATCTATAATATCTTTCCATATATTACTTCATAAGGGTCCTTTTCAATGATAGAATGGAAACTAATTTTAAATGTGAACTCTAAAATGTGAATATTTCATTTAGAACTTCTATGGAAATCAATTAATCATGAAAACAATATGTCTCATAAACTCTGAATATGTATATTATATAGAACATATTTATGAGGGTGATAAGTAGTGTTGATGCTCAAATGTATATTCAATTTTTTTAAAATGATTCTCTATAACTTCATGATAAATGTTAGATCTTGAGAAAATTTAATGAATATTGTAACCCCATTAAATATTATAAATCATCTTATGTATATAATTGAATGTTTTTAAATAGATATTCAATCATTAATAACACTTAAATTATCTTAATTTTTTTGGTGATTGAATACCACAAACATATTATTGTTTCCTTTATATGTCCTTGGGAGTTCTACAATTAAATATAAGGGTTTCCTTTCCCATTTCATTGTTGGTATGAACGATTTTTTCATCATATTCATAGAATTATATTATTTAGAAATGGAATTTTGGCATACCATGCATCAATATTTTTCATTATCCCTCTACATTTTATTCCACCAAAAGCCTTTTCATCATATTCCTATAAATTAATATGCTTCATGGATGAATTATAAAAACAGAGCTATTGGGTTCATCTAGAAGGTACCTCGTCGGTTATCGTTTTCATTGGAAACATATTCAACTTCAAAAAAATATAACATATTCATTGGAAAGATTAAACACTAAAATATTATTTACCTTTATCAACAGATCCACATTACCAATTTTGCCTTCATTGATACTTACAATAATGGATAGATGAAGAATTATTTGAGAAAGGTTTGAAAAATTCCCGTTTGTGATTCCAAATCCCAACCATTTTAGTATATAAATATTATAACCCTTTCAATTCTCATAATGGATATTGTTTTATATTCTATAAAAATTATAGAATCTACCACATTTTTTACCTTCATAGGATGATAACATATTGAACAATAAAAATCATTGATGAACATAGTCCACCTTAATTAGTGTATATTAATATCTTTTTCTGAATATGTACAAAAATAATTTATGATTCATTTATATTTTACACTTATCCTCATCTGGATAATGTTGAAAATCAATACTATAGAGATCATTGACACCAATTATTGTTTCGGTCTTTTGAATTTCTAGTCATGGATCTTCAATTAGAGTGTGACATAGGTTATCACATTTTCATCTAGCAGGAGTGCACAATACCAAACCATTTTGTATGAATCAAAATAAGTGAATAATATTTACCCCCTCATTGGTAATGTGAGAACAAGTACAATGATAAGACACTTCTTTAACTCTTTTATTATAACCTCATAATCAATAGTTTATAAAAACATCAATACATTTCATGTTATATTAGTTTGTGTTCTTGAAAACAGTAATGTGTTTCCCAAAAATTAATGATAGTACCCAACTAATATAAACAAACTATTGGTTCTCTTTATTCATGACAATATGATATATCCATAAATTCCCTATATTTTTGTGGGATATATAAAAGTCATTTTTTAATGGTAAAAATCCCTAGTAGTGTCACTTTTTAAAACCAAAATCACATTTAATATTATTTCATATAAATATTCTTATTATATGGTGTTTATTACATCATTCAAATGATTCTCTTATTCCTCAATTTTTTATTACTAAACTATATACCCTATAAATACTTCAAAAAATTTATCATGCTAATATAAAAAGTCTCTATTCATTAAATAGAATAAGTTAAATGATTAACGAGGGATACCAAATGCAACCAATATGAAATTTGAGTTCCCATATCTTGTCTATGAATATATATTCAAGATATCCTTTATTGTTACCTTTACATGATGATATCCCAACTGAGATCCTCTGTATAGATGTTTTTTTATCCATGTTAGTGATTGAACCTGTAACAAATTCTTGGGAGAGGATACTTATTCCATATCATGACATTATTTAGCTCTCAATAGTCAATAAATTGGCACATTGATTGATCCTTCATCTTGATGAATGTCATTTTTGAACCCCATAGTGAATCACATGGGTGGATAAACCATTTATTCAGATTCCCCTATAGTTTATTCATGATCTTATTGAGGTCAATATTGTACATTTTATAAATAGTCACAACATTTTCATATATAAAAGTTTATGTTCAATGCGAACCTAAAATATTATCATTATGGAGTACTAGGTAATTTTTATCATAAATAAGTTGATGGATATTTTTAAAGCTCTACATCAGCATGAATGTTCTTTTCCATATCTTCAATCATTTGAACTAAACAATAATTCTCATAACATAATAATATCTACCTGTAATATTATTATTAAAATATATATTTATCCTCCTTTTGACAATTTCTTATAAAATATGGTATATTTTTGATATGGAGGGTTACTTTCTTCTCCCATCAATTTTTATTGTCTCTATATAAGGAAATCCATTCCATGAACAAAATTACATCAAATAATATTCAAAGGAGTATTATAATATTCAATTCGTAATTAAGAGATAAAAAATATTGAAGGGTGAGAATTTCTATTCATGGGATGAAATGACTTACCTAATTTAAATTCTCAATGGTAGCTTGATATTCATAATTTATGTTGTGTTTTAATTGTTCCACTAAACAGTGGTGATATTTAATAATGAAAAAATTTATTATCAAATAGTATATTCACTATCCTTGAATGAATAAATAGCATACCTATAACCACATCATTTTTAGTATCATCCTTATTATTAAGAATGTAATATGATTTCCATCTTACTCTATGAATTATAGGTTGTTTTTTAGTTATTATTGGAAGCCCGAGTCTCAGTTCATTACTTTTCATAGTTCTATTATTCTTTATACTTGAAACATTAGACAATTGGTTATGGGTTGACTACAGAATTCATCTATTCCTTCACATTTATAGGTTTCTCCTCTTGTCATCATCTGGATAACTTCCCATACTTCTCATAACTAAATAAATTCCTTTCCCCCATTAAGAAATTTCTAGGATTATTATTCATATATTTTTGACAAGTGAGACGTTAGACCTTCTTAAAACTACAAATTTTCAAATGACCCACAAAAATTAAAATCTATTATCTAATACAGATCTTGATTACCATGAAACCCATGAGATAAATAGATATATATTTAGGCTTTGAGGTAACATTGAAAAATATCCTCATAATTTTTATGGTATTTAATTTTAACTATTTTGTAATATTTAGCTTCAAGGAACTAAAGAAGAAGTATTAATTAGTTTTGTGGTCCAAAAAAATCAATACGCATATAATGAATGTATTGTGAGGTCATCCATATATGTCCTAATATATTAATCACCCTTTCTATGGTGGCTGAATAACATACTCTACATATTTATTTTAATATTGTAGGGAATTTATCTAATGAAAAAAATTATTAATTATTTTTACTTCATCACATTGATTTCTTCTTCAGGATTAATATTCATAATAAACATCAATTATTGATCAACCTATCCACCCATGTGATAAAACACCAAAACAATATTTTCTAACACAATGAATTTAATTAAATATGAGATACTTAATATATATTTGATACATTTACCATGATTATGGGATCAAAACATCAATTTAATTTAAAAGCCTTTTTCTTATAAAGGTATCAATTATAACCTACAAATTCATATGGGGATGTGGGGTTTACACTGAATTCATGTTTCATTTAAAAACATGAGTTAATTGAGTATTAATTATCTTGATATTATCAATAATTTTTCCTATTAATTTATTAATCAAATTCAAAAAATCATCAAATTTCCCATCACATTGATATTTTTAATGGTTGAACATATTCCTAGAAATTGAATAAAATATAGGGGAATTAGTGATTAATATTCTCAAACTATTTAACAAATAATATTATGACTATGAATATATAAGTAATAAATCATAGATTATATATAATCCATAACAAATCAATTTTTTTCAATCGAGGTTATACATTTTCTATTTTCAATTATAGATGTTCATAATAATTTTTACTCTATTTATAATGATTTTTAATGAGATTTTATGTTTACCATGTAGTACCCCAGGGAATATTAAAACCATGTTTATAATTATCTCTCAATGTTTTTTAAACAATTGGAAATCCGGTTATTACACACTTCTCCCCTTATCAATGATTTTTACATAGGTAAAACTATTCCAGATCCACATATACATATTTTATCCTGATTGATATTTTTCTAAATAGATGACACTAAATATATATCAACACAAGCTAATGTTTTTTAATAAGTGTAATAATAACCCATAAGTTGTCTATATGATTTTCTAATCGTAATGCCCACTAATAATTAAACATTTCTCTGATACCACAAATGGAAACCCTTATATTTTATACGCACAATTTCATGAATTATTAAATAATGAAACACCCAATTCAATTAAAAATATTGAGAAGACTATGGTATTGTGGTAATTAAAAACATATAAAAAGTCATTAAATTGTGATACAGTGGAAACATTCAAGATGTATATAACATACCCATAAAATATCCTTGAATTTCTAAAACTGCATGTGATAACCTGGGGAGGTACATAATAATGACATACACTATAAATCTGAAATAAAGAAATATTCAAAGAATTAAATTAATACCTACGATTTAAGAGACATATTAAGGTGACATAAAATTGTGATAATCCCAAACACGAACATAAAGGCATGATACAAGATGATAACACCAATCTGACATATTAATTGGAAATAATATACAAAATGTAACCATAAGAATATGACAGTTATGAATATTGAGACATCATTACATAGAATGTTTAGGATTAATATTTTTTAACAGTACATGGTATCTACTGATATAAAAACATTACACAATACATTGAATTATTATATAATTTCAGGAACACTCATCACTTTCATATAATGTATATTCACATGTATCCTATGTACATCATAAAACAGAATAATGTAATTAATAACAATAATCTAATGATTAATGTTATAGGGTGATGTATTAAAATTTCTGCAGTCAATGAAAGATTGTTAAATATTAGTTAATCAATTTTAATGGAATTACCAATGTCTATTCACATCACTATAGTTTGGGATGAAAATATCATGAGATAAATAAGGAATCACAAAAGGTGTACGAAATGATTAATAGAAATAATTATGTAGAATGTCTAGTGGTCTATCATTATATTATAAAAATAATGAATCAAAAGTTTTGTGTAAAAAAATTCCAACATGAAAAATTTGAAATCAGAAGGCATATCAAAAATAACCTACATGAATAATGTAGTGGAGGAGAATCCCATCATTTAGAGAGTACTTAAAAAATATTTAGAGGTGCTTTTCAAGATTATGGGAAAATTATTGGATGGATTTTGAGTTTGATAAATAGAGTATATTCACGATCAATGGGGTATTAGATAAAATTAATGGTTGTTAAATTATGTATTTATAGAGGTAGGGTAATAATATATTAATTTATAACCATTAGTTTCATATTCTATGTGATAACATGATCAAAACCACAAACCAATTCATTTTCCCCATTTTATACTAAGGAGTAGTTGTATTAAGTATTTTATGTCCCTAAGAACAAAAATTATTAATATAATAACAATTACGAGGTATAATTTCATCTTAGAAAAAAATTTCTATAACATTATAATATAATATAGGGTTCTGTGGATTCATTTTAGATGTATAATATCAATCCAATAACATCAAAAAAAATTATAGTATTTAATAAATTTATTTATATTCATGGATTAACTTATAGTTGTAATTAGATCAGTTTTGGTTTATCATGATTCCACACTATAAATTTTATATTGAAACCATATTTATGATTTTCTTAAAAAATTTCTCAAACTAAAAAATTTATATAATATTCAACAATGGAAACTTTGGATGTGCATATTTCAAATATATTATTTATTTAACTAATATTAGTTAATATAAATATTAATATTCTCTTTTATATTACAATTATTAAATACTTAATAATACTTGTTTTAATGATAATTAAAACTTTCTCACAATCATAAATATAAATTAGAAAATAAAAAATAATTTTATTTATTATTTTATATGAAATAACATTTTTAATTAATATTTTATTAAAATATTATTTACATAAATATTTCATTTATTTTTGTTGAAGATTATTTAAATTTAATCATTATATTTTCCAAAAATTCAATTTTTTTTTCATGTCAGAATATATTATTTTCCAAACACAATATATATTGATTTATTTTTAAATAATAAGGTGATAAACATATTAATTATTTTATTAAAAATTATGAAACAAATATACCACTTGGGTCTATATATGTGACAAATTATTACATTAGTATACATACATAGGGTATGGTTTTTGATGGAAGTACTTTATTGGGATTGTTTGATGGCATTAATTGGGTTGGATGTCAATAATACTGAAATTACCCTATATTTTGTTTTTCTAAAGTATTAGTTATTGAATGAAAACTAGGTATTTATCAAGGTAAAATTATAGTTAATTCATCTAAAAAAATGATTTTCTAATTGGGTTATATATGGGATGTTTCTGCTGGTTGAGGCCATAACTTCTTCAATTTATTTCTATCCTATATTAGTATAGATTTTAATATATACTAATCATAATGGTAACTATATAATGGATATATTACTATTATATATTACCCATAATAGAATTTTATTTCTGGTTGATTATATTTTATAATGGTAAAAACCCAATTATGTAAAGCATGTGTTTTCTATAGTAGAATTAACTAATAGGGAATTTATTAAGAAAAAAAAGAATTTCATTTATTAATATTATGGTTTTTACTATTATATGGTGACCGAGTGCTGTAGAGATGATATTTTTGGTAATTGATATTGATTATATAGAAACGAGGATATGATAGAGTGTGTGGAATTTTATTTTCAGCACATCAATTATATTTTATGATAATCTGGATAATTCAATACCAAATTATCTTCAAGGTTATATATATCATGAACTTTTATACAATATACATGCATTTTATGATGTTGGAATGATTTAATATAGTTTATTTATGGTTTATAATGTTATAACAGATTATATGAGAAAAGTGGTTTTGTCTAGGAAATACCACACCCATGGTGTAAAGTGTTTTAGATGACCCATGAATAATGATGCCCATCAAGGAGTGTGGTTTGGAGAATTTAGACATGGATGCACTCATGTTAGAGGGTGTTTCAATGAACTGTAGGCTACACTCAAACTCAGGTAGTAACATGTCTGTATGAATCTATGACAAATATTTGGGTTTTTATGTATGTTACCTATGTTAAATTGGAGATAAAATACACCCTTGTAAGTGTCCTTTGATAACCATTACCAACAATTGGAGTGGAAGACCAAAACCAGTAGAGAGGATGGAGCACTCACATGGGAAATGATAGACATAGTAGATATGTAACGTTGTATCCCAACAATAAATAGAACACAACTATCGTAATATATTTCATTATAGACAAGTGGATAATCATTCCAAAATAATAATAGTAAAATAATTATTCCCAAGGTTTTTGACACTTTTTATTGAAAAAATACAAATTTATTTTTCATGAGGTTGTGGAAAAAGATGTTTCAAGATGTTTACATCCATTTCATAATGTTTGGATTATATAGATTCTTGAATGACATGATTTCTCACTAGTTAATTATATGTTAATTTTCAGAAGTATCAATGATTTACATTAAATATAACAATATCTAAAGGTTCATAAGGAAGATGGATTTTTCATGTTGGTTTATTGAAGTTAAATATTTGAATTTTAATTTGAAAATTTGTAACATAGAAATATTATTTCAAATTATCAATTCAATAAAAAATTATAATTGATAAATAATATTTAAAAAATTGATAATCTATAGAATAATATATTATAATAAAATTATAAAATGATGACAGACGAATAATATTATACAAGAAATTAAATTATCTTAGGAAAATATTCATAAAGAGAAGATATCATTCCAAAGTTTCAATTGGTAGGTTTGGAACTGGAATATTAGAACTAAATAAATAAATTATGGACATGACTAGAAGACCTTTTTATTTTTGTATCAAAATAATTATCATTGTAAATGTTTCTAATGAAATATCATAGTTGGGAATAATTTTATAATAAGAGTAAAAGGATAAATGCTACTTGTTATACCTAAAATTTGATACTAGTTAGATGTATGATCTGAGTGGGATCTAGGTTGTGCTAAAGAATATTCTTTTTATTTTGAGATATAAAACCTTTTAAATATTCTCCTACAATCTAGTGTGTGTGTTGAAATATGATGAATATACAATACAACTTGTGGTGAATGATATTTCACTAAGGAAACTTAGATAAATATAATTTATTCAATGATTCACCCTGCTATTAATAATTATTCACTATGATTTAACCATGTTATAGGACCTATGTAATAAACATTATAACATTTATTTTAACATCAGGATTCCATTTTTTCATTTTTCTCTTTGAAAATAAAAATTAATTATGTATCACTAGCTATGAAAAAAAAACCTTTTTATAATGAGGGATAATTATGATAATTATATTAAATATCAAAAACACATCCACTCCGGATATTGGCCTTCAGAAAAGGGTATCATAGTGTTAAAATAACTACAAAAACCATGACTCCCTACCTTTTAGAAGCATGGATACTAAAAAATATATCTTTAATCATATACGGAAGATGAGAAATATTTGGTATATAAATATTCTTCCTTGTATACATTTTCAATGAATTGATGTAACCCCATCACTCAGAGACTAGTCATTAGGCCACATATCAATCCCCTCAGAGCACAATTTTATCCACCTGAAGATTCCTTTGGTATGGATCTACATTCCCTAGCATCATAACACATGATCCTAAAAAACAATATATGCAGAGTTTTAATTTTTCTACTTACATTCAATGAAAAAATCATCTCCACAAGAGATGTGGGAGTCATGTAAAAGGTGTTATAATTTTTCACTTATTGGTCACACCATGACCAATGTTATCTAAGATTATGGGATACATGACCTAGGTCTCAAATCATTTAGGTATTTTATTTCGTTTAAAATGGATATATATCTTCCCATTAAAAAATTCATATGGATCCATTTGTATGATTTAGTGTAAGATAAAATTATGACAGAACTCAATAATTGTAATACATTGAACCCCTCACTCATTATAGTCTATCTAGCCAACTCTCAACACGTCCCCAAGCTTTATGATAGTTTGACCGGGTTGAAAATTAGTTTGGGATTGATAATCCATAGTAATGTTAAACTCAACATTTAGAGTATGATGTGTAATTTTCCATAAATTTACATTAATAATTGGATCTTAGTGAGGATCAATTTAATGTAGTGTTCTATGTTACCTCATCACTTCTATGACGTATTTGTGATGAAGTCATGGAAAATGGAATTTATGTGATCTTTCATTGGGAGACGGATAACTAAAATCCTTATATAAATGTTTCTTCTATATGTCTTTGATAGGACAATGAAATTGTCTATAGAGATTTTTTAATATTTGATATAGGAATGTGTAATATTTTCATCATCCCCTAAGAATTATTACTTTCTAAATTCACTTTCTAGAATACTATATACATTGATGTATACTCAGTGATCTCCCACTTCATGTTTTTACCCCAAGAGAATTTTTGGATATCTAAAAACATGTTTTTATTTAAGTTGAATAGACAATATTGAGATATGTGAATCAATAAATAACATAATCACTATTATAGAATTTAATGGTACAAATAGTATGGAATTGTTTTACAAATATTTCTTCATCAATTTTTTTTTCCACTAAATTCAATTTTCTTATAGCTTGAAAATTATTTTTATATTTACACATCATCCCTTGGAGAGTTCATTAAATACTATAAAATAGATATTTCAGTTATCATTTCACTACTTTGGATGTTTTTCCTTCTTTTATTTCATCAATGTCCATCTGTTTAACTTTTAAGATTATTAGATCCTTCCCAATTCTTATCATTGATTCTTATTTATTATCCTTTCATCATATATAATTTTTCCATTTTTTTAATACTATAATATAAATATTTTGATTATTTATAGTCATTATTCATCTCTAAACATATCATCTAGATCATATTAACATCCTTCTATGTGAACATGTATTAGATTATATTATAATTTGTATACATTTTCTCCTTCTTCTAATCGAGTAAATGATTCCAAACATTCAATTCAAATATCATAGATTCTATCTATAAATCATGCATTGGATATTTATTCTCATAAGAATTTAAATTCATTGAAGAAAAGGTTATCAATTTATCATTAAACATTTGTTACGACTAGATACCTTCTTTAAATCATTACGATATAAAATGAAATTTCACCAACTTGAGGGTAGTATAATTATGGTATAGTGATAAACCCCTTTTAAAATTCCATAAATCTTCCTTAACATTAATTTTTCTAGAAACAATTCACCCCTTTTTTGTTATCATTTTTAGTGAGTTTGAAAACCCTTATAAGTCTCTATATTATCATCTATAGTACACAGCTATTCTAAGGAAACTATAGATATATGCCATAGATTTTTGTTCTGGACACTCCTCATTCATCATTATATTTAAAGGATACATTGATATTATTTTTTATAACATATCCGATGAATGATTATTTTATCATCCAAAAATCATTGTTAATATACTTTTCATATATCTTATTAGTTCAATTTGGTTTAGTTTTTTAGACAAAAAATCCTCATCTTCTTTGGTAATTTTTATTATATCATATTATAAATCAAATTTTACCAAAATGATTTCAGGTATTCTATATAGACAATATTCTCTTTTTCTATGAATATTGTTGCATTTTTAGTGAGTCTGAAGGGAATAACAACGATCTCATAGTTTACATAATTTGATTTAATGGATATCATCGGAATATAATACATCTACAAATTTCATTTGTGATAACCTTATCGACGGTATTCCTTTGAGAAATACTAGTACCAAATGTATGATAAAAAAATTCGTCACTTGATATATGGCGATACATGTTTTCATGATTATCTTGTGGAGTTCTTGACAAAGAATGTGAAGGCATATCAACCAATTGACCTTTTTGGTGAAGATGACTAGCAGGAAGAATGGTGAAGTAATGTAGTCTATAAAACTCATGTTCAAATTCTCATGTAACAACGTATTTAGTTAGTCCAAATTAATAGTATCCATTCACTGAGGAGTCTTGGATATGTGGAAACATAATTAAATAATATTCATTAAAAATCATCCACTTAGTCTCAATGAATAAAAGAAAAATCTTCAGGGAATACATTACAAGTATCCCACGTAAAGTAAATGTGTCTAATATTGATTCTATTCATTAAAAAAATGTTGTGCTAGATATAAATACTCATATATTTATAATATCAATGTTTTATAGAAATATTAAAAAAAATAGAACTTCCTGTATTTTTTTTAAATGGTGGATAAATTAAGATATAGAGAGTTATTTAGATATCCTAAAATATAATTTTAATATTATATAAGGATACAAAATCATTTCTTTTAATACCATAAAATTCCACTAAATGAATTATAAAAATATATTCATAGAGGTTCAGTACACAAACATTCACTATGTAGGAGTTATATACTTGTTTTATAATATTTTTTTTATAGTTTTCTCATAGATAATTCATACCTCAATCTTTTTTTTGATGTTTAAATAGTTATATTTAACATTTATAATAAGAAATAATATTTATAACAATAACCATATAATAAATTTTATTTATAAGAATATTTGATTATTATACTAATCAAAATATGAATCTGGTTCTAGTAATATTTTATGTTATGAAAAAACAATGGTTTGTAAATAAAGACACTAATAATCATCTAAAGAGTAAAAAAAATTAACTTATAATTAGTAAGATATAAATTGAATTTATATCAAAACATAGAAGTCAATTGGAATCAACCATTTTTATCCGTGTTAATTTTACTATTTTTCCTAATAACATAACTATATTTCCCATCGTTTCATTATAATTTTCAATGAGTTTGTGAATTTTTAGAATAATAATCCTCATTTTTGTCAAACTATATTTTTAAGAAGTAATATTTATTTTTATATAGGAATATATATATTTATTAATCAATGAACTCTTTCATTTTTATTACCCCTTTGTAAATATGGTCCAAAGCCATATCCACTTTTATAATTTTTATAAGTATTACATATTTTAAAAGCATGTATCTCAATAACATGCAAAAAAATTTATATGTTTTTCTATAATTCAACTTATACCTAGAGATTTTAAAAACATATATTGATAATAATGTAAAAAAATGATTACTTTATTTCAAAACCAAAATAATAAGATAATATTCTTATATATACAAAACATTATTTATTACATTCATTTCCAATAAAAAACCCAAAGTATTGAGAGATCTAGTGTGTTTTTGATACAAGTATCATAATACATAAACATGAATCTAAAAAATAAAATTTTTTAATATACATAATGTTCTCAGAAATTTTCTAGTCTTCTAAAAAATCACAAGATTACATGGGGAATACATAACAGATAAGGAGACCTATAAATCCAGTTAAGCAAATGAAAATGATAAAAAAATATAATATTATTAAAATAGAATAACAAAATATCATAATAAAAATAATCATTAATAAGCATACTATATCATGAAATAAAATGATGCCATTGTATGTTTATGAAATCATAGGAACATGGAAAAAACATATAATATAATGTAAGCATATGTCCAGGATCACTTAAAATACAACATAACATGTTAGAAACTATCTCATCAAAGAAATTTTTAATCCCTATTCACATTAACATGATATGGGAAGATATAAACATTTACTAGTGCACTAGAGAACTATCTGAGTTCACTCATCATGACATGTAAATTCTTGTATGTGAAATATAAGGGAATCAAATAGAAATTATAAAAAAAATACACAGTGAGAAAATTGGATTACAAAATCCACCCCCAATGTATATTTAGATGATATTATTTATATATTCTAATAATTGTAAGGAATTAATTTTTTTTACATTATTATTTGAATCATTGTAAAATTACTCATAGATGAGTTTATTTTAAGAGTAATTCATGTTAAAATGTAGTGAATATGGTATAGAAATCATCATTTTAAAACAATGTTTTTATAGAATCATTAAAAGAGTTTTAATGAAAGAAATAATATATAATTTTCATTGAACCCATATGTTAATCAAAGTTATTAACACTAAAATATTTATTATTTTATGAAATATATAATGAGTACAATGTTTTAATAGAGTTTATGTAGAATTGATTATGTGATATAAAAGTTACCCTTAATCAGGAATTATAAAAATAAAAGAGGTAATACACCATTCATATATATAAGAGATATATATAATTAATTTAGAATCATCATATTATATTAAATAGAGATATAATTTTAGGTAGATATATAATGACATAAACATAAAATCATACGATGGTTAAGATTGTTCTCTTACATTATGTAAGGATTACCTTCACACCTTCAATTAATAACCTGAATATTAAAATTATATTTATAGTCACTTAATTTATAATATTATTAAAATATTTCTTGTTATGTATATATATAATTTGTAATAATTTAATATTGTAATTATTATATTGGTTCTATATTCACTATCCCAATTACTTACATTTCGTGGTTTAATGGTCAATCCCCTTGTGTATGATTATGGGTGATCATTATAAAATGGTCCCCTAAAGGCCTTTTGGGATACCTCATGGCCATATTTCCACCTCAAGGCCTTCAGGGACTCCTGATTTGCAGGTGCACATATAGATTCTACAACGAACCACTCTAGATGAGGAAAAGTGCAGGGCATATTCACCAGAGGAGGGCTAAACTGACATTGGAAGAATTAGAGGGTATGGAATTTTCTATTGATACCACCCTTGAGCACCTATACACATGGATATTCTAGCCATACTTTCATACAAATGGGGTGATCTGATCACGATGCATATGTTGGGGAGGAGTAGTTTCAAGTTGTCATAGTCTCTATGATTTCCATAAGACCTATGGGTCCTGTAATATCTCCAAGCATACGGGCAATGTAATTCCTAGGCCTACTGTCCCTGCAAGGGTTCCCCGACATCCCTTGAAAGGGGGGTTTTCTAAAATTCAATAAAAAAGAAGTACTTCTGTCCATTCAGCAGTATAGTTCATTTAGGTGGGTTTTCATACCATGAAGATCATGTTGGGTTTCCATGAATATTATTTTCACATATCCACTATAGAATGCGACAGAAAATATTTTTTATATATTTAGATAATTATTGAAAATTATAAATATATTAAATCTATAATTAATGGAAATGGTTAAATATTATGTATATTTCTAGTATGTGTTGTGAACCGACCATATTGTGAACAACAATTTTTGGATGACAAATGAAGAGGTTGGATAGTGGATATTAAAGTAATAATAATCATTTCCACTATATTTATTCAACTGGATTCATAATGTCAAGATAAATGGGGTGAATGAAGGTGATAGATGATGAAAATAACTTAAAAGTGGTATATTAAATATATAACTTCTTTAAAATTCATTTCATAAAATATACCTTTTGGAACCATGCATTTACTTTTTTTGGAGACCAAAAATATTCTGATATGGGAGTTATTTTTTTCCAACTATAATAAATATAATTTGTGAGGAGAAGTGGTGGTATGTATAATATTTTCGGGTTGTTTTTTAAGATAATATTTCATATTGTCTTATTTAGGTTTAATAATACCAATAGTGAATATTCTTGCGAATAAAGGTTATTACTAATTGTTATGAAAATAAACAATGACACATTAATTTATTTTACTTTTAAATATTAATACCATATTTTATTAAATTTGAATAATCCCAAAAAATTAAAATATTTTAGAAAAGCATCCAAAAATCACCCAAACCATTATATGATGAGTATATTTCAAAAAATTTAATCCATTTGATAAAAATATATTTCTATATATGAGAAATATATATTAAAAAAACCTTATTTATTAGAAAATAACAGTTTTCAGGTTACAATCTATTTTCAAACCCATTCATAAAAAATACTTATGGTCTAATAAAATTAAATTATCATTAAAATGGTACGTAATATTAATTTATATTCCATGTAAATGAAAATAACATTTATTTTAAACAATTATATTTTTCTTAAAAATTTTAATTAAAAATATGTGTATTATAAAATATCAAAACACTTATTTTATCATATCTAAAACAATCATTTTATTATTTCATGTTATAAGTTTTTAATATTTTCATTTAACATGATAAATAAATTATTTTACTAGTACATAAGTGATTTTTATATTATAATTTATATAAAACTATTTCAAAAGTTCCTATTAGTGTTCTAAAATCATGTTTATGATTTAAACAGTGAGACTCCAAACAATTATTTAGATTTACTTTTATTTATATATTCCTGTTATTTCATTCAATCGTCATTAAATTCTATTTTTTCCCTTGGTAATATGAATTTTTTTAAATTAATATTCCATTACTAAAAATATCTTTCATTTCTATAGTGTTATTCACTATTACGATCAATTTAGGGGATAATGATTATACTAATTCTCCTATTATAGTTATGTTTTTTTCTTTTTTATCCCATAAAAACAATCAATTATTAGGGTGATTTCTATTATAAAAATATAACAATCATGTAATTATAATATATAATTTTGGTCATGTTGTGTGTGTAAATCATTTAATAATACATTACTAAATATTAATTATTTATATAATCATATGAGATATTTAATTGATTAAATTATGGGTCACCATTATTATATTGTATAGAAAAATAGAAAATGAAAATAAATAATCTACAAAAATTAAGATATATAAGGTCTTATAAAGTGATTTTTTTAAAATTACAAGATATATACAGATAAATATATGTTTGCAATGTGATATGTAAATTTAACCCAAATAATACATATGACTGATATGTTGTCGTATAAGTGTAAATATGATGTCTCATATATTATGTGAGATTAAGATTTATTATACGTAAGTGTATAACATGGTTTAAATATTTCCATGTGATATTATTGGTGGTTACCTTAAATTATGTGGAATATATGTGGGGAAATATAAGGATAAATATAGTGATACTTTTCGATTTATTTATTTAATTTTTTTTATAAACCCTTATTCAAAAAATAAATAGTTATTATGTTAAAAGTTATGTTTACACAATCATTTATAAATATCACTGAATATATTCCAGTATATGATCATGAAATGTAGAGAATAGTTTTTTAATTAGTATAAGATTGAAAAAAATGATTGAAATTTTTGTGGGTGATTAAGATATAAGATATTTAAATTAAAATATTTTATATATTTTATTAGGATGTATGAATGAAAAAATAAAATATTTAAAATAATAAATTTGGAATCATTTTAGAAAACTATAATCCTGAATATTTCACTTTTATCATTTAAACATTTAAGGGTAAGAGAATTCCAGAAGAATGATTTTCATTGGTGTTACAAATATTTTAAAAAAATTACATTTCATAAAGAAAACCATACTTTTCATAAAATTACATGACATCACTTTTTCAGAATACTGAATCAATTATTGAAACAAATTCCAAAAAACCATATTAGTCTAATGGATTTGGAAACATTTAATGATAAAACTAGAATATAATTGAATTACATTATCTATGAACATGTTATTCCGGAATAAAATCATTTTAAGACACATCACATGTAATAAGTATCATAATATATTGTTAATGAAAACATAAAAATAGGTGAGCTCATATACTTAGTAAGGGTAAATAAGGGATACATATAAGAATAATCATGATCACATGGGTATTAAGATGTGATCATATCATTTAAGGACTATACCATCTATATCATAAAATTATAAACATGAATAATATAAAAAAGCATAGATGTTCATAAGACATTAATTGTAATTAAATAATAAATATAATTTGAGCAATGAATAACATATGAATAAAACATGGAATTTTGAAAAACACATAATCATATAACATTATTTTTATAGATGTTAATTCATTGACACCAGAAAAATCTTGGTAGTATGGGTTAACTCCCCATATCATCTTGATTTCCATGGATCACTCCCATGTCTATATTAATAGAATGCGTTCCGTCCTCATACAATTATGGTAGTCATGGATCACACCTATATCCATATTAGTAGTCATGGTTCACTCCCAATACCATTTTATTCTATCTCATGAGATATAAATCACTACCCAATTCATTGGAGGGAGATTAGGTCCCACTCATGTAATAATGAAATCATATATACATGTGAACCAAAATAATAAATAATTATATCATTAGACATGAAATTAAATAGGTATCATATACATGTAATCATTTCATAACATTTAGAAAAAAGATACATATTTCATAATGATCTCAAAATCATATCTTGTGAAATTATATTGGTTTTAAAATCATAAAAAACAATGAATGAGAAACGTGTATCATGAAACAAATTCCATCAAAATGTAATAGATTAATAGAATGAATATTAATGGTAACATTTAATCATTTAACTATAATGTCATGAGTAACATCTACATATTTCATATTTTATAGGAAATAATTTTGAAAGATCATTCATAAACATTTCTTGATGTAAATATCCATATGATTAGAAAATATAATATTAAAATAATAGACATTTTTGAATATATTTTTAATGTAAATTAACTTTAAAAATAATATATTATTCTTTGAAAACCTTAAAACATTTTAAAAATACTTTTTCCTTGAAAACCATTTTTTAATACATGGGTTTCGAGATATAATAGTTTTCCGACCGAAGAGAGATATAGACTTATAATTTTCAAACACATATTTTCATAATCATATTAAATACAAAATATTAGTAAAATTTTACTAATATAGATATATATATTGAATAAAATAACTATAACAAATCTCAATAGTGTTCATGGTATATGGATCATAATATGTCATAAATGGATACATAATCATAAACAATTCAATAAATGAGGAGATTCATCAAATACACACTTACCACATGGTACCATAATATCATAAATTTTTTTTGGGAAATAAATTATATTATGCTAAAAAAATTCATGATAGTATCATTATTCCAGATATAAAAAGTCAAATTGATGTATATAGACCTCGAAAAAAATATAGGTTCATAACAAAACATGTGTCTCAAAGAATGAAAATTGAGACAAAATTGGAATACTTATTTCATAACACTTGAAATATAAATACCATGAATGGAATATCATAGAATGGATATGTAAACACCAATAAATTTAAAAATATGAATAATATAATACATTCATGGGTTTCATATACACTATGCAAAAGAAAAGAGTGGTGAACTTGGCATGTATCTAACAAATAATAAAAGTGAGTTGAATGTCCCAATTTTTTTATTAAATCTCATCCTAATCAAAATAAGATATTTTATAATTAATATATGTTTATTATAAATATATAAAATATAAATGTTCATATATATAATACCATTTATATTTTGATTATGAATTTATATTAGCCGCTTCATAACAATTATATTATATGACTATCATTAGATAAAATCTACTTTGTTCTTCGCATGTGTATTAATTTGTTATATCTTTTGTAATTATACATATATCATGATTTAAATAATTTAAAACATGAAATAAATATAACTTATATTCTATATTTTTCTATTATAAAAATATATAGAATATTGATGAATGAAATAGAATATACCAATCCTGGAGACGGTCGGTCGTACATACCAATGAACGTTGTTTCCATTTTCAATATCCTATTTAATGAAAGAAATAAAGTTAAAAATTATTTATATATGTATATAATATCATTACCTATAATTATAACCTAGTATATATCAATTAATTTCAATAAACCCATCCTTATATCATTCATTGTGGTATGTGATTAAATCTCACCCCTTTAAGGGGGAGGTAATTTACATTTACTCAAATGAAATTATCATATATACACAAAAAGAATTGTATGAAGATATGTGTTGTAAAATAATAAAATAATATTAAAGACATTATAAATATCATATATATTATATATAAATATATTTTCCATCATAGTTCCACCATGAATGGTGTTAAAGAAAAAATAAACAATCATTATTTCTTGATGCGGTAGTTTATCATAGACATAGAAAACATGTTCTTTACCCCATAGATGAAATTTTTTTAAGTGTATTATGAACTATTAGTGTTAAAACATTTATTTATAATTAGGATAATTTTTTTAATCACATATTCAGTAGTGTTTAGGGGGTGGATAGTGAAAATAAGAAAATGTATCTTGAGTAATGACGTAAAGTATTCTTTTGTAACTCAGTTTGGTGTGCACTAAAAGGATTCATTGCATTGATTTCTGCCAAAGGTGAGGCTTGTAGGTTTAGGGGTATAAATATTGAGGATCTATTAGGGTAGATTTTTATTCAAACAATGTATTTGTAGTGGTGTGAGAATTTGGGAGGAGTGGATGAATTTTTTGTTGTGAGGAGGAGTTAAACTCTTCTATGTTTTGGAAAATGGAATTCCACCCCCATATTGCCATGTCAAGTGGATAAAATAATGAACAAAATTAGATATAAGTTATGATAGGGTAGAAAAATGGATATCCAATGGCTCTTTGAAATGTTTCTATGACATTTTCAGTATTAAATTTAAGGGTTAGTACATTGTAAACCAAATCTTTCTTTTAATATTCGTAATTAATTTTAATCTCATTCACTTATATTTTTGTTAAAAAAACAAATTGAACATAATAAAAAATATATATTATTTTTATTCCAAATATGTAATCCATTTTTAAAAATTAAAATTATATTAGTGGAGGAAATTAATTTATATTTAATCCCATGGACGGAAAGACCATGAAATGTTTTATCGTTAAAAAATACTAAAATATGCTACATTTTTATACCCAATTACAAATTCATTTTCATTAAAATCATATAAAATGGATTAATTAATAAAATTATGATATAATTATACATTGAAAGGAATTGAAAATATAATTTATCTTTATAAATATATTATATGAAAAGACATTTTTAAATTAAAATTCTATATTTTTCATTATTCATCCAAAAAAGATGTTTCTCAGAAAAACACCAAAAATTTAATCTATGCTAAATTGAAAATTGTAAAATAAAAAATTAAGTTAATTTTATCAAATTAAAATTCAAAAATTTTCTATAATTAATTTTAGTTTTTTATATTTGGACATGAAAATTAGTTAATTTGATAAAATATATGATTTTAAAATATATTAGTACTTTAGAAGTAATTATATATTTCTTTGTTAATAGGTTTTATTTATTGAAAAATATTATAATTTTGTTTTGAAATTTTTTTTATCACTACTCATATTATTGTCTTTAATGATTAAATTATAATCATTTAATTTAAATAGTTATAGAAAAATATTTTTGAATGAAATCTTGTGTTATATGTAATAGGAGTCATGTTGGTTTTATGTGTAATGTATATTAATTCAGATCCATGAGAAAAAAATTAATGACATAGTTCAATGAATGATAACAACGAAATATTAATTGTTTAAAGAAAAAATCTCCATAAAAAGTTTGGGTGTTACATTCTACCCCCCTTAAAATGAATTTTTTCCTCAAAATTTATCCTTGAGATAAAAAAATATGGATACTTATGATTCATTATATCCTCATGTTACAACATAGATTCCTCTAACTAGTGATGTCTCCACTAAACATTTACCAGGTGAGTGGTCTTATTTCACAGGACATTCCCGTTATAATCCATAATTTCAATTTGTTGTTCCTCTTAAAAAAGAGAATGCTCTTGTGGTGTGACTTCTATTTTCATTAAATTTGAAGTGTGAGGCATACAAATCCGTAGGGGAGATAAATTTAACACATGTTGGAAATGAATGTCATTCAGAGAATGTTCCAAGTGAAATTATACCATCCCGATATGATTAAAATTTTCAAAGGTACCGATATACCTAGGGCATAGTTTCCCTTTCTTTATTAACATCATAAAATTCTGGCAATGTGATATCAATAAAAATTACTTCTCGAAAAATTCAACATTCATATCACAACATAATTTTTTGGCATAACATTCTTTTCAACGTTGAGTTTCCTTGATATGACGATGAATGGATCAAACCTTCCCTTTCATTCACTAAAGATACTTGGACCCAATAGCTTTATTTTTCCAACCTCTTCCCAACATTTTGGAGCTATACATTTCCCCTCGTAGAGTGATTCAAATGGTTCCAAGGGATAGGCTAACATCCAAATACGATCGATATTTTCAAAGTGACTGATATTCATAGGGAATAATTCCATATTCATTCAGAATCTCATATACTTATTACATGGAGGGATTTATATAAATAAAATCTATCCAAATATAAATTCCAAATCACACCATCAATTTTCAGAATAACTTTCTGGTCAACATTCATTTTTCTTGATATGCTGGTGAATTTCTCAAGCCTTCTCTTCCATTTCTTCAGTGATCTGATGTCCCAATCACATTCTTTTTCCAAACTCACCCCAGAACGTTAGAGCTATACATTTCACCCCATAGAGTTTATCATAAGGTTACATTTGAAGTTTTCAGTGAAAGATATTATTGCACATAAACTCTTCTATGGTAAATTATTGAACCCAACTACCATTGAAATTCAAGGAACATGGTATCAATATAACCCTCTAGGGTTTTAATTGTGCTTTAAAACTGGCCATATATCTATTGATGATAACCAATTCCAAAACTCAATTCGTTATCACGTTATTTCTGAATATATCAAAAGAACATAGAGGTAAAACTTGGAACCAGATTCGATATAATAGATTGTGGTACTCCATGCAACCTTACGACTTACATAATATATATATCATGGAATGCGAATCTAGAGGGAAGTATTCTCTGATATCAACAATGTTTGATGATATTATAATGTGTTTTAATAGAAAACATTTAGAAATAAACTATTTAGATGTTTTGGTAAGTCATTTGACCCAATCCATAGTGATATTATACAATTTGCATTATGTTTGGGTTAATGGATGAAACATTTCCTTCAACTTTTATCTTCTACACTTAAATTTATTGCATACAAAGATATGAGATACAAAATCTATGATATCTCTCTTCATCGAATCCCCCCAAAAGTGTTATTTAATGTTCCTATAAATTTTTGTACTTCATGTATGTATATAGAATTAAGATGTATGAGATTCCTAAATCATCCCATTCATCAAATCTAGTATGGAAGGAACACATAAATGGTGTATAACCTTATCATTCCATCCTGATAAATTTTAAATTCGGATAATTTCTAGATTTCATTTTTTACCTCTACAAAATCAGTTTAATCCTCTTTATTATACTATTATATATATGGTTAAACCATTATTTGATAATGATAATAATTTTCCACTTCAATCATTATTTCAATTTATATACTTAATAAATCAAAAAAATATTGGTTCTTTGGTGCTCTTCATCAATGAAAATCTAGAATGATCCTTTTAGATCATTGAATCGTCAACCATGTTTTCCTTCCCAGGGTGGTATTATATTGATCATTCATAATCCTTTATCAACTCTAACCAAAATCTCTATTGCATGTTCAATAACTTCGATTTGAATATATATTTCAATATTTTATGATTAATATATATATTTCATATTTTTCTCTATAAATATTATTCCCCAATATCATTAATGTATAAATTACACCTCCTAAATCCAAATAATGAGTTTAGTTTTTTATCATGTTTTTTCAAATTTCGTGTGCTATAAGTGATAACCATGTGATTTTACATAATGAAACATCCCAATCCTATATTAAAGGCATAAATTTAGATTACCAATCCATATACATTATAGGGTAATGTAAGAAATTATGTGATGAATAACCTTCATTTCAGTTCCATTAAATTTTCATCCCATTCATCTATCCTGAGAATAATGTCACCCCTTCTAGTGAAATTGGGCAGTGGATTAGATATATGTGAGAAGTTCTCTAAAAATGGCCAATAATATACAACTACACCAATATATATTTCTATCTCAATCACGTTGGTTGGTCTAGTATAACATTCAAAGGCCTCTTTCATTCATGGATCTACTAATATACCATATAAAGATATTTTGTGCCAAAAAATGAAACTGTTTCCTTCTTCAATTCAGACTTTATAAATTTTGAATATATTTTCTCAATCCTTATGATCCTTAGTAAAATTCACAAGATATCTTCATTATGTTCATTTATGTTTTAATATATTAGAATAACATTTATAAGGACAAACACAATATGTTCATAATGTTCTAAAATTACCATATTCATCAAATCTATGATAATAGTAGTGGAATTAGAAAAACCAAAAGGAATAACTATATATTAATACTATCTATACCTTGAATGAAATGAAACCATGGGTATATCCTCCTTCTTGAACCAAAACTAATGATACCCTGGATGAAGATATGTAATGGGGAAGTATTGAGTTCCACAATTTTGATCAAATAAGTCATTATTATGTGGGAGAGGATCATTGTTCATAATATGGATCTTTTTCATCTTCTGATAATCAATGAAGACCCACACTGATCTATCCATATTTTTCATTAAAAGAATTGGTGAACCTCATGGTGACACAATTAGTCGAATGAATCCCTTATCAAGGTTTTAATGGAGTTTCATCTACAATTTATACAACTCAATTGGGGATATTATATTAGGAGTCTTTTAAATTGGTGTAGAACCATGTTTGAGTTCTATTAATAACTCAAATTATCTTTTTTATTGAATGATTGTAAAATCTTATGAAATGACATCAAAAAATTATCAATTAATAGACATATATTCGTTGTCACTATTCTCCATATACATTTGAGATAAACAACCAATATTAATGGTAAATAATAACCTTGCACTTGATGAATCTATATATGATGTTCATAAATAGTATCACATTGATGTATTATTATAGGAGGGTTTGAAATATGCAATGTAAATTCTATTTATTGAAAATTGATGAAGGATTTATGAATATAAATAAAATCAATTCCTAACATGACATAATATTAAATCAAAGAAGGTATTACATGATTTTTGGGAAGAAAAATCCCACAAACGTCAATGAGAGTGAAATCATAGAGTTGGGAGGAAATCATCATAAAATTAGGGTTTGTACTAATAATTCCTCAAATAATCCTGATTGGCTAAGATTTTCCCTTTTCCCTATACATAATAGGGTTTTGATATCTTTCATCATCAATATCCCCTAGGTTTTGGAAGTGGTTAACATAATTCCCATTCTCATTAATCTTGTAGAAATCAATCATATGAGCTGAATTATGGGTAGTTTTTTCACTATTCACACTATTAGAAAACTTATTCCAATCACAATGACAATAGCATTCTAAATTTAATTCCCTTACACACAGAAAAAATTTATTATATCCCTTAAGAGAATTTCCTCTATGCTTAATCCCACACATAGAGCATAAATTAAAGCTCATATTTGTCTCATTTTTCAATATTCTGTTTTAACCTCTATGTTCTGTTTCTTATCAAAACCATGACAATGATACATGACTGTATACTAAATTTCAAAAATGATTTCATAAATAACAATATCCTCATATCTAATATAGTCTTTTAAGGCCAATTCCCATATCAGACATGGAATTATGTAACTAAAGAACCTATCAACTTTAATTTTCTGTTGGATGATAATTCCAAAAGCATTCCTAACATTTCATGTGAAATTGTAATCATAGGTACCAACTAATTCATCATCCATTTGAATCAAATCATGGAACTCTTTATCTATCGTGGTACGAATTATTCTAGAAATATAATTTTGGAAATTTTTTTTCTAGAACTCATCCCAATCCATTTATTCTATCTAGTATTTCTACATCATATACTTGAATATCTTCCACCAATACTCTACTTAATCCTTCAATTTATAAATAGATATACTGAAATTTTAAGCTATGAACACTTGTTTATGGACAGTGTAAATTTAGAAGAACATATACATTGTTCGGAAACAATTGAATCAGAAGACCCACAGAAAGAAGGAGGATGTTTCCTCTTAAAATAATCAAAAAATAGTTTTTCTCTTCTTTTCTCATGTTGAAGTCCACCATGATTTATATATTGAGTGATTTGGATTAAAATATCTATGATATTTTTCATTCCAACTCCTATAGAATATGGTTTCATAGGATGATAATAATTTCATTATCTATTGCAATATCTGTTAATGTGATTCTATGGTATACAATCCATTGACTAAAATAAAAAACATTGAGTATGAAACAATTATCATAATGAGAAACCACATAATCATGAGAATTAATTTATAATATGTCTAAATTATGACACCTACATTAATCTATGATACATTAGGCCTATCCTCAATTATTTGTAGAAATATTTTATATTAATACATCATGATGGTTCATGAAGTGTTCAAAAATTCCCAAAGAATATCCAAGGGTATAATAAACCTACTGGGAATCATGGATCATTGTATTGTACCATATTTCATTGATCTAGGCCTGAAGCTCTGTAACAAAGATGATAATCTTATGAACATTTATACTAGATACAAATCAACATATAGTATCCAGATAATGATATTTCTATGAAACCACTTACTCTTTCACTTTATTAAAACTCTAGATCATTTTCCAATACATTTATTTAAATTTTTAATTATACATAGACATGTACTTTGGATTCTTATCAAGGTTTTATAACCCTAGCTTATAAAGGATAAATAAAAAATTTATATAATAAAACTATAGAAATCCTCTCATTTAATTCATTGAAATTATATTAATATTTTAGAATAGATAAACTATCATACAAACAGACTCCCAAATAATATATCAGTCTTGTTCATTCGAAAAAAAGGATCATAAATAGTACATATGTGACCTATATATATATATTTTTATAAATGGTAGAGAGGAACACCCTCTTTATTGAACCATAAAAAAACCTCTCAATAGGACTGGGAGAAGAGGCAACCCATTACTTGACAATGGCACAAATGCCAATAAAACAAGACCCGAAGGTTTACACACTAGGTTCTTCATGACCTGAACCATTCATTGAAACATATAACCTAATATATATAATTAAACCATGATAAAGGAAACATAAAAATGGGTGGGGTCAAATTCTTAGTAAGGGAAAACAAGTGAGGCATGTTCTCATGAACATGACAATAGGGGTATGAGGATTTGATCATAACATTATAAGATCATACCATGTATATAATAAGATTATAAACAAGTATCATGGAATAAATATTTTCAGTTTATAAGACAAGAAACATATGAAAATAAATAAAATAATCCATGAAATCATAAGATAGGAATAAAACATGGAATTAATGAAAAATCATAGCTATATAATATTATTACTATAGTATCCATGACATTTCTTCCATGATAATATTATTAGTTTTTGTTAAATACCCATACCATCACGGTATTTATGGTTCTCTCCTATGGATATTTTAGTAGCATGATTTCACCCATCATGCGATCTTTTTAGTCATGTTTACTCCCATGGCCATCTTACTATTAAAGGTTCACCCCCCGGACCTTATTAGTCTATTCCAGTGATAAAAAACATTACCCAATGCATTGTAGGGATATAAAGTTCCCAAAAATCTCATAAAAAATTAATAAATACATTTCCATAAAATTATACATAATCATGTCATAACCCATGAAAAGAAATGGGTATCATAAAAATGTAATCGTATCAAAACTTTAGAAAAATGATAACGGTTTCAGAATCATTTAAAAAACATAACGCGTGAAAAGAATTTGGTTTCCAAATAATATATATATAGTTAATGAGAAATAGTTTTTAAAAACATAATACCATAATATAATATTCTATTTTGAGAAATAATATAAATGGTAACATTGAATAATTTTCACATAAAGGAATGATTAATACTGATGTATGTCATCTTATATAGTAATTAATAATAAAATTTCTTATAGAAATATTTCATGGGGAAAAAATCATGTATTGGAAATCATATTTCAAAAGAAAATATATTTTTATGGAATAAAGCTTTGAAAAATATTAATGAAATAATTGAGAACAAAAAAAAATTAAATTAATTTTCCATGATTTTTTTAAATATTTTTTAAAACATGGGTTTTTAAATAACTTGGATTATAGAATGAAGAGAGAAATACGGTCAGATTTTTCATAAAAACATTTTCTTAATCATATTAAAAAACAATGACTAGGAAAATTGTATTAATATACAGATATATTATGAATGAAAATTGGGAACTAAAAATCTTTATTTTTAGTGATATATGAATCATAATATTTCATCATTGTAAGTATAATCAAAATCCAAATCATTAAATTATTGTATTTTTCCTATATATTCATACCACATGGTTAATTGGAGTCGGGAATGACATTTTAGAAAATGAAATTAAATTAAGCTTAAAATATAATGATAATAAGTTGACTCATGATAAACCAATTCAAATATAATTATATACACATCTAATACCTATGTAGGTTCATAACAATACTAGAGTCTCAATGAATTAGAACTAATACAAAACTATCATACCGATTTGGTAACTATTGAATCATAAAACCCATGAATGAAAGATCATATAATGTATATGTAGTCACCCAAAAATATAACAATATGAATCAAAGAATATATTCATGGGAAGTATATATGGAACCAAAAATAATAGAATAATGAACATGGAATGTGTCTCACATATATAAAAAGTGAGATGAAATTCCCTTACCTTATGTGTTGAATCTCATCGTATTCAAACACATATCCTCTATAATAAATATAATTTTATTTCACATATATCACATTACCAGACTATAATATATAATACCATATATGTTTTTATAATTACATTATATTACCCTTTTTTTGACAGTTCTTTGTTATGGTTTCACTTCGGGTAATATCCACCTTGTTCTTCGTATGTGTCTTAATATGTTATATCATTGAACCTTATATATATTTAATTATTTCAAAAATATAAACCATGATATCAGTATATGGTATATTTAGTATATTTTTATTAAAATAATCAATATAACATAGATTTATGAAATGGAATACACTTTTCATGGAGATAGTAGGTTATATGTATGCATGAACACTATTTCGATTTTAATATTTTTACTAAAAGAAATAAGGAAATTTAAATATATGTATATATGAATATAATATAATTACATTATAACTATCATGTTGTATTTAAAATAATTTATTTAAACCCACCCTCAATACATTCAATGTATGTTGTTAATGAATCACATCGCTTTGATGTTGCGACAATCCATATTTCCTCAAACGAAATTATTGTATTTACACAAAATAAAAATTATACATACAATAAGTGTTGTAAAATAATTAAATAATCTTTAAAAAATTATAAATATTATAAACTATAAATATATATAGTTTCTGTAAAAATTCAATAAATTAGAGGTCGGAATTGAAAAATGAACAATCATCGTTGTGTGATAGGATAGTTAGTGCCACACATAAACAACATAATCATTACCCATTAGATAGAAGTGTGTGGAATATTAGGTAGAAAAATATCATAACATCCTATAAGTATATGTAGGATACATTTTATATTTTATAAGCATTGAATATGTTGATTTGATTGTATGGATATTGAAAATATGATAATGGAGCTTGAGAAAGGATGTCACCTTTCTTTGGGTGGCACCTTTTGGTATGCTCCAAAGGGATTATGTGGATTGATTTGTTCCAATTGTGAGGGTTCTATATTTAGGAGAGTGTTTTTAGGAGGTATTTGGGTAAATAATGGGTTATCCAATGTGTCATGAGATATGTGATGTGGTGAGAGGAAAAAATTTCTTTTTTAATAATGGAGAAAGAGTGACACTCTTGTAAATTCTAGGAAATAGTATTCAACCAAGAGTTTTCCCATGTAATTTTGATCAAATAATGGAAAAGATTTGATCTTAGGGAGATTATGGTATAAATATGTACAACCATGGTCTCTTTTGAATGTTTCTAGGATGTTTGGGTCTTAAATGTAATGTTTAACGATTTGTTAACCGAATTTTTCTCTTGATCGTTGTAATTAATTTTAGTTACATTCATCATAATTTTGAGTAAATAAATATGTTTAACATAATATAAAATATAAATTATTCATATTAATAATATGGAATACATTTTTTATAATTCCAATCATAGAAGTGGAAGAAATTAATTTAAATTTAATCTTGTCGATGGGATGACCATGGTGGTTATTAATGTAAAAACACACAAAATAGTTCATTATTTATAGGAAAAATCACAATGTGAAATATATTCCAGTGACATAAATTATATTAATTGATAAAATAATATATAATTAAAAATTGAAACCAATTTAAAACATATGTTATCCTTAAAAATAAATTATATGAAAATGATGTTTTGAATTAAAATTCTGTAATTTTCACTATTGATCTAAAATTGATGTTTCTCAGGAAAATAAAAAAATTAACCAGAAGATAAATTCTATATTAAAAATTAAATAAACGATGATTATTTTTTTATATTAAATTACTAAATATGATTAAAATTAATTTTTCTATATAAGGACATGAAAAATATGTTCATTTGAGAAACTAATATTTGTAATCATATGAGAGGTTTACCAAAAATTATATCATTCTATATAAATACTTTTTATTTATATAAATATATTAAATTCTTTTGGAAATTTTATATTTATATTCATGTTACTATGTTTAAATTATATGTTATAATTATCTCATTTAAATAATTATACAAAATCCGTAGGAACTCAGTGTTGTGTGTAATATATGTCATTTTGGTGGTGTTTGTAATGTAAACTAAATTAGTGGTTCTTATATTATATTACATTTTGGTGTGGTGTGAAATGTATGTTTAACATAATGTAACATAATATATCAATGAATTATTTTTTGAGAAAACATGGTCTATTAAAACTAAGGGTGTCACAACTAACATGATAAATATTATTCTTTAGAAAAGAGAGTAGATAATGAAAGAGTGATGTGTGTGTGATATTGGTTTGATAATTCATTTATTAAAATATTCCCTAGAGAATAATGTTTAATGGTATAAAAATAGATCATAATTTTCAATCCCATAGAAGAAACTTTGGTTATTTGGTTATCATTATTTAATATGTTTTTTTGTTATTGTATCTTCCTACCCATTTATAGTTTTCAAGACTAGTAAAAATAAATAATAGTAATTTTCAATGATACACCATAATATATATATCATGGATAAAATAAAATAGAACATATATGTGTGTTGGATAATAAGTGATATACATCATTATATGGACCTGATCCTTATTGAGATAATAATTTCATTGCTAAAAATGATGTAATAACCTTTAGTTCCCAAATATATTTTTTGGATTATAGATATATGGTTTTAGGTATGAAATATTATATAGAAAACCGTTATAATACATAGTCGATGGTTTCTCATATAACCCATCATTCACATAATAAAAAACATTAAAGACAATTTTCTGGATTTTTAACTTTTCATCATCACTATTCATACACATAAATAATACATATTAAAATAATTTGAATCCAATGTAAGAAAACAACAATCATATTATGGGAAATAATCTAATAAATAATTAAACTATATATTACATTTTGAAAATCATTATATCATATTAGTGGGTTTTCCTATAATATAATTATCTTTTATATCAAATAATATTTTACATAAACATGACATAAGATTTATTAACCAACGTTTTAATACAAAAATCAATAATAAGACAAAAAAGTTATATTCATGATGTTTTAATAGGAAAAAATTATGCGTTGAAATTTATTCTATTGAAAAAATTTATTTTTACTGTAAAAGAAAAAATCATTCCTTGGAAATAAAATAACAATACCTTAACATGAGATAACAAAAGTATTCATTGAAAATAAATCTGATGGATAAATAAATCATGTATTTGAATTGATATAACATCATGAAAAACGCTTAAAATTTGAATAACCATTAAGGTTAACTTTAAATACAGTTATTTGTAGAAAAATATCAATACATATTTTCTTATACAGCTATATCATAATCACCCATTTTCATAATCAATTCCACGGACCATGACATGTATTAAATTAATAAAATATTTTAATTACATAATCAAATGCAAAAAAATAGTTCAAATTGAAAAATATAAAAATAAATTATTATTTTTATATCTCTTTTCATTACAAAAATTATCAATGTAAAACACCCATATTAAAGGGAAGGGGGTTCATCTCTAAGAAAACATGCAATATTATAAATGATTCCAATCATGAAATATTAGTTAATGTGGAATGAAAATAAATTGATTTTTTTTAAATGAAAAAATAGAAGACCTTTTCTATTTTGAAAATAATGTTAAAATGTTCTCTATAATATATATATATATATATATTTCATTATAAAACCATTTAAATAAAAAATAGATAAATTAAATTAAATTTATAATTTCAGTAGTCTATATAAATAATTCAATAAAATAGTTTTATGAAAATGTAAATAATAGAAAAATATTTAGAAAATTAAAAATTTAATCATTTAAAACTAGGTTTTAATTAAAAGGTACCATTTACTAAATTTGGGCATACCAAATATTATAATTTACATACAAAATATAAAACATAGTTTAATTATTTACATTAATAATAAAAATGTTCATGTTCATTCAATTTTTTTATCCTTTTTATATCATTTATGGTTATTTCTTTTTAGTTTCTTTATTAGTTATGTTAATGTAATTTATTTTAAGGATTTTGTCTTCATAATCCCAATATTTCTATGAAGGATGAATGAGATCAAAAATTTTATTATTATGTAATATATATAATAATAGAATTGAAATAACTATTATTTTTATAAAATACATATTCTTTTAAAAACATCTATGAAAAATGATTATAAAAAATGAATTATGATATAATCATGAAGATGGTATATTATACATACGTGTCTCTAATGTTTTCACATTTCAATGAACATTAGAGATAGAAAGTATGATATATTTTACCTTTATGTAATTATTATTATTTTTTCAATATCATATTATCTTTTTGAATACACTTATATATACCATCCTTGGATTTAGGTGATGAAAAATGAATCACATTCTTTTCTGTCAGTGTTAATCCAAATATACGTATGAAAAAGCATTGAGTTTTCAATTACTTTTTGGGAAATAAAAAATTTTATATCATATATTTTAAATGCACTCTATGTATTGGAGTATATAAAACATACATCATTGCCAGAATACAAACTACAAAATATTATTATTTAATACGACTCTTATAACCTGTCTGTTAAATTATATGTTATATGTATGAATTGAAAAAATATGAAATATATATCAATTTCATAATAAATAAGATATTTTTATTAACTATTTGAAAATTAAGACACATTTTGTATAAAATTCATGTTATTCTTTAAAAAGATGTTATCTTCAAAAATTGTTTTCATTGGTTTTATTATAAAATTATTAAATTAAATTTCACTAAATTTTAGAAATTTTATTTCATAAATAAAGTAACATTTTTGAAATAATAATAACAATTTTTATCTATTTTTTATTTTTTCAAATTTATTAAAAGATTATTTAATATTTATATAGTGAGAATTACATAATTTCTATAAAAATGTCATTTTATTTTCCTTATATTATATAAAATATTTGACAAGTTTGATATAAAAGTAACATAATTACTAGTTAAATATATATAATATAATTAATATAATTGGAATCACTATTATACATGATTTTTTTATAAGTTAAATTGTTATCAAAAAAATTCAATTTTTGTATATACTGATTTTCAGGGAGATTTAATCTTAAATAAAAAAATTAATTTCTGCTACATTAAGGAATTTAATAATTAAAAATAGAATAAAATATTTAATAATTAGTAATATTTTTGATATATAGTTACTTTTTTATATGGTATGTAATATAACACTTATAATATTGTTATAATGGAAAATTGGAAATCGTGTAATTAAGGAAAATATAAAATGATAAAAACTAAATAGTAAAAAAAAATGGATTAATTTTTTTATATGATTATATAACATCCACACTTATAAAAAAGTAAAATATATTTAATTTCAATTTTTTCATTACATTGACCCCATATATAATTTTATAGAATGAAAATTAAAAAATTCTATTATATTTTTTATTATTTTTAAAATGATGACATAGGGATAAACGAATTAAATGTTAGGATATAAATATCCATTTGAAACAAAAACTATTATTTTTATCATGATATGTTATTATTAATTTTTTGTGATGAATAAATTTCCATAAATGCTCATTCAACATTGACACAATTCTTGTCCAAGCAGTGAGAAATAAATATAATGATTTAAAAACTATAAAAATGACATTATATTAATTTTTTTTGTTTAACCATAATTTTCAGAAGATAATGAAATATTATATATTTTTTAATTAATTTTATTGTAATAAAATTATCTTCTTCTTCTTTTAATGTAAAATTATACGAATAGTTCCAAAAGAGACATTATTGATATCTATAAAATATTATATGTTGTTAAATGATATAATTTTTATAGTAATTATAATATTTTTATAATTCATGGTACATATTTTAAAGAATATTCCATTTCCCATTTCTTGGTATTTGACATCTAATAGTTACTATATTAACCCCATAAAAGTAAAAACATTGATATCACTGTAACTTTCAATAGGGATTACAATGGATTTAAATACAAATATTTGGGTAAAACATTATTGGAATAATATCCAAATTTTATTTTAAGATATTATCTCTAATCATCCAAATTTTTTGGGTAATTCAAATTAAATTATAATTAATTAATAATCTATGAAATTCTATGATTTCCCCTACCATCAATTTTAAAAAGGAAACTCATTGTAACCATTCATCACAAAAATTTTGATCAATTTAGCTCAACCAACACTAAAAAATACTCACATAACATCCTAAGATAATTTATACATATTAATTACCTTCTAAGAGATCTACCCTAAAACAGTTAAAAAGTGATCTAAGAGATGTTTATCAAAGAAGAGGTAATCTCCATTTATGAGCCTGATATGTATATGTATTCTACTAATTCCTTGTATTTTTAAATAATATTATTATTTTCAAAATATTATCATAAAAATACGAATACGTTATTATGATTATCTAAATATGGTAATCTATCATGTTTCCAATCTACAAAAATAAAAAACAATGCTTGTTTGTACATACGACTATCCATATCCATATAGTGATGCATTTTTTTCATCACCACATTAATATGATGATTATGAATATGGAAATAATTAGTATATGTGTTGTTCAGGAAATAAAATTTATTCTAGAACTATAATATCATATATAAATTCTTACCTTGCGATTCATTAGAAATTGATAATGTATCCTGTGTGGATGTTTGGACCACAACATCTAAGAATATATGTGATCAATTTTTAATTTTTATTTAGTTGAATGAAATTATGGATATATTTTATTACCTTACATGATATATATTATAAAATAAATAATTTAGAATGATAAACTTTTGTTCATATTTCTTTTGACACACTCATCAAAAAGTGAAATCATCTTTCTTATGTACATACAACAGACAATATGCATGAACGATTTAATTTATTTTTTCATATAAATATTTTATATATTATTATATATATAATTTAATTTAAAACATTTTATTTTTCCATAAATAAAATTCTGGAGATATTAAAACAATAACAAATATACAAGTATTATAACTATATAATTAAAACTCATATGAAACTATAGATAACACCTAAAATAATGATAATAATAAAATATTATTTAAAATGGTTAATAAAATACTATAAATGGAATATACATGATATTATAGATTTGAATATTCCTCAATTGTATGAATATAATAAATTTAAATTTGGTATACATGACATAGAAATAACATACAACTAGTGTTTAACACGAATTAAGGGGATTATATCTCAATTTCATTTTATTTTTCAATAATTTATTATTATACACATAATTTATTTTAAATGGTATATATATCTTCCTTTTATGGTATTAATGGTGATTATTCATTAGATATCATATTTTACATAAATATATATCATTTTTATGATGGATATAATAATTACGAATTGCTTTCATTCATCATAATTATATCTTTATAGAATGATTTTCATAACAAAACATAACAAAACTAAGAAAAAATTGAATTGTTTTAGTGTTGTTGGAAACATGAAAAACAAAAATAATAATTTCTAAAACATTTACGCCATCTCTTTCTTTTCCCTTTAGAACCGGAACCCTTTTTTACAAGTCATACTAAAGTCCATCCTTCATATGATGGGGAAATAAACATAATATAAAGATGAGATCAAATGATTTATAAGGGTAAAATTTTTATATATCAATCAAAACATCAGAATTAGCTAATACTAACAAGAACATAACATTTATATTTATACTGAGAATATCAGATATCATAATCTCGTGTCATGGAATATATCATAGAATATCATAAAACATGAAACATTATGTAATCAAAGAACATAAGGCATAGAATATTAACCATGAAATAAAACCTAAAATCATCTCATTAAAATGAAATTATAAAATTATGAGTATAAATAAATAGAAACAAGATCGCTCATTATTTAATGGAAATAAATTCATGACCTTCTGTAAAATTTTGGACATGAAACCTAGTCAATGCATAATCATATGGCCATGAAACCCAAACCCACACATAGAATTTCGAACATGATATTAGGATCTCACTATAATGTCCCAGTTCTGGGTGTCACTCAGTGGTACCACGTACCCAGTTGGTCACATGGCCTCAAAAACATTTCCCCGGACGCCTGAGGCTCCTGACTACCTGCGAGGGCTTTGGGTGAGATAGTTGAAAACTATTCCCTTATTGGCTGAGCATTCACAAAAGAATAATAATAATAATAAGTTGTAGTAGAATAAAAATACCATACAATAAGTAAACAGTGGAAGGATGATAGTAAATAATAACTCGAGCACATATATAATTGATTCATGTCACATATATCAAGTAAAACAGCCAAACAAGTCACAATGATGTAAATACAGTACTAAAACAATGTAAAAAAGAAAAAATTATACTCACGCAGCATCGCAAGAGTCATCATGGTCCCATGTTTTCCAAATACATATCAGTATAGTACCGGATTATCAAGGACTATTTCCCTTATCTATAACTGTAACTATATAATCTGTTTGGGTCTAAAATAAATACCCAAACATGGTGTAAAATAAATCGTAGTTGGCATCCACAATCAAATCTTTTCCTAATAGTAATTGAGTATATATATCAGGTAATAATGGAAATACATTAATGAATCTAGAAGTATACAAAATTAATGAATCATATGGTTTCTCTTTACATTAATTAAAATTTAATATTCAACATTTAATCACGTAAGAATCACAAACAGGTATCTCATATAAATACCTAACCGGACCAAATCCATTATTGTGCTTTGTCATGGAAGATGCATCACAGAAATTAAATATTTACATTACCCCTATGGGAATCTCACACGGTCTACCACTTCTGGCCAAATAATGAAATAAAGGGTAAAGACACTCTGAGAATGAACTCACCATCAATTCCCTCTATGTCCTTTCAAAAATAACTAAAGACTCTATAGGAAAGAACTCAATAGTAAATCACATGTGGTATGATAACAAAAATTATAGTCACTATGAGGGATCACTCCCTATAAACCCCACACCCCCCCTCGTGTTCTTGTAGTGTGATATATAACAGACTCTATGTGGAAGTAATCAACATCAATTCCCAATCTTGTCTAACTACACTAGCTTCTCACTACCTGGTGCAGTCAGTCGTGCATATATGCTATCAAGCAACCCAATGTAATCTCAACTCATACGTGGATAAACAATTTATGTTCATATCACAACCATTTAACAAGAAGAAACATGGAAATTAGTTCTATTCAATCATGAAAGGAAAGGAAACAATTTTTTCCTCATAGGAAGCCCATACCAAATGTACCAAAACATTGGATCAAGGAAACACACACATGTGTTTTTACTTAAACATGAATTTTCACAAAATACATCAACAACTAAACCATAATCCACAAATCAATCGAAGTAAGATAAAAAGGGGTTCAATTTACTTAACCTAAAGTACTCGATCATTGGTAATCAGAACATTGTTATATAAAACTCAAAGACAACCAACTATAGCCAAAAGAAAACATACCTTGATGTCATATGATGACCACTCTCAAATTTCCTCCATTGAATCGGGCTAGAAAGATGTAGATCTACACAAAAAATCAAAAAACGTTTTTTCTTGAAAAAATTGAAAGAGAGATGGAGAGTGATGAAATAAGGAAAACATGATATAGGGAAAGGATAACACACTAGTGGGAATCCAATGCACCCGAAGACGCCTCGATCAGAACTCGGACGGAGGAATGGGAGGCGCTTGAGGAAAATTGGTCATACATCACTCTCATGTTAGATACATAAGAAGAAGAAGACATTTCTGGGGATTATATGTGACCTTGTTCTGATTTTTCAAATAAAAGAAAAAGTAAAAAACGTCTTCATTTAATGTACATGCCACATACATGCCTCAATCAACCCCCTCTTTAGGCCATCTCCAGGTCACCGCAGACGGCTATGTATCGGCCGTTATAAGGCTAGTACAAGGAAACCCATCGCATCCTGGTACACAGAATGTACTCTCTTGTACATGGATTGTACGTTTAAAATTTATAGAAACATCCCTTTTTTTAAAAACACTTGAAAACAAGATCTATATTTTGAATAGATGAATCGGGTTCTTACAAACATCTCCCCTTTAAGAAATTTGTCCCTTAATTTCCCTAACAAGGTGGTGGTAAAGAATCCTCCAACATATCTGGCCACTGAGATAGCACATCAGTCTCCCAATCCCAAGTCTCATCCAGCAATCCATCATGCTACCACAACACCCATAAAGAGGAACAGTCTATCCACATAGAACCTTCGTGCTTTGATCAATAATCTAGATAGGATTCTCCTCAAATGATGCATTCACCAGCAACTCAACCTACTCGAATGGAAAAACATGAGACCATTCTGAGAAGTAATTTCATAGCAGAGAAATGTGGAAGACTTCGTGCATATCATGGTACATCTAAGATTACTGCACCGAACAGGCATCCATCCTGACTCTCTCCAAAACCTGAAGTGGCCAAACATATCTCAGTGAAAGCATTCCCTGACTCTTAATACTCCTATGTCCCAATCTCGGTGTGAACCAAATGAAATCATGATCTTGAACCTCGAACTATAGAGGTCATCTTCGTCAATCAGCATAAAAATTCTAGAGAGACAATGTAATAGCCATCCTCTTCCAAATCAAGTCCACTGACATAATGGCCTCCTAGACAAGATATGTTCCCAACAAAGTTTCCTCTCCTGCCTCCATCCAACATAGGGGTGATTGGCATTGCCTACCATTCAAATCCTCATAAGGTTCCATCTGAATAGTTTCTTGAACACTATTATTGTAGGTAATCTCCACCAATGTTATGTTCTTCTCCCAAGAACCTTCAAAATATAGGACGTATGCTGAAGGCATGTCCTCTAGCACCTAAATTGTGCTATCTGATTGGCCATTTGTCAAGGTATGGTAAAATATTCATAGAAGTACTTGGGTACCCAAATCCTTCTATAGAACTTTACGGAAACATGAAGTAAATTGGGAATCCATGACCAAAATGATAGTGTACAAAACCCCATGAAAACGTACAGTCTCTCAGATTTAAAAACATCCATGATCATCAACACTGAAGGTCTCTATGATTGGATAGAAGTATGAAACCTTTCTGTTTCTGTCAATGTCAACCAAAACTACATTATTCCTTTGAGGGGACCTTAGTAACCATGTTAAAAAATATATCACGACCTCATTCCACTTCGAATAATGAATTGGTAGTTATTGTAGAAGCTCAAAGGGTTGTTGGTGCGCTGCCTTCACTTGCTAATAGTTGGAACACCTCATAACAAAACTGACAACATCTCTCTTCTTACTAGGCCACCAATATAGACAATTTAGATCTTGATACATCATGGTGATACAAGGATGAACTTCTCAAATTGAAGAATGGAAATGTCACAACAGCTCCCCGCATTTGTTTGCTGACTCCGATATGAGTCCATGAAAGTATAAAACCTCATCCTTGCCTACATTTCAACCAGATTTAGGGTCCTCCCATAAGAAACCCTCCCTTTGGACTAGACGTTCAGAATCTGATAGTTGCCTCATTCATATCCAATAAAATATTGTATAGGTAATAACTATAGAAGAAAGATACATTTATCATGTGTGTCGTGCACCTCCAAATGCATCACAGATAATAGATTCATATGCTTCCACTCAGTGCTAGCCTCTTGAACTACATGTATTTGTGTCCTACTGCTCAACTCTACAGCCACTGCATTGCCATTCTCAGGTGTATGGAAAGATCAATGTCAAATGACTGAAGGTACTCAACCCACCTCCACTGTCTCAATTTCAGGTCACGTTGGGTAATGATATACTTAAGTTTTTTTGTCAGTGTACACCACAAAATGCTTTCCCATAAGATAATGTCTCCAACAAATAAAGCCACAAACAACTAAAGACAACTAGAGAATGTGCATTAGGTAATTCCCCTAATGTTTCCACAACTGTTGAGTCACATATACAATGACCAGTTTCGCTTACAGAAGCACTGCTCCCAGCCCAATACCCGATTCATCATAGTTTACGGTGTAACTCTTAACTAGTTCTGGAGGAACTAGTATTGTTTCTGATTTAAATCTCCCTTTCATCTCCAGAAAGGCCGAATCACAAGAATCTTACAACAATAACATTTCACCCTTCTTATTTGTGCATGTCAATGGTGCTGGTATATGAAAAAAGTCCTGTACAAAATGCATTTAGTAACTAGACAACCCAAGAAAACTCCGTACCTCAAAGGCATACTTCGGCTCCACCTTGGAAGCTACTGTTATCACTTTCTCTAGGTCTATTGAAACTTATATCTCTAAGATAACATGACCGATGGAGTGAATATGGTCCATCAAAATGTGGAATTTTGAGAGTGTTGTATATAACTGATGCTCTCTATTTGTACTCCAAATGATCTCAATATATAATCATGGTTGTATCGAGTGTGAGAGTACACCATGATATCATCTATTATAACATCCACATAAGAATCCAAGTAAGGATGGAACACTCGGTTCATTAGTTAAAAAAATACAGGCACATTCCTGACAACAAATGACATGACCACAAACATGTATAGACCATACCTTCATTGAGAGGCTAAAAGAGTTATATATGGTGGTTTAACATGTAAATGATGATAACCGGATCTCAAGTCACTCGTCGAGGACACATGAGCTCCTCAAAGCCGATCAAAAATATCATCAATACTCGTAAAAGGTTATCGGTTCATGACCATCAACTGGTTCAGCTATTGATAATCCATTAAAACTCTAAGGGTACCATCTACCTTCTTCATGAAAAGGACATGCGGACACCAAATAGATCTAATAGGTCGAATGATAACATTTTCCAATAACTCCTCTAAATGTTTCTTGAGATCTTGTAACTCTATTGTCTCTGTACTATAAGGAGGAATATACGTTGATGCCACTCTTGGGACAAGCTCAATAATGAAATCAACCTCTCACTCTAGAGGCGAACCTAAAAAGTCATCTGGAATGGCATCCCTAAAAAGATCCACCACTAGAAAAAAGAATGCATGTGAAGTCCTATGGTAATCATGATACAGACTAGAAATATAGGTTGTAACACCTCTCAACCCATGATGATCAGGTCCATCTATGCCTACATGTACATCCCATTCTATATTATTTAGAAATAATATGCCCTCTGGTGATGTGAAACTCACCCAACGATGATAGAAATCGATAACATCCTAGAAGGGAACTAACTAGTCCATTTATAAAATAACGTCACAATCCCTCATCTCTAATAAATAAAGGTCCCAAAAGAAGTGATACCCACCAAAATCAAGATGGAACTCCTTAAACTAATATACACTTGTCGTTCTAGTCCCCAAAAATGTATCCAGCATCATGAAATTAGTAAAATTAAACATACAGATCCCAAGACTCTCCAAAATAGGCATATACATAAATATATGGGAATCCCCTACATCGAAAAGAGAAGAAGCTAAAACTGGGGCAAAAAAATTTGTATATCTAACTATAGAGAGTCCAAAATCCTGCCCCTGCTACATTGGGTTTAGTGAAAAAGCATGTCCTGCGCCACAACCCATTAAATATGTTTGAGATCAAGGATTTGATCCACCCACTGGCTGCCAAAAAACCGATGTCAGACCACTACAACCATAACCAATACAATGACTTGAACGACATGAAGAACATTATTACCTTGTCTGATGTGGGGCTGTTTGTCCTTCTATTGTATGAGGAGTAGAAATAGATCGTCCCTCAACGTCATCTTGAAAGAGGGATTTGTAGAAAGACTAAAGATTTTCCATTTTTCCACATGTTCATCACTAAAATTGGTCTCTCAGGCACTGATGTTTCATATGTTATACCTTGCTACAATTGTAGAACACCACCTAGATACCACATGAAACATCCACCCTACTCGGATCTCCAGGAATAAAATCACTTTGGTGCTCCCTGCCATCACTCGGAAGGGTACCAACATTTGATTCTAAACCGCCTTGGGCGACAGCTCCAGACATCATTAGGTTTCACTCAGTGATTAGAATCTAGTTCACAGTATAAGATATGGAATTCAACCTAAAGATGTTCACATGGGATCAGATGTAATTGTTGAGACCATCCTCAAAATTCCTAATCAGAAATAACTCAGCACCCCCCACAATGGGTGTGAAGTGTTGAAACTTTGTTAATCCGGATGAATACTACATGATATAGAGAGTACCACACTCCAAACTCATTCACTCTCGAGTTCGGTCGGCCATCAATGTCACTGGGTAGAAGTGGTCATTAAAGGTATGTTGGAACTCAACCCAATCCATAACTCACTGGTGTCCTACTAGTGACATAACATCACAACCTCTCTTGTCGTAATAACTAAGCGTGTAGGTTGTGAGATTAAACCCCCACTCTGGAGGAATTTCGAGATGCTTGATAATAGAAAGCATGGCTTCAGACCATGACTGTGTAGCCTAAGGTCCTCCATCCACTAATAAAGGGGGAAGATGTTGCTGCTGAAAACTCTATGACAACTCTACCATATATGGGGTAAGATGAGGTGCTTCCTATGATTTCTGAATCATCCTTGTGAGCCCTTCTCAATTGTATGCATCAACACATGAATAATTAATGACGGTTGGTGTCATGATGGACATGATGGGGGGATATGATGGTAGACATTGGTCTATAGTTTCCACTGTTTGATCATCTCCCCTAACATGGCGTACAACTGAAGGACATCTCTGTGGCATGAAAATGCATAGTCAAGCACACACTCTTGTTAATTAGTATCAAAGAAAAAAATGTATAAGAACACGAAAGGGTATGGAGAAGAAAACAATCATGTTTTACCAAACAAGGGTACACGACATCTATAAGACCTACACTACGTGTAACCTTAGGCTTTTAACATGGAGTGTACATCTAGAGAACCAGGTTGTGTAACACCTATTATCATGATGGGTTCTATTTGAGAAATGACATGTACATGATTTTTATCTCCTACCCATGTACTTCTACACGGCTATAACTACATGGTTCTCTTAGAACCAAACTACACATCATGCATATGCTAGACATGTTATGTACTTGAAAGATTCCACATACCTGTGTCGTTGGTCACACAGCTGGACACACGGATCACCAAAACATGGCTTGTACCCCAAGGACATAGTGCGTTCATGAAAATATTTCCATCCCATTTATCTGCCCACATAGTTGGTCACACAGTAAATGGATACACAACATGTTCATTACATACAAGGTGTGTCCTAAAAAACGTTCCCCATTCATGTAAGTATGCTCACACACTCATCCCAAAGATCATTATCTACTCGGTGTCTTGAAAAAGTACATGGAGTGTACTTAAGACCGACATTTTATTCCAGAACAGAAGAATACATGTAATGAATTCATCATCACACATCATGTATTCTGGGGTTTTCTATATATTAAGACTTAACAGTTACTACAGAACACAATAAAAAAACTGAAAAAGTCACCTATGATTCATGTTCAAATATGTTGGGACACTCCCAGTGATTCAAAACATGGCATCAAATTCATTTAATGTCACAGAATAATTCAGTTAATGTACAATATGATTGACCAAATTTCTATCCTAGAGGAACCATAACACCTCAGGTGCCAAGGTTGGGCACCCATTCAAACGAAGCATTAAATTTTACAATACCCTATTAAAATAGAATGTATTATCTTACAACATCTATCAGAAATGGAAACATATATAGCGCAAAATCTTTCAAAACAACATGTTACCAGTTATCCACCCTCGATGGACAAACAAGAATTCGTGTCATGTGATCCCAATCAAGTGAATATATAATTCACGAGATTGTGTGCCCTCAAATCATCAGGTAGTAATCTCAATAGAACCTCAATGATATAAATCACAATAAAAAAAATAAAGTGCTCCACCCAAAGGTGAAATCAAATTAACAGTATCAATTTCAACACAAGAAAAATTGCAATATTCGAGGTAAATTGGATTTTCCCTATACATGGGTTAGATACTCTTGAGCATAGATTATTACAAATTACCTATTACTTCGTATCCTTTTATATTGGATCCAAATAGTAAGACATTGCAGGAATGAAAAAATCCCATCTTATATCACATTGTCATGTACCAGTTCTATGTTCCTCCCAAAGGTTCCTCGTACTCAGTTGGTCACATGACCTAATGTGCATTTCCCCAAATTCCAGAGGTTGCAGACTATCAGCGAGGGACCTGAGTGTGATATTGGGGAAACTATTCCCTCATTTCCAGAGCATGGACATAGAAATAAAAATAATACTATGTAGTATAAGAATCATAATACCAAATAATAATTAAATATTGGATGACGAAAAGTAAATAACAACTGTATCACATATATAAATGATGCATGTAACATATGCCTAGGAAAATATCCAAACAAGTCACAATGCTTCAAATAAAGTACTTAAAAACGTAAAAAGTAATAAAAAGTAAACTCCAGAAGCATCACATGCCTTAGTTTGGTCTCATGCTTTCCATCTCCACAACAATCAAGTACCTGATGATGAAGGGATCCTGCACTAATCTCTACATGCAGCCATATAATCTATTTGGGTCGAAAAGCATGACCAAAACAGGTTGTCAGACTAATCCCATTAGGAAACCACCCCATGATATGTACCAAACTGTTAGTGAGTATATATATCATATATTAATGCATATAATGAAAATAATCTAGGAGTACAAAAAATAAACCAATAGTACATTTTCTATTGATAGCCATTAACATTAAATGATCAACATTTAATCATGTAAGAATAAAAAATAGATATCTTAGAAGAATACCTAATATAACTAAATAGATGCATGTACTCTGTCATGGAAGACACATCACAAACATTAAATATTTACATTAACCCTCTCGTTAACTGACACAGTCTAACCCCTCTAGCCAAATAATACATTAAAAGGAAAAGGAACTCTATAGAAGAACTCACCACCAATTACCACTATGGTCTTTCTACAATAACTAAAGACTCTCCAGGGAAGCTGTCAACATCAATTCCCTATGTGGTATCATAATTTAAACTATATACACTTTGAGGGAGCACCCACAATCAATCCTCAATGTGGTCCCATAGTGTGATATATTACAGACACTCCTAGGAAGCATTCAACGTAAATTTACCATGTGGTCTAACTATACCAGGTTATCATAGCCCTGTGAAATTCAATCGCTCATATATGATATCAAGTATCTGAAAGTAGTCTCAAGTACATCATTGGTAAAAAATTCTAGTACATATCATAAAAATTTAACAAGAAGAAAACGGAAATCACTTCCATCCTACTTAAAAGGCATAGAAAAAAGGTCTTCCCCATAGGAAACCTGGACCAAACGACCATAAAAAATAAAACAACGAAATACTCCCACGGGGGGTTCATTAAACCTGAAATTTCACATATTACAACAACAAAAATCACTTAAACCAATAATAAATATAAGGTAAATTAAATGGTGTTCAATTTATTTATCCTGAAATACCTGAACATGTTTAATTGGCACTTTGGAATATAAAACTCAAAGATAACCAAACTAAGGAAACAAAACACCTACCATGAAAATGTACAATAAACACTATTGAAATTTATCCCTTTAATTGGCCTAGAATGATGTAGATATACAAAAAAAATCAAAAAAATTCAACCTTAAACAACAAAAGAGAGAGATTAAATCCGGAAGATATGATCTTGGGAAAAAACATAACTCACTAGTGGGAATCAAACGCACCCAGCAGTACCTCAGTCAGAGCTCAGAAGGAGGAAAGATAGGTTCTCGATGAAAATCGGTCATACATCACTCTCATGTTCGAGACTCGGTAAGAAGAAGATGTTTCTTTGGGATTAAAGATGCCCCTATTCTAATTTTTTTAACAAAAGAAAAGTTACACGACATGTTCATTTAGTGTACAAGTCATGTATATGCCTCAACCATCCCCTTCTTTAGGTGGTAACTTGGTCACATTTCATGGCCATGTCTCATCCATTAGATGGATAATACACAGCTACCCGTGGAAACTGGTACACGATTTGTACTCCCAAGTACATGGTGTGTACTTCTAAAATTTTCAATGACTCCCCTTATTCTAAAAAACACCCAAAAACAAAATCTATACCTGAAAAGAAGATTTGGGTTCTTAGAAACACATAGCATATTTACCTAATCATTTATAAAACATTAAACATTTCATTGGAGTGAGATATATGTCGCAAACACCAATAATTAAATATATAAAAATTTGGTTCATAAATACATAATTTAATCATCATGTCAAAACCCATGAAATGAAGTGACATTGATGTACTTTTCAACAAACCTTAACTAAAAAAAATAAACAGGGATAATAAATATAATTTCATCAAAATCATAAAACAAAAAAAATTAAGGATATTAGCATGAATAATACCCTCTGTAAATCATAAAAATTATTTTAAATTTTTAAAAAATAAAAAAAATCAATTTCACTTGAAATATTTCTTCAAAAAACTACATTTCCATTTTTATGAAATTTTTTTTGAGAATTATAATTGAAATCGAAAAAAATTTCATTGAAATGAACATTATAATAATATAAATGAAGAAAGAAATAATTAAATAATCATGATGATATTAAAATAATCTCAAGTTGTGTAATTTATTTATAAATTGTTCCTTCAACATTTCTTTCGATAAAGTCACAAATAACCTCATTTATAATTGGACTAAAATAATTCATTCAAATCATTTTGTAAATAGTCATACGTAACTAAAACCGACAATAGAAAAATAATAATTGAGTCATAAAAATATTTTTTAGCGCCATTTTTAGAAATAATAATCATGAATGAAAAGGGGGTTTAAATGGAATCTATAAAAAGATAATTTCTAAAATAATATCCCTTATAAATAACATATTCATGAATTAACATTATTCAATTGAATAGATTATACATATAATTATTAAATCAAAATAATACATTTATAAATAAAAAATTATATAATAAAATGTAATGCCACACATAATCTTATGAAGGTATAATGAATGAAGTGGATGTTCAAGACAATAAATAGAAATTGAGTTATGAAATCCCATACCAATTGTAATTTGTCTAATAATATAACCCATGAATGGAATAATTATCAAATAAATCATTTAAAATAATAAATATATTGGTATAAATGAAATGATAAATCAATAGTCAGTATAAACACCAGACACAACAAACAATTTTTGAATAAGGATTGTTTCACAAATATGGAAAATTGAGATGTGAAACCCTTTACTCAAACTTTCCTTTGGATTCGTGTATATTAACCTCAAGTATAATGGTTTAAATAATGGTATTAACTATTTACCTAACTATTATAATATTTATAGAAGCTTAATTAGTAATTTTAAAACATATTACCTCCCATTGAATAATTATATTTCATTATTTACATTATTATGACTGCCTCTGTTATATTGTTTCCCAATTGCTTCATTGGTGTATAATTATAGAATTTAATACAAAATTGAAATAAAATTAAAATAAGGAAATGAAATGGTAATATTAAAAATCCATAATTTTAAAAGGTTCCATATATCATATTTATTTCTTACATGAGAATGATTCATTTGTGAAAACATTAATGATTAAACTTTTGTTTATTTTGGTGGTTTTACCGACCACTATGAACTTGTGGTATTTTAATTAATATTACATATATATTAGTTTCATAACATAATATATAATATAATTTATATTTTAAAATATTATTTAAATATTACGACTCATTTATGACCATTCGTGAAGGTGGTAATGGAAAATTAAAAATCATTATTCATATACACTGGCTATTGTCATAATTTAGACGATGCATTAATTGATTTTAATAAGCGGTGGAAATAAAATGTATATGTAGAATATATTAAATTATAAAAATAATGTTATAGTATATAAAAGGAAATATAGTTATTATAACTCTATAGATAAAGAAGGTTGAGAGAAGATAGAAAACCAAAAAAAATAAAGAGAGGTTGTTTGAGAAAGTTACTATTTAAATATCACCTCCTTGAAAATACATTATAGAACATGGAATTAGTTATTGGTGAGAAAACGAACACATAGAAGTGTTTAGAGTTAGGAGGATAAGATTTTTTATATAATTGAAACTATTCATGGTTTATGATGGTAAATGGGGTGGTGATGTGTGGTATTTATACAAGAGGAGGAGTGGTTTCATGTGATCAAATATTGATTATTCTATATTTTAATCCAAACACACTTGGTTGGTATTAATTACAATAAACTTATATTATAATTAATTTTATAAATACTGGTTACGATAAAAAAGGCATCAAAAACCCATTTAATTTTGTATTTTTATATATTTTATACATTCAACTTTTAACATGAACCTGTTACACTATTTCATCCAACTCTGGAAAATCAATTTTTTAATGGTAAATTTTTAATTCATGAAAAATAAAATGGACATATGAAATAATTTCTAATTCTCATTCCAATCATGGTATCCCTTTTTAAAAAATAACAAAAAATAATTTTCAATATTACCTATAAAACGAAATTTTCAAAATGCATGAGAAAATATTTTTTTTTAAATTGTGTTTTAACACAATAATATACTAAGAAAAAAATTAAGTATAATGAATGTTTAAATTTAATAAATTACAGTATATATAAAAAAAATATATACTTATTCAAGCATGATATTAATATAAGATAATTAATTTACAATTAAATATATATAATGTTACGGTTTCATAAAAATCATTATTTTATTTATAATCATTAAAAATTTAAAATTTTCTTAATGTTATAAAAAAGTTATTGTAAGATAATTTTCAGGTATTGAATCAATATTTGATGTTCTATTTATTAAATAAAATTACTATATTTTTCTAAAAAAATTATTTTTATTCACTGATTGAAATTAATTAAAATCGTTTTTTGGAGAAAAAATATACATAAAGAACAATATAATTTAAGTAAAAATAACATGAATAATTATAAAGAATAAATTATTATGTTACCAATAAGTTAGAAAATTTTATATTCCATAATGTCATTATAATTATATATTCTCTACAATTTAACAGACAAGTTGTAATGTTTGTGTTAAAATAATATTATTTTGGAGTACACTAAATCATTATATTTTGTGAAATAAAAGATGTCCAAAAAATAAAATTTATTTAAAAGGATACATATTGTAATATATTTGGTTGTGATATTCTACCCCTATTGAAATGAATTTCTCCCTGAAATTTTTATACTTGAATATAAAAATATGGTGACACCTCTTCCACATTACCTATTATGGTTGCCATGTAGCTTCATCAAATTAGTGGTTTCACCAAAAAACATTAACTAGGTATGTCCTCTTATTTCATATAACATTATCTATGTGATGCAGAACATTTACTGGTTGTTATTCATAAGAATGATCCTTATCCATGTGTATTACCTCTTATTTTATTACATGTCATGTATTTATCATTCACTTACTCATGAGATATACATGCCACATATCATTAACTTATGATAGATTTGAAAGTGCAAAAATCAGTACACTACCACCCCAATGTGGTGAAGAATTTTTCTAAAATCATGTCCTCAAAATTTGAAATTTTACATGAAAAATTTAGAGAGTATATTTGAAATCTCCATTGTGGGAAACTCAAATCGTAAAAAGGTTCAATGAAATATATTATTAAAAACATGGAATGTAAAATGAAAAAAAACAACAATAAACTATGAATATGAGTAGGATAATATTAGTGGAATGTGAAAATATAAACATGAAATATATTTATAGCTATCATATTCTAATGGATATTGATAGAAAAATGGTCACTATATTGTTATTGACTAGAAAACCAAAGACCAAATATGAATAAAAAAGTTCTTTGATATAATCATAAATGATTATAATATGAAAATATTTTATTAAAAAAATAGTTGAGAAGATATAATTACTTTATTTTATCCCTTATGTTCAATTTCCTAATTTAGTTGTTCCTTGATCAATCTGGGTTTCATTACATACAAACTAATATGATGTTAAAATTGTAATTCATGCACAAAATGTGGATCATAAGATCCATAAATTGTTGAAAAGTTTTTCTTTCTATATATTTTTATCATAAACAATTAGTTACCATATATTATCTAATAAAAATAGATATTTATATGGTTTCGTAATATATTAATCAGCAAAAACAGATCCAAATTTCAATCGAAAATACATGAAACATTTTTCCCATGTGAACCATGAAAAAAAGTTAAAATACAAAACATTATAAAGAATTTTACCAAATTTAGAGTATCAATTTATCATTATTCCCCAAAACAACTTGAATCATCTACTAATTGTTAGACACAAACATGTTAATACCAGTATCATATATTCTCTCGAAATTTTTTAATAAAAAGAATTACGAAAAAAACACAGTGAAATCTCTCATGATTTGAAAAATTTACCCTTTTCGTATATAGTAAATAAAATATGTCTACAACATCAAGTCATTATACATCATATCATCATAATACTAATCAATTCCATGGTCATCAATACTATTACATTTATTTTCTCATAATAATCAAAACCTTAATAACATTATTATACATAAATCATGAACCTAATAAGTGTAATATTTCCCTTAATTGTGTACACTTTAGATTAATCACCTCAATTACATTTCATGGTCACGAGTTCCATTCAGCCCCTATAATTCCATATGATTTCAATTTTTTTATTTTAATTCATAGGTATTTGTGGATTATATTCTCTAATAAACCTTATATTAGAGAATTTATTCTCATAGTGGTCAAACTATCAATATTTATAACACTGAATTTTTATTTGTAAATTTTGTTGTGCTATCTATCCATTAATTTCATTGATTAGTCTATCGCTTCACTTAGAAATTTTATTTCATGATATCCAATTTTCCCATACTAGGAACATTCTATTTTTCCTTTCTTACATCCACCATTATGATCCTTACCTGATTTTTGGATATTAAGAGGATTAATCATTTTCACCCCCATGTAAAATACCCTATATATTATTCTTCATATCAGTATATACTTGATGGTTTATACCATATGTTTCCTCTTTCGGTTTACAATGAAAAATTTATTCATAGATACTAAAGTCTCTTCTAGATAATTCAATTTTATGACATTGTTTTATGACACTAAATAATTGATCGAGCTTACATTTTAGATGGATGGTAATTCCAGGTTATTAGCTCACATGTATTATAAAAATTTCATAGGATGATCCAAAATATTCATTATACTTTTGATTTTACTAACAGAAATCCTTCTCTTTTTTCATACGAAGAATGTGAGGAATGTACGAATTAAAAAATAATTTCATGAAATAGTCCCAATAAAAGAAGTAAGTTTATTAATCCTTCATCATATTTTTGATAAGATTATACCATTGATTTTATTCACCATTAATTTTTTAAATATCAAAAATGACATTTTTTTGTTCGATACATTGGAAAATAGAAAATATCACTTTTCTGGTACTATTAAATTTCTTATCAACTAGTAAATGATGTGACCAAAAAAATGAATGTTTTTTTCCTCAGGATAGAATAAAAAAAATTTGTTCCACATTATTAAAATATGGATGTAAAACATGATTCTTTGGATGTGTGAGCATTAAAATAATATTTTTAAATCGATATCCCATAACATTACATTGATCAAGAGGAAAATAATTGTAGATCAGATCACATTCATAAATAACAATGTTATCTGATGTTCAGTCATTTGTCTAAAACATAAAATTATCATGTGAAAATTTCTAATTAAAATGTTGAAACACATATCAGCATAAATTGCATTTCAAATTTTAATCTATTACACCATAGGTTTAATAACAGTTATTCATGATAAGAACTAATATTCTATGATTTTAACCTACATACACCTTTATGGTTCTTAATAAAGTATTATAATCATATTTTCCAAATGTTATATACAAATTCCTTTGATACCAACTATAATTACCCATTATAATCATACATAGACATTACACCTAGATAGATTAATGTTCATAAATAAAATAAAATAATTATACTGGATCAATTTAGGTTTATTGTATTTGAAAACATTAAATGAACAACTGGTTCTTATAAAATATACATATTCTTCTATTTATCCCTTCATCACTAGAACCATTTTGACATTTCATACATAATTCCTATGTTAATATCATGGGAAATTAAAAATAAGAAAAGGGTGATCTCTGATGCTTATTATGAGTAGAAAAGGTCGATAAACTCATAACATAATCACAAGGGTATAAAAATTGGAAGATTCCATTTGAAAATTATAATTTACCAATAAAATATTACACTATAGAGTAATGGAAAAAATCATATAAGTTGATATTAAATACATCATACAATAATAAAATAGCATAATCCAGAAATCATAACATCTACATGAGATATGAAATTTTTTAATAGACATCAAATTATAAATTGTGATCATGTATAAATAGAAATAGGTTCACTCATTAAGTTATGAACATTATTTGATTCCATTTTATAAACATATGTAAATGAAACATGGTCCATATGTAATCATATAGACATGAAATGTCATGAATCAATGTTATTTCAAGGTAAATTCCCTTATTATAATAATTAAATAATGTTTAATAACATTAGATAATATAATAAAAACTTTATAAATGATGAATGAATGAAATTATCATCATTTATAGATTTTTATAATTCTATATAGATGAAAAAGTAACATGAAAATTAGAATACTAATGGGACCCTTAATAATAGTAAACCAACCAAGTTAATATTAACCTCACAAAATTAAGTAAAAATAAAATGTACCTATCTTATAAGGGATAATATGATATAATGATATTATTTTATATGTAAATAAATATTATAAAAAATTGTAATAATGTTAGCATCTTTTATATGTAAAAAATATTTACTTAAAATTTTTGTTCAATTGATTAATTTAAAATAAAATATACTTTACAAAATAAAATAATAAATTAATATTTTCTTATTTTAATATTATGTGATAATTTTATTTGACCTTGATTAAACTTTTATTGTTTTGGAAAATTAGTTTTAATTTTCAAATTTATATCGTCCAAGTAAATGATGATTTTAATTAAAAAATCTATTTATCATATTTATATATTTATTTAATATAAATTACGTTCAATTTAATCTTCATCCCTTTGAAATATTGTTAGGGTGTATTTTTGGTATTATTATAAAATACTTGAATTTTTGGAGAATATTAATATATGTTAATTTATGGAATATAAAAATTATAAGCTAAATAAACTATTCATTGAGTCATGGATTAATTATGAACAATTAATTAAATATCAAATCATATTATTATTGTATTTAGTGACAATAATAATCACTATTTATATTCTTGATAAAAAAATAATAAATTAATGTATTCAATTATTAAAAAACACCCCTCTCCTCTATAAATATCACTCTAACCCTATTTTATCTTCAGAATTTTCAAGAAACTATTTTGTAACATACTAGGTAAATGATGAATAAGAGATTTTTATATTTATTAATATATTTTAATTAAATATTAGTTTTACTTAAAATGGGTTTCTATGTTCGATAACGTACCTGATATGCAACAACGAGTTTCTTTGGAATCATAGGTTGCACACTAATAATATATTATTATTATTTTAAATGGTAGTTAAATACTAGTCGTTGTATAGGCGGGAATGAATGAAACTAACTAAAATATGATTATACATATTTTTTTAATGTATTTACATTTATCCAATAAAATCTAGAGGCTTAAAATATGAATGAATCTAATTTTAAGCATATTTTACATTAAAAGGCCGATTTACCGCCTTTTGATGGCGAACCCTCTTTAAATATAGTTCTTGTCAGTTTTATATGTTATATTTGACAAAATAATAATATTATTTATAATTGGGTCATCAAAATTTACTTTGGGTAATTTTTTGTTAATTTTCTCATAAAATTCATTTTTTAATGAATAGTGAAAAATATTGTATTTTAATTCAAAACTGCCTTTTAATCTAAATTATATATTTGGATAGACTATAATTTTAATTGGTTTTAAAGTGTAAAAAGATTATATTTTTACCATTTAATATAATATTGGTTATTAGAAGCAATTTCACATTTAAATTTTATATAATCAATTGTCAATCTTTTGATAGTTAATATTTCTTAAAAACACCCCTTTTTTGACAATGGGAATTAATTTTAAATTAATTTCTACCACTTCTGTGTTTTTAATTTGGAGAAATGGATTCAATATTTGAATTAGGATGTTCAAATTTTGTAAATAGGTATCTTTTATTTTTAGGCATTTTAAAAATTTACCTCAGTAAATATTTTATTTACCATGGTTAAATGCCTAATTAGGTAAATAATGGTAAAAAATAATATTTATTTACACTAACAGGTGTCCTAATACTATTTTTTGAGTCATATCCGACCATGGGCATCATTGGGTTGATTTTGGGGCCCCATGAAGACACTTAAAAGTGATTATTACACTTTATTTTAATTAATTTAAAGAAAAGGTCAAAATAAAATAAACAAATATCTTTTAGTAAATTAATTTTTACGTTGAATTATACAAGTTATATTTTAGACTATAAATATTAATTGTAAAGATAAATAGATTTCTTATATCATGGTATTTTTTTATATTTTTTATACATCAAAAAATTGAAAGTATTTATGACACAATCATGATGCAGTATTTACATCATTAATAAATGATTTAAATAAATAAGATTATAATGATTAAAATATTATCCAAAACATGGCCAATTCTGATTTTATGATTTTATTTAGATTATTACTCATCGTATCTTCGAATATAATGATTTTTTGACCATTATAAACCAAATATAATTATATAATAAAATAATATTTTCACACTTTCCTAAAGAGCCCATCCTCTCCCCTATAAAAGGAGACCACTTCTATGTAATTTCTCATACCTCTCAAGACATTTGGATTGTCAAAAATCAGCCCAACTAAGCTCCCTACATCCCTCCATTCATTTTAGAATCCTTACCTTAGGCATAAAGCACTTCAAGAAGTCCATTTGGTTCAATCCAAATGAAGTTACCTAAATTAAAGGTAACGATTTATCTTAAATTTTTTCTTTTATTTTACTTCTCCAACCTCTAAACTCATTTTATTTCCTTTCTTTTGTAACAAAAACAGTATCCTCAATATAAGAGTATGTTTTAATGAGAAATATTATAACTAAAATTATACAAAACTCCATCTAATGGATGAAAAACATAACGTTTTTGTGGATGGAAAACTAACACCTCACGAAACAATGATTGTTCAATTACATCTTACTGCCTCTCATGGTGGCCATTATGATGGAACTGTATTTATATATGATATATATTATGTTTATGATTTCATTATTCTTATTTACTTCCCATTTATATCATTACTTTATGGTTTCCATAGTGGGTAAATACGATAATTTCATTTGAGGAAGTGCGGACTGCCACCCCCTTAAAGTGATTTGACTCGTCAATGCCTTATATGGGATGTATAAAGGATAGTGTTAATGATATTATATATGATATTATACTGAAATTATAATATAACTATGTATCATTATGTATTATTTCCATTAAAATAATAAATATAAATGAATGTAGCGTTCATGCATACGTACGGCTTACCCTCTCTATTAACGATGCATTTCATTTCATACCTCTAAATGTTATGTAATATTATAAAAACATGTTAATACATGATATATATATGATATATTTGATATCCAAATCATGAAAATCATTCTTTATATAATGAAACATTGACCACATGGACAACTTGTAAATATAAGCTGTTCATTTTACTCATGTACCAAATATTGACAACAAGAACGTTATTAACGTAAATGATAGCATAATGTTTCTAACATGGTGATAAGTGATATAAAAGGAATAATAAACATGAAAAAGATCTTTATCAGGTATATATTAACATTAGTTTATTATTCATGAGACTACAGAATGATCGAGTAATGTCGGACGCGAGGTAAGGTACTTCGTCTCAATCTCCTTTCATTGAGGTATTTTTTTAGTTTTATACATGACATTATTTTATAAGATGTATAAAACCCTTTGACTTTGACTTTTATTAAAAATGAATATTTTCTCTACGAAGCGTTTTACTAAAAAAAATTAATGTTTCTTTTAACTTAAGTGGTGACAACGACCATTCCTCCACTGTGAGTATTATTTGATCTTTGGCTTCCTTAACAAGTCGGAATGTTTTTAAAAGGAAAAATAAATACCATATATTCATTTTATGTATTTTGGTATTGAAAATTATTTTGAGAATGGATTTATAATTTCAATATCTTGAAATAATATACTATTACTGTAATGTAGAAATTTTATCATTCCTTTAGGCTTATATTATGTGTTATGATCATGTTATGGATCATGGGCATTATTTACGTATACGGGTTGTTCCGTGATAAACCTAGGGCGGGTGAGCCCGAGATAGCTCTCCAATGCTTTGGGTAATGTGACAGAGGTAAAAGTGAATGTTTCTTCTAAGATATTTAGGTAATATAATGGGATGGGTGTTCCAAATTCAACTCCCTATGTATGTGTGATAGCTACAGTGTAAGTATGATATGGATGCCACAAGTTACCTTTATGATTTATGATTTCTATGTGTATTTCATAAATCTTATGATTTCATGAGGTATGTTAAATATCTTATGCTTTCTATGTATTGATGATCTAATGTTTTCTTTCTTTGTTTTATAACACTAACTGATCTTTTTATGCTCATCCCAAGTTTTAAAATGTTTTTCACAGTACTTAAGGATGAATAGGGTCAATGATATGATCAAGGAAAACTCATGCTATCTAAAACATGGAACTAGACATGGCTCTTTTTTTAAGAGTTTTTATTTTGTGAAAAAAATGGAATCTGATAATAAGTGTATAGTTTGTAATCTTGAGATGTAATGTAATAGTTATGGACTAATTCTCTAAAAATCTAAACCTGAAACGATCCTCAATGCAAATTATTCACTTAATTCAAGATTATGTAATGTTTTAACACAGAGTCCTTATAGTTGGTATCAAAGGCCTGTTTAGATAACTTTAAGAGTTAGAACATTGTTATATTAATGTCTATAAATTAATTTATTGTAATATTGAAATAATATAGCATTTACATATTACCATATTGCTTCGTCTCAGATATTTTTCTACTCAGAATGGTTTTCCGGAGAGGAAATAGGGCAACTATGTTGGGATGAAATTAGGAGGAAGACAACCTTCCAAATCAGGAACCTGAGATGGTCGGAATCGGAAATGAACAGTTTGTTGCAGAGATGACACAGTTGACTCAGGCGATAAATGGTGGTGGTATCCATGTACGAGAACAGACCGATCAACCACAGAGGAAGATGTCAGTAGTGGAGCATTTCATGAGGCAGCATCCCCCATCTTTTAGAGGATAATGTGACCATGTGCTAGAAGAAGGGTGGATTAAAGCACTGTAGATGATTTTCAATGTTATGGGGTGATCAGAACATCAAAAGTATAGTCTCACAATTTTCCGTTATTAAGGTGAAGCTGATCAGTGGTGGTCGATGGTGAAAAATATCGGGGATAGTGTGGAGATTGATTCTCTTGATTGGGATGAATTCAAAGGCATGTTTCTTGAGAAATATTTTCCTAAGGTGGTTTATCTTAGGATGGAAAAACAATTCCTGGAATTGAGGCAGAAGGATGACTCAGTGGCTGCTTATGAAGAAAAATTCACTCGACTGGCAAGGAATGCTCCAAATTTCATACGAGATCTTGATATTAAAATAAACCATTTTTACTCTCGATTAAATCCAAAGTATCGAAGGGATTTAGCTTCTCGTGAGTTCAAAAGTTATGAAAAACTTGTTCGTTGTGCGTAGAAGGTGAAAATGGAGTTTGTCGATGATCAGTTATTCTTTGAAAAGCAATAGAATAAGAGGTCGAGGTGGCAGGCGAAAGGGAAGAACACTTCAAAAAATTCTAATGGTAAGAAACAGAAGTTTACAGTTTTTGAAAATTGTGGTACAAATCATGCTGGGGAATGTCTTTTGAATTATGTTATGTTCTACCGATGTGGTAAAATGGGACATAAGGCTCGTAATTACACTGAAAAAGATCACGGTAATGGTAAGACAAAATCTGATTTACAGTCAATAAAATGGTTTAATTGAAATGAAATGGGTCATTATGAAAATGAGTGTCTGAAAAAGAACTCAACTCAAGGAAATCAGCCAGAAAACAAGCAGAAAACCGTGGCGAATTCCATTTCAACTACATTAGTAGATGTTGGGCCATCAAATGATGTTGTATGAGGTACACTGTTTGTTTGTTCAGATTATGCCAATGTGTTGTTTGATTCGGGGTCTACACACTCTTTCATTTCTGATAAGTTTTATAGTAAATTGGGAATTCCATCTCATGATATGAATAATGAACATATGGTAAAAACACCCTGTGGAAATGTTGAGACAAAAAGAAATCATAAGAATATTCCTGCCCTTTTTTGTGGAAAGAATCTACCTGCAGACCTTATTGTTTTTCCTCTAGTAGAGTTTGATGTTTTATTGGGAATGGATTGGCTTTCTGTTTATCATGATAAGATTGACTGCAGAGATATAGAGGTTTCTTTTCATAATGATTTTCAGTTTTTGTACAAGAATGAACACTTGCTTTTGATAACATATTAGGAAGTCAAAAAATTGGTAAAACATGGAAATGAATGTTAGCTTCCACATATTGTTGAAAATAAAGGAACTGTTTAGATTAATGATGTGCCAGTGTTAAATGAGTAACTTGATGCTTTTCTTGATGAGTTTCCTGGTATTAAACCTGATCGAGAAGTTGAATTTATTGTTTACTTAGTTTCTGATGCTAAGCCAATTTCAAAACCCCCTTATCGAATGGCTCAAATTGAACTTTTAGAGTTAAAGAAGCAATTGCACGAGTTATTAGATAAATGATTCATTCAACCTAGCACATCACCATGGGGTGATCCTATGTTATTTGCTAAAAAGAAAGATGGTTCTATGAGAATTTTCATTGATTATAGAGCATTGAATAACATTATAGTTAAGAAAAAGTATCATTTGCCTCATATCGATGATTTGTTTGATCAGCTCCAGGGAGATCAGTATTTTTCGAAGATTGACATGAGGTCGGGGTACCATCAATTGAAAGTAAAAGAAGCCGACGTTCTGAAGACTGATTTTCGTACTAGATATGGACATTATGAATTTTTAGTTATGCCTTTGGGTTTAACTATTGCACCTTCTTTATTCATGTATCTTATAAATAGAATTTTCCGTGAGTTCTTGGATAAGTTTGTGGTTGTGTTCATTGATGATATATTCGTTTATTCAAAATGTAAAGAGGTGCACGAAAGTAATTTAATGGTTGTCTTGAAAACCATGAAAGAAAAGAAACCATTTGGAAAATTCAGCAAGTGTGAATTTTTGTTACAACAAATTTCTTTCCTTGGTCACATTGTTTCAAAAAATGGAATAAATGATGATCCTACTAAAACAAAAGTTGTTGAATAATGGCCAAGACCCACAAATATAACCGAGATTTGTAGTTTGGCAGGTTATTACTAGAGGTTTGTTGAAAACTTTGCACGTTTATCTAGTCCAATGTCTAAGTTAACTCGAAAAGGTGTTAAGTTCATATGGATAAAATAATGTGATGATTGTTTTCAGGAATTGAAAAAGAGATTGGTGAATGCTCCAGTTTTGGCACTACCTTCCAGATATGGTGAGTTTGTTATATACAGTGATGCTTTGTTGAAAGGACATGGATGTGTCCTAAGGCAGAATGATCAGGTAATTACATATGCTTCACGTCAGTTGATACCACATGAGGTAAGCTACCCAACACAGGATTTGGAATTAGCTGATGTTGTGTTTGCTTTAGAAATTTAGAGGCATCATTTGTATAGAGTGATGTTTGAAATATATACTGATCAGAAAAGTTTAAAGTATATATTCACTCAGAATTAATTGAACATGAGATAGAGGAGATGATTGGAATTAATCAAGGATTACGATTGCACGATCCTTTACTATCCGAGAAAAGAAAATAAAGTGGTTGATGATTTGAGTCGAAAAAGTAACGCTTCATTAATCATGATACATTTGTAACTATATCCGTTGGTTTTTGATTTGATTAATTATGGAATAGAAGTTGTTGGTGTAGGAAATTCTTCTGTTTTGTTTTAGCTGTCACTGAGATCATCTCTATCAGACAGAATAAAGCTAGCGCAGAAAGAAGACAATGAGTTGCAGAGAGGGGTAGAGTTGGTTGAGAAGGGTAAGTTGCCTGATTTTAACGTTGAGAATGATTGTGTTTTGATATTTGGAAAGAGATTATGTGTCCCATGTGATTCACATTTTAAGAATGAGTTGTTATGTGAAGCTCATATTTCTCTGTTTTCAGTTCATCCTGGCAGCACTAAGATGTACAGAGATCTTCGAGAGTATTACTAGTGGGATGGAATGAAAATAGATATTGTTGATTTTACTATGAAGTGTTTGACTTGTCAGCAGGTTAAAGTAGAGTGACAGTTACGGAAAGGAATGCTTCAGCCTTTACCGGTGCCAGAGTGGAAATGAGAAAATATATCCATGGACTATGTTGTGGGATTACCAAAGACATCTCAAGGTAATAATGCAATATGGGTTATAGTTTCAAATTGACTAAATCTGCTCGTTTCCTTCTTATTAGAGATACTTTGTCTCTATATCAACTTTATCAGTTTTATGTTAAAGAGATAGTTAGGTTTCATGGAGTTACCCTCCCTATTGTATCTTATCGTAATCACATGTTCCCTTATAACTTTTGGAAAGGCCTTCAGAAGTCATTGAGTACTGAATTAAACTTTAGTTCTACTTTTCATCCTCAATCAGATGGGTAGTCAGAACGAACAATTCAGAACATGGAGGATTTGTGACATGCTTGATCGATAGATTATCAGGGAAGTTGGGACCCACACCTTTCTTTGGTAGAATTTTTATATAGTAACAGCTTTCATTCTGGTATACAGATTGCTCCATTTGAGGAATTATATGGAAAGCGTTGTCTAACTAAAGATTTTTGGGATGAAGTAGGTGAAAGGAAGATGATGGGACCAGAATTGGTAGAAGAGATGGACAATAAAGTTCAGTTGATTCAGAAGAACATGAGAACAACTCAGAGCAGACAGAAAAGTTATGCAGATCACCAGAGGAAGGATCCTTCCTTTGAGGTATGTGATCATGTCTTTCCCAATGTTTCTCGATGAAAAAGTGTGATGCATTTTGGTAAGAATTGAATGTTGAGTCCAAGGTTCATTGGACCTTATGAAATTCAAGAGAAAGTTGGATCTGTTTCATATAGAGTGTCTTTACCTCTATGTTTATCCCAAGTACACAATGTTTTTCATGTTTCGATGTTGAAAAAGTATATGTCAGATCCATCTCATGTTTTGAGCCCATATGTAGTTCAGTTGGAAGAGAATCTCTATTATGAAGAACAACCAGTCCAGATTCTTGAATGTAGAGAGTAGGTGTTGCGGAATAAGTTAATTCACCAGGTAATGGTTTTGTGGAAAAACCATATGGTTGAAGAGGCAACATGGGAATCTGAAAATGCTATGATAGATAAATACCCCACTTATTTTGATAAGTGAATAAAATTCCGAGGATGCAATTCCCAAAAGGGGAAAAGATGTAACATCCCAGGTAAATGAAGAATAATAGATTTTCATATTTATTAATATTTTTGAATTAAATATTAATTTTACTTTAAATGGGTTTCTATGTTCGATAGCGTACCCGATATGCAACAACATGTTTCTTTGGAATCTTACATTGCACACTAATAATTTAATATTATTATTTTAAATGGTAGTTATCTCCTAGCCATTGTATAGGTGGGAATGAATGAAACTACCTAAAATATGGTTATACATATTTTTTGAATGTATTTACATTTATCCAATAAATGATAGAGGCTTTAAATGTGAATGAATCTAATTTTAAGCATATTTTACATTAAAAGGCCGATTTACAGCCTTTTGATGGAGAACACTCATTAAATCAAGTTTTTGTCAGTTTTATATGGTATATTTGACAAAATAATATTAATCTTTAGAATTGGGACATCAAAATTTACTTTGGAAATTTTTTTGGTAACTTTCTGATAAAATTATTTTTTTAATGAATAGTAAAAAATATTGTATTTTAATTCAAAAATGCCTTTTAATCAAATTTATTTATATGGATGTATTATCATTTTAATTGGTTTTGAAGTGTAAATAGATTATATTTTTACCATTTAATCTAATTTTTGTCATTAGAAGCAATTTCACATTTAAATTGTATATAATCAAATGTCAATCTTTTGATAGTTAATATTTCATAAAAAAACGCCTTTTGTTTTGATAGTGGGAATTAATTTTAAATTAATTTCTGCCACTTCTATGTTTTGAATTTAGAGAAATGGATTAAATATTTTTAATCAGGAGGTTCAAATTATGTAAATAGGTAACTTTTATTTTTAGGCATTTTAAATATTTCCCCTAGTAAATATTTTATTTGCCGTGGTAAAAGGGTAAATCAGGTAAATATGGTTAAAAAAATAATATTTATTTACCCAAAAAGGTGTCCTAATCCAATTGGTTGATTCATAGCCGACCATGGCCATCCTTGGGTCGATTTGGGGACCCCATGGAGCCACTTAAAAGTGATTACGACACTTTATTTTGATTAACTTAAAGTAAAGGTCAAAATGAAATAAACAAATATATTTTCGTAAATTAATTTTTACATGGGGTTATAAAAGATATATTTTTTAATATAAATATTCATTGTAAGGGAAAAACTATTTCATACATCATGGTATTTTTTTTAATTTTTAGACATCAAATAAATTAAATTATTTAAGACATAATCATGATGTTGTATTTACCTCATTAATAAATGATTTAGAGAAATAAGATTATAATGATTAAAATATTATCCAAAACATGTCCAATTTTGATTGGATGACTTTATTTAGATTATGGCTCATATTATCTTCGACTATAATTATTTTTGGACCATTATAAACCGAATATCATTATATAATAAAATAATAGTTTCACACTTTCCTAAAGAGCCCCTCCTCTCCCCTATAAAAGGAGACCACTTTTATGCAATTCCTCACACCTCTCAAGCCATTTGGCTCGTACAAACACTACCCAAATAAGCTTCTGACATCCCTCTCCTCCTCATAGAATCCTTACCTTAAGCATAAGGCAATTCAAGAAGTCCTTTTGGTTCAAACCAAAGGAAGTTGCCTAAATTAAAGGTAATTATTTCCCTTAAATTGTTTTCTTTTATTTTACTTCTCCAACCTATAAACTCTTTTTATTTAATTTTTTTGTAACAAAACCAGTATACTAAATAAACTAGGTTATTGTTATGAGAATTATTTTAACTACACTTACACAAAACTCCATCTAATGGTTGAAGAACATAATGTTTCTGTGGATGGCAAACTAACGCCTCACGAAACAATGATTATTCAATTACATCTTACCACTTCTCATTGTGGCCATTATGATGGAACTGTATTTATATATGATATATATTATGTTTATGATTTTATTATTCTTCTGTAATTCCAATTTATATCATTCTATAATGGTTTACATAGTGGGTAAATACGATAATCTCATTTGAGAAAGTGCGGACTACGGCCCACATAATGTGATGTGACACGTTCATGCCTTATGTGGGATGTATAAAGGGTAGTGTTAATGATATTATATATGATATTATACTGGAATTATAATATAACTATGTATAATTAATTTTTATTTGCATTAAAATAAGAAAACTATAAATTAAAGTAGCGTTCATGCATACGTACGGCTTACCATCTCCATGAACAGAGCATTTCATTTCTTACCTCTAAATGTGATGTAATATTATAAAAACATGTATATACTGGATATATATGATATATATGATATCCAAACATTAATATAATTCTAGATATAATGAAACTTTGACCACATGGACAACTTGTAAATATAAGGTGTTTATTTTACTCAAGTACCAAATATCGTCAAAATGAACGTTATTAACATAAATGATTGCATAATGTGTATAACATGGTAATAAGTGATGTAAAAGGAATAATAAACTTGAAAGAGGTTCTTAATAAAGTAGAAATTAAATTTAGTTTATTATTCAGGAGACTAAAGATCGATCGAGTCAAGTCAGACGCATGATAAAGCACTTCGTCTCAATCTCCTTTCATTGAGGCATTTTTTTTTGTTTTATACAGGAATTTCTTTTATACGATTCATAAAAACCATTGACTTTTACTTTTATTCAAAAAGAATATTTTCTCTATGAAGCATTTAACTAAATGACAAAAAGGAATGTTTCTTTTTACATAATCGGTGGCAATGACCTTTCCGCCGCTGCGAGTATTATTTGATCTTTGGCTTCCGTAACAAGCCGAAATGTTTTTAAAAGGAAAAATAAATACCATATACTCTTTTTATGTATTTTGGTAATGAAAATGATTTTCATAATTGATTTATTATTTCAATATCATGAAATTATATTATATTATTGTAATTCGGAAATTTTATCTTTCTTTTAGGTTTATTTTATGTGTTATGATCATGTTATGGTTCTTGGGCATTATTTACGTATACGGGTGGTTCCGTGATAAACCTAGGGCGGGTGAGCCCGAGATAGCTGTCCAATTCCTTGGGTAACGTTAAGGAGGTAAACATGAATGTTTCTCCTAAGAGATTTAGGGAATATACTATGATGGGTATTCCAAATGTAACTCCCTATGTAGCTATGATAGCTACAGTGTAAGTATGATATGGATGCCACAAGTTGCCTTTATGATTTATGATTTCTATGTGTCTTACATAAATCTTATGATTTCATGAGGTATGATAAAGAGCTTATTTTATGTATGTATTGATGATATAATGTTTTCTTTCTTTGTTTTATAACCCTTACTGAGATTTTTATGCTCATCCCATGTTTTGAAATGTTATTCACATGACTTAAGGATGAATAGGGTCATGGATGGGATCAAGGAAAAGTCATGCTATCTAAAACATGGAACTAGACATGAATCTTTTTTTAAGAGTTTTTATTTTGTGAAAAAATGGAATCTGAGAATAAGTGTATACTTTGTAATCTTGATATGTAATGTAATAGTTATGGTCTAATTCTCTGAAACATTAAACATGAAAAGATCCTCAATGTGAATTATTTGCTTAATTTAAGATTATGTAATGTTTAAAGGTTGGGTCTATATATACTTATTATAAATTTTTATATAAAATATCCTCCCAATCCCTTTACCCACATCTAGAAGAGTTTGGTCTTAATAAAATTCAAAAATTAATCCCTTATAGAGGTTCTCAAAAAGAAATAATTTGGAGGTAAACCATATTCATTTTCTTTTAATTTCATTATAAGTTCCACTCTTTTCTATTTCTCCCATCACCTCCCACATTATAAATGATATGATAACTAAAATACCATACATGTACTATAATTTTGTAATGCTAATGGAATAATATATCCTCATCTTTTTTTCTCCCACATGTTATCCTAAAAATGAAAACATCACCAGTAATGTGTTAAATTTAACACATTTAAGGATGACTAAATTTTCAATTTCCAATAACATATTCAAGGATGGTCAAGAAAAAAAATTTATGGTTAAAACATGTTATAAAATATTTATTATATTTTATGTAATGTTATGGAATCATTTTGTATGTATAATATTAATTTATAAAACAAAATGTGTTCACTGTGATAAAACGCTAAATTATTCTAAAATATTATCATTTACAATTTATCTAATAAATTATCTAAAACAATATAAAAAATGTTAATGTTTTATTATATATGTTCATTAATACCATATACTCCAACTTCTAAAAATATATGATTATTTTACATGATTTTCCAAAAACACGTACAAGTAAACAGATCATGAAATCTAAGGAAACAAATGATCCCAAATGATGAAATTGAATATATTAACCCATAAACAGGCTATAAAGGACCATTATAAAGTTAGAATAAATAAATTATATTTATAAATGGATATGAAATTATTAATCTAGGAATATATATTTATTATTCAAGATAATGTGAGAATGTGAATAATTGTTTTAGACAGAAGGTACTGGATTCTACCTGAAAATCCATTATTCATTTGGGTTACTCTCTCTCATTTTATACAAAAAATAAATTATAATTTATTTCTATTTACAAATTCTAAATTATTTTTATATGTTCCAAACTCATCAATCAAGATCCATTCATCCTTTTTTTCAGGTATATATATATTTTTAAAAGGTTCCTACTCAATTCATCCACATTAGGAATATCATTTTAAGGGGACTTCGAAAATTCATAACATATTTCAAGTCACATCCATAATCTATTTTAGGACACCATTACTTTTGTTATATCTCTCATTTTATTATAAATACATTCTTGTATCACATATTTTTTTATTCAAAATATTTTTCCCTTTTATTCTTTAAAATTCTCTTTAATATTTTCCTTAAATCACACTAAAATGTTTTAATACAATAGTTTCGTAAAATGATATTTTTATATGATCAAACATAAATTTGACATTTTTATTCATGATATATGCATATTTTACCTTATGAATGTCCATGTATTTTTTAAATCTATTCATTCATGGACACATTTATGATATTCTCATTGGTTATTAATTGTGACATGATTATTATACCCATTTCGTTCCATGGTTATCCCTTATGTCATGTTTGACTATTAATGTATTAATATTCATGTGGAAAATATATTCATGAAAATTTCATGATGGTTACTCCAATATATTACTCAAATTAATTGGGTATTTTTTAGTGTCAATACACGTCTTTTGAAAAGGTCTTGGGGGTTAGCCCGGAATCATTCTCCATGTGAAACAATCTTGGAGGTTAGCCATGAATCATGCAACTATATATACAAAGAACCTTAAATTGTGCTAAATTTATTTTTTACATTCCATCCACACTAACATGATTTCATGATTATATGATTGCATGTTATTATTACAAATATTTAATCTTGTTCTATTCCTTTTTAAATCATTATGTTGTTTTTTCTAGCCCATGTCTTAAATGTTATTTTAACATCAGTTCACATTATTGGTTTCGTTAGGTCATTCATTTTTTCACGTTATCCCATATGTATCCTAGGAATATTTAAGGGCTATAAGAATTTAGTGAGATAATATAAGAATATAAATAAAATATATATTTATTATTTCTCATGTTTTCACTTTTATGTACCTATTCTTCCAAGATACTATACATATTGATTTTTGGTGTGTAATTAGATGTTTAATTATGGTTAATATAATGTAATCATATATGTAAAAGTATAGGGTCTCTATAGTAAGTATCAGAGGACGTTTTATTAATTTTTGGAGACTACAAATAGAGAATATTAGAAATAGTCTTAGGTATAATACTAAATCTAAGAAAAAATACCCAAAATTTGGTAAGTATAGAGTAAGTGTTTTATAAATAAAATACAAAAATATATGGATACTATAAGTGGAATGGTTAGGGAATAATTGTATCTTGTAGTAACAACTATGATAAGGTGTTCCGTGCTGGGCTCAGGGTAATCTGGTAAACAACATTGGGTCTTTTTGTGTACACGGTTTGAAAATCCTAGGGAATATTCTTCGGTAATTTATCAATCTGAATACAAACCATTATTAATGGGAAAAAATTTCAATAAAAAACATGTTACAAAATAGATCAGGGATAATGTTGACTGAATCCTCGATATTAACAGGTTATGATATAATTTTCCATTAAGTGTTTAATATTTTATGTTTAATGTTTCATTTTTTATACTTATTAACAAAGTATTCAAGGCCCCATAATTGAAAATTATTTTTTATTAATAAATTGTAGGAAATAATATAACATGTTCTAGAGATCAATGTGAAAGTAAATGTGATGATTTACTTAATGATATATAAAATATGATTGAAAAGGTTTTTCAAACTATCATGATAGTAACGTATCTGCTTGCTCAAGTTATTAATAGAAACATGAATCGTGTGAAGTTCCATACTTATCCAATGAATGTGCATGTTTCCATAAAATCTTTAATAAAAAAAGGATCAAATTTATAGTCGATTATAGGATCCTCCCCCTTTGATAAATTGTGTATTAAAACTATTTATGGGATATATTCTATCCTCTAGTTATCACAAGAAGGGAAATATGTACTGGAAGACTATCATTTTGATAGGGAAGATGATAAGTGGAGGACACTGATAATAAAATATGAACTCCAAGGATGAAATATATTCTATGTATTTGGAGGAATTAGAGAAAAATATCACTAAATATTTACCCTAATACCTCCATCTAAAATTGGAAATAGAGTACCTTAGACATATAAAGATGTAAGATCAGTCTATCACGGAATATGAAACAAACATTATAAGGCTTTCAAGATATGCCTACCAAATTTTCATGAACACTGAATGAAAGGTTGATTTATTATTTAGTAGACTAAAGATGAGTTTTCAAAAAAATTTGGCCATTCAAGACGTCGACCGTTATGATTAGATTGTATGTTGTGTCCTCATGGTTGAGATAGAGATCTAAGACACTTAATGGTCTTGTGGTGCCAGTGATGAAAAAAATAGAAAATTGAGTCTAATATTGGAGGATCCACAAATAAATCCCATGATTGATAAAATACTGATTTCCCTATGTGTAAAATTCGAGGGAAATGAGCATCCTATGAATTATATAAATGAAACTACGAAAGGAATTAAATATTGACGAGTAGGAAATTGGGCTAAGAAATGTCAATGTGATATGATGAATCCCACAAACGTTGAAGTGGAAAGTAGGGTTCATATCAAAACTCATTCAGTGAGGATGTTTTTTTACTACAAGGAACATTGAAATTTTGGAACCAATTCCATAATCACAGGGTTATTTAAGGAAGTCACCAACAACATCAAAGGCAATAAGGAATGGCATATTCTATTACAACTATAGTGATGGAGCCAGATAATGATGTGTTGATAGGTATGCTGGTAATTCATTCAAGAATAGTAAACATACTATTTGATTCTATTTTCTATTCCTTTTTTCAAATCATGCCTTTTTAGTAGGACTATTCAAACACCACCTCAAATGTTAGAGGTTTGTTAATATATGAGAATAGAAAATAGTTAATTATATCATCATAAGCACATAAATACACCTTGGTTAATAGTTATGGACTGAGCCTCTGATAAAATCATATCATAATCACTTTGGTATTGTTTGATTGAATTTTGGGCACATAATTGATATATTTATACAATGAAAACATGAATTGTTGGGAAAATGATATAATTGTTCACATGAAAATGAAGCATCCAATTCAAGAAATGTGTAAGGAGGGAGATAAATTACTTTTAGAATATTTAACTCAAGTGTTGAAATTATTGTCTTATTAGAATGAATATCTAACTCAAATTATTGATACAAAAGAGATAATCATGCTCAAAAACATTCCCATTATGATGGGTTACTTTTATGAATTCCCTAATGTATTTCTTAGACTTTCACCTAATTGAGTGGTTTATTTTTTAATTGGTCATATTACTAGAGCATTACATAATTAAAATAAAATATATATAATGGCCACCATTGAGCATGAATAGATAAAGATATAGTTGAAGGATAGTCTGTTTAAGTGTTTTATATGCCTGACTGCTTCACTATGATGTTCAACATTCCACATCATTATGAAGAATGATGGATCAATGTGACGCATCATTGATTATATTGAGCATAATAAAATCAGTATAAATAACATGTATATCATTCCATGGATTGATGGCTTGTTTGATCAGCTATGTGGGGACAATTATTTCTCTATGGAGGTCCTTTTTTCGGGATATCACCAATTAATGGTAAAAAAGGAATATTATCCCAAAATCGCCATTCTCATGAGGTATGGACACTATAATTTCATAATGATTTTATTTTTATTTAATAATTCTCTAGAAATTATTATGGATTTAATGAATGGAGTCTTCTTAGATTGCCTATCAAATTATGGGTAGTATTTATCGATGATATTCTGATATACACCATGATAAAGTAGGAAAATTAGTAGAATTTGAATACCATGCTGATGAATTTTGAAATGGAGAACCAATATAAAAATCATAGTAAATTTCATTCTGGATGGAGGATGTATCATTCATGGGGCATGGTATCACTAGAAAAGGAATATCAGTGACCATTCCAAACAAAGTAAATCGAAGAGTGGCGTATGCCATCAATAGTAATAGATATCCATAGTATCTTTTTCATATTATTATATAATCGATGATTTTTGAAGACAATTTCATCATTTTCAAACCCAATAACCAATCTGACATGTAAGGGAGATACATTTTACTACAATCAATAATTAAAATAACTCTTTAAGGTGTTAAAAAATAAGTTTATCACTATGCCAGCACTCACACACATAAAAAGTGGAGAACTATTTGTGGTTTACAACGATGATTAAAAAATGTGTTTAAACTGTGTACTGATGTAAAATAATAATTTAATAGCCTATGACTCAAGAAATTTGGAAATATGTGATCATAACTATCTCATGCGTGATCTGTAGTTGGTAGTTGTGATCTTTTCATTGATAATATGTCTACATTATATATATGTGTAGATGTGTGAGATATATTCCGATCACAAGAGTCTCAATTATATATTCACATAGAATTAGATTAATATTTTCCATATAAAACAGTTATAGATCATCAAATAGTAAGACTAATAAATCCACTAAAATCATAGTATAGAAAATAAGGTGGCATGTCTTCTATGTAGAAATGATTCTTCATATTTATCAATGATGAGAGTTGAGAAGGTTGAAATCTTAATAGATTCTAAATTGATGTACTTGGGAATCATTACGGAACAAAAATCATCAATATTTATCAAAATATTTCTCAACCAACCCATGTAGAGAAAATAATATATTCCCAAGGAAATGATGATGTAATTAAGAATAGGGTGGAAGATATCTAAAATAGAAATTCTCTCGAGTTCAATACCAATGAGGATGGAATCATAAGACTTTGGTTAATAATACTTGTACCATGAAATCCATAAATAAATAAATATATTATCAATGTGACCCATAACTCAACCATATATATTCATTAAGGGAGAACAAATATGTATTGAGATATACATGAGATCTTTTGGTGTGACAATATGAAAAGGATATCATTATTTATAGATAAATGTTCATGGTATGTCACCAAGGAAATTTTGAAAGGGAAAAATATACCTAGATGATGCCACCATTACCCATACCAATAAAGACATTGGAAAAAATCAACATATTTTGTATCAGTAGTATTCCAAATATATCTTTAGGAAACAATGATGTATGTGTTATTATAGATTTTCTTACAATTATAACTCACTTTATCTCTGTTCTAGAGGACTTCTCAATGGATCAACCTTCATAGATATAAATCAAATAATTTGTATGGATTTGTGGATTACCACTATAAAATTTATATAGTCATGATATGATATTCACCTTAAAAATCATTAAAAGTATCCCACACACTCTAATCACTATGATAAACTTTAGTACGACCTATCATCCTCAAACTAATTTCTAATTTGAGTAGACTGTTCAGACACTAGAAAACATGTTGATAGAATGTTTTATGGAATACAATGGAAGACGAGACCAACATATTCCACTAGTAGAACTATTCTATAATAATAGTTTCAACTATAGCACCTTAATTCTCTACATGAGGCCCTTTAGGGGAATGGTGTATAACACTTACTAGTTGGTAGGATTTAGGTTAGAGTAAACTAATAGAACCTTAAATAGTCTATGAAATGGTGGAAAATGTTATTCCATTTAGAAAAATATCAATTCAAAAGAAAGTTGAAAAAGATTTATTCATACTATAATCTATGATACATTGAGTTTGTGGTTGGATACATTATATTCCTCCAACTATTTCTCTAGAAGAGGATCATGGGATTTGGGAATAACGGGATGACAAGTCCTAGGAACATCGACCCCTTCAAGATCATTGATCATGTTTAAGAAGTTTCCTATCGGCTAGAACTCCCACCAGCCATGTCTCATGAACATGATGTATTCCATGTATCCCTCCTATGAAAATACATACCAAATTATTCACATATTCTAACTTCAGTGGTGGTACAATTGGAGAATTATCATTCTGACAAGGAGAAACGATTGATGATCTTTGTTCATAGAGATAATGTTATTTGCAACATGACCATTCACTTGGTGAAAATACTTTGGAAGAACAAAATGTATAAAGTGGAAACATGGGAACCATATAAAGTGATGAAGGAGAATTAGCAAGACCTATTTTCAAAATAGTATGTAAAAGCGAAATTTTGGGGGTGAAAATTTAAAAGGGGGAACATTATAAGGAACCAATTTTTTATCAATGTTAATTATAATCATATACTTAATACATATGAAATAAACACATAATAGAATACAATACTAGCATTATAAATGTAATATGATAGATATAAGAATCATTTATAGAAGATAATTAACCAATAAAGATGAAACAGTAACTTGACCATTTGAATAATAATGTAAACTATATGAATAACAAACTATCCAATTGAATAGTAACACCACAAATGTATTAATAAATATAATTTATGCATTTTATAAAAGAAAATATGATATAATTATACACTATTATACATATATAAATATTTTAATAATTTATAATTAAATGGATTTATTTTTATAGGTCATAAATATTTAATTACTCTTTTTGACTAAATTAATAATTTAAAAGAAAAATTAATTTCATAATATGTATTAATAAATTAATATTATGATGTCTTATAATTATGATATAATTTATTTAGACCATTAATAATATTTCAAAGTGTTTGAAAAGTAATTTTAATTCTCAAATTTGTATTCTATATGTTAATAATTATTTTAGTTAAAAAAAAAATTTGAAAATATATAAGAAATTATTTTAATATAATGGAGTTAATTGTTGATTTCTGCTCATTATAAAATGTTTGTGTTTAATATTTGGGATTTTTCTAAAATACAAGAATTTATTGTCAATAGTAAAATATGGAAATGCACGGTAAATATACATTATTAGTTAAATACACTATTCATTGAATCATAGATAATTTAATCACAATTTTTTTTAAATAAAATGATCTATCTATTATTATTAGTCTCAGAAATCAATATTATTTATTTTCTTTAGAAAAAATTAAAAAATAATGATTTATATAATGTGAAAACACCGCTATCAAGTACTATAAATAACACCCCTCACAACCTCTTATCTTCACAACTATCATGCTTGATTCGTTTTGAAATTATACTCAAATATTATCCCAACCCTCTTCCCCACATCAAGGAAATTTTTTCCATAATAATAGTAACAAACTAATCCCCTAAGGAGGTTCTCCAAAAGAACAAATCAAGAGGTAAAAACTTCATACTTTTCTTTTAATTTCATTTGTGTTTCTTTATTTCTTTCTCTCATCATTGAATCTAATATAACAATTATGATAACTCTAGTACCTTAAATATACAATAATTTATTAATGACAGTGGAATAATACATCATTATCTTTATTTCTCCCTCTTTTTATACTAAATATTATAATGTTGTATGTAATGTAAAAATTTATCACATTCAAGAATGAAAAAGATTTCAATGTCCATTACCATATTCAAGACTAGTCAATAAACGGTTTTTATGGTTCAAATTAACTAGAATATATTAATTATATTTTATTTAATGGTCAAGAATCATTCTTGACTCATGATATTAATTAATAAATTAAAATGAGTCCATTGTGATAGAAGATACTAAATAAATGTAATTGATTATCATGAATGATTTATCTATCAAATAATTATAAGTTCATGAAAAAAATTGGTATTTTAAAATTCAATAAGTTCATTAATAAAATATAATTTCATTTCTCCACCACTATTCTCAATCTATATGATTTTCTATAAACATATACATGTAAACCGATCATGAAAACCAAGAAAACAAACACTTTGAAATATTGATATTTAATCTCTTTACTCATTAAAGTAGAAATAATTAAACATAATAAAGTTATAATAAATAAAATTCAAGTAAAAAATGATTTTTTATTATTAATTAATGAATATAATTTTATTATATAAGACATTAAGATCATCTGTAGAATCATTTTGGACATAAGGTATGTGATTCTACACAAAACCTCTATTATTATCTCAGGTTACTCGTTCTATCTTTCTACCCAAATTAAATACTATTTTTTTATTTATATGTTATAAATGAATTTAATATGTTATAAAATAATATATAATGATCCATTCATTCTATATTTTTGGGATATATATGTTTTTAAGAGGATAACTACCAAATATTTAAGATGTCAAGCTTGTTTTAAGGGAACTTCTTGAATTTTTACCCAATTTTATGTTCTCTCCATAATCTATTTTCATCCACTATTATTATTAAAAAGTAAGTCATTTTGTTATGAAATCTTTCATTTAATAAATATTGCTTTATAAAAATTGTTGTTCTATTTTATTCTTTAAAATTATCATTAATATTTCCTAAATTTCACTATAATATTTCATTATAATGATTCATAAAAATTCGTTTTACATGTTTTCACTTCTGTTTGAAATCATTTACATGATATAAAACTATTTTAACATATGAATGATCATTAATTTTTTGAATACATTGTTTCATGCCCACATTTTTTATATGATCATTTATTATTAATTTTGACATGATTATGATACTCATTCTATTCCGTGGGTTACTCTTACATTATGTTTTATTCCTTTTGTATGATAATTTATGTGGAAGACATATTTGTGAAATTTTTTTGATGCGTTCACTGAGATATCTCTCCAATTAATTGGTTAATGTTTTGTCTCACGAGACTTTATGTGCAACGATCATGGTGGCTATCCATGACTTTTTCTCTACGTGCAATGATCTTGGTGGTTAGCCTTGACTCATGCTCCTCTATATTCAAGAATACTGGACTCAAGATAAATTCGCCTTTTATAAAACTACCCCATTAATATGATTCTATGATAAAATGATTCCATATTATTATTCCTTAGGGTTAGTTGTGTTCCATGCATATTTAAATAATTATGTTATGCATTCTAACCCATGGGTTATGATTAATTTTAATGTTTATTTCTTTACTATCCATTTTAGCATATTCCATTATTCATATTATCCAAATGTTATCTTATATAGATGTAATATATTAAAGGAAATTATGATATTTTAATGGATAACGTATAGATAAATTGATTATGTATTCCCATGTTTTCAGTAATATGATCCTTGTATTCCATGAAAAAAGACTCCATAATATTAGGCTTCTAAATTGATGTTTAATTATGTATAAAATCATTCAATTTTATCATTAAAAGGAATGATTTTCTATATGTAAGTGATATCATCACATATAAATGTGATCATGATATGTGGTTTATGAATTATATATTTAACACATGAGTTATCCATATTTATACATTTCATTTGAGGGAGATATAGGTACCATCCATCACATATTGAAATCCATACACATGTGTTCTACAATAAAAAATACCATTGATCCAATAAGAACCCATGAATATAAATGTGTTTCATAAATATTTAATTATAAAAATAACCTGGAAAATAAATGGGTTTCATTAATATCATTCCACCGTAAACGTAATTGACCATAAAATAAATACGGATAGAATCACTGGATAATATTCATTTTAAATCATAAGTAACAACAAATAATGTTATGTTAGATTGAAGATAATCTTTAAATATCACATTAAATAATTTTTGAAAAAATTGTCAAATGAAATAATAAATAAAATTTTATAGAGAAGAAAAACTATAAAGGGAAATATTATCATTGAAATGAAGTTTGTAATCATTTAATGGAAATACCAATTCATTATGTTATCATGATAGTGGTAAAAAAATATTATTCCACATATGTTAAAAAATATTCCTTTTATATTTTGGCCACAAAATTTACAATAAACGTCATTTATTAAAAAAACAATCCTATAAAACTATTTTATAAAAAAAATTTTATAAATGACATTAAAAATCAAGTGTGTAATAAAAAAATTTCCTATCCATTTTTAGAAAATATATATAGAGAGGAAAAATGGTGATTTATAATAAATTTTTAATAGATAATTTTTAATGGAAAGTCTCTTATAAATTAAAAATACATGAAGAGAGAATCAAACAAATGTATTAATTATGTATATGATATTTAAATCCATATATAACATTTTTATGTTAAACATAATACATTCAAAACTCATCTCAAACGTAATCATAACATGGAATAATCAATGAACTAGAAGTTTATCCTGGTGAATGGAACATGAGGTTGGAAATCCCTTACCACTTATAATCAGTCGAATCATATGACTTATAAAAGTACCATTTATCAAATGAAACATTGAATATTATGAATATAATGTGATTCTTGATATTATATATAAAAAGGATGTATATATAAAACACAAAATAAAATAAGTTTTGAATATGGATTGTATCTTACAAAAGTATAAGTGACATGAAAATCCATTACCATATTCTTCCCTTTAATTATGGTTGTAATTAATTATAATGAATATATATTATAATTAATATTTTAATGGTTCATTATGATAATTATTTACATATTCTAGCCATTTAATGTTTTAGTTTGAAGACATTTGAAGATTTTACATTTTTACATGATCCTGCTACATTATATTACCTATAACTCTGTAAATTTTTTTTATCTGTGAATTTTTTTCCCTAAAATTAAATATGAAATTACATCCTAATTTTAACAACCTGATTCCAAATATGGAATCAATTTATAAATTTTTAATCACCTGTGTTTACAAATGACATTTGAAATTATATAGTTAGAATTCGATGACAAATATTTTTTCCTTGTAAAAATGTGTTTCATGCACTAAAATTTACTTATAAAAAAAGAAGTTATAAATATTTTTTAAATGTAATTATGTTGATTATATATTACAAAAAAACGTTTATTTATATTATTATGTAACTCAAAATAACAAAATTACATAAAAATATTAATAAAATGAGAGTTATAAAAATCGATAGTTTTTTTCAATTCACAACAAAATTTATCTGTTCAGAATGTTATCAAATACTCATTCTAGGATACTTTTTTCATTTTTATTCCAGAAATGATGTTAATATTTACAAATTAATTTTCTAAATGTTCTAAAAAAAATTATATTAAATTTATAATAGAAATCAAAAATTACATTATGAAGAAACAATATATTTGAAAAACTGAATGGTTTTACTAGAAAATTATATATTTCTTCAGAATGAATTAATATATTTACAATTATTTTAAAAATTATATATTTCACAATGTGGTTAATACTATTTATTCCAGATAATTTAATTGCGTGGTTATAACAACCATGTTAAAATAATAATATATTAGTATATTATTAATCTCATGGTTCCCAGTAATATATGTTATCGAAAATATGAAATTTATATATAAATAAACATACCATTATATATTGTGATGTTATAGACATTATTATTTCCTAAACCATACATCATTACTATATATCAGGTTTTAGTTTGTAAATTATTTGATTGACTAGAGAATTAGCGATTAATATATTTTTCATAGTCAATAAGGATATTATATGAGGTGAAATATTTTTCTAGATTTAAATTAATCATACAATATATTATAAATGAATTGTACATTTAGTAATGGGTGGGGAATGAAATTATATTTCTCCACAATGAAACAATATGACTCAGGAGGAAAATCTGTTTTCCAAATTAAACAAGTCTTTGCACAAAAAATTAAACTATATTATACCAAGGCCCTAATTATATAGATATCATGATGTTTAAGATCATGAATTACAACATTATTCATTCCCATCATTTAGAATTTAGTTATCAATATTAACCATAAAATTATATGAATTACTTTATCAATTGATTCACTTCATGATTGTGTTGATCTTTTGAGTGCATTGGATCATGTTCTGAAAACTATGATTACTGTAGGGATCCATGTGTTCTTTTTCTCCTTCATTTACGCGAAGTGTACCCCCCAGGGCAGGGAGTCATTGTGGAGTGATTTGGAGGGATTTATACCTGATAATGATATGTGGCTTGTTGGTGGTGATTTCAACATCGTTGTCTGTCCTGAGGAGAATAAATCGGGTGGGGCTTTTCCCAGGAATTCTAGCCAAACATTTGTTTCTATCATGGAAAGGAATGTCCTTTTAGATGCTGGTTATGAGGGAAGTACCTTTACCTGGTGCAACAATCAGCGCGAGGGGAGACGTTCATATAGACGGCTTCAGAGGAGCCTTATGAATAATGCTGCCTTTACCTTGTTCATGGATTCCAATGTATGTCATTTTCCAAGATGTCTGTCTGATCAATCTCCACTCTGCATTTCTCTTGGTGCAGTTTCGATGAGGGAGGGGCATGCTCATATCTCAAAATCATGGTTGGAGGAATCTGGTTTCCTCTTGGTGGTCTGGGAAGCTTGGGACATGCAACACCAGGGGAATCCATAGATTTCTTTTCACTATAAGTTAAGGCGGTTAAAGTCTCTTCTTCATGTCTGTAAAAGGTCGATCTCGGCTCGTGATCAGGATTTTTCTTATATCAGTGTGGAGGTTGAACGACTGGAGAATTGGTAGGAACAGGTTTGGGATGATTCTATGTTTTCTGAATTGATATCTAAAAAATACCAGTTATCTGACAGTCTTCAGACGTAGGAGAGGATTTCCAGAGAAGGATCATGGGATAAATGGATTCTTGAGGGGGATCAGAATTCGAGATACATTCATGATTGCATCAAAGAGTGTTGGAGTGTTCAGAGGCCCAACATTCACAGGGATGATGGATCCTTTTATAATGACCGAGAGGAGGCTGGGCTCATGGCTAATGTAACTTTACAGTCTTTACTAGATGCTTCCAATCCTGGTTGGGCAGGGGGATACTTGAGTGGTGGGGATTAGATTTTTGATAGTATTTCAAACAATATTTCAGATATCATTGATGAGGGAATCAAGAAATATCTAGATGATGATGAGGTGCATGAGGCGGTGTGGTCTCTGAACCCGGATAGTGCAGAAAGTCCTGATGGGTTCCCAGGTTCTTTTTACAGGGCGACTTTGGAAATTTTCAAAGTGGATCTTTTACATGTCGTACACGATTTATTTTAGGGAGGGGATCTGCCTCAAATGGCATGTGAAACCAAATTGGTTCTTATCCCTAAGATGATGAATCCTCAGTCCATTGAGAAATATCGGCCCATCATCATGTGCAACTTTCCTTACATGTTCTTGGCTAGCATACTCAACAAGAGACTATTCATGGACTTGGATTCTTGTAGGAACCCTGAGCAGCATGGATTCATTAAAGGGAGATCAATCCACAGTGTGATTGGAGTGGTCCAAGAAATGGTAAGTTTCATCAATAATAAGTCATTTGGGGGAAATTTTGTGGTCAAATTATATATGATCAAGGACTATGATAGGTTGGAATTGGGGTTTTTCCTCAAAGTCCTGGCTTACATGGGGTTCTCTAATTGGACCAGTGACTTAATTTTCTGTTTCTTCATCTCATCATGGATCTCTAATTCTTTCATGGGTAAATAATTTGGATTTTTTATTGCTTGTCGTGGTCTCAGGCAAGGGGATCCTTTATCCCCTACTCTTTTCATTATTTCTCAAAATGCTTTTAGTTGTTATATTAATCAAGGCCTATACACGGGTAAAAATTTGCCTTATCATAACAGGAATTCCACAAGGGGTATTACACACATGATGTTTGCTGATGACACAATCCTTTTAATCAATGTTATTTGAAGTTCAGTGTAGGGGAAAAATGGAATTTTAGGGGAATATTGCAAGTTGAGTGGGGAAGCGGTGAACAAAAAGAATAGCCTCTTTTTTACATCCAAGAAGACTTCTATGAGGAAGTAGAGGGTCTTGGGGGCCAGTCCGAAAATGGGAAAGGGTTTTTTCCCCCTGGAATATCATGTGGCAACGGTCAGTCCATCTTCTCTTCGAGTGCATCATTTTGATAAACTTGTTAGTAAAATTATGGGGAACATATATAATTGGAAGAACATATTTCTATCCTTTGGAGGCAGCATTACTCTGGTGAACAGTGTCCTTGTATTCATTACCTTGAACAACCTTTCCATGCTCAAGGTTTCTAATAAAGTGATTTTCAATTTGGAAAGAATTATGGTATCATTCATATGGGATGGACTGATGGAAGGCAGACATCATTGGGCTTCAGGGAAACCGTTAGCAAAACCTCTATCTGAAGGGGGCATCAATCTGAGAAGTGTGTCTACTACCATGCAAGGGATTCAACCTAGGCTTTCCTAGGATTCCTTGGAAGGCTAGTCTCTTTGAGGTAGAATAATTCAGGACATATATGTCTTGAATGAAAATGTTTAGAGGATGCGTTCTTCTAGGATATGGAATCTGATTCATCCATAGTTGGAGGTCTTACATCATCATTCTCGATGGATAGTGGGAAGAGGAAATATCAACTTCTAGAAGCTTGATTGGGTGTGGGAAGGCTATGGTTCTCGGGCTGCCCTATCATATATTTATCCTTCAAAGAGGCAAGTAGCCACCCCCGGTTTCTTCAGTCCATCCTTGATGAAATACAAATGGAATTTTTCCACAACATAATTGTTAGTGATGAGATGGATAGGCTCAATTTCATTAGTTCTACATCAGGCGCCCTTTCCATCAAGGATTATGCTCGGGTGACGATGAATATATTGAATAATGTTCTGTGGGGGGAGGCCTTGTCGTGCATGGAGATTCCTTACAAATTTAATTTTCTGTTCTGATGTATACAGAATAGGGCACATCCGACAGACGATAGCTTTCAACACATGGGAGTTAATATGGCTTCTCGATGTTGGTGATGCAGTTCTTTCAACCAGGAAACAGTGGGGCATCTCTTCTATGACATTGGATGGGACAGAAATATATGGCAGACATTTGGATCCTTCTTCAGTTGGGACGGGTATGGCGGGGCACAAGGTAGCTTCCTCAATTCATGGTTTTGAGGTGCTGGGAATCAGGGGGCGGAAAGATAAGCTCAAATAGTAATTCTAGTTGTAGGGTGTTGTTTAATTTGGAAGGCAAGGAATGACAGTGGTCATAATAAATTCTCTAGAACTCAGGTGGGTATTATTTTCAAAATGAAGAATTATTTTTTGGACCTGGTCAGGCTATTCCCTGATTGGCATTCAGCGCCATCGATGAGATCCATCACCTCCAACGTTTTCTTCGATCAATATGATGTCTCCTCTAGGTTGGGATAGTGGGTTTGCTGGAGACCTCCAATATAGGGATTAAAACATAACATAGACGGATAGATGATCATGGGGGTGATGCGCGGGGGGGGGGGGGGTCGTCGTGAGAGATCCAGCGGGGTCTGTGAAAGCTACGTTCACTGGCAAGCATGGAAGAGGCAATTCACTTCAGGCCGAGGCCCAATCCTTGGCTGCTGGTCTGAAAATGTGTTCTCAGAGGAGGATTTTTCTGACAGTGGTGGAGACTGACTCCATGCTTTTGTGCAATATGTTTCTAGGAAAAGGTAAGGTTCCTTGGAATATTGCTAACACTATTAGGAGATGAAAAATTCTAATTGGGCCTCACATTGAGGTCTATCACACATGGAGGGAGGGAAATATGGTGGCTGATTTCTTGGCCTCTCTGGCAACCCCTGAATGCAGTATGTTTTCTTTCTCTAATTTTGGGTCGTTTCCTTGTGAGGGGATAATGTTCATGGTTAATGATGCTCTAGGTTTGTAGTACTTTAGAGCACTGTGACGTCCTTTGGTTTATTGTGTTTTTAATCAATAAAAATGATAATTTTCTGTTAGTCAGTCATGATAATTATGATAATAAATATAGTATTATAAATATTCAATATTTTCACGTTTTTAGTAATGTGTTAAATTATTTACGGATGGAATCTAATGAATGAATTATTATTAATAACTAGGTATAATGTTGGGATTTCTCCATAGATCAGTCTTATATAGTTGGTGTGGGTGCTAAGAATAACATGAATGTTTTTTGGAAAGTTGAAGAGGGATCTGTCTTATACCATTGAATATATATATATAAATATATTTGAATAATTTCTATGGAATTTTACTCTTTTATAGGATAGGTTCAAGTGAAGAAATATATTATGTTTTAGTGTAACTCCTCATCCAATTTTAGTTTTTCAATGGACAATTTCCATTGAAAATACATTCTGATGCAATAGAAGGTGAATGAGTATGATGGATGTGTATTGTCATTAGGGAGATGATGATCATTTTTGGATTTTGATCTAGAATAAGGAAAATTATTAAGTAATAATGAACATTATGTAGATATATTTTAATGTAATATTATTTAACAAATATTTCCCTTATAATGAATGAACTGAAATGAAGAGAATTTTCCTCATTTTTAATAAATATTATACTTACGTATTACAATGAATATGTATACCTTTATAATAAAATCTAATCATTTATAGTTCATATACATAATTTTACACCAATGATATTATGAAATATATTTTGTTCAAATTAGGTTAATTTCATTGATAGTTTGTGTTACATGAAAAAATTGAGTTTGGGCAGACTGAAGTATACTATTAATATTATTATTTAAAGGTTTAGGTGGTAAATTATTGACTAAAATGGTGGATATTAATTTTAAAAACTAATTATTAATATAATATTTTTTATAAATGAATACAAAAACCATTTTTTATCCAAATAAAAAAAATTGTTAACAATTTGTGAATTTCAATAGTGAAATTTATAAACGATATATTTATTCTATGTTTTATCAATCATAAAATATTTTTTCAAATCATATTACAAGATAGAATGTAGATTTATTATTATAAAATATATATTTTCTTAAAAGTGTTTATATCATATTCTATGGAATTATTTTATTAATAATTTTTCCCAAATATATAAAGCTCATATGAAAAAGTTGATTAATATTTTAAAATCATCATTTATAAATTACCTTAGAGTTTATTTTTTATAATTTTTTGAAAGGATTAATATTTTCAATTGATAATAAAAAATAAAATTTAATTTTAGGAATTAATTTTTGTTTAGAGTATTTAAATAGTTATATTATTTTTTAAACTAATTTAAAATATAATATTTGATCAATTATTTTATGAATTATAATATTTAGGAAAAGTCAATAATTTTTTGTATAAGAACAATTATACATAAAAAACATATTATTTTGAGAATGCCTTTTTTCACAATTGTTAATTTAATTTTAAATTAAATTCTACTACTTATATATATATATATATATTAATGAATTGTACAATATGAAACACAAAATTAATATTATTTAATATTTTCAACATAATTATTTTTGATAATGTATTTAAAAAATAGTAAAAAATTTATTACCACAATTATGTTTAACACATGTCTACAAGGGTTAAACTAATTTATAAGTGTATGTTTTCTAATAAAACATATATAAATCCCATTTTAATGAAATATTTAAACTTTATAATATAAAATCTTATAATATATTTTAATTTATTGTCATTTTTTAACAGTAAGTACATAATCATTATATATTATTTTAGAAAATTTCGATGTAGTTAAAAAGTGTATTGATTCCTCAACTTATAATAAGACACCCCAAACCTATCACCTCAATGGTGGACTATAATTTCTTTGGAAAAATACATCCAAAATAAAATTATTAATTTATTTAATACGACATAGAGTGATAATAGTTATTAAAAAACCCTCCAAATAATTCTTTAGGGACAAACCTAAAGAGACGTATGAAGAAGAAGTGTAGTTCTTCATCATTTATTTTCATTTTATTTATATTTATAAAAACCTAAAATTCTCTAAAATTATAAGGATATAATAAAATTAGTATCTATAATATAATTATATATTATTATATTAAATTTATAACCTACATTGATATCCAATTCCATCAAATGGGAAATGTAATCGTCAATCATTTGTACATCGGACTAACATCTATAGAAATGATGTAATTAATTTACCATCAACATCCCAAACAGTTGGATAGGATTATGTATTCAAATTAATTATATAATTATTATTACATAATTATATTACTATAATTATAATATTAAATATACATTCTTATCTTCATGTGTGTTGGTAAATTGTAATGTTCCTAATGTGTGTGTGTGGGAAACCACCTACACAATGTGATGTGACACTTTATTCAATATATGATGAAATAGATTTTAATAAGGATATAGTTGTTGGATATATGTTATATATGAGAAATAAAAATAAATATATAAAATTTATATTTTATTTTCTATTTTTCAATTATATGAGTTGATAAAATGGAATAGATATTCCTCCATAAAAACATCATATCATCCCCTTGAACATTGTAATAAATTTTATACCTCTATAATTTATGGATTAAAAAAATAAATATATAATGAATTTATATGATTTCTATATCATGGTTTCAAATATATAGGTGAAGACATGAAAACAAAGAAATCGGCCCACCATATTTCCAATCATACGTATGTTTACAAGATTTTGAAAGGGTAAATGATGGAAAGGCAAGCTTACCCATGTGAGCTCTATCAAAAATGACTAGAGATTTATAAGGACTTGCAGATCCCTAATGAATTAGGGGATATGTCCTATAGTGTCAATGAAAAAAATGGTGGCATGGTCAGACCCTTATAAAGTGATGTTTTTTAGGGGGTGAAGATGGTGTTGTCTGGGAGCTAGGATGATAAGTTAGTTACACCACAAAGAAAGCCGGGTAAGGATTACTCTAATCTTCCAATGCCGATGACAATCAGGTCTTTCAATAAAGGTATATAAACATTGAATGAACTCCTTTAATTGGAGAGGACGAATCATAGGAGGAAGTATGTTTCAGTTCTAAAGCATTGAAAAAGATCAAAATGGGAATCCGTGACTACGGAGGAAGATTTTTTCCATGGTGGTCGTGATAGGTTTTCTTTTGAAGGTATTTAGTTATTGTTTTGGTCTTATGTGGATAGTTTTCTTTACTTTTCCATTTTTTTAATAAATGGTCAGGGGTTTTACTTAGACTAAGAATTTTGTTTTTATGTGTGGTGTACATAGAAAAAATAAATTTATTTTAAGATTATTAATATGAAAATTATATGTATTTACATATAAAATTACATTTTTTTCATTCATATGGATTATGAATAAAAAGATACTATAGTATGACAAGTTTTATATTATAATCTCTTTGTTTATTGAATTTTCTAAGGATTAAGTTTCTGATTATGAAATAATATGACACAAAAGTCAAGAAACTCAAGACTTTTTTTATAAATTGGGTATTTATATTTTACAAATTTTTTACTTATAATTTATCTTATTGGAGTTCTCATGATTCAAAAATATTTTTTCTGAGATAATGAATTTTTTATATTTTCGGATGAAACCGATTTTTCATCCATGTCCATTTTTCCTAAAAATAATTTAAATGAATTATTTAATTTTTTCATAAAAAATTAAAACATTTTAACATATATTAGTCTATTTTAAAAAAATTATAATTAATCCTTATGTATTTTTTTGAAAAAAAATCATTTCATTTTTTACTTAAAATGTTAAAGGAATCATCATTTAATCATGTATGGAATGAAAAATATTTTATTCCATCATGACTATTCAATTATTTAAGGAATCATTTTTGTATTTATAATATTAATTATAATGAAAATGGATCATTAATAATTTTAATTTTTTTATATTTTAAATATGTTAATTTAATTTCAAGAGACTATATTCTTAAAAAAATATCCAATTGTTTTTTAAAAAGAAAATTCTATCTAACATGAAATTGATTGATTTTACATAAGATTTAATGGGGATATGATTCAATTAAACCATCCATATTCATTAGTTACATGGGTTAAGAATATTAGGGAAATTTTTTTATGAAATTTTTTTCTTTTCCATTAGTTATATTTATAAAACACAATAGTTTTCGATGTGTTTTTTTAGTCTTAAATGATGAAATGATTATAAAATCTATTTCAATTCCATAGGTTATTATACAATGATTTTTTATAACAACTATTTCTTTTTCAAAATATGTAATTTGATGAATGATCTTGTGGAACAAATTTTTACAATTTTCCATATTTGAAAGGTGGGCCTGAAATTATATATGAATCAAATGAACTGTGTAATTATAAATAAATCCTTAGAAAGTATGTTTTATGAGAACATGGTTTCATGTTTTCAACATTAGGATTGGACCATATATTATATCTATAATGTAATGTGTGGACCTATTTTCATAGCCATAATGTTATGAGTGCACCTAGATTCTCGTCATTGAGGTTATGTGTGGACCTATTTTCATTTCCACAAACTTATGTGTGGTCCCAGTTTCATGTACATTAGATTGGGAAACGATCTAGCTGTCATTCACATAAATTTTAGGTTAGGGCCTTATTTCATGTACATAATATAATGACTGATTTTTTTTTAATTTATTTGTCCTCACAATGTTCTAATCCTACACATATTCCACAAATCTATGTCTTACTTCAATGTTATTCTCACAGGGATTATATACATTGATTCTATTGTGGCTGAGTTTTTTTAACAATCATGACATAGTCATGGAATTATTTATATGATTTTTGAATTAATTCGGAATAAACACTATGAGTTATATTGATGAGCCCAAACCATAATGTTTAACATATTATTTTATATGATCATTGATTGACATATCTCATGTTTACACATACAGAACATCTAGGAACCCCATTTCTTATGTATTCCATCCCTAAGAAATGAATAATTATTTTAAAAATGGTATGTAAATAAAGAGACCTAAATGGGGTTGATTTTTATTGGAGATATTGATGATAATTCATGAGATAAGATAATAGTGTATGTAGTATCCAATGACATTGAACATATATGGTATTCGGGCATGTATTTCATAAATGAGTTGAATATTCATCAAAAAATTATATAATATAATTATAAAAAATGGGACATTATCATTCACATCGATGTAGGTGTTTGTCTATAATTGTATATTATGGTTAATTGTATTTATTGATAACAATAAAAATAAGTCAAAATGATGGAAATAACGTGTAATTTTTTTAAAGGATTTACTGAAAGGTTTTTAAATAATTACAATTCTACTGGGACATAACATGTGGATGTGTCTCTTTAAATCTTATACCTAGGGGTAATATCTCTAAAAAGTGTGTATTATGATATGATGATTCTATCACCTGGTAAATAAATAAATTAAATACGAGCCACCATGTGTGATTATATTTGGGGATATGGTATGGAAATTCACTTACTCTTTATAAACCATCATGAATGTTTCAAATATATGATGACAATGAATGACCATTGTTATGCATATGATGGCATATATTGAAAAGAACATTTCAATATTTTTACATCAAATATGTAATTTTTTTAATTAAGAGGTTTCAAAATTAGATTATTGTTTCCCACTATAGTAAATTTTATATTTTAGTTATTTGATAAAACCCAGATGATTATTTTGAAAAAATAATATAATATTCTTTAAAGAAACCGTCCTCATGTGAACCCAAATGGATTTTAATATGGTATGCATTATGTTTTGACTACTCTTAGTCCACAATTCCATCTTATAAGTGTAAAATATGGTCTTGATGAAATTCCATATTTACCATAGAAGAAGAAAATTATAAATAATCCTTTATGTTATAATGTACACCCTCCTTTTATGGTACATCTAATATAATGTTTGCGGGTATATGGATAAATTTGGTTGTAAATTTATTTTTTATTCAACAGTTCATAGACCCAAAACCATTCATCCTAGAAATATATATTTTTAAAGGATAAATATATCAATGGTGTACCTTTATTAATAGTACAAATTATTAGGATTAAATTGTAGCTATGAAATGGGATGATTTTCAGCGTTATTTGTATATACATTACTAATATTTTTGTATAAATATGGAAAAGTAATTCCTTGATTTTAATCATAAGGATAGAGAAATCATCATTACCTATAAGGAAAATCTCAGAGGGCATGTAAGGCATGTTTTCGGTTTAATCATTAACCATAAATAAAAATATTATTTTATATTTACTGGGTTAATGATATAGTAGAGAATTATTGTATTTAAAATAATTTGAAATCTATTAAGAAATAATTTTAATTGAACATAATGTGGAAATGGAAGATACAATCCCTCATGGTTATTTTTATAAGAAAAGGATGATATATATTCTTGGAATATCCCATGTAATATCACCTAGATGGAATACCCATTTAACCATATAGTTTTTAAATATATTGGAAGGAAGCTCAAGTGAATTTTAGAATGGAATAAAAAGATTCGTCAAGGGTGGGAAACATTTTCATCATCAAACGACTTTCAATGTAATGTGATTAATCAAATAAATTAATTGAATGAATATAACGTTTAATAAAATTCACCAACTAATGAATTACTTTTATAGATGCAATGAGAATGTGAATTATGTAAATCATTGCCATAATAAAAGTATTAATGAGGATAATAAGACCCAAAAACCTGTGATGAATAGGAAAATACGGAATCTTTACAAAATCAAAATAGATGATAAGAATCATGATATTTGAATAACAATAATCCACTAATCAAGTGATGGAAATTTAATATTGTAATTTCATTGAGGATCTCTATGAAAATATTATCAGTCATCATATAGTGAAATGTTATATGATTAAATGATTTTAATATCTCACTATAAATATATTATTGAATAAATAAATTTTATTTGATATACTGAATCAACCTATAGTCATATATTGGTGAAACGATTAACCTGAATGTCTAATGTAAAAGATTTTTAAGTAAATACTAGGAGATATTTTAGGAATACAAGTTGAATTATCTATTGGAAGATTATCTAATTTCATTATGACTATATTATGAACTTATTTTTTTATATACATCATGATATTGGACTTTATGAGTGATTAAAAATATTTTAATGTAATAGTTATATTGGCCATGTGATGGGTGTGAGATCAAGTCATACCAATATTTAGGACTCAATTTATTAAGATGTATTTTAGGGGATTATTATGTTTAATTGGTTGTGGAATAGTTTAACCTAATATTTGGGGGTTTTTTATGTTTATGAATCTAACAATGTATCATTTTCCAAAATGGAGAACATTTATCAAAAATTTTAGTTATAGAAAATATCTACAGTTAAATTGAATAACATTACACATTTTTATGGATCTTATGACTCATTAAATGTTAATTTTAGTAATTCACTTATTTAAATTTCATCTTTGATGTTCTTTTCATATAGTAAGAAATGATGGGGAAAATGGTAGAAGTACAATCAATGAATGATTTTGAACTTATGAAATGTAATAAAATAAGTTATTTATATTTTATTAATAAAATTACTCAATGTTAGGAAAATGATTTAAAATAAAAAAATTTGTCATATTTCCCAAATTTCAAAATAATTTTGTATAATTTTCTCACCACTTTGGTTAAATTTGTGGGGGTTTTTAACTTTCTCATTATAATTCACATTTTTGTGATAAATGACATATGAAAATTATAAGAAATATATATCCATACTATAAATTTCCACTCATTTTATCTTATTTTGTAACCTAGTTATGTGTTATTACATATTAAATTTTTATATTTCATTCCATCCTTATATGAGTATGTTCCCTTAACCATATTCATGATTTTGGTGTTCCATAAATGTATTTTCAAATGAAAAAAACTTAGGTCATGAGAAAAAGTTATAATTTTAGCAATATGATATTTCTCAATGTCTATAATGTAGAAACATAAGATTTTATAAAATATATATATCTCAAATTCATTCAATCTCATCGATATATTTCCTTAAGCATAAAACTTAGATTTTCTCAACATAAATATTTTATTACTATTATTTATTAAATTATAATGTTATATCAATGATATTAAATTAGAGGTTATTAATTGGAATAAATAAAAAATAAAAAATATATGGATGACCCATAAATAAGATAAATTCATTTTTCATCAATTTATTAGTTAAAAATAAAAAAAAGTATTTGATAGTTAAAAAAATATTATTCTAAAAGTTGTTTTTATGTGCACGAAGTGGTTTTTTTTAAATTTTGTATACTTTCTACATGTGGTGATTAAATTTAATAAAATGTATATATTATATATACTAGAAAATATTTTCCCAATCATCAATTTATATTTATTAATATGATATGAATAAATCCAGTTTTATGTTTATAAAATTAAGTATTTCTAAAAATATGTATTATTATTCTCTACGTATTTATTTTGAAATTAATTTGAGTCATTTTTTGAAAATTAATTTTTTAATATCAATTCTATTTTAGAAATATTATTATTGAAATTTTCATATACTAATTTTTTGTGATTTTTTTGAAAAGATTACTTTTTATAAGAATTTTTAAAAATACTCTATTTTATTTAAAACAATAATATAGTATGAATTATTTTATAAATATATCTTTTATTTAAATTTTCTTGAATTTAAAATTAGTTAAATTATATAATTTAAAATAAAATTTTTGATTTTAGGGATAAATTTTATATTTACTATTGTTATTAAATCTTATAAACATAATGAAAAATTTTCTTTTGGGAACCCACAATTTATTCATGTATTCTAGTTAAATTTTAAATTAAATTCTTCAAATTAATTGAAATTATTTTGGTTAAAAAAGATTATATATTCTATTTTTTCATAATTAAATTAAATTTATAAGGTTATAATAATTTTTTTCCATAATCAATTGAAAAAATAATAATCAATTAATTACCATGGATAAGGATAGACCTACTTAAACATGGGTTAAACCATAATGCAATTGTATATTTTTTAACAAAATTATTGAAATTCAATTGGATTAATATATTTTCAAAAATTAAATTCCAAATTAAAATATATTTCTATTTATAAATTTTTTATATGGAAAAATATTTTTCATTTTTCATTTTATTATGAAATTTTTTATTAGTTTCCATGTGGGTTCATTCCCACGTAAGAAAAACGACATATCCTCTCCTCTTATATCCACACTCTATGATCCTTTAGATCCATCTAGTAAATATATAAAGACATCCATTATTTCCATTCCCATATCCAATATACCCTGTTTTTATTAAAAAACCATCTTGTAAGGGTTTAGGTGTTAACCTAAATTGCATCTCTAAAGAAGTGGTATAGTTATTAATCATGAATATCTATTTTATTCTATATTACACATAATTTAAATATAATTCAATTATGATGATATAATGAAATATATATTTTCTATTAACAAACATTATATTATATAAATTGTATTACATACATGTGTCTCATATTATATCATATGGTAATGCAAACCATTGATCGAGTGAACGAAATACTGCCACCTTATGAAATGATGCAATTTTTTTCCATCACCTCCCATCACGTATGGAAAAAATGGTGGTTGTCACATATATATATATATATATATATATATATATATATATATATTTTATTTGTTATATAATTACACTTATGTAATTATGATATTGAATATACCATCTTACCCACAAATCCCTTTGATAATGGTAGTGTCGCTTCTTAGTGTCTGTGGACTACCATCTCCACAAAGCAATGTGATACATTTTTTGGTTTATTTTAAATTGGATATTATTAAGGATAGAGTTAGTGAATTTATTACATATGTATGAAATATTAATTATTCTTAAAACGTGATATAATATTTACCATTATTTTATACCAACAATCAAGAAAATGTCATCAAAAATCATTCATATGTATGAACTACAAATGTGATTATCAATGTAATTCAATTTCTACCTTTATCTAATGTGACACTTGTTTTTATTATGGATGTTCCTACACTTTATGGAGGTATTTAATTTCATAATTTTTTTAATCCAGTAATTTTTTCTAAATAATTTTTTATCACGTGTGTGAAGAAGTTCTGAAGTGTTTTGAGTGCTCAGGACACCAAAGCAGGGGAATCAATACATTATTTTCATGTTTCCTGGTTGCCTCAACGTTATTGTAAAACGTGAAATGGGTAAATCCAAAATGTTGTACATTGGAAAGAGGCCTTTCGCACGGTTGGAATTGGTGTTGTTAAACTATACGAGATTCTTACCTAACCGTGCAACATTGGAAAGAAGGATTTTTCATGGTTGGAAGTTGGTTTGTCAAACAGTACAAGATTACCAATTAATCATTTGATAAAGAACCCTCTTGGGATGATTCATTCACATATTTGGGGAACGATTTGGAAAACTGTATGGCCAAACCTTATACCACATTTAAATTTGGATTTATCCTTTCCCCATCTTGATTTTTATAATTATACCCAATTTTTTACCCCATTTCATCTCTAATAGATCTAGTGATGAACCATAGCTCCCAAATCAACCCATGTGTAGATATCATTTTATTATTGGTAGTTTCGAGTTATATATGGAGAAAATCAATGTTTTGGGTATGTATAATTCTTCTAATTCTTTTATTTTCTATATTAGGTAAGCCAGTTCCCTTATTCAACATTTTAATACCTAAAACCCGCTTTTTAAAATTATTCTTAAATTTTTGATTCAATTGTGGATTTAATGAAGTTTTATTTCTAATTTTAAGAGAGTGTAAGTCTATATATTTGAGATAGGTAGTCAAAATGTTATAAAAATTAGTCGTTAACATGATTTATGCATTCATGGTTTTGCTTTTCATTCTTTTTATTGTCATGAATTTGATGAATTTGATAGGGTTTAGGAAAATGACTGGCTAAATTATTAATTAATCCCTACATTACCCATGTGAGAATCTTTGAGGATTATTAATCAATTTTAGGTCTACCCATTGGGGGAGAAAATATTACCAAAAAATGGAAATTTAAATGATTAGAATAATGTTGTTTTTTGATTAAATATAGATCATGGAAAATAAGTTGACATGTTAGATTGAATGAAGAATAGGCACTAATAGTAACTATGTATTGTTGGAAACATAGCATAATGTTTTGTTTGGTTTAATGATAATGGGTTAAATGAGTTATTTATTGTGAATAGTAATCGTTTTATTTTCTATAGATTTTGAATAATAAATTTGTTAATTTGGTTAAAATATGAAAATGAGTATCTATGAATGGGTTAAATAATATAAATGTGTGAATGTGTAAAATGGGTTAATGAATATGAATTGTATAATATTCTAAATAGGTTAATCTTTGAGAAAGAAAACTAGGTTACATTTCCTATAAAATGCAACTGTTAAATGCTCTAATGGGTTAGAGATTTACGATGGTTTACATTTTGAATAAATGTGAAATATAAATGGTGTTTTAAATAGATAACAAGGGATGAATATAAAAATTATATAAATATAATTTGATTGATAATTTTGAGTAATTGAAAACTTGGAAGAACAATTACATTTCAATAAGAAATTAATGGTAATTGGAAAATATTTCATCATGTTACAGAATGATAATTATTAATGTATTGATCAATTTATGAATGGTGTTATGTTTTATGTATTGTTGAATACAATTTTTGACATGGTATAAGTGATAAATTTTTAGAAATTCAACTAAACATGTCTTGGTTGTTGTAGGATATTATAAATGAGGATATACACCCATGATTCAGGTTAGACTGAGGCATAAAACCCAACCCCTAAATACATGGGTTAGGGAAGGGGAAATTGGCTCTATGGCCATAACAGTTGTATTCTACAGGACATCCTACACTGAGGCATAAAGGTAAGTGTATTGTAATGGTTTATGAAATATGTAACCCTTGTGAGATAAGGAACATTCCTTATCCCTTTAAGAAAAGTAATTGATCATCATTGGCATTTTTTAAAATGATGTAATTGGGTAACCAGTAGAATATGAAATGAAAATTTATTAAAAGATTAAATTTGATAAAGTGAATATTTTAATTAAGGTAACTGAAGATGTAATTTTTACCCTTTATTTTCTTTAGAACATTCATGCACTATCATTTTAGACTTTTTATTTCTTACACATTGTTTCTAGGGCCTACTAAGTTGTACTCACACCCTACTCGGGCCTCCATTTGGTACCTGATCTTATTTCATGGTTATAGGCTAGGACAAGGGAAAAATTCCAATGCCAGTGAGTGGAGTAGGTATTGGGTTGTCCATCAATGAGGATCTAGAAATGGTGTCAGGACCCATTTAAGGATTTTATTTTTTGCCTATACTTTATGTTTTATTCACATTTGTAAAATTTTAAATTAGATGAAATATTTACTATTTTATGTTGTTTGTATCCTGTTTCGGAAGTGGTAAGTAATTTATATTTCTCTTTTATTGTTCATTGTTTCCATTATTTAATATGATATCTACTATGGATTACTCTGGTAATGTGGGTGTATCCTCCAAAAATGTTTTATTATACCCACGTTGTTTTTCAGAATCCTCTGGCATATGGGGATGCATGCTTGATGTCATGTGGAGACCTTACATGGGGCATCAATTTAGTGCCATCTAGGATAGGTATGTTACAATGTGGTATCGAAGGAGTAATTTTAACTTTATTACTATATGTGGATTATAGATATCATATTTGGATATGATAAGTCTTGGAAATGAGCTCATTATATGGTGTATTTAACATACATAAGAGGAAACAAACAAAGTTTCCATTGTGTGATTATTATGCATGGGGTGAGTTGTTACAGTTGAGTGATATTTCCCCATGATCTAATGCAATTATTATGTGATGTGAATATTTGATGATATTTTTTCTCAGGTATATAATGGAATGAGGTGGTTAATTCACGCATCATTATTGGAACCCTAGTATTTAATTGGCATGAATCATGGTATGAACACATGAGAAGTATGTGTGGGACATGAAGGGTAGAATTCAATTTCATTTCTGGAAAATATGAAAAAGGAAGTGTCTAATAGAGATGATTTAGATGGTTAAATTAAAAAATGATAATGAATGGTTGAATTATTTATCTTTAATGAATGGTTTTTAATGAGATAAATGTTACAAGTTTTAACATGTTATGAAATGTTAAATATTCCAATGAGAGAAGGATTTACACTATAAATGACGAAACCGTAAAAATAATATGTCTCATAAACATTAATTATCATTGTGTCAGTTTTTTTGTAGATGTTGACCATGAACTGTGTTAGGTATGGATGAGGGTAGTGTTGTACATGTGATGGTGTTAATTGGATTAATTATTGAAAAAATGGGATATTTATGGATATTGGAGTTTTCAACTTATTGTAAAACCATATAAACATGATGTTATGTATTCTGAGAATCATTTTTTGAATTATAGAGAAATTATCTTATGATGACATGTGATGATTTTGTGAATTGATGGTATCACCAACAATTATCCACCATTAATAGAGAATGAGACCCTATTGGATCCGGGTGACATTGGAGGGGATCAATTACATGACAAGTTGACTTGATTCATTAAGATGATTGAACATGTCCCATTGTGGGTGAGTTTGAGAATGATCAATCTAATGAGAGTGTTCTGGTTGTAACAACCATTATAATTTTCTATTGTGGGTGTACCTGAGTGCTGAACATATTTAGGGCTATAACATGATGGTAAAATAGACGTTGGTGTCCCTTGTTTTGTGGAAATACCATGTGTATGGTTGGTTTGGGAAGCATCGGTGCCATTGTTTGGAGACCTGGGACAGCCATATGTGTTGAGTTGGTGGAATTTCTTTATTTTACCCTTAGTTAATTTTTGGATTTGAGGGTGGTGCATATTGTATGGTATAATGGTTGTTGATAACATTACAGGTTGAGATCATGATTGTTCTATTGGGTTATTTATCAGTTCTATTGGATCATTGTTCTTTTTATGGTGGTTTTGTTATTATGGGTTTGTATCCTACAATAAAAGTATCATTTAGAGCATTTGATGTTGTTGTTCGAGGTGGGGGAAGGAGATCCACCTGTGAGGGGTGACATATCACGAGTTTGATGTATTTTTTCTATAAATATGTCATAGTGATTTGTTACCCCTAACCCACATTTGAAAGGTTTGTGTAGTTCAACATTCAAGATTGACCCATGAGTGATGTATTCCATTTTTTTATGTTCTCTTGGGTGTGTGAGCACACAATTATGTATTGGATATGGAAAAGTACAGTTTTCACTAGATAGAAATGAGGTATGTTGAATGGATTTGGGATACATGAATTGAGGTGTTATAATGAGTCGATGGTATTGGTAAAATTTACGGTAACCATGACGGTGGTTATTCCAATGTTTTAGGTTCCATAGAATTCAAATCACATGTGGGTTCTTTGGATGAGTAATCGATACTCAATGGGTGTCATCATATTTCAATAGAATGATCATTTTTATGCATGATTTCTCTTTTTGAAAAACATTTGAGCATTATTGGTTTTTTCGGATGTTGATTTCAAGGGGAATTAATTTTATAGTGCCTGAAATATAGGTTGATAACATTTAGTATGTTAAATTAGTTTTTATGGTGTATTTACTAGGATGAACAAGTCATGGAAATACACTTTTGATATGAGATTGATACTTGGGGTGAAGGGTGGTCATATAGGTGGAATTTTTTGTTAAATGTTTGGTAGTCTGATGAGAACATTTAGATTTAATATATTCTATTGAGGATGATGGAACAACAATCATGGTTATTTTGGAACATAGATATTTTCTTCTACTGATTAATGGCTCATGAGGTTTAGGGTTGGGATTATTGTGCGATATTAAGAAGGATAATGACCATGAGTGATCATATGTGATCCATATGGGGGCACATACTTGTAAAGCTCATTGCCGTTTGGGATATGTGAACAGGTGGCCTGGGAGAAGTGCATTTTCTTCCCTTGGAATCAAATTGGGATATGTGGATATGCAGGGTGTTGTTGGTTTTTAATTAGTGATGTGTAACATTACATTAAAATTTTTGACTTGCAGGGGTGTTTCCAAAGAACTTAGGTCGTGTGGTGGTAAATGAAATGTTGGATTATGACTGATTATTTGGCGATCATGGAGAGGTGGTTCTCCATGGTTGAAAAATGAACCTGATCATAGATGATTAATTGATGTTGAAATCTTTATCGGTAAGAAATATTATGATATTTGGTAGCTCATGGTGTCCCATATTAGAAGGTGACATCTGTGGTGGATAATTTGTAGTGGAGTTCTTTGAGGACATCTTAGTGTACTTGTAGCTATTGATGATCATTCCAAATATGATGACATCTTCATGGGTACACTGATAGAGATTTATGATTTTTCCTATCTATGTGGATGTTTTTGGGATGGATGTGGCATATCTCGGAGGTTATGGTCAATTATTATTATACGTGATGTTAAATTTTAGTGTGTACACCATAAACCATATATAGATGAGGACCTTGGGATGGACCGATGATCGAAAAATATTGTGTGTGATGTTCTCAAAAGCATGGAATGGGGAGTCTCTTATGTATTTTTCTAATCAAGTGTAGGATAGATGACCATTTCCATGTTTTGGTGGTTCCTCTTGTGTTTGAAGTGTCAGATGTGGTGGTTGGTGTTACTGGAGGATAGTAGTGGTAACAACACTCCTATGGAGGGGAGTAGTAATTCTTCCATAGAGAAGTGGAGGGAACTATGGGGTGGATGTGGTGGCATCATGATAGAAATGAGAAACCCACAAGGTGCACATTTGGTTCCTTGGGACATACCAGATGAGGGTTGGGTGTTATAACTTCATTGTAAATTGGGTATGGAATCAAGGTGTTGGGTATGGGTGACCATGGATTGATAATTTGGGTAATGGAATCTAGGTTATTTGAAGTATTTTCATGCCAATAATGAAAATGTGTGTTTCCAAGATGATTCAGCCAATGATTTCTCGAATCAGATATGAAAAAAGAATAAATGTGGATGTTTTTCGACCACATTTTAAGGATGTTATTGAATGGAATGTGTTTTTTGAATGTGGAATAGATTTTGTCGGAGAATGGAGTTTATCATAGTTTATGTATGAGTGTATAATTCATTTTTATGGAATATTAATTGGAATGGTCTAGAATAATGATGTATTGGATGTTAGTGGATGGTTTCCCCGACGAGTTTACTGAATGTTTGTGAATGACCCTAAAAGGTGCTTTGGATTATTGTGGTATGACATAGTTGAGGACGCAACCTATGATGGTGTATGGATTAGCTTGTCAACAGTTGGAAAATTGTTGTTTTTAGACAATCCATCAGGAATTGTCTAACATTATGAGTAATGTAAATGAACATGGTATGTTTTATGACACCATTGATTTGATAATTTATAGAGATCACATTTTGTAAATGAAGGATATCCTTAAAGAGGTCACTTTTTCTTGGTCAAAAATGGATTTTAGATTTTCTCTAATATCAGGTATCATACGAGAAAGGCTAGATTTCAATGGTGGGCAGAGTCCCAATCGATGACTAGGCATAGTTAGTTGTGAAACACATTGAGTATGTTGTGGATGATGAGTTGATGTGACGGAGGATTTTTTATTTGTTGGCACGTCGACCATCAAAAGAGGGAAGTGGTGAGATAATGTGAGTGGTAGGGAGAACTATACCGGGGGAACGGGTCAATTTATTACATGGTGAGTGTTTTAGGTTGGGTGGACTAAAGTGAGTACAACTCCATTGATTTAGAATAGAAAATGAGAATTGCCTCAGATTGTGATGGGTGTAGGTCCCTGATTGCATGGGTTATGTTGTGGATGATCAGTTATGGAATGGGATCGGCATGCCTCATGGTGTGGATCTATTTAGTTTTGTAAATGGGATCATCAAACTATTCAATTAATTTGGTGGTGTCAGGTTTTGGGCATTATTGTCATTTTGAAAATTCGGAATGAATGGTGCCATGTGATTTGGTCTATGAGTTATGGTTGATGTTTGGTCTGAAGTGGATGTACCCAATGAGGCACATCTAGGTCATGTTGTCAATCATATAGATAATGTCTTATAGGTAAATACCTAGCCTTGTATTCTAATTTTTAGTTTGCATGGTAAATATCTAGACGTGAATTAAGAGAGGGATATAGATATGTTGTCCTTGTTGCCCGATCGATTTTATTCACAAGCCCAATGAACTTAGGAATTTCTTCTAATGGATGGTATTTTATAATTTTTGGAGGATATAAGATTCCTGTCATCATTAACGTATTTTTTTTAAAAAATTTCTTTCAATAAATATATGTTCACTAATTTAATGATTAAATTTTGTATATGAATGGTCACGGTGTTTCAGGAGTTTAGGTTATGATGAAAGGGGGAATCTGGCCATCCTATTAATATTTCATGGTTGGTGTATGATTTTTGTTTACTGTGCAAGGGGAAAATAATGATCCATATTACCTCAGATAGAGGAATTTCACATGGTTTGTGAATGACTTGTCAAACTGTAATAGATTCCTTGGTAACCATGTGTATCCTTGGAATTGGTATTTTACCCTTTTCCACACTAGGATTATAAATATTCTACAAGATTTATTCCCCCGTTCATATCCAACTACACTAGTGGTAAAGCAATGTTCCAAAATAATAATTAGGATGCTTCTACTTAATTTATAGGGATTCAGGTGTGGTCTTTCTTTGATAAAATCACAGGATATGTCTAGTGTTTCTTTTTCTTCTCTTTCCCATATTAGGGATTTTGGTTTTGGTCTTGTTCTCCTAAAACCCTGAAATATTTTTTTCAATAGATCATATGTTGGGGACCCAAATTGTAATTGAATCTAGATCTAATTCTAAGGTTAATTCAGAATTTATATACAACAAGTTATTGGTGGTTTACAAGACCTATATCATTGTCTTGAAGTTTATTTGTGCATGTGTGGTTGTGATGTTGGTATTATTTTTTTCATGAATTTCATGCATTTGATATGATTTGGTAAAATGGTTGGATAATTTATGAATTGAACATTCTCATGGGAAGAATTTAAGATGATTAGGCTAGTTTAGGACCACCAATGGGGTGCATAAATATTCTAAAACATAGATATTGTAATGTTAATCATATGTTTGATTTTGGTTGAATTAAAACCTATGGTAAATTAGTTGACAAGATTATTTTAATGAAAAATATGAAAAAATTGTAATTGTGTATCCCCGTTATCCTGAAATAAGTGTTTTTTGTTTAATGTAAACTTTTTCACGGAGTTTGGGATTTTGAAGGATAATTTGTTGTTTTTATGTGTCATCTGAATGATAAATGTTTAAATTGAGTTATGGTATGTAAATGAGAATATATAAATAGGATTATGTTTGTAAATTGGTGATTTTTTATAAATGGGATAATGAATGATAACTATTCAGTATACAAAATGGGTTAAGTAATAATAATGTGAACTAGGCTAAATGTGATATCCAATATAAATTGAGACACAAACCAGATAGGGCACCCTAGTAACCTAATAATCAAGATGGTACTGACATAGCTAGAAGGGAATTCTCTATCACAATGGGTTGGTGACTAGCACCACGCATCATAGAAAAGTAACGTGAGAATGAATTTTCCCCAACCCATGTAGAATTAATATAATTAGTCAATATTCATACAAAAGAAAACTCATATGAAGAATTGTACCAATAGACAAAAACACATAAACAACCTAAAGTACTACATCACAGACAAAAAAAAGGATAGACAACCCAATAATTAGTGGATTAAACTCTCTACACACAAAATCAATTTCTAGAACCACCTCTAAGTAGTTATTTTCCTCAACTACTACCTAGAAGATAAAAATATACAATATCAAGAAGGAACATGTAAGGTCTGACATAAAATCCTAATAGGGTCTCACCAAGTATTCCAAAAGAGATGCCACGCTAAATTAAGAAAATAAAGACTCAAATTTTAATAAACATGGATGACCATTTAAATAGAACATTTAATGAAATAATTATTTACATTTCACTAGATATAAATACATTAAATTTTTTTTACATTTCAATTGATTGAATATTTAAAAAAAAGGTTAATGATTCAATTTATAAAATATTTCTGAATTATTTATTTAATTATTTTTTATATAAAAACATTTTTATAAATTATAATGAATATATAACACTTTACAACAATAGAATATGTCTATTTTAAATACATACAAGTTAGTAACATGGTCATAAGCTTAAAAGGTATGAGTCTTCCAGACTATAGTACTCCACACACTCATGGTGACATGAAAACATGTGTATACAAACACCCCGTTGTTGTGGGAAAATGTGACATCAACACCATCCTATTAGGGATGTGAAATTCGTCATTTTTTTATTGAAAATTGTAAATAATTTATTTTTCTCCAAGAAACTCACTAAAAACCTATAGAATACATGTACTCTAATGACAAAAAGTGATGGGTAATTTATTTTAGGACTTCCCAAAATAAAATTCATCTCATTCTCCATTAAAAATATGACAATATTCTTTTAAAACCAAAAATTGGGTTTCAATAAAAAACACAGCTTTTTGAAAATAATACACTTTGTTTTCTATCAAAATAATTTTATGAAATTGATCATAAACAAGAATTTGAACCGAATTGAAATTTAAAATCAAAAAATTAACATTCAAAACTTAATGTCAATAATTGAGATTTCAATAAATTTCCATATATCTTATAGATATAAATTCAATAGTTTTTTTCAGCCAAATTCTAACAATTTCACCATTACACCCCAAATTAATGGAATTGGAGGTTTTCCCCACATTAGTTCCAAAATCCAATTTGAGAAACCAAATCCCATAATTTAAATGAATTCGGTTTTCTATAGTTAAAATACATGAGAATCAAATCCCATACATTCAATTGAATGTAAATTAATCAATTCAGGAAATTTAGTGTTTTTTAATTTGGCTAATCAAAATAGAACCACATTCTTTGTGATCACTAGATCTCGAATCACAAGGCCATAACTATAATTCATAAGTGATTAAAAATGAATAAAGGATACAAGAAATAGAAATTGTATTAATATCCAAAAAAAATTATTAGATCGTCCCACAACATAAAATTCCAAAATTCCCTTGTAAAGAGATGGGTGGGAACATGATATATATAACATAAAGTGGAAACTAACCATGAGAAGATCGAATGCCATTATCCAAGCTTCGATTCACTTATGGAGGGGTGTTTAAGGGAAAAATAGATCTTAGTATATCTCATGGAATGATAAATTGTTTTTTGATTCTAATGGTATGTCAGGTACCATAAATAGGTATTTCAAGTGTTTTAAAATTAATTTTTTATATGAGAAATCCCATATACAAGGTTAGATAGGCAGAGGGTATAACAACCAAAAAATTAAAAAATAGAATTCCCCTTTTTCTGTATTTAAATGTATTTTTATGTAATATGGTTATAGATACCACATTCAATTATTTTTTCTTATATCTTTTTAAAAGCACTCTTATGCATCATTACCATTCATAATATAGATAGTGGATAACGACACATTATTAGTATAAATAAACAGTTTTAATGAACCGAATTGACACAAACAATGTGATGACCTCAATAAATAGGAATGTTGCCTATGAATCCCATTTATTAGTGTTTTTAATATAGATAACATCTCGAGACATTTCACATTACATGTACCAAGATGAAACACAATATCATTAGCATGATAAAAACCATTTACGCGATATGTTCATGCTCACTGAGATCATGACCCATGCCATGTTCGTCAAACCACCCCATGAGTGTACCACCATCTCAAACCTTACCCTAATGGAAAGTTATTGTGTATTAAGTAGATATTTATCAATACCCTATAATTATGATTATGTATATTATTTTTTATTTAATAAAAAAATATTTTCATCTTATTATAGAATCTTTATAAATAAATTATTTATAAAATAAAAATGGTTTTTTACGGTAATATTCAAATTCGATTATGGATTTTATTTAGACAAATCAATGTATTTTTAGATAAATAATATTTTATTAAAATATAGTTTTTATATATTTCTTATAAAATATAAATCATCATATAATATTTATGAATTCATCTTTAATTTTTACAAGGGTTCAAAAACTATTATTATAAATAACGACATCATTTTGAAATTAATCTCAATTACTATTTTAAATGTAAAAATACAAATATTTAGTTAATTACTTAAAAAAATGAATTTTATTTTTCGATTCAGATTGAAGAAATTTGGAAATACAATATTTTCCATTATTTTCTAAGACAATCAAAATATCTGGTATAAATAAAATAATTTAAAACTATACATTATGTATTATGACATAATAATGACATAAAAGTGACTAACTAGTAATTTAAATTGTATTCAAGACAACATATATGTTTTACATTTAAAATAATGGGATTTTATATTAATTTTATTAACATTATAAGCCCTTTATTAGTTCTCTAAACCAATTAAAATATTTTACGGGTTTTCCAAAAAAATCAAGAGTATGACTCACCTTCAAAAAATGAAAAGGTATAATTTTATTATAATATTCTGATGAAAATAAAATGAAATTAAAAAAACTAATTTCGATTAAAACATGGTAGAAAACCATGGGTTGTCATTTTGTTTTGGTTATTCTATTATGTAGAGAAAAAACCAAATTAATAATGAAATCCACCTCTTTCCTTATATAAACCCAACCAAGCTCCCATTTCTCTTCACCCAAACTCCATTTTCCGCATCCATAATCTGAAAACCAGATTATATATTCTTCAAATGATTCCCCCAAGCTCTATATAATCCCTCTAAAAGAATTTGGAATCACACACTCATGTAATTGATTTTTCACTTGTTATTTCTATTTAAGAACCACTTTTATGTTATGCTTCTTTGTTTAAATTTTTTTGTTTTTGGGTTAGTTTAGGTACAACCACCATACATTCAATTTAATTTAAAAAATTTCACATTCAACAATCACACATATTAATCCATACAATTAATATTTATGTACACCTATTAACATGATGAATTTTAGTGAGGGATCCTCACATTCTATTCTTTATTAATGTTTATTTATTATCTTATGCATTCTATTTCAAAATAAACCATGTTGGGACATATATATAAATGTCCCTTCTACCTCACATGAGATTTCCAAATATTTAAAGAAACATATTTCTATCATAATTCTATTTTCTGAATTTTATGTTACTCTTTTATGCTGCAAAAATGATACCCTAATTTTCCAGGCCATAACAATTGTGTATGGAATATTGTACCAATTTTTTTCAAGGGTGTTCTCATTTTTGAAATAATATATATTTACTGAGTAATTAAATGTGTACATTTTAATTCAATTATTTTGGAAGAAAATATGATATAAATGATTCAATGGATTATGATCTATGCAGAACACCTGAGAATGAGAATGAAATTAATGTGACGGATGCACCCAAAATTATATATCACTCTAATGAATTGGTTAATGACTAGTCTCATGAAACTTAATTTTGGGACATGGAGTGAACCTGGTTCCTTTATGGTACTCCATCCATCATGATTTTCTTCTATTTAGCCTTAACCTATGATTATGAGGCAGTGTTTTATGTTATCGCCACATTTCCCATGTTATGATTATCATAATATATCATGACTTTTTATTGACGTTATTTTTATTCCCAATTTATAAGTCCATTTTTAAAACATATATTACATTATCCCATACATATTCAATTTTTTGGGATTCATATCGCACCCATATCTTACATATGTCCCCAAGTTATCCCATGTAGTTTTAGGTGTGATCATGTTAAGGATGTTTTTAATATTGATGTTTTTTTAATTGTTATGTACAAAAAAATTTACAATAGAAACTATAATTAACGATCTTCTAGGTTGTATTAGTTGTAATTTTATGTAATAAATCATGTATTTGATTGAAATAAATACTAGATTTTCTATAGTTACTATCATATGAACTATTTTGTTTTTATTAGGATTAAAAAAATCTAGTGAAATTCATATGAATAAGTCTAACTATATAAAAAATCCCTAAATATTGGATCGTATAGATAAACCATTTTATAATTAAAATGCATCACTAGATGCATACTAATGGGGGACATATTTCTGAAATAAATTTACCAAGGTGTAACAATATCCACATCGTATTTCAAGCCTATCTCGGTGTAACAAGGTACATCACAATGAGCCTTACTATGAGCCTAGTTAGACACTCATATGGGTTATTCATTATTAAATTCATATTCCCATTATAAACAATTTTTATGGGGGAAAATTGACCTTAATAATCTATGTTATGAAAGATATTATTGATGACATAGATTGAAACCCAGAAAATCAAAAGTCCTGAAATAAATGTAATTTATATGTTATCCATTTAATATAATTAGATTTCGAATTATGTGATTAATAGTATGAAATACTCACCACTAATTTTCATTTTATTATAGAAAATGGATGAAGATAGGATAAATTGGGTAAAAAATCAATGTGATGAGCAATGTGATGACATCCCCAAGTAGATATTCAACACGATGATAGAGGGAATCAATAACATTATCACTATACTCACTCATATTAGTACAGTTATGAAAAGAAACGTAGATTGGGAGGTGTTCTCGAATCCCCTAAGACTTGAAAATCTAATATTTAGACCTTTATGTGACAGATTCATCCAACAGTCAATGGATCATATATCCCCTTAATCATGGAATAATGGATCAACTCTACTGAGATGATCCTATCCATCCTTATATGTTCATAATAAGAGATTTTTCTATTATATGTTTATCATTATGAAGTGCAATATGATAAGTGGTGTACATTGATCAAAAATACAAATCCCAAGGAAGTTATTGATGTGATGGGGTGGATTGAATTCTAGGATAAGTTTGTTGATATATATTTTCCTAGAAATCTCAAACATAAAATGAAAATGTATTTCATTTACCTTATGAAAAAATATGTAGAATATATTGGGGTGTATGAAAAAATATTCACAAGAATATCATGATTTGACTCTTGATATTTTGTTACCCTTGAATGAAAGGGAGATTCATTCCTTGTTTGGATAAAACATATTATATAAAAATAGTAGACTATTAGAGAATTTGATATATATGTGGAAATTGTCTTATATACCATCAATGTTGAAAATCATATCAGTGAGTATCAATTGAATCAAGAGGACGAGAAGGAGAGTGTGGAGTTTAATTCTACCATTCATATGGGGAAGTATAATGCTGAAAATACATTTGAACAACCCTCTTCTAAATGGTGTGGGAAGAAGCACCACAAAAAATTCATAAGGTTGTAATGAAATGATTGATGTGGAGTAAGGAAGGGAACATAGGTATAGAATGACAATAAGAAAAACCCACTAATGAGATGGAGGTATGGAATGCTATAGTTGACATTAAACACATTGTTTCTTTCATCAATTACAAGGAACTACTGAACTTTTCAAAAGAATAAACTATTCCATGTACATTCAGTGACAATCAAGAATCTCCAGTGTAGTAAGGGGGGATATTTTTATAACACAACCATTGAGGTGGATCCCAAAATTTATTTATTGACATGGACTCTAGTTAATCATTAATTTATAGAGAAATTTCTTGACCATAACTACCAAATGTATGATTTGGAGTTTGATTTAGTGATATATGATTTGAAAATATGGCGGTGTTATCTCTTTGTGTAGTAGTGTGAAATATATTTTATTCAAAAAATTCAGAAATATTTATTGGCCCGGAAAGATATGAATATGGACCAAAGAAATTTGTTTTATCTAATCAATGAAAATGACCACTCAATACACTACCATCATGGTAGATAAACTAATGTAAATGATTATCTATGTATAATGAATCCAAAAATTCTATCTTTGATGAGAATTTTTGAGGGATCAGGTCTTTGGAGATTTAGAAAGGATTTATATAGGAATTATATAGGAAGGAACATGATCAATCAATTCAAAAATGACCTCTTAATTACCCTTTACATAAAAGGTTAAATGACACTGAAAAATTTTATATTGGGATTTAGAAGAAATAGAAATCTATATGGAAAGGAAGATCATCATAGTTCAATGTTAATGAAGATTTATTTTCTATTTTTGGTCCATGAGTATGTGTACCATCAAATCTTGAGTTAAAGATGGAATTTTTGGATAATTCATATAGTTTATCATTTTCTATTCACCCAGGAATCAAAAATATGTATTGAGATCTTTGATAACCCAATTTATGTAAAATATTAAAAAAAACATGAAGTATAATTCATGATGCATTTTACGTCAACAAGTAAAATAATAATTGAAAAATTCTAATGGGATGATACATCCATAACCCCTACCTACATGGAAATCACAAAACAACAGTATAGATTTCTTCACTAGTCTTCTGAATATATTATGATGGAATAATGCTATATGGGTTGTGTTGGATCATATCACTAAGATTGATCATTTCATTGTGATTCAGGGTAATTTCTCATTGTACAAAATTTTACGGATACACATCATAGAATTTATAAGGATGCATGGAGAACCACTATAAATTTAATATTATTGAGATCCTACATTAACACTTATGTTCTGAAAGATTATCCAACATGTTCTGAGTAATGGGATGAACATTAGTATGACTTATTATCCTCAAACTAAGATCCAATATGGGAAGACTATTCAGAGAATGGAATTCATGTTGAGAGCATGTTATAAGGACTTGAAAACAGGATGGGACCAAAATCATTCTTGGGATGATTTCTCTAACAAAAATAGTTACCACCTAATCCAACTAATTAATCCCTTTGATGCCTTTTTTGGTAAAAGGTTCATAACACCTACATGGTGGAATGATATTGGGGAATACAAACTTCTAGGTCCTAAAATGGTCATATAAATCTTTGAAAAGGTTACGGACATTATGTAGAACATCGAGGGTGATTAGAGTTGAAAGAAAAAATATGATGATAATAGTCGATGAGACATAGATTATGATGGTTGATACATGGTATTCATCCACATATCTCCATGGAATAAATTAATGAGATTGGGAACATGGGAATTATTTTTCCAAGATACTTCCTCCATTTAGAGATCATTTATTGCATTAGATAAGTGGACTACTGAATAGCACTCCCACAGATCCTATAAAATATACATGAGGTATTTCATGTATCCCTCTTGAGTATGTACATTCAAGATCCCCAAATTTATTGAATCCATAATAGTTACCCTTGTAGAATAATCTGTCTAATAATGAACAACTTTTAAAAATCTTAGATCGTAGAAAAAATGTTATATGAAATAAGAAAACACCCCTAGTAAAACTATTATAGAGAAACAAAAAGATGGAATAAGTACTGTAGTATACAAAAGAGGTGACAGAACAGAGTTACCATAATAATTTTTACAAAATAAATGATAATATTTATGGTAAAATATCATTATGTGGAAGGATTTGAAGACATGAACTATTGTAAAAAATCCCCCTTTGTGGTATTTATATTTCTTATTATGTAATATAGTAATAGTGAAAAATTAACTTATATGGTTTTGGCACATCCTATTTATTATATCATATAGAATCATAACCATTGATAATATAGCCGTTGAATAGTTATAACATGATTAATATAAATAAAGGTTTCTAACAAATCTGATTGACCTAGAAAAAGGAAGTGGTGGCCTCAACCAATAGGATCGTACCATATGAAGTCGATTTATCAAATCTTATTAGGGAGAGTGAATCTATAATATTTTCCCTTGACCAATCCCGTTATGATATACAATAACTTAAGGATGAGTGAAACCATTTGTGGGTGATTTCTAAGATTATGAAGATTACAACACAACCCTTATTTACCTAACATCCCCATGAAAGTCTGATTCTTGCATTACATACCCTTCAGGTGTTTACATGTTTATTTGATGGATATGAATCCATACCCAATAAATATGACTATGTAAATTATTTTGTATAGAATAACAAATACATTTTAAACCTTTTACGATTGTAGTATATAAGTTTTTTAATGAAAACAAAAATAGTATATTTGGGTAATATTCACAATCAATTAATGATTTTATTGAATTAATGGATTTGTGGAAAAAATAATTTCTATAAAAAATATTATTTATTAAAATAATTTTAATAAATATAAATAATTATATGATTGTATTGAAGTAAAATGATATTTTTATAAGGTTTCAAAAACGGTTATGGTAAAAAAACACAACATTTATCAATAACTGTCAATTGAAATTTTAAAAATGAAGATGTAAATATTTATAAAGTAATTTATAAAAAATGAATATTTTATTCAATTCATAATGAAGGAACTATCAAATTGTAAATTTTTTATAATTTTTAGAGGTAGTCAAATTTTCAGTTCAAAATTATAAAATATATAAATATACATTGTGTATTATGTCATCATAATGACACAAAATTGGTGTAGTAAATACTATACATCGTATCCAAGACCAAATATATGTTTTAAATTTAAATTAATATTATTTTATATTTATTTAATTAATTTTATAATGCCCTTATGAATCCTTTAAAACAATTAATATGTATTAAAGTTCTAAACAAATTTCTTTATGAGTACCAATTACATATACATAATAGAAAACATAATATTATTCTGCTAGAGTCTTTTAATTACAAAATAATGATAAATGTTATATATAGTTGAAACCATGGTAAAAACCATGGGATTTTTTGTGTTTTTTGAGAGTACATTATGTAGAATCCAAAACCTAAATAATACCGAAATTCTTCTCTTTCCTTTATTAACCCACAGATGCTCCCACTTAACATCACTCAATCTACTTGGAGAACTTCTATACTCCTCCCTCAAGAAAATATAGTCTTCCCAAGGATCCCCCAATCTAAAAGGAATCCCCTACCCTGAATTTGGAATCACTTACTCATGTAATGGTTTTTTTTTCTCAATTTCATTTAAGAATCTTTTTTATGTAATGCTTTAGGTATTCAACGTTTTGTTGATTGGGTATGTTTTCTTAAAACCCCCTTACAAAAAATTTTATATATTAATGATGAGGAATACCTATAACTATCATTAAGCCATACCATGATGTATTAGTACAATCATTACCATGTTGAAATTTTGTAAGTGTTCCTCACCTTCTCTTCATTATTCATGTTTCTTTATTTTCTTATGCCTTTTATTTATAATTCAATATTCAGGGACATTTAATTCCATGTCACACTTACCTAAAATTTAATTTCAAAATTATTAGAGTTCCCATTAATATAAATCAACCCATTTTATATTTTTTATGTAATGTTTGCTATCTAACCTAAATATTTTACCATGATAACTTATGCCAAAACAATTGTGTAATGAATACCATACCAAATTTATTTTAAGGGTGTTAAAGTATATAAACATATAAATATATATTTACGAATTATATTTATTTATTCTACACTATTTCATAGTTTAATAGAACATGACGATAAATGATTTCATGTTTTTTGTTCTATGATGAACACATAACCATGATAATGAAATGAATGTGACTGCTGCACCAAGAATTATATAGAGGTCTAATGAATTGGGTATTGTCTAGTTTCATGATATGATATTTTAGGATAGTGAGTCATCTAAATTAAATCACGGGTATTTTAATATCATTTTGACTTGGAATAAATCAATTACATATGTTTGTGATTCAATGATTTAATTAGTTTCTACATTTCCCATGCACTGATTATCATGTTATATCATGTCTTAATATTCATGTTTTGTTTATTCCCCATTGATAATACTATTTTATGAGGTGTATTATGTTACTAGATTATTATTTCCATACTTGGATTTATACATAATTCCTTTTATATGTATGTCCTGAGTTTATCCCATGCAGTTTTAAGTGAGATCAAGTATTGAAACTTTTCAATATAGATGTTGTTTTTCCTATTATAAATTGTTATGAAATGCACATAATTAAAAATTAAAATAGTGTTATCGATCATCATCTTGTTTTTAAGTGAACTATAATGTATTAAGTCAAGTATTTATGAGAAATAAAGAGTTGGGTAGTTATAGTGTTTCACGATTTAGACAAATAGTGGGCCCAAGTCGTCTATAACTTTTTCTGGGTTGCATTGTTTGTCCGAAAAGGTTGCATGTTTTTTTTAAACCATGGACCAACCATGAAAAAACCCAGTACCTTAGTATTCATGTTTTTATCTTTATGAGTACATTGATTTTTAAATATATGCACCAATAATACACTTTTATAGATCTTTTTAAATTTCCTAATTTTTTCCCTAAAACAACCGCAAATGAATCCCAACAAAATCATGATTAAAATAAGGGTATATTAATAACTGAAAATAATAAATGGATGTTAAATCATCCCCGTAAGAGAAACATTATATCCCTCGATATACCGCTCAGAATATTATATACCAATAAAATGATGAAAATTATCTATCATCTGTTCTTCTCTCTCCCACTTCTATTGAGAATCAGAACCATGCTACCATGGAACAGGAATTAATTTCATCTTCATCCCTCGATGTAACTTGGTTTATGAAACAAATATCATTAATTTTCGTTTAGTCATAAATATATCATGATTTATTTCAGTATCACATCAGTATATATCATGAGATGGATCAGATTGATACTTTCGGAGCTAATATACACGAAACATGTTATGTCTCGATGTCAGTCGTGTTGAAATTTATAAATAATAAGGAAATGTTTCAACTATCAAAAATATCTATAATGGTACCATAAAACATGTACAATGATTCCCTTTCCTCGTAATTTTTATATGAACCAACTGAGGTGAAAATTTCAATAATACCTAGTCACTATAATATAATTACAATTTTTTATTTACATGATTATCATATGAAATATTCCAACAACATGCCATCATTATTGTATAACAATTCAACTGAATCATTGTTGTCATATCTTTGTGCAAGCTTTGTCTAACTAAGTATCTTTAACCAATCACCGAACAACACAACCAATATATGAATGTCTGGCCACAAAATGCCTAAAATTGAGCCATTATGATCGTGTATTGGTAAATATTATTAAAAAAACACATTCATCCTTACATGATCATCCCATGTCCAACCAAAGTAAAGAACACAACCACATATTATATCCTCCAGAATATATATAGCTCTTTCTATCTTTCAATCTGACGTCGGATGTTATGCAGTACTAAATTAGGCCTAAGATCCATGTTCCTCCCGAAGACCTCTCCCAAAGAGAGAAGTGAACTAATCACCTCTTTCATAGACTATAGAAAATTTAATATCATGAAACTAAAAAATATCTTTAACATAGATATTACCTAACTTCTTACTATTGTTGTATCAAAAATGGGTATAATGAGAGAATATTTAGTCATATGATCAATAAAAACCATTATCAAATTATTCATTATCTGGGTACATATAAAACCAACCATATATTTCATAGAGATAAAATTATTCATAAATATATGGGATTGAATTATATAAAGCATACCATATGTTGTGTGGTTCTTGGCCTCGACCAAGTGGCATGTATAATAACAAAAGTAAAATAGTGAAATTCCTCATCTCACACCTAAACACTATAATTAACAAAACGTTTCCGGGAATATATTTAGGGTTTCTCGGTGAACTTCTCTCAAGGAATAATGGAGAACTCTCATTAAATCATTCCTTAACTCTTACTTAATAATAATGAAATCATGATAGTATAGAATTTCTTCTTGGGAGGATGGCTACTCAGTAATTGTCTCCACAACATAAATATATTATCTAATTAGAAGAAATTAATCATTCTAATATTCATCATGAAGAATCAACTTGATAAATGTGAATGAAAATAGAACACATTCCACAAAAACCACAACCCTTGTTTCAAAAACTCAAATATGTAACTATGAGAAGATAGATGTCATGTTAAACTATTCTAATGCTTCTTTCATCGCACTTTTTAGATGTCTAACACACAAAGAATATATGAATACATTATATTTCTTTTTTGTTTCATTTATTTCAATGAAATAACAATTATTCATGAAGTATACTATCATATATAACTATGTACCTCCCGATTCGTTTGAAAATGTTAATGTTTCTCATACAAATGTGTGGACCACCACCTGCAAGAAGAAATGTGATCCATTTTTCATTTTTGAAATATGTAGATGAAAATAAGGATGGATTTAATTACAATAAATGATATATATTTAAAAATAATTAATCTATAAGGATAAAATATTGGTCATCTTTCATTTGACGCATTTTTTGAAAAGTGAAAACATCATTCATGCATACGAACAACCTATAATCTCCATTAATGATGTAATACTTTTCTATATATCAATATTTTAAGGATTATAATAAATATCTTTTTTTTTGAATAAATTATACACATGCTATAAATAAAATTATAGAGTTTATGGAACCATAATAAAAGTAAAATTATAATGAATTTTGATTTAAAACATAAATTAAAAAAGTATCTAACTGCTAGAATAATGATATTAATAAAATAATATTTACAAAAAATTCATAAAATACTATAAATGAAACATAAAGAATAATATATATTTTAATATGGTTCTCCTTTATGAAGATATTAAATTTAATTTTTTATTTTGGTCCTAAAAATTACTTATGATGAGAGTATAATAAGAAGTAGTGACATTATATCTCAATTTCATTTCATTTTATCATATTTTAATATTATAATCATAATTTCTTTTATATGGTTTATATAATTTTTATTTAATGTTATATTTATCATTACTAAATAAGGATCATATTCCCCATTAATATACATTTTAATTGTATCCCAAATTTTATAACAACCCACCTTTTTCATACATATTTATTATATGTTGATATATGATTATTCATAACATAACATCAGAAAAAAAGCCTAAATTTTCTTGGTTTCATGTTATTTGATAAATGGAATAAAAACAACTAGGATATAAAAAATCTACCCCATATCTTCTTTATCCAATTATAATTATAACCCTTTTATACATTTCATACTAAATACCTTCCTTCATATTCTAGGGAAATAAATATATAAAAATGATGAGATAAGATTCTTTGTAATGTTAGAAATGGATTATATCAATCATAACATAATAATTAGGGAATAAGTACATGCATATAAATTTAATATTCATACTAAAAATGTCAAATATCATAATATGGAGTCATGGAAAAAATCAATGAAGTCCATAATACATGATTCATTAAAAAATCCATTATCTTAATCCATAAGAGTATAACATTGAAAGAAAAAAAATGAAATACTGTCATAAAAATATGTTTATAAAATAAGAACATTTATAAATATAAAATGGATAACTCATTAAGTAATGCACATGAATCCAAGCACTTGTTTAAATGTATGGACATGAAACCATGTTAATGAAGAATCATATGGTCATGATTCCCATGACCATGTGTAGAATTGTAAACATGGTAATTGGATCAATCATAACATATTTACCTCATTAGATTTTTCACCATTATCCAATTCATTGGATTAAGATACAGGTCCCAAAAATTATTAATTAAAACAATACATATGTATTTCATATGAATATAAAAAATTCCTCATATCGTATCCTATGAAATGATATGGGTGACATAAAAAGTTCATCATACTGCATCCCATTCAAAAGAAATGGGTTTCATAAATATCATTTTACCACATACATAAACCAATAATCAAAAGAAAAATTCTATTATCCTTGAATAACATCCACAGATAATGATAAGATTCATTTATATATGATAATTTATTTGGAAATTAATTTTGAAATATCAGTTGAATTAATTCTTGAAAAATATTACATTTTCATTTTATGAATATTTTAATGTTCCATTAATTATAAAGGAATAATGATTTTTTGAATGAAACGTTATATAAAGATAATGGAATGATAAAATCATTAATAAATCATGACGATGAGACAATATTCTCCTAAGCTATATATTTTTTTTAAAAACTCCTTCTATATTATTGTTGATAAAGCAATACATAATCTCATTTTGAATAAGAAAAAAATTATTTCATTCAAGATATTTTTTTAATTTTAAAATGAGTGAAAATGATTTAAAAAAATCATTAGAGATAAGGAAAAAACTTTTTTAGAATTTTTTTAATAATTTTCATGGGAGGAAAATGAGTTTTATGCGAATCTTTAAAAATATTATTTTTAAAAGAAAGTCCCTTATAAATATAATATAATTTCAGTGACATGAATAAAATGAATCAATTTTTTTATTCAACAATAAATCCACATAATAAAAGTATAAATAAAATATAATATTATAAAAATTAATCTCACACATAATCATTAATTTGAATAATAAATGAAGATCTTGTTTATGATAATGAATATAAATTGTGTTCATAAATCCCCTACCACTTGTAATCAGCCTAATAATATGACCCATAAATGTTATAATTATAAAATTAAATGCATAAAAATAATAATATAATGAGTCTAATGATATTTGATATCAATGGTTAGTACATACAGTCAAAACAAAAAATAATTGTTGAATAAGGCATGTATGCCATAAATTTTATGGTGAGACACAGAACTATTAAACCACACATTAGTTTTTTTGGGTACTGTAATATCATGCACAAGGATTTAAATAATGTTATTAATTATTTATAAAACTATTATAATACTTATCATAACATATGTTATATTTTTAAAATATATTTTCACTAATTAAGTAATAATATTTCATTATTTTCATTATTTTGGTTTCATTTGTTCTATGGTTTCAAGATTGGTTCATTTGTGTATAATTATGGATTTTATTATAAAATGAAAATAAAACGACATGTTTTTAATTAAATGTTAATCATGAATATCAATAATATTAAATTGTTTCATATATCGTTATTTTTTTCTACATCATGTTTAATCATTTGAGAAAATGTTAATGATAACTGTTTAGTTTCTTTTTGTGTGTTTTTCCTTCCAACATGAACTAGTTTCATTTTATTTAACATTATATATAAATATATATATATATATATTAATTACATAAAATTAAATAAAATATTATATTACATTATAAATATGACTTAATTATAATAATACATTTCTTACTATCCTCGTATTTTGTAATGGAAAATTAAAAATCATTATCCACAGACATAGTAAATCATCAGGATTTAGACAACGGAGTCATTTCATTGAATTAGGGGATATTATAGATAGTATTTCTATAATATATTACATTAGGAAAATACATTTATAATATATAAATGATAAATGATTTATTATAAATTAAAGTATAAAAGAGGCCTGGAGAAGGAAGTAAAATAAATTATGAGAGGTTGTTTGATAATGTTTGCACATAATTATAAACTCCATAATGGTCACCATAAAGAATTTTTAATTTTTAATTGTTGGAAAAAAATACAAACATATACATATATGGAGTTTAGATGATAGTATTTGTTAGATATTTTAAATTCTTCAATGCTTATGAGACAAATTGGGGAGGTGACGAGTGATATTTGTACTTTTAGAGGTGTAGTTTTATGTGATGAAATAATGATTATTTTATATTTAAAATTGTATCTATTTTGGTAGACTCAATTCCAAAAAACATCTATTATAATTAATATTCTAAATGGTGGTTACAATCGATAATGAAGCAATGAATACACTTAATATTATACTTTTATTTATTTCAATCTTTTATCACTTAACTTTTACCTGTTGCACAATTTTTTTCCTATAAAGTGGTAAATCTTATTATCTAAAATGGTAAATTTTTTTCACATAAAATGAAAATAAATACTTATTCCAAATATGATATCCATTAAAAAAATATAACGACATAGATGATGAAATATTACAATAAAAATTAAATATTCAAAATGCAAAGGAAATAACATTTTTGGATAATTTTGATTTTAGGATGAAGAATGTGCTAATATAAAAATAAGGAATAAATACTATTTAAATTTAATTTATTAGATTATATATTACTACAATTTACTTAATTTAATTTTAAATATATTTAGAATCATAAATATACTTTTAAATATATATAAAATTAGAGTGTTATATATATAGGTATTTTTTACGATTTATAGAAAAATTAAAATTTTCAATAAATTATAAAAAATTAATCCTATGATAATTTTTGTAATTTGAATCGAAATAAATTTTTTCAATTTATCAATTATATTTTTTAAAGTGTCACAATTAAATTAAATATATTTTCTCATTGAAATTAATTAAAATATTTTTTTAAGAAAACAGATACATGAAAATCAAAAATATTTGACTAAAAAATATATGTTTATTTTCAAAGAGTGAATTTCTATACTAACAACATGTTGGAAAATTATATTTATCATAATACGGTTATTAATACGAATTCTCTCAATTTTATTATATATGTTTAAATGGTTCTGTTAAAATAATATTATTTTGGAGTTTAGTTTTGTTTGGAGTTTCATGCAACATAATTTATTTAAAAAATAAAATTTATTTAAAATGTGATATACATTAAAAGCATGGGGTTTGATATATTAACCCTCTTAAAATAACATTCACCCTTGAAATTCTTTACACTAATATTATAATATGGGGATACCTCTTACTCATCGCTTATTAGGTTTCTCATTTAACTTTATCTAATTGGTTAGTTTTTCTGCAAAACATTAACCAGTTATAGTATCTTATTTCATAGAAAATATATATGCGATAAAAAATCAATAATGTTTATTATTCATAATAATGGTATTTCTCCATTTGTTTGAACTTTTATTTTTTTTACCTATCTAGTATTATGTATTCACTTCTTCATGAGAGATAGGTGAAACACACTTTGAACATGAAATCGAATCGAGGATGCACTATTCTATATGATAACCCCCAAATATGATCAATAAATTTTTTAAAAAATATTCATCATAATTAGTAATTTTAGTCAAAAATATATAAGGTGCATATTTGAATATTCCATTGTGGTATATTCACATCCTAAAAGTATTCAATAAAACATTCTATTATAATATCAGAAAGTAAAAGGTGAAGACCACAAGAAAACTAGCATTCCAATAAATAGAATATTATTGGATATGAAATTGTATGCATGGAATAGAATTATTACTTCCATATTATGATGAAGACTGCTAGATAACATGGACATTATATGGTTATTAACAACAAACCATAGACTAAAAAGTTATGAAATAATTTATTTCTAATATAAAATGATGATAATATGATACAATTTTATTTTAAATTCATTTGAGAAGATATAATTAATTTATTTGGTCCATTAAGTTATTTAACTATTTTGTTATTCCATAATCAATTTCAAATTCAACTCTCAATACATGTTGATAAATAAAATTTTTATTCTTACAAAATATGTGTATAATAACATTCATAAAGGGATGAGAAGTCAATTAATCTATCTCCAGTTATCATAACAAAATAGTTATCACAGATTATACAATGGGAATAAATATTCATATGGTTATGTAATATATAAATTGTAAAAACCTAGTCCAACATTCAACAAAAACAATTCCATTAATGGTAAAAGATAAGATCCTTATTAAAAGATTTATAAACAAAAACTTTTAAATGATGGTCGCAATATTTCCAATATCAATTTATAATTAATCCTACATCCAACCTGAAGTGGCTATTAATTATCAATGAAAAAGAAAGTTATATTAAATTTAATGTAATGTATTGAAAATTTTAAATAACCTGAAATATAACAAAACCATAGTGAAAATTTCATGATTTCAGAAAATAACTCTTTTTCAAATAATAAATCCAATATTTATATAATATCAATCCATAATAAACCATGTCATTATAATACTAATAAATTCCTTGGTCATAAATACTATCAGATTTACTTTTTCAAAATCATACAAAATAATAATATCATAATTAACCAAATATGAAGCACATAATAAGGGTAATCATTACCTTAATTGTTTTTTCTCCAAAAATATCAACTAAATTAAATTTCACGTCCTTGAATATCATTCATCAAATAAGTTCAAATAATCAAGGAAAAACTATAATGTTGTAATCCATTTATGTTGAATTATTACATAATTAATTTAAAGGGATGTAATCACATGATATTTCAATAATATTTCAATAGGTGTCACTCATAATAAAATTATACATGAAATTTATGACTAATTACTGGAGGTTAAATTTTCCCTAATTAATATTATTTACATCATCATCTGCGATTTCGTAAGATATCAATTTTTTCGTTTTCCATCAGAGGTTGTTGGGGATTATCATCTATATTAACTATTCTTTTGAGGCAATTATTATCATTCTAACCAAAATCTCTGCATTTATAACACAAAAGCTTGAGTGGAATTTTTTTGGGATATATCTCCATTTGTTTCAGTGACTGGTCTATTCTCATCACATAGAAATTTCTTTTATTGATGTCCAAGATTCCCACACTTGAAAACTTTACTTTACCATTCAAAAATTACCCGGTATGATCCTTCCAATAGTTTTTTCATGATGGATGATGAATAATTTTCTTCCCTCCATTTATATAAACATTTTAGTTTCCATGAATCTCAATTTTATTTTCTGTATTATAATAACATTGATGATTTATAGCTTCTATTTCCATGATCAGTATTCATATAACAATTTCTTCATAGCTCTCAAATAAAGTTATGTACAATTAATTTTTAAAACATGCTTTCATTCAACTAAATAATTGATCAATGTTATTTTATAGAAAGAGTATAATCCCAAAAGAATACCTTTCACAAATTGTAAAAATTTCATACTTGGATAAAAAATATTCATCAACCTTTTGGTTTTACCCAATTAAATACAACTACATTTTCATATGACAAATATAAGGAATGTATGTATTGAAAAATACATTCTTGAAATCATCCCAATACATGTAGTCAATTTTTTAAACTTTCATCGTATTCTCGATAAGATTCCACTTTTGATTTTCTTCATAATAAAGATGATAAATATCCACCATGACATTTTTGTATTCTGATCATTATATTACATAAAATATCTTCTCAGTGGTACTATTCCATTTCTCATCCACTTGTCAATAATAAGACCCATTGAATGGCGGTTGATGTTTCCTCAGGGAGGACTAAACAAAGTGTGGTTCAATATTTTTCCAATTTGTACGTAAAATACGATTCATAGAATGTGTGAGAATATAAATAATAATTTTAAATATATATCCTACAACATTAAATTTCTCAAGAGGACGGTCATTGTAGTTTATATCATATTCATCGCGAAAAAAATTTCTTCAGGTTCCAACCATCGGCTAAACCAAAAAATTATAGTATGAAATGCACCAATAGAAACATGAAAATCACATTATCATGGAAAAATAATTATAAAATTTAATTCTATGACATCATAGGATTAATATAGGTAATTTATGTCCACTAATTAAACTCTAGTATTGTAGCCTACATATACTCTTATGATTTTTAATATAGTTTTCTTATCCTTGTTTGTAATGGTTATCTGAAAAATTTTACGATACCAACTATAATTCACCATTCTATTCATACATATAAATTATATCTAGATAGATGAATATTCAAAACATAACAATCAAATCCCACATTGAAATCATTTAGGGTTATTTTATTTGTAAAAAATTAAAAAACATGTTTATAAAAAATCAACATCTTCTCTTATATATAACTTTATAGCCATAAATAGTTAGACATTTCATACATATTTACATATTTTATATCATAGGGAAAATTAAAATAATAAATTGAAATTATTAGATGCTAAATATGGGAAAACAAGTTATATTAAAATCATAACATAAGCATAAGGGTATATGAAAATGAACATAACATTTTGAAATTATAACCTTCATATCAAATATAGTATTTTGGGGACATAGAATAAATCATATATGTTTAGAAGAAATCCATAAAAAATGTATCTAATAACATAATCCATAAGTTCCTGAAATGGACATGAGAAATAAAATTTTGGAAAAAACGTAATATTATAATGTTCTGAAAATTTATAAAATGAAATAGTTTTAGTCATTAAGTAATGGACATGATTCCCAACAATTTAATAATAAAATAGTCATGAATATAGGTCAATGAATAATCATAGAGTCATGAAATGTAATGAACAAAAGTCTTATCAAAGGAAATTTCCATCTTATAATTATTTTATATAGGATAATCATGTAAGATAACACTGTAAAATATTTATCAATGATGAACTAATGAAATATGAAGTGTTTTTTGATGTTCAATGTAAGAACCTGGAGCTTCGGATTCAGGTACGAATCTCTTTTACAGGATTTTTATGGAAAAATAGAGAATCTAGAAGTTTTCAGAGTACACGCCATGTGCTTTATGAGCACATGCCATGTACTCCCTGGACACTCTAAGCAGTGTGTTGGCCGAGACCGGGCCACACACACGGTGTGTATCTGAAAATTTTCAGAGTACACACCATGTAGTTTATGAGCACACTCCATGTACTCCTCTGCCACTCGAAGCCATGTGGTTGGCCATGTCCGGGCCACACACATGGTGTGTAAGGTTGAGGTGGAGGCCAGTTATTTCAAGGTATGAAAATTTGAATTACATGACGTGTACTTTCTTTTTATTTCATTAATCGGACAGGGGTCGTGCCTAATGCTCGTAAACACCTTCTTCTCCGCCTAATTCCGTCTAGATCATCCGAGGAGGCCGATTCTTCTTTGAGCCCCCGATCCATCACCCGTTGTCCGAATCGAACCTTGTCGATTGCAGAAGAATCGCAGCGGTGATTTTGTGGTTCTTCTTTAGCCTCGTTTCCTGATTCTTCCTCTCGCGTGAGTTATCTGAGGTTGAGCATTTTAGATGTTTTTTCAGATCTACTCCATTATAAGCCGTTTCACGGGATGAGGTTCAAGTATATCTATCTCCGAGGATCGAGTTAGGTGGTTCGTTGCCCTACGTTTAATTACTTTGAGTTTTGGTTGCAAAAGTGCCGGATACCCGTGTATCGGGTATCCCGGGTTAGGGTTCTGATCCTGTTTATTTATCTACCTTAGATTGCTTGTATTCTTATGGTTATTAGATGATTAATAATTGCTTTTTAGCATGTTTGAGGATTACCCCATGGGTGTTTTCCCCTTGTTTTGGTTGTTGTTTTCCGTTTGGCATGGTTTGCCTACGAGGAAACCCCTATTGCATTGCTAGTATGCCTGTTGACTTGATTGCATGTATTGCCTGCTGTTATATTCTTGTGGATGAATTTTGTAGGTTTTAGCCAAGTAGTTGTTTAACATACTTAGGGCTGCTAACAGTCGATTACGCACGATTGGACTGCTCAAGACCGTGAGAACCTGGTGCGGGAGATCAAAGAGGGAATAGACGATTAAGTGCTTCCCTATAGGGTATTTTGGATTTAGTTTCGTACGTAGGACCTACGAGAATCAGAAATTGTGCTTCCCAAGAGTGTTCTTAGTTTACCCACGCATCGAGAGCATAATAGGAAATAGAAGTAAGTTCTTCCTCAGAGAGTCTATAGCTTTTATTTCAAGACCATAGGGGAATTGACGTAAGATCTTCCCATAGTGTATGTGCCTTGTTTGATTACTGGACTATAGGGGTCTGGTATTTTAAGCCATCCAGAGAGTCAGTGTGATATTTGATGGTTGGTTGTGACGAGTCCACCAAGCCAGAGAACAAGCTTTGGTTTTGTACTGCTTGTGTTAGGTAGTCTTTTTAGATACCTGTTGTGTTACTTTCTTATCATGGAATAAGAAACTTTGCTGATTTTCCCTAGTTGTGTAATTAAATGAATATGTTTGGTAATTGGTAGAATTGTTTACTTCATTATTTACCTTTGCTTTTTCTATATCACTCACTGACAGTAGGGCACAAACTTATGGTGGTTGCCTATTGGGATTAGTCTCACACCCTGTTTGGGTCCGGCTTTTCGGCCCAAACAGATTATATGGTTGTAGTTATAGGTAGGTATTGTGGCCCTTCTACCTCAGGCACTTGATTGATGGTCGGAGCTGGAGAGCATGGGACCGGTCCTTGACCCACGATCCTACTGGAGTTACTGTTTACATTTAGTGATTTGGTTTCAGTTGTATTTAAACACGTTGTTTTGATTACTTATTTCCATAGATACATGTACCATTCTGAATCATTATTATATCAGCCATTGCATTTACTTTTAGTTAAGTTGTTGCATGCTATTGATTAAGCTTATTCTTCCGCTGTATACTTTACCAAATGAGGGAATAGTTTCCCCACTGACTCACCAAGGCCCTCGCTGCTAGATGGCAGCCTCTGGAATTTGGTGAAATGCGCATGAGGTCATGTGGTGAACCGGGTATAGGGAACCAGTTATGCTGCTCCGGACTCATGTCGTTACAAAGTGGTATCAACAGAGTTTTCCTTCTGTCTATTGCCTTACTTATTTGTGACCATAGACAGGGATAGGAAGAACTATGTAGTTAGTACTTAACTATGTCCGGGAGTAATTAACCCGTGTACAGGAAAAACCTATATTTCGTCGTAATTGCAATTTTGAGTTTTTTCAAATGTTACAGTTTATTATATTTCACCATTGGGTGATATACATGTTTTGTGTTGTTACAGTTTATATGATTATGGTTCTATTTGTTTGCAACCCGATGAGATGACGGTGTTCCATCTCATGCATCATATAGGAACAGGGTAGGAAATCACTAGTCATTCATTTTACCATGCCATCTAGGGTGCATTATAATTTCATGTTGTTGTGATAGATGTCGGGATAAATTATGCATGCCATTGTGGTAGTTGCTGGGATAGAAATACTTGTTGTGCTGATAGACTATTACTTCTTTTACAGCCTGTTTAGCATGGGTGCCAAGCTCTAGTCTTCGAGGAGTTATGGGCCCTCAAGGATCAGAATTAGGCGGATCATTGTATGTTATGTCATTTACTTGTTGTATGCTTTTTGATGATGCCAAGCCTTGATTCGTGGGGAGTATGGGCCTCCAAGGATCGGAATTGGGCACATAGCTGGTTGTTTTTCAGTGTTTCGGGCGTTCGTAACAGTTTCAGAGCTACTGCCCGGAAAAACCCAGAATACATGGTGTGTACTTCCTTTATACAAGCCATGTAGTTTTTAATCCATGTTACTATCTGTGTAAACAAAAAACACATGGTGTCGGAAAAAATTTGGGGACACGACGTGTACCATATGTACACGCCATGTGGTAGAAAACCGTGTAACCGGCCGTGTCTCCAATAAAATGGGTTGGGGAGGCTCGTGTAGTGCACGTCGTGCGTTATAAATACACACCGTCTAGGTCTCTTCTGGGTACCTGGCCGTGTCACGAACCACACGGGTTGGTTTTATCCATCCTTATACATGCCATGTTTGTTCGGAACACGCAGTGTAGGGGATCAGCTGTGTAGCCGGCCGTGTAACCTGTTACACGGGTCACCGATCCTGTCTAGTACACGACGTGTTTTAGAAGAACATGCAGTGTAGTTTTCTCTAGGTACCAGGCCGTGTCATGAACAACACGGGTCGGTGTTATCTCCTCCGATACACGCTGTGTTTGTTCGGAACACGCCATGTAAGGGGTTAGCCGTGTAGTCGGCCATGTAACCTGTTACACCAACCGCTGAAGCCTGGCTTGTACACGCCATGTCCTCAGTGAACATGTCGTGTAGTCTAGTTTTTGGAGGACAGTGTAGGTTAGTCATTCAAGGAGACTCGGGCATGGGAGTGAAGTCCAGGTACACACCGTGTTTTTAGAAAACATGCCATGTATTCTGGAAAGTTACATGACCGATGGTGGAAGAATTGAACGCCCATGTAAATGGCTTTAATAAATATGTCGTGTAGTTTAAATACATGCAGTGTAGTTCAGGTTTTTATGTTTATGTGTTTTCTCTCCTATTACCATTTTGTACACTTGTGTTTTCTGTCCTTGTTCATCCTATATATGGAGTGTGCTTTTGACCTTTCAGGGTTATGGAACCAAGACGTCCTCCCGTTGCACGCCTGGAACCAGGCAGTGGCAGTACGCCTAATACGGCAGACCAGTGACTACCTGTAGTTCGGCCGATTGTTCCGTATATTGCACATGCAGTGATTCCGGACACTGGTACGGACGTTCAGTTCATAGAGGGTTTCATGAGGTTCCTACAGACCTTCTAGGGAGCTCAGCATCCTGCCCCGTCTATGGAAGAGCTGACGCGAGTCTTCTTGGAGAAGCATCCTCCCACTTTCACAGGTGATGGAGGACCTCAGGTTGCAGAGTCATGGATAGAAACCATGCTTTCCATCTTTGAGCATCTAGAGACACCCCCAGACAGACGGGTGAAGCTCGTGACTTATATGCTATGTGATTGTGCCATGAGATTGTGGGATGTAGTCTCACAGACAGGGAGCCAACAGACTATGAATTGGGACGAATTCTAGTGTACGTTCTACGACTACTTATATCTAGCAATGCTGAGGGCCAACAGGGCCAGGGATTTCATGAACCTACAGCAGGGTACTCTTTCAGTTATGGAGTATTCCTCCCACTTCACTGAGTTATAGTGTTTCTCTCCCAATCTAGGAAATGAAGAGCTGTTTTTTGGAGAGGATGTTTGAGGAAGGCCTCCAACCAGAGATCAGATCAAAGGTAACGTTTTACAGTTGTCTTCTATTACTCTGATAGACAACCAGGCGCTGATCACTGAAAGGAATCTGAGGGAGACTAGAGTTGTTGACTAGGGCGGTTCAACATCCAAGGCTGAGTAATTTCATACTGACAGCAGGAAGCGCCACCGAGTGTCTACTCAGGGTGACTCAAGGAATTGCGGTATATCATATGATAGATGATATATTCCTTCTGGAAACCAGGTGGTGTGCTATCAGTGCGGAAAGAGTGGTCATAAGAAGACTCAGTGCCCGAGAGATCCAGTGGAGTGCCGAGCTTGCGGAAAGATGGGCCATTTGCAGCGTTTTTGCAGGGTTCTTCTTCCAGCGGCTACTGAAGGAGGATCTGTTTCTACCCCTCGTTCAAGAGCATGATTACCAGTCCCACAGCAGACTAGGGGCTGGAGTTCTTCAGTTAATTCAATCCAAGGTAGAGGTCGCGGACGAGGGGGTCAGGCTCAAGGGGGATCAGCTCAGGGATATTAGGCTGGTACACAGAGCCGCGGTACCGGTCAGACATTTGCAGTAGAGCAGATTCATCGGGAGCAGGATCCTGGACCTTCCACAGTTCGAGGTATGATCCTAGTAGCCTATGTTTTATCTTATTCACTTTTCGATACCAGAGATTCTCATAGAATTATTCTTGTGCACACTGTGGAGAGCCATAGACTCACTGTCCTTACTTCTGAGGATACATTGGCACTAGACACTCCTTTGGGACATAGAACTATTAATGTGCGTCAGTGTAGGGAGTGCCCCCTTGAGGTTGGTGGGTGTCACTTCGTGTGCGATCTTTACGTCCTGGAGATGACAGGTTATGATGTCATTCTCAGAATTCACTGGCTATTCTCTTTTCAGGCCTTTGTCGACTGTTATCACCGCATGGTGATTTTCACGTCACCAGAGGGAAGGTCTTTTCTTCACAAGGGCGAGTGGGATGTTCAGGCGAGTTGAATCAGACTCGAGCATCATAGGCTAGGAGGAGTTACAGCCCAGATTTCTAGTCATTATCTAGATGACCAAGAGACTTCAGAGCAGATAGAGCTAATTCAGAAGAGGATGGCTACAACACAGTCTCGATAGAAGGCCTATGTCGATCAGCGGAGATGACCTCTAGAGTTCGAGGTCGATGATCGGGTTTTCCTTCGTGTCCCACTGAGGTTGGGACACAAGAGGATTCAGAGATAGGGTAATCCTTCACCAAGATACGTCAGGCCATTTGAGGTTCTAGAGAGAGTCGGGCAGGTTGCTTACAGGTTGTAGCTACCTCAGAGATACCAGGCTATGCACGACGTCTTCCATGTTTCTCAGCTTCGACGGTATTTCTCAGATCCATCTCATGTTTTTCAACCTGAGGAGGTTGAGTTGGAGCAGGATGAATCTTTCGAGAAGCATCCTATCAGGATTTTTGATCATAGTAAAAAAGTTCTTTGTGGCCGGTTTGTTCCTCTGGTACGGGTGCTATGGCAGCACGGCCGTATACAGGATGAGACTTGGGAGAGGGAGGCTAATATGTGATCGCAGTGGCAGAGTTGTTCAAGGTTTCTTCTTCTACGCGTTGCTAGGGAAATTCAGGGACAGATTTCATTAATGGGGGAAGTTTGTAAGAACCCGGAGCATCGATTTCAGGTATGGATCTATTTTACGGGCTTTTTAAGGAAAAATGGATAAATTGGAAATTTTCAGAGTACACGCCGTGTACTTTATGAGCACACGCCGGGTTCTCCCTAGCCACTATAAGTCGTGTGTTTTCCAAGACCAGGCCACACACACGGTGTGTGTCCGGAAATTTTCAGAGTACACGCCATGTACTTTCTGAGCACACGCTATGTACTCCTCTACCACTCGAAGCCATGTGGTTGGCCGTGTCTGGGCCACACACACAGTGTGTAAGGCTGATGTGGAGGTAGTTTGTTTCGGGGTATGGAAATTTGATGTACATGTCATGTACTCAAGAAGTACACGCCGTGTACTTTCTTTTTATTTCATTAATCAGACCGGGGTGGTGCCTAATGCTCGTAAACACCTTATTCTATGACTAATTCCATCCAGAGCGTCCAAGGAGGCCGATTCTTTTCTGAGCCACTGATCTGTCACCAGTTGTACGAATCGAACTCCGTCGATTGTAGAAGAATCGTAGCGGTGAGTTCTTGGTTCTTCTCTAGCCTTGTTTTCGGATTCTTCTTCTCGTGTGAGTTATCTGAGGTTGAGAGTTTTATAAGTTTTTGCAAATCTATGCCATTCTTGGTCGATTCACGGGCCGAGGTTCAAGTATATAGTTCTATGGGGATCTAGGTAGGTGGTTTGTTGCCCTACGTTGAAGTTCTTTGAGTTTTGTTCAGTGTATCGGGTATCTCGAGTTAGGTTTTTGATCCGGTTTATTTATCTTCCTTAGATTGCTTGTATTCTTGAGGATATTAGATGATTAATAATTTCTTGTTAGCATGTTTGATGATCACCCCATCGGTGATTCCCCCTTGTTTTGGATGTTGTTTTCCGTTTGGCATGGTTTGCCTACGAGGCAACCCCTATTTCATTGCTAGTATGCATGTTGACTTGATTGCATGTATTTCCTAATGTTATATTCTTATGGATTCATTTTGTAGATTTTATCCAAGTAGTTGTTTAACTTAATTAGGGCTGCTAACAGTCTATTACGCACGACTGGACTGCTCAGGGCCATGAGATCCTAGTATGGGAGATCAAAGATGGAATAGACGATTAAGTGCTTCCCTAGAGGGTCTGTTGGTTTGAGTTTTATATGCAGGACATACGGGAATCGGAATTTGTGCTTCCCAATAGTTTTCTTTGTTTACCCACACATCAAGACCACATGAGTAATTAGACGTATGTGCTTCCCCAGATAGTCTGAAGCTTTTGTTGCAAGACCATAGGGGAATTGACGTAAGATCTTCCCAGAGTGTCTGTGCCTTGTTTGATTACTAGACTATAGGGTTCTGCTAGTTTAAGCCACCCAGAGAGTTAGTGTGATCTTTGATGGTTGGTTGTGATGAGTCCACCATGCCAAAGAACAAGATTTAGTTTTATACTGCTTGTGTTAGGTAGTATTTTTAGATACATGTTGTGTTACTTGCTTATCATGGAATAAGAAAATTTGTTGGGTTTCCCTGGTTGTGTAATTAAATGAATATGTTTGGTAATTGGTATAATTTTTTACTGCATTGTTTACCTTTGCTTTTTCTATATCACTCACTGACAGTAGGGCACAAATCATGTGGTGGTTGCCTACTGGGATTAGTCTCACACCCTGTTTGGGTCCCGCTTTTTGGCCCAAATAGATTATATGGTTGTAGGTGTAGGTTGGGATTGTGGCCCTTCTAGCTTAGGTACTTGATTGCTGGTCGGAGCTGGATAGCATGGGACCGGGCCTTGGCCCGCGATGCTGCTGGAGTTGCTGTTTACATTTAGTGCTATGGTTTCAGTTGTGTTTCAGCACGTTGTTTTGATTAGTGTTTTCCATAGATACATGTACCAATCTACATCATTATTATATCAGACATTTATTTTACTTTCAGTTCAGTTGTTCCATGCTATTTACTGCTTCAGCTATTATTTATTCTTATTCTTCCACTGCATACTTTACCAAATGACGGCATAGTCTCCCCACTGACTCACCTAGGCCCTCACTGTTAGTCGGTAGCCTCTGGCATTTGGGGAAATGCGCTTGAGGTCATGTGGTGAACCGGGTACGGGGCACTAGTTATGCGGCTCCGGACTCAGGTCATTACATTAAGGAAATAATACTGGTGTGATTTTAACATGGACATTGGAATAGTAATGTGACACTAGTTTAATAAAAAGTGTTTAAAACTCAAATGCTCAAAGTACTATATTTAGACTCAATAATAAATATAATTTATTTCCAAGAGTAAAATAATAAACTAATAAATTATATAATGTTTAAACCCCCCTCTCCTCTATTGAAGATATTACCCCTCAAAACCTCTAGTTATCACACCTATCAATGATTTTGACATGTCCAAATTGTTCCCACATATTCTCCCATGCTGCTTACCAACATCCAAAAGATTTTTATATCATCAAAATACCATCACAACTTACATAATGAGGTTCTCAAGAAGATTAAATCACGAGGCAAACCCCTCAACCTTTTATTTTAATTTCATTACAACTTTCTTTCTGCTCTATTTATCTCATCACATACCCTCATCCAAATGGAATGATAACTTCATTAACAAATATTTTTATTTATTTCGTTATTCTAGATGAATAATCCATCATCATTTATCTTTTCTATTCATTTTATACGAAATATGAAAACATAATCAATATTGTGTTAATTTATTACATTTAATGATGAAAAAGTTTTCAATTTCCATTACCATATTCGAATATAGTCATGGAACAAATTTTATGGTTAAACCAGATTATAATATAATTATAATATATTATGTAATGTTCTAGAGTCATTTGGTACAAATGATATTAATTTATAAAACAAAATGAGTATATTAAGATCAAAAATGAAATATTAATCTAAAAGTTCACCATTAATGATTTATCAAATGAATAATAATAAATTCTAGAAAAAAGGCATTTTAATATAATATATCTTCATTAATAACATAAAATATCATTTCTGCAATACTATTCTAAGTGTACATGACATTCCATAAATATGTACTAGTTACCCATTCTTGAAAACTAAGGAAACAAATGCTCTTAGATGATGAAACTGAATCTATTAACCCCTCAAAAGGGAAATAAATTATCTTAATAAAGTTATAATAAACAAAATACATGTATAAATTATTATTTTTTATTTACTAATGAATGCAATTTTATTATTCAGTAAATTAAGATGAAGGGAAGAAACATTTGGAAAATAAGTAATGGGATTATACCCGTACATCCATTATTATGTTAGTATAATATTTCTATCTTTCTAACAAAATAAATTCTTTTTTATTTTTATTTAAATATTCTGAAATATATTAATATGTTCCAAACACATGTATCATGATCCATTCATCCTTATTTTTATGGTATATAAATGTATTCAAAAGGTTATCTACTCATTTCTTTCCATTAAAATATACCATGTTAAGTGAATATCATAAATTTTTACCAAATTTCATGTGAACTCCATAATACATTTTATGACCGCATTAATTTTATAAAATCACTCATTTTAATATAAAAATTTTCTTTTTTCACTAATTTATTTATATAAAATATTATTCTTTTTATGCATTAGAATGATCATTAATATTTTATTTAACCTACAATGAATTTTTTTAATTATAATTATTCTTAAATACTATTTTTATATTTTATCACATTATTTTGACATACTTTATGAAGATATATTCCAATGTTAACTTATTAACTTCCATTTATATTTTTAAATCCATTATTTACAAGAATCATTTATGATATTCTCATTATCTATGCCTCATGACATGATTATGATACCAATTCCTTTCCATGGGTAACCATTTGTTTTGTATTAGTATTTATATATGATTTTTAATGTTGAAAACATGTTCATGAACATGTTATGATGGGTAGACCTAGATATCACTCTAATTAATTGGGTAATGTTTAGTATCATTATACGTTATGTGCAATGGTCTTGGTGGTTAGCCTTGACTTGTGATCCATGTGTAAAAGTATTCATAGTTTTCCATGAATCATGATCCTCTATGTGGAATAAGCCTGGACTCGTGCTAGAGTCACGTTTTATGTTTCCTCCACATTACTATTATATTATTATTAAATGATTCTAATTTATTATTCCTTATGTTTAATCATGTTCCATGCCTTTTTAAATCATTATGTCACGCCTTCTAACCCCTGTACTATGATTTATTGTAATGTTTATACCCTTACTATGATTTTTAGCTCATTCATTTTTTCATTTTACCTCCATGTTATCCTATGTATATTTTAGGGGTAAAAGTATGTTGTGATATCACAATGTATGATAAATAATAAAATGTTTTATTTTTGTTCATGATTTCATTTTTAATAACCAAGACGTCCATAATCCTATACTTCACAATCAATGGATTTTAATTTGATGTTTAATTATGATTTAAATAATATGTGATATGTTTAAAAGGCTAGTGTTTCTATAGTTGGTATTATAATATGGTATAGTTATTTTTATAGACTATGAATAGAAAAATTTAGCATGAACCTTTGGGATAAGACTATGTCTAATAAAACATATCTAAATTTTTGTAAGTATAGAATAAGTTGTTTATCCAGAAAATATATCACTCTCTAGACACTGTATGTGAATATGGTTCAAGAATATATGTTCTTAGGAGAAAAAACTCCAATACGGGGTCTTGGGCCTAGCTCTGGTAACCTAGTACATGAAAATGAGCATTTCTATGAACTAGGTTTGACACTCCTATGGGATATTATATAGTGAATTCATAATATCATTATGAACCATTAATAAGGGAACAAAAAAATCCCATATGAAAATATGGTAGGAAATAGTAATTAGATAACCTAGATTTTATATTATAGAATCAATAGTAAAGATATACATTTCCATTAAAAGTTTATCATTGTGTGTTTAATGTTTAATTTTCATTATACATAAATATGTTTTCCATACCCCATAACTATACTTTGTTTTTTCTTAGTTAATGCTGGGAAATATATGAACAAATTCCAATAATCAATGTGATAGGAAATGTGATTATTTCCCCATTGATATTAAAACATAACAAAAAAGGATGATCATAACATCATGAAAGTTCTTGCTCCACAAACTAAATTTATGAATAATGACTTTAATAAAAATAAGAACTCTCTTTTTCTATTAAAAGAGAATGGTTATATAGAAACCTTTATATATCAAAGGCCTCCTATTTTTAGTGTATCATATGATCCCCACCATTCAGAATAGTGGATTAAATTCATTGATACGTTATTCTATGTCCTCCAGTTCTTAGATTAAGATAATGTTTTTCTGGAGACATTTTGTTTTGATGGGAATCCGATCATTGGTGGAAAATGATCAACAATATGAAGTCCAAAGTCAATATTAATTGCACAATTTGGGAGGAATTCATGGAATAAAAAGTCAATAAATATTTCCCCAAACCCTCTATCTCATGATGTAAAAGTATTTCCTCACACTTAGGTAGCAGTAAGATAACTCTATCATGCTGTGTGAAGAAAACATTGCATGGATTCCATGATACTCCCCCTGACATTGTCATTAACAAAAAAAGTAAGGTGGATTTCATCTTTAACGATGTAATTATTAGTATAAAAAAATTTATGGTGATCTAAAACATCAATAGTTATGAGGATATTGTATGTTGTTACCTTAAGGAAAATTTGGAGATCATATACATTCAATGGTCCCATGGTGCCAGTAATAAAAAGTTGAAAATGATGTCTAATATTGGTGGATCAGAAAATAAATCCCATAATGTAAAAAAGTATGAATGTCCCACATGTAAAAAATTAGGATGAACAATCCTAGGAACTATATAAAGTGTACGATGAAATTATTAAAATGAGGAATAAAGGGGAATTAGTTTATGAAATATCAAAGGAATATGAAGTGTCCCACTAATATAGAAGAGGATATAAAGGTTCATATATTCACTTAGCTAGTAGTGATGTGTTTCAACTACAAGGAACATGTTCATTTCATGAAACAAATCCATAGGCCTATTTTTATTAGAATGTAATCAACAAAAACCTCTATGTCATAATGGAAGAGTATGTGCTATCACTACTAATGAATTGGATCTGGGAAACAATGTGGCAATTGGTATATTGTTTATTAATTCAATAATAAACAGAATAATATTTGGATTTGTTTCAAAAACTTTTTTCATATCTTGAATATTTATTAAAAATAATCAAACACGACATAAAAATATTGAGGGTAATTTGTTTAAGGGAAAAAGGATACAATTATTTCATACAGTGAACATAAATATTTTTCCGTTAATGATAGTGGATTGACACTCTTAGAAAATATCTTCATACTCCATTCAGTACAGTATTAATGTTTTTTGGCATGAATTATATATCTTTAAACAAATCAAATGTCAACTGTCGGGAAAGGGAGATCCCCCTTCACACCACAAAGATACATTCAATTATTTAAAAGTGTAAAGGGTAAAATGAATCTCTTACAGAATCATCATATCAAATGTGAAAATTACTTCCTTATAAAAAAGAATATCCCACTAAAAGGAATGATAAAAAGGTTTGAATCTTTCTCAAAGGCATTCCCATTGTGAGGGGTTACACTAATGTATTCCTTGAATAGTTTCTTAGAATTATTTCTATTCAAGAGTTTGAGTTCAAAATGGATATTATTCCTAGATCATTTCCTATATCAATGAACCATTTTATAATAGCCATCACTGATCTATAAGAACGAAAGAAGCCATTAAATTTTAAAAAGGACATGGTTTTTATAGGTAGGATTGCTTCACCATGAGGTGTAGTAGTCCTCTTCACCATGTATAAAGATGGATCAATGTTCCTATGAATATATTATAATGATCTCAATAAAATCATTATAATGAACAAGATACCCCTTCCATAGATTTATTTCATGTTTGACTAGTTATGTGGGCCATTTATTTCTCAAATGTGGACCTTCATTCAAGATATCACCAATTAAATCTGAGGAAAAAATATATTCCCAAGACTACCTTTCTAACCAGGTATGGAAACTATGTATTCATAAAGATGAATTTAGAATCAAAATTACTACCTAATGTTTCATTTATTTAATTAACAGAGTCTTTATAGATTATCTCGAAAAAAATTTTGTAGTATGAGTTGAGGATATTCTTCTATACTCCAAGAGTAAGGATAAACATGAGGATAATTAGAATACTACACTGAAGTATTTTTCAAGGGATAAACTATATGATAATTAAAATTAGTGTTATTTATGGATGGATTATGTATAATTAATGGGTCATTTTATCACTAAAAAAGAATATATATGGACCCTTCCATAATAATGAAAATCAAAGAGTGGATGATGATAACATCTTAAATCAATATCCATAGTTTCCATGGCCTATAGAGGTATTAATAATATATTTTTATGACCATATCATTATGGTAAAACTCAATATCCATCTTATCATGGAAGGGAGTGAAGATTTTTGGGACTTGAAAATGGGAGGAAGGCATTAAGGATCTCAAAAAAGCATATCACTAAGCTAGTGCTCACACTCTCAAAAAAGTAGAGAAATATTAATGGCATACATAATTGCTTCAGAAAAGTGTTTAGAATATGTAATGATGAAATATGATAAAAAAATTAATTACACCTAAAAGGATCATAAAATCCATGAGAAAAACGATCCCACATATGAACTATTGTTGGTTGTTGCGATCATTTCATTGAAAATCTAGTTGAATTATCTCTATGGGATTAGTCTGAGATATAATCTAACCACAAGAGTCTCAATTATATAATCACATAGAATAATCATAATATGTGGAAATTAATATGGTGAGATATCATAAAATATATTGATTTCTCAATACACTACCATCCTGATAAATTAAATAAGGTTCCAGATGCTCTACGTATTATGTATCTTGCATCTTTATTAACGATGAAAATTGAAAATTACCCAATATTTTTATAATTGAAATTGATTGACATTAGAAAAATTATCGAAGGAACTTCATCAATAATTTATCAAATGATTTCTCAACCATCCCTTATATACAAAATAAAATATGGTCAATGAAATGGTGTGGATATTATGAAAATTGTGGACGCTTTCTGAAATCAGAAATCCACTAAGTTCAATATTGACGAGGATAGAGTCAAATTATTTGGGTAATAACTATATGTAATATACAATAAATACATAATGAGATTAAAAATTACACACATAGATCAACCATCACAATTCACCCAAGGATATCAATGTTGTATCGATATGTCCAGGATAATATTTTGTGTGATAATATGAAATAGAATATCACTATATATACATCAATGTATCAAGAATGTAAACAAGTGAATGCTTAGAGGAAAAAATCTAAAGGCTTGTTGAAACTATTAGCCACAATAAGAATGTAATTGGTAAACATCACCATTGATACTGCCACAGATATCCTATAACATTAAATGAAAATAATGGTATATTGGTTATTTTAGATCACCTTACAATGAAAGAATACTTTATTGCAATTGGAGAGGAATTATCAATCGGTGAAAATTCATAGATATACATCAATTAAGTGGTAAGGATGCATGGAGTAACTCTATCTGCTGTATTTGATGGACATTCGATATTGCACTTAATGTTCTCTCTAATTCTCCAACCTTCTCAATGAAATATGTTGAACTTCAATATGTTCAACCATCCCCAAACTCATGTCCAATCTGATCAGACTGTTTAGACACTAGAAGACTGATTGAGTTTGCATTCTATGGTCTCCAAAAGAGTATGGTACTGAAATCATCCACTAGCTAATTATTTTTTAAAACAATAGTTTCCACTCATGAATCTGAATGGATCCATATGTAGCTCTTTATGGGAACAGGTATAGAACACCGTCATGTTGTGATAGAGTAGCTGATCGTAAGATTCATGGTCTTTAAATGGACAAATAAATGGTTGTAAAGGATAAAACCTTTAAACCCCACATTAATAAATCTGAATGATGAGAAATGTGTTTTGAAAAATATCCTCTATAGTACCTTAAGATTAAGGTTAGTGACATGGTATTCTTTCACATATCACCATTGAAGTGGATCAAGATATTTGGGAAGAAAGGGTTGCCAATCCCAATGTACATCAACCCCTTAAAGAGACTTGATCATGTCTGAGCCATGTACAATCAACCTTCACTCCCACACACCATGTCTCAAGTACACAATGTTTCAATGTATCCCTCTTATGGAATTACATTACAGATCCTGCACAGGTACTAACATTAGAGGTGGTATACTTGGAGAAGGATATGTCTTATGAAGAGCATCTAGTGAAGATCGTAGATCACAGAGATAATGTTATTTGAAAAAAGCCCACTCACCTGGTCATTGTAAATCATTATAAAGACATGTATGATGATGAAACAAAGGAACCAAATCTAGAAATTAAGGATAAGTACCCACACATGTTTTCACCGTAGTATTCAAAAAGATATTTGGCGGGTGAAATTTCATATGGGGGAAGAATGTAATGACCCAACATTTAATAAATGGAAATCTTAAACTTTTAGTTCATTAATATGGTGTAAAAACATTATAGAAATCAATTCATGATTTATAAATCATAAAATATTGAAAAAATTATTTGTTCTAGAAGTTAAGGAACCAATACTGATAAAATAAGAACATAACCTTCGGAATAGTAATTTTTCCTTTTTGAATATTGAACCTACAAAAAGAATTGTAACCTGAACAATTAATTTATAAATAAATTTTATCCATCTTATAACTAAACATATAAAATAATTATATAATAGTATAGGAAAATAAATATTTTTAAAATATTTTATTAATAGTTCATATTTTCATAGGTCAAAAATATTTAATTAAATTTATCATTAATTTTTAATTTTAAAGAAAATCTATTTTCATAAAATTTATTCATAAATTAATATTTTCATTTCTTAATTTTATAAGATAATTTTATGAGATATTAGTTAATTTTTAAAAGTGATAGAAAATAATATTTAATATTTACAGGCATATTTTCCATGTAAATGATAGTTTTATGTAAAAAAATATATTTCTCAAATTTAGAATTATAATCTTATACAATGGAATAATTTTTTTTAATATTTACACATCACAAAATGGTTAGGGTAATTTTGGGGGTTTTTCTAAAATACATGATTTTTTTAGGAATAGTGAAATACAGAAATTTATGATATATGTATTATAATATAAGACCCTATTCATTTATTCAGAGATGATACAGTCATAGATGGTTAATTATAACAAGATATAATTAATTTATTTAGGCTCATGAGTAAACTTTATTGATTTTATTGAGAAAATTAATATTCTAATGAGTTAAATAATGATAAATCACTTTTATCTTCAACTATAAATACCTCCCCCCACCACTTCTACTCACACATCTCATGACTTTAAACATTTTAAAATTCTTCTCAAATTTTATCCTAATACCCTAACCCACATCTGTGATACTTTACCATAATAATTTTTTGAAACATACCATTATGGACGTTCCAAGGAAGAATGATTCAAGAGGTAAAACCTGCTTCCTTTTCTTTGAATCTTTTTTCATGTTCCCTTATTTTCTTTTTCTCTCATAACATCCCGTAATAAAAATAGTATGATTAATCTTGTAACTTAAATATGGTTAATATTTTCTTCTAATGGAATAATATATCATAATATTTATTTACCCCTGCATTAATTCTAATAATGAAAACATTTTTTATTGTTTTAATTTATCATATTCGAGGAGGAAAAATTAATAATTTTATATTTCAATATTCATGGATGTTAATCAGTCAATTTTTATAGTTGAAATGGATTATAATATATGTATTATATATTAATTAATGTTCTCTAATCCCATATTACACATATTATTAAATTATAAAATAGAAATAGTTTCTTATGGTCAAAAGTGAAAAATTAATCTAAACGATTATAATTAATTATTTATCTAATGAAGAAACCTAAATTTTGAAAAAAATAATTGAATTATAATATTAAATAAGTTTATTATTAATATATAAGTTCACATTTGGAAAATTTCTCTCATTATATATGATTTTCCATAATCATATACAAGTAAACATATTATGAAAACCAATAAATCAAATACTCCCAAATGATTGAATTGATTCTGTCAACCAGTCAAAATGTAATAAATGAACATAATAATAATATAATAAATAAAATACATGTATAAATGGTTATATAATTATTTATTAATTAATATAATTCAATTATTCAGTTCATTATGATCACGTGAAAAATGCTTTCGGACAAAAGGTAAGGGATTCTACCTGATCCACCATTATTCCAACAGCTTACTCTTTCTAACATTATACCGAAATTAAATTATATTTTCTAAAAAACATATAGATGATGTGTATATGTTCGAAATTCATGTATCATGTTCCACTCATCCTTATTTTTCTGTTATATTCATGTGTTTAGAAGGACCCATTCTCTAATCATTTCCTTAAGAAAGCTCATTGAAGGAAGCTTCTTAAATTATTTTTGAATTTCATGTGAACTAAAAAAATATAGTTTAAGACAACATTAATTGTATAAAATTATATTTTTATTATGAAAAAAAATCCTAGTTAAATTGTGGTTTTATATAAAAAATTACTCTCTTTTATTCATTAAATTTTTTATAAATATTTTCAATAAGCCACAATAAACTGTTTAATTCTAATGATTCTTAAATAAAAATTTTAAATTATTTCAGAGAATTTTTATATCTATTATTATGATATATTTATATTTTATCTTATTAATTTCCAAGTATTTTATTAAATCTATTATTTCATTGACACACTTTCTATAAACTCATTTGTTATGCCTCTTGACAAGATTATGATATCAATTCTATTCCATGGGTAACCGTTTTGTAATTTTTGAATCCTTATGAATGATTCTTCATATAGAACGCATATTAATGTACATGTTGTGATGGCTGTACCAAAATATCACTCCAATTAATTTGGAAATTTTTATTCACATTAGATGCTATGTGGAAAGGTCTTGGTTGTAAGCCTTAACTCGTGCTCCATGTGCAACATTCCTGGTTGTTAGATTTAACTATTTCTCTCCTATGTGTGAATAACCTTGACTAACACTAAATTCATGTTTTATGTTTCTTACAAATTACTATTATTTAATTATTCTATGATTTAGTGTCATTATTCAATATTATTTTTCGTGTTCCATGTCTTTTTAAATTTTTCTATTATGCCTTCTAACCCATATGCTTGGATTTACTTTAATGTTCATTCCCTTACTAGCCTTTTTAGCTCATTAAATTTTTAATTTTATCCCTATGTTATCCTTTTGTGATTAATGTTATCAATTAACATTAGGATCTCATTTTGGATGATAAATAAAGAAGTGTTTCTTTTAGTCCCATGTTTTCAGTTTTACGTATGTAGTCTTCTAAGACACTAGTATTCAAAATACATGGCTTGTAATATAATTTTTATTTATTCTATATGTATTTTAATGATATGTGTAAAGGGATATGGTTTCTATTTTAAATCCATATCCTCACATATAATTGTAAACATGATATATTGTTCATGCATTATGTAATGTCCCAGTTCTGGAATCCACCTAGAGGCGCCCTGTACCCGGTTGGTCAAATGGCCTCAAGCGCATTTCCCCAAACACCAGAGGCTTCTGACTAGCAGCGAGGGCCTTGGGTGTGATAGTGGGGAAACTATTCTCTCATTGGCAGTGTACACAACGGAAGTAAAGAAAACATGCAATAGCAAAAGTAGTAAATATCCCACAACAATGCACAAGTAAATAGAGGAAGACTAAAACAATAAACCACATGAGAAAATATGTATATATGAAATGATGCATGATACATATCTCGGAAAATAGCCAAATAGGTCACAATGCTGGAAATACAAATATTACCACAACAAGTACAAAAGAAAAGATAAATAGCTCCTCATCATCGCAAGCCTAAGTGTGGTCCCATGCGCTCCTGCTTCAAAGCAATCGAGTACCAGAATTCGAAGGGCACTTTCCCATGTCTATACCTATAATAACATAGTCTGTTTGGTACCAAAAACATGACCCAAACGGGGTGTGAGACTAAATACCAACAGGTAACAACCTGAAGATATGTGCCTCACAGTCAGTGATCATATGGCTGGTAATAACACAGTAAAAAATAAACAGTTTAGTAAATAGAAGGCATTAAACAGTAAGCAGTAACATGATGATATACAATAGAAAACAATCCAAAGAACAATAAGAAACAGCGAAGCAAATAGCTAACCAAAATAGGAAACCCTCTGGGAAGTACTTGTATCCAACCCCATTGGTCCTAACCGAGAGTTACCCATAACCCTCCGGGTAGTTCACTCAGCCTAACCCCTCTAGTTTGGTCATATGAATTTATAAGACTCTCTCGGTAAGCTCGCTCAGTCAATTCCCCTCATAGTATTGGGTATTCAGGTACTCTCTTAGGAAGATCACGCGGTCTAACCCTTTTATATCCCAAAGGAGTAGAAATCTCTGAGGAAGCTCACTCAGTTAATTCCTCCTATAGTCTCTGGTCTATCACAGACTCTCTAAGGAAGGACACTCAGTCAATTCCTTCACTAGCATGGAAAGGTTTTAAAGAAATTCAATCAAAGTAAATACTGCCTGAGGAAGCTCACTCGATCTACCCTCCCATAGTAAATAATATCCAAGACTCTCTGGGAATCTTACTCAGTTTATCCCCTATATTCTATAATGTCCAAGACTCTCTGAGAATCTCACTAAGTATATCCCTTGTAGATTATAGTACCCATGATTCCTTGGGAAACTCACTCGGTCAATCCCTTATAGTATATAGTACAAGCTTCTCACGGTCTCGTGCCAGTCAGTGCATGATAAAGCTATGAGTCCAAAGTACACCTATAGAGCTACGTGGCTAACCAAAGTACACCTGTAGAGCTTCATGGCTAATCAGTCTACAAAAAAAACGTGTTAAGAATATCTTTCCATCCTATGGTCACGAGGCTTGGAAAATAGGAATAATGGCCAAAGGCTAACAAATACCAAAGGTCATAGCAAAAACAAGGCATGGAAAAACATCCAAGTACATCAATTATAATCAAACATGATTTCTTTACCTCTACACAAGTATACAAGAAATATAGGAAAACAACAGGGGTTAAATGGTAAACACGCAATACCCTATTAACGGGTATTGATGGAATTTGCACATAAAACACAAAGACTTCGAAAGGTAAGGCACAAAACACCTTCCATGATGCTAGGTGATCAATATACATGGACCACAAGGCTTGATTTTCATTAAGATGGTGTGGATCTACGAAAATTCACAAAACGTTCAACCCATGATATCTTGAGAAATAGGGAAAATCATGGAATGAGGCTCAAGCATAATGTTGATGGATCAGGTGTCTTGGTGACATGAGGGGAGGTGGAGTTCTGTGGGACCCCAAAGGGTGTCTGGTGCTGGCCTTCTCATCTCACTATGGTAGCATATCAACAATACGGGCAGATGCAATGGTGGCTCTGACAGGAATATCCTTATGCAGACTCAAGGGTATTCTCATTACCCATGTGGAAATAGACTCTATGATAATTCATGACGCACATCTCGGCAGACACACCACACCTTGGTCTATCATCAATATAATTAGACGGTGCAAGTCTTTCCTAAATGATAGACTTTTCATTATGCACACCTGGCGTGAGGGGAACAATGTGGCGGGCTATATGGCCTCTATTGAAGTTCCTGGTACGTGGGTGATGTGACTTAATAGTGTTTCCAGTATGAAACTGGAGGGGGTGAACCTTGTACGGGGCGATTCCCTTGGGCTCCATTATTTTCGACCACCATGATATAGGTTTTCTGTTCATTTGGTACTTCATGGACCCCTTCCCCCTTTTCACTTCATGAATAAAAATGTTGACATTGGATGGAGGCTCAAGGAGAATGAATATCTCACCGCTTCAGTTCAAATGCAATTGGAAGTAGTCGATTCGGAAAACAGACAAAGGCTTGGGGCCCGGAGGACGTTTTCTGCCATAAGTGGTGCTCACTGTCGAAGAACCGGAAGAAGGTGTTTTTTTCGATGTGGCATGACCCCGGTGCGTTTAATGAAGAAAATAATGTACACGGTGTGATCTTCTGGGGTACACTTCGTGTACTTGGTCTTTCTGTACTCCGTTTTAAACAGCCTACACATCACCCCTACACACCGTGTGTGTGGCTCGGACACGGCCATCACACAGCCTGGCACATCATCGATGTACACAATGTGTATTTATAAACTAAAGGGTGTGTACATCAAAAATTTACAGATTTGCTTCAATTTTCCACAAACGACCAAAAAAGGAAAAACATACTAGAAACAATGATCTGGGTTCTTACTAACATCCCCGCTTAATGAAAATTGTCCCTGAATTTCCCTAGCGAGGCGAAGAAGAAGAAACCCCAAACAGCTCTGGCCACTGTGATCGTACATCGGCCTTACTCACCCATGTCTCGTCCTGTTCTGGCCTGTTCTACCATAAAACCAATACCATAGGAACAGAACGACCATGGAGAACCTTTATATTGTGATCGACAATGCGGATAGAATGCTCCTCAAAGGACGCATCAGCTTCGAGCTCAACATCCTCAGGATGAAAGATCTGAGACGAGTCTAAAAAGTAATGTCAGATATGAGAAACGTGGAAGACGTCTTGAATAGCCCGCTTCCTCTGAGGTAACTGTAACCTATAGGAAATCATCCCAAATCTCTACAACACCTCAAACGGCCCGACATACCTCGGTGAAAGCTTAACCTTTCTCTGAATCCTCCTATGTCCCAGCCTCGGTGCAACATGAAGGAAAACATGATCCCCGGCCTCGATCTCCAGAGGTCATCTCCGCAGATCAGCTTAAGATTTCTGTCTAGACTATGCTATAGCAATCCTCTTCCATATCAACTCTATCAACTCGGAGGTCTCCTAAACAAGACAAGGTCCCAACAAAGCTGCCTCTCCGGCCTCCAGTCAGCACAAAGGTGATCGTCATGGCCTATTGTAAAAATCCTCATAAGTTTCCATCTAAATAGTCTCCATAAAAGTGGTGTTATAGGAAAACTCCACATGAGGGATATTCCTCTTCCAAGAACCTCCAAGGTCTATAATGCAAGTTCTGTGCATATCCTCAAACCCCTAGATCGTACGCTCGGACTGGCCATCTGTCTGGGGATGGTATGTTGTACTCCACAGTACCTCTGTACACAAAGCCTTATGATGCCCCTCCCAGAACCGAGAAGTAAAATGTGCATCGCTGTCTGAAATAATGGAGTCTGGAACTCCATGAAGACGTACAATATCTTAGATGTACAACCTCCACAGCTCATCAAAACTGAAGTTATCCTTGATCGAAAATAAATGACCAAACTTCATAAGCTTGTTTATGAAAACCCAAATATGATCACTCACTCGAGGTGTCCTCGGTAACCTAGTCACGACGTCCATCGCGACAACGTTCCACATCCACTCCAGGATGGGCAACTGCTGCAAAATCCCTTCTGGTTGATGATGCTTCTCTTTCACCTACTGACAAGTATAACATCTCACGACGAAACCAGAAACATCTCTCTTCATACCTGGCCACCAGTACTAACGGTGTAGATCACGATACATCTTGGTGATTCCAGGATGAACTACCCAATGTGGGGAATGAAAATCCCCCATCAACTTCTCGTCTACTTCTACTGAAACCCATATGTGTCCCTGGAAACAAAATATATCATCCTCTCCCACTTTCCATCTAGGAAGATGGTCCTCTCCTGACACACTCTCCCACAAGACTAGGCCTTTTACGCTTGATAGCTACCTCATTCGTACCTGATCGAGAAGGGTAGAGGTAACAGCTATAGAAGATAGAAAAGTCTACCCCTATATGTTGTGAACATCCAAGTTCATCCCAGAGAGTAGATCCATATGCTTCCACTCACTGTTGGCCTCATGAAATTCCATAATCTGAGTTCTCCTATTCAACGCATCAGCTACTGCATTGCCCTTTCCCGGCATATAGGCAAGCTCAAAGTCGAAGGACTGAAGATACTAGACCCACCTACGATGTCTCAAATTCAGATCCCACTGAGTGAAGATGAACTTTAGACTCTTGTGGTTGGTGAACACCACAAAGTGATCTCCTAGAAGGTAATTTCTCAGGCACCATAAGGCATGAACAACATCTACCAACTCCATATCGTGTGTCAGGGAGTTCCCCTCATGCGGCCTCAACTGTCGAGACCCGTACGCAACGACTTCATATCCCTGTATAAGGAAGTCTCCTAGTCCGACACTTAATGCAACACAGTGGACTATATAGATCTTTCATGGCTCTGGAAATACTAGTATCGATGCTGACGTCAAACTCCCTCTCAGATTCTGAAAGTCTATCTCATAAGAATCTGACCATAAGAACTTCACACCTTTCTTGGTCAGACCTGTCAGTGGTGCCAAAAGGCGTGAAAAGTCCTATATTTGAAGCTTATAATCTTCATCTTTCCCTAGAAAACTCCGCACCTCAAAGAAATTCTTCAGCTGCTCCCAGGAAACTACGGCTCTCACTTTCTCTGGATCTACTGATACTCCCTCCTTTAAGATAACGTGAACCAAGAAATGGATTTGATACATCCAAAAGTGGCATTTCGAGAGCTTAACATATAACTGATGCTCTCTCAGTATACTCATAACACTCTCAATATGGGTCTAATGGTAGAGTCGAGTGTGAGAGTACATTGAGATGTCTTCCAGGAAAACCAACACAAAGGAATCCAACTACGGATGGAACACTCATTTCATCCGTTCCATGAAAACTATTGGCGCATTCTTGAGACCAAACGGCAGAACTGTATTCTCGTATAGACCATAACTGCACTTCATGGCTGTAAGAGGTATATTTGATGGTCTAACATACAACTGGTGATAACCAGATCTCAAATCAATATTCGAGAACACTCGATCTTCTCGAAGCTCATAAAAGAGTTGATCGATCCTCAGCAAGGGATATCAGTTCTTGACAGTCAACTGGTTCAATTTATGCTAATACACACAAATCCTAAGGGTGCCGTATGCCTTCATCAAAAACAGGATAGGTGAACCCCAAGGAGAAGTACTATGTCGGATTAAAACACCTTTCCAGCAACTCCTCCAACTGCTTCTTGAGCTCCTGAAACTCAGGTGTAGCCATCCTATAAGGAGGAATAAACACTAGTGCCGCTCCTGGCACAAGCTCAATCGAGAATTCTACCTCAAGCTATTGAGGCAAACATAAAAAGTCTTCTGAAAGACATCCCTGAGATGATCAACCACTAGAGGAATGTCTATCTGTGAAGTATCCTAGTCATCCAGATAAAGAATGGAAATATAGGTTGTAACTCCACCTAGCCCATGATGCTCTAGTCTAGCTCTACCCACCTGGACATCCCACTCGCCTCTATGAAGAAATGATTCGGCATCTGGTGATACAAATCTCTCCTTGCGGTGATAGCATTCGACGACTACCTGGAAGGGGACTAAGCAGTCCATACTGAGAATGACATCGTAGCCTTTCATCTCTAGGACATAAAGGTCTCATAAGAAGTGACACCCTGAAATATCAAGAAGTCACTCTCTACACTAACGTACACTAGATGTCCTCGTTACAAATAGTGTTTCAAGATTAAACATGTCAGAAGACGAAAAGATACAGAGCCCAAGGTTGTCCACAACATCAACAAAGACAAAACTATGCAAAACTCTATTGTCGAAAAGAGATGAATATAAAACTGACGCTACTAAGATCGTACCCCGAACTATAGAAGGGATAAGATACTGCTCTTGGTGGGTCTGCTCTGTGACGAATGTTTGGCCTGTACTGCGGCCCTGTGCCCCTAGCTAACCACTCTGAGCTGATCCACTCTGTTGTCGCTAGTAACCTGGTGACTGACCACCATGGCCACGACCTCCACCTCGGCCCGAACGGTAGGAAGATCTCCAGTTCCCTGACTGGTGATAATCTAGTGATATATCTCATGTACGTGGGGTCATAGAAGAACCCCTACCACCAACTATAGGGAAGAAGATCTGACAAAAAAACACTGAAGTTGGCCCATCTTTCCATAAGATCGGCACTCCATCGGGTCTCTCTGAAACTGAGGCCTGGTATGCCCACTCCTACCACACAAGTAGCATACAACCTGCCTGCCTGAAGATACATTTCGCCTACTCTGATCTCCTCGAGTAGACTCTCTACAACGCTTCCTGCTATCAGTAGGAGAAACACTGACTCTGGGTGTCGAACCGCCTTGGCTCGCTGCTCTAGAATCTCTCAGATTGCGCTCAGAGATCAGCGCCTGGTTGAAGATAGATGATATAAAATTCAACATGAAGATATTCAAATAGAAATGGACCTCTTGTCTGAGACCATCCTCAAACATGCTATCAATAAAAAAGTCATCACGTTCTATAATCGGTGTATAGTACTGCGGCTCAGTAAAACGAGACGAGTACTCCATGACAGAAAGTGTAACCTGCTCGAGACACATAAAATCCTTGGCTCGGTCATCCCTCAAGGTCTCTGGATAAAAGTAAACGTAGAAGATGTGTCGAAACTCATCCCAAGTTATACTCTGCTGGCACCCTGACTGTGTGATCACCTCCCACCACCTCTTGGCGGTGTCTCAGAGCATACAAGTAGCAAGCTATACCCTTTTCTCTGGAGGTATCTCTAGGTTCTCGAAGATCATCACCATGGATTCTAACAACGAATCTGCAGCCTGGGTCCTCCTTCTCTAGAGAATGTAGGAGGATGCTACTACTAGAAAACTCGCGTCAACTCAGCCATCGATGGGGAAGGATGTGACACTCCCTAAAAGGTCAGCATCATCCTCAGGATTCCTCCCTGAACTTCACATCGGCACCTCCAACGGGAATAACTACTGGTGCCAAGGCTGCAACAACAGGAGGATATGCAGGTGGTTCTTAATCAGCCATATCTGGTGTCTGATCACTGTGTGGTAGCTGACGTACAACTGGGGGATGTCTCGGAGGCATTTCTATGAAATATCAAAAGCACACCATAGATCAAGATTATCAATGATTGAGAACACAAGAGTACAGTATGGGAACATGAGAAAAGAATAAATAAGTTCTACAAAACATGACTACATAGCATGTAAAAAACTATACTGCGTGTCCTCTTAAGCCAGACACATGGGAGTTTACCTTACCAGAACTGGTCGTGTAACACACCCGACTACACAGCTTGTTGTACCTACCCACAACGGGTACTTGACCTCCATTCCCCTACCCGAGTCACCATACACGGCTAACTCACATGGTCCGACTAACCCTAGACTACACGGCGTGTTCTCTAAGGACACGACATCTACTAGGAATGGATTTGGAATTCCGTGTTTTTAGTTACACAACCGACTACATGACTGACCCTTACACGGCGTGTTCCGAACAAACACGTACCGGTATATAGAACATGGTTACATGGCGTGTTCATACTCAACACATTGTGTATGACACGAGCTTACCCGACCCGTGTTGTTCGTGACACAGCCGAGTACATGGCTCACTACTACACGGCGTGTAACTACAATACATATCGTTTTTTTGGAAATGTTTTCACCACCCCATGTTTTTACTCACATAGTCCGTGACACGGTTTAAAACTACACGGAGTGTAGTCATGTGCACGCTGTGTATTCTTGGTTTTTCTGGGCAGTAGATCAGAAACTACACCAAAGCCTAGAAAACACTAAAAAACAAACATGACGGTGCCAAATTTTGATCTGTGAGGGCCCATACTCCCTGCGAATCAAATCATGGAATCTCCTATATATCATATACAAGGGAAACAATTCAATGATCCACCATGATCGGATTCATGTGGGCCCATAACACCTCATGAACCACAACTTGGCTTTCATTTTAGCGGAGTACAATACTAACAATTTCTCTATCAAACTGTAGGGCTTCTATCAAAGAATATATCACAACAACATTCATAATCTACACACATCTATCACAACAACATGCAATCGCTAATGCACCATAGATGGAATGGCTAGTATACATGGAATCTAATTTCTAACAAGTTATTATTTGATTCATTAGATGAAATAACATCATCTCATTGGGTTTCTACAGAAATAGAACTGTAATATCATCAACAATAACAAAAAAAGGCATTCTAATCTCTCTAGGTGAAATCATGTCAACCGTAAAATCTCAAACACAGAAAAATAAAATAACGAGGGAAATTGGCTTTTCCCTGTCAACAGGTTAGCTACTCCTGGGAACAACTCATTACCATGTACTGAATCCGTCCTATCCCTGGATAAAGGCTATAAATAATAAATCAAGAGAAAATAATTCCACTGATACCACTTTGTAACATCCCGGTTTCGGAGGCCACCTAGAGGCACGCCGTACCAGGTTGGTCACATGGCCTCAAGTTCAATTCCACAAACACCAGAGGCTACCGACTAGAAGTGAGGGCCTTGGGTGTGATAGTGGGGAAACTATTCCCTCATCGATAGAGTACACAGTGAAAGTAAACAAAACACGCAATAGTGGAAGCATTAAATATCCCACAATAATGCACAAGTAAAAATCGGAAGACTAAAAAAATAAACCACTGGAGCACATATGTATATATTAAATGATGCATGATACATATCTATGAAAACAACAAAAACATGTCACAATTCTTGATATACAAATTTTTCCAAACCAAGTATAAATGAAAAGATAAACAGCTCCTCAGCATCGCAAGCCTAAGCTTGGTCCCATGTGCTCCTTCTCCAAAGCAATCAAGTACCAGAAGTGGAAGGGCACTTTCCCTTGTCTATACCTGCAACAACATAGTCTGTTTTGGCCCAAAAGCATGACCCAAATAGCATGGGAGACTAAATACAATAGGAAACCACCCGAAGATCTATGTCTCACAGTTAGTGAGCATATGGCAGGTAATAACATAGTAAACTGTAAACAGTACAGTAAATAACATGCAGTAAACAGTAAGCAGTAACATGATGATATACAACAGTAAACAATCCATAGAACAAAAAGCAACAGCGAAGCAAACGACTCACCAAAACATGAACCCCTCTGGGATGTACTCCCAGCCAACCCCTCTGGTCCTATCCAAGAAGTACACACAACTCTCTGGGTAGTGCACTTTTTCTAACCCCTCTGGTTTGGTAATAAGAATTTATAAGACTCTTTGGGGAAGCATTCTCAATCAATTCCCCTCATAATCTAGGGTAGTCAGGTACTCTCTGGGGATGATCATGCGGTCTAACCCTCTTATAGCTCCAAGGTCTAGAAACTCTATATGGAAGGTCACTCGGTCAATTCCTCCTATAGTATCTGGTCTATCACAGACTCTCTAAGGAAGTACACTCAGTCAATTCCTTCTCTATCATGGAAAGGTTTTAAAAAAATTAAAAAAAATGTAAAGACTCTCTAAAGAAGCTCACTCGATCTACCATATTGTAGTCTATAATATCCAAGATTCTATGGAAAGCTTAATCAGTCTATCCCCTCTAGTCTATAATTTCCAAGAATCTCTGTGAATCTCACTCAGTCTATCCCTTGTAGTCTATAGTATCCAAGATTCTCTGGGATTCTCACTCGGCATATCCCTTATAGTCTATAGCACATGGTTCTCACGGTCCCGTGCCATGAAGTGCATGATAATGATATAAGGCCAAAGTACACCTATAGAGCTACATGGCTAACCAAAGTACACCTGTAAAGATAATTGGATAATCAGTCAACAACAAACAAACATGTCAAAAATATCATTCCTTATTATGGTCAAGCACAACAATTATCATCAAACGTGATTAATTTACCTCTAAAAAGTATAAAATAATGGTAGGAAAAAAGAAAGGGAAAATTGGTAATCACTCAATACACCATTAATGGGTATCGGTGGAATTTTCACATAAAACTCAAAGACTTCGAATGGTAAGGCACAAACCACATACATTGATGCTAGGTGACCAATATACGTAGACCACGAGGCATGATTCTCCTTATAACGGTGTATATCTACAAAAACGCACAAAAATTTCAACTCAAGATATCTTGAGAAAGAGGAAAAATCATAGAATGAGGCTCAAGAAGAAGGAAGAGCTCACCACTGCGGTTCCAACACAATCAACAGCAGTCGATTCAGAAAATAGATGGAGGCTTAGGGACTAGAGGACATTTGCGGCTTTACGGTGTGCTCTCGGTCGATGAAGTTAAAGAAGAAGGTGTTTTCATCAATGAGGCATGCCCCCAATGCGTTTAATGAAAAAAAATAACACGACATGTACTTTTGGGGTACACGGCGTGTACATGGACTTTCCGTACTCCGCTTTAAGTGGCCTCCACATTGCCCCTACACACTTTGTGTGTGGCCCAGACATGGAAAGCATACGGCCTAGCGCATCATCAAAGTTCACGGCGTGTACTTATAAAGTACACTGGGTGTACTCTTAAAATTTCCATATTTTCCTATTTTTTTCAAAAAAGACCCGAAAAGGATAAACATACCTAAAACAATGATCCGAGTTCTTACACATTACATATTTATTTCATGATATATCCATAATTATTCTCTGTATTGGAGATTAATATAGGTACCACCCTTAAAAAAATAAAAACCATACATATTTTTCACATGAGAACCTAAATCATTCACCATATCAGATCCCATGGAATTAAATGGGTTTCATAAACCTATCATCATAAGAATATACATTGAAAAGTAATGGGATTCATAAATACCATTCCATAATAAACTTAACCAGATATAAAAATAATAAGGATAATCTCAATGAATAATATCCATAGTAAATCATAAGTAACATCAAATAATCTTATTTTAGATTGAATGTAATTTTGAAAGATAATATTAAATAATTATTTAAGAAATCATCATTTACCTTTTAAAATAATTTTCTAAATAGTCGCACAATTATAAAGGAAAAAATTTGATTTTATAAGAATCATGTAAGATTGTAATTTTAAAATCAAGTCAATAAGGCATCATGATATTCGTAATATAATCTCATTCTATATAAGTTAAAAACAGTCTATTTTGTATATTTTTTATAAAATTCAACAAAAATACTCATTTATAAAATTAGAAAAAGGAATCCTTTAAAACAATTGTGATAAAATAAAAAATTTATTCAAAATGACTCTAAAAAATCTTTAGAGATTAATAAAAAAATACATCTACAATTTTATCAAAAATTTAAAGGGTAGATAATGGCTGTTTTATGTTATACATTAAGTATAATATTTTTTTAAGCAAAATCATTTATAAATTTCATATTGCTGAAGAAATCATTAAAATTTTATTAATTATAAAAATAATATTTAAATCCAATTCTTAAAATTTTAAGTAAAACATATGATAATATGAACTCATCTCCTGCATAATGTTAACATTGAATAATCACTGAAGTAGAGGTTTTACCAAATGAATGGTAATTCAGGTCAGAAATCCATTACCACATGTAATCACTAGAATCATATAACCGGTAATAGAAATAATTATCAAATGAAAAAAATTGAATATGATGACGAAAATGATATTTATGATATGATATATAAAATATATTTATATAGAAAACACATATGAAATAATTTGTGAATAAGGAATTTGTCTCATAGAAGTAAAAGTGATATGAGAAACCCGTACGTCACGCTTCCATTTTGATTTGGGAGAAATTAATTACAAATATTTTATATTAAAATTAATATATTAAAGGTTGTTTACTCTCATTAAAAAATAATCCACAAATTTAATATTTTACATATAGGTATTTTATGCTTTCACCTTTTAACATTACCCAGCTAGAGTATTATAAAAATACTTCATAAAAGTTGTTTTAACAAATATTTAATTATTATTCATAATATTTAAAATGACCTTATAACATAATTTGTACAACTGATTCAAAATATGAAATAAATTTTTGGTTATTCAAAAAACCTATGATTTTAAATTACATTTAATATTAAACTTTCAATATGCAATGTAAAACCGTTTTATTTTTGGAAAAATGTGTTTTAAGCCATGAAAATTACTTATATAAAAATAAGTTATAAATATTTGTAAAATTAATTTAATTACATTATATATTTCTAAAATATTGTTAATTTACATTGATATTAATTAAAAATCATAATATTATATTTTTATATATATTAATAATAAATGGTATAAAATTTGGTAGTATTTATTATTCACTAAAAAATATTCATTTCAAAAAATTATTAGTAATATATATGTAAATTTTACATTATGATACCAAAAATGATGTTAGATTTTAAAAATTAATTTTAAAATTTTTTTAAAAACAACTATATTTAATTTATCATAAGAAATAAATATAAAATAATCTTTTGAGGAAAACATATATTTGAATAATAAAATAATTTTACTAAAAGATCTTTGTTTATTTCCTAAAAACAAATTAATATATTAATAATGTGTTAGAAAATTTTATATTTCATTATGGGGATAATACAATTCATTCCTTCCAATTATAGGTATGGTTATAACGATCATGTGAAAATAATAATATTTTTTAGTATTCATAACGTCGGTATTCTGTGCAACATAAGCTATCAAAAAGATTAAATTTGATTAAAAACATACATAACATTAAAAAGTGGGATGTTAATGATATTATTGTTTCTAAAAAAATATTCCACTAATAAATATGTGGTTTTAGTTTTAAAATTATTTGATTGACTGAGGAATTGGTTATTAAGACATGTTCTTTACTCAATAATGTTATTTTTTGATATGGAACATTGTTCATGAATAAAATTAATCATATAATATAAGAGGAATGAATTTTAAATTTAGTGATATGTGGGGAATGATATTTTATGGCCCTCTGATGCATCAACAGGACTCATTAGACCAATATACTGGACAAATTAAATTGGTCATTATGCATAAAATTAAACTTTCTTTCCACAAAGTCCAAATATTTGACATATAAATATGATTGAGATAATTAATTACAATGGAATTCCATTTCATCATTGAAAATTTAGATATTAATATTATCCTTGAGATAAATACATTTATATTATCGTTGGATTCAGTACATGGTCAGGTTATTGACAAAATAGAATTTGTTTCATGTTATTTACCATTCCGTACTAATTATTCTTGTTATACAAATGATTGATTCCACTATACATAACCATTAATGATAATTTGAGAAAACCATTATTTTATTCATTTCCCCATATTATGAATATGATATAATTCAATGATCTTCATTTATTCAAATCAATTTTTATGTTTAATATTTTATTTCACATGTAATATGGGAATCATATATGTATATAGTTATATAAGACTATAATACTAATCGATCCATTGTGATTTTATACCTTGAATATTTAATAATGTAATGAATTTGACACCAATTATATGTTACTGGATTATGGGTTTCTATAGTTGGTATCCAATCAAAGTAAGAAAAATCACATGAAAGTAGATTTAAAATAAACACATATATCATGATAATTATTATAATTATTTATAGTATTTCAAAAATTGAAACATTGTAGGGTTTTAGTTATGTGAGGAATTATTTAGTGGAATAATCTAAAATAAGAAATATAATAAATAAATGTAGTTAATTTTGGGGATTCCCCATTGATCATGTTAATATATTTAGTGATGGAGGAATAAATATCCTCAAAAAATAATAGAGAAGTTAAATAATGTTATTTCTAATAAAATTGAATATATTGAGAAAAAATATGTTCCATGGAAAGGTATAACTATATATTATAGTTTCATGTGATAAAATAGTTGATGTTTTAGTTTAAATCATATTCCAGTTGTAGTTGATCAACGAATCATGCCTCTTGAAAATATATTTCTCACCTTATGATAGAGTAAAAGGTAAATTTTTATAATGAAGGTGTATTGTCATAAGGATTATTATGATCATTGGTGGTTGTTGATCCAGAATAATAAAAATTATTATTTTATAAGCAATATATTCTTTAAATATGTTAATTTAATATTCTTTGATAATTATTTTCCTTGTGAGGAATGAAGTGAAATAAACTGATTGTTTGTCAATTTAATGAAAATTAAGATAATGCTAATATATAGAATTAGGAATACTTTATAATAGAATCATGGTATTTTATATTTTATTTACATAATATAACACTCTATAATTTTATGAAATATATATTTTTCTAATAAGGGTAATTTCATCGATAGCTTGGGATACAAAAAAATGAGTTTTAGTCAATTGAACTATAATATTAATATTATTATCTAAAGCAGAACATTATAAATCAATATTTAGAATGGTGGATATTAATTATAAAAACAAAAATTATTAAAATTATATTTTCTAAACAATATTAAAATAAATTCATTTGTAATCAATTTTTACTTTGATTAAATAAAAATCATTTGAATGTAAAAGAAGCCTTTTTTCAAAAAAACATCATTAATGCGCACGAAGTCACTTTATCTAAATAAATTAAAATAATAACAATTTTTTAATGTTTTTAGTGATATTTATATCATATAATTCCAATAAAATATTTAATATCCATTAAAATATTATTTAGAATCACGGTTTAAAAAAAATCCATGTTTATCTATAAAAATGAGGTTTTCCTATAAAGAGGTTACATCATGTTATGAGAATATATTTTAAACATGTTTTTTTACAAAATTATAAAATTTAACTAAAAAAATGAATTTAATTATTGAGAAATTCATTTCAAAATTATCATACAGTGGATTTTTTTATAATTTTTGAAAATGAATAATTTTTTCAATAAATTGAATAAAACACTATGTTATATCAAAAATTATCATTTATTTTAAAATATTTAAAATGTTAATCAATTTTTAAATTGTTTTAAAAAATAACATTACTTCAATTATTATATGAATAATAAAATTTACGAAATTTCAAACAATTTTTTGTTTTTTGTTTAAATAATATAATGTATATATAAAGAAGAATATTCTTTAGAAAATTAATTTTCTTCCGATCAACTGATTTAATCTTAAATTAAATTCAACCACTTATATATATTTATTTTTGTAAAATATATTTTCTATTGGGAAAATATATTAATATTTGTTAATAAAATTCCCTTAAATTTATTTCCAAAGAGAATTTTCAATGTAATAAAAAATTAATTGTGGCGTTATGAATAAGATTGGTGTATATGGGTTAAACCAAAAGATAGGGGTATTATTTCTAAAAAAATTTAAAAAAAATATTTCATTGAAATATTTATACCCTATAATATCAAAAATTATAATTTATTTACATTTATAATAAATTTTATTTGGAATGAAAATATCATTATGGACAATGTTGATAAATTTATATGTGGTTCCTATGTGGGTTCATTCCCCAACATACAAAAGGATATATCCACTCCTCTCATCTTTACAGTGAACTATTATTTCATTGAAAAAATCCTTCTAAAATAAGTACCTAAATTATTTAAATACATCATATCGGAATATTTTTTATTAGAAAAATCTCCAATGGTGCCTTTTGGTACAAAACTAATGTGATTTCCGGAGAATATTTGTAGTTTTTATTCATCCTGTTCCATTTTATTTATTTTTAAACATCCTTAAAATAAAGGAAAATTATTAATATATAATAAAATTATTATAGGTAATATATTTATATATTATAATATTAATTTTATAACCTTCATTGATATCCTCTTCTACCAATTGGGAAATGAAACCATCGATCATGTGCCCATCAGACTACCATATCAGGAAACGATGTAATTAGTTTACCATCACCACCACACACAAATGAATATGATTTTGAATTTTAATTATTTATATAATATTTATTTTACATTTATACTTATATAATTATAATATAACATCTATTTTCTTATCTTCAAGTCTATTGGAAAATTGTAATGTTTCTAATGTGTACTTGTGGACAAGCACCTCTACAAAGTGGTGTGATGAATTTTTCATCATAATATGATATAGATGGATATAATGATATTGTTGGTGGATATATGTGATATATATGAAAAAAATAAATCTATAAAAGTCATATATTATTTTATATTATTTCAATTCTATTAGTTGATAAAATGGAAACAATGTTCATGGGTACATAGAGCATATTGTCTCTATTAATGTTGTACTAAATATTATATCTCCAAATTTTTTCAATTTTTTAAAATACATATATAATTAATTTTTATGATTTTTATATAAATTTAAAAATAATAGTTATCATCATACCATGATCAATTATAATGGGACAAAATGAAAAACTATTACAATCAAGTAAATATTGAGAATTTATTCCCCAAAATATGATTTTAACATGAAAATATAAATAAACTACTAATAAAAAATAATAAATAGATCACATATGATATGATATATATAATTTTTGACAAGTAAAATAATTTTACAAAAAAATATTTATTATATAGGATTATCAAATGTGTATGAATAAATTCAATATTTATGTGAAGAATTTATATTCTCTCTATAATTTTTGGGAAAAATATTCTATATTCACCACTCATATATTTTATGATTTGTATATAATTCGCCTATAAATTTATATATCATCAATTTTAATATTTTTTATAATTAATTTTTTATTTCATATTATTTCTAATTGGGATTAAAATTCAAATGTTTTTAAAGTGGTAATAGATCTTTGTCACACTTTTATATCTGTATGACACATGTCATATTCACCACTGGTTTATTTTTGTTGTTGTACATATTACCATGGAATTTATTTTATGATTCATGATATGAAAATTATATGTATTTATATATCCATATATTTTTTTATAAGTATTATGATTCAAAATATACCGCAGTAGTGTGGGATTAATATTTTAATCTCTTTTTTTATAGGGGTTTCATACGATTAGTTTTATGATTAAGAAATATTGTAATATATATTTCAACACACTCATTAAATTATTTATAAATTATATATATATATATATATATCACAAATTTATTCCCTCCATTTTAACTTATTAATGTATTAATGATTCTAAAACAACATTTTTATGAATAAATTACTATTTTTCTCTCTTCTTTTGAAAATAATTTTTCTTCGATGCCCATTTTTTCTAAAAATCATTATTGAAAATATTTAATATTTTACAAAAAAATGTTTTATTTATTTTTACCCATGTTTATTTATTTTTAAAATGGTTTAAATTTAATACACTAAATTTTTTCTAAAAAAATAACTTTTCATTGTTTAGTAAAAATGTAATAGGATTGGTCATTTAATCATGTATGGAATGAATGATATTCTATTCCTTTATTAAAAATCAATTATTTAATGAATTTTTGACATGTGTCCAAGATTATTTAAAATGATCGAGGTTCATTAATAATTGGTAATTATTTATATTTTAAATAAGTTATTTGACATTGAGAATATTACATTCTTAAAAAAGTATCCAATTGATTTTCAAAATCATTTTACATTTAAGATGAAATTTTTTGATGTTACATATGATTTAGTGGGTATATTATTAAAATAAACCTTCATTGATTGTTATATGGATGGTTTATGATTTTGATAACAACATGTTTATGGACTTTATTTCTTTTCCATGGGTTATGTTTAGAAAACTTAAATATTTTTTATGTGTTTTTACAGGATGATGTGATGAAATTTTTTTGAACACCAATTCAACTCCATGGGTTTTTATATTATCATGTTTTTATAAAACCCATTTTCTTTTAACAAGATATATTATGATGAATTATCTTGTGAAACAAATTTTTATGATTTTCATTATGTGATAGGTGGGCCTAAAATTAAATATATATCCAATTAATTATTTAATGATAGAATAATAATGACAAAATATTTTATGTGTGAACTGGGTTTCATGTTCACAATGTTAGGAGTAACCTTGATTTAATGTGCACAAGGTAATCTGCCAACATGGTTTCCTTACCATAATGATACGAGTTAACATGGATTCATGTCATTATTGTTATCAGTAGGCATATTTTTATTTCCATAAGAATATTTTTTGATCAAATTTCATGTCCAAAAGATTATGTGTGTGTTTATCTATCATTCCCATAAGTTTTATGTGTGGGACTTAATTCATGTACGTAACATAATGAATGATTTTTTTCATATTTATATATTATCATAATGTTATATATATACAAATATTATACAAATATATGTCTTATTATAATGTTATTCATTCATGGAATATGTACATTTATTCCATTGTGTCTCGAGTTTTATGAAAGTCCTTTACTTTTGAAATGAATTATTTTTATGCGATTTGAAATAAGTTAGAGTAAACACTATGTGTTATATTACTGATCATATTTTTGTATAGTATTATTATTATTATTTTATATGATTATCGATGAAAATATAGCATTTTTAAACATACTGAACATCAATGATAACCATTTATTACATTTTTATTCCATAATTCATGAATTATGGTTTTAAACACTATATTTTTTTAAAAATAATAAATGCAGATATTATGGAAACATTGAATATAATTCATGAAATTAGAGGATTATGTTTGTTTTCTCTATTTTAAACTAAACCTATATGGTCATTAGACATTTGTTTTTGTTATTAATATAATATTAATCAGAAAATATATAATACATATGGATTGAACGAATTGGTTATTGTATTACACATCAGAAAAGGGTTGAGTAAACTATTAGAGATTATGATTAATAAACATTATTAAGAACCCCAGGAATAAGACAAAATATATGAAAATATCTTGGGGTTTTGTTAATGGATTGGTTGGGTGTTTTATTGTTGAATTATAACCCTATACCAATAATACAAGTTGTTTTCTATCCTTGAAAATTCATCATAGGGGTTATAACTTGGAATAGGGTGCATTGGGATATGACTTGGCCATCACGTGGTGAATAAATAGGGACTTAATAGTCACCGGGATTGGTAATATAGGTGGTATGGTATGAATAACATTCCACCATTGTATGTATCTTATGATTCTTTAACTGTTAATTCTAGTTCTTCACTAATATCAATTTCATCTTGGATGTTATTTTACTAGTGTATTATAGGATATAGAAATTGATAAAAAAACCAATTAATGATATATAAAATATTAAATAAAATCAAATCAAGTGTGTATATATTCTTATTAAAATTCTTCAACTCTAGGAAAAGGATCTGAAAACAAAAATATTATCATATTACATACATTTATAATGAGTTTTTATTAATTATCTACCCAATTTGGTTTGTGGTTTGGGTTTCATTAACATTCTCATGATCATTGAATTTATTGTGATTAATTAATTATGGAAATTACTTAGATTACATGTCCATATTATTATATCCACCTAATTTTATATTAATGAAAATTCTTAGTAATCTGTTATTGCAGATTAAAATTTTATTTTTTTCCATAAATATAGGATGATGTTTTAATGGACATTTTTATTGATGTTGGTGTAAAAAGACTATATTTTAATATTATAAAACCATGAATCCTGATAAAAAAATAATGTTTGATGGATGTATTTTTTTCCAAATGCAATAATGTAAGAACCTATGATTTTATAAAATATATATTTCCCAAATAAGTTCAGTCTCCATGATAGCCTACATTACACATTCTATTGAGATTTCATAAACCTAAATATATTATTACTATTAATATTTAAACGATAATTTTATAAAAACCCATTAAATTGATGGGTATGAATTGGAAAAATTAAATAATAAACTTATTTCTCTGACAAAAAATAAGACATATTCATTTTTTTATAAATTTATTTTATATGAAGGTACAAATAATTTGAGGGTTGAACACAATATTATTATGAAAAATCATTTCTAAGCATATTATGTGGTATTTTAATAATGATGAAATTTTTCCATTAGTGGTGAATGAATTTTAAAAAAATTATATTTTACAAATTCTATATAATAATTTTTCCTTCATAAATTAATTTTTATACGAATGCGATAAGAGTAAAACCATTATTTTCTTTATAATATGAAATTATTATATAAAGAGGAATCATCTTGTTCAACGTAGTTATTTTATAACTATTTTGATTTATATTTTGAAAACATATTTCAAAAAACAAATTTCATTTTTCGAAATAATCTTCTCAAAATATTCTTATACATAATTATTGATAATTTTATTAAAGGATTATTTATTATGAATACTGAAAAATAACTATTTTTATTTGAAAATATCGTTGAGTATAAATTATTTACAATGATAAATTTTATAATAAATTATTTTTTAATGAAAAATTTGATTTATTATTATAATTATTATTAAAATTTAGTTTACTGGGTTAACTTTTATGTTTATTATCTTTACAAAATCCTTTATACATAAGAAAATATATTCCCTTGTGAACCGATTTCTTTTTCATGTCCATCTCTTAAATGTTAAATTTAATTCTTCAAATTATATGAATTTATTTTTGTTAAAAATATTTCTATATTATTATATTATAATAATTAATTCTACATAACAAGGGAAAAATAATTTTTTCAGAATGACTTGTAAAAATAGTAACAAATTAATTACCACATTGAAGGTTAAAACTAGTTAAATTGGGGTGAACCCAATATTCATGTGTAAGGTTATTGAGAAAAATTATCTAAATATAATTAGTTTTCTATTTTTAAATTTTATTTTATTACAATTAAAATATATTTTTATGTATAATATTTTTTCATGGGAAAGAATTTTTCATTTTGGATTCTTTTGAGAAATTATTATGTAGTTTCCATGTGGGTTCATTCCCCTAATAGTAAAAGTATATATCATCTCCTCCCACATCCATAGTCAAATATCCTTTTATTTTAGCAAATACAAACCGATATACCTCCACTATTTCCCTCCCAATATCTGATATTCATTAATTTTGTTAAAAACCCACCTAGTAAGGCTTTAGGTATGAACCAAAATTGGTTCTTTGAAGAAGTGGAATATTTAATAATTAGAAAATTTTACTTTATCTCCTAATCCACATTCCTCAAATATAATTAAATTATGATGGTATAATAACATTATTATATGCCCATTTCTGATATAATATTATATTAATTTTTAAACATAAATCTTTCTCTTATTACATTATAAGGGAATGAAAACCATTAATCGATTGTTCGACAGACTACCACCTCATAAAATGATGTAGTTATTACCCATCACCTTCTCACATGTAGGGATACAATTATTGTATTAACACATCTATATGGTATTTATAATATAATTATACTCCTGAAATTATAATAATGACTCTACCATCATTCCTTTCAATCCTATGGAAAATGGTTGTGTCAATTCATCGTATATGTGGACTACCACCTCTACAAATCTATGAGATAAATTTATCAATTCATTTTTAATGGGACTGTAATATGTTTAATGTTATTTAATATTTGAGAAATCTTTGAAATATAAATTATTTTAGAAAGGTGATATAATATTTTCCTTTATTTATACCGTATTTTGATAAAATGCAATCCAAATTTGTGAATAGTTAAGAACTTCAAACTCCAAGAACTATATAATTTATTTTTTACCTATATCTATCATAACCCACGATTTTTATATGTATGTTCTTTTACTACATGGAGGAATTTAATTTCATAAATGATGGATTTAATCCATTAATGTTGGATCATTACCTGCCTATTTAGTGTATAAAAAATATTGGGGGTGTAATGGGGGTTCACGATACAAAAGAAGGGGAATAGGGCCATCTTATGCATGTCACACAGTTGGAACATGGTTAGTGTAAACATTGAATGGGGTAAGCCAAAACATGTGACCTTGGATAGAGGATTTTTTCATGGTTAGCGCATGGCTTTTAAAATATACACGGTTCCCATATAACCATTTGACATAGACCCCGCACGGATAGAAGTGGTCACATTGTTGGTCCAAGGTTTAGAAAACCGGACGACCAAACTATACTCCTCGTTAAAAGTGGGATTCACCTATTTACACCTCATGATGTTAATTATTCTTCCAATTTGGTTACCCCATATTATGTCCAATATCTCCAGTGTCGATCCAATGATCCCCAATCTTCCCAAATCCATATCTATTTAACTTATAGGCTTTTTGGAGTGCTATTGGGTGAAAATCATTGTTTCGTTTGTGTATAATTCATATCATCTTTATATTTCCCATATTAGGGATTGTGGATTTACTCTTATTCTTTTGAATTCCTAATACAATCTTTTACTATTGTTCCATAGGGTAGGGATTCAAAGGGTTATTCAATCTGGATCTATGTCTAATGTTCAGAGAGCATTCTTCTACATGTTTGATGTAGGCGGTATATAAGTTATATCCATTAGTCTTGATCATGATATTTGAATTCATGGTTTTCTATTGATTCTGTTTTTTCCCAGATTTTATTCCTTTGATAGGATTTCGTAAAATAGTTGGATACATGATAAATTGAACCCATCATTATTAATTTGGGATTGATTTAGGATGAAGAGACTAGTTTTGGGACACCCATGGAGTGCACTCATATTACTGAAATTGGTAGTTGTAATGTTATGAATAATTTTGATTGTGTTAAACTATTTTCCCTGTAAAATAAGTTGACATTTTAGTTTAAAATACAATGAATAACTAATGAAAATTATGTCAAGTTGTTAGAATGGAATAATGGGATTTTTAGATTAATGATAATGGGTTAAATGAGTTATTGATTATGAATGGAAATTAGTTTATTGTATAAATAATGTGAATAATGTATTGTTAAATTGGTTTATGATATGTATATGAGAATGTTTAAATGAGTTAATTCATATAAATTTGTGAATGGGTTAAATGGGTTATTACATTTTAATTGTCTAATATACTAAATGGGTTTAGGTATGAGAATAGAACTTGTGTTAACAGTTCTATAAAATGTAATTGGTAAATGTTCAAATGGGTTTGAGCATGATGGTGGCTTAAAGTTTAATGAATGTGAAATGTGAATGGATTTTATTTGGTTAACATGTGTTAAAAATTTAATTGATGTTATTGGTGTTTTATTGATAATATAGAATAATGAATCATTTGGAAGAAAATTTAAATGTCAATGAGAAATGAATTGTAAATGGTAAATTTGTCATCAAGATATTCCCTGATAAAGGTTTATGTATTGAACAATTTATGAATGGTTTTTTTGCGTATTGTTGAATTCAATTTGTGAAGTGGTATAATTGGAAAAAATTTAATGAATCATGTGAACATGTATTTGTAGTATTATTTTATTGTACATTAGTATCAATACCCATGAATTAGGTTATTCCAATGCTCAAAACCCCACCCCATAATGCATGGGTTAGGGAAGGGGGTTGTGGCTCTATGCCCCTACCAGTTTTATTCTATATGACATCCTAGGATGAGGCTCTATGGAAAGTATTTAGTAATGGATTATGAAACATTTATCAGTAGTGGTATTGGTAACATGACTTAATCACATTAGGATAGTACTTGATCGTATTAGGCCATTGTCTATATGGTGTAATTGGCTAACCCATGGAATAATTTATGAAATTAGATTTAATTATTGAAACATAAAAGTTAAATATTAATAAATAATAAAACATTAGTTGTATTTGTTTACCATTTCATTATTTAGTAATTTCATGAACTATCTATTTATACACTATATTTTCTAAAAATTTATTGTGGGGGCCTATTGGGTTTTACTGACTCATGGAACGACCTTCATTAGGTACCTGATCATATTTCTTGATTTTAGGTCCAGACAAGGTAAAACCCCTATGATAGGGACTTGAGTTGGGCTATGGTTGACTATCGATGAGGATATGGACTTGGTGTCGGGAGCCATGGTGTGATCTAATTTTTTTCACCATTTTAGGATTTCTTCACCTTTTTCACTTTCTAATGACATGTCGTATATACTATTTTGGTGTGGTTTGTTCCCTATTTGGGAAATGGTTAGTAATGCATGATTCACTTTTATTATTCCTTGCTTATATTATGAATTATGTTATCTATTTTGTATTACTATTGTAAAGTGGGTTCAACATCCACATGTGACACATTATACCCTCACTGTTAGTCAGAAACATATGGCCTATAGAGAGGCATGCTTGAGGACCTATGGTGACCTAGCTCGATGATTCGATTTTGTGGCTTCTAGTTCATGAATGGTGCAAGTTGGTATTATAGGAGTTATCTTCTCCTTTAAAAAATATGGTAATGGTATATGGGATATTCAGATTTGTAAGGTATTGAATATGAGATCATTCAAGGGATTATAATACATACATACATGGGAAAATCCCATGTTCGATGTGTAGTATTATTGTTTATGGTGTGTGTTTTTATAATTGAATGATATTTCACCATTGGGTGATGCACATGTCATGTCATGTGACTATTTTATAATGTCTTTCTCATTTCATGAATGGAACGAGGTTGTGAATTTGTGTATCCTTATAAGAACCCATGGATATAGGAGGCATGAATCATGGTAAGAACACATGTGAAGGATGTGTGGGAAATGAATGGTAGAATTAATTTTAATTTCATGGAAATTTGTAAAATGGGGCATGTAATTCAGATGATTTAGAAGGGTAAATGAAAAAAAATAACGAATGGTTGATGAATTTATCTTCAATGATAGGTTTTCTATGAGATAAAAATATTGTTCATAATAAGATGTGAAATAGGAAATGTGTCGCTCTGTGAATTAATTACATTGTAAAAGGATAAATTGATAAAATTGGGTGTCTAAAAAAGTAATTTTTGTTGTTTGAGTTGTTTTTTCAATTTTTACCTTGAACTATGGTTTTTATGGTTGAGCGTAGTGTTATATTTTTTATGGTGATCATTGGGATAGTGTATGAAAAATGGAAAATTTATAGATTTGGGAGAGCCTTCATTTGTTTAAAACCACGGATTCTTGATGTTATGTGTTCTGATAATCATGATTCGAATTGTAGTGAAATTCCCCTATGATGATTTGTGTTAGTTAGGTGACATGAGGGTGTCACTGTGAATACTACACAAATAGAGAAGAAAGAAGCCCCATTAGATGAGGATGAATGAAAATAGGACTAATTCTATGTGAAATTCATTTTTTATGATGATTATATAATAGTCCCTAGGGTGGGTCATGTCAAGAATGTACCATTTGATGAGTGATTTTTTGTTTAACACCATCAATAATTTTTTGGGGAGGGTGGAGTTGAGTTAAAAGAATGTGGAAGGTTAGAACATGGAAGGAAACCAGAAGTTAGTATCCATAGTTTTGTAAACAAACCATGTGTATGGGTGGTTTAGGCTTCAAGAGTTCCTTAGATTAGAGACCTTGATGATCCTTATGTGTTGAGATGGGGTGTTTCCCTTGTTTGACAATTAGTTTGGTTGTGGATTTGGGGGTGAGGGGTATCATATAGATGAATGGATGTGGTAACCTTTAGGGGCTGTGATCAGGCATATTTATTTGGGTTTTGGATTGGTTGTATTTGTTTGTGGTTCTTTTAGTGGTGGTTTATTAATATGGGTTTTTACCCTAGAGTAAATTTCATCATCAGTGAGTTGGATGCAATTTTCTAAGACAAGGGAACGTGAGAAACCAGTTATTGGTGACATATTTGTATTTCAATGTTTATTTCCTAGACATAGGGCCTAATGATATGTCATATCCAACCCTAGTATAGAAGGTTGGTGTCGTTCAACCCTCAAGAGAGACCCATGAGAGTGTTTACCCATTTTGAGGTTCTCTTGGGTGTGTGAGGAACATGTGGAGGTTTTTTATTTGGAAATTTCTGGTTTTTCCAAGAGTCACATGTGGTAAGGTAAATGGATTTATGAGACATTACTTGATTTATGATGATGAGTTGATAATCTAGGGACACAGAGGGGGGTATTGTGGGAAGTTATCCAAATGTGGAATATGATTTGGAATGAAAATCAAGGGTGGGTTCGTTAGAGGTTGAATAAATACACAATGGGTGTCATCAAGTTTCAAAATAATGATCATTATTATTGATTAGTTTCTCTCTTAGACAAATAGTTTAGCAATTGAAGTTGGTTATAAAGATGTTTTCAAGTGGAAGTATTTTAATGGTTACTGAAATGGATATTTTTAAAGATTGATGCGGGAAGTTAATTTAATTTTTTGTGTTGTTGATGGATACAAATTCATGGATGTCAACTTTTGATAGCATAATGACACTTGATGTTAGGGGTGGTAATGAAGGTGGGTTCTTGAGTGGACGAATGGTTTGTTGGATGAGAACATTTAGAATGACATTATTCTATGGAGGATTATAGATTTAACCATGCATTTGTTTTATAATTTTTGGTAATAAGTTAATTTTAAGGAAGTGTATTAGGTGGGTGATATGGATATGTGGGACAAGTGGACTAATTTTTTTTTCTATGGATGTTCAGTGATGCATGGATGTGCATCACTAGGATGAGCTGTTATAAAGAGGGGAGGTTGGGAGATCACAGTCATCATGGATGCATTTTTCTTATTAAATTTCTTTTTTAATCACAAAAATATTCCTAATTAAATGTTTATTGGGTGTATGAGGATGCTCATAGTGTTTCAGATGGCTGGGACATGAAGAATGGTGGAATTAGTCCGTCTTGTGCATGTTGCACAATTGGCACATATTTGTTGTAAATAATAAAGGGGGGAAAATAAAACCTTATTAAATTAAAAAATGGAATTTCACATTGTTTTTTCAAGGATTTTCAAACTATACAGGATTCCCAGGTAACTTTTTATATCATTAAAATTGGATTTTTACCCATTTACCATGTGGGATTATAAGTAATCTACCCGATTTAGTCCCCCATTTAATCTCTAGAAACACTATTGAAAAAACAATGTTCCAAAATACTTCCAAGGTTTGGTCTTCTTCTTTATTATTTTTTGGTGATATTTTTTGTAGATCAATGCTCAAAGTATGACTAATGATTCCCTTTACTAGATTTTCCATATGTGGGCTGGTAGTTTCATTCTTATACTTCAAAAACACTGAAATATTCTATTTCCATTATATCATAGGTTGGGGCTTCAAATGGTTTTCTAATCGGGATCTAAAGCTAAAATTGAATGTTTTCCTACAGTATGAGGTAGGTAGTCTACAAGATTTAACCCATATTCTTGAAGTTTGTTTGTTCATGTTTGGTTGTGATACTGGTTCTTTTTTTTCATGAATTTTATTCCTTTGATATGATTTGGTAAAATGTTTTATTAAATGTTGAATGGAATCCCACATGACCCCCATTGGATGAATTAAGGATGAATAGATCACTTTAGCGCCACTGATGGGGTGCATCAATATTCTCTAACATGGAAATTGTAATGTAATGAAAAGCATTATTTGTATTGAATTAGTTCATATGGTATATATGTTGACCTATTAATTTTAATGAAATATAGGAACTAATTATAATTATGTGTACTTTTTCTCATGACATATGTAGTTTTTTTTGTTAAATATTAATTGGTTAAATGAGTGATGTATTGTGAAGGGTAATTTGTTGACTTTCTAAGTTATCTTAGTGATTAATTTGTAAAATTGATTAATGTATGTAAATGTGAATTTGTTAAAGGGTTAATTTGTGTCAATGGATGAATGTGTTAAATTAGATGATGAATTAGAATTGTATAATATAAACAATGGGTTAATGTATGAGAATGGGAATTGGGTAAAATGGGTTATTCAATAAAAATGATGTCATGAACCAACCCGAGTACCATGGTAACCTAATAATTGATAGGGTAGTGACATAGTTAGAAAGGAAATAATAATCCCCATAGGTTTGATACAAACACCATGAATATGATCATATTAATTTTGGAATGATTTTTCCACAACCAATGATGATGAAATATTGATAATTTGTATTCATATAAAATCAAATCTATATGGAGAATCATATTAGAAGCCAAACATTCATAAAAAACCCAATGTACTAAAATGAAGTACCATTAAAAAGGGTAGATAAATCAATCCCTAGTAGTCTCATCTCTCTGAACCCAATGATCAATTGATATAACCACCCCCTAGTTATGATTTTACCCAACTCTAACATGGAACGAGATAATCTACAAACACCCGAAGGAATGATAGGTTGTTAGAGAAAATCCCAATATGGACTCACCACAGATTCTATAAGAGATGCCTAATTTATTTAACAGAATAAATATTTTAATTATAAAAATCTACGTTGATAATTTCAATATAACTTTTATACAAATCATGCATAACATATCAATGGATTGAAATACATTTATCAAATGATTCATATTTGAATTGATAGAATATTTTTAAAAATGGTTCATATTTTAATTGTTAAATTTTTTTAAAAAATGGATATATAAATTTTTTATATAAAATCATGTATATAAATCAAAAGAAACAATAAACGATTTAAAATTAATTTATATATCTATATAAATTATAAACAAGGGAGTAACATATTCAAATGCTTAAACATCATGATAAATTCTGGAAATAGGACTCCACAAAATTATGTTTACATGAAAATATGTGTATACACTAATCCCATTGGCACGAGAAAATGAGACTTCATTACCATCCTCTCAAGGATGTTACGTGCTAAATTTTAGTTTTGTAACATTTTACATCATTGAGTGTTGTCCTTGTATCTCACAAACTACCTAAGGAATACATGATCTCTATTAAAATAATGGATGGGTTATTTATTTTGAGACATCACAAAATAAAAATCATCCCATTCACCTTTTCAAATATTATAAATTTTAATTAAAATTTTTTTTAATGAAAAACATTCATTTTCCATGAAAATACCCAAATGATTCTATCAAAACTATAAAATGAAGTTTTTCAAAAATAATAATTTGAAATAAATTCACAGTTAAATTTATAAATTCAATTTAAAAATTTACATTATTCAATTTAAATTTTAAAATATTTTACTAAATTTCCGATATTTAAATTTATCAATTTAAATTCCACCAAATTACATCAATTTTAAAATTACACCCCAATTTAAAGGAATTAGTGGTTTTCATAATTTAATGCCCAAATCAAATGTCCAATATCGAATCCACTAAACTATTGGGATTGGGTTTTCAAAAATAAAATTTAATTTGAATCAAATCACACATGTTCAATGAATTGTAATTTAATCAGTTCAAATTATTTTTTTTAAAAATGTCAACAAAAACAGAACCACATACCTCATGATCTCTAGATCTCAAATCACAAGTCCCAAACCCGAATTATATAATTAATAATAACAAAAACAATGATCCAATAATTAAACATTAGTTTAAGATCCAAAATAAAGGTTTTAAGGTCATCCCACAACATAGAGATCCAAAATACCCAAGTAAGTTTATGGGAGCGAGTGGGAGATAGAATAAATGAAGAGGAAACCTACCAAGAGAGGATAAAAAATGTTATACTAGAAATGATTAATTTTAAGAGGAGTGTCGATGGTTAAAAAATGCACTTGGGATCTTTCATATATGGTTTAATTGATTTGAGTGGTAATGATTCATTATGTACCTTAAATGGGGGTTTCAATATTTTTTAAATTTTTTTGGGATTTAAAATCCCATGAGCCTCGTTAGCTGAGCAGATGATATTATTACCCAAACATTGTTAAACAACATTCCCCTGATACAGTATATAAATTTATAATTATGTAATATTGTTAGAGAACCACATTAACTTATTTTTTTGGTTACACATTATTTATAATATCGGTAATACTCATTAAAATTGATAATATATTTTTTGATTAGTGATCACATGATTTGAATATATATCAGATTTAAAAAAAATCCAATTGACATAGTCAAGGGATGTGATGGCCTCAAAAATATTTATTGTACCCTATAAATCCCATTTATATGATCTTCTAAGAGAGATAACTTATCTCGTATTTTCACATTACTAAACCAAATATGAGATCTATCAACTTAAGCATGAGTGAAATCGTTTTCTAGAGATGATCACGCTCTTTGAGGCCACGATTTAAGCCATGTTCGTTGAACCACCCCTTGAATGCCCCACAATCACGCACCTTACCCTTAGATAATCTATTGGTTCATTAAATAGATATTTATCCTTAAAATAGAAATGTGATTCTTTACATTATTTTCTATTTAATTATGAATATAATTTCATCTTATTATTGATACTTTATAAAATATTTTTATATAAACCACAAATAGTGTTTTTTTGTAATATTCACATTCAATTAAGAATTTAATTTTGTTGAATTAATGTATTGTTTTACTAAATAATATTATACTATAATATTAATATTGAATAATATTTATCAAATATAAAGTATCTTATAATATTGATGCAGTAAATATAATATTTACAAGTGTTATAAAAGTTTTATTGCCCAAAAACCCAATATTTTCATATAAATGTTGATTTCTATTTTATAATTGAACATTTACATATTTATAAGTTTATTTAGATAATATGAATATTATTTTTTAAATTATAATGAAGAAATTTTCCAACAATATATTTTTCATTATTTTTTGATACAATTAAAATTTTGGGTAACGTTTAAATTCCTTATGAATATACAATGTGTATTATGACATCATAAAGACCAAAAAATTGTGTAATAAGTACTATATATGGTATTGATGACAAAATATATGTTTTACCTTCAAAATAATGGGATGTTTAGTCTATTTTATTTATTTTGTAAACCCCTTGTAAATCTTTAAAACCCACATATATAATTTAATTTTTTATAACTATTTTAAAGAGTATGAATCACCTCCATATAATAAATGGATTTATTTTAACATGTTCTCCCCTCAACCATATACAATTATTATAAACACACAAATTTGGAATAAAACTCAAGCACTATGCATGTGACGTTTTTTGTTTGGGTCATTCTATTATGTAGAGACCAAAACCTATATAATAAAGAAATCCCTCACTTTCAGTATATAAACTCACCCATTATCTGATTTATCTTCAGTAAAACGTTGTTTGAATAATCTATACTCTAAAATAAAATATTTTGATTCCTCCCAAGGATCCCTCAATCTCTATAGAATCAAATTATAAGGATTTCATATCACACACACAAGTAAGAGATTTATCTCTTCTCATTTCAATTTAAGCACCTCTTTCTATTATGCTTTTTAGTTTCTATTTATTTTTGTTTTTGTAAGTTTTACTACAAATCCCTTACTTAAGACTTTAGTTCAGAATTATTAGACACAAAATTCATGCCCATTAATCCCTACCCTGGTACTTTATGTACATTTGTTACCATGCCGAATTTTTGTGTGGTATCATCACATTCTCATTATTATTCAAGTTTATTTATTATCTCATGCCATATATTTAAAATTAAATATGTTGTAAAATGTCATTAAATGTACCTTTTAATTCCCATTTTATATCCAATTCATTAGAGAACCATTTATCTTTCATCATCCTATTTTAATAATTTTTTGGTGACGTTGGTATGATGCAAAAATTTCACCATTATTTTCCATTTAATAATAATTGTATACTAAATACCATTCACATTTTTATCATCTGTGTTCTGATTTATGAACTAATACATATTTATTGTGGACATAAATTTATTTATTTTACACTGAATGATCATGGAATAAAATACGATGATAAATGATTCAATGATTTTTTATCTCTGTGGAACACTTAAAAATGAGTATTAAATTTACATGACATGTGAACCCAAAATTACATAGCATTTCCTTGAATTGGATAATGATTAGTATCATGGAATGTCTTCTTGGGACATTGAGTGAACTTTTATACTTTATGGTACTTTTCCTGTCATGTTCTCCTTGATTTTATCTTTAACTTTTGTTCATGATATAGTGTTTTATATTGTTTCCACATTTCCCATGTTATTATTATAATGTTTTATCATTCCCTATTATTAATGGATTTTCATTTCCAATTTTTAAAAACATTTTCAAATGTGTATTTCATTATTCCATGGTCATTCCATTACATGGATTTATAGTTCACTCATTTATTATGTGCGTTCACAAGTTAACCTATGAGCTTTTATGTGAGAGCATGTTAAGGATGTTTTAAAAAAAGAGGTTGTTTTTCTATTATAAATTTCTATTTCATGTACATTATTCCAAATAAAACTAGAGTTACTGATCTTCCTAGAACTATTTAGAACAATTTTTTGTAATAGATCATGTATTAATTTTAAAAAACTAGATTTTTGATAGTTACTATTAGAGGAAATGTTTATTTATTGGATTATCGTAAGAATACTCTAGTGAAGGCCAATAGAATAATAATATGTATAACAAAATATCATTGTATTTTGGTAATTATATATTAAATGGTTATTTCAAAAAATACGTCCCGGTCTGGATACTACATGTTGACATTGGTCTAGAAAAAAATGTACATATGTGTTACAACGTTGGATTTGTGTTCCAGGACTAACTCAGTGTATCCTAGTACTTGAGAATGTGCATTACTGTACATCTAGTTTTAAAATACCATGTGATATTCATTGGAAAAAATTTATTCCAATTAAGAACCATTATTAAGGGAACAAAAAGTTTCCATTAAAATATATTTTAGGAAATAGATCATGGATAACATAGATTTAATCCTAGAAACTCACAAGTCAAGAAATAAATGTAGTTTATGATTTATCACTTCAATCTCTTTAGATTAACAGTTATGTGGTTAATAATTAAAATAATCCACCATAATTTATCTTTTATTCTAGAAAATGACCTAAATTATGAAGAATCATGTAAAAATTCAATGAGACGAGCAATGTCATGACTTCCCCAAAGAGATGGCCAAACCAATGGGAGCGAGAATCAAAAAATCAATTACTATACTAAATTATATTACTCAAATAATTAATATAATCACATATTATGATGAGTTCCCAAATCCACCTAAGAGGGTAAAAGATACAAATGAGACCTTTATGTGATAGGAGGCCTTTGAAATTCAACAGACTATCTTACCCCATAATCATATAACAATGGATTAAATCCATTGATCTGATCATCTCCATCCTATGATATTCCGAAAATGAAAATCATCTACTTATTGTTTATCATATAGATGGTGATGATACTTAGTAGTTTACATTGATTACAAATAAAAATTCTGATGAAGATATCAATGTAATGTGATGGGAGGAATTGTCGAAGTTGTTTTTTGATATATATGTTCCTCTCACCATCAAACATAAAATTAAAAGTTATTCCCCTAACCTCAAGAATATAACAAAATGAATCTATTGATGTGTTATAAGAAAACATCACAGTACATGCATGATATTACTCCATATGCTTCGTTACCCCAGAATGCAAGGTTGACCGGTATTTTGGGTGGATAAAACATAGTATTTGAAAATCCCTGGGGATTAGCAACATTGATAAATATAAAGAAATTGATTAAGTTATACCAAATTCAAAAAGGAGAACACTGAGTCACAAGGGTATCAAAGGGATTATAAATAGGGAGTAGGGGTTAATTCTAAAATTTTGGTGGATAAATATGATGGTGAAAATAAATTAAAAAAACCCTCGTGTAAATAGTGTGGAAAGAAAGACCCCATAAGTTGGCTAAGGGGTGATGAAATGATTGTGGTGAATGAAGAAAGACACTGATATTGTGATTACCTACATGAGAAACCTACTAATATGATGTAGAAATGAATGCTTTAGTCAACCCTTATCACATTATTCATTTCATAAACTACTAGGAAGAATCGAACATTAAAAACCATTGAACTATTCATCATATTTTCAGTGACAATGAAGAACCTACAATGATGCAAGGGTGAGATTTTTCTATCACAACTTTTGACATGGATCCTATCAATGAAGAGGGGACAGAAACTCTACTTATTCATTCAATGGATCGACAAAATACATTGTGATTTATGTTCTAAAAAATCATTCATATCACGAATATTTAGCATAACTATTATGAAACCACCACAATAAATGGACGTAGAGATGTCAATGGAAAAGGAAAATGGGGAAATTATTTCATCCTGAGTATATAATATCCCCATATCACAATTTTTGTGAGGAAATTTCCAAAAATCCTTATCATACTCCCATAAATGGAGATTAAATAAATTCAATGCATGTATGAGTTATCCTATATAGATCAAACATAAATTTATCATATAAGGAAATAACTATTTGTAGTGTGAATAGAACCGATTTTAGTAAAAGTACAAGGAGGATGATTTATCTTCTTTATCACCATCATCAAGAGAATGGATATTATTTCTATATGACCAAGCATATCTAGATACAAAAATTTAGTCTATGAAAATAATTATGCTTTAATTCATTCCTACTGTGACGTAATACATAGATGTGTCTCTTGAGGAATTCTCTAGTCTTCCTCCTATCTGAGAGGATGAATTTTTAGTCATGATTATAATAAGGCCCCAGCATTAAACCTTACTTAAAATTGAATTAAATGAATAATTCACAATGAGGATCTTTTCAGGTTTAGTGTTTTAGAGAATTAGGACATAACTATTACATCTCAAAAGATTACAAAGTAGTCACTTCTACTAAATTTCCATAAAATAAACACTCTTAAAAAGAAACATGTATAGTTTCATGTTTAAGGTAGCAAGACTTTCCCTTGATCCCATCCTTGACCCTATTCCATGCTATGTCCTGTGAAAAACATTTCAAAAACATGGGATGAGCATAAAAACTCAGTAAGGGATACACAAAGAATAAAAACTGTTAGTTTATCAAAACAAAAAGTAAACCATGTATACTTTATCAAGGTAATACTCTTAACCTTTATGAAGTAGTAAAAACTCTTCACTGAATAAAATATCATTACTTACCTTTTTGTAACCAAAGGATTACCATAAAACCCATATGAAGAACACATAACATATATAAAGGTAACTTGGGACATAAACATACTTAAGTGGAATAACCATACGGTCGACTCCCACACATATCACTTAATGGAATAGCCATACGGACAATTTCCATACAAACTTAATGGAATAGACATACGGCCGAATTCCATACCCAATGCATTGGAGGTTATAACGTAACCACCCGTCCTGGTATTCACGGCACCACCCGTCATATGGTTTATAACGTACCCACCCGTTAAAATGTCCAAGTACCAATATAAAATCATAAAACATAAAACCAATATAAAGGAATGATAACATTTCCACATTTCAATAACAATATATCATAAATATATTGACATAATTGAATCCTTTACCAAAATCATTTTCAATACCAAAATACATAAAAGAGTATATGGTATTTATTTCATTTAAAAACATTACGGCTTGTTGAGGAAGCCAAAGATCAAATAATACTCGCGGCGGCGGAAAAGGTCGTTGTCACCGCGTACGTTAAAAAAACATTCCTTTTTGTCGTTTAGTAAAACACTTGGTAGAAAAAGATTCCTTTTTTATAAAAGTAAAAGTAAAAGGGGTTTATACACTGTATAAAATAAAGTTGTGTATAAAACAAAATATGCCTCAATGAAAGGAGATTGAGACGAAGTCCCTTACCTTGGGTCCGACTTGGCTCGATCGTTCTTTAACGTCCTGAATAATAATCATGAGTTAATTTCTACTTGATTAAGAACCTTTTTAATGTTCATTATTCCTTTTATATCACTTATTTCCATGTTATAAACATTATGTAACCATTTAAGTTAATAATGTTTGTTTTGTCGATATTTGGTTCTTAAGTCGAAGTGGACTTCTTACAATTACATGTTGTTCGTGTGGTCAAAGGTTCTTTATATCCAGAATGAAATTCCTGATTTGGTTATCTTATATATCATATATATCCATCATATACATGTATTTATAATATTACATAATCATTTAGAGGTAAGAAATGAAATGCACCGTTCATGGACACGGTAAGCCGTACGTACGCATGAACGCTACATTCATTTCTTTGTCATATTAATGGAATTAAAAATAAATGAGAGGTATGTATATTTTAATTCCATAATTATATTCATCATTTACATATATCATTCATTATACATATCCATTATATACATTTACTTTTAATAGTACATTACATTTGGGGATAAGAAATGAAATGTACCGTTCATGGAGACGGTAAGCCTTATGTACGCATGGACGCTAATTTCATTTCTATATCATACTTTAATGGAAAGAAATAATAATTAAATAGATTTGTATTATAATTCCAGTATAACATCATATATAATAACTTTAAATCCATCCTTTACACGTCCGACATATGGCATTAACAAATAACATCATTTTGAGGGGGCGGTAGTCCGCACTTCCATAAATGAAGATATCATGTTTACCCATAATGTAAACCATAAAGGTATGCCCAAAATGAAAAATAAATAAGCTTAAGGAAAACCTAAAAATATTATACATCATATATAAATATAGTGTCATCATAATGGCCACCTTTGAAGGTGTTAAAATAAGGTTGAACAATAATCGTTTCGGGAGGCAGAAATTCGCCATCCACAGAAATAGTATGTTCTTTAACCATTAGATGTAGGTGTTTGTAAGTGTAGCTCTAATACTTATTATAACAACATCCTAGTATATTTAGTATACTGGAGTTGTTACAAAATAAAATAATAAAAAGCGTTTAGGGGGTTGGAGAAGCAAAATAAAACAAAAGGACTCAAAAGAAGACATTACCTTAAAATCTGGTAACTCCCCTTGGTTTGAGCTGAAAGGCTTCCTTGGGAAGACTTCTGCCCAAATTGAGGCTTCAAGGAGTAAGAGAGGGATGTGGAGAGACAAAATGGGCAGGGGTTGACTGTGCCAAATGCTTTGGGAGTGTGGGAAAAGAGGTAGAGGTGGGGGCCTTTTATAATTGTAGAGGAGGGGCACTCTTGGAAAGTAAAGATATGTTACTTTATTTTAAAAAGAGATTCGGATTCAAAAGGTCCCACATTGATATAATTAGAGGATAAGGTGATAAGGGTTCTAAATCTAGTCATCCAATAGGTTTTGGCCATGTGTAGGTCTTAGATTTTACATTATCTTTCCATTTTATTTAAATCGTCAAATAATGAGGTCATCATTGCATCATCATGATGTCATAAATAACTTAATTTATTTAATGTCTAAAAAAATTATAAAACAAATACTATGATGTAGGAAATCTTTTTAGCTTTCCAATTAATATTTATAGTCAAAAATATGATTTGTATAACACCATATAAAAATCATTTTAGTAAAACATCTCATGTGTGTGTCATTTTTACCTTAACATTAAATAAAAAGTTATTTATGTCATTTCCCAACCAAAGTGGCTCCATTGGGTCCCCAAGTTGACCCATGGCTTGTCTTGGTAGGCCATGAGACATCCAATAATGGTTGGACATGTTTCATGGTATTTTAATTTTATTATAATATCATTTTTGCCTTAAATTGCACTAATTATCTCTAATCGCGATTAAAAACTTTATAAGTTACTATTAACCAAAAAAATATTTTTATCTCATTGAACCAAATTTTACTTCTCAATTACAACCATGTATGTCGGATTTTTGAAATTCAAAACACAGAAGTGGTAAAATTTCATTTAAACGAAAAATCAGTTTTTATAAATATCACTCAGTGGTTTCACTATTCATCAAAAATTGAAGTTTTTCAGAAAAATACCAAAAATTCACTCTAAGCTATATTTGATATTCAGAATTCAAAAATGAAGTCCATTTTAAAAAATTCACAACATATATGTTGCATTAATTAATTTAATAATTAATTCCCGCTGTCAGAGCAAATAGCGTGTATTTATGAAACAATAAGTATCAAAAGATTGACACTAGTTTAAGTCCGATTTCAAAATGAAATTGATTCCAATGACCACTATTGGATTTAATGGTAAAAATATTTTCTAATTTCACTTTAAAACCAATTCAAATGATAATCTAATAATATAAATAGATTAGATTAAAAAGAGGTTTTGAATTAAAATACAACATTTGACACAATTCATTAAAAAATGAACTTTATCAGAAAGATACCAAAAACTTACAAAAAGCAAATTTTGATGTCCCGATTCTAAAGAAGAGTTATTTTTGGTCCAATAGAATTTATAAGATTGATCAAAACTATATTTAATGACGGTTCGCCGTCAAAAGGTGATAAGTGAACCATTGGTGAAAATTAGGGTATAAATGCCTAAAATTGAATTCCTTCCGTATTTTAATCCTTTGGATAAATGTAAAATCATTTAAAAAAACATATATAATCCTATTTTAGTTATTTCTATCCATTCCCACCAATAAAACGGCTACATTTTAACTACCATTTAAAATAATATTATTTTATTATTAGAGTGCAACATAAGATTCCCAAGAAACTCGTTGTTGCGTATTGGGTACGCCATCGAGCATAGCATCCCCTTTAAAGTAATATTAATATTTTATTCACAAATATGGATAAATATAAATATGTCATATTATTTATTTACCTGGGGTGTTACATCCTTCCCCCCTTTTGGGAATTGTGTTCTCGCAATTTTAAAATTGGGCTTGGAAACATCCTTGAAAGTCCCACATCAGAAGAAGAGTCGATAAAACAATAACTTTAAAATAAAGAAAGATAAGTACAAAGGTCACCCGAGTTAACCTATACTAGGATTCCAAGTATGAAAACATGTACATGGAGGAGAAAACATAGGGTCATGTTCTGATGGAGAGTGATAGAAAATATGTTTAGGAGAAAGTTAACCGTGAGAAAATCACAAACATGTGATGGGTTAAACGGTATTCGATTCCCCAGTAGGAAAATTTAATAGACAACATTTTTGTTTTAAGTTACTTTTTATTGAGGAATTTATTCATAAGGAAACATAATCACTTATCATGTTGACTTTCAACTTTTATTAGATTCCTTACACAAACTCATATTTTCTACAAAAGGCGAGTATTTAGGAAGACTTGTTCTCATTTAGAGTACTATAATCAACTTCTAGTAAATTACCTAACCCAAAAAAGAGAACTATATACTTCCCATGTCTTTAGACTTTAACCAAAACCAAAACCCAAAAGATTAGTACAAGATTAGATAACCTAGAAAAGGATAACCCATTAGAAAGAAAATCTATTCTTAATCTCCAAAATTTGTCCAACAAAACCCAAAGTTCAATGAGGACCATTCGATAAACAATTTGTCCATAAAATTCCTCAAATTAAACCAATCTAAGATTGAAACCCATACATTTTAAGGATTTAGTCACATAGTCTTCCAAGTTAAATCATAACATTTATCTCCAAACCAAATCAGTTGCTCTTAAAATCTCGCATTGAAAAGTAATTATTCTAATCACATATCCTCCATGATAGGTTAATAATTTTCATAAATAACCCAAAATCAACTTAATCTTAATTAATAAAATCATATAACTAAAAAGAATCAGTCAAACTAACCAGGGACTTCACGTAGTCCAGTGGCAGGCGATAAATACCAGTCGCACTTTGGTTGTGGGTTCGATTCCCGCAGCTTTGTTCGACGCGACGGGTTGTCACACGGTTTGCGTGTTGTCCTTTTTCCAAAACTATATAATTCTTAAATCATTCCCCAAAAAGGGATAAAATCACCAAAAATAACCATAACATAATTTAACCTCAATTTTATCTCATGCCTTTCACTTCAATCATAACATATAGTAACCCACAATTACCTCAAAAGTAAGGATCATATAAACCCAAATGGATCTTTATAAATATGTCCACAAAAGAAAAGATAAATATTCCATGAATAAAATTTTCCTATATTAAACATCAGGGTTACACATAATATAAAAAGTCTTCTAATGTAACCCCATCGTCAAAAGATACTTAATACTCTTATGAATTTCACCATAACTCATGAAGGCCGTATATATTGACATCTTACTCATTGAACATTCTTCATGATCCATTAACCATTCCTTTCCCAGTTATTCCGAAATACCTCTTTCCTACAAACAAAATCATGAATCATATCCTAAGATTCCAAAATAGGAAAACAATAGTCATGAAATAATACATACCTTTGATTGGTCATTGTCAGTTTCTTCATCCTCAATTGGAATGGTATTAGGTATTGGTAAAAGAGTATTTGTATGATCTTGGTGATCCCATTCACAAAAATTCTTAATGGGACATTTGTTTGCATAATGACCATGCACACCACATTTAAAACATTCAATTGATCCCTCAGAAAGAACTTCTTTCCCTTTCCTCGAGTCAACTGGATGCTTCCTTTTTCCACAGCAGGTTCTTTCTTTATGACCTTAATTTCCACATCTATAGCATATTTCTGTCCCTTTGAAACATTTTCCTAGGGGTTTCTTTCCACATCTTTGACACATAAGTTTTTGAACACACTTACCTTTATGATTATTACCTGTAGTTCCGTATGGATTTGTTTCTCGCATATACGATGCCTTATAGAAATCACCAAGGTTTAGGGGGTCAATCATAACTCCAGATAGTTGGTTGAGGATAAACACAAGAGTTCTCATTATAGCTCCCATATCATTCAGTTGCTCACTCAGAAAACTGTCACAGTTTCCTTCACATCCACCGTTACCTTGGTGCCTGCTAGATACATCCATTTACTAAAACCAAAAAGGGTCAGTGTGAGTATAACATCAAAACCATAATGTACTAATGAGGAAGATAACCAATAATATATTCTTACTCATTCACTTTATCTAAAACTAGGCCTCTGTCCTAAATCCTAACCATTATGGTAATGTCACTTATGCTTAAAGAATACCATAACCTCTAAAGTTATCTAAACCGACCTCTGATACCAACTATAAGGCCCCAGCCTTAAACCTTACTTAAAATTAAATTAAATGAATAATTCACATTGAGGATCTTTTCAGGTTTATAGTTTTAGATAATTAGGACATAACTATTACATCTCAAATGATTACAAAGTAGTCCTTTCTACTAAATTTCCTTAAAATAAAAACTCTTAAAAAGAAACATGTATAGTTTCGTGTTTAAGGTAGCAAGACTTTCCCTTGATCCCATCCTTGACCCTATTCCACGCTAAGTCCTGTGAAAAACATTTCAAAAACTTGGGATGATCATAAAAACTCAGTAAGGGATACACAAAGAATAAAAACTGTTAGTTTATCAAAACAAAAAGTAAACCATGTATACTTTATCAAGGTGATACTTTTCACCTTTATGAAGTAGTAAAAACTCTTCACTGAATAAAATATCATTACTTACCTTTTTGTAACCAAAGGATTACCATAAAACCCATATAAAGAACACATAAAATATATAAAGGTAACTTGGGACATAAACATACTTAAGTGGAATAAACCTATGGTCGACTCCCACACATATCACTTAATGGAATAGCCATACGGCCAATTTCCATACATACTTAATGGAATAGACATATGGCCGACTTCCATACCCAATGCATTGGAGGTTATAACGTAACCACCCATCCTAGTATTCACGGCACCACCCGTCATATGGTTTATAATGTAACCACCCGTTAAAATGTCCAAGTACCAATATAAAATCCTAAAACATAAAACCAATATAAAGGAATGATAACATTTCCACATTTCAATAATAATATATCATAAATATATTGAAATAATATAATCCTTTACCAAAACCATTTTCAATACCAAAATAAATAATAGAGTATATGGTATTTATTTCATGCTAAAAACATTACGGCTTTTTGAGGAAGCCAAATATCAAATAATACTCGCGGCGGCGGAAAATGTCGTTGTCACCGCGTACGTTAAAAAAAACATTCCTTTTTGTCGTTTAGTAAAACGATTTGTAGAAAAAGATTCCTTTTGAATAAAAGTAAAAGTCAAAGGGGTTTATACACCGTATAAAAGAAATTTGTGTATAAAACAAAATATGCCTAAATGAAGGAGATTGAGACGAAGTCCCTTACCTCGGGTCCGAATTGACTCGATCGTTCTTTAACGTCCTGAATAATAAACTTGAATTAATTTCTACTTGATTAAGAATATTTTTAAAGTTCATTATTCCTTTTATATCACTTATTTCCATGTTATAAACATTATGTAACCATTTAAGTTAATAATGTTTGTTTTGTCGAGATTTGGTTCTTAAGTCGAAAGTGGACTTCTTACAATTACATGTTGTTCGTGTGGTCAAAGGTTCGTTATATCCAGAATGACATTGCTGATTTGGATATCATATATATCATATATATCCGGAATATACATGTATTTATAATATTACATAATCATTTAGAGGTAAAAAATGAAATGCACCGTTCATGGAGACGGTAAGCCGTACGTACGCATGAACGCTACTTTCATTTCTTTGTCATATTAATGGAATTAAAAATAAATGAGAGTTATGTATATTTTAATTCCATAATTATATTCATCATTTAGATATATCATTCATTATATATATCCATTATATACATGTACTTTTAATAGTACATTACATTTGGGGATAAGAAATGAAATGTACCGTTCATGGAGACTGTAAGCCGTATGTACGCATGAATGCTAATTTCATTTCTATCTCATACTTTAATGGAAAGAAATAATAATGAAATAGAGGTGTATTATAATTCCAGTATAACATCATATATAATAACATTAAATCCATCCTTTACACGTCCGACATATGGCATTAACGAATCACATCACTTTGAGGGGGCGGTAGTCCGCACTTCCTTAAATGAAGATATCGTGTTTACCCATAATGGAAACCATACAGGTATGCCCAAAATTAAAAATACAGAAGATTAAGGAAAACATAAACATATTATATATGATATATAAATATAGTGTCATCATAATGGCCACCTTTGAAGGTGTTAAAATAATGTTGAAGAATCATCGTTTCGGGAGGCAGAAATTCTCCATCCACAAAAATAGTATGTTCTTTAACCATTAGATGTAGGTGTCTGTACGTTTAGCTTTAATACTTATTATAACAACATCCTAGTATATTTATGACACTGGAGTTGTTACAAAAGAAAATAATAAAAAGAGTTTAGGGGGTTGGAGAAGCAAAATAAAACAAAAGGACTCAAAAGAAGACATTACCTTAAAATCGGGTTACTCCCCTTGGTTTGAGCTCAAAGGCTTCCTTGGGAAGCCTTATTCCCAATGTGAGGCTTCAAGGAGTAAGAGAGGGATGTGGAGAGCCAAAATGGTTACGGGTTGGCCGATCCAAATGCTTTGGGAGTGTGGGAAAAGAGGTAGAGGTGGGGGCCTTTTATAAGAGGAGAGGAGGGGCACTCTTGGAAAGTAAAGATATGTTACTTTATTTTAAAAAGTGTTTCGGATTAAAAAGGTCCCACATTGATATAATTCTAGGATAAGGTGATAAGGGTTTGAAATCCACTCATCCAATAGGTTTCGTCCATGTGTAGGTCTTAGATTTTACATTATCTTTCCATTTTATTTAAATCGTCAAATAATGAGGTCATCACTACATCATCATGATGTCATAAATAATTTAATTTAGTTAATGTCTAAAAAAATTATAAAAAAATGATATGATGTAGGAAATATTTTTATCTTTCCAATGAATATTTATAGTCAAAAATATGATTTGTATAACACCATGTAAAAATCGTTTTAGTAAAACATTTCATGTGTGTGTCATTTTTACCTTAACATTAAATAAAAAGTTATTTATGTCATTTCCCAACCAAAGTGGCTTCATGGGGTCCCCAATTTGACCCATGGATTTTCTTGGTAGGCCATGACACATCCAATAAGGGTAGGACATGTTTCAAGGTATTTTAATTTTATTATAATATCATTTTTTCCTTAAATTGCACTAATTACCTCTAATCGCGATTAAAAACTTTATAAGTTACTATTAACCAAAAAAATATTTTTATCTCATTGAACCAAATTTTTCTTCTTAATGACAACCATGTATGTCGGTTTTTTGAAATTCAAAACAGAGAAGTGGTAAAATTTCATTTAAACGAAATATCAGTTTTTATAAATACCACTTAGTGGTTTCACTATTCATCAAAAATTGATGTTTTTCAGAAAAATACCAAAAATTCACCCTAAGCTATATTTGATATTCCGAATTCAAAAATGAATTCCATTTTACAAAATTCACAACATATAATTTGCATTAATTAATTAAATAATTAATTCCCGCTGTCAGAGAAAATAGCGTGTTTTTATGAAACAATAAGTATCAAAAGATTGACACTAGTTTATGTCCGATTTCAAAGTGAAATTGATTCCAATGACCAATATTGGATTTAATGGTAAAATTATTTTCTAATTTCACTTTAAAACCAATTCAAATGATAATCTAATAATATAAATAAATTAGATTAAAAAGAGGTTTTGAATTAAAATACAACATTTGACACAATTCATTAAAAATGAACTTTATCAGAAAGATACCAAAAATTTACACAAAGTAAATTTTGATGTCCCGATTCTAAAGAAGAGTTATTTTTGGTCCAATAGAATTTATAAGATTGATCAAAACTATATTTAATGACGGTTCGCCGTCAAAAGGTGATAAGTGAACCATTGGTGAAAATTAGGGTATAAATGCCTAAAATTGAATTCATTCCGTATTTTAATCCTTTGGATAAATGTAAAATCATTTAAAAAAACATATATAATCATATTTTAGTTATTTCTATCCATTCCCACCAATACAACGGCTACATGTTAACTACCATTTAAAATAATATTATTTTATTATTAGAGTGCAACGTAAGATTCCCAAGAAACTCGTTGTTGCGTATTGGGTACGCCATCGAGCATAGCATCCCCTTTAAAGTAATATTAATATTTTATTCGCAAATATGGATAAATATAAAGATGTCATATTCTTTATTTACCTGGGGTGTTACATCCTTCCCCCCTTTTGGGAATTGTGTCCTCGCAATTTTAAAATTGGGCTTGGAAACATCCTTGAAAGTCCCACATCAGAAGAAGAGTCGGTAAAACAATAACTTTAAAATAAAGAAAGATAAGTACAAAGGTCACCCGAGTTAACCCATACTAGGATTCCAAGTATGAAAACATGGACATGGAGGAGAAAACATAGGGTCATGTTCTGATGGAGAGTGATAGAAAACATGTTTAGGAGAAAGTTAACCGTGAGAAAATCACAAACATGTGATGGGTTAAACGGTATTCGATTCCCCAGTAGGAAAATTTAATAGACAACATTTTTGTTTTAAGTTACTTTTTATTGAGGAATTTATTCAAAAGGAAACATAATCACTTATCATGTTGACTTTCAACTTTTATTAGATTCCTTACACAAACTCATATTTTCTCCAAAAGGTGAGTATTTAGGAAGACTTGTTCTCATTTAGAGTACTATAATCAACTTCTAGTAAATTACCTAACCCAAAAAAGAGAACTATATACTTCCCATGTCTTTAGACTTTAACCAAAACCAAAACCCAAAAGATTAGTACAAGATTAGATAACCTAGAAAAGGATAACCCATTAGAAAGAAAATCTATTCTTAATCTCCAAAATTTGTCCAACAAAACCCAAAGTTCAATGAGGACCATTAGATAAACAATTTTTCCATAAAATTCCTCAAATTAAACAAATCTAAGATTGAAACCCATACATTTGAAGGATTTAGTCACATAGTCTTCCAAGTTAAATCATAACATTTATCTCCAAACAAAATCAGTTGCTCTTAAAGTCTCGCATTGAAAAGTAATTATTCTAATCACATATCCTCCATGATAGGTTAATAATTTTCATAAATAACCCAAAATCAACTTACTCTTAATTAATAAAATCATATAACTAAAAAGAATCAGTCAAACTAACCAGGGACTTCACGTAGTCCAGTGGCAGGCGATAAATACCAGTCGCACTTTGGTTGTGGGTTCGATTCCCGCAGCTTTGTTCGGCGCGACGGGTTGTCACACGGTCTGCGTGTTGTCCTTTTTCCAAAACTATATAATTCTTAAATCATTCCCCAAAAAGGGATAAAATCACCAAAAATAACCATAACATAATTTAACCTCAATTTTATCTCATTCCTTTCACTTCAATCATAACGTATAGTAACCCATAATTACCTCAAAAGTAAGGATCATATAAACCCAAATGGTTCTTTATAAATATGTCCACAAAAGAAAAGATAACTATTCCATGAATAAAATTTTCCTATATTAAACATCAGGGTTACACATAATATAAAAAGTCTTCTAATGTAACCCCATCATCAAAAAAGACTTAATACTCTTATGAATTTCACCATAACTCTTGAAGGCCTTATATATTGACATCTTACTCATTCAACATTCTTCATGATCCATTAACCATTCCTTTCCCACTTATTCCGAAATACCTCTTTCCTACAAACAAAATCATGAATCATATCATAAGATTCCAAAATAGGAAAACAATAGTCATGAAATAATACATACCTTTGATTGGTCATTGTCAGTTTCTTCATCCTCAATTGGAATGGTATTAGGTATTGGTAAAAGAGTATTTGTATGATCTTGGTGATCCCATTCACGAAAATTCTTAATGGGACATTTGTTTGCATAATGACCATGCACACCACATTTAAAACATTCAATTGATCCCTCAGAAAGAACTTCTTTCCCTTTCCTCGAGTCAACTGGATTCTTCCTTTTTCCACAGCAGGTTCTTTCTTTATGACCTTAATTTCCACATCTATAGCATATTTCTGTCCCTTTGAAACATTTTCCTAGGGGTTTCTTTCCACATCATTAACACATAAGTTTTTGAACACACTTACCTTTATGATTATTACCTGTAGTTCCGTATGGATTTGTTTCTCGCATATACGATGCCTTATAGAAATCACCAAGGTTTAGGGGGTCAATCATAACTCCAGATAGTTGGTTGAGGATAAACACAAGAGTTCTCATTATAGCTCCCATATCATTCAGTTGCTCACTCAGAAAACTGTCACAGTTTCCTTCACATCCACCGTTACCTTGGTGCCTGCTAGATACATCCATTTACTAAAACCAAAAAGGGTCAGTGTGAGTATAACAACAAAACCATCATGTACTAATGAGGAAGATAACCAATAAGATATTCTTACTCATTCACTTTATCTAAAACTAGGCCTCTGTCCTAAATCCTAACCATTATGTTAATGTCACTTATGCTTAAAGAATACCATAACCTCTAAAGTTATCTAAACCGACCTCTGATACCAACTATAAGGCCCCAGCCTTAAACCTTACTTAAAATTAAATTAAATGAATAATTCACATAGAGGATCTTTTCAGGTTTAGAGTTTTAGATAATTAGGACATAACTATTACATCTCAAATGATTACAAAGTAGTCCTTTCTACTAAATTTCCATAAAATAAAAACTCTTAAAAAGAAACATGTATAGTTTCATGTTTAAGGTAGCAAGACTTTCCCTTGATCCCATCCTTGACCATATTCCACGCTAAGTCCTGTGAAAAACATTTCAAAAACTTGGGATGAGCATAAAAACTCAGTAAGGGATACACAAAGAATAAAAACTGTTAGTTTATCAAAACAAAAAGTAAACCATGTATACTTTATCAAGGTGATACTTTTCACCTTTATGAAGTAGTAAAAACTCTTCACTGAATAAAATATCATTACTTACCTTTTTGTAACCAAAGGATTACCATAAAACCCATATAAAGAACACATAAAATATATAAAGGTAACTTGGGACATAAACATACTTAAGTGGAATAAACCTATGGTCGACTCCCACACATATCACTTAATTTAATAGCCATACGGCCAATTTCCATACATACTTAATGGAATAGACATATGGCCGACTTCCATACCCAATGCATTGGAGGTTATAACGTAACCACCCATCCTAGTATTCACGGCACCACCCATCATATGGTTTATAACGTAACCACCCGTTAAAATGTCCAAGTACCAATATAAAATCCTAAAACATAAAACCAATATAAAGGAATGATAACATTTCCACATTTCAATAATAATATATCATAAATATATTGACATAATATAATCCTTTACCAAAACCATTTTCAATACCAAAATAAATAATAGAGTATATGGTATTTATTTCATTCTAAAAACATTACGGTTGGTTGAGGAAGCCAAATATCAAATAATACTCGCGGCGGCGGAAAAGGTCGTTGTCACCGCGTACGTTAAAAAAACATTCCTTTTTGTCGTTTAGTAAAACAATTTGTAGAAAAAGATTCCTTTTGAATAAAAGTAAAATTCAAAGGGGTTTATACATTGTATAAAAGAAATTTGTGTATAAAACAAAATATGCCTAAATGAAGGAGATTGAGACGAAGTCCCTTACCTCGGGTCCGAATTGACTCGATCGTTCTTTAACATCCTGAATAATAAACTTGAATTAATTTCTACTTGATTAAGAATCTTTTTAAAGTTCATTATTCCTTTTATATCACTTATTTCCATGTTATAAACATTATGTAACCATTTAAGTTAATAATGATTGTTTTGTCGAGATTTGGTTCTTAAGTCGAAAGTGGACTTCTTACAATTACATGTTGTTCGTGTGGTCAAAGGTTCGTTATATCCAGAATGACATTCCTGATTTGGATATCATATATATCATATATATCCTGAATATACATGTATTTATAATATTACATAATCATTTAGAGGTAAGAAATGAAATGCACCATTCATGGAGACGGTAAGCCGTACGTACGCATGAACGCTACTTTCATTTCTTTGTCATATTAATGGAATTAAAAATTAATGAGAGTTATGTATATTTTAATTCCATAATTATATTCATAATTTAGATATATCATTCATTATATATATCCATTATATACATGTACTTTTAATAGTACATTACATTTGGGGATAAGAAATGAAATGTACCGTTCATGGAGACTGTAAGCCGTATGTACGCATGAATGCTAATTTCATTTCTATCTCATACTTTAATGGAAAGAAATAATAATTACATAGAGGTGTATTATAATTCCAGTATAACATCATATATAATAACATTAAATCCATCCTTTACACGTCCGACATATGGCATTAACGAATCACATCACTTTGAGGGGGCGGTAGTCCGCACTTCCTTAAATGAAGATATCGTGTTTACCCGTAATGGAAACCATAAAGGTATGCCCAAAATGAAAAATACATAAGATTAAGGAAAACATAAACATATTATATATGATATATAAATATAGTGTCATCATAATGGCCACCTTTGAAGGTGTTAAAATAATGTTGAAGAATCATCGTTTCGGGAGGCAGAAATTCGCCATCCACAGAAATAGTATGTTCTTTAACCATTAGATGTAGGTGTCTGTAAGTTTAGCTCTAATACTTATTATAACAACATCCTAGTATATTTATGATACTGGAGTTGTTACAAAAGAAAATAATAAAAAGAGTTTAGGGGGTTGGAGAAGCAAAATAAAACAAAAGGACTCAAAAGAAGACATTACCTTAAAATCGGGTTACTCCCCTTGGTTTGAGCTCAAAGGCTTCCTTGGGAAGCCTTCTGCCCAAAGTGAGGCTTCAAGGAGTAAGAGAGGGATGTGGAGAGCCAAAATGGGTACGGGTTGGCCGATCCAAATGCTTTGGGAGTGTGGGAAAAGAGGTAGAGGTGGGGGCCTTTTATAAGAGGAGAGGAGGGGCACTCTTGGAAAGTAAAGATATGTTACTTTATTTTAAAAAGTGTTTCGGATTAAAAAGGTCCCACATTGAAATAATTATAGTATAAGGTGATAAGGTTTTTAAATCCACTCATCCAATAGGTTTCGTCCATGTGTAGGTCTTAGATTTTACATTATCATTCCATTTTATTTAAATTGTCAAATAATGAGGTCATCACTACATCATTATGATGTCATATATAATTTAATTTAGTTAATGTCTAAAAAAATTATAAAAAATTGATATGATGTAGGAAATCTTTTTATCTTTCTAATGAATATTTATAGTCAAAAATATGATTTGTATAACACCATGTAAAAATCGTTTTAGTAAAACATTTCATGTGTGTGTCATTTTTACCTTAACATTAAATAAAAAGTTATTTATGTCATTTCCCAACCAAAGTGGCTTCATGGGGTCCCCAAGTTGACCCATGGATTTTCTTGGTCGGCCATGACAAATCCAATAAGGGTAGGACATGTTTCAAGGTATTTTAATTTTATTATAATATCATTTTTTCCTTAAATTGCACTAATTACCTCTAATCGCGATTAAAAACTTTATAAGTTACTATTAACCAAAAAAATATTTTTATCTCATTGAACCAAATTTTTCTTCTTAATGACAACCATGTATGTCGGTTTAGTGAAATTAAAAACAGAGAAGTGGTAAAATTTCATTTAAACGAAAAATCAGTTTTTATAAATACCACTTAGTGGTTTCACTATTCATCAAAAATTGATGTTTTTCAGAAAAATACCAAAAAATCACCCTAAGCTATATTTGATATTCCGAATTCAAAAATGAATTCCATTTTACAAAATTCACAACATATAAGTTGCATTAATTAATTAAATAATTAATTCCCGCTGTCAGAGCAAATAGCGCGTTTTTATGAAACAATAAGTATCAAAAGATTGACACTAGTTTATGTCCGATTTCAAAGTGAAATTGATTCCAATGACCACTATTGGATTTAATGGAAAAAATATTTTCTAATATCACTTTAAACCCAATTAAAATGTTTATCTAATCATATAAATAAATTAGATTAAAAAGAGGTTTTGAATTAAAATACAACATTTTACACTATTCATTAAAAATGAACTTTATCAGAAAGATACAAAAAATTTACACAAAGTAAATTTTGATGTCCCGATTCTAATGAAGTGTTATTTTTGGTCCAATAGAATTTATAAGATTGATAAAATCTATATTTAATGATGGTTTTCCGTAAAAAGGTTATAAGTGAACCCTTGGTGAAAATTAGGGTATAAATGCCTAAAATTGAATTCTTTCTGTATTTTAAGCCTTTGGATAAATGTAAAAACATTTAAAAAACATATATAATCATATTTTAGTTATTTCTATCCATTCCCGCCAATACAATGGCTACATGTTAACTACCATTTAAATTAATATTATTTTATTATTAGAGTGCAACGTAAGATTCCCAAGAAACTCGTTGTTGCGTATTGGGTACGCCATCGAGCATAGCATCCCCTTTAAAGTAATATTAATATTTGATTCAAAAATATGGATAAATATAAAGATGTCATATTCTTTATTTACCTGGGGTGTTACACTTATACCAGGGGATATCCATTATCCATAACAACATAAAAAATGGATTTTTTTGGAACATGATGAGATGAAAAAACAAATATAGGAGAATTTGGATAGAGGCTTTAGGAGCCCAATTGCTTCACCATGTGGTGCGCAAGTCCTCATATTTAGGAAGAAGTATGTGTCAATTTTCTTTTACATTGAATATCATGGTCTCATAAAGATCACGATAAATAACATATATCCTATTCAATTTATTGATGAATTGTTCCATCATATATGTGGATCACAATACTATTCCATGGTGGATCTACTATATAGATATTACCATGTTAGTATAAAAGAGGATATCCCAAAGACTGATTTTCATACAAGGTATGAACACTCTGAGTTCATAGTAATTATATTCGGACTCCCTATTTCTCCAAAAATATTCATGGAATTTCTGAATAGAGTCTTTAAATATCACCTAGTAAAATATGTGGAACTATTTATAGATGATATTACAATATACCCCATAAGAAAATAAGAGTTTGAGGAGAATTATGAAATGGTCTATAGACTATAATAAATGAGAAGATCCTTTCCATGAACCACAAATGTGAGTTTTGGTTGAATTAAGTCTCACTCATGGGGAATATAATCACAAGAAATGGATAGTTATGTTCCCTTCAAATGTAGAATAATTAGAACGATCGATTAGGCCACCATGTATAAATGAAATGTATAGTTTCCATCAGTTATTTGGGTTTTATTATTGATTTATGAAAAATTTCACTTAATTTAAAACCCCTCTTACTAATATAAGTCTAATGGGAGTCTAGTTTTATTAGAATGGTTAGTGTGAGGAGATATTCATGGAATATTAAAGGAGGGTCATCACATCCCTAATGATTAAACTACCAAAAAGGGATAAATTTTCAAGGTATTCATTGATTTTTTGAAGAAATAATTCGGTTGTTTGTTAATGAATGATTTTAAATTCATAACCTATCCATCATGGTAGTTGAACATTCATGAACATTATTACATAATGAAATATCCAGAGTAGGGTAGAGTGATCTTTTCATTGAAAATATGGTGTCATTATCTCTTTGGGTATAAGTGTTAAATATATTAGAATACCATTATTCCAAAATATATATTTACATATAAATAGATGAATATTCAACAAATATCATGATTAGATATTATCATGGAATATGAAATCTCAATACACTACCAATATGGTAAATAAAATAAATTGAATAATTTTGTATTTAAAAAAGATCCAAAAAATTCATTCATTGATGATAATAAAGAGGGATTTGGACTTATGGGATTTGGAAATGATAGATATTGGAATCCTTAATGACGAATCATCATTAATAATTTCATAAATGATTACTCAACCATCCATTATGGTGCACATAAAGTGTTCTTAAAATGTTGATTTGGGGATTCAACAGAAATAAGAAACTATAAGGAAGGGTAAATTGTCATGGTTAAATGTTAATGAAGAAGTATATGTAATATTGTCCATGACTATGTGTATGCTCAAATACATAATTAACAAAGGAACTGTTGTAGGATGCATATATATTGACATTCATCGTTCAATTGAACTATTGGTGTGAACATATGATTAACAAAATCATAAATTTTACATCATGATATATATTATGTCATAATGTTATAGAATAAGAGTATCAAATCCAATAAAACGATGAAACCATTACCCATACCTAAATGGAAATTAAAAAATACCCCCAAGGACTAGTTCAAAGGTCATCCGAATACATCATTATGGAATAAAAATTTATGGGTTTTATTGGATCATCATAATAAGATAGCTCCCTTTATTGTAATTTGAGAGGATTTCTACCTGGATAAACAATCATAGATATACATCATAGAATTGGTAACGCCGCATGTAGTGACACTATCAAATGTATACGTTTGAGATCGCCGATTCACATATATGTTTGAGAAGAGTCAACAACACACTCTATGTACTAAGATAAACATTACCATGTCATGTAATATAAAAATTAATGGCCAATATGAGAGGACTATTCAGATAGTAGAATACAAGTTGAGAGCATGTTTTATGGGCATGAAAGGGGGATGGGGTGAAAATCATCCTCATGCCAAGTTATTTTACGATGACAGTTTCCACAAAGTCATAAACAGTTAACCCTCTAAAGCTAATAATGGGAATAGGTGCAGAACATCTACATATTAGGATACTATTGGGGAATAAAAACATTTGGTTCATGAAATGGTTAGATAACTGGTGGAAAATTTTATGACCATTCAACATCATATCAAGGCTACATAGTGTTAAAATAAGAGATATGATGATAATAATCAATGAAACCTAGATTAAGATGAGGATAACAAGAAATTCCACCATATATCTCTATGAAAGAGATTAATGAGATTTGTAAATAAGGGAATTCATAGTCCAAGATACATCGTCCCATTTGAGATACTTGACCGCATCAGAGAAATGGCCATCCGACTAACACTCCCACCTAACCAATCACATCTATATAATGTATTCGATGTATCCCTCTTCATAAAGTACATAAAATAACCATCACATGTACTCAATTTATAGGTGGTACTATTGTATAATTATCTTCTATAGGAGGATAAGCTTGTGATAATATTTGATTGTATATTAAATTTTCTATTAAAAAAGACAAGGGACCTAGTAATAATACTGTGGAAAAACCAAATGTTAGAATAATGTAACCTAGGAAATAGAGTAGGTGATTAAATAGAGTAACCATTATCTGTTTTATAATGGAAATGAAAATCTCTAGGGTAAAATCAGTATAGGGTGATGATTTTAATGAATGGATCTGTTATAAAAATTCATCTTTTGAGGTATTTAAAAATATTATTATGTAATATAGATATTGAATAAACATGATATTGTTTTGTTTGGTAACACATTATTTAAAATAACATTTGGGATCATTACCATTAATAATATAGTTATTCAATAGTTGTGACATGATTAGTATAATTATAGGGTCTTAGGAAATCTAATTGACATGGACAAAGGAAGTGGTGGGCTAAACCAGTTGGATCGTACCCTATGAAGCAGATTTATATGAGCTTGAGGGGGTGAAAACAACTTTGGGATTTTCCATGACCAATCCAATGGTAATATACCACAAATTTCTGGATACTAATGTAATTTATGGGTGTTGTTCAAGCTTATCAATATCACGACACAACCCATGTTGACCAAACCTCCCAATGAATGTTTCACCATAGCGTACCTCACCCTAAGGGTGTTTACTAAATTTTTAAAGTAATATTAATCAAGAATCTATAAATATTATTACATACATTATTATTTATAGAATAACATATATATTTTCAACCAATTACCTTAAAATTATAAATGATTTTTAAATAAATCAAAAATAATATTATTGTGTAATATTCACATTCAATTAGTGATTTTTTATGAATTGATGGAATTTTTAGATAAAAATTATTTTTAATGAAATGTTATTAATAAATAATATTTAACAAATATAAATGATTATATAATTTTTATGATGTAATATTTAATTTTTATAAGGGTTCAAAAACATTTATAGATATAAGATCCATCATTTCTATAAAAATTTCAATTACTATATTAAAAGTGAAAATGAAAATATTAAGAATATTTTTTCAAATAAATTAATATTATTTTTGGGAATCAGAATAATGAATCTATCAAATTGAAATTTTTTCATAAATATTCTAGATAGTCAAATTTTGGGAAAAAAATTAAATATCGTCTAAATATTCTTATATTATTATGACATCCTAATGAACTGAATGTGATGTAGTAAATATTATTAATAGAATCCAAGAATAAATTTATTCATTAAATTTTGAAAAATTTGTCATGGTGTTTAATTTATTATATTTATATGGAACTTATGAACCCTTTAAAAACATTAATATATTATAATGTTCTAAAAAACTTCATTAATATAACGACTCACCTCTACCAATCAAACTGTTTTTCTTTTTATTTTAGACCGTTAGACATATATAAAACCGAGAAACACTCCTATTTTTAAAAAATACATGTAAAAAACCATGAGATTGTTTTTGGTTATGATTATTTTTTAATGTAGTGTCCCAAACCAAAATAATAATGAAATCCCCCACATTTCCTATATAATCCCAACCAAGATCTAATGTATCTTCACACAGTCTCTTTGGAGAACATCCATAATTTAAATTACAGTAACTAGAATAATCCCATTGTTTTTCAATATAAAAATAATTATCTCCCGCATATTTTTAATCACATAATCATGTAAGTGTTTTAGTTCTTCTCATTTCCGTCAATGTAACTCTTTTATGTTATTCTTCATAGTTTAATTTATTTGGTTTTTTTGGATACATTTTCCTACAACACATATACTTTACATTTAATTTATTAATTATTAAAGATACATCTAACTCTTATTAATACATACCATGATACATTATGTATACTCATTATGAGGTCAAAATTAATAATGGTTTTCTCATCTTATCTTCATTATTCATGTTTATTATATTATGATTTTTATTTATAATTCCAAATGTTGAGAAAAGTCATTACATGTAACATTTAATTGACATTTCATTTCCAAATTATTATAGACACCATTTTATATCATCAACCGATTTTAGGAATTTTTAAATGATGCTATTATGCTGCCAAACATTTCACCATGATTTTCCCTACCAAAACAACTGTGTAATGAATACCATACCCATTTTATATCAAGGGTGTTCAACATTTTGAACCTATACATATTTAATTTGGAATTTAAATTATTTATTACACACTCATTGATTGATGATAAAATTATGATGATAAATGATTACATTTTTTAGGATCTATGTGGAATAGTTATGGATGGAATAAAATGAATGTGACCAGTGATCCTGGAACTATACAAAGTTGAAATGAATTGGGAATTGTTTAGTCTCACGACACAACATTTTGGGATATTGAGTGATCCTAATTACATTATGGGTTTTATATTATCATCATTTCTTATAATTTATCAATGAAATATGTTAATGATGCATTTTTTAATTAGTTTTCCCCATTTCTCATGTTATCCTTATCATTTTATACCATGTATTAGATTTAAAGTTCCTTTTATTCCTCACCTATATCATTTTTTAATAACACGTATTACCTTATTCTATGATTATTAACTAACTATGTTTATATCTCACACAGTTCTTCAATATGTCCCCACGTTATCCCTTACAGTTTTATGTCAGATCATGTTAACTAAGATTTGAATAAGGATGTTGTTTTTATTATTTTAAATTGTTATGAAATATTCCGAACTATAAAATAAAAAAGTATTATATATTATCTGGGTTTATAAAGATTAATTTTAAGTAATAAATGATGTATTAATGGGAACTGAAGAGTAGTGTTTTTATTGAACTTCACAGTTTAGAAAAATAGTGGTCCCTAGGTTTCCAACCCTTCTAGAGGGTCACACTGTTTCTCTTAAGAGGTTAAATGTTTTTTCAAACCATTCTGCATCCTTGAAAACCTCCACTACCATAATTTGAATTATTTTATCTAGATGGGTGGAATGTTTGGAAAAACATTGTGCCAACCATGAATAACCCCATATCTTTCAAAATTACTAATTTCTAACCCAATACATCCTTAACGGAAATCCAAAAAAATGATCATTAATATAGGGGTTTAGGAATAACTTAAAACAATAAAGAGATATTAAAACCTCCCCACAAGAGAAACATTCTATCCCCAAAAATCCAACTCATAATCTACTGTACAAAAAAAAATTGATGCCACTACTATATTTGCAGTACCTCCCTCTCCCATGACTCATGAGAATGAGTAACATTAGGAAACTTCCTATCACCCAATGGTATCATCCTCCTTTGAAGTAACTTGGTTTAAGAATAAACAATGTTGACTGGTCATTTAGCCATGGAAGAATCATGATTGTTTACAAGATCAAATCTTATTATAACATGAGATGGACCAGATATATACCTTCAAGGGTAAGATAAATGGAACATGTTATGTATCGACATCAGCTATAGTGGAAGTGATAAATAATAATCCACTTTTCCCACTATTTTAAAAACCTCATAGGGTCCCACAAAACAAGAAGAATGGTTCACATGACTCACCAACATTTGGTGACCCTACTAAGGTGAATCTTTCATGAATACATAGTCACTAAAATAAAATTTCAATTATCTATGTTAAAAATCAGTATATGATATATTACAACTCGGTGCTTCCCGCATTATCTGACAAATCAACAAAATCATCATTATCATATTTTTGAACAATATTAGTACAACCAATGATTTTTCACCAATCACTAACAGACACAATAAATATATGATAGTATTTCCATTCATGGCCCAAAAGTCTTTTTATGATCATATATTTCTTAATTTTGTAATAAGAATACTCATCTAGCCCAAAATTACGATCCATATCCACACAAATGTCTGGATCATAATAATGGAGTATATCATCAAGAATTTGTACAGATCATTCTATATAGATAATTGACATAGGATGTTATGAATTAATAAAATATACATAAAGTGCATGTTCCCCCTAAAGGAATCTTATAAAGAGGGAACTAAACTGATGATCACTTTCAAAAACAATAAGAAATATAATATTTTCAAGATGAACAATAACATTCACATATATATTTCATAACTCTTCAATAGAGGTTATTTCATGAACCTGTATAATGCAAATTGGATTACTAATCAGATCATTCATGACCCTTATCACATCTTTATTTCTTTGTGTATATACATAATAAACCAAAATGTTCATAGAGATCTCATACCACTACCAAGTTAAAATTATAATTTTCTAAAGAAAACCCTAAAATTTCAGGTTCTCAGCCTTGGGTTGTTTTCATGTATCACAAGGAGAGACAAATTGTGTAACCACACATCTCACACATTGAAATTGGAATCGAAATCGCATACCATAGATAATATTCATGATACTTTGATGAAATGCCGACAAGGAATAATTTAAATCCTCCATAACATCATTATTTAATGTTGAAAGCAAATAAAAATATTTCTGATAGAATAGAATTCCATCGTTGTAGAATGACTACTCAGTAATATTCTCCCCATCATAATGAGATTCTATAATTATATGAACCTCATTATCAATCTGTTTATCCTAAATAATCATCCTAAGAGGTATGGATAAAAACAAAAAACTTGCAACCAAATATCAACTTAGTGTTCCTATACTCGAAACTACAACTTTATAAAGAGATCTATCAAGTTACCATATTCTGATTATTCTTTCATAAAATAGGACAAAAATTTCATTCTCAAAGAATATATAATGACATTAACTTTCCCTGGTCTATAGGTTATTTAAAAAATAAAAATATTATAGGAACTTCAACCAACAAAGCCAATAAATATTCAAATCATTTTCAAATAAGATGTAATTCAGTCTCTTATAGTCTAAAAACTAGGTAAACCATTCTCCCTAATGATAACTCTTCTAACTATTATGTGTGTGCATCAAAACTAAAAGTTAATGTTGAAGTTCAGATAATTCTCCTCATGTGGCCTTAGATGAAGAGAGCCATGTGAAATGACCTGATCTCCTGACAATAGTACACAAACCAAACCCCAATGTGATCCAACGCAGCTGACCACATAGCATTGCCCACACTATAAAAGTGATAACCCCATATTAATAGTCTCTAAAAAATTAATATAAAAATCGACATCATAATAAAACATAAATCCCTTCCATTTTATGGTATTTTTTAGAGAAGACATCATTTAGATGTCTTTTACAAACTAGAGATAATATCCAGCTAAATGCATGATGTTCCTAATATCAAATAAATATCAATGTTTCTACCATGGTATAACATCCTTCACAATAAAAGAATAAACTAAAATTCTATGCTCTAATACCACATGACCCAATAACATCACATATTGGATCCAGAAATAAAATATCATAAGGGTGGAATAATTTTGGGGATTTCTCATCAATTCCAAAGCTGATATTAGATGACAGACATGATCCCCTATGGAAATCGAGTAATTGAAGATGCATTCCAATAGTACTAATGTACTATTATTTAGATACTCGCGGATTTTTCTATTCATTATACCCATAAATACAGTGGTAGAAATGGTTACACCAAAAGGAATAATAAAGTACTCATCTTGGACATATCTAATTTGAATGGTGGTTTTTTAATGACATACTATTTTATCCTCAAATAATTTAAGGTATAACAAATTTCAATCATTGAGATACAATTATCACTATTCATATGATAAAATTGGACATCAATCTAGGGCAATATATAATTTTTATTTATCATTACATGATGGATTTTTCAATAAACAACACAATTGTTTAGTGAACCATCAGTCTTATAAAAAAATAGTACATGCACTGCATATGGTCACACACTCGAGCATATAAGTATTTTCTATAAAATTTAATCCAAACGAATAATGAAATATTTCATTCAATCTAGTTCCCTATAGTAAGAGGGAATAAACAGTTGTTGATAATAACGAACTATATCGGTAGGTAACCCCAACTCTCTTACTAGTGGAAAATCAGAGAAGTTGGGAGGGAACATGTCAGGAAGCTAGATGAGAACTAGGGGGAGTTCCAATTTGAATTATTCCCACTCCATATAATAATAAAATATAGATATTTATATCCCCCAATCAAGATTATATGGTCTGACATTACATGACCTTGGTTCCCATTATTCTTGGAAGACATGACATAAACAACGAGTGTAGTGAATTCCAAGAATTGTGAATGATAAAAATTGATCTAATATTTACATGAAAAGATAAAATCCATCCTGAATATGTTGTCAAGAAAAATAATTTCAATAACTAAAAAATTCCAATCGAAATCAATATATCGAAGATAGAAAAAATAAGAAATAGTACTGAGACAATTCTCTATCTTTGTAATAATTAGTGTATAAATATCCATGAAAAAGATAAATTATTGATAGGATGCATTAGTAGATTTTAAAAATTGGTAGATATAATTAATGAGATGAAACAATGTCAAATAGAGCAGTCACTAATAAGGAAGTTACTGTAATGGTACCTCTCATAGGAACTGTACCCATATCTAATTTTTATAGAGACTCTTCAATAATGTGATGAAGCTTCATTATAGATTGATATTGTTGGACCTAGAATTTCCATTAAGAATTTAATTTCTCCATAATTTTAGAAGGTTTTCATGATCATATTCTACCATTCATAGAGGATTAAAAATAGATGAACTTTTTATAGGTGACCCGAGTGTCCAAAAGATCCACATGTATTTTTTGCCTTAGTGATAACCCAATAATAATTCCCTAAAATTCAACAATGGTCTGATATTAATGGTCATACTATAGTAACTTTATCAGTTTTAGAAGATCCATGATATAAAAAAACTATATAAATCATCACACTTCTACTATCCTTTAGAGGTAAAAACACTTCCACTAAGAGAAGCTGAAACTACTATCAATCATTACTTTCCAGCTATGTAAATATTGACCATTAGTTCTCTATCCAAACCATCATCATAAAATGTTATCTTTATTAATTGAACAAAAGAATGAATATCTAAGAAATGTCCAAACATGAACAGTCAAACATTTATCTTCTCATTCGATACAATATCAGGTGAAAACAATAGAGGCTCAACAAAATAGGTTTCATATTCTCTCATGGCCCTGTCAGCCTTCTCAGGTTTGGAAAACTCTATAACCATGTAAAAAGGAATAGTCGTTGGATTGATTTTGTTGGTGAGAAGAAAATTGATGCCCTTCCACTATAATCCTTCATGATTCTTCTCTTTCACCATCGTATCCCACTATCTCTTACTCGGTTCTTCATGTATGAAGGTTGGACACATCATCATTATTTCCATTAGTGTCTCCATGAAATTTAACAAATGCTCAATAATACTCTACCATTAATCATCATTTTTAGGATCCTTGGAGACATTGAATGATGGAGTATTCTGGTTAAGGAACTCTTGGGAATGATTCTGGATATCATCCATTAAGGTTCTCTAAAATGATCTAGAAAGGGAATTAGTAGTGGTGACTGTCCTAGATCATGGAAAGCATGCATGGTCATATCAACTAGATTCAGTTTTAAAAGGGTATCTTATCACTTAGGGATAGAAAAATATTCATCCCATATCTGATTCATATATCTATATAGTGGAATGATTCTAAATAACCACAATATAATTCTTTAAATACAGTCAATTAACACTCAAATAGAGATACAATGAAAAAATGATACAGAACGATATGCAGATGATTTCAATTTCAAATGGTCTATATCAAAATAAAGGAAAATACTAGAACAAATTCTCAAGGCATTATTCTATAACACCCATTATGAATTATGGTTCATTTTAGTGAATGATATCCATGAACTCAATCACAACTACCTACTATGTCCCAACATGATTACAAAAATGCATAATAACTTGAATAAATTGATCACAACCTCCCTTAGATACCACATTGTAACGAACTATCCTAGGTTCCCTTGTAACATGATACATATGAAGGTCCTGACATAGAGAGAATGGAATTTGTGATCACAATTTATTGGTGACTAGAACCTAGGGTCATACAAAAAAAGTGGGAACTAAATTTCCACAAATATTGTGGAAAAATTATAACTAATTATTATGCATACAGAATAAACAACACATGGGGAAATATTAATAGAAGTTAAACATGCATAAACAACCCAATGTACTATAGAGATGTACCAACAAAACTTGAAATATTACACAATCCACAACAAACTATACTCTTCATTTCTAAAAATCAATATCTAAAACAACCTTCAATAGGTGATTTTCCCCTACTAAAACGTTGAAGGAGATAATCAAAAAACAGTTTAAGGGAGAGTTATTGTAACATACCAAGTAAGTAATGAATAATATATATTTTTATCTATGTCTATTAATGAATTATATAGTGTTTTAGAGGCTTAAAATGAAAATAAATTCAATCTAAACATGGAATACACTAATATTCTTAAAAGATTGTTTTACTGCCTTTTGATTGAAAACCCTTTTTAAATCAATAGTTTGATAATTTTATAATCTATATTTGTCAAAATAAACATATTCATTATGATTGGGACATTGAATTTTATATCGGATAAATTTTTGGTATTTTTTCTGACAATGTTCATTTTTTAATGAATAGTGAAAAATACAGCATTTTACATCAAAACTGCTTTTTCATTTAATTTAATTATATGGATAGATTATATTATAAATTGGTCTTAAAGTGTAATCTGAATATAATTTTACCATTTAATCCAATGGTGGTCATTAGGATTAATTTCACTTTGGAATTGGTCATAAACTAATTCCAAACTTTTCGTAGATACTGTTTCAAAAAAACCCTCTATTTGTCATGACAACGGTAATTAATTATTAAATTAATTAATTTAACTTATATGTTTTGGATTTTGTAAAATAGAATTCATTTTTGAATTTGGAATATCAAATATAGATTAGGGTGAATTTTTGATAATATTCTGAAAAACATCAATTTTTGATGAATAGTGAAACCACTAAGTGGTACTTATAAAAACTGATTTTTCGGTTTAAATGAAATTTTTCCATCATTGTGTTTTGAATTTAAAAAATCCGACATACATGGTTGTCATTAATAAGTAAAATGATATTCAATGGGATTAAAATAATTTTTTGGTGAATAGTAACTTATTAAGTTCTTAATCACGATTAGTGGTAATTAGTGTAGTTTAAGGTAAAAATAATGTTTTAATAGTATGAAATGAGCTTTACACATGTCCTAAACTCATTTGATGTGTCATTGCCGACCAAGACAAGCCAGGGGTCAACTTGGGGACCCCATGGAGCCACATTGGTTGGTAAATTACATAAATAACTTTTTATTTATTGTTAAAGAAAAAATGACACAAACATGAGTTATGTTACTAAAACAATTTTTATATGGGGTTATACAAGTCAAATTTTTTACTATAAATATTAATTAGAAAGATAAAAGGATTTCCTACATCATAGTATTTTTTATAATTTTTAGACATTAAATAAATTAAATTATTTATGACATCATGATGATGCAGCGATGACCTCATTATTTAATGATTTAAATAAAATGGAAAGATAATGTAGAATCTAAAACCTACACATGGCCAAAACCAATTGGATGAGTGTATTTATAACCCTTATCACCTTAACATCTAATTATATCAATGTGGTACATTTTTAATCAGAAACTCATTTTAAAATAAAGTAACTTATCTTTACGTTCCAAGAGTGCCCCTCCTCTCCTCTTATAAAAGGCCCCCATCTCTACCTCCTTACCCACACACCCAAAGCCTTTGGCTCGGCCAACCCCTGCCAATTTTGCCTCTCCAATTCCCTATCTTACTCCTTGAAGCCTCTCTTTGGGAAGAAGTCTTCCCAAGGAAGCCTTTGAGCTCAAACCAAAGAGAGTTACCCGATTTTAAGGTAATGTCTTCTTTTGAGTCCTTTTGTTTTATTTTGCTTCTCCAACCCCCTAAACTCTTTTTATTCTTTTCTTTTGTAACAAATCCAGTATCCTAAATATACTAGGATGTTGTTATAATATGGATTCGAGCTACACTTACACACACCTACATCTAATGGTTAACGAACATATTGTTTCTGTGGATGGTGAATTTATGCCTCCCGAAACGATGATCGTTCAACATTCTTTTAACACCTTAAAAGGTGGCCATTAAGATGTCACTATATTTATATATGATATATAATATGTTTATGTTTTCCTTAAGCATCTTTTTTTTTCTTTTTGGTCATACCTTTATGATTTCCATTATGGGTAAACGTGATATCTTCTTTTAAGGAAGTGCGGACTACCGCCCCCTCAAAGTGATTTGATTCGTTAAATAACATATGTAGGACGTATAAAGGATGGAACTATGATATTATATATGATATTATACTGGAATTATAATATACCTTTATATCATTATGATTCCATTCTATAAAATACGAAATAGAAATGAATGCAGCGTTCATGCGTACGTACGACTTACCGTCTCCATTAACGGTGCATTTCCATTCTTACCTCTAAATGATTATGTGATATTATAAATGCATGTATATACTGGATATATATGATATATAAATAATGATTATAATTCTGGATATAATGGATACATGAACAACATGTAATTATAAAAGGTTTATTTTTGACTCATGTACCAATGATCGTTAAAACGACCGTTATTAACTTAAATAATTACATAGTGTTCATGACATGGAAATAAGTGATATAAAAGGAATAATGAACTTGAAAATTGTTCTTAAAGAAGTATAAATTAACTCATGTTTATTATTCAGGACATTAAAGAACGATCGAGTCAAGTCGGACCCGAGGTATGGGACTTCTACTCAATCTCCTTTCATTGAGGCATATTTTGTTTTATACACAACCTTATTTTATACGGTGTATAAACCCCTTTGACTTTTACATTTATCCAAAAGGAATCTTTTTTATACGAAGAGTTTTACTAAATGACAAAAGGGGATGTTTATGTCGTACGTATGCGGCGACAACAACTTCTCCGCCGCCGTGACCGTTATTTGAATTTCAGCTTCCTCTACAAGCCATACCTTCTTTTTAAAAGAAAAATAAATACCGTGTTTTAATTTTCTTTTATTTTGGTATTGAAAATGGTTTTCATAATGTTTTTATATCAATGTGTTGTATTGATATCTTTTGATTTAAAGGTGGAAATTTTATGTTTCCTTTATGCATGATTTATGTGATACGATTATGTTGAGGTTCTTGGGCATTATTATGAAGACGGGTGGTTCCGTGATAAAATAAGGGTGGGTGAGCCCGATATAGCTCTCCAATGCATTGGGTAACACGAAGGAGTGAAACGTTAAGGTTTCTCCAAAGAGATTTTGGTAATATACTGTGATGGGTATTCCAAACATAACCAAGAGGGTTACTCCTTACGTAAGGATGTTATGAATGCCTCAAGTTACCTTTATGTCTTATGATTTCTATAATTTATTCATGATTTGATGAGGTATGTTAAAGTGCTTATGTTTTATGGGTAAATTATGATTTCATTCTTATGTATATATGTACCCCTGTTTCCTTTCAATATTTTTATATCTCTTACTGAGCTTTTTATGCTCATCCGAAGTTTTTTTGAAATGTTTTTCACAGGTCAAGGGAAAGGTAAATGATACGATGATATTGTCAAGGAAGTGTCAAGAAAGAATCCATGTTTTATTTTAAATATGTTTCCATTGATGGGAAAGAAGAATAATATCTTTATGTAACCACTTTGTTTTTACGTGGAATGTAATGCAAGTTTTATGATCTAATTCTCTAAAACTCTAAACCTGAAAAGATCCTCAATGTGTAATCTTGAAATAACTCATGATAAAGTATGGTTTAAGGCTGGGGCCTTATAGTTGGTACCAGAGGTCGGTTTAGATAACTTAAGGAGTTAAAATTCTATTAAATGATTATCCAAAAATATTTTTTTTGAAATGATATAGCATTTGAAGATTACCATGTTTCTTCATCTAAGACATGTTTGTTCAGAATGGTTTTCTGCAGAGGAAATAGGGAAGAAGTGCTAGGAAGGCATACAGAAGGAAATAACCTTCCGAATCAGCATCCTGAGATGGTCGGAATTGGAACTGAACAGTTTGTTGCAGTAATGGTGTAGTTGACTCAAGCGATAAATGGTGGTGGTATCCATGCACGAGATCATCCAGATCAACCACAGAGGAACATGTTAGTGGTGGAACATTTCATGAGGCAACATCCCCCATAATTCAGAGGATAATCTGACCCTGTGCTAGCCGAAGGGTGGATTAATGCACTGGAGAAGATTTTTGATGTCATGGGGTGTTCAGACAATCAAAAGGTTAGTCTTTCCATTTACCGTTTGGAGGGTGAGGCAGATCAGTGGTGGTCTATGGTTAAAAATATCAGGGACGCCGATGAGATTGATGCTCTTGACTGGGATGAATTCAAAGGTATGTTTCTTGAGATGTATTTTCCTAAGGCTGTTCGACTTAGTATGGAAAATCAATTCTTGAAATTGAGGCAAGAGGAAGACTCAGTGGCTACCTATGAAGAAAGGTTCACTCGATTGGCAAGGTATGCTCCAAATTTTATCTGAGACCTTGATAGTAAAATCAATCGTTTTACTCAGGATTAAAGCCAAAATATCGAAGGTCATTAGCTTCTCGTGAGTTTAAAAGTTATGAAAAGCTTTATAGATGTTCTGGGAAGATGGAAATGGAGTTTGCCGATGATCAAGTGTTCTATAACAACCAACAGAAGAAGAGACCGAGGTGGCAGGAGAAAGGTAAGAATTCTTCAAAAAAGACTGATGGTAAGAAAACTAAGTTTCTAGTTTGTGATAAATGTGGGAAAAGGCATGCTGGGGAATGTCTTCTAAATTATGGAAAGTGCTACCGATGTGGTAAGATGGGACATAAGGCTCGTGATTTCACAGAAAAGGATCAAGGTGAAGGTAAGACCAAATTTGATTTACAGTTAGTGAAATGTTATAAGTGCAATGAGATGGGTCACTATGCAAACGAGTGTCCAACAAAGAGCTTGAGTGATGGGAAGCAGTTAGACTACAAGTAGAAAGGGGTGGTGAAATCCTTTGCAACTACTTCAGCAGATGCCAGGCCATCAAATGAAGTTGTATCAGGTACATTGTTTGTTTTTTCAGATTATTCCAGTGTCTTGTTTGATTCGGGGTCTACACATTCATTCATCTCTGAAACCTTTTCTAGTAAAATGGGAATACCATCTCATGAAATGACTCCTGATCTTTTGGTAAAAACACCTCGGGGGAATGTTGAGGCAAAAAGAATTTATAAGAATCTTTCTATCCTTATCTGTGGAAAGAACCCACTTTCAAACCTTATTGTTCTACCTCTCGTAGAGTTTGATGTTATCTTGGGTAAGGATTGGCTCTCTATTTACCATGCTAAGATTGACTGTATAGCTAAAGAAGTTTCTTTTCAGAAAGACTTTCAGTTTGTGTACAAGAATGAACCCTTACTGTTGATAACTTATCAAGTGGTCGAGAAACTTGTAAAAGATGGAAACGAATGTTACCTTGAACACATAATTGAAAATAAAGGAACTGTTCAGATTAATGATGTGCCAGTGGAAATGAGTATCCTGATATTTTCCTGATGATTTTCCTGGAATAATACCAGATCGGGAAGTTGAATTTACTGTTAAATTAGTTCCTGATGCTAAGACAATTTCAAAACCCCCTTATCGAATGGCTCAAATTGAACATTTAGAGTTGAAGGAGAAATTGAAAGATTTATTAGAGAAAGGTTTCATTCGACCTGGAACATCACCATTGGGTGCTCATGTCTTGTTTGTTAAAAAGAAAGATGGTTCAATAAGACTTTTCATTGATTATAGAGCCTTTAATAATATCACTGTTAAGAACAAATATCCTTTGCCTCATATCGATGATTTGTTTGATCAGCTCCAGGGAGCTCAGTATTTTCCAAAGATTGACCTGAGATCAGGGTACCATCAGCTGAAGGTAAATGAGTCAGATATTCCGAAGACAGCGTTCTGTACAAGATATGGCCACTATGAATTTGTAGTAATGCCTTTTGGGCTATCAAATTCACCTGATTTATTCATGGACTTAATGAATAGAATTTTCCATGAGTTCTTGGATAAGTTTGTGGTGGTTTTTATTAATGAAATTTTGGTGTTTTCTAAAAGTAAAGAAGAGCATGAATGATATTTAAGGGTTATCTTGCACACCTTAAAAGAAAAGAAATTGTATGGGAAATTCCGCAAGTGTGAGTTTTGGTTGAAACAAATTTCTTTGCTTGGTCACATTGTTTCTAAAGATGGGATAACTCTTGATCCTGCAAAAACAAAAGTTGTGGAAGACTGGCCAAGACCCACAAATGTAACTTAGATTCATAGCTTCCTTGGTTTGTCAGGCTATTACCGAAGGTTTGTTAGAAATTTTTCACGGTTATCTAGTCCAATGATTAAGCTAACTCGGAAGGGTGTTAAGTTTATCTGGACAAACGAATGTGATGATTGTTTTCAGTAATTGAAATGAAGTTTGGTGAATGCTCCAGTTTTGGCACTACCTTCCTGGAATGGTGAGTTTGTTATATACAGGGATGCTTAATTGAAAGGACTTGGTTGCGTCCTAATGCAGAATGATTAGGTATTTGCTTATGCTTCACGAGAGTTGAAAACTCATGAGGTAAATTACCCTACACATGATTTGGAATTAGCTACTGTTGTTTTTGCTTTAAAATTTTGGAGGCATCATTTGTATGGAGTAAAGTGTGAAATATATACCAATCACAAAACTTTAAAGTATATATTCACTCAGAAAGAATTGAACATGAGACAAAGGAGATGGCTAGAATTAATCAAGGATTATGATGGTACAATTCATTACCATCCGGGAAAAGAAAATAAAGTGGCTGATGCTTTGAGTCAAAAAAGTAATGCTTCATTAGCAATGTTGCGTTTGTAACGTGATCCGTTGGTTAAGGATTTGATGAACTTTGGAATAGAAGTTGTTGGTGCAGGATGTTCTTCTGTTTTGTTTCAGGTATCAGTGAGATCATCTCTATCATATAGAATCAAGTAAGCATAGAAGCAAGACAGTGAGTTGCAGAAAAAGGTCGAGCTAGTTCAGAAAGGTAAGTTTCCTGAATTCAACATTTATAATGATTGCGTTTTGAGATTTGGGAAGAGATTGTGTGTGCCTTGTGATTCATAATTAAAGAAAGAGTTGTTATGTGAAGCTCATATTTCTCCGTTTTCAGTTCATCCTGGAAGTACTAAGATGTATAGAGATCTGCGGGAGTATTACTGTTGGGATGGAATGAAAAGAGATATTGATGATTTTACTATGACGTGTTTGACTTGTCAGCAGGTTAAAGAAGAGCGGCAGTTACCGAAAGGGATGCTTCATCATTTACCAGTGCCAGAGTGGAAATGGGAGAATATATCCATGGACATTGTTGTGGGATTACTGAAAACATTTCTAGGTAATAATGGAATCTGAGTTATTGTTGATCGCTTGACTAAATCTGCTCATTTCCTTGCTATACAAGATAATTTTTCCCTAGATCAACTTTCCCATTTGTATCATAAATAGATAGTCAGGTTACATGGAGTTCCTCTCTCCATTGTATCTGATCGTGATTCCAGGTTCACTTCTAACTTTTGAAAAGGCCTTCAGAAGTCGTTGGGTACTGAATTAAATTTTAGTACAGCTTTTCATCCTTAATCAGATGGGCAGTCAGAACGAACAATTCAGACATTGGAGGATATGCTACGTTCTTTCTCTATGGATTATCAGGGATGTTGGGACCAACATATTTCTTTGGTTGAATTTTCATATAATAACAGTTTTCATTCCAGTATACAGATGGCACCATTTCAGGCATTATATGTGAAGCAGTGTCGAACTACAGCTTTCTGGGATGAAGTGGGTGAAAGGAAGTTGATGGGAACAGAATTGGTAGAAGAGATGGCAGAAAAATTTCAGCTGATTCAGAAACACATGAGAACAGCTCAGAGTAGGCAGAAGAGTTATGCGGACAACAGGAGGAAGGATCTCTCTTTTGAGGTCGGTGATCATGTTTTTCTCAAAGTCTCACCATGGAAAAGTGTGATGCGATTTGGTAAGAAAGGAAAGCTGAGTCCAAGGTTCATTGGACCATATGAAATTCTAGAGAGAGTTGGATTAGTTTCATACCAGGTGGCTTTACCTCCGATTTTATCTCAGTTACATAATGTTTTTCACGTTTCGATGTTGAGAAAGTATATGCCAGATCCATCTCATTTTTTGAGTCTAGAGGTAGTTCAGCTGGAAGAGAACCAATCTTATGAGGAACAACCGGTCCAGATTCTTGACCATAGGGAGAAATTGTTACGGAATAATGTGATTAAGCAGGTAAAGGTTTTGTGAAAAAACCACATGATGGAAGAGGCAACATGGGAATCTGAAAATGCAATGAGTGATAAGTACCCCCATTTATTTGATAAGTAAATAAATTGCAGGGACACAATTTTTTAAAGGGGGGAAGGATGTAACATCCCAAGTATGTAATGAATAATAGATATTTTTTTCTATCTCTATTAATAAATTATATAGTGTTTTAGATGCTTAAAATGAAAATAAATCCAATATTAAGCATGGAATACACTAATATTCTTAAAAGATTGTTTTAATGCCTTTTGATGGAAAACCATTTTTAAATCAATATTTTGACAATTTAATAATCTATATTTGTCAAAATAAACATATTCATTATTATTGGGACATTTAATTTTACATTGGATAAATTTTTGGAATTTTTCTGACAATGTTAATTTTTTAATGAATAGTGAAAAATACTGCATTTTACATCAAAACTGCTTTTTCATTTAATTTAATTATATGGTTAGATTATATTTTTAATTGGTCTTAAAGTATAATCTGAATATAATTTTCCATTTAATCCAATGGTGGTCATTAGGATTAATTTCACTTTGGAATTGGTCATAAACGAATGCCAAACTTTTCATAGATATTGTTTCAAAAAAACCCACTATTTGTCATGACAGCGGGAATTAATTATTAAATTATTTAATGTAACTTATATGTTTTTAATTTTTTAAAATAGACTTCATTTTTTAATTCGCAATATCAAATATAGCATAGGGTGAAGTTTTGGTAATTTTCTGAAAAACTTCAATTTTTGATGAATAGTGAAACCACTAAGTGGTACTTATAAAAACTGATTTTTCCGTTTAAATGAAAGTTTTCCATCATTGTGTTTTGAATTTCAAAAATCTGACATACATGGTTGTCATTAAGAAGTAAAATGTGGTTCAATGGGATTAAAATAATTTTTTGGTGAATAGTAACTTATTAAGTTCTTAATCGCGATTAGTGGTAATTAGTGTAGTTTAAGGTAAAAATAATATTTTAATAGTATGATATGAGCTTGAAACATGTCCTACACTCATTGGATGTGTCATGGACGAACATGAAAATCCATGGGTCAGCTTGGGGACCCCATGGAGCCACTTTGGTTGGGAAATGACATAAATAACTTTTTATTTAATGTTAAAGTAAAAATGACACAAACATGACTTATGTTACTAAAACAATTTTTATATGGGGTTATACAAGTCATGTTTTTTACTATAAATATTTATTAGAAAGATAAAAATATTTACTACATCATATTATTTGTTTTATAATTTTAATACATTAAATAAATTTAAATATTTATGACATCATGATGATGCATCGATGACCTCACTATTTAACGATTTAAATAAAATGGAAAGATAATGTAAAATCTAAAACCTACACATGGAAAAAACCAATTGTATGAGTGGATTTAGAAACCTTATCACCTTATCATAGAATTATATCAATGTGGGACCTTTTGAATCCGAAACTCAATTTAAAATAAAGTAACTTATCTTTACTTTCCAAGAGTGCCCCTCCTCTCCTCTTATAAAAGGCCCCCACCTCTACCTCTTTACCCACACTCCCAAAGCCTTTGGCTCGGCCACACCCTACCCATTTTGTCTCTCCGCTTCCCTCTCTTACTCCTTGAAGCCTCACTTTGGGAATAAGTCTTCCCAAGGAAGCCTTTGAGCTCAAACCAAAGTGAGTTACCCGATTTTAAGGTAATGTCTTCTTTTGAGTCGTTTTGTTTTATTTTTCTTCTCCAACCCCCTAAACTATTTTTATTCTTTTCTTTTGTAACAACTCCATTATCCTCAATATACTAGGATGTTGTTATAATATGGATTCGAGCTACACTTACACACACCTACATCTAATGGTTAACGACCATATGGTTTCCATGGATGGTGAATTTATGCCTCCCGAAACGATGATTGTTCAACATTCTTGTATCAACTTCAAAGGTGGCCATTAAGATGTCACTATATTTATATATGATATATAATATGGTTATGTTTTCCTTAATCTTATTTTTATTTCTTTTTGGTCATACCTTTATGGTTTCCATTATGGGTGAACGCGATATCTTCATTTAAGGAAGTGCGGACTACCGCCCCCTCAAAGTGATTTGATTCATTAAATACCATATGTGGGACGTATAAAGGATGAAACTATGATATTATATATGATATTATACTGGAATTATAATATACCTTTATATCATTATGATTCCATTCTATAAAATACGAAATAGAAATGAATGTAGCATTCATGCGTACGTACGGCTTACCGTCTCCATGAACGGTGCATTTCATTTCTTACCTCTAAATGATTATTTAATATTATAAATGCATGTATATACTGGATATATATGATATATACATTATGACTATAATTCTGGATATAATGGATATATGAACAACATGTAATTATAAAGGGTTTATTTATGACTCAAGTACCAATGATCGTTAAAACGACCATTATTAACTTAAATAATTACACAGTGTTCATGACATGGCAATAAGAGATATAAAAGGAATAATGACCTTGAAAAAGGTTATTAAAGAAGTATAAATTGACTCAAGTTTATTATTCAGGAAATTAGAGAAAGATTGAGTTAAGTAGGACCCGAGGTATGGGACTTTGTCTCAATCTCCTTTCTTTGAGGAATATTTTGTTTTCCACACAACCTTATTTTATACGGTGTATAAACCCCTTTTACTTTTACATTTATACGAAAATAATATTTTTTATTCGAACCGTTTTACTAAACGAAAAAAGGGAATGTTTTTTGTCGTACGTATACGGCGACAACGTCTTCTCCACTGCCATGACCGTTATTTGAGTTTTGGCTTCCTCTACAATCCATACCTTCTTTTTAAAAGAAAAATAAATAACATGTTTTAATTTTATTTTATTTTGTTATTGAAAATGGTTTTCATAATGTTTTTATATCAATGTGTTGTATTTATATCTTGTGATTGAAAGGTGGAAATGTTATGTTTCCTTTATGCATGTTTTATGTGATACGATTTTGTTGAGGTTCTTGGGAATTATTATGAAGACAGGTGGTTCTGTGATAAACTAAGGGCGGGTGAGCCCGATATAGCTCTCCAATGCATTGGGTAACGCGAAGGAGTGAAATGTTAAGGTTTCTCCGAAGAGATTTAGGGAATATACTGTGATGGGTATTCCAAACGTCACCAAAAGGGTTACTCCCTACGTAAGGATGTTATTAATGCCTCAAGTTACCTTTATGTATTATGATTTCTATGATTTATTCATGATTTGATGAGGTATGTTAAAGTAATTATGTTTTTTGGGTAAAGTATGATTTCATTATTATGTATATATGTACCCATGTTTCCTTTCCATATTTTATATCCCTTACTGAGCTTTTTATACTCATCCCAAGTTTTTTTGAAATGTTTTTCACAGGTCAAGGGAAAGGTACATGATATGATGATAGTGTCAACGATGTGTAAAGAAAGAATCCATGTTTTATTTTAAATATGTTTCCATTGATGGGAAAGAAGAATACTATATTTATGTAACCACTTTGTTTTTACGTGGAATGTAATGCAAGTTTTATGATCTAATTCTCTAAAACTCTAAACCTGAAAGGATCCTCAATGTGTAATCTTGTAATAACTCAAGATTAAGTAAGGTTTAAGGCTGGGGCCTTATAGGTATTGTGTAAGATAATTTCCTAATATGGCCTCATTATGGATTACATATAAGATTAGACATTTAATTAACAAAATAAATAATATAATTTTAAATAAACATGTTTTTGTTATCGTAAGGACATTTAAACAAATTATTATTTACATATTAAAATATTTAATTACGGTAAAAAAATTACATTTCAATCGATGGAATATTTCTAAACAAATTGTGCATAGTTCAATTGATGTAATATTTCAAATGAATTATAATAATTCATTTTAAAAAAAATTATACAAATTACGAGCCATGTAGAATATTTTTCATCAATGAAATATATTAATTTTAAATATTAACATGCTTACAATATGGTCATATTCTAAAAATGTACTATATTTATAGGCTAGTGGAATACATACATTCAATATTTCAAGTCAATACATGTATATACACATCTATTTGGTATAGCCAAAGGAGTCTTCATCTACATCCTATCAGGGATTTGACATGCTTAATTTATGTTTTTGGAATGTTTTAAATCATTATTTGTTGTTCAAATAACACTCTAACTATGAATTTTTTTCAGGTTCTCTCATAACAATAAAAATATTGGAAATTTATTCTATTACTTCCCAAAATACAATTCATCCCATTTTCCATTTCAAATATTCCAATTTTCCATTAAAATACTGGATTTTAATTAAAAAACATTCCTTCTTCCAGGATAAAAACAAATGGTTTCAATCATAATCATTTTCAGGAAATTTTTACAAACAAGAGTTTCAAATAAATTCACAATTAAAATCCAAAATTCACATTAATAATATAACATCCAAATGTTATACTTGAACTATTTTTCATCAATATCAAAAATTTAAATTCAAAAATTTAAATTCATACAAATCCCATCAAATTCAAAATTACAAACTTGTTCAATGGGATTTTCCCAATTTATTTCAAAAAACTAATTTCAGAAACCAAATAACATAATTTAATGGAAATGTTTTTCAAATAATTAAATTTAAAAATAATCAAAACACACATATAAAATATAATTTAATTTCACAAATTTGAGTAATTATTGTTATTTAAATGGGCCAATAAATATAGAACTACCTACCTCGGGATCACTAGATCTCGTATCACATGGCCTTAACTGAGATTCTCTAATAAAGAACAAAAAAACAATGATCGATGAAATAATCCTAGGTTTTAGGTCAAAACGGATTATTTTATATTACCCTAACATAGAGATAAAAAACAATTGGAGGAGATGAGAGAGTGTAAGATATAAAGAACATGATAAAGAATCATACCTAGAGAAGATAAAATGTCATTATAATAGCATTGATAATATTCTATAGGGTTTATATGTTCCAAAACTACTCTTTGGATCTCTCATGGAAGGAGAATTAAATTCCTTATCATACAAGTTTATAAGGTATCTTAAACAGGGGTCTCATGTGTTTTAAAATTCATTTTTTCAATTGAAAACCTTGTAAGTATAGTTACATGTGCAGAGACAGATGGTTTAGAACTATTATGCACCCTATCCATTACAACCTTTTAATGGGTTTCACATTCTCTTATGATTTCATAGGGTTTATCAAACCATGTTTGAATCATGCAATATCCCCCTTCCTTGGTTTTCAGGGTTATCTCAAGCAAGGTGCCTAGTGTGGGTTAACCGAGCATTGATGATGCATAGCCCATAACATTGAAAGTTTCCATAGATTTCAACTAAAACAAACCAAATGAAAAAAATAATGATAAAAATAGGGGTTTAGGAATACAAGAGTGTATTAAGAAGATGTTACAAATGGTGTATGTTCTAACAGGTTAGATCATGATCAATTTTTACATGTTGAATTAATTTTCAATCAGAATGGTTCTTTATTTGTTAACATGGGAAGGAAATTAAATCAATGTAAATGGAGTTTTATTGATAATATAGAATTAGATATAAATTGGAATACATTTGTTGGAGAGTAAGAAATGAATTTTTAATTGTAAATAATTCATCATATTATGGCACGGTAATGATTTATGTACAGAATAAATTTTGAATGCTGATTTGTTTTCTGTATTGTTGAATAATTTTTTTGAACTTATAGAAGTGGAAAATGTCTAATTAAAAATGTACACATGTATTGGATGTTGTGTGTAATTAGAATTTAGTATCTAAGCATATGGGTTGGGTGAGACTGTGGCACTAATCCCCACCCCATTATTCATATGTTAGGGGTGGGGACTGAGTCCTTATTCCCTTGATGTTTTCATTCAACGAGACTTCCTAGACAGAGGCTTCAAATTATGTTTGTTTCAATGGTTTATTAAATATTTATACCCAATAAGATATAAATCTTGACATGTTTCCTTATGGATAGTAATTTCCTTGATTAAAACATTCTATAAATGATATAATTGGATTACCTATATAACAAGTGATGAATATTGATTAAGTGATTAAAATGTTTAAAGGGAATATTGTTAACAAATGGAACTAGAGATGTCATGGTTTTACCTATCATTTATTTATTACATTCATTGACTATCTTTTTAGACTAGATATTTTTTATACACAATTTGTGGTGGCCTATTTTGGTATACTCACACCCTGCTCAGCCCACTAATAGGTACCCAACCATGTTTCATGTTTATAGGTATTAACGAGGGAAAAATATCTATGTTTTTATTTATAGTTATGATTATTTTGTGAATTGATGAGGATCTAGACATAGATTCTGGAACCATTGGTTTATTTGGGGTTTCCCTATATTTTGGATTTTATTCACCTTTGGAACTACTTGTATGAGATGACATTTTAATAGATTGGTATCAGTTTGTACGATATTTGGGAAATGTGTATTAATTAATTTTACTATTTTATTGTCCATTATATTATTTATTTCATCTTTTAACTAATGTTGGTTACTCTCATATAGGGGTTATAGACTCCACAAATGATCAATTAGATCCTCACTACTAGTTTACAACCACCGGCAGACGAAGAGGCTACCTTGAGGTTATATGGAAACTATGATTTGGGCACAAGTTTACTAGATTGTGGGTTTGGTATGTTACATCAATCATTCATATTACATATTTTTAGATAACTTTTCAATTAATTACACAAAACACATGCTTGAAGACTGTAATTGTGTTGCATCATTGGAGAGTAATTACAAGATATTATAATTTTCTGAATATTTTTTGACATAACCCATAAATATCATCTCTACTAGTTTTTCACAAAAATTCTACACATAAAATATTTTATTATAACCTAGGGAAAATAAACATAAAAAGTGTGATTTATTATTCTTAGTAAGGTTTTAAAAAAGATAAAAATAATAATAACAAGAAAATAAGTGTATGATAACTTGACAAAAACATATTAAAACCATGCCTTTTATGTTAATGATTGGAATATTTAGTCATGGAATAAGTCTTTTTAGTCTTGATAATAAGATTCATGGGCAATTTAAATAAGTTGATCCATGAGATCATAATATAGGAATAAGACATGGAATTGTAGTATAAAAACAAGATTATACCATTGTGAACTTGTATAATTATCAACATGCATACAAATTAAGGACATGAAATCAGTCCTTCATATAAAAATATGGACATGAAATCAGGTCCATACAAACAACATGAATAGTAAACCATAGACTACAAAAAACCATGTGAACATGTAATTAGGTTCATGAATATTATTTTGAACCTATAATCAGGTATACATATATAAATTTTACCATATATTAATTCTTACACATAAAAATTTGAATATATAATGATGTTCAAACATAACATATTTACGCATGAGTTATCCATCTAAACCCATGGAATTTGAGGGACATATAGGTCCCACTAATCATCTAATGAAAATTGTTGGTATGTTTAACACAAGATAAAAAAAATCAGCATATAAATATCCCAATAAATGTAAGGTGTTTCATAAAAAACTAAGCATAACATGAAATTGATAAAATAGAGGAGTTTCATAATAAATTTCACATTTTATCATAGCATAACTAGTGGAAAATCAATCGGGTTTCCGACGAAATTTATCACGGTATATCGCATTGAATAGAAATGTGTTTCATAAATATTTTTTCATGAGAAACAATATAGAGAAACAATAATAATGGTATCACTATTTTTACCCCTAGTAAATCATATGTTACATCAAGGATTTCATTTGACAATTGTAAATATTTTTAATGTTTAATTGAAGAATTTTTTATAAATAGTACATTTCATTGAAAATAATATTTTTAAAAATAAAATTCATATAATGTTTTTAAAATACTAATCATTCTATATTATTTTGAAAAAATAAAAGTGAATCTTCAAATGAAATATTATTCATGACACAAAATAAATTCATGTTGTGCAAGTTAAAATAGTGATTCTATCAGCATATTCGATAAAATCCAAATAATTTTTTTTAAATTACCAGAACATTATTTAGAAAAACTTAAAAGTAAAAAAGTGTAAATATTTATTTATTAATTCATATTATTAGTTAAAAAAATTCATAACATTTTATGAAAACATGGTTTCAGTTGAAAAAGTGTTCTCAGCGTAAGTGATAAATAATGATGATTTTTTGTCAAAAAATGATTTTGTACTCAAGATTACACCCAAAAGAACAATGAAGGGGAAAGGGTATTCTAAAATTAATAATATGAGGATAATAATAATTTTTATTATCATTATTTATAGATAATTATATTTCATTATTGGAACAATAATCAGAAACAATCCCTATAAATGATGAAATTGTAATGTGAAACTCTTCTCACATTATTAACCTGGAATTATAATCCCCAAGAAAAAATAAAATTAAATAAAAAATATAATATTTTGAAAATAATGATATTACTGAAATAAAATTTCAATTTGGTAGTATAGAGACATCATAGAAAAGTATTGGTTCATAATATAACATTTGTCACAAAGATGAAAAATGAGACAAAAATCTCTTACTAATTTTTTTACTCTTAATCTATAAACCCCATTAAAGTGAGATCATAAATGTGATCTGTAAATAATCATAATTTTAGGTATAAAAAAAATATAAAACATTCATGGGTAGTATATACACAACATATGTGAAACACAAGGTGAATAAGGCTTGTGTCTTTTGAAAATCAGTATGAGATGGAAATCGCTTACCTTCAGTGCCGAATTCCTTCATAAAGATATAAAACTCATGAAAAATAAATGAAATTATACTAGATTTATTATAGAACCATTATCATATATTTAATTCAATTATTTTTAATTAGGACCAATTATAACCATGTTATTAAAAATTCCTTGTTAAAATCTGTTTTTGGTAATAACCACATAGTTTTTTGTATATGTATTGTATTTATTTTTGGTCATATTACATAGATCATGTTTACATAATCTCAAAAATAATAATAATTTATATAAATTTTCATTTATTTAAAACAAATATTTTTTTTAATACCAATAATGTAATTTGGTTTTGATAAATTACATAATTCACGATCAGGGAGACGATAGTCAGTATGTACATGTGATTGACATTTCCATTTATTGAAAAATCATTGTGGAAACATGGAAATTAATATTTTATCGTTTAAAATTTTTATAATAACATAAAAATATTAATTATTAAAATTTACTTATACATATCATTTATGTGGTGGGGGTGGAAAAGAGCGACTCACATCACTTCGTGATGGCGATCGTCAACATATACATGAACAACATTATCCCCTTTCAGTGAGTTATAATGTAAGAAGAAAAATGATATATTTTATTTTAATAATGAAAAATATGCCGTGAATATCTTAATTATTTCATTTATACAACATATATTCAATAAATTTATCTATATTATCTATTGTGTATTTGTTAGTGAAAACAAATCATATCGCTTTGAGAAATGGTTGTTCGCCGTACATAATATTTATGATTTGGTAACCCATTTGATGATATTGAATGCGGATTTAAATAATTAAATTAAAATAAAATTAATTCATTACACTTAATTTAAATTATTAATTATATCATAATTTTTTAATAATCTATGAATAAGGAGGAGGAATTAATAATATAAAAATGATCATTAAAGAACGTTAACTCTTCTTCTGGTATCCACCATATGGATAAACACGAATCCATCCTTGGATGGATGGGTTCATAAAATTATTATTATAAGATAATATTAGGGAACATTTTATGGTAGTTTCATGCATTGTATGAACCAAATTATATGGATTGTGTGGATATGAAAGGAGGAGTTTCCTTTTATAATTGAGCTGAGTGGAACACATGTAATTTTCCCAAAAGAAGAACTGTCACCCATATTTTTCATATACCAAAAGTATCCTAAAATGGTTATTCCAGATAATTAGTCTTTATGGTGTCTAAATAAGTCTAGATAGTATATTTTAAGAAAGTTCTTATGTCATTTTAAAACGTTTCTTTTTAACATTAACTGTCTGTAAATCTATTTTTTCCTCAAACCCAGTAATTAATTTTTATTTCGTTCACAATTATTTTTCGTATAAATGTAGGTTTAAAATTATTAATAATATAAATTATATTTATTAATAATATTTAATCCATTTTTTATATTATACTCACCTAATCAAGAAATTTTAATTTCAAATTTTCTGATAAAAGCGAGGAGAAAACCAGTTTTCAAAGAGAAATTGTTCAGTTTTTATAATGATTGTATATCAAAATTTAATTTGAAAGTGACTAAAATAATATAAATTGAATTAATAGATCTATATTTGATATTTAGATATTAGAAAATATAAAATATTATAAATCATTATAAACTAGTCAAATCAAAAATCAGTTTTCAATTGAAATTCATTATTTTTCAATTTTCATTATCAACATTTTTGGTTTTTATGTAATTTTAAAAAATCATGTTATGTTAATTTGAAAATTATATTTTAAAAAGTGAAAATTATATTCTAAAATAAAATTTTTATCCATTTGAATTATTAGTTTTAAAAAAAATTTCAAAATGGAAACGATACTGATTTTATGATAATGAAATTTTTAAGAACAAAATTAGATTTATTATTATCTCTTATTTAGAAAAAAAAATATTAATGATAAATATTTTACTTAATATATAATTTTTACAAGTCATATAAATAATTCATTAAATGTATTTATTTAATTTATTATTTTAAAACATGTTTTTGCGCATAAAAATAAATTTTTTATATAGGGATTCTATTTATTTTCAAATGGTTGTTATTTTAAATTAAGAATAATTACGCACCAAAAAATTTATTATATATACATGTGAAAACAATTTATTTTTATTATTTATTTTATCAAATTCATTTCATTTATTCCCATGACTATGTGATAAATATCATATTATAAAATATTTTTATAATACTAAATAACATATAATTTAAAATGGGCATTTTGTATAATGAATGATAAAATTATATTTCATTTAATAAAAATTATTGATAAGAAAAATTTTTTTTATAAAACATATTTCATAAAATATTGTTTTGCTTCATTATATCCACTATTGAATGAATTTCTCCCTTTAAATTCATTTCATTAGTACTAACAACTGAGGGCATTTCTACCTCATTACATTTTTCATCTCCCACGAAGCTTCATCAAGCTTGTGGTTTTAACACCAAATTATTTGTAGGTAAATGGTTTTGTTTGGTAGAATCATATTTAATTAGTTCAAAATTTTTACTATTTTCCCCTTAAGAAATAAAAATCTACAACAATACGACCTTTTAGTAATGAAAAATATGAGGATCATTTGTGTAATTCCTGAGGAGAGATATATTTAACACAACATGAACATAAGAGAGGATAAGTGGAAGAACCAAATGATAAGATTTTTCCCTATAAGATCGTGTAATTTAAAGATATTGATATAACTACAATTTCATTTTAACTTCTTCTTCATATGAAAAAATTTATTAAAATTCCTTATCATCAACACAAAATTATAGTTTATGTGTATGATTATGATGATAATATTAATGTCATGTTTTTTTTGTACTTATTTTTTTCGAATGGTTCTATCCTTCTCAACCATATTATCATATTTATGTGTTTTCAATAATATTATTTTAACATATTCATTAGATTACATTGAATTTTTTCATTTTTTTCATAATGGAAAACATATAGAGCCATATTAATGGTCGAATAAATGATATTGTTGAAAGAAAACTCAACAACATGAAGCTGACGAATCCAATGAAATTGGAAATCCATATAACAAGATATTAGAATATCATCTCAGGTTTTAATTGTTCTCTTAAAATGACAATCTATCAAAGGATTTAACGTAGTTATAAAAAATAATTATATATTAAGAGTTTGTTGATGTCTTTTCCAAGAAAACAAAAAAATCATTGGATCATGATCAAATACTATTGACTGTTTTAACACATACAAACATACGACTTAATTATTGTATATTTTGGAAAGGAGATCCAAAAATAAATCTTCATTGATAGAAATGATGTGTGATAACATCATATGGTGATCCAAATATGACCCATAATAATCTAAACATCATTGGTAAATTTAAAAATAAAGTATTCTAGTACCTTTAATAAAATTCCCAAAATGTGTAAATGAATTCCTCCTTAAGTAATTTTTTTTCTAAATCATATACAAACCCAAATGGTAATACTATAATAAATTACTCTAAAAAAAACTTTAATATTCATGAAGTCAAATCATTTAAAACCTCAGAAGGTGTATTAGTGACATTGAAATTATGATCAGCCTTAAACTCATAAACCCATAACATTACCCATGACATTTATGTTAATTGTAGATGAAGACATATACACATCCAAAATTAAACCAATACTTATATTAATCCCAATTAATATAACTGAAATACCATTACTATGATACTTCTATTATATAACTCATGAATCCAAATATTTATTTTGTTTAATAATTTAAATTCGTAAGTCAGAATACCAAATACATTTCCATGGTAATGTGGATAACCATTATTTTAGAGCATTTACACATATAATACCATTGTTCCAAACATATAATACATTGATCTCCAAGAAATCATGTCCCTATATGAACATATTCACCACAAAAATAAAATCAAACCTTACATTTTAGATATTCTTATAGGTTATTCTCCCATCATCCATTTTATATACAGAGTTGAATCATCATTCATATATGTTCAATACAACATAAACCGTCACAAATGATCATCACCCACTTATTTGAAACATTGAGAATATAAAACAAGATATAACTGTTAACCATATATCATGATATTTAATTATTCACAGAAATAATATCTACCTCTCGTGTCATCATCCAATATGTTTCATCATAATCAGTTATTTGTACACATTTTTAAATGTTATCATGACTACTTCGAGTTCCATCAAGTGACACTGAAAAAAATAATATTATGATAATCAAGATTCATAGTGAGAAACAAAATAATCATGGAAAATCATTTATTGGATGTCTATATATTGAGACCTTATTTTAAATAAATGATTACTTATGTTTAAGCACGGTCTTTGATTTCCATTATTCATATCCTTTAGTATGGTTCATAAATGTTTTTTAATATCTAAACTATATCAGCCTAGAGTGTCAAACTATGTGTTAATAAATTATGATTTTCATGTAGTAGAATACAATTCGGTGTAAATTAATGAAAACTTAAGATATTACTATAAGGACCCGACATTAAAACATTACATAATCTTGAATTAAGCGAATAATTCACATTGAGAATCTTTTCAGGTTTAGAGTTTTTGAGAATTAGGCCATAACAATAACATTACATCTCAAGATTACAAAGTATACACTTATTATCAGATTCAATTTTTTTCACAAAATAAAAACTCTTAAAAAAAGAGTCATGTCAAGTTCCATGTTTTTGATTGCATGGCCTTTCCTTGATCCCATCCTTGACGCTATTCATCCTTAAGTCATGTGAAAAACATTTCAAAACTGGGGCTGAGCATAAAAAGCTCAGTAAGGGTTATAAAACAATGAATGAAAACATTTGTTTATTAATACATACATAACATAAGCTCTTTAACATACCTCATGAAATCATAAGATTTATGAAATACACATTGAAATCATAAATAATAAAGGTAACTTGTGGTATTCATATCATACTTACACTGTAGCTATCACAGATATGTAGGGAGTTACATTTGGAATATCCATCACAGTATATTCACTAAATATCTGAGGAGAAACATTCACGTTTTCCTCTATCATGATACCCAATGCATTGGAGAGCTATCTCGGGCTCACCTGCCCTAGGTTTATTAAGGAACCACCCGTATACATAAATAATGCCTAAGAACCATAACATGATCATAACACATAACATAGGCCTAATGGAAAGATAAAATTTCCAAATTACAATAATAAAATATCATTTCAAGATATTGAAAAAATAAATCCATTCTCAAAAACATTTTAAATACCAAAATACATAAAAATAGTATATGGTATTTATTTTTCCTTTTATAAACATTCCGACTTGTTAAGGAAGCCAAAGATAAAATAATACTCACGGTAGTGGAAAGGTCGTTGTCACCGATTACATTAAAAGAAACACTCCTTCTGTCGTATAGTAAAAAACTTCGTAGATAAAAGATTCCTTTTGAATAAAGGTAAAATTCAAAGGGTTTTATACATCATATAAAATAAAGTCATGTATAAAGATAAAAAATGCCTCAATGAAAGGAGATTGAGACGAAGTACCTTACAATGATAATTTTGTAAATAAAATAGATCTATTATTTGTATTTACTATAATTACACACAAATAAAGTATAAATACAAGATAGGACATAATAATAGCATGACATAATTGAAAATTAGGAGATTTCCCCAATGAACATAAATTGGGTTAAGAAGTTCCATTACTTCCCGTCCGACTTGACTCGATCATTCTTTTTAGTCTCTGGAATAATAAACTAAAGTTAATTTCTACTTTCTTAAGAATATTTTTCAAGTGTATTATTCCTTTTATATCACTTATTACCATGTTATAAACATTATGAAATCATTTAATTTAATAACGTTCATTTTGCCGATATTTGGTACTTGAGTAAAAATGAACACCTTATATTTAAAATTTGTTCATGTGTTCAAAGGTTCATTATATACAAAATTATATTCATGATATGGATATCATATATATAATATATATCCAGTATATACATGTTTTTATAATATTACATAACATTTTGAGGTAAGAAATGAAATGCACCGTTCATGGAGATGGTTAGCCGTACGTACGCATGAATGCTACTTTCATTTCTATTTCTTATTTAAATGGAAATAAATCATAATAATACATAGTTATATTATAATTCTAGTATAATATCATATATAATATCATTAAAAATATCATTTATACGTCCCACATAAGGCATGAACGAGTCACATCACTTTAAGGGGGAGGTAGTATGCACTCCCTCAAATGAGATAATCGTATTTACCCACTATGGAAACCATAAAAGAATGAAATAATTGTGAATTACAGAAGCATAATGAAATCATAAACATAATATATATCATATATAAATACAGTGTCATCATAATGGCCACCATGAGAGGTGGTAAGATGTAATTGAATAATCATTGTTTCGTGAGGCGTTAGTTTGCCATCCCCAGAAACATTATGTTCTTCATCCATTAGATGGAGTTGTGTGTAAGTTTAGTTAGAATCTATCTCATAACAACATCCTAGTATATTGAGGATACTGGTGTTGTTACAAAATAAAGGAAATAAATTTAGTTTAGAGGTTGGAGAAGTAAAATAAAAGAAAACAATTTAAGAGAAATTGTTACCTTTAATTTAGGTAACTTCCTTTGGTTTGAACCAAAAGGACTTCTTGAAGTGCCTTCTGCCAAAGGTAAGGCTTATAAGTGGAGGATAGGGATGTAGGGAGATTATTTGGGCAGATTTTGGAGGAGACAAATGGCTTGAGAGGTGTGAGGAATTGCATAGAAGTGGTCTTCTTTTATAATGGAGAGGAGGGACTCTTTAGGAAAGTGTGAAAAGATTTTTTATTAAATAATGATATTCGGTTTGTAATGGTCCAAAAATCATTAATGTCGAATATAATATGACTCATAGTCGAAATAAAATCATCCCATCAGAATTGGGAATGTTTTGGATAATATTTTAATCATTATAATCTTATTTATTTCAATCATTTATTAATGAGGTAAATATTTCATCATGATTGTGTCATAAGTAATTTAATTTATTTTATGTCTAAAAATTATAAAACAAATACCATGATGTAAGATATATTTTTATATTTCCAATGAATATTTATAGTCAAAAATGGAACTCGTATAACCCCATGTAAAAATTAATTTTCTAAAATATATTTGCTTAATTCATTTTGGACTTTACTTTAAGTAAATTAAAATAAAGTGTCATAATCACATTTAAGTGGCTCCATGGTGTCCCCAAATCATCCCACGGATTCCAATGTTCGGATATTATTTAACCAATAGAATTAGGACACCTGTTATGTAACAACCCGAGATTTTATAAGATTAATTTCATTCATATATTCTATTGTACGACACACCAATATTATCTTGCGCTATACGCAACACTGTATTAGCTTTCAGTATACGCTACACTTTTCTTGGCTCTTGTTACACAAAATTTCAAGTTCATTTGCTAGAAGTTATTCTACGCAACATTGAGGGTATATATATATATATATTAAATGTATAAATAAAATATGGTTGGATTCTGTTATACACACCAACAAGGGAGTTGTGCACTACACGCAACCCTGACTTGGCTTGCATTACACGCAATCACGACCTTCCTCGATAGCGTGTGTTGTACGCAATACCGGGTTATACTAAACAACGATATATTATTATAATATTGTTATGAACTAGCCGTTATGAATAGTGTTAACTAATTTTTGAATTTTATAACATTATTATTCATCTTACACATTTTCTAGAACATGGTATAAGAACAAAATAAATTTTTTGGGTAAAATAAGTATTTTTAAAAAAATGCAGTTTTGCCGCCTTTTGATGGCGCACCCACTTTAAATATAGTTTTTTAAATGTTAATAAGTCCAATTTGACAAAATAAAATTCTTCTTTTGAATCAGGATATAAAAATTTACATTAGATAAAGTTTTGATATTTTTCCGATAACTTTCATATTTTAATGAATAGTAAAAACACGCTATATTTTAATTAAAAACAACTTTTTTCATCGTAATATATTATGTGGTTAAATTATAATATTGAATTGTTTTAAAGTATAAATATAATATATTTTTACCATTTAATATAATGTATGTCGTTAGCATGGATTATACCTTGAATTCGTAGGTTAAATCAATTCAATCTTTTGCAATGTTTTAAAGAAAACCCCATTTTCTTTCGACAATGGGAATAATTTTAATTTAATTTCTCCATATTTTGTGTATTGAATTTGGAAAAATGGATTCCATATTTGGAATCAGTGGGTCCAAATTATGTTAATAAGCTACTTTTTATTTTTGGGCATTGTGAATAGTAACTACGGTAAATTTTATTTACTATAGTTAAAGGAAAATCGGGTAATTAAGGGTGAATATAAGATTATAAAATTACCCTAAAACTTGGAAAAATCCTATTGTATGGTTATAAGTAGACCCATATAAACTAAGGGTCGGATTATATTCATTTTATGGACTTTTTTCCATGAAAATAATTTAATTATTATTAAAACCAAAGAATGTGACAACATGTCACTTTCTTAAATCTTATAAGTATACTAATTTTAATTTAGTGATAAAATTCATGAAACTTCGAACATGAATAGTCTCCAGAAATCTAATACAATTATATATACATCATAGGAATTTATTCAGAATTTTTAGGAATTAAATAATTATCATTTATTATGACACAAAGATGATGCAGTAATTGTCTTACTAATAAAAAATTGACATAATTGATGTTATAAATGCCCAAATAAATTTAATTTGAGACTTTTTATGACTTACATTAATTTTCTAGGTTAATATGACATGTTATTGTTGATATAAGTAACTTGGGTCGAACTTATCATTCTGTTATGAATTTGATAAAAATCATGTACCAAATAGTGTCAAAATTGATATAAAATAGTTTTTTAAAAACTATTATATTATTAATTGTTATTTAATTCTTAAAAATCTAAGGTTCTGCCAAATTACTTAGATAAAGATAGATATATTAATAATAAACAACTTTGGGTTCGTTTGGCTTGTTATGGTAAGTTTATTAACCATATAGTGCAAGAAAACAAAAAGACACGGTAAAAGTTAAATTATTTAACTTAGAGTTAAATATAATTTAAAAGGTTAAAATAATAACCTAAACTTGTCTAAATCCTATTGTATGAGATTATTTCTACCCATCCCCACCTTAGCTTCGAAATAAAATAATTTGGAGCTATTTAAAACCGAATTTGACTTTATAATAAAATAATAGTTTTAGTTATTCCAAAGGTACCCCTCTCCTCCCTTATAAAAGGGCACCTCCTCCCCCTCTTCCTCACACCACCTTGAGTCTTCAAGCTCTGCCAACCCCTGCCAAATTATCTTCTCCACTTCCATAGAAACATCCTAGAGGTTCTGGTATTCCTCAAAGACCAATTTTAGTGACTTAAAAGAAGATCTCAAAGAGGTGCTTCAAAGAAGAGATAATGTCTGTTACCGATTCTTTCAACTTTATTTCTTCTTCCACTTCTTATTCTTAGGTTGTTTCATTATAAAGTAATAACATCAGTATCAATAATATACTGATATGTTATTATCAGTATGAAACAACCCTATTTCACCATCTATCCATCCTACAGAAAACGAAATCACCGCACGTGCGTATGTACGGAATACCGTCTCCATGCCGTGGTGTAATCTATTTTCCGCCACCACCTTAATTGGATGGGTATAATGGTGTAATGAGTAACTATATATGATTATTATAAAGTGATATTGATACTTAAATAGTATACATAAACTTTAACACAATTCCACGACCATGGGAACGATATCATCGCTCGTGCGTACGTACGGACTACCGTCTCCACAACGCGATGAGATTCATTATCCATGTTAACCATTCCAGAATGATTATAAAGTATATATAATGAATAATAATGAAATATATGACATGGTAAATCTACTGGATTTAAGTATATATATATGTCATCAACTTACTTCCATTCAAGACAATACGGAAAGGAAAACAGCGTTCATGCGTATGTACGGACTACCGTCTCCATGAACGGTGTGTTTCATTTCATTTATCTATCTATTATATATATATATATATACTTAATATATATGATATATAAATCATATTTTATATTTTGGAAGTAATTAAATCATGATATAATTAATAATAATGTCAAGAACAATAAGTCCAAACACCTACGATAAATGAAACGATTTTACCCAAAACGCTTCTTTAACATCGAATTTACAAAAGAACAGGTAATATAAAGTAATAATTGAACCATATATGATATCATAACAATGAATATGATTCTGTAATAAGTCAATGACATTATTTAAATCATTATACAGGAGGTTCGGTCACATACGAAGCAAATCGGACCTAAGGTAAGGGAAATATCACAATCTCATTTTTATCCGAGATTGTTTATACTTTGGCATTTACTGGGGTGTATTTTATCATCCAAATCCATGTTTTCTCAATATTTAATAGTATTTCCATCCACCTACAATTTTTTAAATCCAATTTTACCCTTCGGTGAGTTTTTAGTAAAGGATATGAAAGGAATATTTTGTCGTTTTTTGTACGAGGTACTTTTTGACTTTTCCGACAAAAGTACGAAGAATGTTTTTTTAACTTATACGACATGAATGAATTTTTAAAATATTATTTCCAAGAATCTTACTTTACAATTTTTCAAGTTTATTTTTAATCAAATTCTTTTAGTTTATAATTGTACGACATTATAAGAAAGGAAAAGTGTTTTTAAAGCAGAAAGGATATTTTCCTCAAGAATGGAGTTCAAGTGTTTTATCAAAATTATTTTCCATATAAGATAATAAATGGTTCTGTTTATATCCCTATTATTACATGGATTTGATTATGTTGTGATGGAAATATTTTTATGAATTCCTTTATCCTATATGAATTGTTTTATGATGTCATGATGTTTGAGATTCCCATTTTTATTACATTGCTTATGCAGTGATGTATGATTTATGATTTTGTGGCACACATAATAATGGTATCATTATGAGATGGGTGGGACCTATATCTCCCTCCAATGAATTGGGTAAAGATTTTATATCTCATGAGATAGACATGGCTGGACGGTAGGTTATACCGGTTCAGTTAAACAGGACTGAAACGAGGGTGACTCGGTTCAGAAATGGACTTTGTCCACTATGATAGTCTTGGCAATGAGTCTTGACTAATAAGAAATGATTCTCTATGATTATGTGGGTATGATACAAAGTTTCATGTTTTACGTTATTATTATTGGGATTTCATTTCACTACTATGATTTATCCCATGTTATGAAATTATGATCTCTTTTGCAAGTTATGATTTCCAAAAGATATGTTCTTATGAATATGACGTGATTTATATTTCTTTTGTTTACCCTTACTGAGCATTTGAGCTCAAATTTTTAAGTTTTATTTTCCCCAGGACATAAAGAATTAATTTAGGTTTCAAAAAAATAAGATCTTTATGGGAGATGTTGAAGATCTTTCACCACGATTAAAAGATTATATTCCGAGTTTCCAAAGACACTAAATTATTACGGTCCTTGTGTGTGTGTTTTTGTTATGTACTATGTATTACGAAAAAGTAATGTAATTTACATGTACGTTACGCTTTGGGTCTCTACATGTTACGGTACATAAATATTATTTTTTCACCCTTATTTAACTGATTTACCCTTTAACCACGGTAAATAAAATATTTACTAAGTTAACATTTAATATGCCTAAAAATAAAATTTACCTATTTACACAATTTGAACCTTATGACTCAAAATATGGAATCCATTTCTCCAAATTAAAAACATATAATTATAAGAAATTAATTTAAAATTAATTCTCGCTATCAAAACAAAAGGTGTGTGTTTAAGAAATATGAACTATCAAATGATTGACAGTTGATTATATACAATTAAATGTGAAATTGATTCTAATGACCAAAATTAGATTAAATGGTAAATATATAATCTATTTATATATTAAAACCAATTAAAAAGATAATATAACCATATAAATAAATTAGATTAAAAGGCAGTTTTGAATTAAAATACAATATTTTTCACTATTCATTAAAAAATTAACTATATCATAAAATTACCAAAAATTTACCCAAAGTAAATTTTTATGTCCCAATTCTAAATAATAATATTATTTTATCAAATATAACATATAAAAGTGACAAAAAATATATTTAAAGAGGGTTCTCCATCAAAAGGCGGTAAATCCGCCTTTTAATGTAAATTATACTTAAAATTAGATTCATTCACATTTTAAGCCTCTAACTTTTATTGGATAAATGTAAATACATTAAACAAATATGTATAATCATATTGTATTTAGTTTCTTTAATTACCACCTACACAACGTCTAGGAGTTAACTACCATTTAAAATAATAATTATATATTATTAGTGTACAACATACGATTTCAAAAAAACCCATTGTTGCGTATCTGGTACGCTATCGAACATAGTGACCCCTTTAAAGTAAAATTAATATATAATTCACAAATATTAATAAATATGAAAATCTCTTATTCTTCAATTACCTTGGAGGTTACATCCATCCCCCCTTTTGGGAATTGCGTCCTCACAATTTTTATTCACTTATAAAAATAAGTGGGGGTATTTATCCCTCATAGCATTTTCATATTCCCATGTTGCCCCTTCAACCATATGGTTTTTCCACAAAACCTTTACCTGGTGAATTACCTTATTCTACCACACCTGCTCTCTATAGTCAAGAATCTTGACTGGGTTTTCTTCATAAGAGAGATTCTCTTCCAACTAAACTACCACTGGGCTCAAAACATGAGATGGATCTGACATATAATTTCTCATCATCGAAACATGAGAAACATTGTGTACATGGGATAAACGTGGAGGTAAAGAAAATATATATGCAACTGATTCAACATTATCTAGAATTTGATAAGGTCCAATAAACCTCAGACTCAACTTTACCTTCTTACCAAATCGCATCACACTTTTCCATGGAGAAATTTTGATAAAGATATGATCACCTACCTCAAAGGAAAGACACTTCCTCCGGTTATCTACATAACTTTTCTATCTACTCTAAACTGTTCGCATGTGCTTTTGAATCAACTTAACTTTCTCTGCCATCTCTTCTACCAATTCTGGTCCCATCAGATTCCTTTAACCTACTTCATCCCATAAAGTTGTATTTCGAAAATGCTTTCCATAAAATGACTCAAATGGAGCCATCTGTATACTAGAATGAAAGATTTTATTATATGAAAATTCAACCAAACAATGGTGTTGGTCACAACTTCCTTGATAATCCATCGAGAAAGAACATAACATATCCTCTAAGGTCTGAATTTTTCATTCTGACTGCCCATCTGATTGATGATGAAAAGATATACTAAAGTTTAATTCAGTACCCAATGACTTCTGAAGGCCTTTCCAAAAGTTAGAAGGGAACCTAGGATCACGATCAGATACAATGGATAGGGGAACACCATCCAACCAGACTATCTCTTTAACATACAACCGAGAAAGCTGATATAGAGACAAAGTATCTCTAATAGGAAAGAAATGAGCAAATTTAGTCAATCGGTCAACTATAACCCATATTTCATTATTACCTAGAGATGTCATTGGTAATCCCACAAAAAAGTCCATGGATATATTTTACCATTTCCACTATGGCACCGGTAAAGGCTGAATCATTCTTTTCGGTAAATTTCGCTCTGTTTTAACATACTGACAAGTCAAACACTTCACATTAAAATCAGAAAAATCTCTTTTCATTCCATCCCACCAGTAATACTCCCGAAGATCTATATACATCGTAGTACTACCAGGATGAACTTAAAACAGATAACTATGAGCTTCACATAACAACTCATTCTTCAATTGTGAATCACAGGGTACACATAATCTCTTCCCAAATCTCAAAACACAATCATTATCAAAGTTAAATTTAGTAAAATTACCCTTCCGAACCAATTCTACTTATTTATGCAACTAACTATCTTCCTTCTTCACTTGCTTGATTCTATCTGATAGAGATGATATTACTGACACCTGAAAAAATTAAGTGAATTTCCTGCACCAAAAACTTCTATGCCATAATTCATCAAATCAAAAACCAAAGGATCTTGTTCCAAACGCAACATGGTTAACGATGCGTATCTTTTTCGACTCAAAGCATCAGCCACTTTATTTGTTTTCCACGGATGATAAAGGATCATACAATCATAATCCTTGATTAATTCCAAGCATCTCATCTATCTCATGTTCAATTCTTTCTTAGTGAATATATACTTAAAACTTTTGTGATTAGTATATATTTCACACTTCACTCCATACAACTGATACCTCCAAAATTTAAAAGAAAACACAATAGCAGCTAATTCCAAATCATGTGTAGGGTAATTTACCTCACTTGGTTTCAAATGACGTGAAGCATAAGCAATTACCTGATCATTCTGCATTAGGAAACAACCCAGTCCTTTCAACGAAGCATCACTGTTGATAACAAACTCACCATCTATGGAAGGTAGTTCCAAAACCGAAGCATTCACAAATCTCCTTTTCTATTCCTAAAAACAATCATCACATTATATTTTCCATATGAACTTAACACCTTTTCTAGTTAACATAGTCATTGTACTAGATAACTATACAATGTTTTTAGCAAACCTCCTGTAATAACCTGACAAACCAAGAAAACTACGAATCTCAGTTATATTTGTGGGTCTTGTCCATTCTTCTACATCTTTTGTTTTAGCAGGATCAACATATATGCAATTTTTGGAAGCAATGAGACTATGGAACGGAATTTTTTATAACCAAAATTCACTCTTGCTGAATTTTCCAAATAGTTTCTTTTCTTTTAAGGTTATCAATACAAATAATAAATGACTTTCATGCTCCTCTTTACATTTTAAAAATCCAAAATATCATCAATGAACACAACCAAAAACTTATCCAAGAACTCATGGAAAACTCTATTCACAAGATCCATGAATATAGCAGGTGCATTGGTTAAACCAAAAGGCATTACTACAAATTCATAATGGCCATATCTAGTGCAAAAAGTAGTTTTTAGAACTTCTGCTTATTTTACTTTAAACTGATGGTACCCTGAACTCAATTCAATCTTCAAAAAATACTGAGCTCCTTGGAGCTGATCAAACAAATCATCGATATGAGGAAAAGGATACTTGTTCCTAACTGTAATGTTATTCAATGCTCTATAATCAATGAAAAGTCTCATTGAACCAACTTTATTTTTAACAAATAAGACATGAAGTCCCCATGTTGATGTGCTAGGTCGAATGAAACCTTTATCTAATAACTACTGAAATTGTTTCTTTAACTCTAAAAGTTCAATTTGATCCATTCGATAAGGGGGTTTTGAAATTGTCTTAGCATCAGGAACTAAGTGAACAGTAAATTCAACTTCCCGATCAGGTATAATACCAGGAAAATCATCCGGAAAAACATCAAGGTACTCATTTAACACTGGAACATCATTAATATGAACAGTTTCTTTATTTTCAACAATATGTGCAAGGTAACATTCATTTCCATCCTTTTCTAGTTTTTCGACTTCCTGATATGTTATCAAAAGAATGGGTTTATTCTTGTACACAAACTGAAAATCATTCTGAAAAGAAACCTCTTTAGCTCTGCAGTCAATCTTAGAATGATAAATAGAAAGCCAATCCTTGCCCAATATAACATCGAACTCTACTAGAGGCAAAACAATAAGGTTTGCAGGTAGAATATTTCCACACATAAGGACATGAATGTTCTTATGTTTTCTTTTTTTCTAAACATTTCCTCCATGTTTTTTTAACATAAGTTCAGTATTCATATCATGATATGTAATTCCCAATTTACTAGAAAACTTATTAGAAATGAAAGAGTGTGTAGACCCTGAATCAAAAAAAAACATTGGCACAATCTGAACAAACAAACAGTGTACCTGATACAACATCATTTGATAGCCCAAAATCTGCTGAAGTAATTACAAAGGATTTAACCAGCCCTTTCTGCTTGTAGTCTGGCTTTTTTCCATTGGTTGAGTTCTTACTCGGACACTCATTTGCATAATGACCAATTTCATTGCACTTAAAACATTTTACTGATTGTAAATCAGATTTTGTCTTACCATTACACTGATCTTTTTATGTGTAATTATGAGACTTATGTCCCATTTTACCACATCGTTAGCACTTACCATAATTCAAAAGACATTCCCCAGTATAATTTTTACCACAATTTCCACAAACTGTAAACTTATGTTTCTTACCATCAAATTTTTTTGAAGAGTTCTTCCCTTTCGCCTGCCACCTCGACCTCTTATTCTGTTGTTTGTCAAAGAATACTTGATCATCGACAAACTCCATTTCCACCTTCTACACACAACGAACATGTTTTTTATAAATTTTGAACTCACGGGAAGATAAATCCCTTAAATAAATTGGCATTACTCCTGAGTAAAAACGGTAGATTTTACTATCAAAATCTCGTATGAAATTTGGAGTATACCTTGCTAGTCGAGTGAATTTTTCTTCATAAGCATCCACTGATTCGTCCTCCTGCCTCAATTCCAGGAATTGTTTTTCCATCCTAAGGCGAACCACCGTAGGAAAATATTTCCCAAGAAACATAGCTCTGAATTCATCCCAATCAAGAGCATCAATCTCCTCACTATCCCTGATTTTTTTCACCATCGACCCCCACTGATCAGCTTCACCTTCAAAACGGTAAACTATGAGACTAACCTATTGATGTTCTGAGTAACCCATATCTTAGGAAAAGCAACACAGTAATCTGTAAATGATATATTATTTCAATATTATTATAAATTAATTTTCGGACATTAATATAACAATGTTCTAACTCCTAATGTTAACTAAACCGACCTCTAATACCAACTATAAGGACCCGAACTTAAAACATTACATAATCATGAATTGAGCGAATAATTCACATTGAGGATATTTTCAGGTTTAGAGTTTAAAGAATTAGACCATAATTATTACATTGCATCTCAATATTATAAAGTATAAACTTATTCTTAGATTCCTTTTTTTCAAAAAATAAAAACTCATAAAAAAAGATTCATGTCTATTTCCATGTTTTAGATAGCATGGATTTTCCTTGATCCCATCCTTGACCCTATTCATCCTTTTGTCTTGTGAAAAACATTTCAAAACTTGGGATGAGAATAAAAATCTCAGTAAGGTTTATAAAACAAATAATGAAAACATTATATCATTAATACATCCATAACATAAGATCTTTAACATACCTCATGAAATAATAAGATTTATGAAATACACCAAGAAATCATAAATCATAAAGGTAATGTGTGGCACCCATATCATACTTAAACTTTTTCTATCACAGCTACGTTATGAGTTACTTTTGGAATACCCATCATAGTATATTCCTTAAATCTAATAGTAGAAACATTCACATTTACCTCCATCACGTTACCCAATTCATTGGAGAGACATCTCAGGCTCACCCACCCTAGGTTTGTCACAGAACCACCCGTATATGTAAATAATGCACATGAACCACAACATGATCATAAAACATAACATAAGCCTAAATGAAAGATATAATTTCCACATTACAATAATAAAATATCATTTCAAGATATTGAAATAATAAATCCATTCTCAAAATCATTTTCAATACCAAAGTACATAAAAAGAGCATATGGTATTTATTTATCCTTTTAAAAACATTCCGGCTTATTATGGAAGAAAAAGATCAAATAATACTCGTGGAGACAGGAATGGTCATTGTCACCACTTACGTTAAAATAAAAATTCCTTTATGTCTTTTAGTAAAACTCTTCATAGATAAAAGTTTCATTTTGAATAATCGTAAAATTCAAAGGGTTTTATACATCGTATAAAAGAAAGTCATGTATAAAACTAAAAAATGCCTCAATGAAAGGAGATTGAGACGAAGTCCCTTACCAAGATCATTTTATAAATAAAATAGATCGAGTATGTGTATTTACTATAATTACACATAAAGAAAGTATAAATACAAGATAGGACATAATAATTGCATGACATAATTGAAAAGTAGGAGATTAACCCAAAGAATGGAAATTGGGTTAAGAAGATCCCTTACCTCGCGTCCGACTTGACTCGATTTTTCTTTAGCCTTCTGAATAATAAACTAAAGTAAATTTCTACTTGCTTAAGAATATTTTTCATATTTATTATTCCTTTTATATCACTTATTACCATGTTATAAACATTATTCAATCATTTGTGTTAATAACATTGATTATTTCGATATTTGGTACTTGAGTAAAAATGAACAACTTATATATACAAGTTGTCCATATGGTCAAAGGTTCATTATATCCAGAATAATATTCATAATTATTATATCATATATATCATATATATCCAGTATATAAATGTTTTTATAAAATTAAATAGCATTTAGAGATATCAAATGAAATTCTCCGTTCATTGTTACGGTAAGCCGTATGTACACATGAATGCTACATTCATTTCTATTTCTTATTATAATGAAAATAAAACATTATAATACATAAGTATATTATAATTCCAGTATTATATCATATATAATATCATTAACACTATCCTTTATACATCCCAAATAAGGCATGAACGAGTCACATCACTTTAAGGGGGAGATAGTCCGCACTTCCTCAAATGAGATTATCATATTTACCAAATATGGAAACCATAAAGGAATGATATAAATCTGAAATAGAGAATCATAATGAAATCATTAACATAAAATTTTTCATATATAAAAACAGTTCCATCATAATAGCCACCATGAGAGACAGTAAGATGTAATTGAAAAATAATCGTTTAATGAGGCGTTAGTTTTTCATCCACATAAACATTATGTTCTTCATCCATGAGATGGATTTGTGTGTAAGTGTAGTTAGAATATTTCTCATAACAACATCCTAGTATATTTAGTATACTGGTGTTGTTACAAAATATAGTAAATAAAAAGAGTATAGAGGTTCTAGAAGTAAAATAAAAGAAATCAATTTAAGAGAAATTGTTACCTTTAATTTAGGTAACTTACTTTGGTTTGAACCAAAATGACTTCTTGAAGTGACTTATGCCTAAGGTAAGGCTTCTGGGAGGAGGATAGGTATGTAGGGATCTTATTTGGGTAGAGTTTGGACGAGACAAATGGCTTTAGAGGTGTGAGGAATTTCATAGAAGTGGTCTCCTTTTATAAGGGAGAGGTAGGGCTCTTTCGGAAAGTGTGAAAACATTATTTTATTACATAATGATATTCGGTTTCTAATGGTCAAAAAATAGTTAATGTTAATATGAATCATAGTAGAAATAAAATAATCCAATCAGAATTGGACATGTTTTGGATAATATTTTAATCATTATAATATTATTTTTTAAAATCATTTATTAATGAGGGAAATACTGCATCATGCTTGTGTCATAAATAATTTAATTTACATTATGTCTAAAAATTATAAAACAAATACCATGATGTAATATATCTTTTTATCTTTACGATGATATTTATAGTCGAAAATGTAACTCGCATAACCCCATGTTAAAATTAATTTACTAAAAGATATTTCTTTATTTCATTTTGGCCTTTTCTTTATGTTAATTAAAATAAAGTGTCATAATCACTTTTAAGTGGCTCCATGGGGTCCCCACATCGACCCAAGGATGCCCATGGTCGGAAATGACTCAAAAAATATGATAAGGATACCTGTTAGGGTAAATAAATATTATTTTTTTACCCTTATTTACCTGATTTACACTTTAACCACACTAAATAAAATATTTACTAAGGTAAATATTTAAAATGCCTAAAAATAAACATTACCTATTTACAAAATTTTAACCTAATGATTCCAAATATTGAATCCATTTATCCAAATTCAAAACACAGAAGTGGCAGAAATTAATTTAAAATTAATTCCCACTGTCAAAACAAATGGCGTGTTTTTACGAAATATTAACTAGTAAAAGATTGACAGTTGATGATATACAATTTAAATGTGAAATTGCTTCTAATGATGAAAATTAGATTAAATGATAAAAATATATTCTATTTAAACTTTAAAAAAAATTAAAAGTGTAATCTAACCATATAAATAAATTAGATTAAAAGGTAGTTTTGAATTAAAATACAATATTTTTCATTATTCATTAAAAAATGAATTTTATCAGAAAATTACAAAAAATTTACCCAAAGTAAATTTTGATGTCCCAATTATAAAGAATAATATTATTTTGTCTAATATAGCATATAAAAGTGATAAAAAATATATTTAAAGAGGGTTCTCCATCAAAAGGCGGTAAATCGTCCTTTTAATGCAAATTATGCTTAAAATTAGATTCATTCACATTTCAAGCCTCTAAATTTTATTAAATAAATTTAAATACATTCATAAAATATGCATATTCATAATGTAATTTGTTTCATTCATTCCAACCTATACAACAGCTAGGATTTAGTTTCCATTTAAAATAATAAAATTATATTATTAGTGTGCAACGTAAGATTTCAAAGAAACCTGTTGTTGCATATCAGGTATACAATCAAACCTAGAAACAGATTTAAAGTAAAATTAATATTTAATTTACAAATATTAATAAATATGAAAATCTATTATTCTCTATTTACCTGGGATGTTACAATTACCCCTAGTTACATTCATTAAAGTTCCACATCCACATGTACTATCCAGACATGGATGTAATTTCGTGGAAACAAATCCCTCCACCCTTTTTCAAAATTCACGAATATATTCTAATATGTTATATCATACATAGAATTATCCTTACAGATACTTTTAATATGTATATATTACATCTTTAATGATGAATATTAAATAAATTACTGAAACACACACCTGAGGACCATAATAGTCTAGTATTTTTGGATACAAGGTACATAGTTTTTTAATTTTAGGAATGATATTAAACATCATCATTAAAGATATTATATTATACTTATCTTTATAAAATAACATGCTTAAAAAATTTCGTCATAACTTGTGTATTGGAAGAATAATAATGGGGTGTATCTAATCTTAGTAATGCTTAAATTTAATATATTTAATTCGAACTTGAACATAAGTGTGTGATAACGAGACAAATAAATAATAAAACCATACCCAGAATATCAGATATCATAATCATCCGTCATGTTAAAAATAATGGAACATCATTATACCTGAATTATAAGTAAGTGAATGAACAAGATGCATGAGATAATAACATTGTCAGAAGACATAGAGTCATGACTTTCACATATTATTATAACATTGATAACGTGTATTTATATATACTGGATCACTCATTATGTTATGTACATTAAATCATATCATCCCATAAACATATTTTCATGAAACTAGCTCATGAAATAGTATTATTGACATGAACAATGGGTTGATAAATAATATTGTGAACAAATATTATAGTTTAGACATAATTGTTTTTTAAAATTAATTTTCTTTATGAATAAAATTGTTTGCATTAAATATGGTTGAAATATAAACTTTTTACCATGTAATTAGGATATATATATAATATTTTATAATGATTTATCAATATTTAAACAACTATGTTATTGAATAAATATAACACACCCATCACATTGTGAATGTCATACATATGTGTTCCAGAAGACCATAAAAAATTCATCATATCATTACCCATTATGTGAAATGGGTTTCAAAAACATTTCATTATATCAAATGCAATAGTAATGGGGTAGTATTTATAATAATTTCATCATATCATCATATCATAACCAATTGAAAAAAATTGTTTTTTGTATTAATATTATCATCGTGTAATGTGTGGAATAGAAATTGTTTCCATACTATTATTTTCATGAATAAAAATTTATAGATAAAACAAGATTTGTATTTATGCTTCATAACCATAGAAAGATATATTTTATGTCAAAGGATATCATCTTAGAAGAATAAAAATTATTACTGATCTATTGGAACATTTCATAAGGAATAGAAATATTCTTTGGATATTAATGTTTTGTTAAAAAAATACGAATCTTTTTTGAGAATACATTTATTTAAAGATACATATATTTGAAAATATCCAATAAAATATATAACATATTCTAAAAATTTACTAATTTTCATGATAATTGAAAATTTCATTATTACATATCATTTTAATATATATTTTCCTTTAAAAATTTTAGTAAAATCCAAAATGGCCTTTATTTGGAAAATAATAAAATGTTTCCATTACATTTTTTATAAAAATTAAATCCTGGATAAATATATCTTCAATAAATTATTTGATGAATGGAAAAAAATTGAATTCATTTTTATAAAAATTGGTTTTAGTAGAAAAAATTATTATCGATCGAAGAGAGAAATGATGAAATTTGTTATTAAAAGTATGATTTTAATTTATTGGGTAAAAAAATTAATGAAATGATGGGAAAATGTATTATATATAATTAAATAGTGGATAAAAACATTCACGAGTTAATCAATTTATATATAATCATATTTCATCATTGTAAGCATAATCATAATCAATCTCGACAAATGATGATATTGTAACATAAATCTCTTACCACTTTGGAAAAAATGAATCATAATCCACATGAAATAATAAAATTAAATGGATAATATTATATAACTAAAATAATTATATTCAAGATATAACATATATAATGGGATGTGTATAAATCTCATTGAAGAATATATGGTATGACATAACATATGTCCCAAAGAAGGCAAATTGAGCCAAAACCCCTTATCGATTAATTAAATCATGAACCATAATCCTTGTGAAAAAATGATAAAAAATGGATATTTATATAGAAATAATTTTAAGTTTAATCATCATAGTTATAAGGCCCTAGCCGTAAACCTTACTTAATATTGAATTAAATGAATAATTCACATTGATGATCTTTTCAGGTTTAGAGTTTTAGAGAATTAGAACATAACTATTACATCTCAAAAGATTACAAAGTAGAAACTTTTACTAAGGTTCCATAAAAAAACTCCTAAAAAAAGAAACATGTCCAGTTCCATGTTTTAGGTTGCATGACTTTCCCTTGATACCATACATGACCCTATTCTATGTTAAGTCCTGTGAAAAAACATTTCAAAAACATGGGATGAGCATAAAAATCTCAGTAATGGATACACAAAGAATGAAAACTGTTAGTTTTTTAAAACATCAAGTAAACCATGTATACTTTATCAAAGTAATACTTTTCACCTTTTCGAAGTAGAAAAAACTCTCCAGTGAATAAAATTTAATTACTTACACTTCTGTAACCAAAATATTACCATAAAACCCATATAATGATCACATAACAAAAAAGGTAACTTGGGACATAAACATACATAATTGGAATAACCATAAGGTCGACCTCCACACATATCACTTAATGGAATAGCCAATCGGCCAACTTCCATACATACTTAATGGAATATCCATACGGCCGACTTCCATACCCAATGCATTAGAGGTTATAATGTAACCACCCATCCTAGTATTCACGGCACCACCCACCATATGGTTTATCACATAACCACCGGTAATATGTCCAAGTACCATTATAAAATTATAACACATAAAACCAATATAAAGGAATGATAACATTTCCACATTTCAATCACAATATATCATTTAAATATATTGACATAATAGAATCCATTATCAAATCCATTTTCAATACCCACATACATAAAAGAGTATATGGTATTTATTTTATTATAAAAACATTACGGCTTGTTGAGGAAGCCAAAGATCAAATAATACTCGCAGCGGCGGAAAAGGTCGTTGTCACCGCGTACGTTAAGAGAAACATTCCATTTTGTCGTTTAGTAAAACGCTTCATAGAAAAATATTCCTTTTTTATAAAAGTAAAATTCAAAGGGGTTTATACACCGTATAAAAGAAAGTTGTGTATAAAATGAAATATGCCTCAATGAAAGGAGATTGAGACGAAGTCCCTTACAAAGATGGTATCCTTGGTTTAAGGATAAATCAATTACTTAATTAAGTGTGACAAACGAATACACCAAATATAAGTGGATATTAAGTGTAAAACAATCAGAGGATATTCACACATATTCATAGAACGACATATTCAAGGAGTATAAGTTTATCCCAAAGAATCAAATTTGGGTTAAGAAGTTCCCTTGCAAAAATTTGACATCCTAATAGCGTCACTAAAAAATTCAGAAAATGAGTTGATGAGAGATAAAAAGTATATCTTATCACATGGAAATAAAATTTAAATCAATAAGGATATAGAAGAACATATCCAAACATAATATTATGTGAATTAAAAGACATAACAAAAGAAGTCTTTTAAAAAGAGGAGGGTGAAAGGTTCCCTTACCGACATGGGTATCTTTTGAAACATACACCCCGTGAAATATGGAAAATACAACATTGATGTAAATAATCATAAATTAAAGTATATTACACAATGATTAAAATAATGGGCAGTACATACACCACTCAATGAAAATTGTGGCAAATGTAGCATAAATCTCACGGGAATAAATGTGGGATGAAAAATCCCTTACGAAAACTCGGCAGCCTAACGGCGCCACATAAAACTTACAAAAATGGATTGATGAGATAAAATAGGGTATCTAATTATATTAACACAAAGTTTATAGAAAGAGTAATCTAAAAGAACATCCCCCAACATAACAAAGCGGAGCTTAAATGAAGTGACATAAAGGAGAGTACTTAAAAAGAAAGAGAGAGGTTAGATCTCTTACGAAAATTTGTCTTCCTAACGGCGCCACTCAAAACATCCAAAATGGATTGATGAGAGAGAATATGGTCTCTAATAATATGAACAGAAAAATTACAGTAAGAATAATATAAAATAAAATCCCAATCACAAGAAATATTAACTTTAAAAGGAATGACATAAAAGAGAGAACTTAAAAAGAAAGAGAGGAGTAGGATCCCTTACCTCGGGCACGACTTGACTCGATCGTTCTTTAACGTCCTGAATAATAAATGTGAGTTAATTTATTATTGCTTAAGAACCTTTTTCAAGTTCATTATTCCTTTTTTATCAATTATTTACATGTTATAAACATTATGTAATAATTTAAGTTAATAATGTTTGTTTTGTCAATATTTGGTACTTAAGTCAAAAGTGAACTTCTTATATTTACACGTTGTTCACGTAGTCAAATATCCATTATCTCAATAATGATAGTAATGATTTAGATATCATATATATCATATATATCCAGCATATTCATGTATTTATAATATTACATAATCATTTAAGAGTTGGAAATGAAATGCACCATTCATGGAGACGGTAAGCCGTACGTACGCATGAACACTACTTTCATCTCTATGTCATATTAATGGAATTAAAACTAAATTAGAGATGTTTATATTTTTAATTCCAGATTTATAATCATCCTTTAGATTTATAATACATCATATATATCCATTATATGTACTTATAATAGTACATTACATTTGAGGATAAGAAACGAAATGCACCGTTCATGGAGACGGTAAGTCGTACGTACGCATGAACACTACTTTCATTTCTATCTCATACTTTAATGGAAAGAAAACAATAATGATATAAAGGTATATTATAATTCCAGTATAAAATTATATATAATAACTTTAAATTCATCCTTTATACATCCCACATATGTCATTAACGAATCAAATCACTTTGAGGGGGCGGTAGTCCGCACTTCCTAAAATGAAGATATCGCGTATACCCATAATGGAAGCCATAAAGGTATGACACAAATGAAAAATAAAGAAGCTTATGTAAAACATAGAAATATTAAATATCATATATAAACATATTGACATCTTATTGGCCACCTTTGAAGGTGTTATACGAGTGTTGAACAATCATCGTTTCGTGAGGCAGAAATTTTCCATCCACAGAAACAGTATGTTCTTTACCCATTAGATGAAGGTGTGTGTAAGTGTAGCTAGAATAAATATTATAGAAACATCCTAGTATATTGAAGATACTGGATTTTTTACAAAAGAAATGAAAAAAAAGAGTTTAGGGGGTTGGAGAAGCAAAATAAAACAAAAGAGCACAAGTGAAGACGTTACCTTATAATTGGGTAACTCCCTTTGGTTTGAACCAAAAGAGTTTCTTGAAGAGCTTCCTACCTAATTTAAGGCTTCTAGGCTGAGTAGAGGTATGTGGAGAGACAAAATTATCAGAGCTTGTCCGAACCAAAGTCTTGAGAGGTGTGGGTAAGGTGGTAGAGGTGGGGGCCTTTTATAAGAGGAGAGGAGGGCACTCTTGGTAAAGTATAAAATGTACATTATTTTCAAATGGTTTTCGGATTTTAATGGTCCCAAATTGATATGTTTCGAGGATAAGGTGATAAGGGTTCGAAATCCACCCATCCAATAGGATTCTAACATGTGTAGGTCCTAGATTTCCATTAATTTTCCATTTTATTTAAATCGTTAAATAATGAGGGCATCGCTGCATCATCATGATGTCATTAAAAATTTAATTTATTTATGGTCTAAAAATTATATAAAAAATACTATGATGTATGAAATATTTTTATATTTCCAATGACTATTTATAGTCAAAATTCTGACCCGAATAACCATATGTAAAATTTTTTTTAGTAAAACAAATCGTGTTTGTGACATTTTTATTTTAACTTTAAATAAAATCATAAATGTCATTATCAAACCCAAGTGGCTCTATGGGGTACCAAAAATCTACCCATGGTGTGTCTAGGTCGTCCATAACTCATCCAATATGGTTAGGACAAGTTTCAATATATTTTCATTTTATTATAATATCATTTTTACCTTAAATCACACTAATTACCTTTAATCGCGATTAATAAAACTTAAAAGTTACTTTTCATCAAAAATTATTTTTATCCCATTGAACCACATTTTACATAATAATGAAAATCATTTAGATTGTATTTTTTAAATTCAAATTACATAAGTGGTAAAGTCCCATTTAAACGAAAAATCAAATTTTGTAACGACCACTTTGTGGTTTCACTATTCATCAAAAATTGAAGTTTTTCAGAAAAATACCAAAAATTCGCCCTAATATATATTTGATATTCAGAATTCAAAAATGATTTCTCTTTTACCAAATTCATAACATATAAGTTTCATTAATTAATTTTATAATTAAATCCCGCTGTTAAAACAAAGAGCGTGTTTTTAAGAAACAATATCTTTCAAATGATTGACACTGGTTTATGTCCAATCTTAAAGTGATATTAACTATAATGACCACCATTGGATTAAATGGTAAAAATATATTCTATTTAAACTTTAAAACCAATTAAAAAGATAATCTAATAATATAAATAAATTAGATTAAAACGAGGTTTTGAATTAAAATACAACATTTTTCACTATTCATTAAAAAATGAACTTCATCAGAAAAAATACCAAAATTCTATACAAAGTAAACATTGATGTCCTGATTCCAATGAGGAGTTTTATTTGGTCCAATAGAATGTAATAGAGTGACCAAAACTATATTTAAAGAGGGTTCTCCATCAAAAGGCGACAGTTCGGCCTTTTAGTGAAAATTAGAGTATATATGCCAAAAATTGAATTCTTTTCTTATTTTAAGCCTTTATTTATTATTGGATAAATATAAAAACATATATAATCGTTTTTTAGTTAGTTCTGTTGATTCCCTCCATTACAACGGCTAGACATTAACTACCATTTAAAATAATATTATTTTATTATTAGAGTGCAACGTAAGATTCCCAAGAAACTCGTTGTTGCATGTTGGGTACACCATCGACCATAGCGTCCCCTTTAAAGTTATATTAATATTTTATTCACAAATATGGATAAATGTGAAAATTTCATACTCTTTATTTACCTGGGGTGTTACATCCTTTCCCCCTTTTTGGAATTGTGTCCTCGCATTTTTAAAATTGACCTTGGAAACATCCTTGAATGTCCCACATCGGAACAAGAGTCGATAAAACAATCACTTAAAAAAAAGATAAGTACAGAGGTCACCCGAGTTAAGCCATACTAGGATTCCATGTAGGAAAACATGGACATGGAGGAGAAAACATAGGGTCATGTTCTGATGGAGAGTGATAGAAAAATGTTTAGGAGAAAGTTAACAACAAGAAAATCACAAACATGTGATGGGTTAAACGGTATTCGATTCCCCAGTAGGAAAAGTTAACAGACAACATTTTTGTTTTAAGTTACTCTTCATTGAGGAATTTAATTTTGAGCCTAACTAAATCATAATGAAACATACTTACTTGTCACGTAGACTTCCATCTTTTACTAGATTCCTTAATCAAACTCATATTTTCTCCAAAAGACGAGTATTTAGGAAGACTTGTTTGCATTAAGAGTACTATAATCAATTTCTATAGAATCACCTATTACACAAAAGAGAACTATATACTTCCCATGTCTTTAGACTCTAGGAAAAACCAAAACCAAAAAAGGTTAGTACAAGATCAGAAAATCCGGAAAAGGATAACCCTTTATAAAAAGAAAATCTATTCTTAATCTCCAGAATTTTCCCAACAAAACCCAAAGTTCAACGAGGAACATTCGATAAACAATTTGTCCATAAAATTATTCAAAGTAAACCAAACTAAGATTGAATCCCAAATATTTGAAGGATTTAGTCACATAGTCTTCCAAGTAAAGTCGTAACATTTATCTCCAAAAAACATCAGTTGCTCCTAAAGTCTCGTATTGAAAAGTAATTAACCTAATCACATATCCTCAATGATAAATTAATCATTTTCATAAAAACCCAAAATCAACTTACTCTTAATTCATAAAATCATTTAACTAAAAATAATTTGTCAAACTAACCAGGGACTTCACGTAGTCCAGTGGTCGGTGATAAATACCCATTGCACTTTGGTTGTGGGTTCGATTCCCGCAGCCTTGTCTGATATGATGGGTTGTCACGCGGTCTGCATGTGGTCCTTTTTTCCAAAACTACATAATTCATAAAACATTCCCCAATAACGAGATAAAATCTTCAAAAATAATCATAATGTAATTTAACCTCAATTTTATCTCATGACATCCACATTCCATCATTACATATCGTAACCCATAGTTACCTCGAAAGTAAGGATCATATAAACCCAAATGGTTCTTTATAACTATGTCCACAAAAGAACAGATTACTATTCTTTGAATAAAATTTTCATATATCAAACATCAGTGTTACACATACTATAAAAAGTCTACTAATATACCCCATCATCAAAAGACACTTAATACTCTTAATAATTTCACCATAACTCTTGAAGACCTTATATGTTGACTTCATACTCATTCAACATTCTTCATGATCCATTAACCATTAGATTCCAAACTTATTCTGAAATACTTCTTTCCTTAAAAAAATCATGAATCATATCCTAAGATTCCAAAATAGAAAACAAAATTTAAGAAATAATCCATACCTTTGATTGGTCATTGTCAGTTTTTCATCCTCAATAGGAATGGCATTAGGTATTGGTGATCCCATTCACGAAACATCTACATAGGAAATGTGTTTTCATAATGACCATGCACACCACATTTATAACATTCAATTGATCCCTCAGAAAGAACTTCTTTCCCTTTCCCTGAGTCAACTGCATGATTCCTTTTTCCATGTAAGGTTCTTGCTTTATGACCTTCATTTCCACATCTATAGAATATTTCTGTCTCTTTGAAACATTTTCATAGGTGTTTCTTTCTACATCTATGACACATAGGATTTTGAACACACATACCTTTATGATTATTACATGTAGTTTCGTAGGGATTTGTTTCTTGCATATATGTTGCCTTATAGAAATCACCAAGCTTTAGGTGGTCAATCATGACTCTAGATAGTTGGTTGAGGATAAAAAAAAGAGTTCTCATTGCAGCTCCCATATCATTCAGTTGCTCGCTCAGAAAACTGTCACAGTTTCCTTCACATCCATCGTTACTTTGGTGTCTGCTAGATCAAGCCATTTACTAAAACCAAAAAGGTCAGTGTGAGTATATCAACAAAACCATCATGTACTAAAGAGGAATATAAACACTAAGATATACATACTCATTAAATTTATCTAAAACTAGGACTGTTTATGAAATCCTAACCATTATGGTCATGTCACTTATGCTTAAAGAATACCCTAACCTCTAAAGTTATCTAAACCGACCTCTGATACCAACTATAAGGCCCCAACCTTAAACCTTACTTAATATTGAATTAAATGAATAATTCACATTGAGGATCTTTTCAGGTTTAGAGGTTTAGAGAATTAGGACATAACTATTACATCTCAAAAGATTAAAAAGTAGAAACTTTTACTAAGTTTCTATAAAATAAACACTCTTAAAAAATAAACATGTCCAGATCCATGTTATAGGTTGCATGACAATCCCTTGATCCCATCCTTGACCCAATTCCACGTTAAGTCCTGTGAAACACATTTCAAAAACTAGGTATGAGCATAAAAATCTCAGTAAGGGATACACAAAGAATGAAAACTGTTAGTTTTTCAAAACAACAAGTAAACCTTGTATACTTTATCAAAGTAATACTTTTCACCTTTTCGAAGAAGTAAAAACTCTTAACTGAATAAAAGTTCATTACTTACCCTTCTGTAACCAAAAGATTACCATAAACCCCATATAAAGATCACATAACATATAAAGGTATCTTGGGACAAAAACATACATCAGTGGAATAACCATAATGTCGAATTCCACACATATCACTTAATGAAATAGCCATTCGACCAACTTCCATACATACTTAATGGAATAGCCATACAGCAGACTTACAAACCCAATGCATTGGAGGTTATAACGTAACAACCTGTCCTGGTATTCACGGCACCACCCGTCATATGGTTTATCACGTAACCACCCGTAATATGTCCAAGTACCATTATAAAATTATAACACCTAAAACCAATATAAAGTAATGATAACATTAACACATTTCAATCACAATATATCATTTAAATATATTGACATAATATAATCCTTTATCAATACCATTTTCAATACCAAAATATATAAATGATTATATGGTATTTATTTTATTTTAAAAACATTACGACTTATTGAGGAAGCCAAAGATCAAATAATAGTCATGGCGGCGGAAATGGTCGTTGTCACCGCGTACGCTAAAAGAAACATTCCTTTTTGTCGTTTAGTAAAACGCTTCATAGAAAAAGATTCCTTTTGTATAAAAGTAAAAGTCAAAGGGTTTTATACACCATATAAAAGAAAGTTGTGTGTAAAACGAAATATGCGTCATTTAAAGGAGATTGAGACGAAGTCCCTTACAAAGACGATATCCTTGTTTTAATGATAAATCTATTACATAATTATTTGTGACAAATGAATACACCAAATTTATGTGGATAGTAAGTGTAAAAAAATCAGAGGTTATTCACACATATTCATAGAACGACATATTCAAGGAGTATAATTTTATCCCAAAGAATCAAATTTGGGTTAAGAAGTTCCCTTGCAAAAATTTGACAGCCTAATGGCGTCACTACAAAATTCAGAAAATGAGTTGATGAGAGATAAAAAGGGTATCTCATCACATGGAAATAAAATTTAAATAAATAAGGATATAGAACAACATATCCCAACATAATAGTATGTGAATTAAAAGACATAACAAAAGAAGTCTTTTAAAAAGAGGATGTTGAAAGGTTCCTTTACCGACATGGGTATCTTTCGAAACATACACCCTGTGAAAGAAGAACAATACATAATTGATGTAAATACTCATAAATGAATGTATATTACACAATGAGTAAAATAATGGGAAGTACATACATCACTCAATGTAAATTTTGTCAAATGTAGCATAAATCTCACGGGAATAAAAGTGAGATGAAAAATCCCTTACAAAAACTCGGCAGCCTAATGGTGCCACATAAAACATACAAAAATGGATTGATGAGATCAAATAGGTAATCTCATCATATTAACATAAATTTTATATAAAGTGGAATATAAAAGAACATCCCCAAACAAAAAAAACATGAGCTTAAAAGAAGTTACATAAAGGAGAGTACATAAAATGAAAGAGAGAGGTTAGATCTCTTACGAAAATTCGGCAGCCTAACGGCGCCACTCAAAACATCCAAAATGGATTGATGAGAGAGAATAGGGTCTCTCATCATATGAACATAAAAATTACAGTAAGATTAATATAAAATAACAACCCAATAACAAGAAATATGATCTTTAAAAGAAATGACATAAAAGAGCGTACTTAAAAAGAAAGAGAGGAGTAGGATCCCTTATCTCAGGTCCGACATGACTCGATCGTTCTTTAACGTCCTGAATAATGAACTTGAGTTAATTTATAATTTCTTAAGAACCTTTTTCAAGTTCAATATTCCTTTTATATCAATTATTGACATGTTATAAACATTATGTAATCATTTGAGTTAATAATGTTTGTTTTGTTGATATTTGGTACTTAAGTCAAAAGTGAACTTCTTATATTTACAAGTTGTTCACGTAGTCAAATATCCATTATTTCAATAATGATATTCATGATATGGATATCATATATATCATATATATCCATAATATACATGTATTTATAATATTACATAATAATTTAAGAGTAGGAAATGAAATGCACCGTTCATGGAGACGGTAAGTCGTACGTACGCATGAACGTTACTTTAATTTCTATGTCATATTAATGGAATTAAAACTAAATGAGGGATGTGTATATTTTTAATTACAGAATTATATTCATCCTTTAGATGTTTCATAAATCATATATATATATTATATGTACTTATAAAAGTACATTACATTTGAGGATAAGAAATGAAAAGCACCGTTCATTGAGACGGTAAGCCGTACGTACGCATTAACGCTACTTTCATTTCTATCTCATACTTTAATGGAAAGAAATCAATAATGATATAAAGGTATATTATAATTCCAGAAAAACATCATATATAATAACTTTAAATCCATCCTTTATACATCCCACATATGGCATTAACGAATCAAATCACTTTGAGGGGGCGGTAGTCTGCACTTCCTAAAATGAAGATATCGCGTATACCCATAATGGAAGACATGAAGGTATGACACAAATGAAAAATACAGAAGCTTATGTAAAACATAAAAAGATTATATATCATATATAAACATAGTGACATATTGATGGCCACCTTTGAAGGTGTTATACGAGTGTTGAACAATCATCATTTCGTGAGGCAGAAATTCACCATCCACAGAAACATTATGTTCTTTAACCATTAGATGAAGGTTTGTGTAAGTTTAGCTCGAATACATATTATAACAACATACTAGTATATTGAAGATACTGGAGGTTTTACAAAATAAATGAATAAAAATAATTTAGGGGGTTGTAGAAGCAAAATAAAACAAAAGAGCACAAGTGAAGACGTTACCTTAAAATTGGGTAACACCCTTTGGTTTGAACCAAAAGAGTTTATTGAAGAGCTTCATGCCTAAGTTAAGGCTTCCAAAATTTGGAGGTATGTGGAGAGACAAAATGATCAGATAATGGCCGAACCAAAGGCTTGAGAGGTGTGGGTAAGGTTGTAGAGGTGGGGGCCTTTTATAAGAGGAGAGGAGGGCACTCTTGGTAAAGTATAAAATGATACTTTATTTTCAAATGGTTTTCGGATTTTAATGGTCCCACATTGATTTGTTTCGCGGATATGTTGATAAGGGTTCTAAATCCACCCATACAATAGGTTTTTGACATGTGTAGGTCCAAGATTTTGCATTATCTTTCCATTTTATTTAAATTGTTAAATAATGAGGCCATCGTTGCATCATCATGTATTCATAAAGAATTTAATTTATATATGGTCTAAAAATTATAAAAAAATACTATGATGTAGTAAATCCTTTTATCTTTCCAATGACTATTTATAGTCAAAATTATGACTTGTATAACCACATGTAAATTTTTTTTATTAAAACAAATCATGTGTGTGACATTTTTATTTTAACTTTAAATAAAAGGAATAAATGTCATTATCAAACCCAAGTGGCTCCATGGGGTACCAAAAATAGACCCATGGGTTGTCTTGGTCGGCCATAACTCATCCAATAGGGTTAGGACAAGTGTCAATATATTTTCATTTTATTATAATGTCATTTTTACCTTAACTCACTCTAGTTACCTTTAATCGCGATTAATAAAACTTAAAAGTTACTTTTCATCAAAAATTATTTTCATCCCATTGAACCACATTTTACTTAATAATTAAAATCATTTAAATTGGATTTTTTAAATTCAAATCACAGAAGTGGTAAAGTTCCATTTAAACGAAAAATCAAATTTTGTAACAACCACTTTGTGGTTTCACTATTTATAAAAAATTGATGTTTTTCAGAAAAATACCAAAAACTCACCCTAAGATATATTTGATATTCTGAATTCAAAAATGATTTCTATTTTACCAAATTCGTAACATATAAGTTGCATTAATTAATTTTATAATTAAATCCCGCTGTTAAAACAAATAGAGTGTTTTTAAAAAACAATATATTTCAAAAGATTGACACTCGTTTATGTCCAATCTTAAAGTGATATTAATAAAAATGATCACCATTGGATTAAATGGTAATAATATATTCTATTTAAACATTTAAACCAATTAAAAAGATAATCTAGTCATATAAATAAATTAGATTAAAAAGAGGTTTTGAATTAAATTACAACAATTTTCACTATTCATTAAAAAATTAACATTATCAGAAAAAATACCAAAAATCTATACAAAGTTAATATTGATGTACCGATTCCAAAGAAGAGTTTTATTTGGTCCAATAGAATGTATTAGAGTGAACAAAACTATATTTAAATAGGGTTCTCCATCAAAAGGCAATAGTTCGACCTTTTAGTGAAAATTAGAGTATATATGCCAAAATTTGAATTCTTTTCTTATTTTAAGCCTTTATTTTTTATTGGATAAATATAAAAACATATATAATCATTTTGTAGTTAGTTCTGTTCATTCCCACCATTACAACGGCTAGGAATTTACTACCATTTAAAATAATATTATTTTATTATTAGAGTGGAACGTAAGATTTCCAAGAAACTCGTTGTTGCGTGTTGGGTATGCCATCGAGCATAGTTTCCCCTTTAAAGTTATATTAATATTTTATTCACAAATATGGATAAATGTTAAAATGTCATACTCTTTATTTACCTGGGGTGTTACAATAGTATACATTTAAGGGATGTATATAAATCACATGTTATATACAAATTTAGAATATAACTTTTGTCTAAAAAAATCATATTGAGATGGAAATCCAATACATTAAATCTCGAATTCCATAAAAAATGATAGAAATATAATTATAACTAATATAAGTTTAATACATTTATATTTTAGATCCATAATTATATATATTATATTATATAAATTTTAATATAAAACCTTTATTACCTTTTATTTACTAAATCATTTTTAAATTCATGTTTTGGGTAATAATTTATTTGTCTTTCATAGATGTGTTGATTACATATTTTTTACTTATTACATGGATAATATATCAATATTATTATTATTAATAATAACAAAATATTTACAATATTTATTTGTTAAATATAATAATATTATTAATCATTAAATATGGGTTTGATAAATTAAGAATGTTATAATCAGGAAGATGGTAGATTGTATATATGCATGAGTATCATTTCCATTTTATTATACATCATTATAGGAAGGAGTTATGTAATATTTTAACATTATAAAATTATAAAAAAATTACTAATAATATAATAATTATAGAACTTAAAATATACATATCATACATGTGGTGTGGTGATGAAAATATCTAGCCACATCGCTTCGTAAAGGTGGTAGTCCACACATACATGAATGACATTATCATAATTATAACTGTATCCTTATTATTTTAAATCGTTAGTGAAAATTAATCACATCATTTTTCATATGATAGTTCCCCAAAAAAACAAATGATGTTTTTTAACGAATTTGATTAAACAATAGATTATTTTAGTTCATTTCTATAACATAACAAAATATAATTACACTGAAAATACTTATATTGTTATATTATATTTTTTTATAACAATAAAAGAAGGTGGAGAGATAAATAAAATAAACCTTCTAATTGAAGAAAATTACAATTTCTTCGGGATTCCTCTTAGGTTTATAAAAAAATACATCCTTGGATGGATTTATGTAAATAAAATTAGGGTAATACGATTATATTAGGGATATTTGGAATGTTATTTTAGGTACCGACAAAACAAATATGGTTTTTTGTTTTGAATAAACAATTATTGGTAGTTGCCTTTGAATATTGAGGTGAGTGTTACAGATGTTTTTTTAAAGAAAAAGGAGTACCAGCATATTGCACATACCATTAGGGTTTAAATGGAGTATTATAGTGTATTATAAAAATTAATGTCAACATCTATAAATTATATTTGTTTTATTCATGTGTTAAGTCATTTTAAACAATTATCCTTTTTTATAACCCGATGTAAACCCATTTTGACCATAAACATGAAAATAAATTTTACAGTTTTCAATATTCATTTTGGTAGAAATAAATGTTCACCTTTTTTGAAACATAATTTATCCCAATTACAAATGATGAATCTACTTTTCCAAATCCAATGCACATAATTGGGAAATTATAAATAAAATTAATTCGGGTTACACGATGACAAAGATGGTTTTCAAAGAGAAAATGTTTAAAATATTACAAGGGGTTTCATAAAAAAATCCATATTTAAATGATTTAAATTAATGAAATTGGATTGATTGATATATAATTTTACTTATTTCAGTTTAAAAAATTTAATTTTTATTTACCTAAATAAATAATTTAAATTAAAAATATTTTTTATTTTAAAATTTAATATTTTTTACTATTCAAAAAACATTCATATTTTCCAAAAATATTCAAATAATAATCCTAACATAATATTGAAATTTGTAAATAAAAATGAATTTTTATTTTTTGAAATAATATTAATAAAAGTTTTTAAAAATATTATTTAAAAATTAATTTCTCCAAAGGAAACGAAATTACTTTTACAACAACCCAGTTTATAAGAATAAAAGTGCATTTATTCTTATATGTTATTGAGAAAAATAATAATTAATATTAAAGAATTTATTAAATTTATAGTATATATATTTGTTTAAAAAAATCACCAAATGTGATTTATATAAATAATTTAGATAAAACATATTTGCATGTGTAAAGATATTACTTTTTTATGAAAAATATTCCATTTATTTTAATTTTTTTATTTATAAATAATTACATAACAAGGAATTAATCTTATTTACCTGTTTAAACCCTATATTTTCAAATTTTAGTTAATAATTTTCATAAAAACCATTCCATTGTCTACATGAAGACAAACATAAGAAATAACAATACATAAATATTAAGTCATATTTTATTTGAAATTGGAATTGTGTATAATGAATGATACTTGTAGTGTTTCTTGTAACAAAAAATCACAAAATGATTATATTTTTTAATTAAGAAATTATACAAAACAAGGGGGTGTTACACTAATATTTATTTATTAATGTAAATAAATATATAATAAATTTCTATTAAAGTTATATCATAGATTACATTGTATGTATTATGGATCAATGATAAAAGTAAAAGGAATAAATTATCAAACTATAAAAATCATGAAAAAATGAAGTTGTTATTTCAAAAAACATTATTTTGACAACGAATTGATAAAAATTGGGTAATAAAGGGTCATAAGTAGATAATATAATTAATATATATATATATATATTTATAAAATATATCTATAATAATCCTATATTTATCATATATGAGGTTTGAATGCTAATGATGGACATTGAGGCTAAGGGTAAGAGTATTTGAAGTCTCTATTTTATTTATAGGTTACATAATCCATATTCACCACATGTTTGTTCATATACAACACCTTTATCATGTAATATAATCAATATCATTTTTTTTATGATATTTATTTCATCATATGATGATAATATTTAATGATGTTTACGATTTTTAAGTTTCTACTGTGGTGAAGAATTTTTTTTAAATTTATATGTCTTAGGAAATTTCATATATTATCCACATGTTTCTTATTGTTGTGTATATACTTCATGTTATTACTTTATAAGAAATTTATTGAAAATTATTGGGATTTAAATTTCTATATATAGTTCGTCAATTCATGTGTATTAAAATATAAAAAATAGAATAGTTTTAAGGTTTGGATTTTCTAGTATCATTTTTTATTAAGGTAATTTATGATTATGTTTCCAATGATGAAATATTTTTACCTGTAACTCAGTGGGTGGAACATTTTTTCACACACAATGGTTATGCCATCTTCTTGATCAAAATTGTATGAGGGTATTTCGGTTATCCCTTTCATGGATTCCTCATTGGATTTAGTTTCCTATCCAGGGTCTCCATATTAGATTTATGTCATTTTCATGGAACTCATTATCGATTCCATATATATGTGGAAATATGTTAATGAAATTTAGTATTTCATGATAGGGAAGTAATTATTGGTCAATAGAGTAGTTACATTGGGTATCTTTATGAATGTATAGACATTGATCACATTGGTAAACTATATTTCATCCTCTTTTAGGGGAATATCATGTGAGTCAACATAGTCACAAAACCCAAGACATCACATGTCTATCATTAAGAAATTAATGCTAGGGGAATATATCTTCCTAGTATTTTTTAACACAAGAATCCCATGACTATTTTATGGGTTATGTAATCATAGAAATTTCATATATTTCAAATCATGTAGATATGGACTGGGACATCTTGGTTGGATGGGTTCACACACGAGTTTAACATATTGTGGAGATGGTGTCGAATATTAAACCCACCAATGTAGTTGTATTTAGGATGTGCATGCCTATGAGGGAACACCTATATAGTTTACCCATGGATTAAAATTCCCCATCTATGTGGATCTGAGAGGTGTGACCCTTGGAAGGAATATTTCACAACTATGTTTTCAAATGGATTAAAATAACCCATGTAATCAAATCCAAGAGGTGATATCCTAGCTGGGAAGGCTATGATAGTTTACCATGGGATCAGAATTCCAAATAGATGTGGTTCTGGGTGGCTCATATCTTATAAAGAGCACATAGAATGTTTACAATCAGATCAGAAAGCCCCATGCAGGTGGTTCTAGAAGATATTTACCTAAAAGAAAATAATTTTATAGATTATCGATAGATCAAAATGCCTCATTGAGGTGGATCTTGAATGTTCATCTATAGAGGTGAAGATTTCACACCTATGTTTTTCAATGGATTAAAGATCCCAATAGTGTTATATATCAGTGGTCCACCCCAATGATCGAATGTCCATATAGATTAAAATTAGATTATAATTTCCAATAGAGGCTTACCTAGGAGATGAATCCTTATGTAGTATTGTTTTATAGTTTACCATTGGGTCCGAATACCAGATGGTGGAAGATCTATGAGGTGCATCCCAAAGAGGGAACACCTGAATATATGATTGATGGGATCGAAACCGAGGGAGGATTCCAACATACCAAATATAGAATTCTTGGATCAAAACCCATGTATTTGGATGATTCTATTTAATGTCATATAACTGGACCAAACAGTGTAGTTTAAGTTCATATGGAAAGTTAATTCAAATCGTGAAAAGAGAATCAATGAGGAATTTTGTAGGGATTGTGCATGGAAAAATTCCTATGGTGGAGGAATGGACTGCATAGTTAGATAGGATGGCATCCGATGTTGATCATACACCAGGTATCATTGAATTATCACAAAGGTGAATTATATTTTTATGTTATTAAAAGATGATGTTGTCATGAATTTTAATGTTGTACAACAAATACATAGAACTAGGATGTTTTATGTCATTATTTAAGAATGTTTGGAGGATCATTCCTCTAGAGGGAAATTTAAAACTGAGTGGATAATCCAAAATAAAAATTTTATACCAATAAATTTTCATAATTTCCCATGAATATCCAACTAATTTGGCTTTGGTGACCACCAATCATCTCCATGTATGCATGACATTCCATTAGAACTACTGTGGAGGATTGTAAATTAGTTTTCCTTCTATTATTGTCACTATGAATTAAAGAAGCATTAATTTGGGTATCTATTCATTGAAAAATAGGCCGGGTAATGGTTTTTTATAGACATAGGGAACATTAGTTAGTGGATTGGGAAGATGTTATCTACAACTGGTTTTGTATTCACATAATAGTTTCTTGAGGAAGGGCCCCCAGAATAAGATAAATATAATGATTCAAGAGTCATTGTCTCTTTTATGGTTGGGAGTTCCATATAGTTTAGAGTTGTGTGTAGCTAACGTATCTTTTCATGCACCTGACCAAAATGAGGGGGAGTTTCTATATGATCACTTCACAATAGGAAAAGTCCTTTTTTGGGTCAATATAAGGTCTATAAAACAAGTTCCCTACTTTTTAAGACCCTGGTCATTGAGATTGAGATTCTATTCATAGAAAAACCAATAGGCTATGGTAGTGCAACTCCATGAGAATGGAATGGGATTTACACACATCATTAACAATTACCACTACTGCAAAACTGAGCAACAAGTCCAGGTTGACATCACCTTTGGGAAAATTGCCGAAGTTGGTGTCCCATTATAGCAAAAAATTCATTGATATATTGTAAAATGAATCTATATATCTGATTGGGATTTAATAATTCCATCAGCTTGGGTATAAATCATGGAACTATATGACGCCTTTGGTGCACAATTCATTTGAGTGTCGAACTTTATCATTGTCCACATTCATATGCACATGAGCACATCCTGATCATCATTACTAGATTAGTGATTCAATGTGGGTCGCATGCCTAATTGACAAAATATAGGTTTTTAAATTCCCCATATGTTATTTTAGTTCCATGAAGTCCCCCCCCAATAACTTGAGCTAACAGTGGATCAAAATGATGTGTTTCTTGGGGAAAGCCAAAGAATGTAGATCATTTCCATGTGGTCACAAAACGGTTACCTATGGTCATGAAAATATATTTTTATGCATCTCACATTCTAATGTTAATCCCTTATAATTTAGAGAGGGAACCCATTCTACAGTAATCTGACATCCCGCATGATAAGTTATTTCTCTTATGTATTGAACTTACCTTTGTGTGAAACACATGATTTAGGCTCATCATTCATGAAAATAAATCATCCATGATACATTTTTCATGACCAAGGGTACATTTTTGCACAAACTATTCAAATGATTCACACCAAATCTTCTTTTTAATGTAAGGAACATGATGTTTTTTACATCAATTTTTGGATCAACTTGAATATTTTGATAAATCATACCTACCAATTTAGAATGAGATTGATGCTTCTTCTTTCTCCTCGTAGAGGGATGAAATTTATGGAAACCCCCATATTAAAAATTATAAGAGGGTTATATCTAACAGTCAGGCACTATTATCCATGTTGACTGAGGTTTAAAAGTACAATCCATGAGTGACATCCTCCCATTATACTGTTTTAGGATGATGTGAGGAAAATATATACCACAAGAACCTCAATTTCCATGGTCACCCAACCTGTGTGAATGGTGAAATATCCTTATACATTATAATTATAAAAATGAAGATAATTATTGTCAGAGAAACCATAGGATGAATAATTCTCATCTGACAAATATATAATCTTCTAGAGTAGTGTTGATTAAAACAACAATGGTTGGGATAAAGACTATGGCATGTGGGCTGGGAAAAATATCACTAATGAATGGGGAGATTGTACAAGATATTATAAACGTGTCTTGATTATGGGGCCATACTTTAAAAAATATAATTGTTCTATGTAGTATGGGAATCTCAATTCAACTTCTTCTACCAACAGTAGTTATTTCTAGATATCATATTCCATTTGTGACTTGACAAAACCAAATTCACCATAAACATTGGGAGGTGATAACTAGATTATTGGATCTTCACATCATTGCTTTCATCCCATTTTATATATTCTAACAACATTAATTTATCCCGGCACCTAACACCTATAGTGACAGGCATGAAACTATTCTTCCAGCACAACCCATGCTAGATGATATAACTGCAGTATTGTAGCATCATCCTCCTTCCAAATGGTTATCACATTAAATACGTGGTAAGTAAATTTTTCGAATAAGGAAATTACTATGAAGATTTCATGGTGGATGAAGTAGTTTCTGGTCACACCACAAAAGTGGATTTTGGGATCATTCCTGATGATTCTACAGGGGGTAGAGTATGAATAGTGGCGATATATTATGGTGGAAATTTTGCAGCTATAGGTTCATGACACCCCATTTATCACATAAGTTGTTATTTTAGGGCTTATTCAAGTTATAGACACATGAATGGGATTATTCAAGGGGAAATTTGTGAACGTGACAATCATGGTGGCTGATAACAAGGTGAACCTTGGTGCATCAGTGTTATTCCATATCTATGGATAGTATGGTAATATCTCAAAGGGAGATATTCTTAGTAGTATTTACATACCATTACATTTTCTTCAAGGATGGATTTTAGTTCAATTCTCAGGAAATGGGTTTTTATTTCCATTATCTGACCAAATTTTAGCCATTGGCCTTCTCTACTGAACACCACCATGGTCCAGTGATTAACCATCAATTAAATCAATATAATGGTCGGTATTTCAAATTTTTCATATTTTAGATTCCACCCTTTTTAATCCAAATTATATATAATTTTTTCATCCTTGATGTGACAATCATGATGATAGATTACCTACAGTTCGTCCAAGGTAGATTGCATGTGGCTATAATCGATGAAAATATCATCAGTGAGCAATAAATGCCATCCCAGTTCCAAAGGATGTCCAACCACATGAATACATAAATGAAGAAAGTCTACATGGGAGATTTTGACGAATGTAATAACATTATTATTTGTTATTTTTGGTCGATGTTCATCATATGAGGCTCAAGGGAGACTATCATCTTTCCACTGACAAACATTAATACCACATTGTACATGTATTATGACACCAGCTGGCTGGTGGTGTACCTACTTCTGAATGTGACGCAATGCATAAGGTTGATTGCATATATGAGAGCTACACTTGAGTACGAAATAGGTAGGGGGATCCTCTTAAAGGGGAGATACCTTCATTCATATGGGCTTAATCTTGATCTATAGGAGGGGAAGTTCAAAGAACTATAACACCCCCACCTACTAGATGATAGGTATCCCAAAATTTGTATTTGGAATAAGCAGGGGGCTCCTAAGTTGGACATAGTAGATCCATTGATGATGCTGGAATAAAATTGTGCTCTCATCGTGATCTAACCCCTATTTTTTCTTTCCATGAATTTTTTTGAATTGGGAATATTGAGGATTAACAGAAATTGGTGGTATATATGGTGAGTACTAACTTCGGATGAGATTGAGATACAAAAAGTAAGGCATGCAAGGATCCCTATTGGGAATCCCATCCACAATATGTTTTAGTTCATGGAAATATTCGATGCAATCTCCTTTCATCATGAGGATGATTACCCTCCCCCATCCTAGTATGGGTGATGTTTGGGAGTAGACTAGAATGAAAAGAGACACAACCTTTTAATGATATAACTAAGGAAGAATTGATGGTTTATTATATATTGGGATAAAAATATTGGTAATCAAGGGTTTAATTTTGTGATAAAGATAGTATTTTGGAGAACAGTGAGATCAGAACCTCATTAAACCTTGATATGGTTTACTAACTTGAGGTAATATTGATGAATTTTTTCTAATAGTCCTTCCCATTTTGTGCAAGAAGATCTAACTTTTTTTTATTTCTATAAGAATGATGAAAATGGATAAGGGAGCCCTTTTGGAGGAGGACAAGGTGATCCATTAGAATTTTTTAGAAATGGTTCTAAGGTTTCCAAATCCAGTGGGCCTATCAAGGATGTTGGAGTGGCAGTTGTCAAACCTCTGGTCCTTCCAATCATTTTTAGTGGAACTCCCCTGGAATCCAAATTATGAAATCTTTTTCTGATGAATAATGTCTCTAATTGTTTCTCACTATCATTATCAACCTACCATAATGAAAAACTAAATATCAATCCATTTAATCCCCCTTCACAATATTTCACAACGATTTTGGGTAACATGCTTGTCTATTCTCATATAGCTCCTGCTCAACCAATGCTATGGGTGGGGTTAGTTCTAGAAATTTAAATATTTTAGTGAGTTGATGGGTATTTTTGGAGGATATAACTACTGAGGTAGGAAAACATTATTCATAAGAACATTCCCTATATGTATTTTTCTTTTATATGATCTGTTTTCTATTTTAACATGTCATTATTAATCAAATTTTCCTTTATACTATTATTTGATGAAGTTATCAAAAGAGTGAATGCAAAATAAAATAGGTCGTATATAGAGTGTTTGATGCATCAACCACAACATATGTGATGGTCTATTAGGATTATTTTTTTCATGATGAACCATCCTTGGTATAGAGTGGTGAGCCTACTACGGTCGCATGTGATACCATTCTTGTGGGAGAGTATGAGGCTAGAAAAGTTGATGCTTATGAGGAAGGGTTTAACAAAGAAAGATGTTATCTTGAAAAAGATCCTGAATGTAATTATAGGATCCCAAAAGAATAATTTTATGATTCTATCGTATTATCTTTCATATAATAGTAGGCTGATGCACTCGAGGAGTTGGAAGTCTCCGGTTCGAAAATCACTGAGGTGAAGAACATAGTCCAACACATGGCAAGGAGGTGTGTTAAATGCATTATCAAATAGACTCTAAATTCATACATGGTTTTACTTATTGTGTGTATTAGTCACTATATTCATAATCTAATAAATATAAGGGTTGATACCCACTCTTTGTATGCACTGGTACATGACTACCTTATTGAGGAGGTGCATGAGGAGGCATAATATTTAGATACCTCATAGAACATATAGAAATTTTAGAGATCTTGGAAACTCCAAGAGGTCCCATAGAAAATTCATTATTTTTTGGAGAATTAAAATGAATTTTATTCATTCCACAATTTTCCAGAAGGAGCAATCAATAATATGATATATCAACTAGTAAAGGATTAGGGTAAAAAGATACATGTGGTACGTCAAATAGATGAGTTCCAAGATGAGTGGGACTGGGTGATGATAAAAGATGGTGACATGTATTATGTGGATGATGTGGAGGAAGCATTTCTCTATATTTCGTATTAGACCCTAGAGGATATATGTTAGATGATGGATGGGTTAAAGTACCCAATTGCTAAGGAGGATCTAAATTGGGAATTTTACTGACATAAGAGAGGCTCCAATTAATGGTTGTACCGTTCCAACTACCGATGATACATTGATTTATATTCCTTATAGTCATGGAAATATTTATTTCAACATATTTAATTATCAGACATCAATAATATTATTGAAAAAACTAAGAACTAATCCCTCATATCATGTTAGTCATACTCGGAGTAAGAATCAATGGTGGACTATATGATTGTTCATTTATATCATAGTGTCATAAAATCATTACATGGGGTACATATTTATTAACCAACCACTAGGATTATTTGGTCATTTAGAAGATGTGTATAGGTAATGGTCCTTGTGAACAACCAATTTTCTTTATCATTGTGTGATAGTTCATTAATGGGGTTAGGAAAATGATGTTGAATATTTCTATAACACAAGGTAATGATGAATATGAATCAAGATGACCAAAATCCTGAACAAATGGCGTTTTCCATGAATTTATAAGATAATTATGACCATTATATAATCATTTTATTTTTTACCATCTATTCAGTAATCGTTTCAAACATATACTGTTCATCCCTAGACCATGTATGAAAAACGAAACATGTCTTAGAATGTCCATTATTGTATTTTGGGGAACGTTACTAGGATGGTAGTTAACCTAGTTTGGATTGGGACCATTCAAATATGGTGGTAGATTATGATACAAAAAAAGGGGAACTTAAATCATGGATATGTAGTGATGAAATATTTTAATATATTACAGTCCTCTTGGAATTATTCAATAGTGACATGGTGTACATTGGGTAGGTGTATTGGTTTGAAAAAAGTAAAACACATCTTCCAGGGTAAAAATCATCTTGGTATTTTATCAATAGTCAAGGAATAAGATCAATGAGGGAGGTGAATGAAACCAAATTAAATGGAATATTGGAAAAGGTCCTAATATTTCTTGTTGTTTTATATTGTTTATTGGGGATGTAAAATGATTTTTTTCTTCATATAGTGAGGATTTTTGACACAAGGTTTACCATTATATTGTAAGGATGTGGTATCACACAATTTAATGTCATGTGATTAGTTTTTACAATAAAGGGATTATACATGGAGATTCCCTTCATTTATTTATTATATTAGAAGAAAAGGTAATCCCATTCACAGTTCATTATTTAGGGTTATAGTTTAATGTCATTTGAAAGGACCTGTGATCCAATGTTGGTGGGACCCACCCCACTGAATTTTCTTGATGTGCAAGAGGATAGAATTGTTGAAGTACTCCCTATAGAGGTCGAGAATGGATGGGAGGCTTACAGTACCCTGCATTATGAAAATTAAGAAATGGGGAGTTCCAAACAGTTCAAGGTTGTGATGGCATGGACGGAAAGGTTGTCTCTTGGTGGGTATGTTTTTCATAGGGGAGAAGTTAATTACTATATAAAGATATTCAATAGGAACCAATAAAACACAATAAACTAATAAGGGGGTGATTATATATATTAATGTAATTATTATTGGTCTTTTCCTTTGAACATTGATTATCTTCATAGAGTTCAAACTATGTAATCCCAAATGAATTTGGTGTGGCATGAAAAACTAGAAAGTCAAATTGAATGTGTTTCTAGTAGAATCCATGCACATTTTTAAATATAGGGAATATTTTCACACATTTTAAGGTTACGAGGAATGGATCATTTAGTGTTTTTTTCGAAGGATCATTTAAGGAATCAATGGAATTTAATGTAACATGAACGGAGGGGCCTAAGAGGCCTCCCGGTGTAGTAGAAAATTCTTCCAAGATGACATGAATACATTTTATAGTTTCATGATTCTTGGACCAATGATTACAATTTTAGAGTCATGGTTTTTTTACTATGGAGTGAACAACCTAAGAGGACATGCACAATGTGATAGAGTTAAGAACAGGTGTGACTAGTTAGTTATGAAGGCCCAACGCCACGCAATACATCAATGGAGATATTGATAACAGTATAGGGTCATTACGCTCAAAAAACATGGGGAACCCCAAAAGGATATGTGTAGTGTGGTGATGATACATGCCTGCTATGAATTAAGGGATAAATAGGCCGATAACCACATTACATATTCATGGGGATACCTATACATAGTTTAGAACCATTATTCATAGACATATACTCCTAGTTTATGGTCATAGGTTTTAGACCAAGGTGAACTCTTACATAAAAACCATTCTTGGGGTGGACACTATAGACTACTAATCCCATATGATCCATGATTTTTCCTTGAAAAAATGTGTGGTATTGATATATTTTTTCCTTCATGGATGAACAAAGTGAGGGATGATAGTGGTTGAAAACCCCATATGAGTTATTAGGAAATTAAAGAATAATAATAGTGAATTGGGAATAATTGTTGAATGGAAAAAATGTATTGTCCATTTTAGAATCAAAGGATTTATAAATGTTTTAGTTAAATATGCGGTGAAAAAATGTATGATAGACCATTGATCAAATTCAAAATAAGAGATCAAATATTTCATTTTAATGATCCTTTTAGGTTTGAGAACCATATGGTAGGGTAGAAACTATGATGTGAGGCCATTTTATTAGCGATTCTATTCCAAATTAGTGGATGATGTTCATTAGAATCATGGAATGTTGGATTCAAAAATGAAGAAGTGGGTAATATCTGAAAAACAAGCCAATTATTTGGATGAGACTAAGATGGGATATACATGAATCACTAAGTATCACATAATGATAGGAATAAAACCATACATTGTTATAATAAATATAATGCTAGGAGAAACAGACTAGTAGAGGGATTTCCTCTCTATATTGTATATTAAATCATCTCATTTAATGAGGAATCCTGGTTTGTCGTTTGGTATTGTGTAGTTCATCTAATATATTTAATTGGAGGCATCATAGTTCTTATGGGGTAAAATTATTAACATTCCATACTTCTCCTATGTTGCATCCAAATTTTAGATGGGATAATTTTGTAGTGTTACACTATGTGCTGAGGTTGTTGGGTTAGGTAGTTTAATGTGAGGAATATCAGACTAGATATGTCAAAATATTAATGACATGTAACATGGACAATGGGGATAGTTTCATGGTTATGGGGGGGGGGGGAATTGTCCCAACAAATTTTTGGTGACATGGAAGAGTGATACCATGATGAAAATAGAGGATCAAAGTGACCATTTTTCAAATATAAATTGAAAAACCATTCAACACATCATTATCATGACACAAAGAAATGAAATACCATAAAACGATTCAATGAATGGGGATGGGCCAATGATGAAATATTTGGGTGTCACTACGTATCCCATGAGGATTGAAATCATGAGACATATAGTATTTGAATACATTGTGCCACTGGACCACTACATGAGTAGATACCCATTCAAATTAAGACATTTACTCTTCTTATACTCTGATAAGTGGAATCCCAAATCGATATGTGGTAACTCTACTATTTAACTTTGTGTATTGATCATTTTTTATCATTCCATATTTTCTAAATGGAGAATCCTAATTGGATAGTGTGTTAGATAATATCTCATTAAGTGTCTTCCCAAATTCATATTGGGTAAGACCATCTTTTAACATCGTTCACTGGGGACATTGTTGGGGCTACTCCATTGAGATTCCCATTCCTTCCGTCCTCATATTAGATTTTGGAGGAAAATTAGTATGCTAAGGGGACTTTGTAAATTATTTTCGATTATATATATATATATATATATATAATTCTATGAAATTATTTTTCAGATATATCACCATAGGTAATAGATGTAACACCCCAAGCTTCTACGGTATGTTTCCCTTTGAATAATGTAATAGCGTGTGTTATGCGCAACATCGAGTTCTAACACACACCAAAACCGAGAAAACTAGCTGTTATGAATAGTAATACCTAATTTTTTAAATTATATATATTTTATATTTCAAAATGGACTTCATTTTTGGATTCGGATTATCAAATTTAGCCTAAGGTGAAATTTTGTTACTTTTCAGATTACTTTAATATTTTGATGAATAGTGAAAATTACTAAATTTTAATTAAAAACAACATTTTAATCAAATTAATTAATAGTGATAAATTATAAATTTGAGTGGTTTTAAAGTATATTTATAATATATATTTACCATTTAATACAATTTTGGTCATTGGAAATAATTTCACAATTAAACCGAACATAAACAAGTATCAATCTTTTGATAGTTATTATATCTTAAAAACACGCTTTTTGATTTAACAGCGGGAATTAATTTTAAATTAATTTCTTCCAATTCTGTGTTTTGAATTTGGAAAAATGGATTCCATATTTGGAATCAGTATGTTCATATTGTGTGAATAGGAAAATTTTATTTTTAGACATTTTGAATAATTAATGCGGTAAATATTTTATTTACCAGGGTTAAGTGTAAATCCGGTAAATAAGTGTTAAAAAATAATATTATAATAATACTAAATTACCCTAAAACGTGTCCTAACCTTAATTTTGGATACATTTCCGACCATGGGAATCATTGGGTCGATTTTGGGACCCCATGGAGCCACTTGTAGGTGATAGGGATACTTTATTTTAATTATGTTAAAATAAGTACAAAAATGACACGAGCATATATCTTTTAGAAAGAAAATTTTTTACATATGGTTATATATGTTGGATGTTCGACTATTAATATTCATTAGAAAGATAAAACGATTTCCTAAATAATGATATGTTATTTATAATTTTTAGATATTAAATAATTAAATTTATTTATGACACAATGATGATGCAATAATTACCTAATTAATGAAAAATTAGAATAATTGTTATTATAAATACCGAAATAAATATAATTTGAGACTTTTTATGAATTTAACTAATTTTATAGGATAATATGACTTGTTATGATTTTTTTAATTAACTTTTTTCGAAGTAATCAATCTGTTATGCTTTTTAAAAAAATCAATTGTTGAATAGTGTCAAAATTGACATAAGAGAGTTTTTAAAACGAATATTATATTATTAATTGATATTAAATTCCAAAAAATCTAAGGTTCAGCCAAAAGACTTATATCATGATAGTTTCATCATTAATGGACCACTTGGGATCGCTTGGATGTATATGGTAAGTATATTAACCATATAATATAAAAATACAAAGAGACATTGTAAAAGTGAAACTAATTAACTAAGAGTTAATACTTAAAGATAATGTTAATATAATGCCCCAAACCTGTCTAAAATCTATTGGTTGAGTGGTTTTCGACCCATCCCTACCTTAACAGTTAAATAATCAACTTTGGAGCTATTATAAGTCGAATATAAATTTATTATAAATTAATATTTCTAGCTTTTCCAAAGGTGCCTCTCACCCCTCTTATAAAAAGGCACTCCCCCTTCTCATTACTTCACATCATAAAAGCCTTTTGGTTCGCCAAACCCTGCCCAAATACTCTCTAAACTTCCCTAACTAAAACCTAGAGGCCTTAGTTTGATCATAAAGCCAACCTAAGGAGCCATGTTGATCAAATCAAAAGGAAGAACCCGAAGAAGAGGTAATGATTTCACCACCTTTTTTCAAGTTCCTTTCTTCTTCCAATTCTTCATCCTTTGTCGTTACCATTCTAAAATAATTAATCCAGTATCTCCTATATAATGTAATATTATTATAAATATGGTACAACCATATTCACTATTATATCCATCCTTTGAATAACATGTCACCATACGTGCGTACGTACGGCTTACAGTCTCCACGTCGTGGTGTAATTGTTAATCAATAAAATTTTATTTGGATGGGTATAATAATGATGTGTAACTCATGTAAATAATAAATATAACATGATAATGATTCTGTATATATGATATACCATCCAATTATATTTTATTTTAATATCAAAATAATGATATTGTCGCTCGTGCGTACGTACAGACTACCCTCTCCACGAACACGATGAGATTCATTTTTTATCGTATCCATTCAAGTATAATTATCATTTGATGATTTAATAATAATGTTTAAGTAATTGATATCATTCTGTATATTAATAAGATACAACCTATCCTTGACAAACATGTCTTAGGTAACAAAACATATAAAAGAAAATGAGTAAGTTAAGAACCGAAACGACGATAATTCTAAGATATTATTAACAAAGCAATGTTAAAAGATCATATATGATATCATATTAATGTATATGATTACTTAAAAATTTAATAACAATTATTTCACCATTATACAGGATGTTAACCTACCCAAACCAAGGATAAGTACAAGGTAAGGGTTTATTTCAGAATCACTTCATTATCTGAGGTTGTTTATACGTAATAATATACCGGGATCTTCTTTATCATCCACATCCATGTTTCTTGAAAATGTATTTCAAAACATTTTTACTATTTAATAAAATATGGTTTAAAGTCATTTATACCCTTGTTTACTTTTATAAGTGGTTTATAGAGAATTATTTCCGTCATTTTCCAAACAAGGTCCTTTTTAACCTTTTCGACAGAATTAATGTAAGAATGTATTTTTAACATATACAGCTGGTGCGGATATTTTCCGCTGTTATAAAATCGTCAAAGCTTCCCTTATAATCTTATAAGAATATTTTCAAAGAAAATGTTTTATTTTATAAATATATGACCCTTAAATGATTTCAAAATAGAAAGATATATTTCTCTAAAAATATTTTTGATTTCATCTATGTCAGTATCCTTTGATGGATTTTACGCTTATTTGAAGTTGATTTATTATGATACAAAACTTCTATATTGTATTGAAGGTTTTGTGATATGTTTGAATGTGGATGTGTTATTTTTATACAATTCATGGTTTATGGAAGAAGTATTTACATTTCGTATGCTAGTTTTAATATGAATGTCTATTGTTATGGTTAATCCTTTTCATATAGGAATGCATTGGACTTAATATGTGACGGGTGGAGTTCGCTATAGCTCCTCGATGCATCGGTAGGTCTCATGAGACAAAATAGTGTCTTTGAACAAGGCCTTGGAAAAATCTTATTTGTAGTCTTGGCACGAGGCCTTGGCTATGTGGTTATGATAGTCTGGAATTATGCATTCCATCGTTATGAAAGTGGTTATTGATATTGCATGTGATTGTTCGATTAGTAGAATATCCATGTGAATAAGTAAATGACATTATTTCATTTTACTTTTTCCATATTATGTTTAAGTTCAAGTTTAAAAGGCTTTTGTTTTATTAATACATTGCCTTAAATGTTTATTATTATTTAGGAAAGTTTCCGCTATATTGTTATCCTTACTGGGCATTTGAGCTCACCCCATTTCTATGTTTTAATTTTCCCAGGACGTGAAGAAGTAAATTATGAATGACCTGCAGGGATTTTATGAGGGGATAATAGTGTAGACTATGAAGACATTATGTTGTTGTAGTAGATTTTCATTTTATGATGTAATATAAAACTTTATGAATATATATAGTGTTTCCAAGGCTACTAAAACAATCGGTCTTTCGAGATTTGATATTTCTTGTTATCATGCCAATGTTATGTAATAATGCACCGACTCTGGGTAACTGGGGTCACGGTGTTACAGTTGGTATCACAGGAAGTTTAGTACAAACCTTAGAAGATATATTTAGATAAACTCTGATTAGAGAACATAGATTTAAGATGGACTTTGAGGATTAGTATAGAGGAAATTCCTAGAATTTTGGTATTGTAGAGATTTTGTGAGTTTTCTGAGCAATACATCCCTGTCTGGATACGAGCACGTAGAGGCTGCTCTGGCACAGATGTACCTAGGGGTAAATCCCGAAAACACCGCTTTGAGCTAGACTCGAACGAGAACTTGTGCACGATAACGGGCCTTGCTACACTCTTGGTTACGACACTCATCGGGGATATGCTTAGGATAACTATCATTTTATTTAAAAATCATTATGAAGGGTTTATGAGTATATAAATCCTCAAAGAAAACATTTTTATAATTATGTATTATATCCATAAATAGTTCAATTTATGTTAAGTGTTTTATAAGTATGGAATTATATATTTTGATTTATAAACTGAACTAGTTTATGCCATTGTTTAGAAATGGTGCCTAGTAGAAGAAATGGAAACCATATCAATGCACACACTCCATGTATGGATTGCCCTCCTGCTCAAGATAATTATAGTGGAGCTGGTGATGCAACTGGTGCCGATCATCTAATCACTATACTGGGACAACTCACTCAGGTTATGAATAATAACCTTACCCGTATGGAGCACCCTAATCCGCAATGTGAAGGACCAATGTTAGATCACTTCATGAGGCAACAACCACCAACTTTAAATGGGAGTACAAATCCCTTAGTAGCTGAGCAATGGATAAATTCCCTAGAGAAAATATTTCAGGCTTTGGGGAGTAGTGAAAGGAAAAAGTTATCATGGCAGTTTACCGCCTCACTGGAGATGATGATCATTGGTGGTCATTGATTCAAAATATGAAGGAAGATAATGAAGTATCAAATATGGAATGGATGGAGTTCAAATATCTGTTTTTAGAAAAATACTTTCCTCGCGACCATCGAGCAGATATGGAAAGGCAATTTCTGAGTCTGAGACAAAAGGAGGATGAGAATGTATCAAAGTATGTGGCTAACTTTACAAGGTTAGCAATGAATGCTGGAGATTATATACGTAACCCAAGAAGTAATATTGATCGTTTCTTTGATGGGTTAAAACCATTTCTCCGTCGGGCATTAGTCTCACAATCCGTCTCGTCATATGAAGACATTATCTCATGTGCTATCAAGACCGAACAGGAATTCTCTAAGTCTTATAACTTTTAAGCAAAGAAAGAGAAGAAGAGATCTACTGATCAATCTGGGAATGGAAATAAGGGGAAGAAGGGAAAGGTAGAATATCCATCCTGTGGTAAATGTGGGAAAGAAACACCCCGGTACTTGCTTGAAGGGAACGTGAGTCTGTTACACGTGTGGTGAAAAAGGCCACCAAGCTCGTGATTGCAAAGGGATGAAGGAAGCTACCAATGTTCAGTGATACAATTGCAGGGAGATGGGACGTTATGAAAATGAATTTCCTAAGCGTCAGGAGAACTTACATCAGAAAAGGCCAAGGTATCAAGACCAAGCTTATGCTATAACTACTGCTGAGATAGAAGCTCTGAAAGACGTGGTGGCAGGTAATTTAATGGTTTCCTCAAGTTTAGAAAATGCATTATTTGATTCCGGATCATCGCATTGTTTCATATCATCCCAGTTTGCTATGAAAATTAGATATTTACAATTTGATTTAACAAGGGAGTTTTCAGTTAAAACTCCTAAGGGATGTATCATTGCAACAAGGCTTTGTGAATCAGTCCCCATTAGAGAACCTAAATGTTCTTTATCAGCTAATATCATTGTCATACCTATGATTGAGTTTGATATAATCCTCAGTATGGACTAGATTTCTGACTATGATGTGAAGATTTATTGTAAGAATAAAGAGGTTACGATTCTTGATGATGATGATAAGGAACACCTTATCTTTAGAGCAGAATCGTCACCACCTAATTCTTATCTAGATCCACCCCCAGTAGCTCAACTAAATTTAATTATTGGGGAGGAATAAAATGAAATGATTGTGGGTGAGGAAAATAATGTTCAAATAGAGGATGTACCTATTGTGAAATAATATGTAGATGTGTTTCCGGACGATTTACCTGGACATCCTTCAGAACGAGAAGTTGAGTTTTCCATTGATTTAATTCCTGGATCAAGGCCTATATCGAAGACCCCTTATAGAATGGCCACTGTAGAATTAGTTGAACTAAAGAAACAACTAGAGGAATTGAGTAATAATGTATTTATTCTCCCTAGTGTTTCTTTATGGGGATCCCCTGTTCTTTTTGTTAAAAAGAAATATGGATCTATGAGGTTATGTATCGACTATAGGGAGATCAATTCTATAACAGTAAAGAACAAGTATCCCCTACCTCGCATTGATGATTTATTTGACCAACTGCATGGAGCTCAATACTTTTCAAAGATTGACCTTCGATCTGGATACCATCATTTGTGTGTAATAAAGGAAGACATTCCGAAGACAGCATTTCGAACTAGGTACTGGCATTACGAGTTTACGGTAATGCCTTTTGGATTGACTAATGCACCCTCTGTATTCATGGATCTGATGAATAGAGTTTTCAAGGAATATCTCGATGAATTTGTGGTGGTATTTATTGATGATATCTTGTTATACTCTAATAGCTACAAGGATCAGGAAATTCACTTGCGCATTATTATGAAGACTCTGAGAAGACATGAATTATATGGGAAGTTTAGCAAGTATGAATTTTGGCTTCATGGGATTTCTTTTCTTGGCCATATTGTCTCTAAAGATGGAATCCTTGTTGATCCTTATAAGACCAAGGCAATCCAAGAATGTCCATCACCTAAGAGTATAACTGAGGTACGCAGTTTTATTGGATTGGCATGTTATTATCGACGTTTCGTCCAGAATTTTGCCCGATTTGCAAACCCATTAACGAAGCTCACACATAAAGGGGTTAAATTTGTTTTGACAAAAGAGTGTGAATAATGTTTCGAAGAACTGAAGAGAATATTAGTCAATGCTCTTATATTGACTCTACCATCGGGGAATGATGGGTTTGTTATTTATAGTGATGCATCGAAGAAAGGACATGGTTGTGTCCTTATGCAAGAAGGTAGGGTTATTGCCTATGCATCACGACAGCTGAAAATTCATGAGCAAAACTATCCTACTCATGATCTGGAGTAAGCAGCTATGATCTTTTCTTTGAAGATATAGAGGCACTACCTCTATGGTGAAAAATGTGAGATTTATTCTGATCACAAGAGTTTTAAGTATATTTTCTCACAAAAAGAACTCAACATGAGGAAAAGAAGATGGCTTGAATTACTCAAGGATTATGATTGCACGATACACTACCACACGGGGAAGGAAAACAAGGTGGCAAATGATTTGACCAGAAAATATCGTTTATTTTTTAAAAATATGAGAATTTAAAGGGATTCAATTTTCATGGATCTAGTAAAGATGGACATTGGAATAACCAGGTAAGGTGAAACATCAATGCTTTTTCAAATGGTTGCCAAACCATCTTTACTAGAAAGAATTAAGAGTTTTCAGACCGATGATGGAGAATTTCAAAAGAAGATTAAAGCTGTGAATGATGGGAGATTGAGAGACTTTGTGTATGAACATAGAATTTTGAAATTCGGGAAGAGACTTTGTGTTCCCGATATACCTGATCTAAAAAGGGAATTGTTGGATGATGCTCATAGTTCCAATTTCTCTATACAGCCTGGGAGCACCAAAATGTATAGAGATTTGAAGGAACATTTTTGGTGGGACAATATAAAGAGGGAGATTGCCGATTTTGTGTCAAGATGTATGGTTTTTCAACAATTGAAAGCTGGAAGGAATCATCCTGGAGGTTTCATGCAACCTCTTCCCATACCGGAGTGGAAATGGGACAATATTACGATGGACTTTGTCATGGGGATACCAAAGAATCCTAGAAGGAATGATGCAATATGGGTTATTGTTGATTGTCTTACCAAGTCAGCACATTTTCTTGTTATAAGAGAAGATCTACCACTAGAACGTCTAGAAAAACTATATATTAATAATGTTGTGAGACTTCATGGAGTACCCCTATCAATTGTTTCTGATCGTGATCCCCACTTTACATCAATATTCTGGATAAGTCTTTAGAAAGCCTTGTATATTGAACTTCATTTGAGCGCTGCCTAACACCCTCAGATAGATGGACAATTAGAACGGACTATTCAAACCTTAGAATACATGTTGAGATCTTACTCACTTGACTTTCAGGGTATGTGGGATCTATATTTACCTTTGGTAGAATTTTCCTATAACAATAGCTTCCATTCGAGTATTCAGATGGAACTATATGAAACGTTATAAGGAAAGAGATGTCGCACACCAACCTGTTGGGATGACATTGGTGAAAGAAAACTTGTAGGTCCAGAAATGGTGGAGGAAACAATGGAAAATGTGAAGGTAATCCAAAATCACATCAAAGCAGCTCAAAGTAGGCAGAAGAGCTATGCCGATAATCGAAGGAAGGATTTGAAATTTCAAGTCGGTGATCATGTTTTCCTGAAGGTATCTCCATGGAAGGGAGTCATACGGTTTGGTAAGAAAGGTAAATTGAATCCCAGGTACATTGGACCTTTCGAAATTCTAGACCGAATTGGGGTTGTAGATTACCGATTGGCAATACCGCCAAGTCTCTCCAAAGTTCACGATGTGTTCCACATATATCTATTGAGGAAATACATGCCTGACCCAACGCATGTACTCACATATGAGAAATTAGAACTAGAACCCGATTTGTCTTATTTCGAATATCCCATAAATATTCTTGATACGAGAGAACAAGTACTGAGAAATCGGATGACTCGTCTGGTAAAAGTCTTGTGGAGAAACCATAAGATGGAATAGGCAATGTGGGAACCCGAGGAACTTATGATGAAGAACCACCCTAATCTTTTCATGCATTAGTATTATAGAAATTTCGACGATGAAATTATTTGAAGGAGGGGAGAATGTAACACCCCAAGCATCAACGATATGTTTCCGTTTCAATAATGTAATAGCGTGTGTTATACGCAACATCGAGTTCTAACACACACAACAACCGATCAAACTAGCTGTTATGAATAGTAATAACTAATTTTTGAAATTATATATATTTTATATTTCAATATGGACTTCCTTTTTGGATTCGGAGTATCGAATTTAGCCTAAGGTGAAATTTTGTTACTTTTCGGATAACTTTAATATTTTGATGAATAGTGAAAATTACTAAATTTTAATTAAATACAACTTTTTTAATCAAAATAATTAATAGTGATACATTATGAATTTGACTGGTTTTAATGTATATTTAGAATATATTTTTACCATTTAATAAAATTTTGTTCATTGGGCATAATTTCACAATTAAACCGAACATAAACAAGTATCAATCTTTTGATAGTTATTATATCTTAAAAACACGCTTTTTGTTTTAACAGCGAGAATTAATTTTAAATTAATTTCTGCCTCTTTTGTGTTTTGAATTTGCAAAAATTTATTCCATATTTGGAATCAGTATGTTCATATTGTGTGAATAGGTAACTTTTATTTTTATAAATTTTGAATAATTACTGCGGTAAATATTTTATTTACCATGGTTAAGGGTAAATACGGTAAATAAGGTTTAACAAATAATATTATAATAATACTAAATTACCCTAAAACGCATCCAAAACTTATTTGTGGATACATGTCCGACCATGGTCATCTTTGGGTCTATTTTGGGATCCCATGGAGCCACTTGTAGGTGATAGGGACACTTTATTTTAATTAAGTTAAAATAAGTACAAAAATGACATAAGCATATATCGTTTAGGAAAAAAAAATTTACATATGGTTATACATATTGGATGTTCGACTATAAATATTAATTAGAAATCTAAAATGATTTCATACATAATGATATTTTATTTATAATTTTTAGACATTATATTATTTAATTTATTTATGACACAATGATGATGCAATAATTACCAAATTAATGAAAAATTAGAATAATTGATATTATAAATACTCAAATAAATATAATTTGATAAATTTATGAATTACACTAATTTTAGAGGTTAATATCACATGTTAGGATTGCTTTAATTAACTTTTTTCGAAGTAATCATTCTGTTATGATTTTAAAAAATTCAAATATTGAATAGTGTCAAATTGACATAAAAGATATTTTAAAACAAATATTATATTATTAATTGATATTAAATTTCAAAAAATCTAAGAATCGGCCAAGAGACTTATATCATGATAGTTTCATCATTAATGGAGCACTTGGGGGTCTCTTGGATGTATATGGTAATTTTATTAACCATATAAATTAAAAATACAAAGAGACATTGTAACAGTGAAACTAATTAACTAAGAGTTAATACTTAGAGATAAGGTTAATATAATGACGCAAACCTATCTAAATTCTATTGGTTGAGTGGTTTTTGACCAATACCAACCTTAAACTTTAAATAATCAACTTTTGAGCCATTAGAAACCGAATTTGAATTTATTATAAATTAATAATTCTAGCTTTTCCAAAGGTGCCCCTCACCCCTCATATAAAAAGGCACTCCCCATTCTCATTAATTAACACCTTCAAAGCCTTTTGGTTCGGCCAACCCCTACCCAAATACTCTTTAAACTTCCCTAACTACAACCTAGAGAACTTAGTTTTATCAGAAAGCTAACCTAAGGATCCCTTTTGATCAAATCAAAAGAAAGAACCTGAAGAAGAGGTAATGATTTCACCACCCTTTTTCAAGTTCCTTTCTTCTTCCACTTCTTCTTGCTTTGTTGTTACCATTATAAAATAATGAATCGATTATCTCCTATATACTTTAATATTATTATCAATATGGTACAACCATATTCACTATTCTATCCATCCTTTGAATAACATGTCACCATACGTGCGTACGTACGGCTTACCGTCTCCACGTCGTGGTGTAATTGTTATTCAATAAATTATTATTTGGATGGGTATAATAATGATGTGTAACTAATGTAAATAATAAATATAACATGATAATGATTCTGTATATATGTTATACCATCCAATTATATATTATTTTAATATCAAAAGAATGATATTGTCGCTCGTGCGTACGTACGGACTATCGTCTCCACGAATACGATGAGATTCATTCTCTATCGTATCCATTCAAGTATAATTATCATTTGATGATTTAAAAATAATTTTTAAGGACATTATATCATTATGGATATGAATAATATACAACCTATCCTTGAAAAACATGGATTACGTAACAAAACATATAAAAGAAAACGAGTAAGTTAACACCCGAAACGACGATAATTCTAATATATTATTAACAAAGCAATGTTAAAACATCATATATGATATCATATTAATGTATATGATTATTGAATAATTTAATAACAATTATTTCACCATTATACAGGAGGTTAACCTACCCAAACCAAGGAAATGTTCAAGGTAAGGGTTTATTTCTCCATCTCTTCATTATCCGAGACTGTTTATACATAATAATCTACTGGGATATTCTTTATCATCCACATCCATGTTTCTTAAAAATGTATTTCAAAACACTTTTACTATTTACTAGAATACGGTTTAAAGTCATTTATACCCTTGTTGACTTTTATAAGTGGTTTATAAAGGAATATTTCCTTCATTTTCCCAATAAGGTCCTTTTTAACCTTTTCGACAGAATTAATGTACGAATATATTTTTAACTTATATGGCAGGTGCGGCAATTTTCCACCGTTATAAAATCATTAATGCTTCTCTTACAAGCTAATAAGAATATTTTCAAATAAAATGATTTATTTTATAAATATATTACACTAAAATGATTTCAAAATAGAATGAGATATATCTCTAAAAAGAGTTTTTATTTCATCTATGTCAAAATCCTTTGATGGATTTTACGCTTATTTGAAGTTGATTTATTATGATAAAAAACTTCTATATTGTATTGAAGGTTTTGTAATATGTTTGACTATGGATGTGTTATTTTTATACCATTCATGGTTTATGGTAGAAGTATTTACATTTCGTATGCTAGTTTTAATACGAATGTATATGTTATGTTTAAAACTTTTCATATGGGAATGCATTAGACTTAATATGTGACAGGTTGAGCCCGCTATAGCTCCTCGATAAATCGGTAGGTCTCATGAGACAAACTAGTGTTTTGGCACAGGGCCTTGGAAAAATCTTATTTGTAGTCTTGGCACGAGGCCTTGGCTATGTGGTTAGGATAGTCTGGCATTATGCATTCCATCATTATGAATGTTGTTAATGATATTTCATGTGATTATTTGATTAGTAGAATATCCATGTGAATAATTAAATGAAATTATTCCATTTTACTTTTGCCATACTATGTTGAAGTTCAAGTTTAAAAGGATTTTGTTTTCGTTATACATTGCCTTAAATGTTTATTCTTATTTAGGAAAGTTTCCTCTATATTGTTATCCTTACTAGGCATTTGAGCTCACACCTTTTCTATGTTTTATTTTTCCATGGACGTGAAGAAGTAAATTATGAATGACCTCCATGGATTTTATGAGGGGATAATAGTGTGGACAATGAAGACATTATGTTGTTGTTGAAGTTTTCACATTATGATGTAATGTAAAACTTAATGAATATATCTACTGTTTCCAAGGCTACTAAACCAATCAGTCTTTTGAGATTTGATCTTTCTTGTGATCCTGCCAATGTTATGTAATAATGCACTGACTCTGGGTAACTGGGGTCGGGGTGTTATAATAGAAGTCCTTGCATTGAATCAAGGACTAGGCTAAAACATCGAATGTCTAAGAATTAATACGAATTCCATAAATATGGGAATCGAGAAACAATTACTTTTGAACAAAATGTATAGGAATATAATTTTTTATCTCCCTGGATGAAGAAAACCATGAAAATTAATGGTTAATGAACATAATTTATGGTCATTGTTCATGGACTTGTTCTCCCAGTTTGATGCTAGAAAACATGGGAAAATTGGAAATTCATTAAGGTAATAATGTATAGACAATGGTGAAGAGGGTATTATATGATTTATGTGCGGATAAATATGGTGAAAAATAGGTTTCCATGATCCAAGGTGGAAATTCTCCACATGAAATAATCTTTAAGCAGGTTATACTCATTTTAAGGTCAAACATCATAGAATATAAAAAATAGTTCGAAGCCACATTGCATTGAATATTAAAAACCATTTAAAGTGATGATGTATGGACTCATGGAGGTGTTTGTTTTGAGGTAATATTTATGGAATGATATATATATAACCAAATGTGAGATGAGGGAATGTAAGCAAATGTACCACACAAATAATTTGAAACATATGGCATATTTTTCAAGGATGTAATGCTTGGACCATAGTGTGAGTCGAATGTAGATTAATGTCATAATGCATGGAATAGGATGACAAGGATATCAGGGTTACATATGTGGCATATAAGAGTTAACTAACATGAAAAGTTCAACAGAAGATCACATACAACATGCAGACCATGACATTAATTGAAAACAGATTGAGGGTTGGGGTGCATGGACTATAAATGTAGCCAAAGGGTTAATAAATATGATGTCGGTCCCGAATATAAAAATTTTAGGCATCACAACATTTCCGATGATGTTGGGAATCAATAAAAATGTATTTTGGGATCACATAATGGTTGAATACAAAAACTATTGGGGGAAGTCCTCTTTGACTACGAAATTGATTCTTCCCACTTTATTTTGTGGGGTGTCCCATGTTTAGATCATGGGGCAAGATCTTTTACCATCTCATACATATTATATAGGGAAACCCCATTATATATAGTGTATGATTGAAATTTTATTTCATGTGTTGAGGATGTAATTTTTTACATTTTGGATTCGTACGACATAGATTATAAGGGGTGTAATTTTGTTATAGTTATAATGATTGAATAATTTAAAATAGTTTATGGTCATGTTGCATTGGAAATGATTCTTTTTTTTAAGGTTATAGGGTTTGGAACCATGAGTTGAGTATCCCATACTGTTATGTATAGTGTGTTAGAGTCACAAAATAAATAACGAATGGAGTTCAAAGGATAACCAACACGACAACACACATTATTAAGGGGAACTCCCATGTGGTTTAAAGTTGTAACTATTGGATTGGGTATTCTAACATGATGTAAACCTTGAGAAACATAAAACTGGTGAGAGGGTTGATACACAACCTCTCTATGGGGATCAAAGAGTATAAAACCATGGAATGGAAATTATGAATTATTCAATGGAATCTCCACTTATGCTCCAACATTAGTGGTCTTTTTCTAGGTATTATCAATGTTTTGAGTTAATGTACCACATCACCCTTGGAAATTATGTGTAGTATAACATTATTGTTCAATGATATCACTATATTGTTCTAATTCTTATCCATATAGAGTAATGATGGAGCCAATTATCATTGAATTCATCCAACATATCTAGAGATATATATACCATTATGATTGGAAACTTTTAGTCATAGAATTATTTTCTGATATATGAAAACTGACCTTTATGAGAAGCACTATGTCAATTCTGTAAAACTAGGAATACAATGTAACATAGTTGGAAATTCATGTTGGTATTCGATGGGTCTAGAGTGAACTGAGGATCATGTTTAGCCATATCTTCTTGATTTGGGGCACCATCATCTATATAATGTTAGATAGTTTCTTTTTGAATTAATCAAGCTTCCAATATTCTACACATGGAAGTGTTATGTATGGTTAGAGCATATATTTTATTTTTTATGAATTTTAATTAGCATGAAAAATAGGGTTTCAGTTAAATTTACATTGATAATAGAGTGAGGGACCCCAAATTGATAATTTTTTGGGAGGTAAAATATCAATCATGTATCATGCTTTCACTTCCTAAAGGAGAATAAATTAATTCCACATAAATATTTATTATATTTTGTTAAGAATAAGCATAAAATATCATGTTATTGATTGAGGATATAGTCTCATTATTTTTAGACTCTGTATTTCCAAGGCCAAATAACAATAGGTGGTGTGAAGAATCTCCAAAATATGATTCATAAAGATGGAATGACTCTAATAGATCCTACACCATAGGTGAAACATTAAATAGTCGAAGACTATTTCTTTGGAAGAAGTGTCCCAATTTCTAAATAAGGTTGGATAGACAATGTCATACATACTGGGTGCTAGTGGAAAATTCCAAAAAATTTGAAAAAACATGAGGGATCTCATTTAGATACAAGAAATATAAAATAATTTAATCAATCCTACACTTAAATATAATTTTTTTAATTTTAGAACAACTCTAGAGGGTGAAATATGTTGCATGTCAATGGATTTTGTCAAGATCAGATAGGTCTCACATGAGAATTCTATGATGGAGGTACTCAAAGAAGGGAGTTTTCCATTAAATAATATTGAACTTAATTAGGGAACATGTGGATATTAGTAGAAAAGAACAAGAACCATTTACTTTACCTTTTTCATGTTGTTCATCATCGACAATGGTTATGGTGATTAACATTTAGTGTGCTAAATGGATGACCAAAACAACCTGCTCTATTTCTGTGAGGGATGAGACTTGACCTGGTATGGAATCAACTCAACCATTCGACATCTGATGGACATGAGTCACATCCAGGTGGGCAGGATACTCATCCATCAGATGGACAATATGCTCCATACAGAGTATAAGCTCGGACATTCATATGATGTAGTCACCATTGATATGTTGACAGACTAGATCATGGACACCATTCTTAAGTAAGTGGGGGACATAAATATCAATTTATAGCATGAAAATAGTAATGAGAGACAAATACTCCTCCATGTTTTTATTTATCCTTATTACTATAGGAAAAAGTATGGTAGTATAGATTTTTTTCTGCTTGGTGAAGCTGATACTCAAGCCTACTCTGTTGAGATTGGTATTGTTGATCATTATTATAGTCCGGCTATGATAAACATCATTAAATTAAATCTAACAACATGGAATGACTTGATGCACTAAAGGGAAATCCACAAATAAAAGTAATCATTCATTGGTAATTCTTTCATGGTTTATATTGGTCACTAGAAATTCCTCTAGTATTGGACCCTTCACTTGTTTATTTGGAATTAACATGATATCAAACATTTTGATGATCATTGCCGAGCATGACAACCATCCTATCTAATTTGATAAATTAGAGTACACTTCATTGGGTCTACTTTGAGACACCAATTATATCTCATGATTATATCTATAATGAATCAAAATTTTATGATTAAATATGTGTGCGGAATCAATTCTTGATAGGGGTGTATCTGGTCTCCGTTTCAATGATCATGAAACAAAAAATTATAAATAATTTTCTCTATGATCATAATTTTTATTGGGTGGGATGGTAATATATTGACTGTACCATGGATAGGAGATATAGGGATAGAGGTTTCCATCATTTGGGTGGAATCGTAACATGTTTTTTAGTTGATATATATTATTTTCATAAAAAATGGTATAAAATATATCATAAACTGGTAAATGGTGACTTCCTCCATTATCCTCGAGTAGGGATTAAACATTCCATCATGTTTACTAATAAATCAGTGTATGTAGGGTAAGTGTCCTTATATTCCCTATAACACCCGAAGCATTCTGAAGGGGAGAACTTTTTATGGTAATGATCTTATCTAGTTCAATTTTCATTTATCTATTTTAGAATATAAAGGCAATAAATTTATATGAGGTAATAAAAAATGTAATATTAAAGGGTTTAATCCTCAAATTTTATGACTAAATGGAGAATAACACATTATCAAGGCCATTGAAATGGTATGGATGCTAACATAATATGACCACTATGAAATATATGTTTCATTCCACCAATGACCCAAAAATTGGTATGAATATTTAGTGGATTTCCTATTAATAACATGATTTAAAATTTAGATGAAAAATATAATATCATGATAGTAGAACATCCCATGATGTGGTTAGATGTAACTGGTGTCTACATCCTCAAGGCCACCTTGTTCTGGATATACCATGAGTATTTATCCATGAAGGAGAGGCCTTGGAACCTTGTTGTAGCATCAATAAATAACTCTATGAATGAAAGGGAAAAGTAATCCTTTGTGTAGTGGATGTTGAGGTTTGAAATTCAATAATGACTACTATATTCCTAATATTATTTCTAAATGGGATGATGTTGGCTCTCCATCTGTGGTACTAGATATCCCATATAATGATTTCATTTATACTTCTAAGAACATCATCCTCGACCATAGCACCATGAGATGGGTTAATCTTTTATGGTGGATTTTTAACCAACAATGACTCCCTAGGAGGATAATATAGTGGAAAAAACCTAAGTGTAGAGCCTGAGCTTCTCATCATAGCTCTAGTAGAAGAAGTAGTGGTTCTGTTTTAGGATGGCCACATACTACAGCTTATCATCTTGTGGAATAGATGAAATAATCAACAATGTCCATTGATCTTCCTTGATAATAAGGTTTACCTGAATCTACTCATCAATTATAGTGGATAAACCATCCTATAATGATTTAGGTGTGTCTTTCAAGAAATCATTGTCATATAAGGCAAGATAATTATTGGGTGGATGATGCTCTTCAAGGCCATTCAACTTATGGAATCACTTTTTCATACTTTGGAAGAAATGGAATTTTAATTGTGGTGTTCATACTCATCTGACACTATGGTGTCAATAACTGTTGAGACAATTTCATATGTTATTTTCCTATGAGGTCTATTCTGGATGCCAAACTATGGATAATGAGTCGGTTTCTACAGATTTAATCGTGGCCTACAAAAAATGTGCAATTTCAATGAAATTGTGTCCATAAGGAGAACTTCATGGTAAATCATTGGACATGTGGCTTCTGGTGTCACATGGGCATGTCCAGTATAGCAGTATGAGGGAACCCATGGGTAAACATTTATCACAGGAAGGATAAAAGCCTTATTGTTGGAGAAAATATAGAAACCTCTCATTTCTAGAGTTATGGACTCTAACAGATTAATAAAGAGATTTAATGTGTCATTAAAGTCAGTACATTGATTGATTACATTGGATTTCAAATCATTGGGATCATTGATGTTCTCAACACCATTTTATTGAACCGGTTCCACCTCCCTCTTATAGTATCCAATGTCCAGATACTGTGCTTCATGGAATATGAATTTTTACACATCATATTTGATTACCAAAACTAGATCATTGAGATAGTAATCAATGAAATTATGATATGATTAGGAGACTAGTGCAGGAAAATGAATATAGGGCTTGCCTGAATAGTTATGTAGGCATTATCTTTTGAATATACCCAGAATTTAGTAATTTATATTAAGCCACAAAACAATTTATTCAGATGAACTTTTCTAAGTGATTACTTATAATTATATTTTTAGGAATAAATTATCATGATTGAGTGAAATATATAATATTAGGTAAGTAAGATCATGTTACATGTCCGAGTAAGAGTGAGGTTATTTAAGGAAGTAGTGACAACCAAGAATCATATAGGATCCATTCCATTGAACTGTCATGTGATGTACAGTTGGTTTAGATAACCCCATATGATAATTCCTTCCTATTAATTGCAAAATTAAATTATGTCTTGTAATTCCATTCATCTCACACTTTTTATCGTATGCCTCTATGACTTCTACTTCATTTCTGAAATGATGGGCGATTTTTAAGGCTTCTTTATGGCCTCACATATTTCCTTTGACATAAGGATGGACTTGATGATTTATAGCATTGTGTAAATTATGGAATGGACCTCAAAAGCCTCATACATCTGTGATTAGGGAATATTTTTACCATAATGGTTCATTCCTTGGAAGGGGTGAAATAAATGTTTCTAGTTCAACCTCATGGATTTACTAGTGTAATATACATTCTTATTCTAATTAACTTGTCAGCCCAAAAAAATTGTTGGAAAAATTTCCGTTGGAAAACGCTTGGAACTGGAATGATGTAGTTGGTTTTGGGGAGGTCACAAATGATCATCTTGTTAAATTAATAAGGTTGGATGTAAAGGTATACCTGACAGTGTATACTAGCAAGACAGTTCGTGCTTAGAATTTTAAAAATCATTATTCCTTGTCTCAATTGCCTCTATGTCCTAAATTCATGTGATGAATTGAATATATTAGTGGCTTTAATTTCATCATACATACTTTTGATAATTTCTTTTAGAGGTATTTTAGAGGGTTTCATGGAAACCCTAAGCAATGGGCTTCATGAAGCATTCTACCAGCTCAACAACGTTCACTGAGTAATAATACTTATCCTCATTGATGATGTAATTCTGTATTTGGTGGGCCCTTATCGCATATAATATCTCATGTGTAATTATGTAACTGAGAGTATGAGATTCAATTATCATCAATGGTGGACTTGGATTTATATTTCACAACTAGGGCCAATTCTTATGAGCTTTGGATGTCTGTGAAAGACATTCTAAAGTACCTACTGCTTGGGGTGTGGAATCCAAATGATGTTATATCCTACCTATGAGAAAATAGTTGAAACCATGGGTATGATAAACATCCCTGGTATCCATCCATCCATAATATTTCTACATCTCAGGACTAGAATCAAACATCCATTTACTACGGCCTTTATTATCACTATCAGGGTTGGCGATTAAATTCTTTACATTCACAGAGTCATCTGCCAATATGAAAAAATGATCCAATTATTCATAAATGAAATCATTGAGCATGTAAAATTAATTGATGGTGTTTCTGAGGATCCTACTATTTGGGAAATGATTTTATTGGTTGGTGAGTTTGGCCCCCTCGAGCATCCTACACTGTGTAATTATAAGGATATCATTCTTTAGGGAAAATATGTTGTACCCCAGGAACTATGAATCCATGATGTAATAGTTCTAACTCCTCTTCCTTGAAAGTGTTCCATAGTAGCTTGGCATTGAAATGGGGTAGAGCTAAATTATCTAACATATGTGTTTATTCTAGGTGAGGTGGTTCCTAAAAGTTCTATGTTGGTTGAATATTTATATAAATAAGATTCATCACATGACAAGGATCTTCTAAAAATGGATTCAACAGCTCCCCTAGCTTTGAGGTCACATTTTTCAAGGAGGAGACAATATCTTATTTGGAATTCCCTCTACAGCGATATCGAAGATAAAATGGTTGTTACTTTTTTATCCTATTATGATCCTTCTTCTATATTTTGTGCATAATAATTAAAATCCAAAAATGCAATGGGATAGTTGTTGGTTATTATGGTAGTGACTGATTCACACCTGAAAATCCCCATGTACATCATTTTTCACATTTTATAGGATAGATACATTTGAATTGAATATCGATGACTTTTCCGATGGGTGGAATTTTCTTAGACATGCTCTTGAGGGCTCTTCATTCAAATTAAGTGGTCAGAAATACCATTAATGTTTGTGGTGGGGATAAAATTGTTGATTTTGTTTCTATAAAGTTATTATATACTAGTGATTTACCCTATGGAAAGATGGATATATAAAAAATACGTAGTTACTTCAGGGTTCTAAACAAAAAACTAAATATTAGTTGTCGTCTACTTCTCTAGGGCCACCAATATGGGTCCACTACATGAAATTATGTCGGATTGGGGATATAGTATGAAACCCATCGCATTGAATAGAGTGAAAATATGATTTAAAAATTGATTAGGTGCTCAGATATTGTCCAACCATGCCATGTGTGACATTCTTCAAGATGGAATTTCCACTTGTTCTGTATCCATTTCCTCAAAGAAAGAACTGAAAGCTCAATAAAGTCAACTTAATAATGTTTCCAATAATAGTGATGATTTTTTTTCATAATGTAGTAAATGGGTCATTATATCAATGAAGTATCTCACCAATTAGATGATCGGGAAAACATGGATCGCACGAAGGATAATGACGCCACTTAAGTGGATTTGAAATCAAGTTTCTCAATCACATTCTATATATTTTTCCCTCGGTTATAACTATGTCTATGGGGACACAATGCTCGATTGAGGATATCATTCCATGTAGTGCATGATTCCCCACATTAGGGGTGAGTGGTTTCCATAGGTAATATCCATAATCCATATGCTTCTCAACAATGAGGTCGACAATGTGTCTTTTTTACTCCATGACCCGTTTGACTAAGAAAACTATAGAAGAATTTGTCTCTATTATTAATTCAAAATATGATGGTGTAGAGTGTCAAAAATGATCCATTCCCAAGTATTAATACTGAGTGGTAGGAATTAATGACTTATTTTAGGGTTCTTTGATCCCATCTTCCCACCTCTACTAACAAGAGAGGAAACCTACTGTTAGTTATTCCTATTACTATGTCATCACATGGGGCATATCTTCCCTTTCAAGACCTTTGTTTTCTCACTTGTACATATGATTTTATGGAATGTTGAGAATAACTATATTTACCATTTATGAGGTTTTAGGGGAAGACACATTGTCATCATATGTTTCGGGATCCAATTAGTTACAAATGATATAAATAAGAAAATTCTAACATCATCCTATTATATGAATGTGTAGAGACACAACATCCACAATTTGATGAACCAGTATATGTATATTGAAAAAAATAGTAAAGGGTTTGTGGTAAATGTATCAATTAGGGTGCTGATCCACATGGAGTTCCTCAATCACAATGCTTCGACACAACTAGTCAATAAAATTATTGTGATCCTAGAATCCAAGTTCGGTAGACAAATTTTTAGGAAGGAGGTGGACCATCGCATAGATAGTATATTGAACGAAAATGGATTGGTTCTCATTATGAGACTCAAGGATGTCAAAATTTGAAGCTTGAGGTAGCCAAAATAATAATGGTATATGGTTAGTTTCCAAAACATTCCATAGGGCCACTTTATTAGAGGAAGATTCATTCTCTTGGTTGCCTCAGGATCCTATCATTGGTAGATATGATATTTCCAAAAGCGTAAATACAATCCATCTCTACTGTTGGAATACTAGGAGAGGATTCACAACACGAGTCAAATTGTAATCGTACTATAGGAAGTATATCAGAGAATACTACAACCTCATCATCACATCCAAATTGGACATGGTATTTATTAATTACATATGAGAGAAATCCCAAACACCCATTGGAAGATCATCAGAGAACTCACCATATGGAGGAACCAATCATGACCCTAAAAGATCCCCAAGTACTCATATGGATGTATAGGACAATAAAAGTGGAGGCGATAAAGGTGGATATAATGTGTGACCCTATAATGGAGTTATATCATCCACCTATTACTTAATCCTATTAAGGTATTTGGGGATCCTATGATCCTAGGATTCCAAGATGGTGAATCTCAACTGTAAGGATCCTACCCCACACTCTGATAGCTTGGGTGAAGGATCTATCATATAATCAGACTTCCCCTCATAATATATGAGGCTAATGAGGTCAACGATGACTTTGAACATCCATGTATATGACCTTCAATGAAAAATGTTCACCCTTATTACCATGGATGATTATTATGATAATGGTACATCATTGTTATGGAGAGGACCTCTATGATGACTGCAAGTAATGAATGGAGAACTTCCACTTTGACTAGTGATGGATTAGGAAGGACATCAACTATGGTTCACAAGAATATGGTGGGGACCTCTGTTCTATTTAGTACTAACACAGGTATGACCACTATGTTGAGATGTGATAGTATGAAAAGGGCTTCATTACTAAGTGACAAATGATGGGGGAGGACCTCCATTCTATTTATTAACAGAAAGGGGAGGAACATTGTGTTCTTTGTCCAAGGAGAGATGAGGACATCCAATGTTGTTCGTAGGATATCTAGGAGGGTATCAATGTTGATTGTTAATAAAGTGTTGAGGAACAACACATTGACTAATAGTGTTAGAGAGAGGACCACCATGACGATTGGTGGGAGTATGGGGAGGACATCCACCCAGGTGAGTGGTGGTGTGGGGAGGAAATCCATACTTATTCTCTTCATTATGGTATGTCATGTAATGTATTTTTCTGGTTTTTGTAATTTATTGAGTCAAAACAACAATCATATGAGTTTTATGGGGTTTCAATCCCAATTTGAAATTGATAGACCCATTTTTTCATGTTAAAGTTATTAGGTGGGATATGTTAGTTGCAGTAGGGGCCACTGGAGTCGTGGAATATTACCCAGATTGGACCACATTCTTAGACCCCTCCCAAATGTTGGAATCTAGTAATTTGAACCAGGTCTAGAAGAGTAGTTATAATTTATATTGGATCTATGTACTCTAAGACAAGTTGGGGATGGAATTGGTGTGGCCTAGTAGTCTCCCTCAGTGGAATATCCAAATTATTATTCATGGTCGACATCATTCTAGTGATCCCTACATCCTCAGTGTAAGGGATTATGTATCAAAAATTCTCTAGGGAGAGCCTCATAAAGAATTTCTTCACCATAATGGTAGTTTGTTAAACTCTGTATGACCCTCAGGGGCATTAGTGTTGATAAGGATCAAAAGTCTATAAGTCATGGGAGGCCATATTCCAGGTGGGAATAACCCTTTCCAGGTTATATCATTACATGATTGAATCAATCACCCTCCACAATATGAACCTAGATGATGATATGAGGTGTTGTAATTTTATAGATAATGTCATGATTTATGGCTTGAAGGAGGGGGAGTAATGCTATATTGAGGAATAAGATTTTATCCTTCCCCAACACATATGTGAATTGAGTAATTGGCTTTATCAAGCATGATTCATATAGGTAATTCATATTTATCCATTAATATAGGTAAATTATGAATTATTCCCATTTCCCAAATAAATTTTATCATTTTATTGACGATAATGATCCAATATAGCAATGTCACATCCCATGGATTTCCCAACTATTACTTCTGAAATGCATATTCGAGTTTCATGTTGTGACCATAGTTTTCATAGAGGGACCTAAAACTAAATGCATTAATATTGTGTCAAGAAAATACTCTAAGGACACAAATGTGATTATTCCCCATATGGAGGAAAATATTTTATCATTGGGTTCACCGTTTTTTTTCAATTCCTTCAATGGGACACATGTTTCATGCGTAATTTTTGGCACCATATTCTATAATTCCATATGAAGGAGGAATTCATTCATTTAATTGATGATTTATTCTACATTTTCTTATCATGAATAAGGGATATTGATTCCTCCATCCATGGATTATAGTATTTAGTTCATTTCCTAGTTTAGGTCTCTCTCATTGATTTAATCCTTTGCTATGGAAGTCATTCATGGTGCCATATATATGTGGATGTTGACTAATTACATTACATATATCATTGTAGGGAAATAATTTTCAGTGATTAGAGTAGTGATTTTGGAATTCTATAGTAATTTTTAGACATTTTCTACACTGGTCACATATAAATCATTCAATTTTGTAGCTATATCAAGCGAGGAATCCTAGATGGGCAACCCATGACATACGATGTCAATAATGAGGTCATAAATGAAAGGGGTGTAAGTTGTATGTGGATTATTTGACATAGTCACCCCTTGTTTATTGTATGGGGTAGTTATAATTAGTCTATTTGTATGTTCTATATCATATATAGAAATATTAGGATATCATAATAATATATTGGGGGATGAGTTTAACATATTTTTGAGATGTAGTGGAAAATAATAACACCCCATGGTGGTAGATCTCAGATGTTCATCCCTAAGAAGGAACACATTGATAAATCATTAGTGGATTCGAAAGCCTTATGGGGGTAGATCTGTGAGGTTCTTCCTTAGGAGGGAATATTTTTCCCCTGAGTTTACTAATGAACAAAAATCCCCCATTGAGGTGGATTTGGGAGGTCTGTACCTACGATTGAAGACCTATATATTTTTCCAGTGGATCATAACACCCCTTATAAGAGAATCGTGTTGAGTGTCCGTAGTAAGGAACAATGTGATAGTCTACCATTAGACTGGAATGCACCATAAATGTAGATCTAAGAGGTGTTAACTAAAGAGTGAACACTTGGATAGTTTACTGATGGATCAGAATGCATCGTGGAGTAATATATAAGTGATCAGTCAATGGGAGGGAATATGTAAATTATGATTTTAGAAATGCATCAAAACACCTTTTAGATGTAGATATTGGATGTAATTCCCTATTTGGGACAACCAAGATTATTTAACATTTTAATAGAACCCCCCTTGTAGGAAAATCATGGAAGTGTGTCACTATGAGGTAACATATAGGTAATTTAAAATTATTATTGAATGATAAAAGGAGGAAGATACAGTAAGTGTGTCACCAAGAGGGAACAAAAAACATACTATTTTTGGGACTAATCCATAGTGATGTGTCCTACATATCCTATTTTTAAGGGATAGATCAAAACACATGTATTTTGATGTCTCATTTTATGATCACATGAAAGGACTGATCCAAAAGGTTTAATGTCATGTGGTAAGTATTCTCGTGTTGGTAAAGGATATTTTTTTGAGGAATGATGTGGGGATTACATATGGATGCTTCCCTCTATGGGTGAATTATACTCCAATTTGGGAGAGGGAAGAACCCCATGATGAACATACATGGGGAATCCTATTTATAATCACATAGGGTAATGGCACAGTTTTAAAACTTATGTTAAGGATTATTGAAGGTTGTTTAACATCATATGACAAGGATGTTGAACTAGGTTGTTTTATTTCCTATATATTAGATGATGGTGAAATCAATCATTAATGAGGAATATGTCATTGTGAGTGGAATATCTAACATAACGACCTCCAACCAAGATAGGTTCATTTTAACTCAAAGATACCACTCCTAGGGCATACATGCCCACATGTCATTCCCCTTGGGTTGGGACATGGACATAGAAATACCATGACGGTGTGGAAATTTGAAGGTCTAATTTTAGGACCTTCATTCTTTTATGCTATGGAAATTAGAGTACATATTCTTCAAAGAATCCTATAGTGTAACGGATGCACTACAGTTACAAGTAATTTCATGTAAGAGACAAGGATGTTTTTGTGTAAACATTGTCTAGGTTTCATGAAAATTTTATGTGAGAAAGGGCTACACAACATGGCCAACATTTGTATTCAAGATGAACCACTGCACGAAGGTTGGAGGATGAATGAAAATTAGGTTTTTGAGTTGGAATATTCACATTGTTCGTACGTTACACTCCTTAAGGGGAGTAGGACAAGGATCAACACAATATATTAAAATTCATTTTTAGGCCTACATGAGGACTTTCATGATAATTATCTACCATTGATGGCCCATGATCACCTATTTTTCAATCTCATAAAACAATAGGAGTTTTGTACACTAGGGAATTCCTAAATTTTACTGAAAATCATGTTTCATGGGTGGAAGTTGGTGTAATATTATATTTATTGATAATATAATTTTATATTTTGTGTAAAACCCTTTGTAATTTACCTTTATTTTCCTTCTTCTTCATTATTTTCCACCAGATCACACCCATACAACATGTCGAGGTTGATGTCATTGTTGGAGCCCAATTGGATTGTGGAACAATGAGGTCACTTGGAATACCTGCCTGTCATGAGAAATGTTTCAATATTAATTTCATGAGACTTTGAAATCATATCATCATATGGAGAATCTATGGAACTATAAGTCTCCAACTGTGTGAAACCCAATTGCACATGGAATATAATATGTACATACAGTCACCCGATCTTGCACACAACCTTCTGATAAACCATGAAATAGTCCATTGGGGGGGTTCATGTGCTTAGTTTACAAACAATGAGATACTAGAGGCCTCATATGGGATTTCAGGACAAAAATTTTGTCTCTCATTTTCTACATTAATGTAATCATGATAATGAATGACAGATTTTAAAATTAATTGACATTAAATATTTTCTTCAGTGAGATTTTTTTTTCATCAGTGAATATGAATTATAAAATTTGTTATTGAATATTTTTAAATTAATCCTATAATTTATGATGAAATTTTTACACATGTTAGAATTTTTACAAAATGGTTTAAATGGAACCTTCATGTAACTTTTTCAGATATTCTGTATTGTTTTTTAAACAAAACTCTTAATTGAATCTTAATTTTTGCATTACTGGTAGGAATGGAATTATCCACTATTATTCAAAATCATTTATATAGTGCATAATTTAAAATTCTCCAATGTTATTTCCAATTAAAATGATCACATTTATATTTTGGAGTTATTTAGATTTTAAATAAGTCATTTAAATGTTAAATGGTTATTTTCATCTATAAAAATGACAAATAAATATTTTAAATAAATTTCTATATATGAATACATCCATTGGTTAAATTAATCCACACAAGTGAAATTATCCATTTATAACAATATTATCCTTTCGATCGATGTTTTATGATTATTATTACCAGATGTTAATGACACTCATTTCATTTTGATGGTTTAGGTTTATGAAACAAATTTTTATAGAGGATTTGATATGATGAAAAGACTAAATTTTTTTGAATAAAATTTCATTTATATGAGTTATTATATGGGGAAATATTTAATAATCCCATTTTCTTTTCATAACTAATGATATTATGAATGATATATTGGAAAATATCTGTAAGATTTTAATTATGTAACAGGTTTCCTCGAAATTATATATTCCTCTAACACATTCGGTAATGAAGGATAACTCATGAGTAAATATGTTAATCATGAACTGGGATTCAGGTTCATAGTCTTATGAGTGGATCTGAATTTATTTAATTAATTTTATGGGTTTACATAGTTTCATGTCTGTAATGGTATGAGTTGACATAGTATAAAGATATTGTGGTTAAGTGTGGACACAGTTTTATGTACATAACGTTTAGTTTGGAACTTGTTTCATTTTAAAAAGATTAATAATTTTCTAATAATTCATATCCATATGTTTTATATGAGAACATGATTTCATGTCTTTAAATTAATGTTTCAGCCTTTTTTTATTCATGATGAAAATGTTCTAAGCCCTTGAGTATGTTAGAAATTTCTAAATTATTTTAATTTTCTCATTGATGGATTTTGTTCATTGATTCTATAATTAATAATGTCTTATTATCTATCATTAATTATTACATGAATTTCATTTATGATCCTTAAAAAAATATGATATGAATTCTGTATATTATACACAATATCTCAAACAATTATTATTATGTTATTCTTGCATAAGGTCAATGATTTATATCTCCCATTTTTACCCCTTTTGGGAATCTATGTTCATCATTTCTTATATTTTCTTTCCATAGGGTTTGAATAATGGAATTTTATAGGGTACAACTATGATTAGTAAAAAATGGGGAGATCATTGTGGGATAAATTGTAGATATTTCATGAAATAATTGGAGTGTGTTAATATTCTCTAAATGAAATAAACCAATACATCCTCGAGTGATTATCTATGAAATGCATTGAGTATTCATATATTTTTTTTTAACATTTATGTATGAAAAATATTCTGTTGTTATACATAATACATTGATTAATATTCCCAATTTCCTTGAATTCTATAATCCACAACCCTAATGGGAACTATATTTCCAAAAGATATCATCATATGATGAAATAATATTATTTTACCAAAAATAATGTAATTTCTATGACATATATCATCATGAATAGTCAAGTGAATTAGTGGATGGATGAGAATAATGAAAAACGATAATCCTCAAATAAGAATATGGGAATAATGAAATTCCAATCATGTGGAAATTAAGAACTGAAACATCCAAGAAAATGATTAAAGTGCTTGAGTGTTGTTACAAATGATGAGATATGGTTAATATAGGTTCTAAATTCAATGGAATAAATAAATCAATTAATTTTTTGAAAATTATCTATAAAAAATGTGAAATTATTCACAACAATGACCCAAGAATTGTAGAAAAAAATAGCATAAGAGAACAATGGGAGAATGAAAAGCTGATGTGATCACTACATCGGGAGTTAATGTTCACAATAAGTTAGTAGAAATTACATTATGCAATTCCTAAAATTAAAACAATTAATTATTTAATTCCGGATCTTCTCTCTATTTTATATATTCCATATTTTGCAACAAAATTATATATTTCTCTGTCACATTGAGAAGAGAGTTTTCAGTCAGAACAAACAGTAAAAATATCACCCCGATAAGGATGTGTTAGTCAGTTCTCATTATAAACGATACATGTTTCCAATTTATATAATTTATTATTATACCTATGGTTTATGTTGATATAATATTATATATGTATATTATTTCAACATATAATGACAAAATATATTGAAATTGAATGAAACTGTAATTATTATGATGATATAGAATTGTAAAATCAGAGAATTCATTATACAAGTGATGTTAATATTCACCTCTAATATCACTTCTTAGTGAAATTTATATGGTGGAAGTGTAAAAAATTTATATGAATGAAAATTTACACCATTGAATTTAGGATGTTTTTATTGTACATGATAATATTATTTTATTTACTCAATAATTACATATATATCCACCATATGACGAATTTTAGTTCTTTATTTATTTAATCCAAGATGAAATAACAATATCAAAGAACCACTATGGAAATGCCGTAATTGAATTTTTTGAGCTAATGATAAAATTATTAGGGGTATTTGTTAATAGATTTATTTGCCCCCATATTTTACTATGAAGAGACCATATTAATTTTGTTATGAAGAAAAGATGGATCTTTGAGTTAGTTCATTGATTATAGATAAATTAGATTCTCTACAATAAATAAAAATTATTCTCTTTCTGAAATTTATGACTTATATGATCAATTTCATGGAGCTCAATATTTTTCAATAATTTTCCATTGTTAATTGTATTATCAATTTCAAATAAAGAAGAAATATATTTTTCTACCCAGATTATTAATGAGGGATTCACATTACATGTTTATAATAATTCCATATGGAATGAATAATGCACCCATTGTGTTTATATAAATAATGAACAGTTTATTCATTTAATATCTTGTTATTTTTTTGAAGTTATTGAGTATAACGTAATATAACATAAAAATATACAATGATAATTATAACAACATACAAATAATTATTATGAGTCTTAAAAAAAATTGTTGTCTGGGTAATTTAAAAATTGTGATTTCTTGGGTCCAAATGATTATTTTTCTTAGAAATAGTGTCTCCACGGATTAAATCATTGTTTAACCTATAAAGACAAAAGAAGTCAAATAATGACATAAAAAATGATCATAACCTTTGTATGTAGTTTCATTTTTTTAGAAGATTACTACCACCAGCTTATTAAAAAACATCCTAAATTAGACAACCCAACAACCAATATTATTAGGAGTTACGCCCATATGTACAATGGATTGTGAAAAATGTTTTGAATAATTAATAAAGAGATTCGTGAAAAATATGATATTCATTATACCAATAAGAAATGATATATTTCAAATATTCTAATATGGGTCTCAGATGTGTAATTATACAAAATTATTATGTTACATCAAATGAATGAAAGTAGTAAATATCTCAAGAAAATAACAATTAAAATCATCATCATGATTTAAAAGCTGTAATATATGCATTAGAGATATGAAAACATATATCAAAGGTGAATGATTTGAGATATTAACACACCATAAGAACTTTAAATACATCATCTCACCAAAGGATCTCAATATGAGGCAAAATTCATGTCTTGAGCTATTTTGGATTCTGATTTCTCAATACACTTCCATAGGGGAATGAAAATATTGTAGTAGATGAATTGAGTAGGAAATATCCAATAGTCATACACAATATAATGATTGACTATGATTTGGTCCTCATGGATTTAATAAAGATAGGTAGTGGAATTATTAAGGAAGGGGAAACATGATTACATTTTAAAATAATTGATATCATTTCTATATTAGTATTGTTAAAAAACATCCTGATATGATGATGAGTATTTCTAGAAGAAACATATTTATTTGACATGAAAAAAAATTCAGACATAATTTATAAATATGGAGTTATAAATTTAAAAAATTGTCTATGTGTTCCATATATATCTGGAATAAAAAAGGAATTATTGTATTATTCACATATCTCAAATTTCACTACGCACCCTTATAGATGAAATCTCTATATAGATTTGATGGATCATTTTTAGTGATGTAATATGGTGTAGGATAATTTGGATTATGTGTAAGGTTGTTTTTTTTTCAATAGGTGAAGGTAGTGATATATCAACTTTGATGATTCATTCATGCTATACCTTTCTTATTTTGAAAAGGGATTACATTACATTATATTATCTCAATAGATTACCAATTAATCGGTTAAATAATGAATAAATATGTGTTATTATGGATCTTCATTAAAAATATACATATTTCTACACTACAATAGAATAGTTGCATATTAGGAATTTAGATTAACACTACATTAAATAAATTTTTTGAATTCGTGGTAAAAATATCTCAATTATGTCTAATTGGAACCAAAACATCTTTAGGATATAATGATAATGGTAAGGGATAATTTTTATCCTATTAAATAATATCAAATAAGGGAAAAAGATGTCAACAATATCCAAAAAAAATCATTTGGAATTTCAAGAGGTAGATTATGTTTTCATGAATGTATCTCCATGTTTGGGTGTTAGAAATTACACAATGTATTCAATAACTCATTATTAGAGTGTTATTTTATATAACCAATTCATTTTCACACCTCTAATGAAATATAAATATAATTTAATATATCATACATTTATGGGTATATCTAGATTATAGAAACTAGATATAATGTATTGATCAACTAGATAACATGACTTATAAATGTACTTGGGAGAAATCATAAAGTTGAGGAACAAATAAATGAATCTAAGGATGGTATAAAGAGTAACAATCCTCATATGTTTATATGGTAATATTCATGAATATTTTTACGATAAAATTATCCTAGTAAGGAATAACTAATATCCCGATATATTATAAGAATAAAATATTTTTTTGAATATAAAACATGCAACAAAGAGCAAAAATGAACATAAATATTATTATTGAAAGATGAATATACTAAAATGGTATAACAATTAGTGGTTATGAATAGTATTAATATATTATGAAATAAATATCATAATAATTCCCAAAAATATTTTATTATTTTTTTTGGTATATAATAACTCATTTTTTTTAATCTCATTATATTATTAAAAATCATTTTTTATTTAAAAATGGGTTTGATTTATTTTTTAATGATAAAGTGAATAATAGATTTTATTAATATGAAAAATTATTTTTTAAATATGATAAAATATTTGAATTTAGAATAAAAAAATTATAGTTGGGTGAAATATTTGTATTTATAGGAAAGGATTGAACATTCTGTTAAAAGTGAAAATTTTCCAATTTCTTTAAATTTATACATCCTTTTATTACAAGTGTCCAACTATTCATTGAATTATATCTAATAGAAACATATTTATTATTCAATTATATATTATATAATTATCTTCATTTTAATCCTCATTATTATTATTTTTATATGTATAATTTTTGGCTTTAAATGTCATTTTTTCTAAAAACATTTTTTCCTTCAATTTTTCACATTTATATTAAAATTAATTTATCATAATTTTTTGAATTTAATCATGAAAAATAGATTACCTAGTTTTAAATAAATGGAAAAAATAACTTCAGTTTTCCATTTTATTTTTCGAAAATATGAAGAGTAACTTTTGTAATATTCTATGTATTGTAATGGGAATATGGTTTAATTAATCTTAAAAATAAAATGGTAAATACTATATAATTACCTTAAAAATTGGCTAAATTTTAATTTATTTGAATATTTTAACCATAATCATCCACGATGTATTATATATGTAATTTTTTAAATTTCCCCATGATTTTTACCATTAATATTATTTTATAAAATGAAAATAAAAAAAGGTCATTCTCTTTATTTTATTATATTTAATAATTTTAAAATAAACAAATAGATTATATTTATAGTCATAAATATTTATTTGAATGTTAAATTTTTCAGAATGTAATTTTTTTAAATTTTTAGTGAATATATAATGTAATTAAATTTTGATTAAACATTGATAGTGTGCTTAAGAATGAAGTAAGAAAATATATAAACAGATTTTTGGAACTAAAAAATTAAAAATATTTAGATGATTATTTTTGTCAACTATTGTTATATATATAAATGAAATTTTATAGTGTTATGGATGAATTTAATTACATATCATATATTTTTTAGTATTTTTAAAATTAAAATTAAATTAATGGTTCAAAAATTAACTTCATATATATTCAAAATAATTAAAAGTTTTTATTTTTTTTTGGTATTTTAAAAGTATTTTATTTAACTAAATGAATATTAAGTGGTTTTGAAAAAAAAAATGTTAAATTTATGTATTTTATCCAATTTAATAGTAATAATATTCACTCTTTAAGATTTAAAGACGTTGATATCAGCATAATTGTCACAATGGTTAATGATGGTGTAAAAATACTAGGGTATAAATTTGATCTAGACATATAAAATTTTATAGGATGATAGTACCTATACTCATCCTCATCTTCTCTATTAATCTAATTAACGATATCAATTCTAATTTGAAACATAAATTATATTAGTTTAATACTTCTTGAAATTGCATGAAATCTCCTCCACTTAATTATAAAAGGACAGTCAATTTATTAATTACTAAAAAAATTGATCAATTTATCCCAGAAAAACCTGATCATTTCTAATTTGAAAATAAATATGTATCTTCTATAAATTTTTCCCTTCCAGAAGATCTATGATAGTCTACCTAAGAATATTCTTACAGGAGTTCTACCAAAGAAGTGGTAATCATCATTACATAGTCTTTCAAGACTATTTCTTCGTCTAAATTATTTATATAATCATTACTCATCATAAGATAATAAATATAGTATCATAAATGCAGAAATATTTTATTAATATCATATAATAACCATATTTCTTCTCTTTTATATCATACTAAAAGACACAACATTGCTCATATGTATGTACGACTTACCGACCACACATTGAAGTGTAATTTTTTTCATCACCAATTTATATATATTACTATGAATATAGAACTTAAAAGTACATATTATATTTTAGAAATAAATAAGATACTAAGCTATAATATAATTTATTACTTCATTTCATACAGTTCATTTGAAAATAATAACATTGGAAGTCTACACAAGTAGATAATAATCTATATGATGGTATGTGATATTTTTACGCATTACTTCGATTCTATTAATGATGGAATTAATAAAAATATATGATATATATTGTAACACCCCAAGCTTCCAGGGTATGATTCTATTTGAATAATATAGTAGCATGTGTTTTACTTATCATCGAGTTATAACACACACCACAACCAATCAAACTAGTCGTTTTGAATAGTAATACCCTCGTTTTGTAATTTTATACATTTTATAATTCAAAATTGACTTCATTTTTGGATTCAGAATATCTAAATTAGGTTAGGGTGAATTTTGGTACTTTTCAGATAACGTTCATATTTTGATGAATATTGAAAATTACTAAATTTTAATTAAAAACATCAATTTTAATCAAAATAATTAATAGTGATAAATTATTCATTTGTGTGGTTTTAATGTATAATTAGTTTATATTTTTACCATTTAATCTAATTTTGGTCATTGGACATAATTTCACATTTAAACTGGACATAAGAAACGGTCAATATTTTGATAGTTATTAGTTCTTAAAAACACAATTTTTGTTTTGACAACAGGAATTAATTTTATACGAATTTCTGCCAGTTATATGTTTTGAATTTAGAAAAATGGATTCCATATTTAGTATCAGGTGGTCCAAATTGTGTAAATAGGTAATCACATGATCCTTAGCCCGGTTGGTAAGGACTTTGTAAGTTCATCCAAGTGACCAGGGATCAAATCCAGGCAGAGGAAGAATTTTCGGGTTACTATAGTAGTACTGTAGCAGTACTATAGCACATACTGTAGCGGGACCTATAGCTGATACTGTTTGGCACTGTAGCAGCCTAGAATATGCCCCCGTTTGGGCCTTCGGCCCACCGATTTGGTCTCGGGGTCCTTTAAGGCCGTCGGACCCCCCATGCATTTGGGCCAGTAAGGCCTTAGGGCCACCTCAAGGCCTTCATGTCACCTTAAGTGCAGATGCAAACCAGACAACCTACAAGGAACAAGCTCTACAAGGAGGATGAGAAAGGGGAATTCACCACAACAGAAGCTAAACAGATTCCAAGAATGATAGGTTATGTAACCTACCATCGGGATAAGCTTGTGCATGTAGAAGAATGCCTAGATGAAGATGAAGATGCAGGGAGGAGCAGTTCCAAGTAGCTAGTCTAGGTTGTATGTAATGTTTGAAGCCCACAGGAAATTAATTCCTTTAAGGACTACGGGCCATGTAATACTTATGCCTACGGGCCTTGTAAGGTTTTCATCTCACCCCTTCAAAGGTAGATAATCATAAATCAATAAAAAATTAAAGTCTGAGGACCATTGAAGGAGGTGTAAAGAGGTAAATTGTAATTTTAGAGATTTTGAATAATTATTTTGGTAATAAATTTATTTACAATGGTTAAAGGGTAAATCTGGTAAATAAGGGAAAAAATATTATAATAATAATAATATATTACCCTAAAACACATCCTAACCCTATTGAATGATACTTGTACGACCATGGGCCATCTTTGGGTCGATTTTGGGACTCCATGGGGCCACTTATAATTGATAATGATACGTTATATTAATTAAGTTAAACTAAATACAATAATGGCATAAGCATATATATTTTAAAAAAACAATTTTTACATAGGGTTATATATCTTATCTTTTCAAAAATAAATCTTCATTAGAAATATAAAAATAATTCATACATAATCGTATTTTATTTATAATTTTTAGACATTAAATAATTAAATTTAATTATGATACAATAATAATAAAATATTTTCCTTATTAATGAAAAATTCCTATAATTGGTATTACAAATGTTAAAATAAATATAATTTGAATGTCTTTATGGAATACACGAATTTTTTAGTTGACTATGACATGTTAGGGTTGATTAAATGTATTTAGGTAGAAGTAATAATGTTTTTAGGACTTTAACAAAAATTAATTATTATATAATCTCAAAATTGACATAAAAGAGATTTTAAAAAAAATATTTTATTATTAATTGATATTATATTCCTAATAATTTATAGTTCGGCCAAAGGACTTATATAATGATAGGTGAATCATTAATTAACCACTTTGGGTTCTATTGGCATTATATAGTATGTTTATTAACCATATAATATAAAAATAAAAAGAGACATGGTAAATGAAAAACTATTTAACTTAGAGTAAAATCTAAAAGATAAGGGTAAAATAGTGACCCCAAACTGTCTAAAACCTATTGGTTGTGGGGGTTTTGACCCATACCAACATTGGAATTTAAATAAATTATTTTTGAGCCATTAGAAACCGAAAATGATTTTATTATAAAATAATATTTCTAGCTTTTTTTAAGATGCCCCTCATCCCTATTATAAAAAGGGACTCCCCTTTCTCTCTAATTCACACCTTCAAAGCCATTTGACTTGGCCAAACTCTTCCAAAATACCCTCTATAAAGTCATAAATTCATCTTATAGGACCTCTTTTAGTCATAAATCCATCCTAATGATTGATTTTGATCAAATCAAAAGAAAGAACCCAAAAAATAGGTAAATATATCATCACCTCATTCAAGTTCATTTCTTCTTCCACTTCCTCTTTCATTGTTGTTTCGATTATAAAATAATAAATATAGTATCTTCTATATAATTTAATTTTATTATAAATATGGTTCAACCATATTCACCATTATATCCATCCTTTGAATGACATGTCACCATACGTGCGTACGTACAGCTTACCGTCTCCACGTCGTGATGTAATTGTTATTCAATACATTATAATTTGTATAGGTATAATAATAACATGTAATTGATGTAAATAATTAATATGTATATTTGATATATCATCCAATTATATATTATTATTTTATCAAACGGATAATATTGTCACTCATGTGTACGTATGGATTACCATCTCCACGAACGCGATGAGAATAATTTCCCATCATATTCATTCATTAATAATTTTCATTTGATGATTAAAAATAATGTTGAAAGACTTGCTATCATTATGTATATGAATAAGATACATCATGTCCATAACAAATATTACTCACATAACAAAGAATATAATAGGAAACAAATCAATTAACACCCAAAACGAAAATAATACTAAGATATTATTAATAATGAAACGTTAAAAGATCATATATGATAACATATTGATGTGTATGATTCTTTTATAATTTAATAAAAATTATTTCACCATTATACAGGAGGTTAACATACCCTCGACCAAGGAAAAGTACAATGTAACGGTTAATTATATAATCTCTTAATTATCTGAGGTTGTTTATACATAATTATCTACTTGGACCTATTTATCATCCACATCCATATTTCTTAAAAATGTATATCAAATAAAATTATTATTTACTAGACAATTGGTTAAAACTCATTTATACCCTTATGTGTTTTGAATGTAATCTTTCCATTGTTTTCCAAACAAGGTACATTTTGACCATTTCGACTAATTTAAGGGAAGAATGTTTTTTTATCATATATGACGGGTGCGGCTATTTTCCCCCATTATAACATCATCATAGATTCCATTACAATATTAAAAGAATATTTTCAAAATAAATGTTTTCATTATAATTATGTGACTCTTAAATAATTTCAAAATAGAAATGGATATTTTTCAAAAATGGTTTTTGATTTCATGTATGTCAACATCCTTTGATGGATCTTATGTTTATTTGAAATTGATTTATTATTATACAAAACTTTCATATTGTATTAAATGTTTTGTGATATGTTAGACTGTGGATATGCTATTTTTATACCATTCATTGTTTATGGTTAATGTATTGACATTTCGTATGCTAGTTTTAATACAAATCATAATGATATGTTTAAACATTTTCATATGAAGAATGTATTAGACTTAGTAAGTGATGGTTGGTGCCCACTATATCTCCTCGATGTATCAGTAGGTTTCATGATACAACTAGACGTGGAATTCGCCGAGGCCCTTTCCCAATTTGATATGTGGTTTTGTGCGAGGCCTTAATCATTTTTAGATGTCTTGGTCAAGGCCTTGGAAAAAAGTTTCATAATGTATGAAATTATACATTCCCTTATTATGAAAATAATATTGATGGTTCATGTGCTCATTCAACTAGTATAATTTCAATGATTATGTTTTATTATGGAATTATTTACTCAGTTCATATTCCCTCCATTAAATAATTCATGTTTATTATTGGTAAAGGCATGTGTTTTCAATTATTCACCATGCTTAATATTTATGTTATCTTCTGTAGTATTTCATACAATTACTGAGCATTTGAGATCACCCATTTCTTATGATTCATTTTTCCAAGATATCAAGAAGTTTGTTATGAGTGATCTTCGGGAATAATCATGGAGGTGTGGATGTTTCTAAAGGAATGAATTTGTGTTGAATTTATTTTCAAGTTGTAAATTTGAACTTATGTATGAATCTTGTTTCCAATAATAGTAAACTAATCAGTCTTTCAAGACATGATTTCCTTATAACCATGAAAATGTTATGTAATTACGCACCAACTCTGGGTAACTGGGTTCGGGCCATTATAGATGGTATCAGATGAAGTTTTGTACAAACCATGGAAACTAGATTCAGATAAAATCTGATTAGAACACATAACCCTATGATAGACTTTGAGGATTAGTATATAAGAACTTACTATAATTTTGGTATTGTAGATATTATTTTATTTTTCCATGAAATAGATCCCTGTTTGGATACGAGTAGGTAGAGGCGGTTCTGGAACAGATGTACCTAGGGGTAAAACCCAAAATCACTACTTTGAGCTAGAGTCGAACTGGAACTGGTGCACGACAACAGGTCTTACTATACTATTGGTTTCGACACTCCCGGGGATATGCTTAGGATAATTCTCATTTTCCTTATAAACCATTATGAAGAGCTTATTATTATATACATTCACAAAGAAATTTTTTTTATTATTATGGATTATATCTATAAAAAGTTCAATTTATGTTAAGTGTTTTACATGTTTGGATTTATGTATTGTGATTCATAAACTAATATAGTGTATTCTATTGTTTTGAATTGGTACCTAGTGTAAGGAATGGAAACAGTATCAATGCATGCACTCCATGTTGAGATTTCTCTCCTATTCAATATAATTATAGTGGAGCTGGTGATATAACTGGTGTTGATCAGCATATCACCATACTGAGACAACTCAGTCAGGTTATGAATAATAACCTTACCCATATAGATAACCGTTATACACAACGTGGAGGATAAATGTTAGATCGCTTCGTGAGGAAACAACCACCGAAATTCAATGGGAATAAAAATCCATTGGTATCTGAGCAATGGATAAGTTCCCTAGAGAAAATATTTCAGGCTTTGGGGAGTAGTGAAAGGGAAAATGTTGTCATGGCAGTTTATCACCTCACTAAAGATGCTGATCATTGGTGGTCATTGATTCAAAACACCAATGAGGATGATGAAGTATCAAGTTTTGAATGGAGGGATTTTAAAGATATTTTCATAGAAAAATAATTTCGTCATGACCATCGAGTGAATATGGAATGAAAATTTCTCAGTCTGAGGAAAAAGGATGATAAGAATGTTGCAAAGTATGAGTCTATCTTCACAAGGCTCACAAGGAATGTTGCAGATTATATATGTAACCCAACAAGTAAGATTGATCATTTATTTGATGGGTTAAAACCATTTCTTTGTCGATATTTTGAATCCTAGTCATTCTTATCATACGAAGATTTTGTATCATGTTCTATTAAGAGAGAAAATAATTATCAATGTCTTATGACATTAAGGAAAAGATAGAGAAGAAAAGATCTGTTGAACACTCTGGGAAGGGAAATAAGGAAATAGGGGAAATGGGATGAGTTGAATTCCCCCATGTGATAACAATATAAGGAAGCACCCTGGTGCATGTCTGAAAGGAAAAGGAGTATGCTACAAATGTGGACAGAAAGACCATATTTATTGTGATTGTAAAGGAATGAAAGACACTACCAGTGTTCAATGGTACAATAGTAGGGAGATGGGACATTATCCAAATGAATGTACTATGAGTCAGGGAAACATACCTCAGAAAAGGCCAACAGTTCAAGGCTAAGCTCATGCGATCACTACTACTGAGGAAGAAGCTTCAAGAGACGTGGTGGCAGGTAATTTAATGGTTTCCTAATGTTTAGAAAATGCTTTACTTTATTTTGGATCATCACATTGTTTCATATTTTCCATGTTTTCTAAGAGAATTAGATATTTCCAATTTGATTTAACAAGGGAGTTTTCAGTTAAAACTCTTAAGGGAAGTATCATCACAAAAATGTATTGTGAATCTGTTCCCATTAAGGCATATAAATCTTATCTATATCCTGATCTCATCGCCATACCTATGAATGAATTTGATATAATCTTATGTATAGATTGGCTTTCGGACCATGATGAAAAAATTTATTTTAAGAATAAGGATGTTACTATTTTTGATGATGATCATCAGGAACACCATATCTTTAAAGAAGAATTATCACCACCTAATTCTTATCTAGATCCACCCCCATTAACTAAACTAAATTAAATTATTTGAGAGGAAGATAATGAAATAACTATGGATGAGGAAAAGAATGTTCAAATAGAATATGTACCTATTGTTCAAGATTATGTTTATGTATTTACAGAGGATTTACCTGGACATCCTCCATAATGAGAAATTGAGTTTTCCATTGAATTAATTAATGGATCAAGGACCATATCAAAGACCCCTTATAGAATGACCATTGTGGAATTAGTGGAACAAAAGAAACAACTAGAGGAATAGATTAATAAGGGATTTATTCACCCTAGTGTTTTCCATTGGGATCCCTTGTCCTTTTTTAAAGAATAAAGATGGATCTATGAGGTTGTGCATTGACTACAGAGAGATCAATGCTATAACAATAATGAACAATTATCCCCTACCTCGCATTGATGATTTATTCAACCAAATTCATGGAGCTCAATAATTTTCAAAGATTGATCTTCGACTTGGATATCATCAGTTGTGATTAAATAAGGATTACATTCTATAGACAACATTTCGAACCAGGTACAGGCGTTATGAGATTACAGTAATGCCTTTAGGATTGACTGATTCACCCTCTGTATTCATCAATCTAATGAATAGAGTTTTCGAGGAATATCTTGATGATTTTGTGGTGGTATTTATTGATGATATATTGGTATACTCAAAAATCTTGGAAGATCATGAAAATTAGTTGCTCATTATCCCAAAGACTCTAAGAATACATGAATTATACGGGAATTTTAGAAAGTGTTAATTTTGGCTTCCATAGATTTCTTTTCATGGACATATTGTCTCCAATGATGGAATCTATGTCGATCCTTCTAAGATTAAGGAAATCCAAGAATTTCCAGCACCGATGAGTATAACTGAGGTACGTAGTTTTACTGGTTTAGTAGGTTAATATTAGCGTTTCATCCAGAATTCTTCCCGATTAGGTAAACCATTAACCATGCTCACACGTAAAGGGGTTAAATTTTTTTCGACAAAAGAGTGTGAGCAATGTTTTGAAAAACTGAAGAGAAGATTAGTCAATTACCATATTTTGACTCTACCATCAGTTAATGATATGTTTTCTATTTATAGTGATGCATCGAAGAAATTACTTGGTTGTGTCCTTATTCAGAATGATAGGGTTATTTCCTATGAATTACGACAACTAATAATTCATGAAAAAAACAATCCTACTCCTGATCTTGAGTTACCAGCTATACTCTTTGCTTTGAAGATATGGAGAAATTATCTCTATGGTGAAAAATGTGATATTTATACTGATCACAAGACTTTGAAGTATATTTTTTCACAAAAAGAACTCAACATGAGGAAAAAGAGATGGCTTAAACTACTCAAGGATTATGATTGAATGATACACTACCACCTAGGGAAGGAAAATAAGGTGGTAGATGCTTTGAGTAGAAATGATCATGATGTTTTGAACAAGATGAGAGTAGAAAGGGATCCTATTTCATGGATATAGTGAAGATGGATATGGGAATTACAATGGAAGGTGAAACATCGATACGTTTTCAAATGGTTGCAAAATGATCTTTACTAGAAAGGGTAAAAAGTTCTCAAGGTGATGATGAGGAGTTTCAAAAAAAGATTACAACTATGAATAATGGGATATTGGGTGAATTCGTGTATGAAGATGGAATTTTGAAATCATGGAAGAGACATTTTTTTCTCAGTATACCTAATCTAAAAAAAGAATTGTTGGATGATGCTTATAGTTCCAATTTCTCTATACACCTTGGGAGCACTAAAATGTATAGATATTTGAAGTAAAAATTTTGTTGAGACAACATGAAGAGGGAGATTGCAAATTTTGTGTCAGGATGTATGGTTTGTAAACAAGTGAATGCTAGAAGGCAATAACCTAGACGAGTCATGCATCCTCTTCTCATACCGGAGTGGAAATGAGATAATATTACAATGGACTTTGTCATGGGACTACCAAAGACTCTAAGAAGGAACAATGCAATATGGGTAATTTTTTAACGTATTACCAAGTTTGCACATTTTCCTACTATAAGAGAAGATTTTCCACTTGAATGATTAGCAAGACTATATATTAATGAAGTTTTAAGACTTCATGGAGTACCACTATCGATTGTTTTAGATCATCATCCTCATTTTACGTCAAGATTATGGAAAAGTATTCAGAAAGCCCTAGATACTAAACTTCGTTTGAGCACTGCCTACCACCCCCAAACTGATGGAAAATCAAAACAGACTATTCAATCCTTAGAGGAAATGTTTATATCTTGATCACATGACTTTCAGGGTATGTGGGAGCAATATTTACAACTATTAGATTTTTCCAATAACAATAGGAACCTTTCAAGTATTTAGATGGAACCATAAGAAGCATTGTACGGAAAGGGTTGTCACACACCAAACTGTTGGGATGATGTTGGTGAAATAAAACTCGTAGGCCCAAAATTGGTGGAGGAAATGATGGAAAAGGTGAAGGTAATCAAAAACCACATCAAGGCAGCTCAAAGTATGCAGAAGAGCTATGCTGACAAATGAAGGAAAGATTTGTACATTCAGGTAAGAGATCATGTTTTCATAAAGATATCTCCATGGAAGGGTGTTATACATTTCGGTAAGAAGGGAATATTGGGTCCTAAGTACATCAGACATTTCGAAATTTTAGAAACAATTGGGGCTGTAGCTTATCGTTTTGCTATGCCGTGAAATCTCTCCCATGTTCACGATGTGTTCCACGTATCACTGTTGAGAAAATAAATGCCTGACCCAACGCATGTACTCGCCTATGAGGAAGTAGAACTGGACCCGATCTATCTTATTGCAAATAACCCGTCAGGACTGTTGATACTAGAGAACAAATGTTGATAAATCTGATGACTCGTCTAGTAAAAGTTCTAAGGAGAAACCATAAGATGGAAGAGGCAACGTGGGAACCCGAAGACTTTATGATGAAGAACCACCCACGTATTTTTATTCAGTAATATTCTATAAATTTTGAGGAAAAATTTATTTGAATGAGAGGAGAATGTAACACCCCATGCTTCAACGGTATGCTTCCCTTTGAATAATATAGTAGAGTTTGTTGTACGCATCTTCGAGTTCTATCACAAACGACAACCAATCAAAATAGCTGTTATAAATAGTAATACCCACTTTTTGACATTCTATACAATTTATCTTTCAAAATGGACTTCATTTTTGTATTCTTAATATCATAATTAGCTTATTGTAATTTTTTTTAATTTTTATGATAACGTTCATATTTTGATGAATAGTGAAAATTACTAAATTTTATTTAAAAATAGCCTTTTAATCGAAATAATTAATAGTGATACATTTTTAATTTTAGCGCTTTGAAATTATAATAAGATTATATTTTTACCATCTAATACAATGTTGTTCATTGGACATAATTTCACATTTACACTGGACATAAGCAATTGTCAATCTTTTGATAGTTATTATTTCTTAAAAACAAGTTTTTTGTTTTGACAACAGGAATTAATTTAATATTAATTTTTTTCCACTCCTATGTTTTTAATTTAAAAAAATGGATTCAATATTTAGAATCACAAGGTACAAATTTTGTAAATAGGTAACTTTTATTTGTAGGCATTTTGAATAATTAGTTCGGTAAATATTTTATTTACCATGCTTAAAGGGTAAATATGATAAATAAGGGTAAAAAAATAATATTATAATAATATTAAATTACCCTAAAATCATTCCTAACCCTATTTGATGAAATATTTCCGACCATGGGTATCATTGGGTCGATTTTGGTACCCCATAGAGCCACTTGTAAGTCATAATGACACTTTATATTAATTATGTTAAAGTAAATAAAAAATGACATAACCATATATCCTTAAGAAAAAAAAATTTAGATAGGATTATATATGTTATCTTTTAGACTATAAATATTAATTATAAAGATAAAAGGATTTTCTACATTTTTTTATTTTATTTATAAGTTTTAGATATTTAATAATTAAATTTATTTATGACACAATAATGATGTAGTATTTTCCTACATAATGAATGAATCAAATAATTGGAATTATAAATGTTAAGATAAATATAATATTAAGATTTTTACGACATAAACGAATTTTATAGTTGACTATGACATTTTAGGGTTGATTTAATGTATTTAGGACTATGTAATAAATTTTTTAGGACTTTAAAAAAATCATTTATTATATAATCTCAAAATTCACATAAAAGAGTTTTTAAAACAAATATTATATTATTAATTGATATTCTATATCTAAAAATATAAGGTTTGGACAAAGAACTTATATAATTATTTGTGTATCATTAATGAACCAATTGGGGTTCTCTTGAAAGTATATAGTATGTTTATTAACCATATAATATAAAAATACAATGAGACATGGTAAATGTAAAACTATTTAACTAAGAGTTAAATAAAAAATATAAGGGTAAAATAGTTACCCAAACGTTTCTAAAACCAATTATTTGAGTGTTTTGTGACCCATAACCACCATAGAATTTAATGAATCCATTTTGGAGCCATTAGAAGCTGAAAATTATTTTATTATAAAATAATATTTCTATCTTTTCCTATGGTGCCCCGCACCCCTCTTATAAAAGGGAACTCCACCGTCTCTCTAATTTACACCTTCAAAGCCAGTTGGATCATCCAAACTCTGCACAAATACCCTCTCAACAATCCTACCTTCATATTAGAGGCCTTACTTTAGTCATAAATCCATCCTAAGGATCCCTTTTGATCAAATCAAAAGGAAGAACCCCAAGAAGAGGTAAATATATTATCACCTCTTTCATGTTCCATTCTTCTTCCACTTCCTCTATCTTTGTTGTTTCCATTTTAAAATAATAAATCCAGTATCATATATATACTGTGATATTATTATGAATAGCGTACAAACATGTTCAATATTCTATCCATCCCTTGAATGACATGTCACCATACGTGTGTACGTACGGCTTACCGTCTCCACGTCGCGGTGTAATTGTTATTAAATATGTTATTATTTGGATGGGTATAATAATAATGTAAAATTGAGGTAAATAAGGAATATAACATGATAATTATCTTTTATATATGATATAACATCCAATTATATATTATTTTAATATCAAAAGAATGATATTGTCGCTCGTGAGTACGTACGGATTACTGTCTCCACGAACACGATGAGATTCATTCCCCATCGTACCCATTCAAGAGTAATTTTCATTTGATGATTAAAAATAATTTTTAAAGACATGATATCATCTGGATATGAATAATATTCATCCCATCCATAAAAATAATACCCACATAACAAAGAATATAAAGGGAAACAAATCAGGTTACACCCGAAACGATGATAATACCATGATATTATTAACAAAGAAATTTTAAAAGATCATATATGATATCATTTTAATGTATATGATTATTTTGTAATTTAATAACAACTATTTCACCATTATACAGGATTTTATCCTACCCTAGACCAAGGAATAGTACAAGGTAAGGGTTATTTATATAATCCCCTCATTATTTGAGGTTATTTATATGTATGTATCTTCTGGGACCTCTTTATCATCCACATCCATGTTTTTTAAAAATGTATTTCAAAAAAATTACTATTTACTAGAAAATGGGTTAAAGTAATTTATACCCTTATGTGTTTTGAAAGGAATCTCTCCGTCGTTTTCCAAACAATGTACTTATTGACCTTTTAGAAAAATTTTACGGTGAGAATGTTTTTATCTTATATGGCGGGTGCAGCTATTTTCTGCCGTTATATAATCATTAATGCTTCCCTTACAAGCTTATAATAATATTTTCAAAATATATGTTTTTTTTATAATCATGCGACTCCTAAATAATTTCAAAATAGAAAGAAATTTTTCTCTGAAAAGGGTTTTGATTTCATATATGTCGACATCCTTTGATGGATCTTATGTTTATTTGATGTTTATTTTTTATGATACAAAACTTCCATATTGTTTTGATGTTTTTGTGATATGTTTGACTGTGGATGTGCTATTTTTATACCATTAATGGTTTATAGTTAAACTATTGACATTTCGTATGCTAGTTTTAAAAAAATGTTTATGATATGATTAATCCTTTTCATATGAAGAATGTATTGGACTTAGTATGTGACAGGTGGAGCCCGTTATAGCTCTTAGAGGCATCGGTAGGTCTCATGAGACAACTAGATGTGGAATTTGCTGAGGCCTTTTCCCAATTTGATATGTGATTTTGGTCGATGCCTTAATCATTTTTAAATGTCTTGGATGATTCCTTGAAAAAATGTTTCAGAATGTCTAGAAATCTAAATTCCCTCATTATGAAAATAATATTGATGGTTCATGTCGTCATTAGACTAGTAGAATACCCATGATTAAGTTTTATTATGGCATTTTTTACTCAGATAATATTCCTGCCATAAAAGTATTCATGTTTATTATTATTTATGGAATATTGTTTCAATTATTCACCATGCTTAATATTTATGTTCTCTACCGCTGTATTTCTTACCCTTAATGAGCATTTGAGCTCACACATTTCTTATGTTTAATTTTCCTATTATATGAAGAAGTCAGTTATGAGTGATTTTTACGCATAATCCAGGAGGCATGGATATTTGTAATGGAATAAAGTATTGTTGAATTTATTTTCATTTTGTATAGTTGAACTTATGTATGAATATTGTTTCGAATAATACTAAACTGATCGGTTTTTCGAGACATTATTTCCTTATGATCATGCCAATGTTATGTAACAATGCACCGACTATGGGTAATTTGGGTCGGGGAGTTACAGTTGGTATCCGAGGAAGTTTAGTACTATCCTTGGAAACTATATTTAGAGAAACTCTGATTATAGCACATTGTTTTAAGATAGACTTTGAGGATTAGTATAGATCTTCCCAGAATTTTGGTATTGTAGAGATTTTTTCATTTTTCCAAGTAATAAATCCATGTCTGGATACGAGCAGGTAGAGGTGTCTCTGGCACCGTTTTACCTAGGGGTAAAACCTGAAAACACCATTTTTTGCTAAAATCGAACGTGAACTGGTGCACGACAATGGGCCTTGCTTCACTCTTAGTTACGACACTCTCGGGTGATATACATAGGATAATTCTCATTTTATTTATATACTATTATGAAGGGTTTATGAGTGTATAATTCCTCAATGAAAGAATTTCTATGATTATGGATTATATCCATAAACTGTTCAATTTATGTTAAGTGTTTTACAATTTTGGATTTATGTATTGCGATTCATAAACTATCCTAGTGTATGAAATTGTTTAGAAATGGATCTTATTTGAAGGAAATGGAACTATATCAATGAACAAAGTCCATGTAGGGATTTATATCCTTATCAAGATAATTATAGTGGAGTTGGTGATACAACTAGTGCTGATCAACTTATCACCATATTGGGACAACCCACTCAGCTTATGAATAATAAACTTACCCATATGGAGAACTCTGATCCACATCATGGAGGATCAATGTTAAATCTCTTCATGAGGAAAAAACCACCGAAATTCAATGGGAATACAAATCCATTGGTAGCTGAGCAATGTATAAGTTCCATAGAGAATATATTTCAAGCCTTGGGGAGTATTGAAAAGAAAAAAGTTGTAATGAAAGTTTATCACCTCACTAGAGATGTTGATCAATGGTGGTCAATGATTTAAAACACAAAGGAGGATGAAGAATTATCATGTATGTAATAGAGGATGTTTAAAGAGATTTTTATAGATAAATAATTTCCTCGTGACCATTGAGCGGATATGGAAAGACAATTTTTCAGTCTGAGGAAAAAGGAAGAACAGAATGTTGCAAAGTATGAGGCTAAATGTACAATGATATAAAGGTATTGTATATATTATATACATAACCCAAGAAGTAATATTGATCATTTATTTGATGGGTTAAAACCATTTCTCCATCGAGCTTTATTATCGCAATGATTCTTGACATACGATGATATTGTATTATGTGCTATCAAGACAAAAAAGGGATTCTCTAAGTCTTATGACTTTAACGCAAAGAAAGAGAAGAATAGATCTGCTGAACACTCTAATAAAGGAAATAAAGAAACAGGAAAAAATGGAAGAGTTGAATTTCCATCATGTGATTATTGTGGAAAGAAGCACCCTAGTGCCTATCTAAAAGGAAAAGGAGTATGTTGCAAATGTGGATAAAAATTCCATCTTGCTGGTGATTTTAAGGTATAGAAAGAAACTACCAATGTTCAATGATATAATTACAGGGATATGGGACATTATGAAAATTAATCTCCTAAGCATCGTGGAAACATACCTTAGAAATGGCTAGGGGATCAAGGACAAGATTATTCAATCAATACTGCTGAGGTTGAAGCTCTGAAAGACGTGGTGGCATGGAATTTAATGGTTTCCTCATGTTTAGAAAATGAATTATTTGATTTTGGATCATCGCATTGTTTCATATCATTCCAGTTTGATAACAGAATTCGATATTTTTAATATGATTTATCAAGGGATTTTTCGGTTAAAACTCATAAGGGAAGTATCATCACAAAAATGTTTTGTGAATCTGTTCCCATTAGAGCATATAAATGTTCTTTATCTGCTGATCTCATCATCAGACCTATTCTTGAATTTGATATAATCATCGGTATGGATTGTCTTTCGGAGCATGATGTAAAAAATTATTGTAAGAAAAATGAGGTTACTATTTTTGATTATGATGATAAGGAACACCTTATCTTTATATTAGAATCTTCACCACCTAATTCTTAACTATATCCACCTCGAGTTCCTCAACTAAATTCAATTATTCGGGAGGAAGAGAATAAAATAACTGTGGGTGAGGAAAAGAATGTTCAAATAGAGGATTTACCTATTGTGCAAGATTATGTTGATTTATTTCCAAGGGATTTACTTAGACATCATCTAGAATGAGAAATTGAGTTTTCCAATGATTTAATTCTTCGTCATGGCTCATATCAAAGACACCTTATAGAATATCCATTGTGGAATTAGTGTAACTAAAGAAATAGTTAGAGGAATTGTGGAATAAGTGATTTATTCTCCCTAGTGTTTCTCCATGGGGAGCCCCAATCCTTTTTGTAAAGAAGAATGATGGATTTATGAGGATGTTCATTGACTACAGGGAGATGAATGCGATAAAAATAAAGAACAAGTATCCCCTACCATGCACTGATGATTTATTCGACCAACTTCATGGAGTCCAATAATTTTCAATGATTGACCATTGATCAAGATATCATCAGTTGTGTGTAAATAAGGATGACATTTTGAAGACAGCATTTCGAACCAGGTATGGCCATTACGAATTTACAGTAATTTTATTTGGATTGACTAATGCATCCTCTGTGTACATGGATCTAATGAATAGTGTTTTAAAATAATATATCAATGATTTTGTGGTGGTATTTATTGATGATATCTTGGTATACTCCAAATGCTATGAAGATCCTAAAAACCACTTACGCATTATCCTGATAACTGTTATAAGACATGAATTATATTGGAAGTTTAGAAAATGTGAATTATGGATTGAAGAGATTTCTTTTCATAGGCATATTGTTTCCAAGGATGGAATCTATGTCGATCCTTCTAAGGTCATGGAAATCCATGAATGGCCAGCACCGATAAGTATAACTGAGGTACACAGTTTTATTGGTTTAGGAGGTTATTATCGGCGTTTCATCCAGAATTTTGCCCGATTGGCTAATCAATTAACCAAGCTCACATCTATAGGTTAAATTTTTTTGGACTAAAGAGTCTGAAGAATGTTTTTATGAACTAAAGCGATGATTAGTCAATGCACTTATTTTGACTCTACCATCAGGGAATTATGGGTTTGTTATTTATAGTGATGCATCAAAGAAAGTACTTGGTTGTGTCCATATGAAGAATGGTAGGGTTATTGCCTATGAATCACTATAGCTAAAAATTCATGAGAGAAACAGTCCTACTCAGGATCTTGAGTTATCAGCTATAATATTTTCTTTGAAGATATGGACACATTATCTCTATGGTAAAAAATGTGAGATTTATACTGATCACAACAGTTTGAAGTATATTTTCTCACAAAAAGAATTCAATATTAGGAAAAGGAGATGGCTTGAACTACTCATGGATTATTATTTCATGATACAGTACCACCCGGGGAAGGAAAATAAGGTGGTATATGCTTTGAGTAGACAGGATCATGGTGTTTTGAACAATATGAGAGTTGAATGTGATCGTATTTTCATGGATCTAGTATAGAAGGATATGGGAATTACAATGGAAGGTGAAAAATAGATACTTTTTTAATTGGTTACAAAACTATCTTAACTAGAAAGGATAAAAAGTTCTCAGGATAATGATGAAAAGTTTCAAAACAAGATTAATGCTGTGAATAACGGGAGATTGATTGACTTCGTATATAAATATGGAATTTTGAAATTTGGGAAGAGACTTTGTGTTCCCAATATACCTAAACTAAAAAGATAATTTTTGGATGATGCTCACAATTCCAATTTTTCAATACACTCTGGGAGCACCAAAATGTATAGAGATTTGAAGGAACATTTTTGGTGGGACAACATAAAGAGCGCAATTACTGATTTTGTGTAATGATGTATGGTTTGTCAACAAGTGAATTCTGGAATGCAACAACCCAGAGGAGTCATGAAACCATTTCCAATACCTGTGTGGAAATGGGATAATATTAAAATGGACTTTGTCATGGGACTATCAATTACTCTAAGAAGGAAGGATGCAATATGGGTCATTGTTGATCATCTTACCAATTCTGATCATTTTCATGTTATAATAGAAGATTAACCACTTGAATGATTAACAAGACTATATATTAATGAAGTTTTAAGCCTTCACGGAGTACCACTATCGATTTTTTCTGATCGTGATCCCCGTTTAAAATCAAGATTTTGGAAAAGTCTTCAAAAATCCATGGATACTGAACTTAGATTGATCACTAGTTACAACCCCCAAACTGATGGAAAATCGGAACAGAAAGAGATGTCGCACACCAACCTGTTGGGATGATGTTGGTGAATGAAAACTTGTAGGCCCAGAACTATTGGAGGAAACTATGGAAAAGATCATTGTAATCCAAAACCACATCAAAACAACTCAATAGGTGGAAGAGATATGATGACAACCAAAGGAAAGATTTGGAATTTCATGTAGGAGATCATGTTTTCTTAAAGGTATCTCCATGGAAGGGTGTTATACATTTTAGTATGATGTGAATATTGAGTTTTATGTACATCATTCCCTTCGAAATTCTAGAACGAATTGGGGTTGTATTATATTGTTTGGAAATAATGCCAAATCTCAACCAATTTCACGATGTGTTCCACATATCACTTTTGAGAAAATAAATGCTTGAACGTACGCATGTACTCATCTATGAGGAAGTAGAACTGGAACACGATATATCTTATTGAAATGTTCCTATCCACATTCTTGATAACAGAGAAAAAATGTTGAGAAACCGGACGACCCGTCTTGTAAATGTTCTATGGAGAAACAATAATATGGAAGAGGCAACATGGGAACCTGAGGAACATATGATGAAGAACCACCCTAGTCTTTTTATGCAGTAAAATTATACAAATTTCAAGGATGAAATTATTTTAAGGTGGTGAGAATGTAACACCCAAAGCTTCCATGGTATGATTCTCTTTGAATAATATAGTAGTGTGTGTTGTACACAACTTCGAGTTTGAACACACACCACAACCAATCAAACTTTCCATTATTAATAGTAATACCCACTTTTTTAAATTTTATAAATTTTATCTTTCAAAATAAACTTAATTATTGGATTCGGAATATAGATATTATCTTAGGGTATATTTTTTGTACTTTTGTGATAAATTTCATATTTTTATGAATAGTGAAAATTACTAAATTTTAATTAAAATCAAATTTTTTAATAGAAATAATTAATAGTGATAAATTTTGAATTTTAGAGATTTTAAAGAATGATTAGATTATATTTTTAACATTTAATCCAATTTTTTGTAATTGGACATAATTTCACAATTAATCTGGACATAAGCAAGTGTCAATCTTCTGATAGTTATTATTTCTTAAAAACACGCTTTTTTGTTTTGACAATGAGAATTAATTTTAAATTAATTTCTACCACTTATGTGTTTTGAAATTATAAATAATGATTCCATATTTAGAATCATGAAGACTAAATTATGTAGATAGTTAACTTTTATTTTTATACATTTTGAATAATTACTTCGGTAAATATTATATTTACCATGGTTAAAGTGTAAATCTGGTAAATTAGGTTAAAAAATAATATTATAATAATATTAAATTACCCTAAAACGGGTCTTAACCCTATTGGATGACACATGTCCGACCATGGGTATCTTTGGGTCTTATTTTGGGACCCCATGGAGCCACTTGTAGGTGATAATAACACTTTATATTAATTGTGTTAAAGTCAATAGAAAATGACATAAGGATATATCTTTTAGAAAAACAATCATTACATAGGGTTATATATATTATATATTTCTGAATATAAATATTCATTTTAAATATGAAGGGATTTCCTACGTAGTGGTATTTTATTTATAATTTTAAATAATTGAAGAATTTGATTTATTTATGACACAATAATAATGAAGTATTTTTTCTTTATTAATGAAAGAATCAAATAATTGGTATTATAAATCTTAAAATAAATATAATTTGAATGTTTTTATAACATCCAATAATTTTATAGGTGACTATGACATGGTATGGTTGATTTAATTTATTTATTTCGAAGTAATAATGTTGTTAGGACTTTAACAAAAATCAATTATTAAATAATCTTAAAATTGACATAAAAGAGTTTTTAAAACAAATATTATATTATTAATTGATATATATTATTTAAAATCTAATGTTCGGCCAATGGACTTATATAATGATAGGTGTATCATTAATGAACCATTTGGGGTTCTCTTGGAAGTATATTGTATGTTTATTAACCATATATATTAAAATACAACGAGATATGGTAAATGTAAAACAATTAAAGTAAGAGTTAAATATAAAAGATAAGGGAAAAATAATGACCCAAACCTATCTAAAACCTATTGGTTGAGTGGTTTGCGACCCATCCCCACCATAGCCTTTAACTAATCTATTTTTGATACATTTGAAACTGAAAAGTATTTTATTATAAAATAATATTTGTAGATTTTCCTAAGGTGCCCCTCACACCTCTTATAAAAGGGCACTGCCCCTTCTCTCTAATTCACACATTCAGAGCCATTTGGCTTGGCCAACCTCTTCCCAAATACCCTCTAAACAGTCCACCATTCATCCTAGAGGCCTTCCATTAGTCATAAGTTCAACCTACAGAGACCTTTTGATCAAATAAATATGAAGAACCCGAGGTAGAGGTAAATATTTCATCATCTCTTTCAAGTTCCTTTCATCTTCCAATTCCTCCTTCAGTGTTGTTTCCATTATAAAATAATAATTCCAGTATATTCTATATAATGTGAGGTTATTTTAAATATGGTACAACCATACACACTATTATATCCATCATTTGAATGGCATGTCACCATATGTGCGTACGTACGGCTTACCGTCTCCACGTCGTGGTGTAATTTTTTTACAACACATTATTATTTGGATGGGTATAATAATGACATGTAATAGATATTAATAATGAATATAAAATGATAATGATTTTGTATATATGATTTACAATTCAATTATGTATTATTTTAATATCAGAATAATGATATTGTCGCTCGTGTGTACGTACGGATTACCGTCTCCACGAACACGATGAGATTCATTCTACATTGTATCCATTCAAGACTAATTTTCATATGATGATTAAAAATTATTTTTAAAGACTTGATATAATTTTATATATGAAAAAGATACATCCCATCAATAAAAAATATTACTCACATAACAATGAATATAAAGGGAAACAAGTCAGTTAACACCTGAAACGACGACAATCTGAAGATATTTTTAACATTGTAATGTTAAAAGAACATATATGATATCATATTAAGGTATATGAATCGTGTATAGCATAATAACAATTATTTCACTATTATACAAAAGTTTAGCCTACCCTCGACCATGGAAAAATACATGGTCAGGGTTAATTCTACAATCTCTTCATTATCTGAGGTTGTTTGTACGTAATTATCTTTTGGGACCTCTTTATCATCCACATCCATGTATCTTAAAAATGTATTTCAAAACATTTTTTATATTTACTATAATATTGGTTAATGTGATTTATAACCTTATGTGTTTTTAATGGAATATTTATGTTGTTTTTCAAACAAGGTACTTTTTGACATTTTCGACAAATATAAGGTAAGAATGTTTTTTTAACATATACGGCGTGTCAAACTATTTTCCACCGATATAACATCATCAATGCTTCCCTTACAAGCTTATAAGAATATTTCCCAAATAAATTTTTTCTTTATAAGTATGTGAATCTAAAATTATTTCAAAATAGAAAGATATAATTCTCTAAAAAGGGATTTGATTTCATCTCTGTCAACATCCTTTTATGAATATTATGTTTATTTGATATTGATTAATTATGATAAAAAACATCCACATTGAATTGAAGTTTTGGTGATATGTTTGACTGTAGATGTGCTATTTTTATACCATTTAGGTTTATGGTTAATGTATTGACATTTTATATGCTAGTTTTAATACGAATGTTTATTATATGTTTAAAACGATTCATATGAGGAAAGTATTGGACTTAGTAAGTGACGGGAGGGTCCTGATATAGCTCATCGATGAATCGGTAGGTCTCATGAGAAAACTAGACATAGAATTATCCAAGGCGCATTCCCAATATGATATGTGGTTTTGTCCAAGGCCTTAATCATTTTTAGATGTCTTGGCCGAGGCCTTGAAAAAATGTTTTAGAATGTCTGGCATTATACATTCCCTCATTATGAAAATAATATTGATGGTTTATGTGGTCATTCGACTTCTAGAATACCCATGATTATATTTTATTATGGAATTATATACTCAGTTCATATTCCATTCATAAATGTATTTATTTTTATTATTTTTAAAGGCATGTGGTTTCAATTATTCACCATGCTTAATATTTATGTTATCATTCACTGTATTGCTTACCCTTACCGAGCATTTGAGCTCACCACTTTATTATGTTTAATTTTCTCAGGATATGAAGAAGTTAGTTATGAGTGACTTGATGGCATAATCTAGTAGTGTTGGATGTATCTGATGGAATAAATTCATGTTGTTTTTCATTTCAAGTTGTAATGTTGAACATATGTATGGATCTTTTTTCCAATAATACTAAACTGCTCGGTCTTTCGAGACATGATTTCCATGTGATCATGCCAATGTTATGTTATAATGAACCAACTCAGTGTAACTTGGGTCGGGGGGTTACATATATGATTGAATTTTTATTCTTAAAATATTAACTATTATTAACCATTAATTTTTTAATTCTCTAAAAATGTGAAAACATTGTTCATATCTATATATGGCCTACTGTCTCTATGAATAGTGTAATTAATTTATCAATCACTACATTTTATGGATGATTTAAAATGCCTAAATATATAAATATATATTTTATCAACAACATTATCAAAATTGTCGGGATGATGTAACCGAAATAAAATTACAAGGGACCCAACTATTGAATCAAAACATACATGAAAAATGAATCATCTAACTCGTAAAATAATGATAATAAAAAATCATTATAAAAAACACATGATAAAATATAAAACAATAAATGTACATGATATTATAGATGTGTATATGGTTCTGTAATAAGTATACAATAAATTAAAATTATTATACATGATGAAAAAATGACATATGTGGAAATTTGAACATTTGGTAAAGGGATTCCACCTTAATTTCCTTTAATGAAAGCATATTTTTATACAATGAACATAATTTATTTTATATGGTGTGTATAATTCACCTTTACCTTTTTATGTTCATTATTCTATGTATATCACATTTAAATTAAATACCCATATTATTTGTATCGTGAATATTCATAATGCCTAAACTATTTTCCATTACTCCAGTTGGTGTATTATATTAACAATTATTTGATTGATTAGGAAATTTGTGACTTATACATATTCATTACTTAATATATATCTTTTACAATAAGTAATACTTTCATTAAATTAAATCTATCATTCAATATAGGATGAATGAGTTGTACAATTGGTGATAGGTGGGGACTAGAACTATATAACCCATCAATGCATCGATTGGGATCATTAGACAAATCAGTTGGCCAAATAAAATTGGCATTCACCCAAATATTTTTGAAATATTGGTGTAAGGTCTTTTTAATAGAGGTATCATGATGTCATATATCATAAAAACCATTAGTATCAATTTCATTCATTGAGATTTAATTTTGTAATATTATCTATGTTATTGTTTTCTTTATATTATATATAGATTCATTTCATTATAAGGTTGATAAATAAATGTATTTTTCCTATCTATTTACATTTTTATATTAACTAATCCTTATGTAGTTATGATATATTCAATATTACATATCCCATACAAGGAACATGAGTTCAAACTTATTTTTTTTAGCTTCATAGGTATTGAAGAAGAAATCATTTAATGGGATTCAAGGATGCAGAAAATATTCCATTTTTATGTTTAAAATATTATTTCCAATTTAATATGATTATTATTTATGTATCTAGATATACAAGAATACTAAATTGGTCAATCATTACGTATTAGATCTCTTGTAACTATAACAATGTAATAAAGTAGAGAATAATTTAGGGTTAAATGATTTGGTTTGTTACAAAATAGAATATATATTATCTTTAAATAAGGATAAAATTTTCATTAATATCATATATATATATATTAAATCAATATTTATAACCATCCATATGAGGATGTGATGTAAAATTAATTACATTGGATTGCAAGGTTATAGTTCACCATTCACACGAACAATTGTTTAATTTTATATTTGATGGAAGAAGGCGATGGATTAGGGTTTGCATGTAAATACTATAGAATATCAATATATAGGAGATATTAATTATATTAAATAAAAAGAATTAAGAGTTTTTAATTTGGTAAATGAAAAAAATAATCTAAAACATTTGATTAAATATTATAACTCTTATTCAAAAAGGATCATTTTTATTAACTTTACTCCCTCTACAGTTAGAATTAATCACAAATTTACTCTTATATTATTTGATGTGGTATTCAATTTTTGGATTTCGGTATGTAATGGTTTATTTAGATTGATTATAAGGTTTGATTAAGATAGTATAAGAGATTCCCTTTTATAATTGAGGGAGCATAAATTCGGGTAATGTTTTTGATTGGTTACAACATGTTAAAGTATTAATCAACACTAATGTCTAAAAATTTATAGTTTACTAACAATAAATTTTACACCCTTGATATTTATACATACAAAATGATTTTTATAGGTTATTGTTTTTTAAGTATTTTCTATTTCATTTGACCTCCCATTAAGCATGTTTATCCTTAATCATGAAAATAAAATTTTTCAATCATTAAAGGTGACATGTTCACATCTAATGTTTGAATTCTCCCATAAATGGTAATCAGATAAGATTTTAAGGATTTTACAATTTCACGTTCCCACTTTTAGGTATTTATGATTTTGAATCATTTAATAAAATTTTATATAACATTGAAAATTATTATAGTCAATTGAAGAATTTTTTACACATTATTACATGAAAATAATCTATACATATATTGTAATAAAATTTAAACTCCTTAACAAATGATATATTAAAATTAACCATTAAAAATGGTAATCTCTATAAAAGGTCAAAATATCGGTTTTTTCCCTTTCAAAATCTTTTCCATTATTTTTTCTGCTGCTTTGAAGAATAATGTGTCATCATTATAAAAGTTTCTAAAGTAATTATATAATTACATAAAATTATAAGTACATTACCACCATAATAATTATTTCATTATTCAATCAAAATTAATATTATTACCAAAATTATTTTTATCCACATATAACTACAAAAAAATAGGACGAGTAGAAGTGTTATTTTTTCTTTTATAGTGGGGTATAAAAATCTCTAAATACATTACCAATGATTTTCCAAAACCACTGGTAAAGTTGGTTCATAGTCAAATAAGAGGCGGTTTTGGAAAATCAGTGGTATACTCAGATGAATATATAACTACTTAATTTTTGGGTGTTTTATGGCCATATAATTATTTAGTCTTCAATAGTATAAACCATAGGTATAATTTTTCGATTTAACATTATTTAGAGGTTTTTTATTGACTATAGCCTATAACTTCACCCTATTTTGGTAGTTTGAACCCATTCTAAATTTATAGGTGATTGATAAGTTCTTGTAAAGCCAACATATACACATCATGGGTTGGGAGTTGTCAAGCATCCATGATTTGATTTTTTTTAAGAACAGTTGAGTAGCCCAACTCCAAACCTCTAAAATAACCAAAAATCCATGATAGATATTAGCACCTCTAGAAAACCCATGTGGGATTTAACTCAACCTTGATCTATGCTTAAAAACTATCCATGATTTTATTTTTTATGAACTAATGAGTAGCCCCACTACCAACCTGTCCAATAACCATTCTTCCGTGCAAGATTTTAACTTCTCTAGGGAACCCACATGGGATTCAAGTTAACCATTATATTTGTATGCATATAGTTATAGTGAGTGTGTGTGAACCTTCATGAATTAACGGAATAATGACAAGAAAATTGGTTAGTTGCTCACCCAACAACTTCAATGGGAAAGGGAAACATAAAGGGAATCTTGAGACAATACCCTGATACATGCTTCTAAGAGTGTATGATTATACATTTTCTTATTAAACAAGACCCAAAACTGTATTTTTTTGATGCGGGACTGATATATTAAGGTATTGTTCCTCCTTAAAATGGAAAACAGTTGGCCTCACAAAGCTCCCTCTAACATGTAAAATTCAAAAAAAATACATTAAATGAAAGTCATCGATCGATCATCACATTTGGTATTTTAAATTTATGATGTTAAAATATATATAAATAAATAAATAAATATAATTATTCAAAATAAATAAATTTTATTTGTTAAAATATATATAATAAATATATAAATCATTGACATTGAAATACATATTATATTATGTAAATATAATATATGAATATAAATTTATATGTAAATATATTATATTAATATTTATTTGTTATATGTAAATTATTAGAATGTTAAATTATATATTATCTATTTTCTATTATATGTTTCATTAATATAAGATTATAACCTTCTAGAAAATAGGTCCCCTTTATTAAAAATAGAACATAGAATCAAACAAGTCTGAAAGAAGGAAATTTATAGTTGTCCGTACAAAATAGTGAAATCATCCAAAGGAAGATTATCTAACCAAATGAGACTATTCCCATAAGCACCTTTGTTGGAAATAATTTCAGAAAAAGCATTTCCCACTTTGAATACATGGGTAATAATATAGTAAATGGATCAATGATACTTTAAACAATTAATCCATCAATTAGCCAACCACTATTGGATATAAGCAAAAGCTGATCTGATTGCATGAATAATAATGGTAGAATCACACTCCGACACTATCATCTTAATACCCCTATGTTTAAAATGATCCAAATAAACAATAATATAAAGAATCTATGTTCTAAAGAGGAGACAATAACATAAGAACTATAAAAACAACCAAACACATCCCCATAACAATTCAGACAGACATCCCCATAACCTGAAAGTCTGGGATTACCTCTAGATGCTCTATCAATGTTGATCCTAGTCAACCCAAAATGAATAGATATTTCCCTAAGTCCTTCATAGTACCCATCAGAGGCTAAAATGATCCCTTATTATTGAAACGCCTAGGAACGAATATGTCATTAATTGAGTTCCAACAATACACATTCAGATGGAATTTAACTGTTCGCAGTGTAGTGAAAATTCAATCCAATACAGCCTAGGGGTTAAAAACCACTCCATCATAAAGACACTTGTTTCTCACTATCCATGTAATTCAAACCAATTTTGATGTTGCAACCTAGAAATTTAGTAACATAAATGGAGAAAGGGGTATCCAAAGAAGACATGTTATTACATCCTGTGTAGAGACAGAACCAAGTTGATGAAATTAAAAATCATAAAAAATATCTTTCCACATATTATAAGAAGTAACAAAACATAGGAAGAGATGATTTAGGTCCTCCTGATGCTGATGAAATAGAACACAGACTAAAAAAAATGATATTCTACATGTCTGGAATGAATTATGATGTGGAAATTTTCCATGAACCAACCTCAATAGAAGAGTAAACATAAAAGGAGATAAGTGGTTTTTATTGAATTTTACTATCCATTTAAGAGGAAAAACACATTAAATGGAACGAGAATAAAAGATTATTGGAGAAATAATACCACAAGAATTAATTTCCCACATCTAAAACTCACCAAAATAAAAAAAGCAATATTTATTAACAACCTAAAAAATAAGATCTGATACAAGATCTATGTGTTAAATAAGAACCTTTATTGAGATATCAGGATCAATGTTATGTAAATTAAGAATAAATAGGTCTAGTAATGGGGAAAAAATCAAATTATACCCCCAGAACTGAATCGAGGAGTCCTTGGAGACCGACCATCGATCATTAATGTCAATGAGATAAAATTTGTATTCGATGGAGGGACAAATAGAATATTACAAGGGACTAATAAAAATAAACATGAGAATTCATAGTAACCTAACTCTAAATAAAGTTATGGCTTCACAATTATATGTTACAATATTCACGACAAAGGAAGCCAATAAGGATTGATAAATAACTTTGAAATATTTTAATAGAAGACTCCCATCTGAAAAGGCTTTCAAAAATTGTTCCAGACCATAGTGAAAAATATCATTTTCAAAATACTACCGATTGAGATTATGTTCTTAATGGCCACATAAATTTATTTGGGAAGAAAGGTAGTCCATTTATAAATTATTTAAGAGTAGAAAAATACATATATAATAAGGTCTTTGACTACGAAAACACAACATGCCATGGAGAGTGATTTGCCTTTCCGAGAAGTTAATTGTATTTTGATCCAACCAAAGATTACAGAGAAATAACATGAATTTGGATGACCCAAAAACATAGTCACCATACGATAAGTGAAATGAACTATTGATTCTCAAATCATTATGTCATTAATAATATAAACAATCTTAGCAGAAGATATATTTTTAATAAAACAAACAAATGATTTTTTCCATCTATCCAGCTAACCAGATACCATCTCATAATTCAACATTATGTTATTGATATTTTTAGAGACTTTCATGTTCCCTTTTTAGAATAGAATAATGTCATCCACATAAAGAAGAAGAATTAGTGTTGAACGTCCTCTACCAGCACCAATGACCATTAACATTGCATTATTATCTATTATAGAATGAAATATTCTAAGATAATCCTTAGAGATGGAGAATATAATAGCTGAGAGAGTATTACCTTATCTAACCCTTCCATAATAAGAGAAATAACCATCTAGAGAGCCATTCACAAGAAAAAAACCCTGAGAATATTCCAAAATTGTTTTTATCCATCATAAAAGGTAGCATCAAAACCAAAAATTGAATGGATTTTAAATAAAATGTTTCAATCCATCATTTCAAAAGACCTTTTAATATCAAGATGAAGCACAATATTGTCTCCTCAAATAGGCTTTTTCGGGAGATGGACACACTCCGATACAGATATTATATAGTCATGAATTGCAATCCATTTGATAAAAATATATTTTAGAGGAAACAATTTTACTAGAGATGGGTGACAATCTACTAGTGAGAATTTTTGTAATAAATTTGAACAACGTATTGATTAAATCAACAAGCCTAAATGGAATGATTTTATTATAATTATCCTCCATAGGAATTTATGATACGAATTGAGTGTTTATAAGTTGATTTAGTTATACGCCTCTGAACAAATGAATGAAAATATTGAAAACATCATCATGAATAATATCCTTGTAGGTCTGAAAAAATATGTTTCTAAATCCATCAGGACCTAGGAAGCTATTAGGCATAAAACTAAACCCTGCATCCTTCATATATAGTTCCATTGGGATGGAATGAAGTCATAAATTATCCTTCTTATTAACATAATTTGGAATAACTCAATCCACATGATCAACAATAGCGATATAAAAATTAAAAAGGCCTTTAAAATAAGAAGTAATATGCTTAGAAATATCCTTCATATTTTTCCAAATTTGATATCCACACATAAGAAAAGAATGAGGCTGAGAGGATTTTCTCAAACTATAGAGAGTGTTAAAAAACATATAATATCTATCCACATACGTGATCTAGTTTTCCTTGAAATTAGTTATTTTCATATCATCTTTCATGTTAACAAAATTATGGACTGTAATAGTTAAATTATTTTCAAGTAAGACACTACCAAAAAATCTTATTGAGTAAACTGCTCATGATAACACTAAAGGTAGGTTTCAATGTTGGTGAAATCCTTATACAGGTGACTAAACCTATCCATACCATAATATTTGAGATTACCCTTTTGGATATTAAATTTGACAATTCATTCGAAAAAATTACACTTGAAACCCACTGAACCCCAAACAACACTAACATGCTTATCGAAATCAGGATGTTAAACGTTAACCTTATTAAATATGAAGGTAAAGGGATTATTATAATCTTTACCTATGAGATCAACCATGATAGGGTGATAATAAAAGGAATGTTGAGATAAAGTCATGATTTAAATGGAATCCCCTGAAAATAATGAATAATCATTCACAAAGGACATATCAAGTTTACTAGAAACCATACCACTGAGGTGTCTTTTATTCCAAGTGAACATTTCACAAAAATGATTGAGTACAATCAGTTCATTTTTCTTAATGCATTTTTTGAACTCCCTTGAATATATACAATTTTTCGTAGGTCCCATTTTTTCATTAGGGATATGAATTGAATTAAAATCACCAAGAATGATTCGTTGTCCATCAACGTTGTTTTTGAGAAAAGTGATACCATAACAATGTATTCTATGATCCAAATAACTGTTATTTTCATATATAAAGGGACACAAATTCTTAATTCACATCTCAAACAAATAACAGGTAATATTTTGTGTGCCTGAGTCAACCATAAGTGGATTATAATGAGGAAAATTAGCCAAAACTCATAAATTTTTATCCTCTGATAAAATGGTGTTCACACCTAGAAAAGTCAATCCCATTTTTCAAACACAATAAAAATTGGTTTATGAATTTGAATATGTATTTTAAGATTCATAATTGTGGCTTCATTTTCTAGGTCCTGACAATTCCATAATTAAATCCTCATTTGGAAGATATTTTGTAATATTCCCTCTGTTATTCACATCTCCCTCATTCATTTTGAGGATTTTAGAGGGTATCCCTACCGTTTTATATATAACCATTGGAGTTTGAATCATACATTTGATGTCTATTAGCTCGTTCTGCATTAATCCTCCTCCTAGATAGTATTAGTGTAATCCCTACCCATAGACTCAAGAGAAGGATCCTTCATTCCTGTCCAGATTCCATAGAACCTGTATTTTCCTGCATTTTATCTACAGTAAAATCATCCATGTTTGAGGGATGGGAATCACTGACAGATTCATTCTTCTTATTTTCCTCCTCATAGACAGTATTAGTGTAATCACTACCCACATACTGAATAATAGGATCCATTATATCCAATCCAAATTCTTTTAAACCTGTAATTTATTGCACCGGATCGTCAATAAAGTCATCCTTGTCTTAGGGGTGTGAAGTACTAATAGAAACACCATTAATCAGGAACCATGTTTTACTAGTCTTGTTTCTATTATAAGATTATTTGACTATGATCCTTCAAAGATCAAACAGGTAACATTTGATTCAGACACCTGAATCTAGGTGATGTACTTAAGAACAAAAATCCATGATGTGTTTGACAGAAATAGTTCTTCTTCATCCTTGTACCAATGTTAGCGACGTATTTATGAATAAAATTGGATAGCTAGTCCTCCTACAAACCCAATGTCATTATCTATACCATGTCATTAATATCATGAGATATTTCCCAAACCATGAAGTCGTCATCATTAGCACCTCCCGAAGGAAATTGTATAATTGAGAGATTTGGAGGACATGGATGTGAAAGAATATTATGGTCCTCCTCAGCAACCTCGGATGTGGGCTTATTAAAGAGACCCTTAAGGATGGAGGGAAAGCTTGTGAATCTCAATCTAGAGGCTGGTTTGTAGACTTATTATCAACGGGCTCACCATTGTTCCTCTGAGAAATATTTATTCTGTAAAATTCATTAAATTTAGGTTGCACACTAACATTCTTTTTAATCACTCATCATGTTTTAATGGAGTTCCTAAAAATAATGCAGAAATCATAGAAGGGGACGATGCGTTATAAAACATACATGACTTCAATTTTTCAATCATTAGCCAGAAGAATAATGGAATTTTGACATTCAGTCAACATGGTAACAACCATATGAATTCGAGCATAAATACCATGGTCCCCCAACAATGTTATTCGATCCATTTTAACAGGGATTCAAATACGAGAAGCTTGATAATTTAGAATTTTTCGATGCCAATACACCAAATTTCAACCATGGAGCCTAAACCAAATTTGGGCAATGGATTGTTTCTGATTGAAGGGATAAAAATTACAGTCCCATTATGAGATTCGAACCAATCCTGGATTGAGATGAAGATTTCTAGTGGAACGAGGCATTTGAATATCATCCCCATTCTAGAAGACAATATGGAAAAACCCATTCAAATTATGATATGTTTACATGCACTTATACCCCAGAAGATGGTGATATCATTCACAGTATCATCAAACGACCAAGGATGAACCACCCTTGATAAAATAATTCTCCCAAGATGCGAGATCCTATATGAGTTAAATATCTATTATAATGAATCTAGATTATCCAACCCTGAGAAGCTTCCATATTCGGATTTGTGTATATAAGAGGTATTGAGATCATCCGATTTAACCAGAACTAAAACACCTGAAAGCATATTTGTGAATGAAATTTCCATCTTCCTTCGAGAAGCATCATTCAAAATTCCACTGGGAGAGGAAGGCGAATAACCATTTGAAGATCATCCACATTCTATATAAATATAAATTTCATAAATATTAAATATATATATATATATATTATTGTATTTACATGTATAAAAGAATATTTATTCTTTATTATATATTGATATATTACCCAAATATATTATACTTATATACTGTTTCTATATATATGTACACAATTAAAAATTTAATATCTCTATATATTATATACTTATAAAAATATATAAATTATATTATATAAATACATTTATATGTATAAACATATATTTATAATAAATTTTTATAGTTATAAAATATAATACATTTATATTATATTTTATTAAATAAAATTTCAATTAATATAAAATATGATTAATATAATAATATTTTCTATATTTTATTATATTATATATATACATATAATATTGAAAAACATTTCTATATAGATATTTATTTATTTATATATAATTATATATTAAATAAATAATTAAATCTATAATATAAATATAAATATAAATATATAATTTATTATTATATACAAAAATATTTAGGTTATATATTAATATACATTTATATATCAATTTTTAAATATTTATTTAATATTTATTAATATATTTATTTTTATAGATATATTATATATTTATATAATGTGAATATATATATATGTAAAGAGTATATATTTATAGATATGTATGAAATCAACTACATTGTTATGTATTCGACTAAATGTACTCTTATTATATATTATGTATACAACTATATAAAATATAATAACAATAAAATACATTATTTATATAATACAAGTTTATTTATATGCATGTTCATGTAAGTTCGTGTATAATCTATTCTTATTATTCGTATATATATTATACAATCTATAAAGGTTTTAATATGTCAAATTTTTTAAATATGTTATATTTATGTATATTTTCATATAATATTTTTATTAGTTTATAGTATTATAAAAATATTAGAAATTCAATTTTCTATGAATAGATACTGGTGTACCCACTATAAAATTATATTTTTGTATACATATAATATGATTAAATACAATCCTAAAAAATATTTATATTAATATATCCATTTATTAAATTCAAATAATGTATTTAAATACATTAATATATTGTTTTCTAATTATTTATATATTACATGGTTATATTTTAAAGAAAATAGTGGATGGATCACTACTTCCAATAATAGCTTAAAGTATATGGGGGTTTGAACCACATCTAATTTCATAAATTAGAGGGGGGTTTTGAAAAGGTATAAAATCATAAATTTAAGGATGTTCAAAGCCCCCTTAAATTTAATAAATTATAGGGGGTGTGACCCCCGTTAAATTCAAAAAAATAATATTATATATTATATATGAATATTAATAATTTAAAATATAGGTCAATATATATATATATATACATATAATGAATTTCTAATTATTAAATTATCTACAGTTTTGGCATAACTGGATTTAAAACAAACCAGATATAAAAATAAATAATTTAAAAATATTTAGGGGTTGTAAACCACAAATAAAATTGATGATTAGTGGGGATTGTGGAAAACCCCTTTAATTTTGTGGAAATTGAATTTTGAGTGGTTATGTATAAGCCCTTCTAAATAACCACCTATAATATTCAATTTTTTGTACTGTGTGAACATATAAAAAAATGTAAAAGTAAAATATGGTCATTTTTTATTTTTATTTACCTAATATATTATATAAGTAATTATCAATTATTTTTTGAAAAAAACTTCCAAAAATTGATTATTTTTGTAATGGATGAAACTAAATCAGGAAATTGAGTAATGAAAATTATTTTTGGTAAATTAGTGGACTTATCCAATAGTTCAACCATTTTTTCAATTTTTCCCTTATGAAGGTAAACAATGTTACCAAGATTACTATTTATAATAGAAAAAGGCACTATTTACTAATTTATAATATCCATATTTTAAATATAGTTTCCATTTTTTAAAATTCAATTTACATTTTTTGTGTAATTTAATTTAAAAATAACCAAGATAAATGTTATTAAAAATAGTTTTCTAAAAAATAATATTCCTAAGTATAAAAGTTATATAAATATATAATGCATTAAATTGATTAAAATGAAATTAATTCGAAAATTCAAATTTTAGATGATTTTTTCCATTAAAACCAATTTATAACATAATATTGTTTTTGAAATCGTGGAAATGAAAATACTTTTTCATAATAAAACATGTTCTTTTTATACTATTCCAAAAAAATGATATTTTCTAAAAAATCCCAGAATCATATCTTAAGATGATTATTATATTGTGATTTAAAAAACTACATCATCATTGTTAAATAATATTTCCTTATGTGGAAGGGTTTTATTATAATATTATCTTACAATGATAAATATATATCATTTGTAGATAAAACATGTATTTAAAGTATAAAAAATGTTTCTAAAATTTAGTGATTATTTACAAATCATATATCAATAAATTATTATGGATTAAAACCCTTATTTTATTTTATAATTTATATACTTTTATTATTTCCCAATAATTCAAGGGATATATTTTAATGATAATAATTAAATATTTGTATTTCATGCTTCTTTTAAGCTCAGTGTCGCATGTAGTATATGATATTAAATATATTCTTCCTATAAAAAATTATTATATTGTTACTTCTATAAAAATAATCTTTTATATTGTAGATAAAATTTTCTAAATCTACTTTTCCATCCATTTAATTTTGGAACATAGTGAGTTGGGATATTTTTATAAAAAATCATTAGAGATAATGTGTTAGAGAATGTAATGGTTTATAATATAGATTTACCACCTCTAATTATTCTTTCTCCATTTATGTTAACATAACATATATTTGTTACTAATTAATAATTTGTAGATGTATTTGATGGTAAATATATCCCTTATATATATGAATATACCTATGGAGTTAGTGTCCACTCTATGGTGATAGATTGTGCCACTAATATCATGTATTAATTAAGATAAATGTTGTTTTCATGCCATGTTGATATTTAATGATGCATTATCAATTTTGTTTAATTTTATATAATTTCAATAACTTGTAATATAATTGAATTATTTCTATAATTTTGGACTTAAAATGAAATGAGTCTGTGTGAACCCTCCAAGAACGACCATAATATGAGACGATTTTTACGAGGAAGTGTAATACTTGATTTTATATAATTAAATATTTTATTTTATATTAAATTAACCCAATTTGAGATACAATAAAAAAGAGATTAATGAATCATTTATAAAAATTAGAACAAGAATCTTATATGTACATAAGTGAATATTTTTTATTTTTTATTTAATTTGAAAATTATATTTTAATTAATATTTTCTATTATTAAACACAATTCAATTTTTCTCATGATTAAGTTATTTATAATAAATTATTTTACATGATGTTTATGGGATGAATTAAATTTTGTATTATTATTGATTTTATATGTCTAATTATTATGTTAATGATTGGATGAAATAAATTAATGTATATTTATTTAAACAAAAACGTAATATTTTTTGTTTTTGAATAGTGTTTTGATTTTATAAAATCAGAGAACCACTAGAATTTTTTGATAAACCTAGAGAGATTATGCTAGAGTAGGAAACATTTGATTATCTTTATATGGAGTCAGTCGATGATAATTATCCTCAAAAAAGATTACCTAATACATCAAAAAGTACCAATTTTATAGGATGTTTTCATAAATAAACATTAAATATGAATATAATACCTAAATAATAGGTAACGTGATGATCAATATAGTTTGGGATGTTGATACAAAAAATAAATCTATTTTTATTTAATATATTAAAAAATTATGAATGACATAATTTATGGTGGGAATGAGTAATGACTTTAGGCTAACTAATTCACCCTAAGGTCGTAACATTATGATGAAATGTTTCATTCATGAGTGGACATTGCAATTAGAGAGGGATATTATAATATGAAAAATAATAGAATTTTAGGTGAACATAAATGATTTTAAGGTTCTATAAATTTATTAATTTAATTAAAATTCATTTAATATCGATATTGTCTATGGATTTGTTGTTTATAAGTTTTGAATTAATCATTTCATATTTTTTGTATATAATTAAAAAATTTCCCTTGATATCATATACATTATGAGGAACTATGTTGGTAAAGGCTCATCATTTTATGAATGATTTAAATATAATGTTTTCCTATTGGTGAAAATAATTATCTACATAAAATAGTGGATGTATTAAACAAAATTAATATTTTTTAGAAATACTTATACAAAAAAATGATGAATTTTCTAAATCCTAGTATATCTATAAATGATTAGAAAATAATGATTGATGAATAACATTACAAAAGTGAACGATCGATGGGTAATGGAAAGAATCATTATTTTACATCTTCAATAGGTAGTGTATCATTGTATATTTCTTATTAAGGATATAAAATATATACTTGCTGTATAAGTCCTAATTATTTATATGAATTTTATTCCTGTGGTATAAGAAGAATCGTTATGTGTTTTTATTGGAAGGGGATCCATATATATAAAGGTTTATATTCTAAATATACTCAATAATAAAATATATATTCTAATTCACCACGAAAATTTTCATTTCATATATTATATGAATGATTTGGTAATGGATATGGAATTAATTATGATAGTAAATAAAATTATTTAGATTTTGCTTATGGGAGATTGATGAATTTGAATCCAGTTCATAGAGAAGATATTTTTCCATTATTTTATGATAACTAGGACATTTATTGATCATAATGATAATTTTATAATATTATACATATACTTATAATATTATATACATTGTATTTTGCACTATTTGATACAAATTAATTTCATGTTTTTTATTTTATCATGTTTAGAAACTAGTTTGGGATTGATTGCTGAGTTTCTTCATTGAGTTGTATCTATGGATATAATACAATGGAGTGTAGACAATATTATAAATTAACAAAACACTTTTTCACAATATTATTTGTTTATTTGAAATTTTGAAGAAATATTGTTTTATATAAATAGTTTTGATGGGATCATTGGGCTGAATATTTTGGGTCATTTCCATGAAAACATGGAGTAATAGAAGAGATTGGTGAATTTATTTCATTATAATGATTAATAGTATGTTTTTATTTAATAATGACATTATTTTACCTATAACGATATTTTTTATATGGGAATGCTAAAGAAAATAATGTTTTAAATTATAGTAATAGTATATAGATCATGATAGGGATCATGTAGCGTGAGATTTCAATCAATAGTTATCCAATACCTATATGTGTTCCATGATTGTTTTACAGGATTCCCCCTAAAATTAGAACATGATTTTCATAGATAATTTTTATTGGGTATTATGCCTATATGTACCCCCCCTTATCATAAGCCATATACTAGTCTTATGTGATAAAATATTTATATAGATGATATTAAATCTAATTTAGTCGTTATTATATGTGTATCTTGTTATGGTTTTCCAATGATTTTACAAAAAAATGATGATGAGAGTTTATAGTTAAGTGTTTAATAATAAACGGTAAACTACTATAAACTCAAGAATAAATATCACTTTATGTGGATCATCGATTATATTAAACATATATGAGGGTACAAATGATTTATAATATCAATTTTCTATAATTTTATCAACATATTTGAGTGTGAGCATAGAATTTTCAAAAATTAAAAAAAAATATTCCCATTTTTAGAATTTTTATTCTATTTTGTGTGTTAATCATATTAAAAATTTCAATGTCAGTGATAAACTGAATCATCAACCAATATATTAAATTTTTTATAATATTTATTATTTATATGTTTACATTTTCATGATATAATGTTAAATATGGGGAGCCGTGAGGTTCTATCTTGTGAGGACGAATGGTTTAGACTGGGGAAATGGTGTCCAACCCTTTAGGCAGAAGGGATTAAAAATTATTTGTTCATTTTAGAATTTATTTGATGAAGGATCTGAACAATTATTCTTCTGTAGAACAAATATTAATAAAATTATTCCAAAAGATGACCTAAATTTTTAATAATGATATAAAATAATATTTTATAAAATAAACATGTATTACCAATAAATTCTTAATATTTAATAACTAAATATATTAAAAAAATGATAATTTTTATATAAATTTATCACATAAAAAATTTATATGTTATTAATAAAATATAACATTTTATAAGTAAATAATATAATAATATAAATTAATAAATGTATTTTTTATAAGGAGAACAACACAAATACATTGTTCTTATTCTATATAAGTTAATATGTTGTTCCCCTCTAGGGTATTTATTTTATTTTAAACTATAGTCCACTATATTTAGTCTATCCCACTATATAAATTCATCTTTCCGTTCATATCCCATTGAATTTAGGATCAGTAAGTAACCATATTATTGTTTTATATAATTTAATAGCTCAAAAAATTTATTCTACGATATCTAATGATAAATTCATGATTTTGGATGTATAATTTTTAGGTAATTGGAATTATTTCATATTAACGGTTATGAATCTTGCCTTTAATAGGGAGTGGAAAAATAAAATATATATTTATAATGTCGCATAAATTCTAACAAGTTCTTCCCATATCAAGAGCTTCAGAGTTGGTTCAATAATTGATTCTAGTTCACCTATATTATTTTTTCAGTTTTTATAATTTATTAAAAATGATGATATGTAGGGTTTTGGAAAATAGGAAATTAAAATAAATTAATTATAATTTAAAAAGTATATGAATATATAGATGAAATATTGATTAGAAACAATATACATGGTCTAGGGATTGATAACAAGACGTCATTTTTTATTTATTTGTTCTTTAAATTCAATTTTTCAATTCATTTAATTAATTTAGACAAATGAATTAATATCCATTGATTTATTAAGGGAATGAATTTATAGTGCCTATTTCACACCAAACCACACCTCCACCAACAGTCAAATATGATAACACCTCAATTGAGAATGTTATTCCTAGATGACCCAGACCGTATTTCATTTCATCTATTCAATAAAACCCATATCCACCGTATAAATGGTTTTCCTAAAAAAGATAGTGAAAAATAATTACACAACGAAAATAATTAGAATTAAAAAAATGTCATGTTGGATGAAACCCACACCGATTAAATACACCTTCATCCACCAAAAATTAATTTAAAACATGATCAATTGTATTTAAATATCAAAGAACACCATGAAACCTCCCCCATCTGAGTCCTCAGTTTTGTGAATATTAAATCAATTACTACATTACATGGTAAATAAGAACAGAAAAAAATAATGGAAAATCCTAAATTAGTAGCTGTAATCCACAATATCCTTCACCAATAAATATACTTTTACTCGACCTTTATACTCTTATTTAATGGGATTTAACATGCCCCGGGGTTTCATAATAGACTATTTAATTATTTTCTGTGCACAAATGTAGTCAATGGTTGAAATATTTGTTCAAGAATTTGTCTATAAATTATTGTATGTGTAAACACTACAAAATATATGAAGTGTGGAAATGCATCATCACTAATTTTTTAACATAATATATCATTCATCCAACCAAAAAATTTCATAATAATTTCCCTCGTAATGATATATGTATGGAATAAATATTGACGAAGTCTTTTTTTGAATGTGAGTTCCAGCAACCTTCCATGAATGTATATCATTAAATTATAATCTTAGTGGTTGAAAAACACATTGAAATTTATTTGAAGAACATTCATGTGAGTCTTCATTAATATATATGAGGAAACACCTCATATTTAATAGTTTATCCTAAATTATTCTTCCATTATGATGGTGTGTTAAAAAATGTCTGCCTGAACATTTTGTTTAACAAGAATGATTTTTTCAGCAATCTAGTTTTTCGAATCATCTCTTTGTCCAGAAGAAAAAGTTGAATAAATAAAATCATCGAATCAAAAAAATTAATCACTTAAATTATAAAATTATTTTAAATGTTTTTCCCAAAATACCCTGGTCCTTAAAATATATTAAAATTCCAGAATTGACAAATTTTAAAAGTTTATCTCAAAACAGAACATTATTCCAGAATTGATCAAAATAAAGTAAAATTTATAAATTAAGTAGATTTAAATAATATAAATGCATATTAAAATTGAAGAAAATTTTATCTCTATCAATTTATCCACACATAAATCATTATTTTATCCAGCATAAAATCTCTATATAGAATTCAAAGGTCACCAATGTCATCAAAATTGAAATTCCAAACCAATAAAATCAAAAGAAATTCAATGTTAAATATAATTTTAAAAAATAAACATAAATATTAAATCAATATTTTTATTTTAAAATAAAAAATCAACTCATGTATTTTAATTTTCATCTTTGAATAATGATAGAACATATTATTCCATTCATTCATGCTCTTCACTTCATTATTATTAAACATTTCATGTCCTAATTTACTTGACATGAACATTTTCTTTCATCTATCATGACACAATTCATGTGGAATAATTTCCATATCATTATAACATGTTCATTATACATAATAATGTAAAAGAATTTATTTATTCACATTTTGAATAGATAAGGCATAAATAATCACAACTACTTATAATATTGGTTCAAATGACTATGATGATTAAGTTTGGTGGGATTTTAAGATTAAGAAATTTAGGCTTAGGGAGGAGTTATATCCCTTTTGACATATTCATGATATTAGAAATTAAAATGTAATGAAATTATCCATTTCAATGTCAATACAACCACTTTTCCAAATGTTGAATGTAAGGTCATGAACAATTTAATGAATAATGATTAATTTTTTTCACCTTCTTCATTTTTTTCAATATTTATTTTTCTTTAATGGAAATTTTAATTTATTTATTTTCCAAATGTTATTATTTAGAATAATCCTCACATCCACCAACTAAAAATGTATGATATAAATCATCATTATTTTAATATTGATATCAGGTTTCCAAAATAAAACCCATTTTTTATCAATTATTTGGTTATTGTTCCATTTTCATTTTTTATGAAGTGGAGAAAAACAATAAATTATAAAGAATGATTCTACATAGTTGTAAAGTACCCACATTAAACAACCCCACACATCTTCCATATAATATAAATTACCATATTTAATATGGATCCATTCACCCAAGACATCAACATTAAAATATCATGAAAATACCAAGAGTTGGGTAAGAAAAGATAAAAGTGGATTGAAACCTAGATCCTCCCTATAAAGGTTATTCATGGTGTCTATGTGATAAAAAAGGATTAATTTATAGGTGTTATTTAAAGACATGGTATTTTCAAAAATTCCTCAATCATTTTAAATGTGTTTTTTTACTGTTAGTATCTTTGAAAAGATTCAATACACGTTATTGCAGGAGATATTTGCCATGATTTATCATGAAACAAGAATAAGAGTAAATTGGGTGTAATTGTTCTATAAATCCTCTCATGACTGGGAAATATGATTTTGGATAATAAATAATTACATGAAAAAAAATAATTAATCAATTCTCTTTAATTTTAGTAGTTCAAATCATGAAAATGTAAGGGAAATTTGATTTACATAAATTAATTAATTCTATTAAATAATAAGTCCTTATATTAGTATCCAAGTTTCATTTTAATAATCTAATTCTTCAGTTCAATCATTTAATTTACATTAATATTTAAATCTAATTCCAAGAATAATCAGATTTCTATGAAACTCATGTCTCCAATATATGTCAATTAATGCATGAATTCAGGAATGTTGTTGAAATTTCATTTCAAAGATCAAAATAAGTTTTGATAAAAAATTTATAGGTTTTATAAGGATAATTGATAAAATTTTACTCCCTTTTGAAATGATTTTGTTTTCAACATTCTCTAATATTTAGGTTCTTCCTTTTGCCATCATGATACTACAAAATAAAAATACTAAATTAAGAATACATATCTTTTCATTTTTTCTAAAATATATAAGAGGATGTGGGATGGAAATTTGACTAACAACAAATGAAATATAAATCTAAATTACTAGAAATCATATAAATATAAATTTTGGTATGAACCCCCATGTGGGCCATGAATTTTTACTACCTCCTGAAGATAGTACAAGCTATTATCCATAATCGAATGGGGGTTGGGGCATCTTGGATTTGACCCACCATATTGTATTCCTACATGATTTCAAAACATCACTCATAGTGAGGAATGACCCATTGATAGAGTACACCAGATCAACCCAATAACAATTAGGTACAAATTTTATGGTGGAGGTAGGAGTAATTAAGTATCATCATTAATTTTGCAACATGTTTAGCTTCTTCTTCTATGAATGATGGTTGCTCCATATGTGACTAAATGTTTATAGATTCAACAAATTTTCTTTAGGAAGTTACACCTGGACCTGTTCTTATACTCCATCAAGTATGAATTCAATATGTCAATGGAGCAATAAATTTTCCTCAAAAGGTAAATTTTATTTTTAAAACATTTACTATAGGGAATCATGTAAGTTGGATGAATTGGAAAAATAAAATATATTACGACTAATACTAAATTTTTTTACAATAATATAAAATTTGTTTGAGTTCACGACTGTACTATCTCTCCGATTTGATTCTTATTGAATCTCATTATATAGGTAAAGAACCTATTTGAGTTTTTAAATAGAAGATGTAGGTATGTAGTTAGAAAACTTCATTTCATGGATATCCTTATAATAATTATGCATGACTAAGGGGGGATATTCTTGGACATTCATGTAACACGCCTAGAAAAGCGAGACTTAAAAGGATAAATGTTACTACACTTGTGGAAAAGGTGCACCTTTCTTTTCGGTAGTCTACATGATTAGAACACCACAATTAAGAATTCTTGTTCTGGAGTAGTAATCATGAAGGGTTACCTTCTGGGATTTTTCCCAGGGTGTGTGCGAGTGAGGAAAAACACACAGAAAGAACATGTGTTGGCATGTGAGGGAAATAATTAGTATGATAAGAGACCCTAGTGAGTAATATCCTATAGTGTGATGAGAATGAAACCACGGTATTATAGGAGACCCATGAGGTCATATGAGAAGGTTTATGGCCCAGGGAGGCGGGTCGTGACAAATTGGTATTCGAGGATTCGATTCTACCACAGAAATCAGGACTCTAATGATTTCATTCTATTAAGAAATAGTGTTTAGAGTGTTGAGTGTGGTTATCAGTTCAGGGAGTCCAGTGTTGGTGCGGTGACTGATGTATCCATACACTAGGACACAGACTTCCGATTTCTGACTCAGTGCACGAAACCATTGATTGAAAGTGTGTTTCAAATGTTTTCTCTGTGATTACTCTGTACTAGTTCACCAGGTATATGGTACTAACCATGGCGCAAATGATTCTTCTCAGGATAGGTCCACGAAGGCAGCCAGCTAGGGTTTCTTGTTACGTGCGGGATGTCAGCCCACCGAGCGACGAAGCATCGGTGCAGGGCCCGATTATAGTGGAGGCACCAGTGGTACCACTACCCGCTGGGCCATCGATACCACAATCCCCAACATTGGGGAGTGCACGCCGCTTGAGTGCGTTGAATGAGTTTCAGTGATAGAGGCCGCCCATGTTCCATGGAGAGATGGAACCTTAGGCAGCCGAGGATTGGATGTAGGCTATCTTCAGAGTCTACAGATTGGTAGTGACACCAGCAGACCTTATGGTGATCCTTGTCGCGAGTCACCGGTATGCAGTAGCAGGTGAATGGTGGAGCCTGATTCTCTAGGTTCCCGACGAGCCATCCCTAGTTTAGGAGGACATCGAGAGCCTCTTCGGCTCGGTTTTTGTTCCAGCCACCCTCCATGTGGTGCACATCCATGAGTTACTATAGATGTGGCAGGGCAGCATGACTGTAGCCCAATACTCTGCGAGATTTACTGACTTCTCATGCTACTCCACAGACATGGTATGATACCCATTATTCTGGGCCCGGACCTTCGAGCAGGGACTGAGGCATGAGATCATGGATTCCATGGTCTCCCTCAGAATTCCGACATAGGCCGGAGTACTGGAGTGAGCCCTTATTGTGGAGAGCTTTCTTGCTAAGTCGATGCCAACAGCGAGACCCACCACAAGGCGACACGTAGCAGAGTCTTCTGCATCTAGCTGTAGACAGATGTTGTAGAGGACCAAGCAGGCCAGACCATCAGCTGGACAACCCCAGGATTCTAGTTCGGATGTGTGGGGAACACGCAACAGAGCCATCCATAGGAGAGGCAGGTAGTTCTATGCATGCGGCGAGCAGGGCCACATGGCTCATGACTACCCAAAAATCCATGCAGAGGAGAAGCATACAGTAGAGGGACCTCCTAGGAATATGCAGAGGTTCGACCATGGCAGTCTGCAGGGAGCAACCGGACGACGCCGAGGAGCTGGCCGAGCAGCGGGTGCTGGACAACGCTTCGAGGCTCTACGACCACCACCACCAGGAGGACCACCCCGTCCACAGGGAGCTGGTAGACATGGACATTATCATCTCTAGGAAGTCAAGGCCTATGACCACAGTGCACCTAAGATGATTCAAGGTACTATCTATGTCTACTCTACACTATATGTAGTTCTTATAGACACAGGAGCTAGTCATTCATTTATTGCCGCTACCCTTATTCGGAGCTCAGAGATTCCGACAGAGCCGTTGGATCGATCCTTACGGGTAGAGACTCCTAAGAGAGCAGACTCGATGATTATGTACATGTTCTGGCAATGTGCGCTTACTTTAGGAGGAGAGAGCATTGGTTGTGGTCATCTTGTAGCGGAGTAGAGGCATTAGGACTTCATCTTGGGTATGGACTAGTTATCTACAGTCCATGCCTAGATCGACTGTATTAGGCGCAATGTGCGGTGTGTCCTCATAGATGGGAGAAATTCCACCTTCACCGAAGAGATAGGATCCTTTGCAGTGCAGGATGGACTTACACAGATGAGAGGGAAACCAATCACAAATTAGTTGGCCAGTCACATCCTAGGAGCGGTTGATGTGAGGAGTTTGAGTTTTCCTACTGTGGTTGTTTAGTATGCGGCCGTTTTTCTTGAAGACATTCCAGGACTACTCCTCACAGATAGGTAGACTTCTACATTGACCTGTACCCCGAAACAACATTGAAATCTACTCCAGCATATCGGATGGCTCCCTCTGAGCTTCGTGAGGAACAAGTATCCAATTCTGAGGATTGATTACCTCTTTGATCAGCTCAATGGAGAACGATGTTTCTCGAAGATAGACCTCAGTTCGGGCTAGCATCATCTCAGAGTTCGAGACGTGGAAGTGCCGAAGACGATCTTATTTGAACATGATATGTTCTATAGGTTTTTACATCCCTATCTGATATATCATTCGAGAGAAGGTCTTAAACCTGGATAAAGATTGGTGACCCTACGATCTGAGTGTGAATACTGGTTGGAGTTCCCTCGGGACCTTCGAGCTGAATAGGATCATTCTAAACTCATCACAACGGGTTAAGGTGGTCGTAGGGTTCTCTGAGAGGTGTTTATTTAATAGTATTAGAGCCAATATCGAGCCAGAAGTGCTTAGGCACTGCACGGGTTGGATTATTTGGGTCCACAATGACAGCGTTGTGCTTTAAAGGGGTTGATAATATAACACCCCTGGAAAAGTGAGACTTAAAAGGATAAATGTTACTACCATTGTAAACAAGGTGCACCTTTTTTTGGAAGCCTACTTGATTAGAACTCCGCAGTTAATCATGCATGGTGTGGAGTAGTAATCAGGATGGGTGACCTTCCGGGAGGTTTCCCAGGGTGTGTGAGAGTGAGGAAAAATCACACAAAAAGAACCTGTGTTGGCATGTGAAGGAAATAATTAGTATGATAAGCGGCCCTAGTGAGTAATATCCTATGGTGTGTTGAGAAGGCAACCAAGGTATTACAGGAGACTCATGGGGTCTTCTGATAAGAAAACCAATTCCAATGAATCGAGGTATTTAAAAAGGATTTGGCATGGAAATTTGGAAAACCCCCAATTCCATTTAATTGGGTGTGTTTATAGAAATTGTAAAATTTAAATTGGTTAATTTAAATTTTGGATTTGATGTAAATGATTTTAATTAAATTTTTGAATTTAATTGTGGAAAAAAATTGTGAAATGATGGAATTGGTTTTGAATGGATTTCAAACTAGTGAAAATGGCTTAAAATGATTTGATAAAAACCCATTGGTTTTATCTTGTGAAAATTCATGTTTTGAATTAAACCAGTTTTGGTTTTAAATTAATAGAAATTCGAGGGCACCGATGAACTAGTTGTGCCATTAATTTCATAAGGGGACATTTTCCGTAGTAGCATTTTATGCGGGTTTGAAGTTATAATTTTTGGTTTAATTAAAAAAAGATAAATAAAATTGTAAGAACAATTTTATGTATCTAAGGAGGTTAATTCCCCCCATGGGTAGTTAAAGGTGGGACCCACATCCACCTAACTACCCAAGTTTTTATGTTAGAGAGGTGGGGCCCACACGAGCCCCAACCATTTATTTTCCTCTAATATCCTTAAACCCACTCATAAAATTTGAAACCCCCCATTAATTTCCAATCTCTCCACCTCCCTCACTCCATTAATTCTTGACAACCCCTCCAATTTATGAGCATCTTTCCTCTCCCTCTCTTTTATTAATTTCAAACACATTTAATTAATGAGGATCCTTCTTCTCATTCTCCTTAATTAATTACCAATGCATTTAACTAATGACATGATATGAATTTTGAATTTATATTGCATGTGTGATAAAATAATAGGATTAGCCTATTATTTTACCAGAAGAGGGAATTCGATGTTCTATTGAGGATTAGGAGAGATCTTGGGTTTTTTAAGAACAATGCCCTCCGACAAAGAACGACGATTAGATCGATGAAGAATGCCCATTCCACGAAGAACGAAGATGTGCCACCCATTCGCTTCTCCGGGATAAGAGAGGAGATGCTGCTTCCTCCTCAGGCACACTCTGACGTCGCCTATGAATACTTTACCCACGACGCCTGATGTGCGATGTAAATTTTCGAGGAAGGGGGTTTTTCTTGAATTTAAATGTTTTCATACCCCATTCTTCGTTGGAAATCATTGTTATATACGGCCAATTGCTATCGCTTTATGTGGAGAGCGCGGGCCAAACGAACACAGTCCGAACAACCTCTGTTGATCTTGTTTATTTTTTTTAGAAATAGCAACTGATGGAGGGGGAGTCATGACGCCGTCACGCCGTGCCGAGAACGTGGCAAAGGAAACTGGTGCCGTCGTGCTGGTTGTGAGGAATGAACCATGGCCTGCTTCACGGGCCACTTCGGCAGAGGAACCGACTGGCCCATCAGCCGGTGGGTGAAGGGACTCGCGAAGCTAGGAGGGGACCCCGATGGAGAACCAGTCGGCCCGTAGGCCAGCCTAGCGGAGCCAGACTACGGTGCCATAAGGGGGTCGCGTTGAAGAAACCAGCGGCCCGCCGTGCGGGCCACGGGTGCCATAAGGCCGACCGACCTAGACGGCTGGTTTGGGAGGGCGGCGCCACTTGGCGCAGCAGGTTCCGGAAGCTGGGGGCCGCACCCCTACGTCGGACGGCTCGGCCTTCGGGCTGAGCCAGCTGGGCCACGCGCCAAGCCAGACCGCGTCGGGCTGAGCGGAGTCGTGCCACGCCCCGCTAGGACGGGCTGAGCCCCACAGCGCCACGCCGCGCCACTTCGGGCCGGGTCGCACCAATTCGTACAGGGATTCTCCCCTTAGGCGAAGCCATGCGACGCACCAGGCCGGTCCGACCCCATTGTCGGGTCGGACCCGCCAAAATCGAGTCAACCCGACCTGTCAGCCCATCAGCACTAATGGACTGGGCCCTTTTCACTTAAAGGTGAATATCTTGATGACCGCACATCTGAACGATGCTCCATATGCAAGAAATGGACCCTTTCAACGAGGTTTTACTTTTTCCATACACATAGTGAGTTTTTGACAACATGCATAAATGATCGGGTTTGGAATGAGCATAATTCCAACTGGGCCACTAGAGCGGAAAATCCAACATCTCTCAGACCGGGCGTCCGTTAGATGCGCTGTCTATCGCGTTGAGATCCTTTTGAAGAGAAAGAACATTGGGATACATCAACTCTGGAATTCCGAAATTTGATGTATCGACCCCCTTTTTTACACGTGGAGCAGACCCTCCCAGAATCAAGTACACATTGTGAGAGAACCCTAGAGCTGGCTGCAATTATGATGACTACTATGTGGGGATCCTCTGTGGGTTCAATTATGATGGCGACTGTACTTGGATCCTATGTGGGTTCATCATCAAAGACGAATGTACATAGATCCTACGTGGGTTCGGCAGTGATGACGACTGTACACGGATCCTACATGGGTTTGGCAGCATTGGTTAATGTACATGGAGCCTACGTGGGTTCGTTAGCGACGACTTCTATACTTGGATACTACGTGGGTTCTGAAAAAGAGATTATTTAGATGATACATCTAATAACCTCCACCCATCTTTGTGAGAATTATTACTGTGTGAGGTGAGCCTTGAATTGCAATCATTATTATCTGGTTATGATTGACTTCTTTCCTATGTGAACTGGATTGTGAATGGGAATTGAAGTTGGAGTCAAACTGAGATTGATGACTTAGGTATATGTATGGGAATATACCTAAGCAGTGTTGGTTGATACTTCATCATTATATCTTCCCTTAGTGGTTTATCCTTCATGGATTCTTGGAGACCATCGGGGGGACTCAGGGTCCCTAATGAGTATCATATACTCACCCATGCACGGGAAATTCCCGCACTACATTGTGTTGGATACAGATGACAGACATCATAGTTTGAGGTGGAGGCTTGTGGATATGGACGGTACCCGGAGGTGGAACTCTATACGGGACGTACATGGAGCAGACAAACAGACCCATGATGTTGTGGAGACTATCTGTACCCACCCTTCAGTTGTGATTCCCGGAGGACGACTCAGTGGTTGCTACTTTACATCACAACTGTTGTACTTTCTTTCTCAGTTGTACTGTACTTCCAGTTGGGTTTGTATACTGGTCCATTTACTTTTCAGAACTTACTTTTGTACTCAGTTTTACATAGTGCTTACATCACATGTGTACTCTGTTGTGTTTGGTTACTTATATAAAGGTAATGCCTTCCCTTTTAATCGGGATTTATGCCTTTGGTTCTAGTCGCCAGCCCTGGGCCTATAAAGGGTGGTCTTGGGGTAGTCACTTCACGAGCCCCGAGGATGGGTCATGAAAATTCATGACATGATAAAATTATGAAATGTAATGGGAGATGTCAATCTTCTGTCGATCCATTGCTTAAAATTTTGTTATTTCATGTCCTTCTTGAGGCCCATTATGAATTATTTAAATGCATTATCCCCATTATTTATTTCCCACGATGACATCACATATCTATAAATAAATGAAATAAATTCCATCATGGACAATGAAAAGTCAATAATTGTTTTTTGTATATGTTGTTAACTATTCCACGAATTGAATAAATATATTTTAGTGAAAACATTAAAGGAATTTTTTTTTTGAGATTTTCATATGAAGAAAAAAATAATTTTTTTGAAAAATAAATGGGAATTTAAAAAATGTACTAGAAATAATTGTTTAGATCCCCAAATATGGTGCCTGGTTTGACAGACAAATGTCTTAGGGTTTGAAAATAAAAATTTATATTCACAATGCATTACATAGGCTGACTAGGTTCGTCTAACAAGAGTTGTAACAGAGTCGGTTCAGTCACTGATTCTAGTCCACTAATTCTAATTCTTATTGTTTTTCTTTTATTTTTTTAACAAAAATGATGGTTTTAATAGTTTTGGAAATCATGAAATTAAAATAATTTTATTATAATTGAAAAACTAAATGAATAAGTATATATATTGTTCATTTGAATGAAAGGTCATTATCCAGGGTTTGATAACACTGGTTCATTCATTATTATTTTTCAAATTCAATCTAATAATTCATTTAATGAAACTTTATTAATGAATTAAATTCATTTAATTTAATTAGTGTTTTATTTTTCCATACATTCGGAACACCAAACAAAACCTCCTCCAATAGTCAAATAGGATATCACCACAACCAATAATTTCATTCTTAAAAGATTAGGCTCCGCTATATAACATTTAATTTATTTGAAAAATTCCATCTCCACCGTATGAAGTGTTTTCTTAGAAAACAGAGGGATACATAATTAATCAATGAAAAAAATGGAAATATAAATAATTATAATTATTATGACCACAAAACCAATTCAACACTCAGGAATCCACCACCATTATATTTAAAACATGTTCAATTAATGGGACATAATTACTAACACCAATAATCCAACCCTAGGTCCAAGAATCAGTTTAGTCACATTCTATTGCAATGTGAATAGAGAACACGATGGAATCATGGATGATAGAAATATAATATATAGTGGGAAAAAAATAATGACGATAGAAAAAAATTAAACATTTTAATATATCAACGATTAATGCATTACATGAGTAATGAATACAGAGATTAAAAAGAAATGAAAAATCCAAAAGTAGATGCAGACACCCACAAAATCCCCCTCCAATAGATATTTTTTCACTCCTCTATTTTATTCTTATTAATTGTGTTTGAAAAATTATTGGGTTTCATAATGGACCATTTAATTTTACAAAGGGCATCATGGTAGTCCAGAGTTGAAAATTTTGTTGCTGAATATGTCATTATAATGTTTCTATGTGTAGACCCTATAAAATTAGGGAATTGAGGAAATTTTTCTTGATGAATATATTTCAATAATATATTATGAATCTACCCATAATAATTTCAATATCATTTTCCACAAGAGAATTGATTTATAGAATTTATATTGATGATTCCATTTTAGTTCAAATTATTTCAGGAACATCCCTTCAATGTATATAATTCAATTTCCAAATTAATGGGCTAATAACATCAAAAAAATTTATTATATGAATGTTCCTATGAAGACTCTCTCATATCCAATAGGAGTAACCTAAATTAGAAGTGTGTATCCAGAATTAAGATTTTGTTATGGAGGTGGGGTCTATAATATCAACCTCGACTATTATTAAAATTAAATTATAATTATTGGGACTAGAGTTGTTTAAATGATCTCTTTTTCTAGAATAAAACATTAATGATGTTAAATTACAGATTCTTAAACAAAAAATAACCTAAATTTGAATATAATTTTAAATGTTATGCTTATATTACCCATATTATTAAAATTTCCTAAAAAATCCAAAATCAACTAATTTTTACATCTTAGCTCAAGATAACCATTATTTAAAAAATGATAAAAATATCTCATATTTATAAATTCTGGAGAATTGAATAATTTAAATAAATATAAAAAATTAGTAAAATGTTAGTTCTATCTTGTTTATTTGGTATTTTCAAATATTAATGTAACTACCTAGTCTATATAAATCCATTCCTACTAGTTATATTATATATGTTTTATAAAATTTTTATATTCCAAGGGATTCAATCAATTTTTATTCTCAGATAAATGTATACATTAATATATTTTACATTACACATTATAATATAAAAATCTTCATAAATATCAATAAGAACAATATTTTCCCTTTTATAAGATAATAGAATATTACACATAGTTTTGGTTAGACTCCCTTAGTATAAGAAATAAAAATAAAGTGATATTGGAAGCTTAATAAGGAGTAACATAAAATCGTAGCTATCATAGAATAAGAATATAATACACATTTTGAGAAAAAAAATGATCAAAATAATTCCATAGTAAAATGAAACTCAAGAAATTGTATATGCCTTAAAACACATGAAAACATAGATAATAATCACAGATCTCATATTGATGAAATTCATAATGTGGAACATCATAAAAACATCATCGTGGAAGTATTTCATGGTATTATACATAAAATGAATATACATTTTTCAAATAACCTATATTTTATTTGTCTCATAATATATATAAATTCATTGAGGTGTTATCTGTACTAAGCCAAAAAATCATTAATTACGTCCAATACATTAATTATAATAAGTATTTAATAACCATTATAGAAAATTCTCAATATTCCCTAGTAATCAATAAAAATATTTATTGAAATAATCAGAATATAGTTTACAAATTTTTCCCAAATCAATAAATGGAATATAATTCAATGTTTCTATCCAACATAATAACTATATTTGGATTAATTTTATGAAATTATGTAAAAAATATAACCAAAAATAAAATAGAATGATATATATATTTTAAAGAATATCCCATAATCAAAGTTAATGATATGAATAATTTTCAATATTATATGACATACACATATCATGAAATAAAAGATATAACGACGGAGAGGGAACATTCAAAGTTTTGGGTTATCAATATAATTTAGAATTTGTGTTTTGTATTTTTTAAGAGTATGTGAAGTAATAAATGTCAATAAAATAATTTTTTATGATATGTGTATGGTGTTTGAATTGAAAAATTCATATCCCCAAATATTTCTTATCAATATGTGAAATGTTGAGAAAACTCATTACGAATGAGGTAATTTCGGATGTATAATAAAAAATTATTTTAAAGGTTCATTTCTAATAGGTTCAACTATTATATATCAAATTTTACTATATTTAATGTACAAATAGATTTAATTTATCAGAAAATAATAAAAACACATTAACATTACATTCCAAAAAATTTAATTTTTAAAATTATGATAGAGTTAGAAAATATTTGAATACGAATATATAGATGCATATAATATTAAATTGAAAATTTATTACCATGACTAATTATATTGTCAAAATAAAAAAGTACTAATGTCGTATTATGTATTCTATATAATATAAAAATTTATTTAGGACATTGTTAGGACTTAATGAATTGAAATTTGATAAAATAAACCTTATAATTAATCCCACGATGTGAAATGTGTAATAATATACTAAATACAAACTAACTATCATAAAAAACTATTTCATAACCCAATTCTTATTTATAACCTTTATTCTACTTCAGTTATACTTAATCTCTACATAAATATTTGTTTGTTATTATTTATTTTGAATATCATGTGTGTGTTACCATCATTGTTCTGATGTAGTTTGCTAATAACATTACATTTATTAATTACTCTCCCAATGATCATCATTCACATAACGTAAAATGTTCTAATATTATAAAAATTTAAACATTTATAATGTTATTATTTCATTATATGTTAAATTTGGTTATTATCCTTAAATATGAAATCAATGGTTAGAATACTGCAATGGTTTTTAAAAAATGATATTGGAGTCTTATGTTAGAAGTATAATATTAATGATACAATTATCAGACCAAAATAAAATCATTATTTACTATTTTATATCACATATTTCAATAAATTATATTATCATAGTCATTCATGCTTTAATTTATAATATTGTTCAAGTAGGTGGATAAATCTACACTATCAATCACATACCATAAATAATAGAAGATTATGAGGTTATTTGTACATTATAACATTAATAAAAAAAATAACTAATACATTACTATTTATTAGTGTGATAAATAAAAATTACAATTAATTTGAAGAATTTGATAATTAATAAAAATTTATTAGATAGTATGATGACAAAGAAATTTTCTCATAGAATGATCTATTGTTTGAATTAATTTTTTATGATTATTTATTTCTCATATTTTTAATAGAATATAATATTTCGATTTCAAGAAGCATAATAATGTTATAAAAATCATATTTAACCATTCGAAAAATAATAATTATCACCCCTAAAAGGCTGTAATAAAAAAATAAAACCAAATTCAATTGGTCCATGAATGAAGTAGTCTACATATATACATGATTAATGATTTAATATTACATAAAACTAGAGTAATATATCATATTTTGTATCACATGGTAATTTATTATATGTTTTATAGATCATACTTATTTATCAAATTAAGTATCTGGACTAATTGTAAGGTGGTTATGGATATTGAAACATGAGACTTAATGTTTGTGGTTTTCAAAAAACATTCACAAATATCATATTTAATTTCATTAAGGGGAAATGGGAATGGTTGTTAATGGTTATTCCATTGAAATAATAATATTTATTATATAATGCATTGATTTCATTTTAAAGGAATCCAGAAAATATATTATGAAAATAAATATCGAAATGAAATGTAACTTAAGAATATTGGTACTAACTTTTTGAATAATGCCTTACATTTGGGAGATCCATTGAAAGGGAAGGATTATAATAATATTTGTTAACCACAATAATAAGAGGGATAAATAATATTCTATGTGAATTTAGAAGATAATATTTTCCAGAAGGGAATTATTTATTTCATGGAATTGAAGGGTTGGTGGGAGACATTATTTATAAGTACTGATAGTGATATATCTATAAATATTCCAACTTATTATAAATAATAAACATATTTCACATTTCATATTGATCAATTAATTTGATAATAATGGATTGTGGTATGATATATTGTCCATTATAAAATAAAAATTCATTTGAGCACTTATTTGGGGCTTGTTATTATGTTATTTACAATTACAATATTTACTCTAAATAATTTTTTTAATTATATAATTTTTAACAAGGTATGTCCCTTTTAATTTCTTAATATAAAATGGAAATTATGAAATTATTTGTAACGTAATTTTCAGAATATGAAATTCAATTTATCATAAAAAATAGTAACTGTATTAAAAATAAATGTTCACATGATCACAAGTAGTGCATTAAAAACGTGGTCATAGAAAAAGTATATATTTATTCTATAATATTACAGTCTTGATAAAATTAAAAACATATATGATATTAATGATACAAAATGGATTAGTATAAAAATAATTAGGGTCGATTTAATAGAAATTGAGATCTCATGTTTAAAAAAATATTATTTTTCAAAAACGGAAAAATATGACCCTTTATTGGAATTTACTGTATAATCCATTTAATAGTTGACATAGTTTTTATAAAATATTAATAGTATATAGAGTCATGTATTTCTACTGAATAAGTTGAAATTTTGTCAATTTTTGTTTTGTGTAAATATATTGGTATTTAAAAAAGAATAATAGTTATAAAGTTGATAAAAAAATTATTTTTCATAATATACCAAAATATATTACATTTCCAAAAAAATCAGAAATATTGAACATAAGATAATATTGAAATTATAAATCAAATTTTTAATATTATTTTAGTAAATTAATAAAAACATTTATCTTCTAAAAATTTTAATGAATTAAGACTTTTTAGAGTGTGAATTTAGTAATATTTATGTTATATAGTGTCTACCTGCTATAGTAGGGTCTTTAGTGTTACATTATCCCCTTAATAAATATTTGTTCCTTTAAATTAGTTATATTTCAGGTATAATTAAATTATCTGAATTCATTCTCTATATATCATTTAGGATCCAATTATTTTACCTTCATTTTGATACTTCTTTATAAGAATTTCACATACCGATTATTCCAATTCTTCCACACTTTCTGCCTGGTGTCTATAATATGGACATTCACTTAATTATAAGACAAATAGGCTCCAGAATTATTTCATAATATGTGATCAAATTTATTGGATCCAACATATACTTACATAATAATTAATTATGTAATATTTATAGTATGTTATAATGGTTAGATGTCGCCACAAATCCAAAAGATATAACACTAATTCTCTCTAGAACATTAAAAATCCCATTTTTCCAAGTTCTTAAATTATCATTTTTTTAAATATCAAAACTAATTCTGATAAATGAATAGTAAATAATACAAGATCACTAACAATAAATTTTATGTCTATCTTTTGATATATCTGGATTGATATTTTTTATACTTTTTAATAATTTTTATATGATCTGGGATTCACTAAACATTCAGAGTTATCCACTTGAATAGTACAAGTATTACTATCTTCCATTATACATATGCATCACATTAATTTAGATTAATTCATCTATTCCCTTACAATTCATCATAATATTACATCTATATTGTTTAATAGAAACAGATATTGTAAAAAAATTCTACCAGACCTATATATTGATACAATTATCATTATAAGTCACGATAATGTGATTGTAACACGTATTATATTATCTGAGTAGGACTTTTATATTATTCATAAATTTGGCGTGATATTTTTGTGCTGTAATGTATATCGGTGTTTATATCATTTTTAAGTTCTTCCAAAATTTCAATATGAAATTCGTGTCATGATTTGATAAAATTCATAGAGGTTCCACATGAAACCTAATGATTTTCTTAATAAAGATATTGTAACGGAACAGAACTTGTAGGTATTCCTTATAAAAAATACTTATTCATGGATAGGTGATTGTTTTTTTCACATATAAAAATATTCTTATATAGAGGTTTCATATGTCTTGTTGATGTAATCATTACATTATTGTCCCAATTGCATATAAGTATTGGTATTTTTGGATTGTCTCACATAGAATATTGTATTTCATCCATTACCCAATTAAATTTTCACAACATAAACATATAATTAAATTAAATTAACTAAATATTTTCAATAAAAATTCATTCACACGAAACCATATGCCAACTAGCTACGACATATTTGAATAAAATTATTAAATCACTAAATATGGTATTGTAAATTCATTATATTTTAAATAAAAATATAAAATATGAGTGAATGATGAAAATGATTACTTTCAATAAAATATGTTTTATTTATATTAATCATTTAGATATAAATAATGTATTTTCAAATAATGTGATTTTAAATTAAAAAAGTAATCTCTATATTTGAATTTAGAACATAAAAATTAACTAATGTTGAATTTTTGATCCTTTTTAAAAATCATGATTAAATATTTCAAAATGAGCGATTTATGAAAAATAAATTTTCCATGATTTTATCATTATTTATTCATAACATAACAATATTTTAAAAAATATAAAAAAACTTAATTTGAAATTAATTAATTCAATTATTTTATCTGATATATATATATTATAATAAATGATTCCCAAAAGTTTAGTAACTAACGTAAAATATTTTTTTAATTTATAAATGATTTTTGTATTCACATTAAATAAATAATTTTCAAGGTAAAGTTGGATATTGGAATTAAATGGAAGCCTTATACTATTTATTATATTTACAATCAATCAATCTACATCTTTAAAAGAAAAATTTTTATTTATATATATAAATTTCAAATAATAAAAATGTTATAAAATTATTTTTACTCATTTATGTTTTTTTACATTAAAATTAATGAATTATACCTTCAACAAATTTATCTTAAAAATGGTTTTCAAAATTGAAAACATAATGTTTAATTTTGGTGATATAGCCAATTTAAATTTTGGAATTAAAATTAATTTCTATGGTTAAAATTAATTAGCGTCTTAAATGTAAAATTTGTAAATTGAGTTTAACCTAGTATAAATGCCCAAAAAATTAAATGTGTGTTAGTTTTATTCAATGGATAAAGTTAAAATTGATTGATAAATATTTATACTACACATTTTTGATTTTTTATCATTTTTATCAATAATAGTATCATTTATTCAAAATGTAAGCATTACTCTAAAAACTACCCTATTAATAACTTATAAAAGGATAACATCATCATAACATTATGAAGGACCTCTCATCAGAATTGTTCATGATAATATACAATATTTATCCGCTAGAAACCCATCCCAAAAAAATAGTCACATTTACCCACATATTTATACTAAATCCTCAAAATTCAATGAGAATTTCAAGGAAAATTCCAGCCCTCAATGTATATATTAGGTTCATATTATGTTTTCTCAATCTTCATAATATTCCAAATATATAATCACAATCGATATATGATGAATTAAGTATCATTATTATACTGAAATGTTTTTATAGTAATAAAATAAATCAATCTTTATAGATTTCCATCCAATTATAAAAATATTGTAATGTCAATCATGTGTTTGTGCGGACAACTGCCTCAATGAAGAATCATTTTCTCATTTTATTTTCTTTCATTCATTCATTATATAAATATCATCAACTATATTTCTCCAGGATAAATATATAATAATAATTCTATAATTCTTGTATTATAATTAAATTATTTCCAAAGAAACACCTCTTTAACCATACTCACCCATCATGTTATAGTGTGTCCAATTTTGGGTCATTTTTACCACAAATATAAATAATAAATTAAAATAAAATCATAGTATGACTATGGGAAACTAAATAATAATAATATATTTATAAAATATGGATATTTTTAATTTTTTGGAATATTTATATAATTTATATAATTTATTATTAAGAAATCACAAGTGACCACTAAAATTACAAATATAATCTGTTATCAAATCCTTTTTCACACAATGTAACCCAATCAGTTTTTGAAAAAATATGAAAATTTTAAATTGGTGTAAGATATATAATATACCATATAAAATTATATAACTATAAATAACATGGTATCAAATGATTTTTTATTGAAATTAATATTACTAAACACGTGAAATACATTTAATGTTATTGACACCTGGATTTTATAAAATGATATAACTAAATAATATAGTTAAGAAGGAAAATAGTAATCAATTATAAAAAATGATAATATTTAAGAGTTTGTTTTGGAAAAATGATTTAAATTGATTTATATACTTTATACAATAGGTCAAATTATGTTTTTTGACATAATGACATGAAGTAAGGGTTTATGTATCTATTTTGATTTATTTAAACATGAATTTTATGAATCTAATTAATTTTATTTTAAAATAATTTATAATATATAAATGAGTAATTAAGTCATTTATAAATTTAATTTCATGTTATATTAATATAAATTTCAGGGTTTATATCTAAAGGGGTTTAGATCTAAAAGTGATCAAATTAGTTACGAGTTTCCATCACAAATTCATCTGTTTGAGAATTAGTTGATATTATTCACCTAATTTAAATTTTTTGGTTTACATAATCACCATGATAGATGTCAATTAATGAATTATATTTTAATCTATGTATTTTAAATTCAATTGAAATATCTCACAATCTCATTTTGTATAGATTAATGTGTTACTAAAGTTCCAGTATTTATCTTGGTCTAAAATATGATTCTTTTATTAATGTTAAATGTTATGCCCAAGATTTACTTTTTATGGATGATTTAATACCCATGGATATTATTATGTCAATTTGATATTATTTTATAGTATTTTATATCCAAAACATAATCTATTATTCATGTTGATGGTGATATAGTTATTTACCAAGAAGTAAGGCTCCATGGTAAGTGAAATTTTCTTCTTTATATTATATTTTATTATCATGAAAATTAATCATATATTATTGTGTTGTACCACCAAATTATTTTATATAATTTTATAATTATCGTTATGAAATTTAATTTTTAATATATTGAATTATTTATAGATTTTTTTAATTGGTTGATATTCAACATATGTAATTTTAATATATCAAAAATGCCCATTTCATAATCAAATGTTTTGGATTATCATTTCCAATAAGAAAAATTATTTCATTTTCAGTGAAAAATCATTGTAGATTAACATAAAATTAATTATTTCATTAATTTTTTACTATACCTTTTAAAATATTCAATTTTATATGATGTGTGACTTCCCCTTCTAGGTTAATGTTATTATTTAATGAAATATATATTTTATTTATTATATTTCATTTACCATTATATTTTCAAAGTAGTTAACCCAAAAGAGTTTATGTTTCACTATTTAAACTCTAACATATATATGTAATTTTTTTGGTGAAATAAACTCATGATATTAAAAAACTCAAATTCATAATCCATTATGGGGTACTAACATTCAGGAATTCTTTTATAATGATGTTTTTTATCTATGTAAATATACTTTAATGTTTAATTTTATACAGTAGGTATATTTTTCTGATATCCACAATCTTTTTCCTCTATATATTTTATGATTATTTTTTATATGTTATTGATAGGTGAAAAATAATTCGTGTAGTTGTTATTGTTATTCAAAAACAGATGAGTAATGGAATGTTGACTCTGTATTGTTTGAACATCCATAATTTTTCTCTATATATGTTATGATCGTGTTATAAATTTTAACTAATTAAGAAAATTATTTTAATTTTTAATATTATTATTACATTATGGAGGATTTTGGGAATGTTTTCTAATTAATATAAGAAAATAATAAAATTATCTAGGCTGGTTATAATGAAGTTACCACTTTTTTTAACCTGGGGGAAATTATTGGAATTTTAGATGATTATTGACTATAAAAGAATCTTTTAATATATTTGATTTATATACATCTCATTATATAGGGAACCATTAATTATTGGGTAAAATGTTCCTCGAAGACTGGTATGGATGTTTTAGGTCTGTTATTGAAATTTAACTGGATATAATCAAGTGATGGGTGGTGCCTTTAATTATATAGCCTTTCGATGCGTAGATAGGTTTCATGAGAAAATATTGGTGTCATCCCTAATATGTTGAATACCAATAGTGGTTTAATATTGGTATGAAATAAAAAAACTACATTCCAATCAGATATTTTCTGTTCGTTAATCAAAACACTCCCCCCTCCATTATCCATAGAAATGAATTTCTAGAAATTATAGAATTAACGAGAAACACCACTTTTACATTCTTCACCTTTACTAGTATATGTACAATGTGGATACAAAGTAAATGTTCCAATGCAACAAATAAAACAAATAACACTACTATTATATTGTTTGGATAAGAACAAATATACTACCTACTTTACATCTAATTCTAATTTAATAGATCGTTACTCTCTCAGTTTATGTATGCTCACTTATCCTTCAAATGATTCTTATTTTGATCACTTAAATCAATTTATTATACAGCTAATTTGGTGTATCATTATGTTCCAACTTCTTAAAAATCAGGAATAATATCTTGCCACATATTTACTAGGAAATCCTCTCTCAACACTTTCATGATGATCATGGATTTAGCGATTCTTGAACAACCTTCATAAAATTTCCCAATTCATCAAAATAGTATTCTTCTTTCTTATACAATAGATCATTTCCAAATATAATTTTTATCAAAATTATAACATATAATTTTTGAATATATGTAATTTTATTAATCTTACATCGCATTCAAAAATATCACTACTTTCTGGATGCTCACAATGCCTTCATGAAACATAGTACTTTCAAGAAGCTCTCTCAACATTCATGAATCTCACAACATTATCAACGTTAAATTATAATTTGAAAAATAAATTTATCCCAAAAATATATTATATTATTAAAACATTCACATAGAAAAAAATACTAATATACTACAATGATGAATTTAGAACCTTGGAATTTTTGTTAATGATGTATTCATCAAATTATTGGGTATTGTTTTATTTATAGGTGTTGAATATATTTCGTGAAGCTTTTAACATCATAAATTAAATTCTATGAAGCATCCCATTAATTTTTATGATCCTCCTAATCATGCCTTTGTGACCCATAAAACCTTCCTAGCACCAAATTTCTTCACAAATCACAACTAAATTGAAAATTTTAATTCCCCGACCATGGTAACTAATAGTCGGTTTATTATTACATAAAATTTCCATGACACAAGTATTCATGTCCCAAAAAATGCATTAGTTTAGTAGCATTGGAAGTATGAGATACATACATTTGATTCAAATTACATCATTATATAAAAACAAAAACAACATTATACCCATCGACCACATTCAGATCTCTTAGACTATCTCTACAGGTCAGTCATAATATACTTCTTCACATCCTAGGAAAAATAAAACATTGAAAGGGGTTAGATCAGATTCTAAGTAAAGATAATAATATAGAAGAAACTTTCATAAATAAGCATAAACAGTTAAGGAAATATATAAAACTAAAAAATCATTTTAAACATAAACTTTAGAATAATATGGAAAAGATAAATCAAATAATTCCATTTACTTATTAACATGGATATTCTACAAGTCATATAATCACATGTCATATCAATAGCTAATTTTATAATGATGGAATGCATAATTCCGGACATCATAACCACATAGTCAAGGCCTCGTCCCAAGACTACAAATAATATTTCGTCATGGCCTTGTGACAAGAGATTAGTTTGTGTCAAGATCCCTACTGATTCATCGAGGAGCTTTAGTAGGCTCCACCCATCAGTTACAAAGTCCAGTGAATTCCTAAAATGAAAAAAGATTAAACATAACATAAACATTTGTATTAAAACTAGCATAAGAAATGTTAATACATTAACTATAAACCATGAATGGTATAATAATAACATATCCAATGTCAAAAATATCACAAATACTTCAATACAATATGTATTATTTTTATCATAATATATCAAAATCTAACAAGTATAAACCCTATTAAAGGATGTTTACATAGATGAAATAAAAACTATTTTAGAAAAATATCACTGTCTATTTTTAAATCATTTAACAATTATTTAATTATAAAAGAGAAAATTTATATTAAAAATATACTTATAATCTTGTAAGGGAATATTCAAAGGTGTTAAAATGGAGAAAAATTATAGCACACACTGTATAAGATAAAAAACATTATTAGATTAATTTGTCAAAAAGGTCATAAAGTACCCTGTCTGGAAAACGGACAAATGATTCCTTTCAAACAATTTTATAAATAGTAAAACAAGGGTAAAAATGAATTTAACCCACAGTCTAGTAAATAGTAAAAATGTTTTGATATGATTTTTTAAGAAACATAGATATGGATGATAAACAACTCACAGTAGACAATTACGTAAAAACAACCTTGGATAATAAAGTGATTTTGAAATTAACCCTTACCATCTACTTTTCCATTCTCATGGGTACGTTAAACTCATGTATAATAGATAAATAATTGATATTATATTATAAAAGAACCACATACATAAATATGATATCATATAAGATCTTATAATATTTCTCTCTTAATAATATATTAGTAGTATCATTGTTTCGGGTGTTAACTAATTGGTTTTACATTACATGTTTTGTTACGTAATCCATGTTTGTTATCGATATAATTTATTTGATTCATATCCAGAATTATATAATTTTCATAAATATTATTTTTAATAATAAAATGATAATTATTCTTCAATGTTTACGATGGGGAAATAATATAATCGCGCTCATTGAGACAGTAATCTGTACGTACGCACGAACGCTACTTCCATTTCATATTTTTAAAACAAAATAAGGCCAAATGATAAATAGGTATATTATTATACCAGTATAATATAATAATTTATATATGTTATGTAAGATCATTAACACCATCATTTATACATTCCATGTAGGTATGAACATGACATATCAGATTGAGGGAGCGGTAGTTTGCAGTTCCTCGAATGAAATTTTTGTATATATACAACATGAAAGGAATAAAGATATGCTATAAAAGATGATTAATGATGATAATAGGTAAAATATATATAATAAATATCATATATAATTACAGTGAAATCATAATGTTCACAATAAGAGGTGGCAGTAGAATATTGAACAATCACTGTTTCGTGAGGCAGTAGTTCGTCGTCCACAGAAACATTATGTTCTATATCAATTATATGGTGGTGTGTGTAAGTTTAGTTCAAATAATTCTCAAAAAACATGCCCAATATATTGAGGATATTTTTTTGTTATAATATAAATGAATAATGATAGCTTTGGGAGGTGGATAAGTAAAATAAATAAAATGAACTTAAGAAGAGATGTAACCATTAAATCGGGTAAATCCCTTTGGATTGAACCAAAAGGCATCCTTGATGTGCCTTATAACTAATATAAGTATTTAAATAGAAAAAGAGTGATGTAGGGAGATTAATTGGGAATATATTGGATGAGCCATGGGGCTTGAGATGTGTGAGAAATGGGTTAGAGGTGAGGGATTTTTATAAGGGGGAGGGGGGAACTTTTTCAATGTTTGAAAATATAATTTTATTATGTAATGATTTTCAATTTCAAAAGGGTAAAATCAGAGTAAAGTCATTTCTAATATGATTAATGTTTGAAATAAAATTTTTCAATAATAATTAGTCATGTTTTGGATATTTTTTAAATTTTTTAGATTTTATTTATTTAAATCGTTCTTTAATGAGGACAACACTACATCATTATGGTGTTATAAATAATTTTATTCATATGATGTATAAAGATTATATAAAAATAAAATGATGTAAGAAATATTTTTAGATTTCATATTAATTTTTACAGTCAAAATGATAACTTATATAAATTTTTGTAAATATTATTTTACTAAAATATATATGTTTATTTCATGTTTGTCTTTACTTTTAAATAATTAATATAAATTGTCATTATCACACTCATGTGGCTCCATGGGGTCCCAAAATCGACCCAAGGATGCCCATGGTCAGATATTTGTCAACCAATTGAAATATGACACATGTTAGGGTAATTTAATAATATTATTACAATATTTGTTTACCCTTATTACTAGATTTACCCTTTAACCATGGTAAATAAAATATTCACTAAAGTAAATATTCATAATATATAAAAATAAAAGATACATGTTTACAAAATTTGGACATCCTGAGTCCAAATAACGAATCCATTTTTCCAAATTCAAAACACAGAAGTGGCAAAAATTAATTTAAAATTAATTCTCATTGTCAAAACAGAAAACATGTTTTTAAGAAATAATAACTATCTAAAGATTGCCGCTTTTTTATGTCTAGTTTAATTGTGAAACTACATACAATGACCTAAATTATATTAAATGATAAAAATATAATCTAATGATAATTTAAAACCACTCAAATGTATAATTTATAATTATAAATTAATTCGATTGAAATAGTTTTTTTAAATAAATTTTTTTACTTTTCTCGATTGATCAAAATATGAAATTTATAAGAAAAGTACTAAAATTTTATTTCCCAATTATAATGAATAATTTAATTTCATTAAATTATATATATATAACTTTCAAATATTGGTTTTAAAAAATGTTCGCCATTAAAAGGGAAAAAAATTTCATTTATTGAATAATGCATATTTTATCTGAAAAAATGAATGTGTTCTTATATTATGTCAATGAAACCCATTATATGGATTATAAAATTATATTGAGTATGTAAAATTCAAAAATCATTTAATACTATTGATAACTGCTTTTTGAACTACTGGTTTGGTATGTCGTGGTACGCTCGAACACGGTGTTTCATTTAATGAATGTTATTTAATTTATTTGAAGAGATAACGTACTATGACATCACGGGGTGTTATATTCTCCCCTACTTAAATAAATTATGTCCTCACAATTTGAAAATTTTCTTTTACAATACAATGTCAAAAATAGAAAAATAATCTTGTAGAAGACCCACATTAGAAATTTTGATAATGAAATTAAGTCTTAATAAGAGGGAATGAGAAATGAATAAGTCACTATGAAAATATGATATCTATTAGGGAAAAATTGGAGAAAATTAGAGAAACATAATTGGAAGAAAAACATAAATATTTATAGGGAGTGATTGAGGTCATCAATCACAAACAGATGTAAAATTGAGGCCCTCAAATCCATCAATATATGATGATTTGAAAAATCATTGGTTCAACAAAACATAAGGTATTAGGATAAAACATTTTTTGTCCTAATATCCTTTCCCTAAATATAAGAATTAATTTATTCATATATTATGAGGAAAAAAAATTCTTCACATGTAGAGTTTCATCCTTCAACTAATTCCTACCGCAGACTAATCATTCACTCCCAAAGATAATAGAATTCAAAAAATATTCTATTTATCCTATTAGTATAGGGTTTCAAAAATAATGAATTTATAATTCATTTTTCAGAATAATAAAAAATACTGCATTATACAAACTGGTACATCACGTAAGCAATGTGGTAGTTGATTACCCTTGTTGCCCTTTGGTTTCGGGTTCATGTCTCGTGGCCATAAAGGACGTGACTGGTTGACGCCCGAACTCCGGGTTGCCCTTTTTATGAATATCCTAAAATAATATAAAAAAATTATTTAACCTTAAAAATAATTTCCAATATAAAATTCAATCTATTCATACCTTTTGACTTATCCATAATACTTCTGTCTAAAATCCCCTTCCAAAATTTATAAGAAAGATCACAAAAAATACATGTGAATACCTTCATTGTTTATTCTCTTAAAATATGGTAATAAAATGAATTTCAAAGAAAACCATATTTTAATAGTTATATACTTCTTTATTCCTTCTGTAAATCATATAATACCGGATATACTCCTAAAATACAAAAATGTTGTAATCACCAACAATTATGGAATAAAAAACTATGTGTTAGTTCTAGTGTAGTCAATAATATTTAATATAATATATCCAAATCAGTCATCTCATTCAAATATCAATACCACTATATCTGGAAAATATAAATGTTTTTTCATCAATCATGTATTTTCCAAAAAGTTTAACTTTCAATTGAGTCACATTTCATGGTGTCACACAATTTCAAATCATAAATGAAATAGTAATGCAGTAAAATCCTTATATTATCCATTATTATTATACCAATACATCATTGATAAAACACTTAAATTAAATAATTCTTCAATATCAACATAAGAAAACTAGTCATTACTCTTCATCTGTGGTGATATCAAAACTTGATTATTATCCAACAACATCATATGAAGTATACTCTCATGATTGGGACATTGATTCACGTAGTGTCCCAAATCTTTGCAGATGAAGCATTTTATATTTGAAACCTTTTTCATACCCTTTCAATCACGTACTTTGTGTCATTTTTCTCTACAATTATAACAAACTCCCATTCCATTCGAGATTTTTACAATCTGATTTATTCAATAGTTATAACATGTAGGAAAATCCTTATTTCCCCTATTCCCTTTATCCATCATTCTCTCTACCATCCTTTTCTTCTCTAGCTTCCCTTCAACGCCATAGGACATAGAGAATTATTTACATATCTTATTAGAAAATGATACTATTTATTCATATGATGATAACACATGGGAGATATTTCTTTTCAAAATGTTGTTTTAATACCATGAAATATAGGATCCTTTTTAATCATTAGGTCATGTGTATTGCTGGAGTTCTCATTCCATTTAGTGGTTTCCATTTCTAAAAAATGGATTACACCTGGTTTGTTTGATGAATCATAATAAATAATTATAATTTTTTAATATACCTAACATAAAATGAAATGATTTTTCATATAATCTATAATCATAAAAAAACCTCTTTGAGAAAGTATTTACTTTTAAATCATTCTTAATGGATTGTAAATAAAATTTGAATTATCCTAAGCATATATCCCATGAGTGTCATTACTAAGAGTGCATCAGGGCACATGGTCGTGTACTAGGTTACCACAGGTCAAGCATGAAATTCCTTTTTAGTGTTTTCACTTCTAGGTACATCTATGGTATATATGCCTCTACATTTTTGTATCCAGACAGGGATGTATTTCTTAGAAAAGTCACAAAATCTCTATATTACCAAAATTCTATGATGTTATTCTATAATAATATCCAATGTCTATCTTAGGGTAATGTTCCCTAATCTGAGTTTTTCTAATTATAATTTCCAAGGTTATTTCTAAACATTCTATCATACCAACTGTAACACCCTGACCCTAGTTACCAAGAGTCAGTGCATTATTACATAACTTTGGAACGATACAAGGAATCATGTCTTGAATGTCCTATTTGTTTAGTATCCATGGAAGTACTTGATATATACAATAGTTTTACATTAAATAATGATATAAAAAATCAACGATATTGTCTCCATTGACTACATTCATATACTTAGACAATCCCAACAAGTCAATCATAATATACTCTTCACATCCTAGGTAAAATAGGACATGGAAAGGGGTGAACTCAGATGCTTAGAAAGGATAAAAATATAGAATAAACATACATAAATAATAATAAAATTTAAGGCAATCTATAAAACTAAAACAAAATAATTTTAAACATAAACATCACCAAAACACGGAAATGATAAATCAAATAAGTCCATTTACTTATTCACATGGATATTCTACTAGTTTAATAATAAAATTTAATATCAATATCTAATTTCATAATTATGGAATGCATAATGTCGTACATGATTTCAACATTGTCAAGGACTCATTCCAAAACAAAAAATATGATTTTTTTCATGGCCTTATAACAAGACTAGTTTGTCTAATAAGACCTACTGATGCATCAAGGAGTTATAGAGAGATCCACCCGCCACATACAAATTCCAATGCATTCCATATATTAAAATATTCAAACATAACTTAAAAATTCATATTAAAACTATCATTATAAATGTTAATACATTTACCATAAACCATGAATGGTATAAAAATAACACATACATGGTCAACCCTATCACAAAACCTTCAATACAGTATGAATGATTTGTATCATAATAATGAAACTTCAGACAAGTATAATATCCATTAAAGGATTTTGAAATTGATAAAATCGAACCAATTTGAGAGAAATATCCTTTTTTTATTTTGAAATAATTTAAGTGTCATGTACTTATAAAAGAAAATAATTATTTTGAAAATATTATCATAAGCTTGTAATGGAAGCTTTTAAGTTGTTATAGTGGATGAGAATAATTGCACCAATCGTATAAGTTAAAAAACATTCTTACCTTAATTTTTAAAAAAGGCCATAAAGTTCCTTATTTTCAAAACAACGGAGAGATATTATTAAAACAAAACCATTAAATGTAAAAAGGGTATAATTTTATTTAACCCATAGTATAGTAAATATTAAAAATGTTTTGAAATAAATTATTATGAAACACGGATTTGGATGATAAAGAGGTCCAAGTAGACACTTATGTAAAAACCACCTATAATAATAAAGATATTGAGAAATAGTTAAATAATAATTATTAAATTATACAAGAACCACATATATAAATATGATATCATATATTATCTTGTATGATTTATTTTTTAATAATATTTTAGTAGTATCATTGTTTCGGGTGTTAATTGATTCATTTTCCGTCATATTTTTGTTACATATGTCATTTTTTTATGGATAGGATGTATATGATTCATATATAGAATGATATAATGATATTAAAATTTCTTTTTAATAATCAAATGAAAATTATTATTTAAAGGTTATTAAGGGAAATGAATCCCATCGCGTTCGTGGAGACGGTAATCTGTACGTACGCACGAACCCTACTTCCATTTCATTTTTTTATTTTATAAGGAATGAATGAAAAATTTAACGAAGGTATATTATTATTCCAGTATAATATAACATTTTATATACATTATGTTATAAAAGATAATTACAGAATATTATATGTAAAATAAATATCATAAACATCATAGATAATTATAGTTCCATCAAAATGGCCCCCCATAAGAGTTGGTTGTATAAGATTGAACAATCGACATTTGGTGAGGCAATACTTCACCGTCCATAGATACATTATGTTCAATACCCATTAGATGTACGTGTGTATAAATTTAGATAAAATAAATCTTATAAAAACAACCTAGTATATTAAAGATACATGTTTTGTTATAAAATAATGTAATAAATAGTGTTTACTAGGGTGGGAGAGTAAAATAAATGAAAACAACTTATGGAGAGATGTTACATTTAAATCGGGTAACTCCCTTTAGATTGAACCAAAAGGATTCTTTGAAGACCCTTATGGATAATGTAAAGCTTCAAAAAAAATATAGGGATATATGGAGTTTAATAGGGTTGATCATGGACATGCTAAGAGTTTTCAGTGGTGTGAGAAATGGGTGATAGGTGAGGGATTTTTATTATGGGGAGGAGGGGCTCTTTAGCAATGTTTGAAAATTTTATTTTATTATATAATTATTTTAGGCTTATAAATGTCCAAAACTCATTAAAGTAGAAGATATGATGACTCATGTTAAAAATATAAAATCATCCAATAAGTATTGGACATGTTCTGGATATTGTTTGAACTTTATAATCAAATTTATTTAAATAATTTTTTAATGATGTAAACACTACATCATTATTGTATCATAAATAAATTTATATATTTGATGTATAAAAACAATAAAGAAATTACCATGATGTAGGAATACATTGGATCATTCAAATTAATATCTATAGTTGATTTGATAACTTCTATAAACCCTTGTAAAAATATTTTACTAAAACATATATGTTTATGTCATTTTTGTCATTACTTTAAATTAATAAATATAAAGTGTCATTATCACTCATAGGTGGCTCTATGGGGTTCCAAAATACACCCAAAGATTCCCATGTCCGGAAATGTATCATGAAATAAGAATAGGACACATTTTTTGAGTAAATTAATTTTTTTATAGTAATATTTGTTTACCCTTATTTACCATATTTACACGTTAACAATGGAAAATAAAATATTTACTGAAGTAAATATTCATAATGTATAAATGTAAAAGTTAACTATTAACACAATTTGGAACTCCTGATTCTAAATAAGGAATTCAGTTTTCCAAATTCAAAACCCAAAAGTGGTAGAAATTAATTTAAAATTAATTCTCTTTTTCAAAACAAAAAGCATGTTTATAAAAAATAATAACTGTCAAAATATTAACACATGTTTATGTATACAATAACCTAAATTATATTTACTGATAAAGACATAATATAACTATACTTTTAAATAAATCAAATTTATAATTTAACAATATAAATTATTTCGATTAAAAAAGATATTTTCTATTACAATTTAGTATTTTTTCACTAATCATCAAAATATGAAAGATATCAGAAAAGTACCAAAATTTAATCCAAACTAAATTTTTATGTCCCAATTTAAAATAATAATTAAATTTCATTATATTAATAATATAAAATTGTCAAATATTGGTTTCAAAAATGGTTCTCCATTAAAATGTGATAAAATTGCCTATTTTTAAAATAAAACTTTTAAATGAAAAAATTAAAATTTTTCTTATATTATGTCTACGAAACACATAATATAGATTAAAAAATTAAATGGAGTATATAAAATTTAAAATTCAGTTAATACTACTCATAATCTCTTTTTGAACAGCTAGTTTGGTAAGTCATCGTGCGCTCAAACTCGGTGTTGCATGTAACATAAGTTATTTAATTTCATTGAAAATATAACATACTAGGAAATATTGGGGTGTTAAAAAAACGCTAATATTTACAATACCCATTTTTTAACGTATTAATGAGATTCAGTCATAGAAAAAAATATCATTATTCATGATCCATTCATCCGAATTTTGGACCCAAAATATTTGAAAAACACTCAAAATGGAGAAAATTTGAGTACACATATTTATTTATTAGATCCATAACATTTGTTTCTTTTTATTGGATCTATGATAACCTAACTAGTCAAAAAATTATTGGAACACCACAAATGACATTATCATCTAACTTTTTCAAAAATAATAATCATCCCAAAACACTACAACGTTACATTCAGTGATATTTTGCCTATAATCTCCCTATTGGGTTTGTCGAAAACTCTACCAATTTTGATACCATGTTATAGATTAATCCATATTATACAAAATTTAAATTCCTGATATTAAAATAGGGATTAACAATTTACTCAATACACACTATAATTCAAAATTAAACATGTCCGACATTAGAAAAAAGAATAACAAGAAAAGGGAAAAATATTAATTACATCATTCCAAAACCAATAAAGTTCATACATCTAGAATACCATATTTGTGAATAGATATCAGTTGATCAATAATAATTAGCATCATAAAATTTAAAACACACACTAAATATATTCTCTCTATATAATCTCTCATTATTTAATGACTATACTATTTTTGGTCCCTTTGTCTATAACCCAAATGACTCACTTTTGTGGCTGTATCATTTTAATGATCAAAATACATAAGGGAAAACACATCATACCTTGGGTATAGGGGTACCACATAAAAATTGATTCAAGTACAGGGAGTTGACAGATCTGCAAGATCCATTTGATTCACCCAAATTAAACATTGTAAAAGTTATTAAAAACAATAATTCAACATTTTGTTTTGTGTGTACATGCTCCAACATCACATTCTCATGCCCCACCATATCCTTGATTAAAGGATACTTAATTTCAAGGTGATTTTTTTCATGAGTGATGGACTATATTTTTTCTAATACAAATATCACATGAATTATCCAAATTGATTCAGATTAGAGACTTCCCTTTAAGAATAATATCGTCAACATAATGGTTTATACACAATAACTACATTCATACTTGAGTATCTACAATATATTCAATATTCTGAAGTGCTCAAGAAAACTTGTTCCTATTTCATGATTATATATGAAATACACAATAAAAAAAGATAGAATTATCTTCCTAATGTTGATTTTATATCATCTATTTAACCATCATAATATGAATTTTTATACCCCAATGACTATTGTTTAGAATTTTCATTGAACAACAAACTAAAAGACACTATTACCATGATATAGTGACTTATTCATTTTAGTTGTATGAAAGTGGATTTAATTGGTATTTCACTGAAACTGTAATTTCTAGAAAGTCGTAAAATCAATATCAAGTCCATTCATAATCAGGTATAATAGACCACTAATGATCTCTATATATTAAATGATAGTAATGACTATGATTTCAACAAATCATGATAGTTTCGTCTACTTTAATATAGAAGTCGTTATATTCTTGAAAGAATCCATATGAATGCTTATCAAACTGTCTTTAAAATATTTGTATTGAGAATTAAATGTTTCATTCCTTCATTGTTTAATGTTCAAACTGAGGAAAAATGTCATCCCATCAATCATATGTATTTTAAACTCCCTTTGGATGAATTTTTGGAATGGCATGCATTGAAGTCGATCACATCAACCATATATTATTTTATCAACATACAAGAAACCATCATCATTTTATTACTATCATTTTTGTCCATGAAATTTTATGGAACTCCACTATAACAAAAACTGTGATTCGTCAAAAACTAATCAATCCATGAATACCACACTTTTTGTTCTTGATTCATCCAATAAAGGGATTTCTTCAGCTGAAAAAATTGTAACTAAATTTGTGAATGATAAAACCATATGAATACACAATATAAATTTATTAATCTAGTACCTCATTATGAAATATTATCTAACATCCATATAGAAGACATTAAATTTATTTCTCACCATTGTGGCCAAGAATATGCTAATATTATCGGTACTAGTAACATGTAAAAATGTCTCATCAAGAATTATTTATTCAATATGTTAGATTTTATTTCCCACTAGTCATTTTTTGTTATAACATAAAAATATATCATTATTTAGTTTGTTCTAGAAGTCCCATTTTGTACTGAGGACATTATTATCTCCTAGAATTTGAACAATACCCTCTGTCTAATTCTTCTCAATTTTTCCAAGCTCCTAATTCAAAACTAGAACACAGTTTCCATATCCAGCTACTGCCTAAAAAAATTAAGATCTACATAATATAATAAATATTCCTTATAGAAAGACATCATTTTCCAAACTTTAACAACTATTTACTAATCACCAACCATTTTCTTATGGTGAGTTTTAGATCGAATGTTCATAATTCATGTAGATAAATTTGACTTTACCTGCTCGTCATTGATATCTTATTTTGAATTAGTATCATTCATTTCACCTCCCCTTAAGATTCATACATACTCAACTATATAATTAGGAAGAAAATAACTAGTATTTCGATGATTCTTGTCATTATCTACTATTGTGAAATCATTTCATTCAACATATTTTCCCAGAAATTTTTTGAAAAATATATATGAAATTATTTTTTCAGAATATCTAAATAATATACACACATCTCACTAAGATTCAAATTTATTATTTTTCATATTATTTATTATAAACACATAATTACAAGTATATAGAAGTATTTCAATGCTGTATTATTTCTATGTCATAGTTCATATACTGCATTATCTTTCTACAAACACAAATGATCACTGCTGGATATGTAGAATGATGATAAGACTAATTAATTCTATAATTTCTCACATATGACATTCCAAATAAGAAATAATATGTACATATTTTTTATGATATGATTTATCTTCTGAAACCATATAATATTTTAGGAGTTCTCACTACCATAACTTGATGACTTATTCCTTGATTCTAAAGATAATATTTGACTTGGATGATTATGAAAATAATACAATTATTAGTATAAAACATCAGAATCTTCTATGCAAGAATCATATTAATTTCCATATCATATTGTTTTATTCAAGTAAACACATCATACAAGTTTGAAATGATAAATATTCAGTTAATAATTTTGACATAGGCAATGAAAAATAATATAATAACACTTCCGACCATTGGATCTTAGTGAGATTGGTCAACAAAAATTTGTATACACCCATTAAAAAAGTCTAGTATAACATTGTTCTTTTCCCTCATACATGATTCTAATAATCATCACTTGTTTAAAATAGTTACACAAGTGAGGATTATTAAATGATATATTATAGATATTATGAGTGGTGTCACATTTGAACATATCTTCTAATGATGGTTGGAATATATGTCCCAACCATTTTTAAAAAAATATGTTTTCTTTATCTATATATATAATAAAGATATATTCTTATCAAATCAATAGTAATGTATTTCCCCTCATGAAATTTCCTAACAAAAACATTGTACACTATTTTCCCTTGGTGATGAAAATCATGTTTGTAAATATTATAGAATTACCTAGGATACATTGTCGACTAAAACTTTTAATTTGTGGTTGATACCTTCTAAAAACAAGTCATCGATGAATATCATATCATTTCCAATAAATATGAATTTTCCCTCAGAAAAAATATTTAGGCCTTCATCATTTCATAATTTTAAAACTCCATCCTTGTCATATTTGAAGGCCTGTAACAAGATATGTGTTTCTTGAAATATGGGATGTGCATACACAATCAATGATCCATACAACACAATGATATGATGCTTGAATGGAAGTCACTGCAACATTTTCCTACTTATCTATTTAATTTTTTATTCATTTCAATCATTTCTGGCATGTTTTGGTTTAATATTATTGATCTTATTTATAGTATGATGGTCTAACTAAATCATATAGAGAATAAAATTGATTTTATGGTTTAAAATCATTATCTGATACATTAAGATGATGTTTATAACTCTTTTTAGTCCACTTTAGAACATTACTTGGATTTTTGGGTGAGCAATAACATCCCAGGTGTCTGGATCATCAACCCAAGAAATAGCGACTAACAAAATCTTTCCCAGATCATTAAATATTATGTCTCCAACATTTGATTCTCATATTCCCTTAGGTGCCTTTGGTATATGAAGCATAATTTTGTAGAAGAATCTATCATTTAAAAACAATAACAACAAAAAATGTGTGTTATTATAAAATATTCCATAAGAGTTTCTTACATGGGTTATATGAATCTTTTGGTTCTGATTTTTAAAAAAATAAATTTTCAACCTCTGAGTGGGAACATTGGCTGTAACATCAAACAATATAGATTTCTATTTGTGATGATTCCCCATTCCATCTTTATCATATTGATATAAATGTTTATATTATCTTATTGGATGTCTATTCTCCACTGACATATTTTCTATCACCTCAGGGTTCTATATTTTTTCATTATATAGGGACATAATATTTTCTCCTGATACTTTATTTTTCTTCATAGGTAAATAGCTTCCTATTAATGTTAGTTGGTATGATTGGATTTATATTTCCATGTGTTAGTAAAACCATTTATTACGCTTTTCTATATTTCAACATTCTTCTTGTAATAAAAAACATTTTCATATTTACCTATAATTGAAGACTTGGGGTTTCAAATTTCTTCTATTAACTCATATATCTATTCTTTGTACTACTTTATAGGATGTTTGACATCATGGACCACTCTATTGGATTTATTTTTCATTTATTCTCCAAATATCTATCTATTAAATAGATGCGTAGAATTCGTCATGTATATCAAATCTTCCTTTAAAATCATGTTCATCCTTTTCACTTTCATCCATTAACTAAGAGATACCTGAATCTACCACCATAAAATTTTATTCATGTTCATTATAGTATTCTCTCTCTTCAAACTCAATTTATTGTGAAAATATTTTTTATTATGAAATAAAATTCTTCATTTTTGAGTAATTTTCTCTAAAATATTTTCCTACCTCCCACAAAGGATGTTGTATTCTTCATGGGAATTATTATATCATATCTTTTTTCAATTTGAATCTTCATTGTTCACCTTGATGTTTGATTTCCAAATTTTCTAAATCAAAAGGAAAAAATCAGGTGTTTACATTTGATCATTTCTTTTCCTCTTTGTGTTCTTGAGGATAAGAATAAAATGACCACATCAGTCCCATATTTTTCTTGAGAATATTTAATAAGTGCATTTTTCATGGATGTTAATTCCATATCGTTGGAATTACCTTCTTTTATGGACATAATGTTTTTATTTCTCATATAATTTGAGGTAATATTACTATTAAATCTCCCTTATGTTGGATACATTGGCTAATTATATTCCAGAAAAGTATCATTTAGATTAAACTAAACAATAACTATTTTCAAAATGTATTATTGAAATTTATATCTTTAAGAGTTTCTTTATGACCTCTCATTGCTGGTACAACAACATTTATATGATCAAATAACAAATATATAGACACATTATGGTGCATTTACATATCCTAATAATTTTGCATTGAAAAAATTGTATTTTTACTATAAATTCTGAATTACCCTCATAAATATTTTAAAAATTATCCAACCCTTAATTTTATGACTTATATAAAATCACATTCATATATATTTCATTATATAGTTATTCCATTAGAGTCAAAATGAATTTTTTTGGGGATCTCATTATAAAGAACAAATATCACCACTATTAGAAATAGCATCCATCTATATTATAAAGTCATTCATTTTAATAATCTAAAATATATTTTCATCAGATTATTCCATAATTAAAAGTATGTTCCTCTAAAGATTAGAATCCCACTAAAAATGGAAAACTCCATTGAAATCCTATAGAAAATAACACTAATAGTAACCATTCCCTCAAATAATAATTTTTATACCCCATAGGATAAATACACTAAGAGGGGGTGGGGGTGAATCTTGGTTTGAAATATTAAAACCAATTCCCCTTCAAAAGTTTTTTCATGAACAAGATATTCTATCACATTCCTATAACAATGTATGAGTCGAAATAACAGTATTCATGAGAATCTTAAACAAATCAAGTTTCACCCATAATGGGCTACATCCAATTAGTATACAATGGAAATGTTACTATGTACCAAATATATTAAATGAAAATACAAGAAAAATTTTCGGAGTTGACTTATAGTACATTCATGTATCGAAAAAATAATAATTTTAAAATTCATTGATCCTTGTAATAAAGTGGTCTCACTAATATTTCTGTTGATCATTATTTTCATCACATGAAAAAATAGATGTTAATCCTAATTTATTGAATCATTACCTTCCACATTCATCCAATTGATGAATAAAATATTACCACAGATTAACTTGAAAATTTTTCTCTATAATTTTGTGATGTTATTAGCTTTCCTTAACCTCACACATGAAATATTTTAACATTTCATAAATATATTTTTCTATCTCAAACACCATTAATTTCATAAATTTAACAACATTAATGACACGTAAATATGCCTTTTAATTATTTCTACTTTCAAAAAACATACTTATCCTCCACGAAGCTCACAACATTCATGAAGATCACAAAACGTTCGTGAAGATCACTACATTCATGAAGCTCAATTATCCTTTACAAATCTCAAAAATATCATGACGATTGTGTATCTCTTTCTAACTATATTTCTTTAAACAAATATATGATTTTTTTAAATTATTTTGGTATAAACAATCCTTCATGAGAAAACATCACAAATTTAGAGCCTTTTGGTTTTCATTAAGGCTATATTTATCAAATTATGAGGTAGAAGAATATTTGATGGTGTTTCCTCCATAATGAAATTAATATAACCTCAAAACTTATTATTCTAAATTCTAGCCATTCTTATTTTGAAATATCTCTATCTTCATGAAGCACACTACAAATTTTTTCATTCCTAATGATTCTCACAGTCATGGATATTTATTGTCTATAAATCACAAATTCAAGAACCATTAGACATTCACAAAACAATATTATTTTGTAAAGCTCAACATCTTAATTAGATGAAAATAATTATAAAACTATGAAATGACTATATGTCTAGAGAGTCAGTCCTATAAATAAATATTTCATGATTCATGTTCCATCCACTAAATTATTGAAACCAAAAAATAGGCAAACACTGGTAAATGATATTACATTATATAGAAATCTTCTTGTATGACATCTAAAGCTTCCATTACATTATCATAGAAATTTTAAAACATTACTAGTCAACAACCATGATGGAACTCCACAAAAAACCTTTTTCACCAACTTTTTTAATAAATATAATCCACTAAAGGCCTTATAATGTCTTCTTTAGTGATTTTCCCAATGTTGTGTTTTGGTATTTGGTGTATTACTTATAAAAAAGAATAATTCCATGACCATGGTCCCATTTAAAGGTAATGATTATAGGAATAATCCTTTCATATTATGATTTTAATGTATGACATTGTGTATTCTATCAATATAATTTCATTATTATTGATATCCATTTTTCCATTTAATATTATGGATATATAATGCTCCTAGTTTCATATTGATTATGGATTCATGTATTTTTCTTTATAAAACCATTATATCTATTCCTTTTTTATTACATTATTTAATTAGTTATATGTTTCTTATAATTTTCATTTTAGGTCACCCCATCTTAAATTTTTTATTTCCCCAGGTTATGTAGAATTTTCGTAAATATCACATGATTATATGGATAATATGTGTGAAATGATTTTTCAGAGACATTCAAGGCATTTCAGGAATAAATTATTTTCATTTGTGTTGAGAAAAAATCCACTAATAAAATGAACATGGGATTTATCAGATTATAGTGGGTCTAAATTCTATAGAGGTATAATCTACAATAATTCATTTTATACCTATGAGACACAATAATAGTTAATATTTTTTGTAAATAGGTTATGTGATATGTAGAATTTTATATCATATATCAATAAAATTATGTAATGTATATGACGGTGGACAATAAATCTGAGACTATATGTTTAAGTCATCACAATTTATAGCAATGGAATGGTTTATGTATTATTTGAGATTATAATGTTTGTTACGAATTGTTTATCGACTGATAGGTTAGATTAGATCATATGATCAAGGTAATAAATGAACCATATAGAAATGTATATGATTTAATAATAAATAAGTAGTGAAATTGTTTTTTAGACTAGTAAGACAATTTTGAATGAAAGAAAGTAATCAATTAAAGTAGAACCTCTTAATATTTTGTTAAAATATAGATTTGGTGATTTTTTCTTAACAACACATCCCAGTTTGGATACTGGAAAAAGGATAAGGCAATGTAATTTAATCCCCTTGTAGTAATAAAACTTATACGGGATGGTTGAGAATTTACCCAATTGACACAATAATGAATGATGAGCAGGATAAAGACTACAAACGTGGGTAGACACTCCCTGGGGATATTTTTTGATTAATAAAATTTTCATTATGAACAATTATTAAGGACTTAAGGATTTTTTTTAACTAATTAGTTTTGATAACCTAATTTACAAATGATTATGGACAGAAAAAGATAAAATGAGGGAGTCATAGTTTATTATATAAGTATTTTATGTTATAAAAAAAGTGGAACAAAGGAAGGCTTATTGAAAATAATTATTTCTTATAAATATTTTATATAATATCATAGTGCTTTTTGGTTTTTTAAATATTTATAACATGATAAAAATTATAAAGATATATTTATATATATCATAGAAATATTATTTCATATATCTGAATAAGACAGAATAATTAAATGTTTTATAATTATTGTATATGAAAGTGATGATTAAAAATGCGATATTCGTATTCTTACCTAAGAATGTGTGGAAGATATAATAATAGAAATTAATTATTATACATAGTGTTATCATCATTAGTTTGTGATAATTATTAATGATATCCTATTATTTTTTATTTTTTATTGAGGATTGTATGAAACATATAAGAATCATTCATCTGTACATTTTTAACAGTGGTTTTAAATAATATACTAAATGGTATCAATAACTGTAGTAAATTAATTAATGATAAAATTTTATTTTTAGATATTATTATTTAAGAACACATAATTTAAGGAGAAATTTTATTTTGGTATATGTTTGATGATGAAAAAGAAGAGTGATGTGTTAATTTAAAAATTTATGTTATCTAATAGAAATATCCATGGGAATGATGAAAATAAATTTTTAGTGCCAATATAATTTTTGATATTTAATATTTAGTGACTATTCTTCCAAATTATGAATTAGTGGTTCATAAAAATTGAGATCTAATGATATATTTATTTCTGGAGGAATATATGACCTCATTGTTGTTTAATGACAAGGAGATACAATTTTTCTGTGGAAAAGGTATGTTAATGAGAATATATGATGATTGTATATACATACATGGATATATTGTTGTCAGAATGTTAAATTTAATTTGGTGAAGGATAAGTGGGATTTATAAAGCATATATTTCTATGATTATAGGGATTATATTATTTTAATATAGATTTTACATATTGGGATATATTTTTTAGGTTAATTTTAATACGTATAGGAGAGAAAAAATAAATGATACCTTGGCTGAACCAAGATTGATATGTGTTAATCTTTGACATGTGATTAAATTCGATATGTTTAGTGATAAATGTCATTAGACTCATATGTGTATGGAAATGAGTGATTATATAAATAAAAAACTCCAATGGTAAAATTATAATATAAATATTATTTAGTGTTTTGGGATGTTATTCATTTTCGATCAAATTTTAATTACCTTTTTAAAATTCTATGTGAAATTTTTAATGGTTTTTATCTCTCCAGATAATTTTATTAATGTAATTTTTTATTTAAATATATATCATTCCGCATTTCAACTAATGCAATTAAAATCTAGTAGATTATGATTAATTATAGATTATCTAAAAAATTTACCTTTATCATATGATTCAAATTCTAATAATAAAATTTATTCATGGGGAAGTAATGTAACTACCTAAAATTATGAATGCCTTTAAATAACTAAATGTGCATGATAACATGTTTTTCACCAAACACGAGACATAAATTATCCACACCACATTAGAAAAAAATATGAATTTGGCCTAATATGGGAAATAACTAATAATAAATAACAATATAAATTGAATTGTTTATTTGATATAATTTTTAAATGGGTATTACCAATAAATGTAGTTTAATTTATATTTTTTTCCTAATATAAAAATTAAATAAAATTTTTTTAGAATATTTAATATTTTATATAAACATCATTTAAAAATTCGACAAAGAAAATTTAATTATTATAAATGTAATGAATTTTATTTTGAAATGATGATTTGATTATAAAAATACAGAATTTACGATTATTATAATTTCAATTATTCAATCACTATGTAATCCTAAAGTAGAAAGTTAAAAAATAATTAATGTAATTGAATATGAAATTAAGGTATAACATTTTGAATTTTTAAATATTCTATATACACTGAAAATATTTGAAAATATTGTTAGTAGTAAAGTAAAATGTTTCTTTTATATAGAAAATATTTTTGGACACTACCTTAAATTAAGTAGTTTCATGGTTTTCTTCAATTTTGTATTAACATGGAAGAATAATAATATTATTAAATTTATAATAACTCGATTTTATGTCATAAAAATAAATAACCATGATAATTTTATCTTATATAATAGTTGAATATATATATATATTTTTATTAAAAAAAATATTTTACAGAATTTACTATGATTATATTAAAATTATTTTTTTGGGATTAGTAAATTTCATTTTGTAAATTTTTTCCTAATTTAAAAAATAAGAATAACATAATGGAATGATTAAGTGTTTTTTAATATTTATTATTAAATTAAAAAATTATGTATATCAGAAAAACTAAAATGGGTAAATTGAGATTAACAATGCGTTAATGTCTTAAAACATTTAATATAATTCCTATAACTAATTGTATTAATTTTTATATTATAAAATATGAGTTCCCTTCAAATGTCTTTCATTTCACAAGGATTGATACTTTAATAGTGTCCTTACAATATTTAATATTTATGTGTTATACACAAAACTACTATTCAATCCCCTTCTAAAAGGTTAATATCTAAACCAATTCAATAAATATCTATAATAATAATTTCTCTAACATATTCATCCATTTTAATGTTCCTATAAACATCTACCATCAACATAGTCCCCATTTCACTCATAATTAACCCAATCCATTCAAATTCAAAGAGACATTCATGGAAAATATAATTCCTCTATGAAAGTGACACCCCCCTCATATATTTTTTTATCACACTCATGCAAATATTTTATAACCACAATGAAATAAAGATTACTTTAGTATCATTATTTATGTTACTCTATTTCATTTTATGGCCAAGATGATTAAATATGTGTTTTGTTAGTCGATGATGCCGTGGCGATTCATGGATAATTTTTAGGGAATTATATAATGACATTGGATTCCATTACTCATACATTCTACTCTTGATTGTGATGCGTGTAGAACGTTTAGTAATTTCGACGACATGTTTTAATGGTGACACATTATTTATTATAACAGTATGAAATTTTTTTAGGGCCATGAAATATAAAATTATTAGACTTCTGAATTCTGTTGATATAAATATAATTCAAATATTATTATTCTTCAAGAAGTGTTTTGAAATGGAAGAGTTAAAAAAAGACAATGAATAATATTATTTTTCATAAGGATTTGTATAATGATTAGTTTTATAAATTATATATATATATTTATTCTATGTATTTGATATTAGGCCGTTATAAAAAATTTTCCAAACATTACATGTCACAAGGGTCAACCCATAACAACCCATGTGAGACTTAAGGGTGAACCACATTAGACATCCAGCCAATGGAGCCTCTATGATTCTATAATAGTGTTTTTGGATTCATAATACATGTTAGAGTTCACATAGTAGTGCACACGTAGGTAGATTGATTCAACTAGACCCCATGTATATGTATTAATGATTACCTGGGTTTCGTATCAAATGAACAGTAGAGACTGTATTACATAATTTTTCATGCCCAAATGAGGTGATATCTGAAAAAGGATAGAAATTTATGGAGCACATTTCATGCACATTTCATGCACATTAATATGTTCCAATTATATCACAGTTTTATTATCCATGTGATGCATTCCATCTGATCACCTTGAATCATCTTCATTAACCACCTAGCATTTGATATACCTAAACATTCTCAAGAAATTGGAAATTTATTCTATCCATGATTATGACCATCTAGGAAAATAATACTAAAGGAAGGAGGTACTAGTGATCGATCAAACGCCATGTATGCAATCTGTGTTTTACATTCAAGTAATCATTCAATTAAAAAGTCATTTTTGAATGAAAACATCATAACAAAACGAAGTCCGTGACTTTTATATACAATTTAATTATAGAGATTTAATGAAATAAAAAATTATGTGTTATGTATAGAATATATATTATGTGAAAATAAATATTCACTTAATGAGAGACACCATCATTATTAGATTGTATTTAATAAATATTAAATGATTTTGTTAAGAAAAAATACATAAAAAACATTATATACATATATTTGAATAAAAATATTTATTTAGAATTAAAATATGAGTTGAGGTAATATGTATATTCCTATAAAAGGAGAAGTAGTGAGCTGAGGAGATGTGCTTTCATTACTCTCTTGAGGGAGATCTTGTATTTTAGATATATAAACATACCTAAAAAATCCTCATACATTAATATGACAAAAAGCTAAATAATATTGACTTGAGATCCTTCCAATCATGGGTTTCATGAAGAAATTTTGTAGTGAATTATTTTATCCAAACTCATCGTGTTATGTGCAAGAGGAGGCTCATGAAACTATTTCTCATTTGCGAGGAAATAAGATAATGCATGAACATGTGTGTAAGGAATGGATAATTATCAATAAATATATATAAAAATGAATTTTGGCTATACATAATATCACTATGTTATGTGATTTGAGATCACTATAATAACTGATACCTATATACTACATGAGGATAATTATCTATAATGTTTTTGGAGTGCGTACATAGACAATTCTATGTATGAAGACATCTTATGCCACCAGGAATATAACTATGAGTGTGAAGAAACATAAGAAGAAGTTAATTTTAGTGAATGCATTCTTTCATTAATATGTGAATTAACAATAATTTTAGTATACAATATTACATATTTATATTATATATAATATTGGGAAAGAAATAATTAAGGCTTTCTATTGATGAAAACCTCAAATTATAATTCAAGGAAATCATATGTTCAAGTGTTTATAAACACTTTCCTTAAACATATTTGAATAAAAAAATTAGATGATTCAAACAATTAAGACAATATTCTCCATTGATAAATCATGTGCATTAATTACCCCCATCTGATTGGGGCATAAAATTCATTTGAAGGCTAACCAATTTCCTGAGAATGAATTTCACAAATGATACTTCCAAATTTCAAGTGATTAGAATTATTTATAATGATTTATAGAATTGACCTATGGTTGATGAAGTTACGTGAAGTGTATATGATAAATTTTGATCTAAAATGATCATGGTGGAAGATCAAGATATCATCCTTCAGTGGGACTCTTGAGTAGGCCAGTGTGGATTCTAGTAACACTATTTGATGTAATATAATGATCTAAATGTTTGGATTCAAGAGATATGAAAAAATTCGATTCTCTATCAGCCATTGGAATTGATAATACGATTATTGTGGATAATCTATGATTGTGGGTATAAAAAACATGTAAAATATTATTTAAATATATTTAACCACATAAATCATGTTTTTTATAATCTCTATTAATACTAATACACACAAGGTTCGATTTGGAGATAACATAGAGTTAATCAAGAACCATAAAAAAATATATGTGTCTGAATTAAAAAGTAATAGAATTCAATAAATGAGTGTTCCACTAATTAACCCCATCTCAGTATCACCAAATATGACATGGGGGTATAAAAATTAGTATATTTATATACTTTAAATTAATTACTACCCTTATTTTCTCATTGGAATGCATTTATAAAAATACTGCAATTTCAGTCATTTGTGTGCATGGACTACCACGTCCGTTGATAAACATTTTTTTATTTTTATTCTTATTTATTTTATTTATCCGAACATCATAAAATATAATTATCCTTGACAAATACATAAAAATAATTCCATTTATATTATACTATATTTATATTATTTCCAAAAAAAGCCACCTTAACCATACTAACACATAAAGTCAAAGCATGTGATGTTTTGGTCGGTTAAACAACCTAGAAGAATATTCCATTATAATACAATCATGGATGAATATGAAAATTTAAATAGTTATAATTCTAGATGAACATAAGTATTATTTCATGGTTTTTTAAATGTTATATATGTTATATATTATAGTATTAATTATTTTTCTTTGAACTAATAAAATACCATAAAAAGTCATTATCAATTAAATTTTCACTTTAACAAAACAATTATGGAATGAAATAAGAAAAATCTAAATATATATAAGTCTTATGTTATTAAATATTTAATTAAAATTTATTAATAAACTATGTATCAAATAAAGGATAATTCTTTAAATTTTTTTAAACAGATGCTAAAATTTTATAGTCATTAACAGCAGATGATGAAAATTCATTATAAATAAATAATGTAAACATGATAAAAAATTATAATATAGTAATATTTTGGAATACATTTTATAAATTCTTTTAGTCAGATAGATATATTTTTTTTAATATTTGTTAAAATATTAATTTTTTCAAGAAATGTTGTATGTGTATTCTTATCAGTTTTACTTCAATTTCAAAGGTATTGTATGTATGCATATATTTTAAATTTGAAGGTATGTAATCTTACGATATTTATATTTTATCATGATGTAATTTTCTATCATGGTATATTAATATAAATAATTTCTGTTACTTCCCAAGGGTTTTGTATTGAAAAGTTACTAAACTGAAATGGATTTGTTTCATCACAAATTTTTTAATTAGAGAAAAATATTATATTATTGACCTAGTTTAAAAAAATAATATAGATAATTCATATTTTGATATAAAATCCTTAATTATATTTTAATTATTTTATTTGAAGTTCAATTACAATCCCTTTTTTCCAATAAGTTTTTTTGAAGTGTTACTGAATTCGTTAAATTTATCCAGTTTTCAAATATAATTATTTAATACATGTTACATGTTAAGAATAATATTTTTATTTTATTCAGAATTAAATACACATTGATATGTTTTATAATAATCATTATATTTCAGTAGATATATTTTTCCAAAATATGAACCCTTATTAAGGTGTCTATTTTTAATTTGGTTCACCATATGAATGATTTTTTTGTATCTAAAATCAATATCATTGTTCTAAAATGTCTTATCTTGAACATTTTTCTTCCCTTTAAGGGTTATACCACCAAAATATTTTTTGATATATAATAATAGTCTTTGATAAAATGAGGTTTTTAAATATATAAATATTTATTATTCTTTTAGCAATGTTGTATTTCAAAATATGAAATTTAAGAGTATTAAAAATGTCCACTTCAAAATAAAATGAATTTTATCATAATTTATTTTAGGAAAAAATATATCAATTTTTTAGGATATAATCATTGAGTTTATTTTAATCATAAATGTATTCAATGAGTTTCAATTTTACCTTTTAAAACAGACCTATGGAAGTGACACATTACTAACTTTTTTATGTTAATGTGAAACATGTTTTTTATAATATTAGTTTTTATTTCCTAGTCATTTATATTGTTTTTACAACAAATTACATTACATAATATTTTATATGTTATCATTTTTATAATGTAATATATATGTTATCATTTGGGGTAAATGAACTCAAAAAAATCCAGTTCCTAATACCTATTTGTGTTGTATAGTTCATTTACTTATTTATGGCCACTTTTCACCTTCGTCAATATATTTATTGGATTCATTTGTTACACTATATATATATTATTTATAATCCATCCACTTTATTAATACAAATCGTTTATGACCTTGTAATAAATTATATTCTTATGGGAAATGTATTGGTGTGCATTAAATTGTAATTCTAATATGTAACTTTATTGGTAAAATGAATATAAAATATTTGACAATCCAAATTATTTTTCGACATAGGTTATGATCATGTTATACATTTTATTATCATTGGTAGTAGTATTGAAATTCTTTATATTTTTATTAAAATTCATAATGTTATTAAAATATTAACTATTTAAGGTTTTACCATAGAAATCTATGTTCTAGATGGTTGCTGATTATAAAATCTAATTTATACACAGTGGGAGGTGTATTAGAATTCATGATGATTACTAGATACTAAATTATGTTTAATTTTTTTTATTTCCATATTTGTTATTATATGTATAAGTATGTCTCGTTGGGTAGGATGTTCCACATGGAATTATTTTATTGGTCATAATGACCTTGTTGGTTACTGTGTTATAGATAATACAGTTATCAAAGGTTCATGAAAAAATATATATCTATGATGTATTGATAGGTCACATGTGAAGAAATAGGTTTGGGTATTTGGTGTATGAATAAATAAATTAACAAATATGTCTTGAATTGGGTCTCCGTGTCATTTGAAATATATCTTCATGAGGCATTGAAATTATGTTCGTAATGTCTGAAATTATGAATTCTATAAGTATAAAATTTGTGTAATTGATATCAATGTTTTCATTTATTTACATTCATATATCTTGCTCCCATTTTTCACTTTGATTATGTATTCTTGTTGATTAATTATTCCATTATAAATATTTATTCCATAACTATAATAGTTTTTATTTCAATAATATGTTTCCCTTATTGTGTGTTTTATCTCACACCTTGTTATATATTTCATTTCCCTATGGTGTGGAAAAATGTAAAATTCAATTAATGTTTTGAATGATAACACAAGTTACTTATTTTATGGGTGATTTAGATGAATTTACATGAATTAGGTGTTATGAATAGAATGTAAAATTTTCCACTTATAAAAAGAACATCAGATTTAGTAGTTATTATTTTGTCCTAATTCTCTAGTGATTTGAACCTAAATAAACCCTTAGATATAATAGGTTCCATAATTTTAATTTTTTTGATATTAAGGATTATTATATCTATGAATTTATAAATCAAATAAAATATTACATGTAAATTAAATTTCAAAAAACACCGGATCTAGAAGTTTGGGTTTGGTGAATCACATGAATCTGAAGAATCTATAAATAGTATATAAAATTTCCCATTTCTTACCATCCCCAAATATGAATATATTAAATAGTTTTACATCATTGTGCATCTAGGGTTTATATATAAATTCCAAATGTGTACATCATCTAGTAACACCCCCTGAATTAATGTATAAATAAACAAATAACCTTATTCCAAATTCAAACAAAACATAATTATCAATAAATTCAATTAATATCTTCGAATTTTCTATGTCAATACTCATTTGAAAATCATATTAACCAAACATGTATTTCTCAATGTTTTATAATTTATATTATTTTCATGGAAAATTAATGATGGATCCCCTTTCCAAAAATTTACCATTTCAATTTTTACTATAATCCTAAATTTAGGATCCTTAATAATCCCCATACTGATCATTACTCCACAAGATCAATTACTCAATACAACAATAAATTTTTTTTCCTTCCCAGGGTGGCAATTAATTGTGAAATCATAGCCCTTGGGAAACACCACCCATATTATGTTATCCAAATTTAGCTCCATATGAGAGAAATTATACAATAATAAATATATATATATTGATATATCAAATCATTATCTGTAGATATTGTGGCTCCACAACATTAATTAAATGATTAATATTTTCAACTCTAGGCCATGAGCATGATAGATCTATTCATGGACAAGAAATTTCCACGAATCATTTGAGAGAACCCATTTATTCTAAATATGGGAACAACCCAAGACATTCATATAGGTATTAATACAGATTATAATTACTCCATTTCTTAACTGTCAATTTAAAACCTCTAAACTATAAAATATTCTATTCATCTATTAAAAATATTCTTCACATTACCTTGACCATGTGCATTTAAACCATCTTAATTTTAACATGGTTAACATGTTGGATAGTTGGGAAACTTTTTATAAAAACTAATAAAAATAATCTTCTAAAGAAGTTAAATTATTGTTCACAATTATATTCCATAGTGAAAATAATTCATTAACTAAAATATTATCAGTGATCTATAAATATTAATTCCATAAATGGGAGAATTGTGGACAAGAAAATAAACATCATTGAGCTAAAACCCAATCCTACAAAATTCTCAATATGTTTTCTTTTCTCTGAGGTACATAAGAAATATTCATAGATTCTATTGATACACATTATTTTTTTATAGTTTATCAAAATAACAATAAATAATACCACAAAAAAATTTCTAATATAATCATTTGAAACTGTATTAACTAGATTCATAAAATCATTAGGTTAATCAGTCTATTTTAAGGGAATTCCCATAAAATCATATTGTACATGTCTCATATGAAATTCAAAATTTTGTATATCCTTAATATTCACCATTAAAAAATGATAAAAACTGTCTATATCAATATTTAAAAAAGATGGAGCCCCATAATTTTATCAAATAAATCATAAATTCATGGTAGAGGATACTTATTCTTTATATTAATGTAACTGAACTCCCTATACTCAATACAAATTAATGTAGAAACAATATTATATTTAAATAATAAAATAGTATCTCTACATGGGGAATTATATGGTTTATAAATCCCCCATAAAAAACTAAAATAGATTTTTTTAGCTCTTATAAGTGAAATAGTTAAATTTTATACATATTTATAGATATCAATCACAAATTAGGAATTATATCAATGAAACAATAATTTTTATACCCAGGTGGATGAAAATGTAATTAATTTTAAAATACATCCATGTTATTTTGAATAATTTGTACGTCATCTATATTTATGATGTAAATTCCAACTATAGATATTTTTTATCTTCATATTATCCATCAATTTCAATAAAGTGTTTCACTTGAGTTGGTACAAGTCCCGTAATTAAATTTTTATTAAGACTTACTTTTGTGGGAAAAAGTGGGAAACCAGCAAGACAACTACACATTAATCACAAATATAGAAAACAGAACTATAGGAGACCAACTTGAAAATATTGGACCCAACTGCCCTGAATAATTTCTTGGACATGTTGCTTACCTTTTTTCCGGGCTCGTCGCTGATAATCACTTTGAAATGAGAGGACAACTTGTCCCAAATATGTAAGAACTCTTCCACTGTAATCTTCTTTTCATTGTAGACTCTGGTCAAAATTAAATGTTGTTTGTCGATCCAAGCGGTATGCTTCTTGCATACACCCAATTGAACTGGTCTTCCATTCATCCTTTTTACATCCTCCTCTGAGGGCTGAATGAGTAGAACCCCCTCCAATATCTCTTCCTCAAAAGACATGAGGAGGTCCCATGAGTTTTCTTCAGCTGCGAAATCCTCCCCTCATGCTGTTGAAGGTTCTCCCTTCCTGATCACCAAAGGATCCACCGATCTACTAACCTGACTTTCATCTCTGCGGAAGAAAGTCCAACCTCTGAAGTAGTCCGCTTGTGGGTATTACATGAAACCGAAACCCCATCATTATTAAAGAGGGAAACCCCTCGAATAGTATCTATGCCATTGAATTTGGCCTTGCTAGCCGATCTATTAACTATAGTCTTTAAGTTTCCCGAATAATCTTTGCATGGTCTTGACTTCTTCCCAACCTTGGGACCCAAAAGGCTTCTTGTTAGGAGGTTTCCTTGTTTCCCTTTCCTTAAACCAAATCGAACCAATTCCTCTTGAACATAGAGTTCACTAGTCTGAGAGACCCCCTCTTGGTCCCTTGAGGCCCCATCTTGGTCACTCAATTTCTCCTCCTCTGAGTGTCTACTCCCAACCTGCTTACGTTTCCACCTAGGAATGACCATTTTCCATACTTTGGGGTCTTAATTTTCTTTCCCTACCTCCTCCAATAGAGAAAACCGATTATGCACCTCAGTCAGCTTTGAAACCTTGTGAAGAAGGGCCACCTGAGACATTGTCTCATAAAAATTAGGAATATGAGACTCCATTAGCACCCTAAAATCAGCCTGGGAAACAGTACCTCTATGTTCTAAAAGTTGTCCAATCCTCTAGCCACCCCTTCCAACCATAACTTCCTCAGCAAAGGATGACGGTGACTGACCTCAACCAAGCTGAAATAAAACCCAGTTTCCAGCACCAACACATCCTTAGGCCAAGGACTCTCGAACAGGTCCTTCCATCAAGTCCCCATTTAGCAAATCAGCTTCACCTGTATTCTCATTGCCACATGGAGGAATACCCACTGCATCCACCACATGATCACCACAAAGACTGGCCAATTGAAGATCATGTTTCAACCTGACAAACACATCACTGAACTTTGTTTCAGGAGGTGGCATGCTTAAAAGCTTTTTCATCACTGGTATACCCAGAGCAGGATCAGAATCCATGATATCCTACACCCCAATGTGCCTCCCATGTTTAGCGTGACGACAAAGAGCATCCCCATGACCCAACCGAAGACATATCGAGCAGCGATCAACCCAGGATTCAAAAACAACATCTTGCCTGCATCGGAACTCCTCAAAACCCATGGTCCAAACCCACTCATCTGGTGACCTTGAAATATCCTCCTCAACAATGATCCTCAGATTAATCGGTTGGAACACCGAAGAAGTTCGACTATCTGAATAGATGTAATGACCCACTATACTTCCTAAAAATCGAATAATCGTGGGGTTTTGAGAAGGTAGATGAAGTTGAGGGAAACTAACCCATGTTTCTACGAGGGGTGAATCCCGGTTCATATAGAGATCGTACGACCATCGGAAGATGAAAAATTTACATCTGATGCATCTGCGAGGAGCCCTTCACCACGTGTGAATCAGGTCCTCTTTTGAAGTGAAGTGAATCATCTGATGACATTTATCGTGGATACCCACGACAGCGCGGTCACGTAAACCCCAATTATCGAATAAAAATCAAGAAAAATCATCCACTGAGGGTCTTTGATGACTAAATTGAGCCATAAGGGTTAGATTTAGGAGACTCGATGCTTCAGAGAACATGGGGTAGAAATCGAGAGCTGAGGATAACCAAAATGAAATTCAATAACATTATGGAAAAGAAAGATCACCAGGAAATTAGGGGGGTTAGTAGTGTTGGGAAAATGGGAAAGGGGGATCTTCAGATCTGGATGTGGCAAAGTCTGGCCATCTTCCCCCTTCCTCCTCTGAGAAGGGGGGGGGGGAATTCTTCGACGGACATCACCGCCGGCCAGAGATATCATCATCCTCGACCATCGTTAGAGCTCCTGGATCCTCCTCAACACAAATATTAGTTGGTACTAGAAAATACTAGGTAGGTTATTTTTCTCTATTGAAAAAATGTATTCTATACCTCCTTCATAAATAGTTATCTCATTCTCTGTGGAATAATTTATTTCCTTTTAAATTAACATTCAATCCACAAATAAAATAAAGTCATAATAAACCATTAGTAAAAATAATTTATCAATGGAATATATATCCATCTTAATAATGAATTCTTAGTAAATCACAATTTCAAGAATAGTACTATTTGGTGAATAAATTGAAAAGTCATTTTCGCAGAGTATTAGTAAATGATTTATTTTTTTCATTAGTAATTCAGGATACTAAGTAGTGCATATATATAGAATAAAAAATGTATCCTATAAAATTGATTTTAATTTCAATTCACCTACTATAACTAGATTTGGGATACCAGCCCCTACTATAGGTATCTCATACAATTGTCATTATAATTTATAATTATGAAGGTCAATTCCCTTCACATTTTTGAATTGGTATGACTTTTTTCTTATATACTTAAAGATAGAAAATTTATCAATATAAATTTATACCTTATATATTAATTAATGATAGTGATTTATCTTTTCTATATTTATGAAAAAAACACGTATTCCTGTAAATATGTTCATTCCACATATAATTATATTATTATTTAATGTGGGAAATTCAGCTCTTCATTTTTCCCCTCTATTTTTTTCCATTTTTCAAAGAAGGCATCTTCATCAAATAAGTTCATTTGATCAAGTAAGTAATATAAAACTAAAGTTCCAAAATAATATGAAATAAAACTATATCATCATATAATGAAAATTTATATGATATTATCATCCTTTGAAGGATCAAATTTTCCCCTAAAAATATAAAAATTTAATTCTTTTATACATACAGATTCCGTAGTTTGTCGATTTGACATCATGATGGTAGCCTTCTAATGAAAATTATTTTACTCCTCATTCTATTGGAGATATATTAATCTCAATTCTATTTTAGACCATTCCCCATGACTAAATTATATTTCATAGAACATATCCTTAAAATTTATCCTTACGATGAGATCCATCCTAACATACTTTTTTGTGTTCTCAATTTATGATGACAATTTTTCGTTATCTCCATCCAAAACATATACTAAATTGATAATATATTATCTTTCACTAATTTTTAAAGAAATAATTTATTATAGGGACAAGATCTATTTCCCAAAAAGAAATGGATTAGTTTTTCACTCAATGGTGTAGGTATTCATTTCATATGTTTTTCACCATAGTTACCCCATGTTATGGATAATTAGATTGCTTTATGTGGGTGAGGATATTTTTTATAACAAGGTATAACATACCTAATATTTACATGATCTAGTTAGCTCAAACCCTAACATTAATAACTTTTCCACGAGGAATATCCTAGTATTGGAGACAGGTGATGATTTGGTTCAAATACAAATTTTCTATATCATTATCTAAAAACAGGAATAAACATAATCATGTAAATATATTTAATTATAAAATAGAATTACTATTATGTTTTTAAGGATGAAATAATTAAACATTCATGGGTTTTCTATATTATTAGTGATATCTTATTAGATTAATCTAAATCTAGTTTCTACGGATTCAAATAGACTTCTTGTGATACCAAATATAACAACATGGTATCTAGAAACATAGAGGACATTATTATATTACATCAGTGGTCTATAAAAATGGATTTCATGAAGAATAATATTTCTTTGTATTCATTTAATACTACATAATTTCATATTTTTAACATTACATATTAGAACATAAAATATTTCATAAAAAATCGCACAAAAAATATTATATATTTTGGATGATCCTTTTATGTTTTATAGAGTTCAATTAATAGATTTTCATGGAATGGAAATACTATGGGTGACATTATATTCTCATTAATGAGTAGCATACAATAAAATATATCATAGAATAAATATTTAATAAATTGTGTGAAAGACCTAAATTAATAAAAAAAATTCAGGATCAAATTAAATTGACATAATACTATATCCATGACAAATAAAAAATATAGATATTTTATAATTATATTATAATAATGAATCAAATAATTATAAACATTAAAAAATGTTTTTAATGCCATGTTCTATGTAATCATATGTAATAAGGTATCCATAGTTCCACTACCCAAACTAGTTAGTCACACGAATCATAGCAACGAATATTGGAAACTTATATATTATACCGCACTCACTATTAATTAATTCTAATTAATATAACATATTAATAAGTGAAGATAATATATTATAAAAAATAAAATCAAATTAGTAATAAATAAATAGTCATATTGAAATAAAAACTAAATGAATTACCAATATTTATATATTATTCAACGTAACAATCATTTAAAATAATCCATTACAGAGAGGTGGAATATTGTTATCGGAATAATCACCATAATAAATAAATTAAATAATTGGTATTTCAATGAGAATATCCTGTAATAAATAGATAAACAATGTAAAATTCTTAATGAGATAGGAAGTATTATTCTCAAAGAAAAAATAAGACAATGAGGTAGGGATGTTATATTCAAATTTTGGCTTATCAATATAAGATAGTAACAAATTTTGGTAGTATGCAATGGTATGATACGTGAGATATGGCATGTAAATCCTTCATTTTGTTTTTAAGGGGTGTGTCGATTATCAAAATGATATCACCCAATAGTTTCTAGTTAGGTGTTTAGTCATAGGACTAGTCATCATGTACAGATCAAATATTGAGAATATACTCAAATAGTTTTTCAATGGTATATAAACCAATGGAAATTTTTGTAATACCTATATTCACATGATAATATCAAGATATAGATGAAATATCTATGAAAACCGACACCGATAGACACACATATTGTTGTCCAAAATAGTGAATTATACATATTATATTATATTTTGGTATCATTTGATTAAAAACCAATAGATTGATATTATTTATAAGTAATAAACAATACCATTAAAAATAAGAAAATTATTATATGATATTATAATGTGCATTAATTTTAATATACAGTAGAAACAATTGTGTATTACATAGTCATCTCTCTTATAAATGAAATTCTATATAATGAACCATCACTATTAATCCCACTTAGCAGAATGTGACCAAATATCCAGAGAATAATATATATATTAATAACTAATTTTATTAACCAATTCATACTTATAACCATGTTCAATTAGTATATATAGTCACTCTCTATATATAAAATACTTATATATTATATATTTTTGTCATCTGGTAGGAGTAGTCATGATCCATTTGAAAAAATTAGTAATTGTGATATTTTTCTTCATTTATCATCCAATGTTGAGTATTTCCAAATCATAAAATGTACACAATTGATGCATTTTTTTATAATGTGGAAATTTCATTCTATGGCATTTTTGGTCGTTATCATTACAGTTGAAATTAATGATTTTCATATTGTAGTGGGTTATAACTAATAGGCCTTTGTATATTAAAGAATGAGTTTAATATTATTGGTACCATTACAAAAGTAATATAAAATATTTTTTTTCATATTTATATTGTATGTTAATATAAATTAAATACCTATAGTCATCCATTATATAAATTTATATGATTGTTTATGTAGGTGGCTAAACCATCCTATACAAAAATATTCCATAAATAATGGATATTATGTAGTGATTTACATTTAATATTATTATAATATAATTCTAATGAAAATATTTAATTATTATAAATGTGAAATATCAAAATTTGAAATAAATAAAATATTATGTTAACATATTTGATGTTATTATATAATTGAGAGAAATATTGTTTTCCTCATAATATTCTTTTTTAGAAGAATAAAATCACCATGATAGTTGATTTCTCATATTGTTAACATGTTTTAAATTAATTCATCATAGAGAAATTTCAATTTCCTAGAAAAATATTGAATCATTAAAACCATTCTCATGGACGTCTATTAAATTTGATGATGTAATGTAAAAAATTAAAATCCATTGTTCCATATAGGGGGTACTCTACACGTACAAATGGTTGATAAATTCATTTTCCACAGAAGGGGAGATATGTGTATTATAAGATATAATTTCAGGATCAAATAATGTAATATATATCTTAAATATTTGAGAAATTAAATTTTGAAATCATACATGTATGGTGGTTTTGGAAAAGAAAACATGACTTGTTTTGGGGATGGTAGTCCAGAAACACGTGTATATTGACCTTGTTCTGGTCAAGGAAAATGGAGATTTACGTTTAAAAGTTTTTATACACATAATAATGACACTAGTTTTTCATATATAACATATTTTATTAAATAATAATGAATAATATTTTTTAAATTTTCTTATAAAAATTAAAATTAATTAAAGGAAATTAGAGCTCAAATTTAGGGATTGGGAATTCCCCTAAAGGAATATATGGGAAGGGAGTGTTCAATATAATATTTTATAAACATTGGAATTATAGGATTAAATATGAATTTAGGGGAATTAATAAAGATATAATTTTATGATCAAAACAAATTTTTGTGTTGTATTTAATGGGTGGTGAGATACCCCTATTATAAGTGGGGATAATGATATTTTTAAAATATTTTAACTTTATACAAAGTTGGAACATGTTTCACAAGTCATGTGGATCCAAAAAAAAATTAATTCAGTGGGGGTTGATATGAGGAATATCATGGCTTATAATTCATTTTAAAAGATGTTATGAATTTTTTTATAAATCTTATTCCCATATAATTTTCACTTTAACAAATTTTGGGTTTACAATGGTAACTAGTTTTTACATAAATAATTTATATTTAATAAATAATAATTAAAATTAAATTACTAAATAATTTGAATTTAATGATTTCAAATATGGTATTAATTATTCTACACAAAATTTCAATGTGTGAGAAGAAAAATTATATAATTAGCGCATGTAACTCATAAAAACATTAATTTTAGTATAAGTATATTTTTTTGTTCATATTTATGTTTAAGGTAAAGTATAAATTGTTTTATAATAAATTATATAAATGGTAATATTAAAAAGACTATTAATGTGGACTTGAATGAAATACAAATTTACATCTACTAAAAATATATTTATTTTAAAAAACATTGAAAGGTTCTTTTATTTGAAACTTTTCCTTATATTTATAAAATTTTAATCATAGTTTTTATAAATATCGAATAGTATTTGAATTGTTTAGTTATAATAAATAAAATAATATTTTTCAGTTATTTGGATATACAAATTTATATTCCCTTATCATATAATAATAAAGTGATAAGAGATTAGATTTTGAAAAAAATATAGTATTTTTCACAGTTCACCAAGAAATTTACAAGTTTAGAAAAACCATAAAAATTAATATATTAAAAAATTGACAATATAAATAAATAACTGAATGTAATTTTTTAAAATTAAAATTAAAATGTATAAATTTAATTGTTTGAGTATGTATGTATCTTTAGGAATTATATTATGTTATTTATTTGGATTTTACTATCTAACATATATATTTTGTTTCAGGTATTACAATTAATAATAACTAATTCATATTATTTCCTATTTAGATGTAAGAATAATGACTTATAAATTTTTGAAATGAAATACTAAAATCACAATGATAACAATGATGTTATTTTGGGATGATAAACTTGAAACATCCTTTTAAGATTTGATGAATTCATTAGCCACAATACCTTTTTTAATTTTACTTGAGTCATGTTATTAAATTGAGGTTTATCAAAACTCATCTAGTATATTCTTTGATTGTATGTTTATAAAGGAAATAAAGTTATGTCATATAATTATTGGAAGTATAGGGGATGTGAGAATAATTAACTTACTGATGATCATTTGAACATTATTGTAGTGACTGATCTCAACATTGAGAGTTAATTTTTTTCATTGATAATTATATCATGTATGAAAATTATATAAGATTTAAATATATTTCCTATTAGAATGATTTGATATTTTTTATAGAGGGTCTGTTAAATACCATTATTATTTTTTTCATTGAAATGAAATATCTCAAACCAAATTCATAATACCAATATTAATGTTTTGAGAATATAATATTATGATTTTATGGTTCAAGAGATGAATTTTATTTGTTAGATTATGTATTTATTAATTTTTTTAAAATATCATATATCAATGTATGAATATTATTTTTTCATGTCTCCCTTGGTTATCACTATATCATTTATGGTTGGAGTGAAAGAGTGTTAGTGTTTAAATATCGAATATCATGTTTTATTTCATATAGAATAAGGTTGGTGGAAAATTCCAAGATATAATCGCGATATAATATTACATATATATCTCTAGGGTAGATTTTAGAATCCTTTTTTTGGAAAATGGTTATGACATAATTTTATATTTCCTAATTGTATGATTATCATGATGAACATTTTATAATAATTTAACCAACTTTTTATGTCATACATGTTATGGATGGATTTATTTTGACGTTCCATACCATTTAAAAGTTAAAGGTTTAAAATAAAAGTCTTGTAGTTATGCATCTATGATGACTAGTGTGGTTTATTAACGAACCATTCCCCATTATTTTTTCTATTTAATTGTATTTTTAATATCAAAATAATGTGTTTCAATTAATTATGAAAAAAATTTCATTCATTTATTAAATTATTAAATTTTTTGTATATCTATGTTATAGAATGTTTAAAATATTCCTTGGGAATTATTTTAAAAATAAATAATTCATTATATTTTTAATTTAAAATTTTTATTCATTTGATATTTATTAAATTATAATTTCTAAAATTCTATTAAATAATATAAATTTTATATTTTTTTGGTTTTTCAGAATAATTATTCAATTTATTCTATTATTTGATTAATTTTTTTGTAAATCTTTATCAAATTAATTAATCTTAAGATATGTAAATGATCTTTTTTTAATTACATTATTTATTCTTTTAGTTAATTTATAATTATATTAACTAATTCAAATAACTATTAAATATACTATTTTGTTTTGTTCTAATTTAATTAATTATTTTATTTTCAATTATTTTTCAATAAAATAATTCTCAATTTTTTTAATTAACTAAATCAAAAATTTAGATATTTATTTTTACAAATAATTATTTTTTGTCATCATATTTTAACTTGACATAACACAGAATCAATCTATTTGGGATTTATTTATTTATTGATAAAAAATTGATATGGTTTAATTTTTATTCATTTTAAAATTATTTTTATTATTTTTTTAAATTGTTTATATTTTTTAATGAGTATACTACTTTTGTTAGGTGATCTACTACTAGCCATAATTTTTTCAAGTGGGTTTCCACTAGGAAATAACATTCACTTTCATCAAGCCTCTTCTGGAAAGTGAGATTCACCTCCATAGGACACAACTCCAGTGGGAGTCACCACTAAGGAAGTCACCACCAAGGGACTTAACTCCAGCGATGCCTTTTCCTATCCAGACCTTTGGTGGAATCAATATCTTCTCAAACTAGTATCATATAAAACCCTCAAATAAATTCATTAATTCCACCATAAATCCAAAACTGGCGAAAACTGATGAAAAAGATATAGGTTAATAATTAAAATAACAACAACACTATGCTAGAAAATTTCCCATTATCTAGTATTTCAAACCCATCACCTAGTGGTGACTCAACTCCCCACCAACGAGAGTAACTACCAGTGGGAATCACCACCAAAGGGAGCCCCCACTAGCCATATGGATGTGCCTAAAACAAAACACAAACTCATAATCATTATAGCCCCATTTTGACGCCAAATCATCATTTGTCAACACAACCAAAAAAAATAAAACAGAAAACCTGAAAAATTATTGATTTATTCTAGATTTTAGAAAGAAAAATGGAAATAATCTAACCTCACTGAATGAACTAGAGTTTCCACTACAACATATAATCCATGGTAGATTGTACCAAGAATGTAGACACCATACGCTGGTTGAACACCACTAATGAACATTCTATGTTTAGGCTGAGGCCCCTTATTTTAGTTGAAACCCCCTCCACTAAAACACTCACCTACTCTACCACGTGACCCACCAATTTTTCTATCACTGAAACCTCTACACCCTCTTCTCATTTTAATTATTCTTTATAATTATAAATATAATTTAGGATATAATTATTATTAGGTGTGTAACATTATATCTATATATTATATAATAATATGTAATCATATATAATAATATATAGTAATAATGATAAATAGATTTGTAACAACAAGAATACATATGTAAATATATATGTCTATAATATTCATAATTATGAATATATTCATATAATCTAATTATGTAATATATTTACAATTTCATATGTTAATAAATAAATATATGAATATATATATATATATATTTGTAAATATTATTAATAGTATTCATAATAATACAAGGTTTATATAAATGTACTAATACGAATTATTTTTCATGTATATAATATTATATTTTTCAGATAAATTTAATTTGTATGGTAATAATATTTATCTTAAATATAAGAGAAATTTTTTTATACATATATTAATTTCATAATTTCATAATTTTATTTTTTATTTACATTTTTATTATTGATTCTTCTTTTTTCATGAAATTTATCTCCTTACACATGCATTTTGGATGGGGGATTATGTTGCATGGAATAAGCTAAAAATTTTGTGAAGGGAGTTTTCACTACGGTGACCACCAAATAAGAAGAGGTGTAATGAATTTTACATTTAGTAGAAACAAAGATAATATATAGGGCATTGAAAAGAACTACAATGTAGAGTATAAACATAACATCTCTATTTTTTCGAATGGTACGAATGATATTTTTGTTTCAATTCCATATTTTAGTACTAATTATGATGCAGAATGTAGTCGACATGGTCATGAGTCTATATGGGGATGATTTGAAGTCAGGTGTACGAAATTTTGAAAAGGTAAACTATCCCATAAAGTTATTGGAAATCATGTTGCCCATCCCCCTCAGTTTCCCTATGTAGTTTATTTTAAAATAGTTGCGACCTAGGAGCTGTATAGATATTCTGTTTGAATGAATCATTAGGTGCATTAAAATGAAATGATTAAGAGGATTGGTAAAGATCATTTTTGCATGATTTTTTCATTGAAATACAAACCATGCTCCTAAAAGTTCAATGTACCCCATTGAAGCATAAAATGGCCCATAGTTGGCACACCGTTTGGCCAATCATGCGAAAAAATGTGCACCCATATATTTGATTTTGAATCGACCATTTACCTTATTAATCCTTTAATAATTTTATTTTTCTCATTTCTTATACTCGAGTAGACAAAACACATTCCTCACTCACATTTGTTGTATTTTCTTTCTTATCCTAGGAATCATGAACCTCTTCTATATAGACTCCATTTTTTTCACCATTAGATACATTTTTAATCTAGAGGTATGATGTTCATACAAATCCATAGTTTTTCCAGACCATCATTCCATCTATTTTTCGATCTCTATTAATCCTTATTTTCACTTTTTTCATTGAATTTGACAATTTAATAAAATTTATCTTTGTCTAGCATGAATCAATGGTCCATGAAATATGAGGGATTCTATATGAGAATAAGGTAGGTGGTTCACATTATTTCCCTTTTTTATAATATTTTGTAAAATTCAACATTGCTCCATGAGCTAGGACCTTCAGGAATCACCTCTACATTTTTAAATAAAAATAAATTTATAGCTTTTCAATGACATTTTCAACTCGTGTTAGAGGTGAATCAAACCATTGGGTTTATGACCTTTTCTTATTCCAATAAAGAGGTGTGATATACATTTGATCCAAAATTAGCATTTTACATAAATAGTTAAAACACCACTTGAGGGTTTTTTATTTGTTATTGAATACCTTTATCATGTATTGCACCATTGAGGGTGAAAAACTGTTTCCCATCTGAATTGGGGATGATCTCATTAATTTAATATTCAAACATTCCAAGAGGTTTCTAACAAGTTTGTTCGTAGAACCAAAAACATCCAATGATTCCATATCATTTTGAACCTACTTTCCAAAGGTAGGTTCTCATTAGTTGTAGAATGATGAGGCTTAGTAATTTTCATTGGTCGAGAGGAAGGGAGGTTGGACTCATCACACCTATTTGAGGGCAATTATTTTCTACTCTGTTGCTCTCTTTATAGATTTATGTTATGATCGTTAATCCTTAATACATTACCAAGTATAAAATGAGCTTTTATTTAAATCTGTCAATCAATGATTTAATCTGTTGGAAATTTTGAGAATATTTTATATTTATTCGAGATTCTTCATCGATAGAGAATTGTCTGTATTTGTTAGAGATTCTTAGTCAATGGTATCCTTCAAAATATAAAAGTCACTTGGTCATTATGATGACCATACTGGTTTTAAAGCCACATAGAGGGTCACTTGAAGTTTATTGTCATTCAGAAGGATATGGATTATTTCACAGTTGGGATTGTACCCGCAGATGGGCTACCTATATATACTTTTTTTAGAGAAGGAATTAGAACCCACGTAGTTTGAGTAAGGGAGTATGCTGTTTATGACTGGTGACTAAAAGAACGATGTCATAATTAATTTTACACTCTAAGTTCACGTGATTAATGCTCAGTGTGAGAAACAAGAGGTATTGGTAAAACCAGACAATTGTGCCATGAAAGATGCAATCATAAGAAATTATGTCGGGCTTATGTATGTATGACTGCCCAAACAGATGAAGATTATGATTTACTTTAGGGAAGAAATCCAGGAATTGGTTCCATAAAGGTATATGTACTTTATGTAGATTTGAATACTCTAATCATGGGGGTTTCTCCTAAGGAATATTCCCATGTTAAGAGGGGACATATGAATGGGTTTTACACCTGAGAATGAAGCCCAGATCAAAAGTAAATTAGGACTGGTTAAGGGAAATTGAGACAGGGGCTTACTCCTGAGAAGGAGGCCCAGGTTAAGGGATTTTAAGACTTTAAGACTGGGGCATACTCTTGAAAAGGACACCCAGGATAAGAAAACCAAGGTTGGGGCTTACTCCTAAGGAGGATGCACAAATTAATGAGTACATTGAGATTGGGGCTTACTCCTGAAAAGGAATCCCAGGTTGAGGAATATCTCATATTAAAGGATGAGGTTGAATGAAAGAACTCTCTATCTTTTGTGACATAATGTCGTGTAAATCACTAGGTTTTGAGAGATGTTCCACGGAATTCTTTTCATATAAGAAAGTTAATCAAGAAAACATGCCATAAATGGATTTGAAGAGTGTCTTGAAGACTGAATCTTGAATAGGAGAGGTGGAATGTCATAATAGAGGTGGAATGGGAAGGAAGGGCACCCAAAATTATAAGGGCGCAGAAGTCCTGGAAGGGGGGGGGGGGGCGCACAAGTACTGCATGGGCGTACAAGTTTTGGTCGCGCAAGTATACTTATGCGACACCTATATACTTGGGCGACGGTTAACCTGTAGGGTAGTACTTGGGTGACCCTTGACCAAAGCCTTTATAATTATCCTGAGGTACTTCCAGAAGAGTGGCGCGCAAGTTTCAATGAGTAGGTAAGGAGGCGCGCAAGTGTATCCATTTCCCTTAAGGTTAAAAACACTTATGTGCACAAGTGATAGAGAATTGTAACACTTAGATCTTATTCATATTGTTTAGATATTCCGTTCTAGGTAATGAATTACCTTAGAAGTGTACGGATGACTTGAAGAAGAGACTTGGGCATTCAGAGCTCTATATCTGAATTCTGGAAAAATCCTCCTCTAATGGGGGGCCCACCGGGGGTATTTATAGGCTGGAGAAGACCCTTGTTGATTTTCAAAGAGGGCGCACAAGTCACCTACGCAACCCCTAGGCGGCGCACAGGTGTACTTGCGCGACCATTTTGGAACTTACACGACCTATGGGAAATTTTCTCCTTGTTCATCCCTTTCTCTTTTTTTGATGTTTATTAAAAGGATGAATGTTCTTTGATTGTGGTATTTCCCTTTTCATATCTTTTAAACTCTGTGATGAAAAAGGAGCGTCAAAAAAATTCCCCCCTCAGAGTTGGATCCAAAAAGGAATGAGGATTTTACTTTGAGAAAAATGAGAAACAAAAGGAAATTAGGGTGCACAAGGTATGGCGCGCAAATGGGCTTCGGGCACGCAGGGTCCGGCGCGTAGTAGTACGGACTCGTCTATAAATAGATGGCCTCACTTTGTGAAAATCACCCGGCTCTTGCTTGTTCTTTTTCTCTCGGCATGCAAGTGGACTCCCGGCTTTCGCTTTTATGGGTTTCTTGTTTCTTGCGGCGTGCTTCTGTTAAGGTATTTAGACTTGCACGGTGATACTTGTGTGACCAATACTTGCGCAACTGAAGGAGAATTTCGAGCCAACTATGGGACTTGCACACCTAAATACCTTATCCAATATTTCAAATTCCTTCAAAAATTTTATGATACATTCACTTACATAAAGAGTTAATTATTCATATTTTATGCAGATCCAATGGCTCCCAAAAGAATCAGAATGACTCATGAACTGGAAAGAAAAAGAATTGATGATATGACAGACATCGTTGGCCATGATTTCTATTCCACCTGCGAAAGCACTCTCCCAAAATTAGCCACATACTTGAAGAAGAATCATATTATTTTCCTGCACAACATCTATCTACCTCTATATGGCCATGGTTATCTACAAGATGTCAATATTCCGGAGGAAAACAACTATCTCCTGCATTCATGGTTTCAGTCATATACCAACTTTTCTTCACCAAATTTCTCAATCGTAGGAACATTTTTTAATGCTTTAACAGTAAGGAAAGCCTATATAATGCATCATAGATCATGTGCACCAGATCTGGAACATCACAAACCTGATCTACAACCACATTTTTATCCCTCAATATTTTGAAATTATCAGATGGATCAATCCAAAGGCTGGAAGGAGAAATGGTAATTCCGTTCTGGAGGAGGGGTGAATCCAACTTGGATGTGGGATTATTGGGTGCGACAAACATGTGAAGAGTTTGTCGAGGATTTGAAGGGAGCTGAATTTTATGAAGCCTTCTGGGCTGGGCAGACGTATTTTTATATGAATGATAATTCTTCATCGGAGTTTCTTAGCAGCTAGAGCCCGAAAAATAACTCATTCCATCTTACCCATGGATATGTAGGCATTAGTTTGTGGTATGTCCACAAGATCTTAGTGGTTCCAATTTTGGGTGATATTTGTGATTAATTCATCCCTCCAAAGGCAACCATGAATGATCCGGAGAAGACTCCGGATTTGGTTCGAGAGTTATTGAAGATTTATCATAATCTAAAAATCTCAAAGACTTCAAAGACTCATTGTAGAAGGGATATTCAACCAGAGGAATGGATGGATGTGTTTCTCAAGAAGAAGAGGGAAAATGGGTGCACCTGTACTCGTCCTACTAACTGCCCTAGAGTATATAGGAGAGGTGCTCCTGGAACATTCTGGCCGACTCTGGAAGCAAGAGATTTTGAGAAATGGGGGTATGAAGTGAATCATAAAATCCCGGAGAAGACCGGTCTGGGAGGCTTTTTAGCCTTAAGGCACAGTGTCTATATTTTTTCAGTTAGAGATTCGTAGGGAGGCGTCAGGCCAGGGACCTTTTTTATTATGGCCAAGTTGACCGGGAGGAGGATGGTGGGGTTGGCTACCCTAGTTTTAGCTAATATTCACTGGAGAATACTCCATGTATATATGGGTATGTATCCTTTGAGATTAGTTGGACCATTCCAAGTTTTATGGGGATGGATCGCCACTCATTTGCGGACATATGATATACATAATGGAATACAGATTCCTGGAAGTTCTTTCAGGCTATCTGTTGAGGCCCTCTATAAAGTTTTTCCTTTTTACCCCAATTACTATGATATTAGGCCCAAGATGGGTGTGCATAAGGATTTCCACTTCATTCCCTATGGAAATCCACCTAAAGGGCAATTTTTTGACGATGGATCAGCCAGCTTAGAACAGAGGTCTTACATGCTGTCCTTTAGAGATGGTGTACTGGCCACCAGAATTGATGGGGAAATTATATGTGAGGCCTATGCTCCATATCGATTTTCACACCAAATCAAGTGCCTGTAGAAAAATATAGTATCTCCCCTAGTATACGTCAGGTCAGAGCACCATCCAATGGTTGCCCAAAAATTATGGTTGCAAATGGCTATGGAAAGAACTAGGGAAGTTTTTGACTTACCAGATGATGATGTGGTAAGAAATTTGGAAATATGTTATGCTGAAAAATGGATAGCGTCATATCCTAATGAAATGTTGAATAAACCAATTTATTGGGATGGGAAGAATAATAGATCCCTTTAGAAAGAAACAATTCTGGTGGCAGGTGATTCTTCCACTCTTGAAGCTGGTTCACCGAGTTCGTCAACCAAGGTTGATTCATCAGATTATCAGGAGATACAACATGTGTCAAAGCAGCCACGTGCCATATATAATCGTCCTTTCAGAATCAACAGAGCCACTCCATCAACTCCTGGTGAGTTACTTTATTGAGGGAATTTAATTGGTAGTAACTTTATAGAGTAACAAGTTATCATTCTCTTTTTATAGTTGTAGGAGATAGAAATAAATTAAAATACAATGTTGTAGGACCCTCTTCGCATCCTTCTAGTACACCTGCATATCTATGACCAGAGGCCATCCAGACATGGTGGGATGTATACTATGATACTAAAACTATCTGGATGGAGCTATGTGAAGGGCTACATCTTCCTGGAATAGAGACTCTTCACACTCCTGCAAATATTTATTTAAAGGATAACCCTGATGAAGTAAGAGCCTATGTCAAAGAGTCGAGGACCTATATACATGCCACTGATGATTCTATCCCTATCACCAAGTGGGTGAAGGAAATGATGGATCACAGTGCCAATGATGAGGAGTGGCATGAGTATTTAGCTCTTGAAGATGTAAGTTTTCGTTCCTTATTTACATTGCAACTCGATTTCAGTAAATTCTTTATTACTCAATGAAATTACATTCTTTATCATATATCTTGCAAGGAATGGAACTAATAAAGTTCATTCACCACAATATATCCCTGGTGGTACTACCATCGGGGCTGCTGCTGAATCTCCTCGTGAGTCGGGCGACATATCTCCAGGCCAACAGGCCATGGATGCAGAGTTAGAAATGGATTTCCATTCTCCCATTTAGGTACCTATAACGGGGACTACCAACACTCCCAAAAATCCAATGAAACAAAGGAAATGGAGGAATAATTCCACAACTAAATGCTTCATCAGTTGTGGTAAGTCTATGGGATAATCATGAGTCTTAAACCATGAAACGATTTCTCATTTTCCTTATGATTGTAGGGGATTCTCCAATTTCCCCTCCGAGGCTGAGGACTGATCCTAATTTGAGGACCATAGTGGGTGCTGTGGAGCAAATTAAAATTCAGGCTGACTTGGCTACATCTAAAAAAGATACAACATCTATTCCCAGTACTACTTCTACTGCTGCTACAAGTAGATAAGATCCTACTCCTTGTAATTTGACATTGCTTCATACAATGATTCATTAAATTTTGAATGAAAACATCAACTAACTTCCATTCTATAATATTTTATGTATAACACCTGCACCTAAATCATTGGAGGCCGTGGCAACTAAATCTGCCATCCTTCCTAAAGAAGTTGTCCAGGGTCAGGGGCCGTGGAATGAGGGTCACCAAGAAGACATATCAAATTCCCCCACTGGTGACACTAACATGGAATATGAAATATCATTGCATGTAATGATAAATCCTGGCATGTCTTTCAAAGAAATATTTTATCTTGCTATGTTATCATGTGATTTAGAATATCTTGGGCATGAGTGGTATCCTTTGTCCGGTAAATTTTCTTATAATTTACACTTCTAATCATGACTGAAAATAATATGCAGTTCCATCCAAAGAAGCTGCTGAACTGCCAATTCCTGAAGAGGATGTGGACAATGATGTCAGGCCTACCATTGGAGAAACATTATCTCATGTGGATCTAATCCCAGTAAACCCTCGTGAAACCCATCTTGATGATTCTTTTGAAACTAGGAAAGATGGGGAGGAGTCTTCTCAAGCTATTGATCTACTGTTAGGTAATGATTTTACTGATTTCTTAATATAGACAACCAACATTCACTATTCAATGAAACTAACCATACTTTTAATTAATCAACCAGGGCTTTCAACATCAATAGCTAGATCTAGAGGTGGAGTCAGAACATCCGCCCAAACCGTAGTAGAAGGAGATGCAACCACGGTCAAGGGGGAAAGAGCAGAAAATGGAACTTCCTTAAGTGCATTAATTCTATATTACATTCCCCCATGTGATGATGTTGTCGAATCAGGCCCGGAGGTGCTTATGGTGCTTAGATTTTCACGGCGCAATGCATGGAACAACATATGGAAAATCATATCTGAAGTGACTCTTGAAGTGCTGCCATAAAAAACTTCTCGATTTTCGTCCATGTTCTTCATTCTATGACTTGGAGGTTTTGTATATCAAGAGATCCATACCGCGGTGAAATATGTCATCTTATGGAGGGAACAGGAGAAAAAGTGTTTTGAAGATCTGACTAGGGTGAATCTTTCTATCAATATCAGCGAATCTGAGGTTGTGGTATCCCGAGCTGAGGCTAATTATGCTGACCAGATGAATAAGCTGCAGCATAAGATCAAATATAAAGTCATCCAGCCGATGCACCTTCAGCAACAGTTACATGATGTTACTGAGGAACTTGACCAACTCAATAATTCAATGTAGGTAGATCAAACGAATCGTATGAAAGCCATTACAGATGCCATGAATTCTCCCTATCAAGATGAAAATCGTGATGTTGGTCGAGTGCATGAGCTTTAGGTGGCTACTAATGAAGCTTGGGATGTTTTATATCAAATGAGGACTTATGTTGACAGCCTCTTGTAATTTATTAGAAAATAGAAGATACTCCATTATGTGGATGTCCTTATAACTTTTGAACATCAAATGAAATGAATGATTTTATCTTCAATCATTTTTTCATGTATTTTTATGCTAGGTGATTTAAATTTTACCTAAACCAATGGGCCTAGTAAGCATGGTTTGATTTTTTCTAGTATTATATAATGATAACCCTACAAACTCTGAATCTTTTAATTGCTCAATATTACCTAAAATCACACAAAATGTATGTTTTGTGAGCTGTAACATGACTATTATTCAGAGTTCCCTTGTATGTTGTGGGAGGTTTAATGTCATGCACGTCGGACATAAAAAGGCTATGGTTTATGTTCAAAATATCATTGACTGAATGGATTAAAAATTGACTAAATTCCTTGATAATTTGTTTGAAAACATATTACCATATTCAAGTATGGAAGGGAAAAAATGTAAACTATGACTTAAGAAATCTTCAATCTAGTGAATGATATGAAAAAGGACTAAGAGGCATTAGAAGAAGTATTTTCCAAGAATAAAGATACCATTATTTAACAAACCCGTTAGGGGGTTGAATTATGCAGGGCCACCAAAGGGCATTGGCTGCATAGTCAAATAATAGCATCTTTTGGCTGACAGGTCCATTATGTAAAATGGTTTATGAAAGGCTGCCTAAGGGCACGTGCTTCATACGTAAGAAAAAGAAATCTTATAAAGTTACTTTTCTACTGCTAAAAGGCCAGTGGTAGTTTATGGAGATTCAAATTTTCCAATGCATAGAGTTTGCTATACGAAGAGAGGTACTTGAATATGGAGAAGATATTTCCAAAAAATATTGTTTAAGAACTGGATGAATGTCACTCCAATAAAGGTCTGACCCAAACTAAGGGAAGGGAAAATATACACCATATACTTGAATATTTTCAGATCATGGAAAAGAGTATGAGAAAAATTTGTAAAGAATGGCTATTTTTGTGGATCACTACATATCGTCGTTAATACAACTAAGGGAAAAAGAGCTTTTCTTCCTAATAATGAAGTTACCATTATTTAACAAGCCCGTTAGGGGGTTGAATTATGGAGGGACACCTAAGAGAATTGGCTGCATGGTCAAATAATAGCATCTTTTGGCTGACATGTCTGTTATGTAGACTGTTTATGCAAGGCCGCCTAAGGGCACATGCGGCATGGCTAGGAAAAAGAATTCTCAGAATTTGGACATTTTGTGGTCAGAAGTCAGAAAAAGTGTTATGAAGATCTGAAAATATTTAAGTATAGTATTATGAAACACAAAAATGGGTATTGTTGAATGTATTTAAAGATTCATAGATCAATGCTATCCATAATCACGTTCTGGCTTGGTCCTGAATTGAAATATTAGATTTCACTACGTATCCCATAAGGATGGGAATCAAGCCATACATAATTCATGAAATAAAGGTTATTTTCGTGTGGGACTATAGTAAGGGAGATATTAGTTTAGGGTCATAGAGCTCGGACCATTATAATAAATACACAGTGTGTGTTTTCATGGGGACTTTTCAGCCAAGGGAATGCAAGTGGAATTTGGGGTTAGGCCTAATGACATGGGGCAGGATTCGAGGGACACTCGAACATTCCTACGTATCACATAAGGATGGGAATCAATCCCACGTAGTTCAAGAAATACGCTCTGTATAGATTTGATTCGTATAAGTGATGGGTGAAAGGGGACTTTAGTGCAATGATGGATTGACCAAAAATAAAAGGTTAGGAAATTGCCATGTATGAACATAGTCTTTTGAATATAACATGATTGGAGATCAATGTGAATAATGATTTCCTCTCAGGTGAGGGTATAAAAGAATGTTTTTGTTTATTATTATACAGGACAAAAAATGTTGTACAGTTTAACGTCATATAGCAAAGGCGAAGTTGAACCAATGTAAAGATATTGATTCTGGGGGCGGTTTCACAAATCAACATCGTTTGAGATGGAGGTGAACTGATGTGAAGAGATTGTTTTTGGGGTTGAATCTCAGGAGGTTGCCAATGTACCCAGCCTGCAAGGCAAGGATCAAAGTCCGCGTAGTTTATTTAAAGAATGAATTAGTGATCAAGTTGTTCTTGGGGAAAACAACCTAAGAAATGGTGTTTGGACTTACGCATGGTTAGCGGCCCAGAGAGGGTGTTATTGTTGAACTTTTCTATAAGCCTACATGAGGCATACTCGGTGTGAGAAACAAGAGGCAGCAACAACCATATCAATGCACAGTTTAATGTCATGTAGGACATATGAAGGGACTATGCAGTTTAATATCTTACACTTAGGACTATTAGTGCTACACTGTTTACTATCATGTAGTAGGGAAAAAATAAAGTTTAACATCATGTAGGAGCTATTAAGGGCTTTCTATACAGATTAGATTCATGTAGTTAGGATGATGGGGACAGTACAGTTTAATGTCATGTTGGACAAAAAGAGGAATGTGCAGTTTAATGTCATGTAGTAAGGAAAAAAGAGAACACATTTTAACATCATGTTGGACATATTAGGGAATTTTTCACAGTTTAACGTCATGTTGGACAAAAAAAGGATGATATAGTTTAGCTTCATGTTGGACGAAAGTGCGAATAGTTTAAGGTCATATGCATGGACCGTTGGTTATGTAGTTTAACGTCTTGTTGGAGGTAAGGGACTTTTGTACAGTTTAGCGTCATGTAGTCTGGACATCACAGTTTAACGTCATGTTGGGCGTAAGTTCCAATAGTTAAAATTCATATTCATGGACACTAGATTGTGCAGTTTAACGCCATGATGGATGTATGGGACATGCAATTAGTTTAAGGTCATATTCTTGGACCATGGATGGTGCAGTTTAACGTCGTGTTGGATGTAAGGGACATGCAAATAGTTTAAGGTCATATTCTTGGACCACAATGGTGCATTTTAACATATTTATATACATGAGGTATGCAAATAGTTTAAGGTCATATGAATGGACACTAAAATTTATTTTGTGTTTATACAAAATAATTATTCAGAAATATGGTATTGGTTGGAGTAGTGGCGAGTTCTCCATCTATTGAGATTAATGAATACGCTACATTGGAGTAGACCTTGACTGATGAAAAATAGCCACTCTATGTGAGGGTAGTTAAACTTCAATAGGCAAGACTGCTTCTGTTCCATATACTAATGAATATGTAGATGATCATGTTGTAGTGCGGGTGGTGGTCCCATAAGCCCATAAATCATGAAAGAGTTTATCAGGCCATGAATTCAATCTTTATCCACCATCATTTTCAGTATGTTTGAAAGAGTCTTGTTGAAGGATTATATCTTACCATGGGCCGCTGCATGATTCTGAGATGAATGATTGGATTTGATGTTGTGTTCTTGATACAACTTCTTCATCCCGAATGAACAGAAGTTGGTACCATTTTCCGTCAATATGGTACGATGGAAACCAAATCTGGTAATGATGTTAGACTTGAGGAAGCTAACAATGCTTTTAGAACTAACTTCTTTGAGAGGTATTGCCTCTTCCCATTTGGAAAAGAAGTCAGTAGCAGTAAGAATATACTTAAACTGCTTGTTCGTAGCTGAAGGGTAAGTTCCCACCTCATCCATTCCCCATGTGGAAAATGGCCACGAGTACATAGTTTTATGAAGCCACTTTGGAGTTTGATAAATGAAATTGGCATGTACTTGGCATGAATGATACTTTTTTGTGAAATCAACACAATCTTCTATCATTGAAGGCCAAAAGTATCCAAGACTTCGAATTTGATCAGACAATCTATGTCCAGACTGGTGGGAACCACAGACTCCTGCAAGTACTTTTTCATGACAACCATTGCCTCTTCACCATCAATGAATCTAAAGAGAACTCCATCAAAACCATGTGTGTAGAGAATTTTCTATAGGTGATCTGGGATATCATAAAGAGTAAAATTGACCACACGTAGCCAGATTTGTTATTTCTCGGCTCTATCAGATGGAACTGTTCCATTTTGAAGGTATTCCCTGATAGGTGGCATCCATCCTATAGTATGACCATACGGTTCAGGAATGGGACTAATTTCATTGATCACCTCTGTTCTGGTTCGAACATAAGGTGAAATTGTATGACGATGGGCAATACAGATGGTTGTTTTGTCTTGATTTAGATATGCCAGAGCTGAGGCTATATTAGTCAGCGCATCAGCTTGAGCATTTTGTGATCGCTGGACATAAGAAAATGTCGGTCCGTAGGAAATTCTTCCATTAACTCTCTGACGTAATCATATAAAGGGATCAATTCTTCTTTTTTGATTTCCTAATCCGCATTGACTTGTTTGATTACCAGGTCTGTATCACTATTCACCCTTATGTGATTCACATGTGCTTGAAGCACCAACACTTATCCTACGATGAGGGCCTAGTATTCTACTTCATTATTGGTACCACCTTCCCACAATAAGAAGGAATAAGGAAACACTGCCTTTTCCGGGGAAATAAGAATAACTCCTAATCCAACCTTATTAAATTTAGGATCTTCTATTTTATTCCCCGTTGGACTTCTAGAAGAACCATCGAAATACATTTCCCATACCTGAGGACTATCCTGAATAGAGAAGACTTCCTCATCAAGGAGTTCAATATCTGAATATGTATCTTCCACTGAAGGATGTTAAACAAGGAAATCAACTAGATCATGGCCCTTTATTGCCTTTTTAAGCACATAATAAATGTCGAATTGCTGCAAAATAACTGCCCACCTTTCCAGACATCCAATAAGCATTGGACGACTAAGGATGAATTTTAGCAGGTTATTGCGAGATACCAATTGGACCTTTCGATGTTGAAGGTAGGGTCTCAACTTCTGAACTGCAAAGATTAATGCCAGGAATCACTTCTCAATATTTGAATACAGTGTTTCTGCTTCATGCATAGTCTGACTGAGATAATAGAGGTTTTTTTCATTCCCAGCATCATTCTTCTGATCAAGAAAGACACCCAATAATTTCTCTAAGGCTGTCACGTAGAGGATCAGTGGCCATACTTCAATAGGTGGCATATGTACCGGTGGACTCAATAGGTATTTATTGAGAATATCGAATTCTTCTTGACATTATTCAGTCCACTGGTAAGTGACTCCATTCCTCATCAATTTGGTGAAGGGTAAACCTTTGTCTACAAAATTAGAGATGAAACATCGAATATAGGCTAAGTGTCCATGAAGTCCTCTTAATTATTTCAAATATCGAGGTGGTGACATACCATGTATTGACTTTTTCTTCTCAGGATCGACATCGATACCACGATGGAATACAACAAATCCGAGAAATTTTCCTGAGGTTACCCCAAATGCACATTTTAAGGGGTTCATCTTCAAATTGTGTTGTCGAAGCTTGGGGTATATGACTTCTAAATCAGTCAAGTGATTAGAACATTGATTGGATTTGACCACAAAATCATCCACATAACATTCAACAAAATTCCCTTAAAAGTGTCTGAAGATACGATGCATGGCATGCTGATATGTTGCGCCAGAATTCATTAAGCCAAAGGGCATTAACTGATAGAAAAACACACACTGATGGGATTTGAAGGATGTGGATTCCTCATATTTTGGAGTGATTCAGATTATATTATATCTGGAATATCCATCAATGAAGGAAAGTGCTTCATAGCTAGCTGTTACATCGATTAAATGTTCTGTAATCGGAACTAGAAAATCAACCTTAGGACTATGCCGATTAAGATCAATGAAATCGTTGAAAACTCTAATTGGTCCATTCTTCTTCTTCATCACAGGGACAATATTAGAAATCCACTTGGGATATTGAACTTCTATGATGAAGTTATCTTTGATAATCTTATCCACTTCATCTTCAATTTTGGAAGCATAAGTTGGGTGTGTTCTTCTTGCAGGTTTCTTAAATCGTTGATGTTCTTATGGTAAACCCAAATGATGAGTAGCAACATCATGATATAGAACATTAATTTCTATATAGTTCCAAGAAAATATGTCTCGATTTTTCTTTAAAAAGGAAATATACATCTCCTGTTATTCAAGGGTCATGGCCGCAGTGATTAAAGTGGGGCGTGGATGTTCTTTTCTACCCAGATTTATTTCTATGAGTTCATCCATGGTGTTAGAGATTCCATCTTCAAATGCTGGAGGAGCATCCCTGAGATCTTCCTTTTCTTCTTCAACATGTGTTATTTCTTCCGTTTCTACTTGCATAGTATATGATGAAGTATAATTTCCATGATCAGAAACGTTGTTAAAATTTGATCATCTTGAAGAAGAATCTTCCATTTCTGACCCAATTGATGATGAAGGGTCTTCCTTGGGTAATAAAGAGAAGATTATGGATTGAGAATGAACATCACTGTTTACTTCTGGTACTGCTATAACTTATTCTGGCCTGGTTGGAGAAGTATAGACTTGCTGGATTTCAGAAGATGAAATGGAGACATCTCCATTTGAGCATTCATCATTTCATGGAGGATCACCAATTTATCCCATGTTTTCTTGCTCGATTTCCATAATTCACATTATGGATCTTTCCGTAAGATTATTTTGATTTGGGTCTATCCTATCAATATGACTGATAGAAAAACACATAATCTATACTCAAATGCGCAAATGGATTTACTGGATTCTTTTCTAAACCATATGGAGCATTAACTTTGATAATCTCCCTTGTTGTGGATTTCTCCTTTCACTTCATGTGATAGAATTCCGCCTCAATGTATTCAGGTACACATGTCTTGAATGAGGCCTTATAATCATACAATGTCCCAACTTGACCATCAAAACAATATTTGAGACACTGATGGTATAGTGAAGGGATAGATGCATGTTGATGTAGCCAGGTTCTCCCAAGCAAGATGTTGAAGGCTGAGTCTTGTTCAACAACCAAGAAATCTGAATTGGATACAAGATCTCCAAACTGAGTTATGAGTGTAACATTGCCCAGTGGTTCTTGTTCATTTTTATCATATCCCTGTAAAATCATAGTAGAAGGAGATAAATCAGATTCTGTGAGGCCCAATCGACGATGTGTACGAATGGGCATGAGGATGACTCTTGAACCATTATCAATGAAAGCTCATCAGATGTATACACCATTGAAATTTCTAGATAAGTACAAAGGTATAATATTACCATGTACGACATCATCTTCATCTTCATCTATGAATGATATCACTGCATGGCTTTCTGCAAGATTATTCTCTACATGATAGACTTCAGCTGCATCAATTTTAGTTTCAAACTCATGAGGACTTGACAAAGCCTCAATGAGTGCCTCCCGAAGATCCATTGACATATTAAAAGCATCCATAATTGATAACATGGCCTTTCCATGGGCTAGGTGTTTCGATACACCATACTTTTGATCCATAGGTCTGCATTTCCCAACAGGAACAGGTGGTTTAGCTGGTGCCTTAGAAGTTGATTCTTTGGAAGTTGATGCATCTTGTATCGGGATATGAGTTGGAAATATTCCAGGATCTGGAAGATTAGACCGATTAGATCCATTTAATTGTTGAGAGGATTAAGATGGAACCCCCAACTGATCCACCAAAATAACTGTGCCAGGACTGAAATTTTTGTTGGTGGAAGAACTTGATGTTTCTTGGTGAGCTCACTGATGTTCTCTGCCATGAGTTTCTACTGCATACACATTTCTACTAGGGGTAGAATTGGAATAGTTGATTCTGGGATATCCACGTCGTCCTCTGTATCCCATACCCATAGAACTCTCTCTACTTCCTCTATTTGATACAGGGAATTCAGGCACATTGAAATTGAAACTACGACTGGCATAAGAATCTGGTAAGTGAATCATGTTAACATAACCAAAGATTAACTCTTCATCCTATGAAGACTCTGCCTGATTATCCAATTTAGGTTGTTCCGTTTGGTGGGGCAGTGCCCGTGGCTTCAAAGTAGATGGCATGAAATCTTTCAGAGTCAAAGACACCTTAGGCTTTGACACATACACATTTACCTTCTTCGAACTATGCCTCCCTTTTGAGGATTTCCCCTCTGAAGAGGATTTTTTTAGACATCCATAGAAGAAGACAAAATTGGTTTCTTCAATTGCTTTCGAAAAATGGTATGAGTTCGGTTGATAGTTTTCCTAACCATCCAATAATCATATATCTGTGGGTTTTTTATTTTGACTTCTTTCCATTTTCCTTTTTCCTCTCGAACTGTAGCAGTAACACATGCTAACTAGGATGAAGAGCCTTTTAGTTTGACTTGTCCCTAGTCGACTATCTTTTGTAGGAGGTCATTGAATAAAAAACACTCCTAGATGGGATGCACCAACATTTGATGAAAGGGGTAATAATTGGGACTGTCTTCATCTCCTTCCTTGTTTTGACTCTTGGGCCTCGGCAGCTGAACCAAATTATTCTCCAGGGCTGAAATGAAGTAACCATGAACATGTTCATTTCGGAAAAAATAATCATTAATCTTCAACTCGTCAAACTATTTCCATCTTTGATCTCTTTGATCATCTTGATGAAACAGCCTCTGTTGTTGACACTCATGAGGTGGAGCCCTTCAGGAAGATGAGGATTTTGAAGTAGAAGAGGGTATAGGTGCCTATTTAAGTATGACTTTAGCAGTCTCTGCTCTACCCATTCTCCTTCATTGAGATAATGGAATTACACTAGTTTTCTCCTTAGTCTATGCAAGAGAGTATTCAATCTGTTGAGCGATTGAAGTAAGGTCTCGAAACCCTCCTGTGTTTGTCACAGGGATAAACAGCATGCGTAATTTGTCACGCAGATTTTCCACATAGATTGGTAGTAGTTCCACTTGAGGGAGTGTTATGCTTAGAGAATATGTTAATCCCTTTCAGAGAGAAATGAAATTTGAAACCCTTTCATTCTCCCTTTGCATACAGTTTTTAAGTTAAAAAACTGTTGTCTTTGGAAAAGTTGAGTTGAACTAAAGAAGGAATCGTTGACGGAGATTTTCCCATCCGGTAATTAACCAGGATTGCAAACATGTATACCATACAAAAGCTGGTTCGTTCAAGGTTCTCACAAATCATCTGAGTTTCACTACTTCTTTATATTCTGGAGTTCCCATCATAGGATTTCAAAAAGACACGTAATGCATAAATTTCTTTTAAGGATCGCCTGATCCATTGAAAACAGGGAATACAAGCTTCCCAAAACGTGATGGGTGAGGGATTGAATCTACCCATTCAGGGTAAGCTTTCTTTTCTAGTTGAACCTACTCACGCTTCCCTTCCATAGTCTCTAACCGAGATGTTAATGACTCAATGGAAGTTATTAACTTTTGAGAAACATCCGGTTGAACATGGACTTGGTAAGGAGCGATAATTGGAGTTTGGATAGGTATGGTGGCGGGTACTGCAACTGATGGTAGCACCACTGATTGTTGTTGAACATGACCCATAGGATTAGACCTATGAGGGTAACTGATAGAGAAGGATATTCTTGATTTATCTCAGTAGCTGCAACAAACTCTCTTGGCTAACTGACTCCAGCACGTTTAGGAAGAAGACTACCCTGAAGTAGTTCTACATTCATCTTCCTTAATTCCTACATTTCATCCTCTTGTTGCGCAAATCTTTGCTCTAGTGAGAGCAATTGGCCTTCTCCATAGGAATGATATGTAACCTGTTTCATTCCCCTTCCTTTGTTGGATCCCTTTCAGAGAGTGTTAAGTGTGTTATTTGAAGGAACACCCAAATTCTGGGTAAACCTTTGATTTCGTGTACGCACACCTTCTTCATTTTTGTCTGTGTGTATAACATCTTGAGCAATAACCTCTTCGTCTGAGTCCTCTGAGTGAGTATCATGTTATGGAGGATTAGCAACAATGGCATTAATTAATGTAATTGATGCATAACGCATCACATGCCTTTTATCATCATTTCTGTGATATTGTCTTCTTCCATGCCCCTGATGAGACATTGCCTTTTGTTGATTTGATCCCTTAGGAACTTCTTGGAGAACTGTAATTTTGAGAGAATCTCTTGATAACTTGGCTCTTCATTCCTCCTGTGATTTATTACCCAATAGAGAGAAGGCTGAATTTCTCTGATGAGGGGATTGATGATTTGAAAAATCCCCAGTCCAGTGGACTAGGGCTTTTCCTGCCGCTCAACTCCTCGAATATTATTTGTTGATTCTGATGGTTGGGTTATAACTGTCCCCAGTCAGGTGAGCTGGGATGGTTCATGACATGCTATATTTGAGAATTTATTGAATGTAGTCCTGATTTTGCGGACATTAGTCCGGAAATTAGCTGGATGCATCAATCGAAATTCACTTTTATCACCCGACTCAAATGACCATTGGATGATTTCTAACACTTCTGTCACATGATGATGTGGTTGATCCATACGAGAGTTCTATTCAATATTCTCATTTGCTTGATTAAATAGTAATTCAACAAATTTTTCTCTGTATTCTTGATTTTGAGAAGAACTAGTTGAGGCCTGTTTGTGGTAAAGCCTTTGATTTCGCACAAAACCAGCAAGATGTGGAAAATTCTGGGAGATAACATTTCATGAAAACACCATTGGGGGGCTTTATTGATAAGAGAGTACATTGAAATGTTGTCCTCCATGAACACCCCATCCTCTTACATGAATACCAGATGGGGAATTGGAAATTAACTGGTGTAGTCTTCTTAGTGCTCCAAGGCATGAACATTGAAGGGCTCTCTGCTGCTTTTCAGCCTTCGGATATCGAGATACTGATAGAGATTCCAAGTCAATTTGACGTTGTAACCCTTATATTATCATAACATGATTTTCATATTCATCATAAGATAATACTTTCTTTTTCAACTAAAAATGAGTTTTCCATATGTTGAGAAGAATGTCATCAATCCCATCTTCCGTCAACATCTCTGTAATGTCATACTGAGAGTCAGCCAAAGGCCAAAACATGACTGGAAATTCACCTTTTTCCAGTTGTTTTCTCATATTCACCACTTCTTCTTTTTCATTCAATGAAGATTCTTCTACCTGATTTGACTAGAGATGGTGATTCCCTGTTGCTTAATCAGATTCAATAGGATTGGTAGAGAATTCAATGATCAAAATAGAAGATTAATGACCTGGGGGTTGGTTCGGAGAATGACCTACTCCCCGGGCTATCTCCTGATCAAGAAATTATTTCACCTTCTAGCGATGAAGAATTAGACATGACTGGTTTTTAATTTTTAAGTGCCTCAAGATAAGAGGGCTTTTTTATCACTACATTGTCCACTGGAGTATTTTCCAGGCAATGTGCATCACTAATGTGGAGAGAAAATTCGCAATTAAATCCATCATCATGGGGAGGACCACCATAGTGGGTTACATCAAAATATGTGATCACTTTCTCATTGGTCTTCTGGCCACATAGAGGGTTATTGTATATCTCATATGAAGATAAAACATCAAGATCGACTGAACTTTTATGAAGCAAGACTTCACAAGGAAGTGTCTGTTGAAGACCATCGGAATTAATGTTCCAACTATTGAGAAATGAGAGAGAAGAATTTTGGATTCCAACAGATAATTGTCTGAGGTCTTCATAAACTCCAGCATCCAGCAAGTCCTTGTTACAGATTGGCTCTTGATATCTTGACTATGCTGGGTGGGTCTTCTTCATAGACACCTTCTTACATGCCTTGGAAAACACATGTTGATGAAAGTGGCCACTTTGAGAAGGTGTATGTGCATGATTAGGAGTGATGGCCAGGTTAGGCTGATGATCTCCACTCAAATCAGGTGTATGTGCCTGACTTAGTTGTCTGTAAAATATGGTGGAGTTCTCCCCACAACCCTCTTGGACTGGAATAGAGGTGTGTATCTACTCCGAAGTGATCTGTTGATGATTCACTCCACTGGTTGGGATATATTTTCATTTCATTCCCTATGTTGCTGTTGAAGCTGTAATAATATCCTGATAGGCATCCTAAATATGATCAGGGATTTGCTTCTACTCTTTCACCATTTATATAATATGCTTGGTGACTTCATCTGCCGGAACGGGGATATACGTCCATTTGATGCTTAGAATAGGTGTGTGTTCCTGCTCCTGTCATCCTTTTCCTGTCAGTGAATCCTGATAGTACTCAAGTGTAGGGGCAGAGAGTATAGTCTGCCTCCATTTTGTCACCGGAGCGTTCTGAATGAATTCCTTGAGTGCTACCATGTGAGACTATTGGTACGCTTGATCAATACGAGCAGTTGTATATGCATGATGGTTGTACTTCGTTGAATGTGGTTGAAGAGATCCATCATATGTTGTCAGATGAGCCTACTGACTTGATGATGACGTATAAACAGGTGTATGTTCTTGCCTATAGTATTCTGCCGGAATTTCCTGGAGGGATTGGAGTGCTGCTGCCAGACGAGTCTGCTTGACAGTGGGATTAAAATGGACGAGTTTATTTTCTCGCTCGTTACTTTCCACCAAGTTAGGTTGGTGGACTTCTCCATAGATGGCAGAGTTGAGAACCTGCTCACTGTTGACCGGATTTTTCCTATAGCGATTCATCTTGCCTGCTCAGGTTCGAGGAACCTGAGCCGAACACCTGGAGATGATACACTCATCATGTTGAGGGTGCACTGCCGCATGAGTATGGTGGCGATTATTGAAGGTATCCCTAGGTAAGGACTCATCTCTCCTTGAATTAAGGCCCTAAGGGCCCTGATCATTCACCTCCCAAGAATATGAGAGGGACTGGTGATTGCGTTCCGGGGATAACGACCCGAAACGGTTGGAGACGGTTGTTGGCACCACCTGCTTCTTAATCAATGGTCGTCATTTTCTGGATGACTGGTGTGAGTTGTTTACTTGGTGGGAATTTGGGGCAGCCTCCAGAGTTGGAATGGTACCGTGTTGATGGTACTCCTTAACCAGCACATTTGATACCCAACGTTGAAGACGCTGAGTAGGTGATGTCGTCCTCAGAGCGGACGACGATCCACCAGGAGTAGCAGCAATGGCATTGGCAGCAGTGGTATTCAAAGGTGTGAATTTGATAGAATCCATTTTGGAAATGCATGAGATTTTAGAAATGAGTGCATGTTGGATATAACAGACGTAATCAAGATAAGTCCAACCACTAAATCTTTTGGATAAAAACATATGTTATTGATTGTCTTGTTGGCCCTCACATTGAGTTTTAAATAGGGGCCTAACAAGTAGGTAAACTATAATTTTCACATGGTTAAGGATTCACATTGGGTTCACCATTTTTTGTTTCCCCTCTGGAATTGGGAGTAATCTCATTGATTTAAGATTCAAACATTCCAAGTGGTTTCTAACGGGTTTTTTCGTAGAACCGGAATCATCCAATGATTCCATGTCCATTTGAACCTACATTCCAAAGGTAGGCGCTCATTAGTTGTGGACTGATGGTGGTTAGGAATTTGCATTGGTCGATAGGATGGGAAGTCGGACTCATCAAACCTTTTAGAGGGTAATTATTGTCTACTTCGGGACTCTCTTAATAGATTTAAGTTTTTTTCGTGAATCCTTATTACATTACCAAGTTTAAAATTTTCTTCCCATTAAATCTGAAAATCAATGATTAAATATGTAGTAAATTTAGAGAATATTTTATATGTATTCTAGGATCATCATCGATAGAGAATCACTTGTATTTGTTAGAGATTCTTAGTCAATGGTATCCTTCAATACATAAAATTCTCTTGGTCATTATGATGACCATACTGGTTTTAAAGCCACTCAGTGGGGCACTTGAAGTTTATTGTCATTCAGAAAGACATGGATTATTTAAGAGTTGGGATCGTACCTGTAGATGGGCTACCTATGTAACCATTTTTAGAGAAGGAATCAGAACCCATGTAGTTTGAGTAAGGGATTATGATGTTTATGATTGATGGCTCAAAGAAAGATATCATAATTACTTTTACAATCTAAGCTCACGTGAGTCAAGCTCGGTGTGAGAAACAAGAGGTATTGGTAAAACCATAAAATTGTGCCATGAAAGATGCAATCATAAGAAATGATGTGGGGCTTATGTATGTATGAATACACAAACAGATAATGAATAAGATTTACATTAGGGAAGAAATCTAGAAACAGTGACCATAAAGGTATATGTACTTTATAGAGATTTTAATACTCTAATCTTGGGGCTTACTCCTAAGGAAGATGCCCATGTTAGGAGGGTAATTATGATTGGTTTTTACTCATGAAAAGGAAGCCCATATCAAAAGTAAATTAGGACTGGTAAAGAGAAATTAAGACCAAGGCTTACTCTTGAAAAGGGGTCCCATGTTAAGGGATTTTAAGACTTTGAGGCTGGGCCTTACTCCTGAAAAGGAATCCCAGGTTAAGATAACCATGGTTGGGGCTTACTCCTAAGGAGGATGCCCAAATTAATGAGGACATTGAGACTGGGGCTTACTCTTTAAAAGGAATCCCAGGTTGAAGATTCTCTCATCTTAAAGGATAAGGTTGAATGAATGAACTCTCTAACTTTAGTGACATAAAGACGTGTAAATAACTAGTTTTTGAGTGACGTTCCACGGAATTCCTTTCAGATAAAGAATTAAATCAACAAAAAATTCCATAAATGTCTTTGGATAGTATCTTGAAGACTGAATCTTGAATTGGAGAGGAGGAATGGAATAAGAGAAGTGAAATGGGAAAGAAGGGTACCCAAAAATAGAAGGGCATGCTAGTCCTGGGTGGGGGGGGGGGCACAAGTAATGCATGGGAATTCATGTTTTGGTCACGCAAGTATACTTGTGCGACACCTATATACTTGGGAAACGGTTAACTAGTCGGGTAATACTTGGGTGATCCATGACCCAAGCCTTTAGAATTATCCCAAGGCACTTCAAGAAGAGTGGCGCGCAAGTTTCAATGAGTTGGTAAGGAGGTGCGCAAGTGTGTCCATTTCCCTTAATGGTAAAAACACTTAGGCACGAAGGTGTTAGTGAATTCTAAAAATTATACCTTATTCCTCTTTTTTAGACCTTCCATTCTAGGTAATGAATTACCTTATAAGTGTTCGGAAGACTTAAAGAAGAGACTTGGGCGTTCAAAGCTCTGTATCTGAATTCTAGAAAAAATCCTCCTCTATTGGGGGGCCCAACAGGGGTATTTATTGGATAGAGAAGACCATGGGTGATTTTCAAAGATGGTTCTCAAGTCACCTGCGCAACCACTAGGCGGTGCGCAAGTGTACTTGCGCGACCATGCTGGATCTTTCACGACCTATGGGCAATGTTCAACTTGTTCATCCCTTTCTCTTTTTTTGATGTTTATTCAAAGGTTGAATCTTTTTCATTTGAGGTATTTCCCTTTTCATTTCGTTTAGACTCTATGACGAAAAAGGAGCTTCAACAAAAACAATTTATTAGTCCACTACAAATAATTTCATAAATTAATTTTCTAGAAAATTTTAATTTTATATGTTTTCATACTTACGCTTATTCCATCATACGGGTATTTCATTGAAAATATGTGTTTATCATGTCCTCTATGATATAAATATTCAAATTAATTGAATCTTCCTTCACATTAATTCATTTTATAAATTTTTTTTAATAAATTTTCTTTTATAACGAGGCTTATATAAGTCTTCAAACATAGTGACCCCTTGGACAGAGTCTTGTGCCTTAATTATAGAATTATAATTGATTGGTAATAATATTGGGGGTTTCATCAGGTTTACCTAAGATGGGATATTATTTCATTATCTAATTTTACCTCAAAAAAGTGATATTGATTACATAGGGGAGACCCCCTGGGCAGGAATGATGTCACGATGGTTGCACGATAAAGGGGAAGGACTTGAGACCATATATGTGATACCATGGATAAACTCAGAGGTTAGTTTTTTTCTTCTCCACACTGTGTTGGTAGTGAAAAATGGGACTTCATTATTTGTCCATATAAGAATGAAAATTTTGGAACGAGAAAATTAAAGAAAACCAAGTAATTTACATGAGATTCACAATGAATAGGGGTGGGAGGGATATAAGAGTCTCTCTATAATTTTTAAAAATGATTTCAACTGAACTGTAGAGTCTACTAAACTCTTTAAAATAAAAATGATAATATGGTTTGGTAAATGTTCAGGCATGACATTGAATACCAATTAAAATATTTTGACAGTAAACCCTATAACATATTAAATCATTAAAATTATCTTTGTAGGGTCACTTGGTTCAGACTCACTATCTACGCCTGAAACAGGTAAATTGTATTGGTGTCTGAGTGGATTCTAGTACATATAATTTTTTATTTATTAGGTATACCACTCTATTATATTTATAGTTAACAAGATAAATTGGATTATAATTCATGGGTGGAAGCCTAATAAGATTTCATCTCACACCCTGATTGGGAATCCATTGGTTCAAAAAACTAATTTATAGTTTTACGTATTGATAAAGGGAAGCATCCATTTTCTGATGTTTGAATTCCATATTTGGGATGGATTTGGGGGAATATGACTTAATTTATTCTTGTGATTTTCTTTATATTGGGTTTGGCCAGTTTTTTCAATTTTTTTGCATGTTTTATATTCCATTTTTTCATACCACATGCATATTAATTTTTGTATAGATACATTATAATGTTAAAAATATCATATTTTGTTATTATTATTCACCTTCTAATGTTTTATTTACATGTCCTTCATGTCATATTAGTTTTGTTCTGCTATTGTATTCTAGTTATTAATTGTTTACTTTTTTCTTGATATATATATATATATTGATGTGATTAACTTTGGTCAATGAGGGAATAGTCTCCCCTATAAACACAGCCTATGAACTCACTACTAATCATCAGCCACTAAAATTTGGGGAGGCATGCATTAGGTCTTATGGCCAATGTATTAGGGCACCATGAAGTGTAATCCTAGTAAAATTGATAGAAAGTTGTATCATAGCTTCTTTTTCAAAATTTCAAATTTTTTGAGATAGACAATATTTTTGGACATTGTGATTAGGTAATGATAATGTTCATGGGAGTATCTAACTTTTTGGGGAAACCCATATTTTTCTGAACGTGTATATGGCGTTTTTTCTTCTCATGATACAATTTCATTAATTTAAACATTGGTTAACTAATATACATCTCATTGTTTGTTTCTTGAAGAGATGTTTATTTTTTTATTCTGATGATATAAGGTCATTCATGCATCATATTAAGATATATTGGACTAAATTGACATGAATAAGGCCTAGCCGTATATAAATTATTTTTACATAGCCAATTTATCATGTGATTGTCTTCTCTGACTTGTTTTTTATGACTTTTAGTTCATTTATTAACACACACACACACAGAGATATATATATATATAGGAATATGAAAATATTTCCCTAAAGAACTGATAATATAGATTGGGACCATATATTATTTAAATAACCTTACATTTATCCCTGTAAAGGATAAAAAAAGTCCTTATGATTTTTTTTTGGAAATTTATACATTGACTATCTATCATATGGGATGGAACAAGTTGTGCTTAAAAATAAGCAGACACCATATTTTAATTTATATTGTTTAGGTGACCATATAAATTGGTAGTTGTGATCCATTTGTTTTAAAACATTTAATGTAATTTAAATGAATTAGTGATTTGAAATGAACATCACTTTTAAATGAAATGGATCCCTTTTAGATTTTCAATACAATACCTTGACCGTGATCCATCATTAATAGTGGGAAGATGGCCTTGTCTCCTTTTATCATTTTAGGACTCCTTCTTATCACCCATACCTAGATCGTAGATTAAACTAGGGATCATAATTTTCTAATAATAAGTCCTTGTACATGTTCTTATCCACTCCATTCCCTATCTATAATAAATTATATTTGAGGTGTGCACTTAAAACTTTTATAGCTATTCCACCAGGAGGAACTCATTATGCATTTATAGAGAGTGTTTATGAGAATATTCTATAAGTGGTTTTCCCTAATCCACCCATGGAACCACTTATAGTTCCACCCATGGTACACCCACCAAATCATCCAATGGGTGTTGATTCCTAGTTCTAGGATATCTTATCCTAGTTTAGGAAGTTCATTTATGGTGAACGTCAACCATCTACTTCGATGGAAGAGTTCTATGATGAGTTCTACTATCAAAATCATACAATCTTTTCATGGGATGGTGGACCACAGGCTTCTCAGTCATGGATGGATTCCAGAACTCTATCTTAGATCATATCTTGATGTATCCATAGTGGAGGTCAAAGCTCACGGCATATATAATATGTGAATCCACCGTGAATTTGTCGAATGTCCTTACTCAAACTAGTCAATGTCATTGTATGGTTTGGGAGAACATCCAAATATGATTATTAGACTACATATTCAATCAAAAAATGAGAATAGATCCCATTTAGTTATTAATATAACTATACTAAGCTAATAGTAAATAGATGAAATAATCATTCCCTTCACCTAATAAAATTATTTCACATAGACCTTGACTGGTGACGAGCTAACTACTATGAGATAATTTTATGATTGAATTTTATATGTCATCCTTTTGTAGGTGTACGTATTATTGAGGACCTTTATATCAGAAAAAGGGAACCAGTCCCTCATCAATGAAAATAAGTTGATGGAATCAAGAAACAAAATGTTGGGATGTTCAGCCTACAGGGAGAGGAGTAGTTTATCAAGTGGTCTGATACATTGCATTACCGATATACATGGAGGTGGTTCCATCCTAGTATCATGCACTTATAGTTTCATGGGATGTTACAAGTGCAACAATATATGTATTTAAAATCCCCTTGGTATGTGGAACCCAATCGAGTGTCGTTCTTACAGTATAATTGGTCACCTACATCTTTTCTACTGATCATTTTCTCGAGTTCTAAGTGAGTGGGGTAATATGGTAGAACCACCTTCAGGTGCATGAATAATGGAACCATGTTATGATGGAACCTGGTCTTCTACATGCCATTGGGGATGAGCATGCAGTCGTGGATGAGGTAGCCAGTCCACAAGCATTTATTATATGTAAAGTTGACTAGGTTAGGATAATGAAGATGTATTATTGGTTTGTGGTTCAGGATATATTTATCCAGTGAATCCTACACTAGAGGGGTAGAACCCTGATCCATCTATAGTTTTTGGTACAATTCTAGTAGCCTTCACTCTAGTTTTATCCCAATTTGATGTAGGTGCATCGTAATTCTTTAATCTGGTTTAATTATGGGATGTCTGATCCTAGTTATTGAATAATGTATCTGAATTTTTCACATTACACAATGTTAAGATCCCATGTATAGGGTATACACTAATATATGGAGTTACCCATTGTAATAAGTGAGAATAATTTTTTTGATGTTTCTTCATCTTAGAGATGACCAGTTTCAACATCATTCTCAGAATGGACTAGCTTGTTCCTTATCGAGCCAAGGTGTATTTCTATCACCATACGATATCTTTCACAACACCTAATGGTAGTATGTATGTCTATAAGGGTGAATGGGACCTCTAGGACAGTCAAGATGGTACCAAACATACTAGTCTAATAGTATTAAATAAATAATTTATAATCTCTTTATGATTGATTTGGGAATGATATTAATGGAATTCCCTATAATTGTGAATTGTTTCAAGGGTGTCTTCTTGGACGATTTCTCATGATTATTTGATGAGATAGAGGATGAGTCCGCCATAAGTATTGTGCTAGGTGGGGCACCAATTTTCATTCCTTCATATATAATGGAACATATAAATTACATGGAAATCTTGATTAATATTAAATATGTAGAGGATTAGGGTTCTGTCCATCCCATCACATCACCATGGTGTTCACTATTCCTTTTCACCGAGAAGATGGATGGTCCCTTAAGGTAGTGTATGGATTACCAATGATTGAACCATCTCATTGTAAATAACATGTATCCAATGCCTCTAAAAGATGACTAATTCGACAATCAACATGGATAAATAGTTTTCTCTCAAATAAAATTAAAAGATAAATTCCATATTGTTCATGTGAGTTCATCAGAAAATCCTCATATAATTTAGTGGAGTATATACAACTTTTACAAGTATTAGGTCATTTTGATCGTTCTGAGGAACATTATAGTGGAATTCATGGATCAGATAAATTAGGTTTCCTGTTATATATTTATTCATTTATGGTATTATTCATAGAGAAAATATTACCCGATATTTTCAATTGACACATCCATGAAAATAATCATTAGATATTTATGAATACACTGAGATAGTATGAGCTACATGTGAAGATAAAAAAATTCCACTTTTTAATATGCATGAATTATTTACTAGGTTTATCATATATGAAGAATTCATGGTAATTGGCCCAGATAGGTGAGATTTAAGGTTTCATAGGAGTACCCCATGAATATTTATGATATACATAGATTCTTAGGGATGGATAAATAATATAGTTGATTCATCAATGACATCTCACACTTGGTAGAGACTCTAATGTGATTGACCAAGATTGGTGTGAAATATGGATTTACTGAAGCTTGTGGAAATGAATTTTAGTAGTTAATGGGGAAAATCATTTTAGTTTAGATCATGATTCATCTATATCTATATAGAAGTTATAATTATCTCTTAAATTCATTATAAATTGTGATGGGTATGAATATGATGCAAGGTGGTTAGGTTTTATTATATTATTCTCTCCAGCTAATACCTCATGATCAGGTCTATACATTTAATGATCTCGAGATGGTAGTTGGGATTCATGCTCTTTCTTATAAGAGACACTTTTTTTCCGAGATGAAATCATTTTTATATGAGTAACAAATGTCTCAAATACATATACACCTAGAGAGTCTTGATTCTAAGCCTGTGTAGGTTAGTGGAAAACCATTATTCATTTGACATTGAGGTTTCACACAAACCTGGAATGGGAAACACCATAATAGATGACTAGAGAAGAGTACACAAACGCAAGACAGGAAGGATTATAGAAGTTAGTTGTATATGAAGGCTATATATTCAGAGTATAACCTAGTGGTTTATGAATAGAAAAAGAATCCAATTATAGTAAATTTAGTAGTGAAATCATCCCTTCTATAGTGGGTTCGGATGGAGAAGTTTCTTAACTTCATGTGCGTTGTTTTGAGGGATGGTCTTGTAGGAGACAACCCCAAATCCTAGATGGGTTTTTGATGAAAATGATAACATGATCATTCATGTGAATTTATGGGTTCCTTCAAATATAAATGAATACTTGATATAGAAATATCACCCCTCATTTTGGGAATTCCTTATTTGGTGTTAGTAAGATATATTAATACATACATATTTAGTATTGATGTACATTCATGAAGAGGAAGACATAAGTTTTCATCACATAGTTCTCCAAATATCTGTAGCTGAAGGTTGATAACTAGTGAAATACTAGTCTACTACAACTTCTATCCATTATGGAATGGAAAGGGAATTACATCACCATGGAATTTTTTCACTGGCTTTCTATCATCCCCATGATGTTTTGATACAATGTGGATGATCATAATTAAGATGAAATAATTAAAATATCTTATCATTCTAAGATACCTTCCCTATTGATGATATAAGAAGGATTTATATTCAGAAGTTAGTGTTCCTTCATGGAGTTATGATTTCTATCATATTGGACTAAGATCCCTACTATATTTCATGATTCTAGAATGGGTTGAATAGTACATTGGGTTCACAGTTTCTCTTGAGTATGACATATAACCCTCATATTGATAGGTTTTTTGATGGGACAAATAAGGTTTTAGAGGATATGATTTAGGTATGAATCCTTAATTTTGGAGGTTTATTGTAAAATCATATTCTAGTGGTTATTTTTCCTAAAATAATAATATTCATTAAACAATTCGGATAGTTCTATATGATGAAATTAACATTATATAATTCCTTTAACCTATTTGAGTGATATATGTAGGTGATGCATTTCTACTTATCCATTGTCTCTTTCTAGAGGCTTCATAGAATTTCTGGATGAATCTGGAGCATTTAGATACAAACCAGTCCATGCAGAAGTCATATATCCATTTTTTTCATCAGCCTCATGATTTTGATTTCAGACATCAAGTATTTCTATGTTTTTCTGACTATCTTTGTGAATATACAAATCAAAATATAGGTAATGTTATCCGTGTGATATTTTGAGCCTTTTGAGATAGTGGGTGTATTCATTCATATAGATTATCAGTTTCTATTAACTATGAAGTACCAAGCCATGCATGTAGTCTTCCATGTATCAAAACATTGTTATTATCATGTTGAACCTTATCATTTTATTTAACCTAATGATATTGATCTTGAAAGGGATTAATCATTCTAGGAGAATCCAAAATGTACTATCAATCTATGCATGAAATATCAGTTAGGATGGTTTGTTCCTCCAGACTAGGTGTTAAATAAATATAGGAGCGTGTAGTATGAGAGCTAGGATTAGAAAGATGAAGTACCTTAAATGTTTCCAAAAAACTTCTCAAATGAGTTTTTACCACCCTCGTAAGTGGAACTCAAGTATTAGTTGTCCTATGGAGGGGAAGTTGTAATTTACCATCTTTTCATAATGATATTGACCATTTGTTTTTTGGATTCAATTCATTTGATTGACATAAAAAATGATGCCTAATGAAGTCAAGGATTAATCTAGTATGTATGTGGTTCATTCAAATCATGAATAACTGAAATATAAAAAGGTAACCATGTCCACACAATTAGTAATAAATATTGAACCCATTTCGTATTGGTTCTCTAAACTGTGTGGTTACAGACAACATGGACATGGGAACTGAATATTATGTATGAAACTGTGCAACATCGAAATCATGGTCATGTGCTGCTATGAAGAATTGGTATAGAGAAGTTTTACATTGTTTTTAAAAGATTACAAATACATTGTTCCTAACTATCCTAGGTTTTCCTTTGATGAATAAAATGGAACACATAATGAACATACTTTGGTTAACTCTCTAAAAAACCATAAACCACTATTTTGTAGGGTTTAATAACCTTTTGGACCCACACTAATCCATTAACAATTTTATTCTTTCTAGTTTAATCTAATATAGTTAATGAAACAATCTATTCGTTCATGCACCATCTCATCAAATGATTAGCACGAGGACCTACCAACTCTTCCCTATATACACATTTTTTCATGTTGTTAGATCCCTCGGGAAGATAACGGTGAGTTTATAAGTCCTCTACCTTTTTCCATGTTCTTATTTATAACTATTTCTCTATCACACTATAAACTCATTTTCCCCATTTTTCAAGTATTTTACAACTTCCCAAATTTATCTCCTTCTATATCAAATTAATGATCGATGATAAATGAGGTAAGATCTAGGAAGATTTTTTAGGTTGTATATATTCAGTCCCATGGATTCGTTTCATTATATAAAAAGTGTCATTGTACCACGATGCAAACCCTTCTAGGGCTGGCTCTAGTGTTTAAATTTATATTAAATTGTTTTATTTTCCATCCCATTGTAGACATGAGTTACTGGAGAATCAACCCCTTGGGTTGATCTCCTTGATTATATGCCAACCAATGAGTGTGGTATGACATTGAGCAATAATTTCCCCTTTCAATAGACTAATTGAACACCCTATGAATGGTGATTTTTTATAATTTAATAACATCATCATGAATTCCCTTGTTTAGGATGTTGGACCCTGAATTAATCCCCTACACCCCATGATTTAAAATAATTATATAGATAAATTGAATTGGAATGTTTCCAAAATATGTAGTAGGACCATCATACGGATGTTTAATTGAATTTACATTCTCCTATTGCCCAAAATGTTATAAGTGAACAAAAAATGTATCCATTTTAACATTGTATCATATAATAAATTCATTCTTTATTTAATCATTTCACTTTAGTGTCATGGATGATACAAGGGGATCTGAATTATGGACCACCTAGAAGGACCCATATACCTTCGGGCTAGAATTTTTGATATGTTATAAACATTTTAGGATGAATATAGACATACCTAAGATGGAATCACCATGAGTTATATATTTTTACCTCTATTTGAATAACATAAGTTTTTAGGGGATATCAGTAGGAAGGGATTGATGGCACAATGACTGTACCTTTTCACAAGAGATAATTGAAACCCTAAATATGATACCATGGATGTACTCAAAGGATAATTCTTGTTAAATAAATTTAATTTATAGAGTTACTATTGGTATAGAAATCATGGGTCACTTTGGTTGACTCAATTAGAATTAGACCTATACAGATCCCATAGAGCGATGCATTTAAATTGAAATGACTGGATACTTTTGGGCTCAATGTGTCAACCAAATTTTTATAAAAAATGTTTTAACAATATTTAAGAGTCAAGTGAATTTTTTACATTTGAAATGATCCATTGCTATTAGAAATGATCATCCATGTCCTCGATGAACAATTGCAAAATTGGGAATATCCCACCATCTCACTCATTAAATCAAAATCATTATGTTTTTAGGATCCCTTAGATAAGACCCAACAGCTTATAAGAAATTTGGAAATATCAAGGGGTGTCTGAGTTGAAACCAAACCAATGTAATTATTTTTTTATGTTTGTTTCATTTTGTTAGTCGAGGAAGACTATTCAAATTATATTTCCCGATATGGGTTATTCTAGACACTGTGGGTGGACTCGAGTATAGATTGTATCTCATGGACTTCATTGGATGCCTATAGTGACTAATAAATATTTTTTGTTATATATGATGATTAAGGGAATAATATATAATCTAATGATTCTTTTATTTATTTATAAATTACATGGAGGACATGTACTAGTCCAATTTTTGATATGGTAGATATTTTAATTTTTGTTCTTTTTTATTTTTTTATCAGTTTGTATATTAATATATCTCATTCCCCATTAATATTAATTTTGATATAGTAACATAACCATGTCCAACATATCATATGTTGTTACTATTAATATTAAATTTACTCTTTTTTACATTGTATGTATTCAAAATATTTTTCTCCTACTATCATCAAATTTTTACTTATTCAATTGTTTCGTATAGTATATATATATATATATATATTCTCCATTATTATAAATGATTTAAAAACAACCCCTATCAAAACCTAGTCCTTCACAACAAGTTGGTAGACTTTGGCATTTGAGGATGAATTCTGCAGGTCCTATGGCCACAAACATGAGAAATTTTGATATGGCATCTGGGGGGGGGGGGGAAATGAAGATTATTGAAGTAGATGGAGTATAAATTAAGATTACTATGACATTCCATAAACCTCTAGTAGAACCATTAGAAATTCATTCTCAGCACTTTGAGAGCATGAGACTCCATAATACAATTCCACCCCCTATTCCGTACACATCACTATATATTGTACAAAAACGATTCCATGACTCCACACCACACATCCACTTAGAGGAGTGAGAACTCTAAGTGATCCATTTTTTATTCACCATAAAAGGTAGTCATAATTATTATATTTGGAACGATCAATGTTTTTGGATATCGAGCAGGGAGAGAGGACACACTTCTCTTGTTTATTTTATTTTATTATTCTCCCTCAATATGAACTTATATTATAAAATATTTCAATACATGTTAGGATATTAGTATTTCTAGTTAGTCATCTATTAGGTAATATGATATCTGGTTATTTTGATTCACTTTATTGATACATGTTCATTACCTAAATCTTTATTATCTCTCAATTTGATCAATAATAGTTTATAAAACATTATGAATTCATGAATACATATCATTATTGGGACTAATATCAATCTATCCTCAATATGAGAATTTAACAAAAATTTGAATAGTTATAAAGATAGAGAATCAAACTATGTCCAATCGACATTTTGTTCATAGTGAATTTTGATTAGTTGTCTCTTGGGGATTGAATTATAATTGGATTTGATAAACTATTTGGTTTTTTCTTTCATATGTTGATCGAATGAAAAATCAAGTCATCCAAATTGAATTAGTTCTAGATGATTAAATTTAAATGAATGAATAGTGGAAATTTATTATAAAAATCATGAAGCTAAATTCTCCCATTCACCAATTTGATTTTTTACTGATTTAATGGTTCTTTTTTCAATATTATCTACATTTGTACTCACTTTTACACTCTCGTAAAAAATTTCATCCTCTTTACGGCTATATGACCATCCACTAATTTTACAGTCATTTTTGTTTGAATTTTATTATCTTGTTTTTTATCACTCATACACATTATTCCATTCCAGTGGTTCAACACAATTCATATCACTATACTAGAAGTAATTAGAATTGAATGATATAAAATTTGTATGCATTTAATAATGCACATGTCTAATTTGGTGTTCATTTTCAGGGAAAACAAATAAGACCACATTTGAAAAAATTCACATCGAAATGAAGAATAAAAAAACTAAAAACAAAAGAAAATAAATAATATATTATCTGTAAAAAAATTAATAAATATAAAATTTATTCAAACACAATTTCTAAATGAATAATCAAAAAATATCAATTGAACCAGCTATTTTAAGAATAGTAGGTCTAAAACATAGACTTATGAACCTATAATCCCTGAAATTTAGAAATACCACTCATAATTGAAGGAAAAAAATAAAAAAACGAAATTGACAGGGGAAGTAGAGAACCATGACATTGAAAATGCATCAATTGGAAATGAAAACCCAATTATTAATAAAATTACGTAGATAAACTTTTTGAGAGAGTTTCTTATGTCTGATGTCTCTAGTAACCCATCCTAAATTATATTATAACCTAGGTACACTAATTATTTGATTAAAATATCTATGTTGTATTAGTTCCCAAAATATATTGGAATTCCATTTTATGACTCTTTTTACGTCATTATGGACATCTAATCTAGATCCTACTAGCTTCCACTTAGTGGAATAAGCGAGGTAGGACATAAGATGAGAGTACTACCTATCTAAATCTATGGAAATTATAACTATTAGTATCAATAGTTATTGAAGGAAATCATTTTCAACTGTGACCATGTATACAATTCAAAGACTATTAATGTCTTCCCTAAGAGATAGACTTTTAGTCCAGGGAAAAATCATTAATTTCATCCAATAATAGATATACATATTCCATGACACATGGAAAATATTTAGGGGAATAATTAGAAAATTAAAAAACCATAAACATACTCCCCAATTCCCCATTTTCATATTCTATAATAGTCTCACCCTTTACCAAAAAATCATCATGGATCATTCTTTTAGATTTAGTTTTAGTGATATGAATACATAGGAGATAAATAAAATCATTAATACTCTAGAACGAAACTCAAAAAACATATTCATTAATAGATAAAACCTTATATGAAAATAACCCAACCATGTTCCCCATGAAAGACCCTAGGATATTTTTTTCCAATTAAACACTAAAAATACCCTTGGAGAGAAATGCCACCTCTGTGGAATTTTTGTGAAGATACACTTTTGTTGTAAATTTTTTTATATTTTTTATAAAGATAAATTGAATGACACTTCTTCTAGGAATATTAATATGTGGTTTCTTATGGATGATCAATTTTTTGATGACCTACAATTTTTTTATATAAACCCCCAAAACCAATCTTCGAGAAAACATTGAGTTTCGTGACCTACTCCTCTTCCTGCATTCAAATATCCTCCATTGAAATTGCCTTCCACCCATCTGAATGTTGATTGTTCTAATAAAAATGATAAATTGTGATGAATGATCTAATAGTTTATAGGTAGGATTGAAGTAAAAAAGGAAAAAAATAGGATTTTGAGATTTAAAAAATGGATAAAAAAAAATAAAAAATCAAGAAATTATAATGTGGTTGTTAGATAGATAGGTTGATCATAGAGACAATGGTTACACTACATGTAAAAAAGAAAAACATCTATGAGAAAATTGCATGGATATTACAAATATATGTGGTATTTGAACCCACTACGATTCTAATTAAGCATACCAAAGTTCACATCAATAAAATTAAATGGTTTATAGAAATTTAATAATAGAAATTAATGAAATTAGACAATAAGACAACATCACTAGAAATAATCAGGATCCATATTTCCTAATAAAAATGACATTAAAAAATAAATTAAGGAATAATAATTAAGAGGATGTTAAATGGGTGAAAATCAGGAGGGGATCATCAACCATATAATCCATTTTCCTTTAAGATAAAAAACATGATTCTGAGACACTAAAATTCTCGTGGAGGATAAAACATAGTAACAATACCTCCTTGGAATCACTGAGATAGATCCATCCCCTCTCTAAAAATTTTCGAGAAAACAATCTCTGTAAAAAATACCTTGAAATAATTTTACACATTCAATCGAACATAAAAGTGTACTGTTGTTTTGGGTTATAAGATACCATTTAAACATCAATACCTACTAAGATTTTTCATCCCTCTGAACATTGGGGATAGTGGTGGAATGGTTAATTGACTGTGTGGTTTAGGATCTATTGGATTACACTATCTATATTTCCAGAATTTAGATTATGAGTTCCTTAACCCACCACTGTTGTGTGACAACATTCCTAATTGATCCATCACCAACCCACATGGTAGGGTCAATTATTTTATAGTGGGAGTAGTGTTAATATGTTTGTCCCAAAAATATACCATACTATATATACATTGTTACTAGGATGTAGATATCATTATTTATATTCCTTTCAAGGATATAAGAGGATATGTCATTGATTTCTCAAAGGGGAAGTAAATTTTCAATCCAAATGAAAAAAGTGTAATTAACTATTTTTTAGAAATTTAAATAAATCTCCCACCAAATGTATACTAGATATTAGTTATTACCAGCTATCAAATATAATTATGAATATGAGTATGATTTTATGAGGATATTAGAATAAAAAATGGTGGATATAAAACACATAATGCATCCTTAATGGGGAAATCTATACTAAAGAAATACATCTTTTAGATGATTTTTAGGGAGAGTTCATGGAACACTTAGATGATCATAGGTATGGAATACATTCTACCCAAAACAATATTGTCAAAAAAATTGGTAATTTTTTTGAACTTTCAGCAAGGAAGTGAAATCCATCTACAATTTCTTCTTTAATAAGAAACCTGATAATCATAGTCCACCCAAGCATTAGTGTCTTCCCTCAGTCCATGTACCACTCCATTTGGATCTCAAACCCCTAAATACATAAATAATAACAGTTTTAGGATAGATATCTACACTACCATTGATTTTATTATCTGATTAGGGGAAAAGTAAAGAGGATAACCTACTGAGAGATTTCAGGAACTATAAGTCTGTCATTGGCTGGCCAATTGCTAAAATAAATTGAATAAGTCCATAATTTTCATTCATAAATTTCAAAAGGATCATGAGTGAAAACCAATTGTGGAATCAAAAATTATGCATAACCTAGACATTATCCATGTGTTTTGAGAATAATTCAACAAATTTATTGATTATATTAGAATTATCTATTTTCTATTAGTCCTTGGGTATGTCCGATTTAGATATGCATTAAAAAATGGGAGTGGATATGGTTACAATTGAATAAAATGAAAAAATTAAAATTATATCTCTTAAAATTAGAGGGTTTTAATTATTATAGAAAACATAATTATACCACAAGGAAGGATTATTATCCCCCAAATGTTTTGGACAAAATTTTAGAGAGGCTATCTAATAATGAGGTTTTCTATTTTATTGATGCATATTATAGATATTAAAAAATTTAAATTTATTTTTAGGATAATAATAAGACTGAATTAACTATTTCATTTTGTATATTTTTATACCAGTGTATTTTCATTAGTGTGTCTAGTGATCAAGACACAATAAAGAGATTCATGGTGTTCATTTTATTAGACGTTGTTAAAAATATTATAAAAATGTATGTGGATGAATTTTTAGTTGTGCGATGGAATTTCAAAAAATATCTTCAAAATAATTATTTTTTTAAATTTTATAGATTAAAAATATTATTTAAAAATGGGAAATGTGGATGCTCAAGAGAACTAAAGGAATTTAATGGGTCACAATGCTTATAATAAGCCACTAGAGCTTGATAATTCAATGATTTAAAAGATCCAAATTCTCCCTCACCCTAAGAATATCTCAGTTATATGATGTTTTATGAAGAATAATTGATCATATAAGATATTTATTAAGTATTTTTCAATAACCACTAGGCCACTGTAATAACTTCTTCTTAAGTACACATCCTTTGTTTATGAAAATAAATGGCTTGTGTCCTTTAACATCCATAAGAATAAAATTACTACTTCAACTGTGATTATTTATCTCGATTTTATGTTCACATTTGAAGTAATTTGTTATGATAATTACATAGATTTTGGTTTATATTTGGGTTAGAGAAAGGATAATAAGCTATGTGTCATTTACTGTTGTCGCAATTTCATGGATCATGCTTAGATGAAAAATTCTACCATTGAAAATGAATAGTCTTATCTGAATTTTTATATTAAAACAATAATATTGTTAATAATATAGACCAAGGTGATCTTTTTAAATCTCCCGTCATCTCTCTTGTAATTATTGGATGATAACGATTAAAAGACCCATATCATGAGGTGGACTCAAAAGGGGGCAAAAAAACTGGTCTAAGTCATTTTTTCTAGGACAACAAACACCCAAATTGATGAACCAATATAGATATATAACCCATTATTGTATAAATAGTATTTGGATACATTGGTGCAATGATTTTATTGGTTTAATGATTTGTTCTTATTTTGTGGTTGTTGGTGTTATGCCCAACGAACATCCAGAAACATAAATAAGGATGTCTATATCTATGTTCAATTACTACATATGGGATGCCAATTTTCTTTTTTTATGATGTGATGATGGTGTTTTGAGGATATTTGTGACACAATTAGAATTGGTACCCATAAAATAGTGTTGATAGTCATAACCATGGGGTGTCTTCCTTTGAGAAGAAATGATTGTCCAAAATTTTTTACATGGTGTTTTTTAAATGCCTACACTATTCAATGATGCTAAGAGTTTTTTCATTGGATTTGAAATGTTTCAAAAGATCAAATTCCATGAAATGTAATTATAGAGGTTGATGTTTTTGATTTATGGGTTTTTAATTTCATAGGAACCTTCCCATCAATATATAAGAATTTGTATTTTATTGTGGTTATGGACTATGTGTATAAATGAGTTGAAGTAGTGGATTTCCGAAAAAGTCTTCATTATGTGTAGTGAAATTCATCATGAATTTTTTATCAATTATTTTATTCGCAAAATAATTCATTATTGAAAATGTAACACATTTGAAAATTTTAATATTCAATAGTTTAATGGTGGAACATGGATGATCTCACAGAATTATTACCACATACCACCCAAAATCTCATTAGGCGAATGAAGTGTATAATGAAAAGCTCTAATAGATCATAGAGAAGACAATTTCTAGTTTAATAAAGGATTATATAGTGAATTTGAATGAGGATTTTTGGACATAAAAATTTTATTAAAATACTCAACCAATAATTTTCACATACTTGTTACTCTTCTGAAATACATTCCATCAGAATATGGAATTATATCCAAAATATGTTTTTTTAGTTAAGGCCATCAAATTTGATTTTAAATCTAATGGTTAGATGTATTTTCTAGATATATGTGATATAAATGAAATTATAAGATAATAAATGGAAAATTATTATTTTAAAAAATAACGCCTTTTTTCCCCACTAAATAATTTAATATACTGATTTAATGTTTAGTCATAGGATCCTACTATTCAATTTTATGATGAAAAGGTTACTAGGGAAATTGATGAAAAATTGATCCATACCCTTTACTATTATAATATATTTTGTTTAAGGTGTTATTATATAGTTGTAGGGGAGAAACGACCATTCTTGATCAATGGTCATAGGATCAAAAACAAATTTGACAGGAGGAAAAAGGGCATGCCTACCATTTATTTTTATGAAGGAGGATTCCATCTTAAGTCAAACTTCTAACTATAAAATAACAGATTCATGGGAACTATACCTTGGTTTATATTGTTTTCTTTCAATTTTTATTTTCTTAATAATGTCAACTCATTATATAGAATTATTACTTTACAATATTTCCATTTTATTTGTGTGATATGATTTTTTACCATTAAAGTGTTACTATTACTAGAAACTCATTATGTGAAAACCAAAATAAACAAATTATAACTAAATTTAGTTAAATTTCTTTCATGAACATTAAATTAATGAATTTTATTAATATTTAATTTAATTTGATGAAAACTAATAGGAGCATATAGATCTATTCACATAGTTCTATAGTGTAGGATCTATTAAATAAAAATTAATAGTTAGAACTCCCACATTTAAGTATTTGTTGTTCTAGTTTGTGAAATTACTATTTCTAGTAAAATTTTACTCCCTTCTGTATATTCCTAAATGTGGTGGATTCCCAATAATTTGTTTTGATAATTTTTATTTTAAATATTTACATGAATGTTATCTTACACAAGTTTTAGTGATCTGATAATTATGATAAGCTTAATTGTGAAACCTTCTAACAACAACTATATTCACTTTAATCTAATGGTGGCCATACTATATTAATCATTATCCTTTTTAACATAATTGAGAAAATTAATTTTTTTTCATAAACTCTAAAACAAATAAATATTCAATATTTTTAATGATACGATAGTGGAAATCAGTCGGATATTTTTCTATTGGTTTTTTTGGTTTTAAATTTTTTTTGAAAAAGAGCATTTTTGAACACCCCTATAACCCATAAAATCAAATTTTTATTTTCCATTAGTATTTTTTGGTCAAACCATTTAATTACCTCCCACCATAGGAATCATAATAAGGTATACGATAGAATTTTAACTATGGGGAAGATGAGTATTTTTGTGCTTTACTATGTTAAAATAATTGAAACACAAAATTCCAAATGATTTTTTTCAATAAAGATCCATTTTTTTCAATTTTAATCATAACCTGAGAGTTTTTTACATCCCCATGGACAAAAATTTTGTCTTGACAAAAGGGTTATAAATAAATTGTACTGAGAGTATCAATGAATATGAAATTTATTGGGAATTATGATTTTGAGTGCTGGTGTTTACTATTTTTAGGGATATTCTATTTAGAAACATAGAAGATGAGTGATATAGGATAAATATTTGTTGAATTTAGATCATAAAATTAAGAAACTAAAAATTTAAAATTTATCCTAGGGGACTCACTATTAAAAAAACTCACTTTTGGATCAAATTTAACTGTTAATATTATAAGTCCATTGATATGAGAGTAAAATTGGAAAATGGGATCCTATTATGGCCATATGATACTCCAAAAATAGGTGTGTGTTTAATCCCTCGATACATATCAAATAAGTTGTTTTGCACAATGTTATGCATATATCGCTGGTAGAATTTAATATAATTAGAAAAAAGTTATGTTCCTTGTAGTCAAAAACAAGTTCTTTTTGTGGAGGGAAATTTAGAACCCATATAAATAAGAGGAATATTGACTTATATAAATATAATTTGAGTTGTATCTATAATGTGATTAAAATTTTTTTTTTTGGGAACATATGATGAACTAAAAAATTAATGTACCTTTTTTTATTTCAATTTCCAATATTATCTAGTATTTCTTCACTCTTATAAATCAAATGAAAACAATAATTGAAGTAGGATAGTATGTGGATTCATATAAAAAGAATGAAGTCTTCGACTATGAATGATTCCGTCTTCACATAATTTCTAATATGTACTTGAATTTAGGTAGGACCTTCTGTGTTAATTCCATTTGAGAATCTAACCCTCCTCTGGTTTTGGTACTCTATATTTAAAAAGAATCACTTTCTCATTTTGAACCAACTATTATAGGTCTTATCTTATTTTTTATAATGAATAAAAGGATACATTTCTTTGATGGAAATTTTTTTATGTGTGGGTGATTTTGATCTTGTCGATATTAATGCACTTTTCCATGTAATTTGTTATAATTTATTAGATTATTAAAATATTAAAAATTTATTTTAATTAATAATTATCAATTGTTTTATTTTTATATGAAATTATTCAGACAATGATTCTTTTAACTATGTTTATTTACTGTTTAAATTTTCAAATTTTATTAATTTAAATTCAATTTATAAATTATGTTTTTTTTCATGGTTTGAATCTATATTTTTGGTTTAAATTAATTTTTATAATTCCATTAATTAATTCTATTTTTATATTTATTATGTTTTCTAAAATAATAATTTCAATTGTTCATTTATTTGTTTATTTTTTTGATATTTTAAAAATTAATAAGTCAAACTTTAAGGGATTAAAATTTTTAATATTAATTTTGTAATTAATTTAGTCATTCATTAATTTTATTCAAAATTTAATTGGTTTAATCCATTAATTCTTAGATAATTAATTGTTTTTATTTTAAACTATTTAATTGGATTCATTTCAATTGTTTTTAATAATAATAATATTTAATTGTTGAAATTTATTTTTTGTTCAAATTCCATTATTGTTCAATGATAAAAAAAATATGTACTATATTTTTTCCAAAGAGTTTTTTTAATTGTTAAAATTGTTTTAGTATTTTAATGTCATTTTTGGTTTCTAACAGACCATATTTAATGTTTTTAATTAAAATAAGTTAACTCTTTAATTCATTTTTTTTTTGTAATTAAATATATTTTTTTATTTTATTATAACACATAATTAAATTATTATGTATTTTTTTATAGTTAACTTTAATTATTATTATTTGATGTTTTTTATTAATTTTTATTATTTTTTAACTTATTTATTTTATTTATTATTTAGGATCATGTAATTGTAGCTAGGTAATATTATTCTAGCTTTAGTTCGCCTAGATAAGCTGTCGCTAGGATGTCACAACAACATTTCTAATGCTACAAAAAATAGTGGGATTCACCCAAAGAAAGAGTCACTTCCAACGGTGCCTCCGCCAAACCAACCCTCTTATGACAATATCATCAACTCGATCCACCAATGAAGAAAACCATAAATATATGTATTAATTTCAACATTGAACCAAAATATATCCAACATGAAAAAATACAGATATGTGATGAAACCAAAAAATGAAAGAAATCGCTAGCACAATAACTCTATGACTGTCTTGTAATCCCATCACCCCTAAGGGACTCGACTCACTATAAGAGGGAGTCACCACCGGTGAGACATTTCTTTTATTGGAACCACCGCTAGCCACCTAGTAGTGGGTTTGTCGAACTAAAAACCACATCATATGTTCGCTACCATTGAAATATTAATATGTTCTCACAAATTTATCAACCATTTATTGAAAAGGAAGAACCTCGAAAATTAAATAGTGTTTCTATATTTGAAGAATCAAATAATTACTTAAACAAAATATCTAGAAGAACATGATCCTCTGCTACAACAGAGCCAACAAAGAAGATCATCTCGAAACTTTTACCAACATTTTTTAGTCCAGAACAACTGAGGAGGCATCTTGGTGGAGGCTGATAACCCTTACCGCTTGTCAAACCCACCTCCACCCGAACTATTTCCCTCCTCTACTGTGTGAACCCACCATTTTTTTCATGTCAGATAAGCCATTACCCCCTATTCTTTTTTATTTGTTTTTTATAATTATAAATATATTATACTATATAATAATAACTGTATATATAAATATATTTTTGTATAATATATTATAATATATAGTAACAATAAATCAAAACTATAAATAGCTTCAATATATATATATATGCATATATGTATATAATATTATAATTATATATATAATATTATATATAGATTAATTTATATTTGTATAACTATAAATATAAACAGACAAATATATATGTAATTATATATATATTTATATAATTTAAATAGTATTAATAATATTAGTAGTTTCACAAAAATAAATTTATATGAATTATAATGTTTGAAAATAGTTTTCTATATTTAAGATAAATATAATATATATTTTAATTATATAATTTCCAAAAAATAATATCACATGTCTATATATATAATCATATTATAATTATTATTTATTATTTATAATTTTATCGTTGATGCTCGTTTATTTTATTGACATTGTTTTCTTGTTTCATTGATCTAGGTTGTTGTGTTATACTGTATGGGACAAGCTACAAATTCAATAGCTGGAGTTTGTGATTTTGTGAACATCTATGTGGAATAGGAGAAATGAATTTTCCACATAAATTCATGAGATCCCATCTAAGGATTGGTTATATAAACTCAAAACATGTGTAAGAAGAATCCAGAAGTAGTATGAGCGATGGGTCAAACCACTATCACATTCTTGAACTCTCTGGAAACACCTTCAGGGACTCATTTTCACCACATTAGGAGATTTGGACTCCATTTAACTATTCCATCAATCATTATTGAAAATTATGACATAGTTGATCACCATTATTTTTATGAATCCATACCCCACTTCCACTTCGATGAGTGGGAAATCCGAGAACACCGTTTACAATTCACCAACTATAGTAAACAAATAATGGATAGTCCGAACATTTGAAGGTTCTGGTGATCTAATTGGGAGTGAAAAAAATTATCTATATTTTATTTTATTTTATTCTTTTACTTCTATGTCAAATTATTATTGTATCAATTTTAATATGTTTAATAGTATTAGGATTCCCCCTAATCAACCAAGGATAAATAGGCTAGTTGGTTAATTTGTTAATTTTTGTTAGTGCATGTTATTTAATAGATGCTTCTTTCTCACTCACATTAGATTATGATATTTTACAAAAAATCAATAATCAATGAAAAATATTCTTGATTGGGTTTAAAATGATACTATCTAAATTATGATGAAATAATTGAAAAGTTGACCATGCTTAAGTGATAGAATTGCATTGGGTTTAAAAAACATTTTAATCTTGCTGATTGTTGGTTTGATCTCATTTGGTGATCAAATGATTATTTTTTCTGATAAATTATATGTTGTTTTCATTCATTGGTTTACGTAATTATAAATCTTGTCTTCAACATTGAAAATGTTCAATATTGGTAAATTTAAATTATTTTAAATTGAACAATTATTATAAAAACAAGTCATATGATTTAGCCCTTTCTGTCAATTGGTTACTGTCACAAATTTTCCTATCAAACTATATTTAATTATTTAAATTAATTTCTCTCATATTGAGATTAACAAACAAATTGTCATTATCTTTACAATTAGCTCACTATCCACCATTTTTACCGTATTATTTGTTTAAATTTTATTGTCTCATTTTTTGTCACTAATACACATCATTCCATCCAAATGGATTCTTTACCTTCATACCAATATACTATTATTAATTTGGTTTTATAAATATTCAATTTTCACATGTTCAATATTTCACATGATACTTACCTATTATGGAATATAACATGGATTAATTTATCATGTATTTGTAAATTGTATTTCAAAATTAATAGTGGTCAGTGATACCATTTAAGACCTTTTATATGGGTGTTTTGAAGAATTATTATTTATTTTAATTAATGAAATTGAAACTGTTGAAGAATTGTCGAATTTATATTCCTAGTATACTTATATATATCATAATGTATTACATATTTCTTTTAGATTGATATGTGATTACCAAATATTCATTTGTGAAAGTACTAAAAATCCTTTTGGGTAACCATGTGAAATTGTTTTATTATTATTATCATTTTAATTTTGAAACGTATTAGTTCATTATAGTGATTATAAATTTTATTTTTCTCATATATTTTAATTTTTTTGGTTGTGGATGGGACGATCTCATAGATTTAACTGATTGTGTACCCAACAACATTAACTATGTATTTATTTGGGTAGTTATTTTTTTTAAATTTAAATTGGGCCATTACAATCACCATTTTATTCAATGATTCCCTTAGAGATAACATTTTCTATTCATATAATGGTAAGTATGGGTGAATATTATGTTTTTATGTCAAAAAAAGTTTATTTATTATCCATATTTAGTAGTAATAATACGATGATCAAATAAACAAATATATTGATTTAATTTTTATAGACCATTTTTTTATTCATCACTAATATTATTTGGTGAATCAATATTTTTTTATGTTGGGGATTTTATATCCTCATAGTATAATGTCATTTAATATAATAGATTCAATCATTGATTTTTTTTATGATTTATAATTCCCCAATATATATAAAATAAATATTAATTATTTCATGTATCTTAGTTAATGGAAGTTGAAATATATATTTATTATTTACTACACTATGATGATTAATATTTACTTGAGAAAAATATTTTATAGTATATAATTTCAATAATTGACTATATTTAGGAGTCGCTGTGGTGGAATGTTATGCAATACGTTTGTGTCTTATGGTACAGTGGTTATGTACAATGGGAGTGTTTGGAATTATAAATAGATATATGGTATCAAGGGATATAATTATTGTTTGGAGACTCTTGGTGACTCTTCTTGAAAAACATATCAATGGGGTGTGTGTGTTTCTAACAAATCCTAATTTAATAGGGGTGGTTTGAAGAATTAATTTATGTATATTGAATTTAAATAGATTCATTTTGGATTGAATTTTATATTTTCGTTGAAATGGGATGGGTTCAGGGAGAATATATTGGTTCTAATTGCATTATAGTAGGAGGATATTATATGTACCTGATGGTATGGTAATGGGTACCCATTAGTTGAGATAGTGAATCTTGAATCTCACATGTTGATCATCATTTAGACATTAATATTTCCCATTGATATTGAAGGTCATATATTTCTTCAATGATTTTTTATTGAGTATTACGGAAAATATTATTAATCTGGGTATCCTAAAAATATTTGTATAACAAGATTTCATGATTTAATTATATCTTCTTCTTTGATAAATAATTTTGATGGTATTTATTCTATAAGAACACACTATTTCTCCACCAATAATCTACAAGTAAAATATTCTTGTACAGTAGAGATAATTTTATCAAAATAATTTTGATTTAATCCACAGAGATAGAAAAATAAAAACCTTGAAATTTTTTAAATGTCATTATTTTTTGATTAATGGTCACAAACATTTAATCAAAATTGATTTAAAATTATAAAAAGTAGAATATCAGTGGATCCCTAATGCTGGAAGGAAAATTTGAAACCCTTTTAGGTAACTGTATACATTTATATAAAATTAATTTTAATGTATTAATATTATTTTGGAAATAATATTGTGATTTAAGAATTTTGAGTGCGGTAAATTTTCTAAAGATTAAATTGAAACTAATGAGTACATTATTTGTTTAATTCTTGAGTGAAAATAATTTTTTTCATTGTGTTTTATTGCTATAACTGTTTCCGAAAATATAGTGAATTTAGAATACATGGAAGATTAAATGATTAAATTAGAAAGGTAGATATAACCATTGTCAATGTTGATAATAATAAAAAAATTTCTTAATATCATTATTGAAAAATGTTATTCTAATTATATTTTATTAAAAATTTAATTTAAATATTTTTATGAATATTAATTAATTATTTGAGTTAAATAGAAGAAAAATAATGAGTTATGAATTATATGTGTATGTTGTAATGTATAATTTCTATTTTAAAATATATAGTTTTAAAGGAATCCTATAAAGTAACTTTGAAAAATGTGTTTTATTGATTACTATATATATTCATTTTTTATATGTTAAAAAATACTTAATTTTTTTTCGAAAATATTTCCATTCCTTATTTTATTTATAAGTTAAAATTATAGTATTTGATATTAATTAATATTTTTTTAATTAAGGATAGTTACTCATATAAAATGTTGATTATCTGAGTTCATATAAACTACACAAATTTCTTAATGACAATTATCTATTTGAAATCATAATTAAATTATAAAAAACTTGTTTATCTGAAAAATATGTTGTTCAAAATATAAATCTTTATATATATTTCGATTATATAAAAAAATTTCTTTCAAATAGGAATTTAAGGGAGTTGTTATTAGATAGAAATTATAATTATACTAATGTATTTATGATAAAATAAATTATTTTAAAAATTTTATAGATGATTAAATAACATATTATTCTTCTATATTTTGGGATATTATGTGATATGATATTATGGGAGTCATGGTATTTTCATGGCCTTTTGTTACTTCTTGATAATGTATTCATGCCACATGTTTCAAAGGGAGAAATTTTATACTATTTTATCAAGTGACACATCAACTTATTTTTGATTGGTAGACATATTATAAAATAAATTTACATTTAGAATATATTCAATGATAATAATTTAAAATTGCCACCAACTTATATCAATACAGGTATATTAATTTATGTTCTACTGCTGTACCAACAATATATTGGTTAAATAATTCATAGTCTTTTTCAAAAACTTATTTACATTGCACCACGAACATATGAGAATGATATAATATATATAATTCATGGAATATTGGTGGTTTTATTTTAATTTATTCCTCACATAATTTATACCAACACCTTACATGTGTTTAAGTTTTAGGCATTCAGATTCTTTGAATGGAAGTGGAAATTTTTTGTATAGTACTTGGTGTTATGGGACATTATGGGAATGAATTTTATATGATTTTAGGTAAATGGATGGGTTATTTATCTATATAAATATAAATATATATATTTAATACTATTTAAAAAATTAATAATCATGTTTAATTTTTTACATTACTAGGATACATGTTACCAGTAGTAATTTCTAGGATTATGATATAGAGTTTAATTATGATGATGAAAAATATTATTTGGTTTTTATTTTTTAGAATTAGTTTATTAATTCATAATGTGATTTGGCATATGATTGTTCCTCAGTAAACCATAAATTCTAATAGAATATCATTATTAGTTTCAAATAAATAATAATCTATGAGGAAACATAGGGAGCTATTTCATATATTCTTGTGAACATGTTCATTTTACAGAGGTATTTCACTATTATAAACATTAGTAAATTCCTCATTTCTGAATGGAAAAATATAACTTGACATATTACTGCTTTTATTTGGATACACTAAATAATAATGATGACTACAGGTGATCTCTACGGTTTCTTCAAAAACATAAACATGAAGGTGTTTCGATCACTGCATAAAATAGAATTTGAGGTCTAACTAAACTGGTTACTGATTATATTAGATAATGGATACCAATATAGGTGAGTTCTTATTTATCATTTCTAAATATTTTCAGCATAATTTGATTATTAATAATGATTAAATATGCAAATTGAGGTGCACTTGTATTATTTTAGATAAATGATTCTTATAAACCTATATTCCACTAAATTATTAGTGGTTTTCATGATTTATTATATGTTTTAAAGGAACCATTAATTCATAAGAAACACATTACAAATAAAACCTTACTCCATTATTTTATGAACTATTGATTATGATTGCAATTATACAGATTTAGTTAAAGATTCCCCAATTAGAGAGGGGGGATACTATCAAAGCATTGATTATAGTGAAGATTTATGATGTGAATATGGAATCATATAGAATAAATGTGTATCTAGAACTTTTTTCTTATTATTTAACAAAATTTTTGTTCAATAATTACCTAAATGAAATATAGGATTCATACATGATAGTTAACACAGTGTTTTCTATCCGAGGACACCCACTAATTACCTAATGATTTAGTTAACAATAATATTTTCTAGTTCTTTGAATTTAAAAGTTTTTCATCAACTCAGAAAAATTGAATAAATTTATAAATTTTAAAAAATAACACATTTACATAGAATACAAAAATATTTACATTTTTATATTTTGTGTCAATTTGATATAATTATATAAGGGAATGTAATAATCAATATTTTTTTAAAATATAACTTATATTAATCTATAGGTGATGAATAATTTTTGGAACAAGAAATAATACACATAAAAAAATATGATTAATTTAATAAATAAAATATTACATTATGAAATGAAAAAAAATCAATAATATGAAACATAATTATTTGAATTATCAATGGAATAGAACAAAAAAAAACAAGTTTAAAATATTAATCCTCACAATCTTACCTATATATCATAACTCGAGTGATTGTTATAGAAATAATATATTACATTAAATATATGATAAAAATCCTGATGTATACAAGAATTAAAAATTAAAGTGATTTATATAGGTCATATATGGAAATATATATGAATCTATATGTGTAAAATTTTTTGTATATGGTAATTGTGTGTATATGAACATATGAAAAATATGATTGTTGGAAATATATTCTCATATGGTATCAGTGAATATAAATGTGATTCAAATGAAAAATTATAATTTCTTTGGAAATAACATTTGATTAATTTATAAAAAATATTGATATTCTATCCTTAAAAATATTCATTGATATTTGTGGCCCAAATAGAAACTTTTCATTGCGAAATTTATTTTGAATGATAGAACATTTATAAACATGGAGGATATGTCTTCTATATGAGAAAAACATGATTTAAATTGTGAAGTAGGTTTCATATTTTGGTTTTGACACAGAATCGACCTATGTTTATATTAAACAATTATAGAGTAATAGAAATCATCTACAAAACAATTCATGTTCATTAAATTCACTACAGGATCCATGACAACATAATCACTACCAGTGACAACAATAATTTATTATCTTATCATTATGGGGTATTAATATCATTTTAGCGGGTTATTATAACGCCCCGACCCCAGCTACCCAGAGTCAGTGCATTACATCGTAACATTGGCATGATCACAAAAGATCAAGTCTCGAAAGACTGATTAGTTTAGTAGCATTGGAAACACTATATACATTCATAAATGTTACATTACATCATTAAGTGAAAAACTACAATACAAAGTCTCCCTAGTCCACACTCATATCCTCTTCTGACTATCCCTGCAGGTCATTCATAAAAAACTTCTTCACATCCTGGAAAATATTAAAACATTGAAAGGGGTGAGCTTAGATGCTCAGTAAGGATAACAATATAGCAGAAGATTTCATAAATAAACATTAACATTTAAGGAAATATATAACTAAAACAAAATCCTTTTAAACATGAACTTCAACATAATATGGAAAAAGTAAAATGAGATAATGTCATTTACTTATTCACATGGATATTCTACTGGTCGAATAATCACATGAAATATCAATAACCACTTTCATAATTATGGAATGCATAATGCCAGACTATCATAACCACGTAGCCAAGGCCTCGTGCCAAGACCACAAATAAGATTTTTTCAAGGCCTTGTGCCAAGACACTAGTTTGTCTCATGAGACCTACCGATGCATCAAGGAGCTATAGCGGGCTCCACCCGTCACTTATTAAGTACACTGCATTCCTCATATGAATAGGTTTAAACATATCATAAACCATAACATAATCGTATCACATAAAACATGCATAAAATAAAAAATAACATTTTCACATTTCAATCACAAGATATCAATACAACACATTGATATAATAAAAACAGTTTCAAAACCATTTTCAATACCAAAATAAAAGAAAACTAAAACATGGTATTTATTTTTCTTTTAAAAAAAGGTATGTCTTGTAGAGGAAGCCGAAACTCAAATAATGGTCACGGTGGCGGAGAAGATGTTTTCGCCGCATACGTATGACAAAAACATCCCCTTTTTCTGTTTAGTAAACGCTTCGTATAAAAAGATTCCTTTTTAATAAACGTAAAAGTGAAAGGGGTTTATACACCGTATAAAAGAAAGTTATGTATAAAACCAAATATGCCTCAATGAAAAGAGATTGAGACGAAGTCCTTAAAAGATCATTTTTAAAATAAAATAGATCTATTATGTGTATTCACTATAAGTACTAATAAAGAAAGTGCAATTACAAGATAGGACATAATAATATCATGACATAATTTTAAAATAGGAGATTAACCCAAAGAATAGAAATTGGGTTAAGAAGTTCCCTTACCTCGTGTCCGACATAACTCGACCATTCTTTGATCTCCTGAATAATAAAATAGAGTTAATCTCTACCTTATTAAGGACCTTTTTCAAGTTCATTATTCCTTTTATATCACTTATTACCATGTCATGAAAATTATGTAATTATTTCAGTTTATAATGGTCGTTTTGTCGATCTTAGTTACTTGAGTCAAAAATAAACTACTTATAATTAAAAGTTGTTCATGTGGTGAAATATCCATTATATACAGAATTATATTCATGATTTAGATATCATATATATAATATATATACATTATATACATTCATTTATAATATTACATAACATTTAGAGGCAAGAAATGAAATGCACCCTTCATGGAGATGGTAAGCCGTACGTACGCATTAACGCTACTTTCGTTTCTATTTCGTATTTAATGGAATGAAATGATAATAGTATAAAGGTGTATTATAATTCCATTATAATATCATATAAAATATCATTTAATCCATCCTTTATACATCTCACATATGACATTAACGATTCAAATCACTTTGAGGGGGCGGAATCCACACTTCCTAAAATGAAATTATCGTGTTTACCCATAATGGAAATCATAAAGTATGCCATAAATGAGAAATACAGAAGCATAAGGAAAACATAAAAATAATATATATATCATATATGAAAATATTTTCATCAAAATGGCCACCATTAGAGGTGTTAAAAGAATATTGAACAATCATCATTTCGTGAGGCAGTATTTCGCCACCCACAGAAACAGTATGTTCTGTAACCATTAGACGAAGGTGTCTGTAAGTGTAAACCAGATCATTATCATAAAAACATCCTAGTATATTATAGATACGTTTTTTGTTAGGAAATAAAGTAATAAAAAGAGTTTAAGGGGTTGGATAAGAAAAATAAAACAAAACAACATTAGAGAAGACATTACCTTAAAATCGGGTAACTCTTTTTGATTTGATCCAAAGTTTTCCTCGGGAAGTCTTCTGCCCAAGGTGAGGATTCTAGGAGTAAGGGAGAGAAGTTGTGAGAGTATTTGGGCAGAGGTTGGCCGAGCCAAAAGGCTTTGATAGTGTGACTAAGGTGGTAGTGGTGGGGGCCTTTTATAAGTGGAGAGGAGGGGCACTCTTGGAAAGTAAGGAAATGTTACATTATTGTACAATGATTTTCGGATTCCAAAGGTCCCACACTTATATAATTCTAGGCTAAGGTGATAAGGGTTCGAAATATCCTCATCCAATAGGTTTTTGACAAGTGTATGCCTTATATTTTACATTATCATTTCATTTTATTTAAATCTTTAATTAATGAGGTAATCGCTGCATCATCATGGTGTGATAAATAATTTAACTTATTTAATGTCTAAAAATTATAAAAAAAATACTATGATGTATTAAATCTTTTTAGATTTCCAATGACTATTTATAGTAAAATATATTACTTGTATAACCCCATGTAAAAATTGTTTTAGTAAAACATTTCATGTTTGTGCCATTTTTTACTTTAACATTAAATAAAAGGTATTTATGTGATTTTCCAACTAAAGTGGCTCCATGGGGTCCCCAAGTTGACGCATGGATTGTCTTAGTCGGCCATGGCACATCCAATGAGGGAAGGACATGTGTCAAGCTCATCTCATATTATTAAAACATTATTTTTACCTTAAACTATACTAATTACCTCTAATCGCGATTAAGAACTTAAAAGTTACTATTCACCAAAAATTATTTTAATCTCATTGAACCACATTTTAATTCTTAATGAAAACCATGTATGTCATATTTTTGAAAATCAAATCACAGAAGTGGTAATATTTCATTTATATGAAAAATCAGTTTTTATAAGTACCACTTAGTGGTTTCACTATTCATCAAAAATTAATGTTTTTCAAAACAATGCCAAAATTTCACCCTAAGCTATAATTGATATTCCGAATTAAAAAATGATTTCAATTTTACAAAATCCAAACAAATAAGTTTCATTAATTAATTTTATAATTAATTCCCGTTGTCACAACAAATAGCGTGTTTTTAAGAAACAATTTATATCAAAAGATTGACAATTGTTCATGCCCAATTTCAATGTTAAATTAAAATTCAAATGACCACCATTGGATAAAATGGTAAAAATATATTATAATTATACTTTAAACCCACTCAATAGTATATCTTATCACTGTAAATTATTTTTATTAAAAAATTTGTTTTATGTATTTTTCACTATTCATAAAAAATTGGAAGTTCTCAGAAAATTACAAAAAATTCAACTTTGGATAATTTAAATATTCCGAATCCAAAAATGAAGTTCATTTTGAAATATAAAATATATATAATTTCAAAAGGTGGGTATTAATATTCATAACGGCTACTTTGATTGGTTGTGGTGTGTGTTAGAACTCGAAGTTGCGTACAACACACGCTACTGCATTATTGAAAGGGAAGCGTATCGTGGAAGCTCGGGGTGTTACATTCTCCCCTCCTTCAATAAATTACATCCTCGCAATTTGAAATTTTTCTTTGAAAATAAAAGGTTGAAAATAGAAAATACCTTTGTGGAAATCCCACATCGGAAATAAGGTTAATAAAATTTAGCCTAAATAAGAGGTAAAGGGAAATGAAAAAGTCACCACCCAATTATGATCTCGATTAGGAGAACATTGGTAGAAATTAGAGAAATATAATTGGAGAAAAAATGTAAATATTTGTAGGGAGTGATTGTGGTCATCAATCACAAACAAGTGTAAAATTGAGGGCCTCAAAGCCTTCAATCTATGTTGATTTAAAATATTATCAGTTCAACAAGACATAAGGTATTAGGATAACACATTTTTTTGTTTTAATATCCCTTTACTAAAGTTTAAGAATTAATTTATTCATAGAATAAGAGATAGGTATATATATATTTATTCTTGAAAAGTAGAGTTTCATCCTTCAACTAATTTCTACCACAAACTCATCTTTCACTCAAAAAGATAATAGAACTAAAAAATATTACATTTATCCTAATTGTATAAGGTTCTAAATATTACCACATTCCATTTAGATTAGGAAAAAATATTTTGTAATAACCAGGGACTTCCTATAGGCTAGTGGTAGGTAATAAAGGCATGTCGCACTATGGTTGTGGGTTCGATTCCTGCAGCTTTGTCCGACGCGATGGGTTATGCCCCACCCTGCATGTTGTCCTTTTCCTAAAAATATAGTATTATAAAATTCCAAAAATAATCTTCAGTAATGTTTTCACCTTAAACAATACTATTCAATGTTCAACTTAATCCATTCCAACCTTTATAGTTATCCAAAATACCTATGTCCAGACTTTCTCTAAAAGGTCTCTAAATTCAAAAATCCATTGTATCATCAGATTCCCCAAACAATGTAAAGTTTCTCTTATTGTCACATACTAAAAATATGATTACCTTCATCATATTAAAACCTTATAGAAACAACAAGTACTGTAGTACAATCCATGTATATATATCACATTATTCTAATAACCAGAATATAATCCATGAGTCCAAAAGCACCAACACATTAATTATTCCGCTTCAACTGTAGTAACAACATAAGATTGTCCTTGATCCCTTGGCCTTTTTTGAGGTAAGTTTCCCTGAAGCTTAGTACATTCATTTCCATAATTCCCCATTACTCTACAACTGTTGCATTCAACATTGATAGCCTCTTTCTTAAAATCACAAGCCTGGTGACCTTTTTCTCCATGTTTATAACAAACTCTCATTCCTTTTGGGCAAGTACCAGGGTGATTCTTCCCACAATTATCACACAATGTAAAATCCTTCTTTCCCTTTTTCCCTTTATATGTCTCTTGTTCCACCATTCTCTTCTTCTCTTGCTTTACTTTGTTGTCATAAGACTTAGATAATTCCTTTTCTGTCTTGATAGAACATGAGAATATATCTTCGTACGACGAGAAGGTTTGTGAGACTAATGCTCGACGGAGAAACGGTTTTAACCCATCAAAGAAACGATCAATATTACTTCTTGGGTTACGTATATAATCTGCAGCATGTCTTGATAACCTTGTAAATTTGGCCTCATACTTTACGACATTCTCATCCTCCTTTTGCCTCAGACTCAGAAATTTCATTTCTATATCTGCTCGATGGTCACGTGGAAAGTATTTTTCTAAGAAAATTTCCTTAAACTCTATCAACTTCATACTTGATACTTCTTCATCTTCCATTGTGTTTTGAATCAGCGACCACCATTGATCGGCATCTCCAGTGAGGCGGTAGACTGCCATGACAACCTTCTCCCTTTCGCTAATCCCCAAGGCGTGGAAGATTTTCTCTAAGGATTTTATCCATTGCTCAGCTACTAATGGATTTGTACCCCCATTAAATGTTTGTGGTTGTTTCCTCATGAAGCGGTCTAACATTTATCCTCCATGTTTTGGATTAGGGTACTCCATATGAGTAAGGTTATTATTCATAACCTGAGTGAGTTGTCCCAGTATGGTAATAAATTGATCATCACCAGTTGTATCTCCAGATCCACAATAATTATCTTGAGTAGGAGGGAAATCCCTACACGGAGTGCGTGCATTGATACGGTTTCCATTCCTTCCACTAGGCACCATTTCTAAACAATGGCATAAACTAGATTAGTTTATGAATCAAAATACAAAATTCCATACTTGTAAAACACTTAACACTAATTGAACTATTTATGGATATAATCCATAATCATAAATAAAGTTTTCATTGAGAAATTATATAATCATAACCCTTCATAGTGGTTTGTAAAGAAAATGAGAATTATCCTAAGCATATCCCCCGGGAGTGTCGTAACCAAGAGTGCAGCAAGGCCCATTGTCATGCACCAGTTCCCGTTTGAGTCTAGCTCAAAGAGGTGTTTTCGGGTTTTACCCCTAGGTACATCTCTGCCAGAGCCGCCTCTACCTGCTTGTATCCAGACATGGATGTATTGCTCGGAAAACTCTCAACATCTCTACAACAACAAAATTCTAGGAAGTTCTTCTATACTAATCCTCAAAGCATGTCCTTGGTCTATGTTCTCTAATCAGAGTTTATATAAATCTAGCTTCCAAGGTTAGTACTAAACTGCCTCTGATACCAACTGTAATGCCCCGACCCCAGCTACCCAGAGTCGGTGCATTACTTCGTAACATTGGCATGATCACAAAATATCAAGTCTCGAAAGACCGATTAGTTTAGTAGCCTGGGAAACACTAGATACATTAATAAATGTTACATTACATCATAAAGTGAAAAACTAAAATACAAAGTCTCCTTAGTCCACACTCATATCCTCTTCTGACTATCCCTGTAGCTCATTCATAAAATACTTCTTCACATCTTGGAAAATATTAAAACATTGAAAGGGGTGAGCTCAGATGCTCAGTAAGGATAACAATATAGCGGAAGCTTTAATAAATAAACATTAACATTTAAGGCAATGTATAACTAAAACAAAAGCCTTTTAAACATGAACTTCAACATAATATGGCAAAAGTAAAATGAGATAATGCCATTTCAATCACAAGATATCAATACAACACATTGTTATAATAAAAACAGTTTCAAAACCACTTTCAATACCAAAATAAAAGAAAACTAAAACATGGAATTTATTTTGCTTTTAAAAAAAGCTATGTCTTGTAGAGGAAGCCGAAACTCGAATAATGGTCACGGCGGTGGCGAAGTCGTTGTTGCCGCATACGTATGACAAAAACATCCCTCTTTTCCGTTTAGTAAATTCTTCGTATAAAATGATTCCTTTTTAAAAAACATAAAAGTCAAAGAGGTTTATACACCATATAAAAGAAAGTTATGTATAAAACCAAATATGCCTCAATGAAAGGAGATTGAGACGATGTCCTTAAAAGATCATTTTTAAAATAAAATAGATCTATTTTTTGTATTCACTATAAGTACACATAAATAAAGTACAATTACAAGATAGGATATAATAATATCATGACATAATTTTAAAATAGGAGATTAACCCAAAGAATAGATATTGGGTTAAGAAGTTCCCTTACCTCGTGTCCGACCTTACTCGACCGTTCTTTGATCTCCTGAATAATAAACTAGAGTTAATCTCTACCTTCTTAAGAACATTTTTCATGTTCATTATTCCTTTTATATCACTTATTACCATGTCATGAACATTATGTAATTATTTTAGTTTATAACGGTCGTTTTGTCGATCTTAGGTTCTTGAGTCAAAAATAAACTTCTTATAATTAAAAGTTGTTCATGTGGTGAAATATCCATTATATCCAAAATTATATTCATGATGTAGATATCATATATATCATACATATCCAGTATATACATTCATTTATAATATTACATAACATTTAGAGGTAAGAAATGAAATGCACTGTTCATGGAGACGGTAAGTCGTACGTACGCATGAACGCTACATTCATTTCTATTTCATATTTAATGGAATGAAATCATAATAGTATAAAGGTGTATTATAATTCCATTATAATATCATATAAAATATCATTTACTCCATCCGTTATACATCCCACATATGACATTAATGATTCAAATCACTTTGAGGGGGCGGTAGTCCGCACTTTCTAAAATGAAATTATCGTGTTTACCAATAATGGAAATCATAAAGTATGCCATAAATGAGAAATACAGAAGAATAAGGAAAACAAAAACATAATATATATATCATATATGAAAATATTGTCATCAAAATGGTCACCATTAGAGGTGTTAAAAGAATATTGAACAATCATCGTTTCGTGAGGCAGTATTTCGCCACCCACAGAAACAGTATGTTCTTTAACCATTAGACGAAGGTGTGTGTAAGTTTAAACCATATCCTTATCATAAAAACATCATAGTATATTTTAGATACTTTTGTTGTTATAAAAGAAGTAATAAAAAGAGTTTAAGGGGTTGGAGAAGCAAAATAAAACAAAACAACATTAGAGAAGACATTACCATAAAATCGGGTAACTATTTTTGATTTGATCCAAAGGCTTCCTTGCGAAGACTTCTGCCCAAGGTGAGGCATTTAGGAGTAAGGGAGGGAAGTTGTGAGAGTATTTGGGAAGAGGTTGGCCGAGCCAAAAGGCTTTGAAAGTTTGAGTAAGGTGGTAGTGGTGGGGGCCTTTTATAAGTGGAGAGGAGGGGCACTCTGGGAGAGTAAGGAAATGTTACATTTTTATACAATGATTTTATGATTCCAAAGGTCCCACACTTATATAATTCAAGGCTAAGGTGATAAGGGTTCGAAATATCCTCATCCAATAGGTTTTTGACAAGTTTATGCCTTAGATTCTACATTATCCTTTCATTTTATTTAAATATTTAATTAATGAGGTAATCGCTGCATCATCATGGTGTCATAAATAATTTAATTTATTTAATGTATAAAAATTATAAGAAAAATACTATGATGTAGGAAATCTTTTTATATTTCCACTGACTATTTATAGTAAAAAAGATGACTTGTATAACCCCATGTGAAAATTGTTTTAGTAAAACATTTCATGTTTGTGTCATTTTTTACTTTAACATTAAATAAAAGGTATTTATGTCATTTTCCAACTAATGTGGCTCCATGGGGTCCCCAAGTTGACCCATGGATTTTCTTGTTCGGCCATGGCACATCCAATGAGGGAAGGACATGTGTCAAGCTCATCTCATATTATTAAAACATTATTTTTACCTTAAACTATACTAATCACCTCTAATCGCGATTAAGAACTTAAAAGTTACTATTCACCAAAAATTATTTTAATCCCATTGAACCACAGTTTACTTCCTAATGACAACCATTTATGTCGGATTTTTGAAAATCAAATCACAGAAGTGGTAATATTTCATTTAAACGAAAAATCAGTTTTTATAAGTACCACTTAGTGGTTTCACTATTCATAAAAAATTGAAGTTTTTCAGAACAATGCCAAAATTTCACCTTAAGCTATAATTGATATTCCGAATTCAAAAATTATGTCAATTTTACAAAATTCTAAACATATAAGTTTCATTAATTAATTTTATAATTAATTTCCGCTGTCACAACAAATAGCGTGTTTTTAAGAAACAATTTATATCAAAAGATTGACAATTGTTCATGCCCAATTTAAATGTTAAATTAATTCTAATGACCACCATTGGATAAAATGGTAAAAATATATTCTAATTATACTTTAAAACCACTCAAAAGTATAACTTAACACTATAAATTATTTTGATTAAAAAAGTTGTTTTATGTATTTTTCACTATTCATAAAAAATTGGAAGTTCTCAGAAAATTACAAAAAATTCCACTTTGGATAATATTGATATTCTGAATCCAAAAATGAAGTTCATTTTGAAATATAAAATATATATAATTTCAAAAAGTGGGTATTAATATTCATAACGGCTACTTTGATTGGTTGTGGTGTGTGTTAGAACTCGAAGTTGCGTACAACACACGCTACTGCATTATTGAAAGGGAAGTGTATCGTGGAAGCTCAGGGTGTTACAGTTATTATGTAAAATAAATCATTATATAAACATGTAATCACTGATATAATAAATGATAGTATAAAAATATCTTTTTCCACTATTAGTAATATTATATTTATTTTAATAATTGTTTCATTTTATTTACATTATTTTTTATTTTAAATAGAATTTAAATACTTAATTATATATATATATAGATTTAAAATAATTATCTTATAAAAGCGTATTAATAATATTTAATGTTTCTTGAATAGAGAAATAATTTAAATTATATATGACTAAATTAGTAAATATTTTAAGAAAAGTATTAGAAGAATTATTTTCTATGTTTCATGTATGGTTGTCATTAAAAAAACTTTATATCTTTTAACGAATGGTTTCAATGAAATGTGTTGTATGAATTTGAAAAATTAAAATAAAATTTATTCAATATATTATTACACTGTAATGATTAATAATAAATTTATTTTAACTGTTAAATTTTCTTTTCTATATTTTTATTATTAATTTATTATTTGAAATTATTTTTAATCACATATCAAAAATTAAATTAACATAAAAATTTTCATATTAAGAATTATATAATCTAATATTTTCCAAAAAATCAATTTTTTAAAACCAAATATGTTATTGAGGTAAACTAAAGTCATCATAGTAATGGATAAATGTTATAATGTTGTTAACATGAGGTGAAAATTCCATTAATACTATAAAAATTACCATTATAAATATGGATGGTGGAACATATTACCTTTCACTTTTCATTTAATCTAATCAAGAAACATTTCTAGAGAATTTTACTACAAACATTGATTCTCATAAATTGATATTGTATCTTTTTATAGGAACATTCATTATAATACCAAGACACAAACCTATAGACCATAATAGATTAGTTACCATTGAAACAGGGAGGTAAATAATATAATCTGGTGAATGATCATAAAAATTTCACAAAAACATCTACCCATTTATTACTCCTTATATACATTACTTATATAAAATATTTCTTCATAACCTGGGAAAAAACGACACTAGAATGGGTGAGCTCGGATGCTCTCAAAGAGTATTGAAAAGGAGATGCAAATATGTGATCATATGATTGAATAATGTTTTATAATGTTGTTTGATAAAGAATAAAACTTATGATGTTTGTACACAACAATTCACATATCATTAGCAGTAGTCATGAAATAAATATTTTCATTTAATATGATATTATTCCTAAGGGAATCAATAAACACGAGGAAAGAGAGCATAATAATGGAATAAATCATATATTTAGGGAATATACATAATAATAGAAACAAATTTTCCATGTATTTCATCCAGGCCATTCATAACATTATAGGCTTGGGATAACCACCCAAATACATGCACCAGGATTTGTATAACATCATATGTAGCCTTTTATTGATATGATGAACCACTAGTGTACCGTCATTTTTGGGAATGGGTTGACCACCCATGTATAGTTAATTTTGTCTTAGACTATCCACCAGTGTACCCTCCTTTTTTTCTTGGAATAACCCCCTATGTAACATCATTTTTGAGGACACACCTTATTGGAGGGACAGACAACCATCTCCATTTTTATACCATTCCTCAATGTTGAATGACTTCAATCCCCAAATATTAATCACAAAAAATGTCACTTAATAAAATGAGATTAGACCTTATTCCAGTCCTATATATCTCATCATATATAATTCTATACACAATCAATTATAGTTTGATATAGTTACCGCATATTTTCTTATAACACAACAACCATTATAAAAATGAAATCCATACAAATGTGTTCCATAAAATCATAAAAACATTATCATATCAGAAGACATGAAATAAAATGGTTAAGTGAACATTTAAATATAATATAACCAATTTAAACTAAATATGATCCATTATATATTAATCATTTAGTAAAATAATAACCATTGGAAAAAGAACTGGGTTTTATAATATTTTTAAAATTTTATAACTCATGGATGAGAAATGGGATTCATAAACACCTATTCATCACAAACAAAACCCATTCAAATAATGAATTAGAATGGAATAATTTTATCATATCCCTAGTAAATCATAATAAAACTAAAATATTTTCATGTTATATTGAAAAAAAATTAAATACTTTTTCAGAAATTTATGGAGGAATATAGCTTTTTATTGATCATAATTTTTTATTACATAAAACATAATGAAAATTATTTTTATTTGAATATTAACAAAAAATATATAAATGATTTGTTTTAATAATTAATTCATGTATTTATTCAAAATTTAATTATTGTCAGAAAAAACATTTTAGGTCATTTTTTAAACCATTTTTAGATAACATGGTTTTTGGAGAAGAAGGGGTTTTCACTAAAATAGTTGATTCTATAATTAAAAATTTATTTTGTAATCTTGAGTATATAAATAGATTAAAATGAAGGAAAAAAATGTATTCTAGGGAAATAAAAAAGGATAAAAAACCCATTTGTTTCTTGATCATAATAGTTTATCACTAGAAATTTGATCATAATTAATCCCATTAAATTGTGAGATCATAACATAAAACACTTACCCCTTTGGTTGAAACGGAATTTAATACACATGAAAAACTGTATTTAAAATAATAATAAAATATAATTTTGATAAATAAATTCATAATATTAAATGTCAATGGGGATAGATATAATATTAATAAACTATGATAGGTTCATAATATAACCATATTTATCAATGGAGGAACATTTTGACAAAACCCCTTACCAATTTGGTAAAATTTAAACCATAATCCCAATTAATGATAAAAAAAGAAATAATATGTAAATAATAATAGATCAAGTTAAATAAACATAAAATAAATTTATTTTATTTATTTACCTCACATTAAAAAAATACATGGAGAACATTGCATTTTTAGGAAAAAAAAGTAAAGGTGAGATAGAAATTAAATTACCATAAGTATTGAAATCAATTGAATACTAAAACACCACATGAAAAATAATTATAAATTCATTATTAATATATTAGAAAACTATATTCATATTTATCATTCAATAAATTAATTTCATATTTCCTTTTATTACATGATTACTTACAATTCATTGTTAATGATACATTTAATAATAATGGTTATTTAATATATATTAAAAAATATATTAGAACTATAATTAGTATATTTAATGTAATTTGTGAACTAATAACATCACATAATGATGAAATAGTCCAACGTACACACTAACAAGATTATTTTGTTCATGAAATTTTGATTTTATGAAGTTATGTGTGATATAGTAATTAAATAATCATAGTAATATCATAAATTTAACTTATTAGAATAAATAAATAATTAATATATCATTATTTCCTTCCTTGAGAGGTGGTAATGGAATCACAGTTGGAATTGGTTTTTCGAGGTGGTAGTTATTAATGCACCTGAAGTTTGACTTCATTTCCCATTTGATGGAAGTGTATATGTTTCTAAGTAATGAAAATAACATATAAATATCTAATTATATTCATGTTAGTCAAGATTTTATATAATTATGATTTTATAAAATTAAACGGTTTGAGAGAAAATTGAAATTATAAAACATGTTGATTAGCATAACCTCTTTATTGGGTATACTCCTTACGATTGCACTAAAATCCATAAATCAAAGGAATTAATGCATAAATATATATTCTATAATGATTTTTAGAATTTTTATATGTGTTTTGTATTGGTTTTTGTTGATAGAAATGGATTTATATGTATGAATAAGTGAGGGTAGTGAGTTTTATTTTAATGTTGAGGAGTAGTGTCATTTTAAGAAGTAACCAAAAATATTCACTATTTATTGTTCTCCTTTAACTAATTATCCACCTAAATTTAATAATAATAATTTTAGGGTTTATAATGTCAAGTAAAATCTCAAAAATATAGGATAATCTATTTTTTTTATTTCGTAGTCATTAAGAATACCCAATTTTAACCAGATTTTCTCCAAGGTAACATGTATCTATTTATTTTCCAAGGTAATATAAAAATTTAGTCTAATATAAAAATATATTTATAATATAACTTAGACCTAATTATTCTATATTTGGAATTATATTTATTAATAAAAAATATATCCTTTTGGTAAATCAGTTTTTATAAAAATTCATGTGATGCACAAAAGACTGCTTTAACCATAATTAATGTAATTTATTTTATCTATGTTCAATAATAATGTTGGTAAAAAAAATTATATATTTTTATACAGTATAAATTGTTATTATTAAAAATATTAAATTATATTTTCCAAATTATATTCACATAAGTGGCAGAATTTGATTAAAATTAATCTCTCTGATGTGACAATGAAAAAAAAATTAAAGTTAAATATATCAATAGTTTTCATGTTTTTAATATGGAAACATATTACGAAATTGATTAAATGACATATATAATATTAATAGATGTAAAATTTTACTAAATTGTACTCAAGAAAATATCAAATTAAAATTTATTATTATATTTTATTTAATCGAAATTAATTTTTTCAGTTAATGTTTAGTATTTTGATAACAATTATCCAAAAAATGAAACATTTCATGAATATAGAACAAATAAGACCTATAATAATTTTGAAATTATGATTTAAAAAATGATATAAATTTTATAAAAATCAATTTCTAGAAGCTACAAATATTAATCAATATAACTCTACTATAAAATTTTATAGAACTGTTTTGTAGAAAAATACGAGTTTTAAGGGTTTCTTTAGATTTGTTTTATATATTTTCTTCAAAATATATATGATTAATTATGAACACTATATTTAAAATATAATATATATATTTCTGTAAAATAATTATCTAATACTAATTCTGTTAATTTACTAACATCAAATCCATATTGGTCCATAACAATAGTTTTTTCACAAAATGTTATACATTCTTTTTAAAATGGATATTGTTTTAATTTAAAATTATTTGTACTCCAAATAATTTATTTTATATATACTATTAAACCATTTATTCACAATTTAGTTAATATTTTTTTATAAACAAAATTATATTGGTTAGGTTACATTAATAATATTTTAATAATATGTCACATTTTATTAAAGTTAGGTATTGCGTGTAACACACGCCAAACTCAGGGTTTCTTATAAATCAAGGTAATACCAGTGTTCTGTGTAAAGAATATTATCAACAAGAATAATTTAATTGATGAAAATATATCACAATAATTTGGGGTGTTATATTCTACACACTTAAATTTAATTTTCCCCACGAAATTCATCTCGGTAAATATAGAGTTATCATTAGAAATTTTTTTTTGGAACCCACATAGTAAAAATTTTAAATAAAAATACACTTGAAAGGGAATGTTAAAAAACTAATTATTAAAAAAAACTCATTTCTAGGTTTCCACAACAACGTACATGGGTGGGATGTGATGATATGGACATAGAAGAAAACATTAAATAATTATAAAGAGTGATAGAGGTCAGTGAGCATAATAAAATTGGTGTTCCCAATAATGCTAACAACCACAAAACAAGAAACAAAAAATGTGAAAAAATGTTAATTGATAACATCAATAATAATAATAATAATAGGGAAAAGTTTATTTTAATATACATTCATTGTGTTGAATAATTTTTGTGAATATATAATATTACATAATTTAATTCTATTTCATTATTAGAATCAAATCCATTATTTAATCCTTGATAAATAACCACTTCATCACTTACATCATTTAATAAATTTAAATATATTGTACATGAAAAAATAATGGATCATAACTTATAGAAATATATTTGAATGTCATTACATCTTTATCTAGTGGACATCCAATTACAATGGTAAGGATATGTTATCCATTGTGCTTAAAAATTTATATGGTAACGTATAATTAATTTTATAAAACACCGTCAAATGTTAATTTTAAAGCATCATATAAATATTTATTCTTTTAAACGATACAATTTTAAAAATATAAATAATTTCACTAATATTCTCTAATCTATATTAATATTCATACACCATATATCATAATTTAGATATTGATTTTAAGATACCATGATCGTGAATTCAATAATAATTTGTCAATTATAACATGGAAATAAATTGAATTGCCATAATAAAATATTGAACACATATATTCCCATTCATTTCTTACAAAAATAAATTATTAGATATATAACAGAAATTTAAAAATTATGTAATCTCTATCAATGATAGAATATAATAATTTACCAAAAAAAATTATTAGTTCTGATGTCATTATTATTATCCAAATTACAAAAACCATTTTAATCATCACATTATCCACACTATTAAATTTTATCAATATTGGGATAACATTAATTGTTATCTTCCCTCAATAAAAATATTACATTGAAATTAAATCACTTTTCCAGGTTATCGTCACCATGAATTATATTTTTTCAAATCCATAATGAAAATATTATAATTAATGATTCATATAATAAAATATTCAATTAAAAAACCTAAAAACATCAATCACCCGACATAAATCTAAAACCATTTACTAGGATTCATCATCATAATCTTTACTACCCCTTTCTAAAAATATTAAACCTAAATTACATATTAACATTTATAAATCCCAATTTTATCATGCTTATCAGAAATATTATTAGAATATCGCATACATTTCATATGAAAATTGTCGAATCATGATAATTAAAAAACCATTAATCATAAAAAACTATTTATTTATTTCATGATATTTACCCCTTGGATATGGATTTTCATAATCATCATATTGTCAACATTGGAAGAATTCATCCATCGATAGTAGAATTGGTTGACCAATACTAAAATCAATTGAATTAAGTAATATTTTAATCTTACATGATCAATTTATTACTTTGTTACCTTAGTATACATACATAAATAATATTCTCATTCCATTAACGCATTCCCTTATGTGTGTTTTCTTAAATTATCAACATATATGAAACATAATCTTTCTTTCCTCAATACAATCCTCTACATAAACTCTTAGTGAACCATATCCTTCTTTTCTTGGGAGAGTCTGAGATTTGGTTAAGGTGAATATTTTTAATCATGTTCTATGATAACTGATTCTTCCAATTCCAAATTTCATTTACCCTAAATATCATACCACATTTCTACACATGAGAAAAGTTAATGTTAAAATCCTTACTTCTAGTTCCCATCATTGAATATAGCCAAAACTAATATTGTGAGTAACACAAATAGTTATGGTAAGATAAATAATAATGAACATATTCATATAATATTATAGATGATCATCAATGTTTCATAATAAATATCTTCATATTTAGTATTCTTCATTAAAATAACCTATATAAAATCAATCATCAGGATGTGGGGATATGAAAAAATAGGGGATCCTAGATGATTAGTAAGCGTAAACATCAGATTTATAAATATAATATTATATACAAACACATGATATGAATAAGGTTATGTGGAAATGAATTTTTTTTATGTGAATAACCAACCATACGTTGATCATGAACATGAGTCATGAAATAATTATTAGATGTTCAGAAGACATGATTTATAAGTTTATCAAAGAAGTAGTTCCATAAGAGTTTAAAATTAGTACATTATATAATATTGTGGCATATATAAATCATAAAATGTGTTTTGAAAATGATAGCCATAATTTATTCATATAATTTTAGTAATGGCCTAAAAAATCATGTACATGCATCAGGATTAGGATAAACTGTCAGGTAATTTCTTTTGGGATAGGGATAACCATCCAAATCCCCTTCTTTTTGGGCTTCGATTGACCACATGTGTACCCTATTTTTGATAATGGTATCACCTATAAGGCCTTGAACGTAAAATGTTACTTAATCATGAATTTTAGACCAGAACACACATTATTATATATTTTGGATATTTTTAGGTTTAGAGTTTTTTAAATTAGGATATCTAACATACATTACATAACACATTCATAATAGAGGATAATACTAAACATTATCCAGTTTTTTAAAATGTAAAACATTTCAACTCAAAACATGATTTCTTTAATAACACAATATATAAAAAATCAAGAATCCCTTCTCTCTTACCCATCCTTATTCCCAGTATTTTTTTAAAAAAAATAGTGGATGAGTACAAAACATAATAAGGGATATAAATAAGGAAATCATTAGTCATGTGATAACATAAAAACCAATAAAACCCATTATCATAAAAACTCATATGCCTAGAAACATATTGTAGTTTCCTTGGGACATATTTACCATATCACTTTTACATTCACCCTTACATATAGAATAATATTAGGGTTAACATCCATCTTCGGAATACCCAATGCATTGGAGAGATATAATGGGGCTCACCCATCACATCTTTAGCAATAATGGGCTTAGCCCAACATATCATGAGCTATAATGGGATCAACATAACATAAATAATTTCTATGTAACATGTCAATGTATAAAAGTATCATTAAAAAATGAGAAATGACTCATGTCCTACACATAAAAAAACAAACCTTTGAAAATTTGTTAAAAATATTTTTAAATGGATTTTGAAAGGAATGTTTATTAAAATATAATTGGTGTAATAATTAAATAAATTGAATTTATATGTTTATACACTGTAAATACACATATTGAAACATAATATATTCAAAAACACATCACACCAATTATCTTAATACCATATACTGAATAAATTAGAAGGATAACCCAAAGAATAGAAATCTGGTTAATAATTCATGTTCCCTGGGTAATTCGTACATAAAATGTTTTTAAACATTCTATATAATTGTTGAAAGTGTTTTATTAATAAATTACAAAAAAAATATCCATGCTTATACAACCTTATAAGATCATTTCACCCATGAATTATTAGAATGTTGTTCCTTCCATTGTTTTTGGTTCTTTCTTTATATGTTTTACATGATTGGTTCATGATGGATGTTCTTGTCGATTGGAAGTGAATCTCTGGAATGGAAAAAGAATGGTAGTTAAATGATTCTAGAACCATAAAATTTTCAATTTATAATTTTTAATTATGAAATTAGAATGATTCATATATAAAAACATTAATGTTGTTTGTTTAGATTTTTTTTGTGGTTCCTTGATATTAATGACCTCATATAGTTTTATAAATTAAAACCATGTATAGAAAAGAATTCTAGAACCATGGATTGGAAAAAAATACATATATTATAACCGGGTTCAATGAAACTCCAAGACCCTAGTTACAGATAGTCGGTGCATTATTTCATACCATTGGCCTGATACAAGGAATTATGTACCGAATGACCAATCAGTATAGTATTATCAGAAAAAAGATATATACACAAATTCAAGATTAAAACATGAAATGAAATACAATACTAATTTATTTCATTAGAAACATCCATTACTCCTTGATTATGCATGTACGTCACTCATAACTAACTACCTCATATCCTGGGTAAATGAAATATAAGAAAACAGTGAGCTTAAATGATCAGTTATGTTATGAAATGGAGCAGCATATAACATAAAAATTATGCATGGTTAATAAGTTAAAACACATTCCTTTACAAATAATAAACTTGAACACAGTATACAATGAATATGAGATGAGAAAATAAATCCATAATAAATCATAGTCATGTGTATTCTACTAGTCGAATAACCACATGAACCATCATTATTATTTTTATAATTAATTAATGTATAATGTCAGGCATTCTAAAACATCTTGTCAAGGCCTAAACTAAGACGTCTAAAAATGATTTAGGCCACGACCAAAATCATATACCAAATTGGGAAAGGCCTCAGCCAATTCCACGTCTAATTGTCTCCTGAGACCTACCGATGCACAATGGAGCTATAACGGTCTCCACTCATCACATAATATGTCTAATACATTCCTCATATGAAAAGAATGAAACATAACATTAACAATCATATTAAAACTAGCATAGGAAAATTCAATACATTAACCATAAACCATGAAGGGTATAAAAATAACACATCCACAGTAAAAAATATCCTAAAACATTAAATACAATAGAGAATATTCATATCATATTAAATCAACTTCAAACAATTTTAATATCCATTAAATAATGTTGACATAGATGAACTGAAAACTATTTGAATGAAATATTCTTTTCTATTTTGAAACCATTTACGAGTCATATAATTATAAAAGAAAACATTTATATTGAAAATATTCTTATAAAATTGTAAGGTATTCTTCTATGATCTTATAACGGTGGGAAATAGCTGCAGTAGCCATATAAGTTAAAAATACATTCGTACCATAATTATTTTGAAAAGGTCATAAAGTACCTTGTTTGGAAAATGAAGGACAGATTCCTCTGAAAACATATAAGGTCAAATAAGTGTATAAATGACTTTAAAACATAGTCTAGTAAATAGTAAAAATGTTTTAAAATACATTTTAATGAAAACATTGATGTGGATGAAAAAAAGGTCCCAGAAGATACTAATGTAAAAACAACATCCGATAAAAAAAGTTTGTTAAATTAACCCATACCTTGTTCTTTTCCAGGGTTGTGGGTACGTTAACCTCCTGTATAATTTTTAAATCGTTTTTATTAAAATATACAAGAATGATATACATAAATATGATATCATATATGATCCTATAATATTATTTTGTTAATAGTATTTCTGTAGTATCATCGTTTCTGGTGTTAACTTATTCATTTACCTTTATATGCTGGGTTACATAAACCATATTTGTTATAGATAGGATGTATTTGATTCATATACAGAATGATATTATGTTCGTAAAAAATAGTTTTAGTCATCAAATGAAAATTATTCTTGAATGGATATTATGGGTAAATGAATCACATCGCGTTCGTGAAGATTGTAATCCATACATACGCACGAGCGACAAAATCATTCTATTGATGGAAAAATATTATGTAATTGGATGGTATATAATATATACAGAATCATTATCATGTTATATTTTTTATTTACATATGTTATACTCATTGTTATACCCATCCTAATAATGAAGTGTTTGAATAACAAACTACACCACAACGTGGAGACGGTAAGCCAAACCTACGCACATATTGTCAATTTTTCATATAAGATGGATAGAATAATAAATATGGTTGTACCATATTTATAATAACATCATAGTATATATAAGGAACTATATTTATTATTTTGGTATTGAAACCACAATGAAACATGAAGTGGTAGTAGAAATGAACATGAATGAAGTGATGAAATATTTACCTCTTCTTCGGGTTCTTCCTTTTTATTTGTTCAAAAGGGCTCCATAGGTTTGCTTTCTAGTTAAAGAAATAATCTAGGATAGCTGGGGGAAAGTTGGGAGGATATTTGGGTTGAGTTTAGCTGAGCCGAATGGCCTTGGAGGTTTGATTTTTAGAGATTTGGAAGAACCCTTTTATAAGAGAGGTGAGGTTCACTTTTAGAAAAGCTTGAAATATTATTTTATAATAATAATTTTTTAGTTTCTAGTGGCTTTGAAATTATTTATTTATAAGATAATGTGGCTATGGGTTGAAAAACTATCAAGAAATAGGTTTTAGACAGGTTTAGGTCACCATATTAACATTATATTTTAGATTTAACTCATAGTTAAATACTTTGACATTTACCATATCTCTTTGTAATTTTATATTATTTGGTTAGTAAAGTTACTATAAACTAACAAGATAAAAAATATAGGTCCATTATAAAATTATTTATCCTTATATAAGTATTTTGGTGGAACCATAAATTTTTATGTATATTATATCAATTAATAATATAGTATTTGTTTTAAAAACTCAATTATTGCAATTTTGACAATATTATGTATTTGGTTTTTTTGAAAGCCATTAAAAAAATATCACTTAGAATGAAATTTATTAAACCAACCATAAAATGTCATATTAACCTATAAAATTAGTGTGATTCATAATAGGATTAAATTTACATTTATTTGGATATTTATAATATCAATTAATTTAATATTTCATTAATAGGTTAATTAATGCATCATCACTCTGTCCTAAATAAATTAATTTATTAAATCACTAATATTTATAAATAAAATACCATTATGTAGGAAATATTTTTATCTTTCTAATTAATTTTTATTGTGGAATTTATATTCTGTGTAACCCTATATTGAAAAAGGTTTAGTTATTAAACATTGAATTTTACTCTTTTAACTCATATTTAAATAAAATAATAATAAATTCCCTAATCTAATCCAAGTAGACCAAATCGAATATATTTTAATTTATAAGTTTGTTGTTGGACAAATTATACTTATCAAATATAATCAGGACATATGCTAGTGTAATTATGATATCATTGTTACCCTCAATTACCCTATTTACTTGTATCTGTGGTAAATAGAAGTCAAAATTTACTATTCACCAAAAAATATTTTCATCTTATTGAACACCATTTTAAATAATGATATTAACCCTATATCTCATATTTTTGAAATTCAACTCACATATGTGGAAAAATTTAACTTTATGCAAATTTGAAAATGCTCCTTAGTGGTGGGTAAAAAAGGTATAAAGTTCAATAAAATATTTATTTATCTAAAATTATTTAAAACAACTCTAATGAATTACATATAAATTATATGTGTATTACGTATCTATTTTGACATAAAATAAATTTAAATAAAATAAAAAATTAATTAATTAAAAATTTTGTTTTTTACCAATAACGCAATGTGTTCTACTATTCATAAAAAAATTGAATGTTTTTAGAAAAATACGAAAAACTCACTCAAAGATAATTTTGATATTCCGAATTTAAAAATGATGTCTTTTTGATAAATAAAATTATAAAATTTCTAAAAGTGCATTTGACTATTCATAACGGCTAGTTTCATTGGTCGCGGTGTGTTAGAATCTCGATGTTTCATACAATGCAAGCTATTTCATTAATCAAAGGGAAACATACTGTGGAATCATGGGGTGTTACATTATTCTCTCCTCCAAATAATTTCATCCTAGAAGTACCTATAATGTTACAGCCCAAAAATATTCGGGTGGTTTTTTCATCATAGGTTACTCTAGTTCCCACGTTGCATCTTACACCTTATGGTTTCTCTGTAGAACTATTACCATACAAGTCGTCTGGTTTCCTAGAACTTGTTCCCTGGTGTCGAAAATATTGACATGCTCTTTAGAATATGACATTTCAGGTTCCAGTTCAATTCCATCATAGTTGAGTACATGCATTTGTTCAGGTATGTATTCTCCCAATATTGATACGTGGAACATATCATGAACTTTGGAGAGACTTGGAGGCATTTCCAAATGATAAGCTACAACACTAATTTGTTCTAGAATTTTGAAAGTTATGATGTACCCGAGACTCAGTTTAGCCTTCTTACTAAACCTTATAACACCCTTCCAGGGAGATACCATCATGAAAACATGGTCTCCTTGAAATTCCAAATCCGTCCTTCAGTTATCGGCATAGCCCTTTTTCCTACTTTGGGATGATTTTATGTGGGTTTGGATAATCATCACTTTTTCCATTGATTCATCAACATGTTCTATGCCTACAAGTTTTATATTTATAATATCATCCCAATAAGTTGGTGTGCAACATCCCTTTCCATATAAGACTTCATATGGTACCATCTAAATACTATAATAGAATCTATTGTTATAGGAAAATTCAATCAGAGGTAAATATTGATCTGACATACCATTACATTCAAGTAAGAAAAATCTCAACATCACATCTAAGGTTTAAATAGTCTGTTTTGATTGTTCATCAGTTTGAAGGTGGTAGGTAGTGCTCAAAAGATGTTTAGTATCCTAGGATTTATGAATAATTTCAAATAATCTTGATATAAAATGGGGATCACGATCAGAAACAATTGATCAGGGTAATAAATGAAGTATTCCAACATCATTAATATATAGTCTGGGTAAATGGTCAAGTGGTAAATATTCTCTTATAGAAAGAAAATTTTCTGACTTGGTAAGATGATCAACAATTATCCATATTTCATCATTCCTCCTAGGATAATTTGGTAGCCCCATGATAATTTCCATCATTATATCTTCCCATTTCCACTCAGGTATGGGAATAAGTTGCATGAATCCTCCAAGTTGTTTCCTTCTAGCTATCATTTGTTGAAAACCCATACATGATGACACAAAATCAGCAATCTCCCTCTTCATGTTGTCTGACCAAAATTGTTCTTTAAAATAATTATACTACTTGGTGATCCTATGGTGTGTAGGAATATTTTAGCTATGAGCATCACCAAACTATTCCCTTTTTAGATTAGGTGTGTTAGGAACTCAAATTCTGTCCCGAAAATTCATAATTCCATATTAATATATGAAGTCACTCAATATACCATCATTCACATCTTTAATCTTCTTCTGAAACTCCACATCGTCTGTCTGAGAACTCTTTATCCTTTCTAGTAAGGATGATTGGAAACCATTTGAAAAAGTATTGATCTTTCACGTTCCATGGTTATTCCCATATCCATTTTTACTAGATCAATAAAAATTGGATCCCATTAAACTCTCATCTTTTTCAAAACTCCATGGTCCTTTCTACTCAAAGAATATTCCACCTTATTGGCCTTCCCCGGGTAGATGTGTATAATGAAATTATAATCCTTATGTAGTTCATTCCATCATCTTTGCCTCATGTTGAGTTCTTTCTATGATAAAATATACTTAATTCTCTTGTGATCAGTTTAAATCTCCCTTTTTCCACCATAAAGATAGTTTCTCAATATAATTAGATCAAATATTATAGCTGCTAACTCAGGATCATGAGTAAGATAGTTTTTCTCATGAATTTTTAGCTATCACAATTCATAAGAAACTACTCTATCATTCTACATAAGGAAACTACCATGTACTCTTTATAAAGCATCACTATAAATAAAAAACTCATCATTCATCGATAATAGAGTCGTGATAGGATCATTAACTATTATTCACGTTAGTTCTTCAAAACATTCTTCACATCTTTTTTCCAATCAAATTTAACCCCTTTACATGTGATATTGGTTAATGGGTTATCCAACCAAGAAATGTTTTGGACGATACGTTGATAATAACCTATTAAACCAATAAAATCGTATACCTCAGTTATACACATTTCTTCTAGCCATTCTTGGATAAACATGGCCTTTGAAGGAAAAACATAGATTCCATCATTATAGAAAAATTTTCAATGAAATTAAATCTCCTGAATCCAGAATTCACACTTTCTAAAAATCTCATATAAATCATGTATTCTAAGAGTCTTTAGAATAATGCTCAAGTGATTTTCATGATCTTCATAGAATTTGATGTTTTAAAAGATATCATCAACAAATACCACTACAAGTTCATCAATATATTAATTAGAAACTCTATTCATTATATCCATGAAGGCATAGGGTGCATTAGTCATTCCCAACGGTATTACTGTAATCTCTTAATGCACCTACCTAGTTCAAAATGTTGTTTTCAGAATGTCTTCCTTCTTCATGCACAAGTTATGATATCTAGATCGAAGGCCAATATTTGAAAAATATTGAGCTCCATGATGTTCAAATAAATCATCAATTTAAGGTAGGGGATACTTTTTCTTTATTATTATAGCATGGATATCACTGTAGTCAATGCGCACCCTCATGGATCTGGCTTTCTTCTTAACAAAAAGGTTAGGGGATCCCATGGAGAAACACTAGGGTGAATAAATGCCTCATTACTCAATTCATATAGTTGATTCAATAGTTCCACTAATTCCAAAATAGCAATTATATAAGGGGTCATCGATATGCTCCTTGAACTAGGAATTAAATCAACTGAAAACTCAATTTCTCGTTTTGGAGGATGTCCAGGTAAATATTCTGGAAACACATCAACATATTCTTTCACAATAGGTATTTCCTCTATTCAAACATTATTTTATTCACCCATAATTATTTCATTCTCCTCATCACCAATAATTGAATTCAGTAGAGATAATGGGGGTGAATCTAGATAAGAATCATATGGTGACATTTCATCTCAAATGATAAGCTACTCTTTATCATCATCGTGAATTGTAACCTCTTTCTTCATACAATAAATATTCGCTTCGTGGTCCTAAATCCAATCTACATCAAGGATTATATCAAATTCAATCCTTGGTATGATGATTAGATGAGCAGATAAATATCGTTTATATTCCTTAATGGGGAATAATTCAAAAACATTGTTGCAAGGGTAATTCCATTTGAAGTTATGACTGACAACTCTATTGTTAAATCAAATTGTATATATCTAATTTTCATAGAAAACGTGGAATATATGAAGGAATGAGATGTTCCATAATCAAATAAACAATTGGCTAAACATGCAGAAACCATTAAATTACCTTCCACTACATCTTTAGCAGTTTCATCCTTAGTAGATGTGATCGCATAAGCTAGTACATGATCCCTTGGCCTTTTAAAAGGTATGTTTCTTGAACTCTTAATATAGTAATTTTCATAATGTTACATATCCCTGCAATTGTAGCAGTGAACAGTGGTAAATTCTTTCTTCCCCTTAAAATCACCATAATGATGGCCTTTCTGTCCACTTTTGTAGCATAATTCTTTACTTTTTATATAGGCACTAGGGTCCTTCATTCCACAATTATCACAGGGCGGAAATTAAACTCTTCACTTTTTTTATGTTTCATGATTTCCTTTCCCATCATGTTTATCAGATCTCTTCTTCCCTTTATATTCATTAATGTAGTAAGACTTAAAGAATTATTTTTCTATCTTAATAGCACATGAGACAATATCTTTCTATGATGAGAAGGATTGCAAGACTAATTATCAATGGATAAATGGTTTTATCCGATCAATGAAATGATCAATCATACGTCTCAGGTTATGTATATAAAATACAGCATGCCTTGCTAAACATCTAATGTTAGCCACATACGTTGCGACATTCTCATCTTCCTTTTGTCTCTGACACAGAAATCTTCCTTCCATATCTGCTCGATGATCAAGAGGAAAGTATTTTTATATAAAAATATCTTTAAACATCCCCTATTCAATGTTTGATACTTATTCATCGTCTTTTTAGTTTTGAATCAATTACCACCATTGATCTGCATCTCTTGTGAGGTGATAAACTACCAGGACACCTTTTTCCCTTTTGCGACTCCCCAATGCATGAAATATTATCTCTATATAAATTATCAATTGCTTAGCTACTAACAGATTTGTAATCCAAGTTAATGTCGGTGCTTTTTGCCTCATGAATCCTTATAACATAGATCCTCTCCATTATGGATCAGGGTGCTCATTATGGGTAAGGTTATTATTCATATCCTGAGTGAGTTGTACCATTATAGTGATAAGCTGATCACCACCAGTTTCATCACCCGCTCTACTATAATTATCTTTACTATGATGTAAATCCCTATATGGATTACATGTATTGATATAATTTCCATTCCTTCCACTAGGCACCATTTATAAACAATGGCATACACTAGATTATTTTATGGATCGCAATACATAATTCCGAACAAGTAAAATAGTTAACATAAAATGAACAGTTTATTGATATAATGGATAATCAAAAAATGTTTTCTTTGAGGAGGAATATACTCATAATTTTTTCATAATAGTTTGTAAAGAAAATGACAATTATCATAAGAATATCTCTAAAAGGTGTTGTAAAGAAGAGTGCTGCAAGGCCAGTTGTCGTGCACAAGTTCTCGTTTGAGTGTAGCTCAAAGTGGTGTTTTCGGGTTTTACCCTTAGGATCATCTGTTCAAGAGTCACCTCTACCTAGTCGTATCCAGAAAGGGATGTATTTCTTCAAAAACTCAATAATTTTCTACAGTACCAAAATACTAGGATGTTCTTCTTTAGTAATCCAAAATGTCTATCTTTGGGTAATGTTATCCAATTAGTGTTTTTTATAATATAGTTTCTAAGGTTTATACTAATATTCCTCGGATACCAACTGTAGCTCCCCATCCCCAGTTACCTAGAGTTGGTGATTTATTAAATAACATTTGCATGATACCTGGAATTATGTCCCGAAATACCGATCAGTTTAGTATTATTGGAAACATGATACATACATAAGTTCAACATTACATATTGATACAAAATACAACACTTATTTATTCCATTTAGATCATACAATCGATCTAGACTATTCCTGCAAATCACTCATAACTAACTAATTCATATCCTGGGAAAATGAAACATAAGAAAGGGGTGAGCTCAAATTCTTAGTAAGGGTATGAAATACTACAGAAGATAACATAAACAATAGGCATGTTGAATAATTATAAACACATGCCTTTAAAAAAAATAAAAATGAAAACTTTATCGCAAGAATACGAGCTAAGAAAATAAATCCATAATAAAACATCTTCTTCGGTATTCTACTATTAGAATAACCACATGAACCATCATTATAATTTTCATAATGAGGGAATGTATAATGTCGGACATTCTGAAACATCTTGTCAATGCCTCGGACAAGATGTCTAAAAATGATTTAAGTCTTAGCCAAAAACATATATTAAATTGGGAATTTCCTTGTCCAATTCCATGCCTAATTGTCTTATGAGACCTACTGATGCACTGATGATCTATAGCGGGATCCACCTGTCCCATACTAAGTCCAATACATTCCTCATATGAAAACGTTGAAAGATAACATTAATATTCATATTAAATATAGCATACGTAATGTCAATACATTAACTATAAACCATGAATTGCATAAATATAACACATCCATACTCAAACATACCACAAAATATTCAATAAAATATTGAAAATTTTTATCACAATAAATTAAGTTTAAATTCCATCCCAGGATGTTGACATAGATGAAATCAAAACAATTTGAATGAAATAAATCTTTCTATTTTGAATTCATTTAAGAGTCACATAATTATAGAACAAAACATTTATTTTGAAAAATTTTATAATAATTTAAGGGAAGCATTGATGATGTTATAATGGCGGAAAATATCCACACCAATTGTATAAGTTAAAAAAATATTCTTACCATAATTTTGTCAAAAATATTATAAAGTACCTTGTTTGGGAAAACGACTAAATGATTCTTTTCAAAATATGTATGGAAAATTGGGGTATAAATTACATTAACCAATAGTTTAATAAATAGTAAAAAAATTAAATACATTCTAAAGAAAACATGGATGTGGATGATAAAGAGGTCCCAGTATATACATAAGTAAAAAAACCTCGGATATTAAAGATATTGTGAAATTAACAATTACCTTGTAATTTTACATAGTTGATGGTACATTAAACTCCTGTATAATATTTAAATCATTGTTATTATATAATAAAATACTATATACCTAAATATTATATCATATATGATCCTCTAATATTGTTTTGTTAATAGTATTTCAGTAGTATCATCGTTCTGTGTCTTAACTGATTCGTTTTCCTTTGTATTATTGGTTATTTATGCCAGGTTTGTTGTGGATAATATGTATTTGATTAATACAAAAAATTATTTTATTTTCATATACATTATTTTTAGTCATCAAATTAATTTTATTCGTGAATGGTTATGATGGAGAAATTAATATCAGCTCATTTGTGGAGACGGTAATCCCTTTGTACGCACGAGCAAAAATATCATTATATTGATGGAGAAATAATTTGTAATTGGATGGTATATCATATATAAATAATCATTAAAAAATAATATATATTACTAACATTTGTTATACTTATTATTATACCCATCCAAATAATGACGTGTTTGAATAAAAAACTACATCATGACGTGGAGACGGTAAGCCGTACGTACGCACGTATGGTGACTTTGTCATTTATAGGATGGATAGAATAATTAATATGGTTTTAAAATATTTATAATAAAATCAAAGTATGTAAAAGGTAACAGATTTATTATTTTTTTTATGGGAACAACAATGAAAGAGGAATTGTAAGAAGAAAATAAATTGAAAGAGGTGATGAAATATTTACCTCTTCTTCTGGTTCTTCCTATTGATTTGATAAAAAGGGCTACACAGGTTGGCTTTGTGACCAAATTATGGCCTCTAGGTTGAAGGGAGTATTGTTGGGAGGATACTTGGGCAGTGTTTGGTCAGGAAAAATGGCTTTGGAAGTGTGACATTGAGAAAAGGGGAAGTCCCCTTTTAGAAGAGAGGTGAGGATCACTTTAGGAAAAGCGTGAAATATTATTTTATAATAAAAAAATTTCTGGTTCTATTGGATCCAAATTGATATATATAGAGGTTAAGGTCGGGATTGGAAAAAACCTATCAACCAATAGGTTTTAGATAGGTATATGTCACCATATTAACATTATTTTGTATATTTAACACTTATTTAAATAGTTTGACATTTACCATGTCTCTTTGTATTTTTATATTACATGGTTTATAAACATGATATAAACTACCATGTAATCCTCAAGTGGTTAATCATTAATATATATAAGTCTTATGGTCGATCATTAGATTTATATGATTATTATATCAATTAATAATATAGTATTTGTTTTAAGAATTCAATTATGTTCATTTGGACACTATTAAGTATTTGATTTTTTTGAAAGCCATTAAAACATTATCAATTAAAATAAAATTTATTTAACCAAATATAACATGTCATATTAAATAATAAAATTAGGGTAATTTATCAGATGTTTCAATTTACACTTATTTTGATGTTTATAATCTCAATTATTGTAATATTTCATTAATAAGGTAATTATTGCATCATCATTGTTTCATACATTAATTAACTTTTTAAATATATTAATGTTATCAATAAAATACAATTTTATATGAAATATTTTTTTCTTTCTAATAAATATTTATAGTCAATCTTATATGGTGTGTAGCTCTATATTAAAAATGTTTTACTTATTAAACATTAAATTTAACTCATTTAACTATTCTTTAAATAAAATAATAGTAAATGTACTAATCTAATCCATGTTGACCAATTGGGGTCATATTTTATTCATTAAGATTTTTTGGGTCGATATATACTTATCCAAAAGAATTAGGACTTCTGTAAGGGTAATTATGCAATCATTTTACCCTTTATTACCCTATTTACTTTTAACCTTGGTAAATTAAAGTCAAAAGTTACTATTCAAAAAAATAAGATTTTCATCTTATTGAACAGCATGTTACTAATATTAACCGTGTCACTCGGATTTTTGAAATTCAACTTACAAAAGTAATAATATTTTGATTTATTCAATTTTTCAAATGCTTCTAGGAGGTGGGTAAAAGACTGTAAAATGTTTAATAAAATTTTTATATATCTAAACTTATTATAAAATGAATCTAAGGAATTAAATTTAACATATATTGGTATTATGTATCTATTTTAGCTTAAAATAAATTTAAATAAAATATATAATTATTTAAATAAAAATTCTGTTTTAACCAATTGCGTAGTGTTTTTTAGTATTCCTCAAAAAATTGAATGTTTCCAGAAAAATAAAAAAAATTCACCCATTGCTAATTTCGATATTCCAAATTCAAAAAAGAATATCATTTTAAAATATAAAATTTATAAAATTTCAAAAAGTGGGTATTACTATTAATAACAGATACTTTGATTGGTCGCGATGTGTTATAATCTTGAAGTTGCGTATAATGAAAGATATTACATTAATCAAAGGGAAACGTAACATGGAATATTGGGTGTTACATTCAACCATAAATATGCTTTCATGAAAAACATGAATGAATTAAATAAAATTGAAATCGTATCGTCCACGATGTCGGTAATTTGACACTTTACGGACAGTGATTATATTCCTTAAATAGGTGGGAGATGAGAATATGAATAATGATGGATTTTCCCTATGCATGAGAATACATAAATTAGACAATATTTCTGTAGCTTTCATGAATCGTAGATACATGGCGGTGAAGAGGCTATAAAATAAATTGAATTAAGGCAAAAATCATGAATATGAATAGGATTTTGTACCTATTGATCTCTTATCATTGAGATCCTCCGTAAGGCCTTTTATTTTTTCCATTGGATGAGACCTGCATGTCTTAGACATGGATATAAATATTGAAGAAGGATTTTTCTTGTAATTAAAATATTCCCATGAATATAGGTGTGTGAGAGGAATATGGTAATGAGGGTGGTATTTATAGTGGAAGAGAAGATACATTTTACATAATTTAAATCAATATTATATTATTTATTCTAAAGAATATGAATAATCTCAATTTATGAGACCTTAAATAGTAATAATGATAGTTGAGTTCGATCCATGTGGTCTTACATCATCCTTGGATCACCTATGATGCAGCAAATCATGTATTTAGTATTTATCGTATTTTATCATATTTTATTAATCATAAAAAATCCAATAATTCTAGAAAATTCTGAAAATTTCACCCTAACCATTTATTTATCTTTATAATTAAAAAATAAACTCAATTTCTTGAAAATTATTTTTAAAATATCATTGATTTAATTTTTAAATAAAATCTTTGTTTATAAAAAAATTAATAATTTTAAAACTATAACTGCTTTTATATCACATTGAATAATTAACCATGAGGTCATTATATGAAAGCTTTAAGAAAATAAAATAATAATACAATTTACTATACATTATGGTCATATTACTATTAATTTTACAATTCATAAGTGTATGTTATTATTCACCAAAAATTACATACTGAACACAATTGTAGATGACTATTTGTCAAAATTCAAAACATAGAAGGGAAAAGATTATGATTAATGTCTAGTTTTAGAAATATATATAAAACAAAAATTCATAAATTTCAATTTATTTTAAAATACATGGGGTGTTGCATTATCCCCACATTCTATAAATTATATCCTTGCAATTTTATTTACTCATTAATCAGGTGAGGGTACCTTTCCCTCCTAGAATTTTTGGATTCTCATGTTGCTTCTTCATCAATGTGATTTCTCCACAAAAACATTACCTGGTGGATTAACATATTCCGCAATACTTATTTCCTTCAATAAATAACTTGTACTAGTTTCTCCACATAATAAATATTCTCTTCCAAATGAGATACTTCGGGACTCAAGATAAGCGTGGAATCTGGAATATTTTTTTTCAACATCGAAACATGAACAAATTATGTACCTGAGACAAAGTCAAAGGAAATGTTACTCAGTATGAAACTGGTCCAAAATTCTCTAGGATTTTAAAGGGACCAATGGATCATGGACATAGAATTAAATTTTTTCCAAAATGCACCACACTTTTCCAAGGATATATTTTAAGGAAAACCAGGTCACCATCCTTGAAAGAGATGTCTTTCTGTCTGTTATCTCCATAAATTTTCTACCTAATCTGAGATGTCCTCATGTATTTCTGGAACATCATCACTTTCTCATCAAATTTGTCTCCTAATTATGGTTCTATAAACTTCCATTCCCCAACATCATCCCTAAAAGATAGAGTTCGACACCATTTCCCATAGAATGCCTTAAAAGGTTCCATCTGTATACAGGAATGAAAACTATTATTATAAGAAAACTCAACTAAAGAAATAAGTTTATCCCAACTTATAGGGTTATTCATTGAAAATTATTGAATGATATCCTCCACAGTTTTAATCATTCATTATGACTTCCCATCTAATTGAGGAAGAAAAGAAGTACAAAAAATTATTTTTGTTGTCAAAGACATTTGAAGACCCTTCCAAAGGATAAAAGTGAACCTGGGATCCCGATAAGATACTATGGAAAAAGGTAACTCTATTTAACCTGAATATATATTTGAGGTATAGTCGATAAATATGATTTAATGACATTGTATATCAAATATAAAGGAAATGTGCAGATTGTGTCAGCAAATTATCAATAACCCAAATTGCATTGTTACCTTGAGAGGTAATCGGTAGTCCCAACATGAAGTCAATGGATATATTTTCCAATTTCCACTCTGGCACTATAAAATGATAAATTATACCCTTTTGTAACTTCCTCTATATTTAAAACAGTTTGACATGTCAATCATTTCTTTGTAAATTCTAAAATATCATTTTTTATTCCATCCCACCAGCAATACTCTTGATGGTCTCAACACATCTTAGTTCATCTTGGATTAACTGAAAATAGAGAACTATGAGATTCACACAAGAAATATTTCATTAATTGGGAATCACAAGGCACACACAACAGTTTTTCAAATCATAAAATAAAATCATTATCATGAATATATTATGGAAACTGACACATTTTAACAAATTCTACCCTTTTCTATAGCTCACGGTCTTCCTTCTATGTTTTTTTAATTCTGTCTGATAATGATTAATGTGCTGAAACATGAAACCAAATACATGTATTAATTACAGTGAAAAATTCTAAGCCAAAATTCATCAAATCATTAATCAATGTATGATTTTACAAATATAACATGGTTAATGATGCATGATGATTGGGAATCAAGGAATCCACCATATTGTATTCTTTTCCTAGATGATTATTGATTGTGAAATCATGATATTTTATTTGTTCAATACATCTTCTCTGCCTCATGATTAATTCCTTATGAGTTAATATATACATTAGACTCTTATGGTTATTATATATTTGATATTTGGCTCATTTTAAATGATGCCACCAAATTTTGAATGAAAATCCCACAGCTGAAAATTTCAGGTCATTTGTTGGATAATCTAACTCATAAGGGTTTAGTTTCCATGAATCATAAGCTATTATCACATCATTATATATTAGAACACATCCAAGAATCACTATAGTTGACAAAATCACCAATTTGAGAAGTTAAGGACAAATCTAGAGCATTCCCCAATCTCGTCATCAGTTCCTAAAAACAATCATCACATTCTTCTTTACAAATAAATTTTAACCCATTTTTTGTTAACATATTCAGCGGGCTACTTAACCATGATTTTTTTTTATCAAATTACTTGTAATAACCTTCTAATCCATGAAAACTATGAATCTATTTATCATTTTTATTTCTTCTCCAGTCATCAACCTCATTTGTTTTGGAATGATAAATTATTATTCATAATATATATAAGATTTTCCAAATAAAATAAATCGGTTGCAACCAAAAATCGCAATTTCGTAATTTTTTATATAGTTTATTTTCATTTAATATTTGTAAGAAAAACTTATATTATTATCATGCTTTTATTTACTTCTACAAATATCATTATTTTATCAATAAACACAACCACAAACATATCCAGTAACTCTTGAAATATTCTACTCATAAGATCCATGAATATAGTATGTGAATTAGTTACCCAAAAAGAATAACTACAAATTCATGATGACCATGTATAGTATGGAATACAATTATTTAGATGTCTTCATCCATTAATTTCATCTTATGGTACCCCAAACATAGGTTAACCTTTGAAAAATATTGTGCTCCCTAGAGCAGATCAAACAAATTATCTATATGAGGAAAAAGATACTTTTTTAATATTAATTTTATTCAAAGCTCTATAATGCATGAATAGACTCATTGAACCATATTTTTTCTTAAGAAACATGTCACGATCACCCCATGGTGAAGTGTTGAGTCAAATGAATCCATTCACTAATAATTCTTACAACTGATATTTTAATTATAGAAGTTCTATTTGGTAAATTTGATAAAGTGTTTTAGAAATTGGATTAGCCAAAAGAACTGAGTTAATAGTAAACTCAACCTCTCTATATGAAATAACACAAGGAAAATCATCAGGAAAAATCCATGTATTCATTTACCACTAGTACATAATTAATATATATAGATCACTTATCTTAAAAAATAGTAGCAATATATCATTAATTTCCATCCATTATCTATTTCATTGCTTCCTGATATATTATTAATAGAATGGGTTATTTCTTGTAAAAAAATCTGAAATTCTTTCTGAAAATAAACATCATTTTTTTGGCGGTGTATCTTTTCATGTTAAATATGACTCCAGTCCATACCCATAATAACATTAAACTATACTAGAAAAAAAAACTACAAGGATTTCATGTAAAATATTCTATAGAAGAGGATAGGTTGATTCTTATAATTTTTTTACTCATTATTTCTTCGTAGTGTTTTTACCATGAGAACAATTTTCATTTTAGGTGGTTGAATTCCCCTGTTTTTTTAAAAAATTTCATTGAAATTAATGAAATTGTAGATGCTAAATCAAACAACACATTTTTGAAATAATTAAAAACATGTAATGTACATGTTACAACATTATTTGTCGAATCTAAATCTGTTTAAGTGGTTTCAAATGATTTGACCAAACCCTACAGCTTCCAATGATGCTGATTTCCTACTAGAATAAATAACTTTAGACAACCATTATAAAAATTTCCCAATTCATTAAAGTTAAATCATTCCACAGTCGACTTATCATATATTTTTTTGATAATTATCCTTGCACTAACGAGACTGTGTCCAAAAGTTCTACATTGGTAGTATTTCCTAGAATTTAGAATATATTCACTAGGATTCCTTTTACCACACTTTTTACAAGATGGAAATTTCATTTTTTTACCTCCAGACTTCTTCGACGTGTTCATCCTCATTGCATTCCAAACTGAATGATTCTTATTATTGTAATCACAAGGGGAATTTGTATCATAAAACTCTATCTCATCATCTTAAGCACACCGAATGAACTTCTCATTTCTTTTAAACTCTCGAGAAGAAAATGATATTCACAAAAAGTAGTTTCCAAATAGAGTAAGATCTATTAATTTGGATTTCAAAATCCTATGTAACATCTATTACATACCTATCCATTATTGTAAAATTTGATTTATATACTACAACAAAATTGTTAACTTTATACTTCATTTCTAATTTTTTTCTCAATTCTTAGTCGAATAGTTTTGGGATAATATTTTCTGAAAAAAGACGCTTAAAATCAACCAATTAGAGACTATGAAGATCATTTCATTCTATTATATTATAAATAAGAGACCACCATTGATCAGATTCACCGTAAAAAATAAAACTGTATAATATTACCTATTGACATACCAAACATCCCATGACATCAAATATCACTTCTAGATCATTTATCCATCGCTAAACTATTATCAGATATTCAGTTCCACTGAATGCTGGAGGATGTTGCCTCATTAAATTCACCAAAATAGACATGTTTCTTTATGGTAAATCATGTTAATATCTGGTAGGGATAACACCCAAATTTATTGCTTGAGTAAACTGATCCATTAATATCACAAACTGCTAGGTTCTGAATCCCACCATTTTGGGATGCATCTTTGGACAAACATTAGCCTCTTGGTGCCATCCTTCATCTGATTCCCAATCTCTTATATAGAAATCCATTTCGTTCAAACATAACATAAATGAAGTAACATGGTAATCCTTAAAATCTATAGCATTTCAAATTACTATAGAGTAAAAATCATTTGTGTTATTCTTTTAATATCATCTCAACACTTATGTTATCTAAACCATCCTCGGATACCAACTATAAGGATCTGACCTAAAGAAGATACTTAATCATGAATATTAGAAAAAACCATACATTATTACAAATTAAGGATAATTTTAAATTTATATTTTTAAAAAATTATTATATCTTACATACATGACATACCACATTAATAAAAGTGTATACTACTAAAACTCTATCCATTTTATTCAAAATTTAAAACATTTAACCTTAAAAGATGATTTTGTTTACAACACTCTATATCAAACATAAATTCTCCCTTATTTCTCTTATAAATACTTATATCCTATGTAAATTTTTTTATAAAACATGGGATGTGCATTAAACTCTACAAGTGATATAAAGAAAGAAATCATTAGTCAAGGGATAACATAAAAACCAATAAAATCCCTAATAATTAAAACTCATATTCATAGAAACATCATGTAGTAATTTAGTAAATATATAAAATATCACCCTTACATTCACAATTACAAATTTTATAATATTTTGGTAAACTTCCATCTATGGAGTACACAATACATTAGAGATCTATAATGGGGATCACCCATCATATCTTGAGCTATAATGGGCTCAACTGAACATATCTTCAGCTATAATGGGCTCAACCCATTATATCATGAGATATAATTGGATCAACCCAACATAAATAATATCCAATGAACATATCATGTTAATAATTTATATTTAAATCAAGAGAAACTGGTCATTCCATACACATAAAAAATCCATATGAAATTTATTAAAGAGATTTTTCAAAGTAATTTATTTAGAAAGTCATTTAAAATACAATTGGAGTGAGAATAAATAAAATGAAATTTATATGTTTATACAATATATATACAACATCTTCAACATAATATATTCATGAAATCATTATACCAATAATCTAAATACTATATAATAAATAAAGGATAACCCAACAAATGGAAATTGGGATAAAAATTCTCATACCTTGGGTTCTTCTTAGTTAATTTCTTTTAAACCTCTTTTATAATAGTTAAAATCATTTTATAAATATTTTACATAAAAATATTCATGTTTATAAAGTCATATATGATCATTTCATAACATAATTTCCCCCATTAATTATTAGTATTTTCTTCCTTCCATTGTTTTGCGTGCTTTCTTTACATTTTTTCCATGACCGGTTCATGGTGGATGTACTTGTAAATTGGAAGTGAAACACCAAAATTGGAATGTAATGGTATTTACATTTTTTCAGAAACATTTATTATTCCTTTTATCATTCTGAATTTCTAAATGTGGATGATTCATAACATAAAACATTAATGATGTTCGTTTAGATCATTTTTTTGGTTCATTGATAATATCGATCTTATTTAGTTTTGAAAATTAAAACTATTTGTAAAAAAGAATTATAGAACCATGGATGAGGCATAATACATATATTATGACCTATTTCAACCATATAAATATTTTTCTGACCCGATTGAATTTATTAAGGAAAAATGAAATCACATCGTCCATGATGTCTGTAATTTGACACATCACGACCAATGTTTTAATTCCTTGAAAAAGTAGAAGAGGAAAAGAATAATGATGATGAATTTTCTGTGAACAAGAAAACATATATAATATACATTATTTTTTGATCATTCATTCTTCTTGGATATGAGGAGGGGAAAATACTATTTAATAAAAATAATGGAAAGGAAATCAACAGAAAAGGAAGAGGATTTCTTACATCTTGATCTCTTCTCATTTAGATACTCATTAAGGACTTTTATTTTGGAATTTGAGTGAGACTAATAGGTCTTGGACATGGGGAAGGATATTGGGGATGAAATATGTCAGAAATTATACAATTCTCAAGGCTTGATAGATGTGGGAGGAAGAGGGGAATAAAGTTGTTATTTATAGTAAATGAGAGGAGGTATTTTACATTATTTAAATAATTTTTATAATATTTTTTCTATAGAACATTAATAATATCAGTTTTTGTGACCCCAAATAGAAATACTGGAATGTGAGTTCGATCCAGGTGGTCTTACAACATCTTTGTATCATCTATGGTGCAGTAATTCTTGTATTTAGCAGTTATCTTATTTTATCATATTTTACAATTCATCAAACATTCTAGAAATTCTAGAAAATTCCCAAAAATTAACTCTGACCATTTATCAATGTTTATAATTAAAAAATGAACTCCATTTCTTGAATATAATTATCTATATATTAATAATTTAATAAATAAATAAAATTTTACTTTTTTCAAAAATAAAAAAAAATTTAAAACTATAACTACTTTTATATCACATTGAAATTTTAACAAAGATTTATTTATCTTAAAGCCTTAATAAATGTAAATAATAATACAATTTGTGATTCATTATAGTCATATTACTATAAAAAATGGTATGTTACTATTCAACAAAAATTAATTTGGTTCTTTAAGACTCCAAATATCTTATTGAACATAAATGCAAATGATTGGTTTTCGAAATTCTAAACATAGAAGTGGAAAAATTATATATAAAGACTAGTTATAAATATCTACATAAAAAAAGTTTCATTAATTTCAATTTATTTTTAAATTCATCGGTTGTTACATCACCACCATTATAACATACATTTTAGTATTGGTTTAAATGCTAGTGTACCACCATTTGTGGAAGACACACCTCCTAGGTGGGACACACAACCTTACTTGGCGTTATCCCCTTCTTAATATTGGAATGGGTTTACTCCCCAAACCATCATAAAGGATGATGTCCCTAACTAAACAGAGTTCAATCCCCATTATATTCTATTATATCTCATCAGATATAAAAATTCACCTAGTATATTGGGGATATATAGGTGTCATAAATCATTAGTTATAATAGAGAAAATATTGTATTCATAACATTAAAATAGTCGCAAACATTATAATAATATATATGTGTTCTAATAGATCATAAAACCTTCATCACGTAAAAACCCATGAAAAAATGGGTGCAATTATAAATTCATCATTATAACTAGTCATAAATAAATTGTACTTATAATAATTTCACAATTTTATAAAATCAAAAATTGTGGATAAATAAATGGATTTCATAAGCATTTCATCATGGTATAAATCTTGAAAGAAAACAGATTTCAGAACCATTTTTTCTTTATAAAAATAAACAATTCTAGGAAATAATAAGAATGGTATCTATGACAACCAAACATATTTTTACACACTTACACATTACTTATTACATAATATTCACTTGATACAACATAAAATATCCATAGGTATTGTGTATTTGGGGCTTATGATCAATACATAACAACTTAAAACCTGAAATAAAATATCTTTATAGAAAACTCCCTTTACATGACCACTACATTCTCTCGTACATAGCATTTCATAGGATAACCTGAGGACATACATAAGAATATGGTGATCTATAAAGCCTTGTAATGGAATAAACATGGATTAACATGTGAAATACAGTACATTTTAAACAATAGGAATATCAATGGAGCAAAAAATTAACATGAACATAATGGTAAGATAAATAATGATAATCATAACATGGAAATGTGGCAAGAATACTTAACATGGAATTAGAATGATCCAGTGTTCATTGCACATAGATCATGTTTAAATACTAATTGCACATCAAGAACGAGTAAAAACTAGTTTCACTTGAATTATCATGAGTCAAAACTCATTGAACCTGACTTAGCATGATATTATACTTTACATAATGCATTGGAGCTCTATTAGGGCACACTATTCTTAAATATTTCATTTCATGAATTACTATGCCACAGGGATCATAAAACAAGGATTCGTTAAAAATCATCATTTATTAAAAGATAACGGACTTTTGAATTCATAAATGATAATATATAATCAATAACTAAATATTCTTAAAGGTGAATACCCTTGATAGAGAAATGGGCATTGTTTTCAATACGCAATGGAATTGGATTGGAAAAATGAGGTGCAATTTCAGCAGAATAACTGTGTGACATAAGAATTCAAAAAATTATGGATCAGAGGAAAATGGGTATCTCATAATATGTAAATTAAATGGATAGTATTTGGGTTATATAGATACATTACCCAGAAAATGTAATTAAATTTAGATATGTAATACAAAATAATTTCTTGAATGTAAATGAGAAGAGAGAAATTCCTTACGGAATTTCAGAATTGTAATAGGTGAAAATGGGAGGAATTAATTAGGGGGAAAGGGAATATCTAATTATTCAAAAATTATGATGTATGTATGGTGTAGGTTCTATATCATACCCCATTATTTATAATTTAAAACAAAAGGGCATAACAATATAAGGAAACATGGACATAAATAAGGAAAGTGAGAATATCTTTCTTGGAATTATAATCTAAAATGCATGGGAGGGGCTTGAGAGAGGCTTCATGAAGCTTGGGGGACCTGGGAAGGAATATAGAGGGAATAGGGAAAAATTTGGACGAACTATAATGGCATTTAGTGAAGAGGAATTGGGAGCTTGGATGGTTTTATATAGGAAAGGAGATGGAATTCATTATTATTTTGGGTTGAGACACCACACATTAAACTAACCGAAACAACAACACAACCTAGAGTTTTTTTCCATGGTTTTTCCAATGTGGAGTGGAAAAAAATATTTTATAAGTCTAAAGGCAAAACATATTCAAATAATAGGTTTTCCTATATGGAGTTGAGTGACACTCTCATGGAAATCAATTTAAGAAGACAAAATGTCTTATAAGTCTTGAAGGGTCCACTAATGATTTGTAAATTAAATAAATAAACCCAAAATCACATTATTATAATGGTAAAAGATATATTTGCAAGAGATAATGTTTATAGTATTCCATTCTATAACTATTTGGTCATATTGATGTCATAAACTGCATTATATATTTAAACAACATTTATTTTTTACCCAATAATTCAACTATCTCAGAAAATTATGATAAATTAACCGTTCGATAATTTTGATGTTCTGATTCCAAAAATAATATTTATTTTATCAAAATAATTTTCTATATATGTGAATTTTTACTTTTAAAATAAAAACATACATTTATAAAAAATTCTTGGGTTTTGAAAAAAATATCTATCAAACCTTAATAAAAATTACCATTGAATTCACACAAATTATATATTCATTTATATTTAATAAAAATTAATTTATTAATAATAATATATTATTAAAATATTATTTAATTCAAAAATCCATTAATTTATAAAAATACATTCCTTAGTATAACATTAACTAAGAAATGTTATTTGTGCTTTAAAAACTATTTACAAAGTAACAATAATAAAATGAATGTATATTCTTTATTATAAACAATAATAATACAAATAATCATAGTGATAAGTTATTGTTACATAACCCATTATAAAACCCAAATAAGACTGATGGGTAATCTGTGTGATGGTGACATAATTTTTGGATGCCTAGGATAACGTCGCTCGAGTAGTAATCTCTATCAAATTCCACTTTTCCTGTAGGCAGTTTTGATCGAGCTTTACGTATTCAATCTCATTATAGGCTTGGTCAATGTTGAATCCCAATGAAGCCTCCTCATTTCCATGCTCTGACAAGTGGGCTTCTTTGGGGTCATGTCTACGGGATGAGTTTATCTCTTCCTTTGTCTGATTAAATTGTATTTGTTAAAGCCCTATATTTAGACTAATCATGTGATAAATTTTCAATGGCTATATAAGCAATAGTCACAATTCTTAATAGTATTTTAAAATCCTAAACAATGAACCAAATAAGTGCATAAGTTTTACTTAACCATAATAAGACATTCAAATTTACCATGAGGAATTTTGATTAATGAAATTTTGTGTCGTTAAAATCATCCCCCTTATGAAATTTTCCCAGAAATTTTTTCCCATACTAAAACAGACATGGGTAACTCTTCTTCATCAACTCTTTAGATTCCCATAATGCTTATTTAAACTTTTGGTTTATCCACAACATCACGATGAGGGGAATTTTATTATTTCATAGAACATTTTCTCTATGATCTAAGATCTTCACTGGTTCTTCCTCATAAGAACAATATTCCTATGAGTGTATTACCATTCTAGAGAGTGCATGTGAATGATCTAGTATGTACTTCGTTAATAGAGATAAATGAAAGGCATCATGTTCTTTGGCCATGATCGTTGGAATTTCTAGTCAATAGGCCACATCCTCGACATGATCTTGAATCTAAAAAGGGCTGATGTACCTAGGACTTACTTCCCCTTATTTCCAAACCACAGGTCCTTCTTCCATGGTGATATGCGTAGAAATACAATGTCTCCAACTTTAAACTCAATGTGTCATCGACGATTATCTTCATAACTATTATTTCTACTATTGGATGCCTTGATATGATTCTTACTGGTTTTCACCTTCTCTACCATTTCCTTAAGATTTCGTGATCTATCAGGTTACACTCACTGACTTCATCAAAACATGTTGGTTCTCTATAGGTCTTCATATAAAGGGATTTATATGGTTCAATTCAGATGGTCGAGTGTAAATTGTTATTATATGAGAATTCAACCAAAGAAAGATGTTGATCCCATCCTCTTTTAAATTCCATTGATCATGACCTTAAAATATCTTCCAGTGTCCAAATAGTTCACTCAGATTGGACATCAGTTTGAGGATGAAAGGTCATTCTGATGTTTAGTTTAGTATCCAGAGCTAGTTGAAGACTCTTCCAAAATGTAGAGGTGAATCTTGGATCTCGGTCAGATACAATAGATAGTGGTACTCCATGTCGCCTTACCACTTCCATGATATATATCTGTTCCAGTTGGTGAAATGATAAATCCTCTTGAATTGTAATAAATTGGGTAGAATCGGCAAGAAGACCAACAACAACCCAAACTTCATTGTTTCCTTTCAATGTATTCTGAATTCCAGTGACAATGTCGATGGTGATGTTCTCCCATTTCCATGTTGGTATGGTAAATGGTTGCTTCATCCCCTTAGACTCTTGCCTCTCTTCCTTCACGTGCTGACATAGCTGGCACATTGATGTATACTCATTGATTGCCTTCATTATTTTATCCCCCAATAATGCTCTTGGATATCTCGAAACATCTTTGTGTTTCTTGGGTGAATAGATAAATTTTAACTATGTGCATCGTCAAAAAGTTCCTTCTTCACCATAGGACATGATGGATCACATCGTCTTTTCCGAAATATCACATGTCCTTCTTCATTAAAATTGATCTTTGAGGATTTCCCTTTTCTGAAAGCATCCAATTTCTTCTGAATTCCCACATCATTACTTTGAGTATTCTTTAACCTTTCTAAAAGATACGGTTGGGAAATAGTTTGTGAAATGATTGATGATGGTCTCTTATTTATGATTCCCATGTCAATCTTCATTAAATCTATTTATATTTCATCTTTCTCAATTCTCATAAATTATAGAATCACTAATCCCTTTCTACTTAGAGCATCCTCCACATTGTTTGATTTCCTAGGGTGGTAATGGATTGAGATTTTATAGTCATCGATCATCTCAAACCATCTTCGTTGGCATATGTTCAGCTGTTTCTGTCTGAATATATACATGGGGGTTTTGTGATCCGTATATAATTCACACTTCTCCTCAAATAGATAATGCCGTCAAATTTTTAATGTGAAGATCACCACAACCTACTATAGATCATGTGTTGGATAATTATGCTCATGAAAACTCAATTTCCGTGAAACATACGTAATGAATTATTCATTTATCATCAACACACAGCCCATGACCTTCAATGAAGCTTTACTGAATTCCAAAACATGTTCTCCACTTGTGGGTAAAGTGTGCACATGAAAAGAGATAAGACTCCTTTTCAACTCCATGAAGCTTTCTTTGGATTCATCACTCCAGGAAAATATTACTCCCATTCATGTTATCTTGGTAAGAGGGCTGGAAAATCTGGAAAATTTTTCCACAAATCATCGATAATATCTAGCTAACCCCAAAAAGAAACAGATATACATTACCTATGTTGGCATCTACCATCCCTATAGTGCATCTATCATGGAGGGATCCACATATATCACATTTCTTTTGATGATATGACCCAAGAATGATACCTCCTTCAACTATAACTCACACTTGTTGTGCATTGCATAGAGCCTCTCCTTTTGTATGGTCACTAGTATAGTTCCTAAATTCTCCTCATGTTCCTCCTTGGTTTTGGGTATATTAGAATATCACCTATAAATACTACCACAAATTTGTCGAGGTAATCTCTATATAATATATTCATCAATTACATGAATATTTCTAGAGAATTAATGATTCCAAATGGAATTACTATGAATTCACAGTGCCCATATCTTGTACGAAAAGAAGTCTTGGGGATATCTTCCTTCTTTACCCTTACTTGATAATATCCAAACCACAAATCTACATTGGAAAAGTATTGAGCTCCACGTAGCTGATCGAACAAGTCATCAATTCATGGAAGAGGATTATTTTTCTTTATCGTGATTTTTTAAGCTCACGACAGTCGATGTAAAGGCGGATTGACCCACCCTTTTGTTGACAAAGAAGACTAGTTCACCCTATGGTGAATCACTTTTGTGTATAAATCGTTTATCTCAATTCTCCTGTAGTTGTTTTTTTCAGCACCACAAGATCCACAATAGCAATTATATATGGTGTCTAAGATATTCGTCATGCCACAGTTATAGATTCAATTGAGAATTCAACATATATTCTAGGATGGAGACTATAAAATTCCTTAGAAAAAACTTTAGTGAATTCCCTCACAATTGGAATGTCTTCAAGGATAGTTTCTTCCATGGACTCAATAATTTTTTCCAGATAATCATGCTCATAGGGCAGTAATATCTATTCTTGAGATGATGGAACTAAAGAGGATTCATCCTCCTATTTTCACTTATACAGGATCCGGGGAAGATTCTCCAAATGGAGAGTGATTTACCTCTCAAGTCATTTTATGTTGGCTCTATATAAGGAAAGACAATACATGCTGATAATTGAATATAATTGCACGAGAAAAAGTATGGTGAGGATCTTCGGGAAGTTCAATCCCCAAATTATGAAAAAGGAGGAGTTATATTCATGGGATGCATTTATTTCTCCATATTCAATACTCACCGACCTCTTTACGTCTATTATATGTGATTTTGATGGTATTGTTCGACTAATATTCTAGGATATAAAAGAATTCATAAAACCAAAATCAAAAACCACACTCACTATTCTTTAATGAATAACTGGCGTACCTATCACCACTTCATTGTTGGGGTTCACATCAGTTGTAGTGATAGTAAAATCTTTCCCTTGCAACCTTGGATTTTGTTGGTTGCATATGAAAACCATTGGATTAGGGAATATATTTGCAATATGCCCCGGTACTTGGTAGTTAAAACAATAAATAGGGAACTGAGAGTCGAATGAAGCATTCCTCTCCTCCGTCGCAGTCGTGGGTATTTCTTTTTGGCAGTTAATAGCTAGGTGTCTGTATCTTCTACACATAAAGAATTTCCTCTTCCCCTTCAACCAATTTATGGATTACTTCATTCCAAACATTTGGAAAGTGGGGTGAGGGATATTTTTTTCTCTGTTAGATTTATCTATCAGACCTCTAGAATTTAAATACAAATTATGCTCTTTATCCCCTTTATACCCATAAGATCATCTGATCTCCATTTCGACCTTGAGGTCACATCAGACAAATTCCTCATAGCTGTCAATGTCACAAATTTCTAGGGCTTTATACATGCTAGGTTTTAGACCACCAATGAATATAACAACCATGCATTCGGGGGAAACAACTAAGTTAACGGAATATCATGCAAGCCATGCGAATTTTTTCTAATACGCTCTGATAGATTCTTCATCCTTTTTCTTGAGGTAAATGGTATTCCAATTCCATATTATGATGGAGGGCGCACGAAAAATATTTATCAAAAAACATCTTCCAAAAATCCTTTCATTCCAATAGCTTGATCTCCTCCTTAGGCTTTGTTTTATTGATCAATGTCCTCCATTGATCAGCTTCACCCTCCATATGATAAGAATCCATGAGAACCTTCTCTTGTTCGAACATTGAAGGATGTAGATGATCATTTAAATAGAGTTGATCCATTGTTCAGAAATTAAGGGATCAAATGATCCTTCAAAAGTAGGAGGAATTTTTCTCATGAATCTTTCGATAGTGAATTATTCTTTCATGGGGGGAGGGGTGTTGAAAATTCCTCTGGACCATTTTTTCTATTCTAAGCATGACTTAAATGAGAGAGAATCAGGGAAAAGTTCTTGATTCCTGCTCCCATCAGATTGGGAATCATATTATAACAGTCATCACATTGGTCTTCACATCAGTTGCTAGCCCGAGTCCTCCTATTACTGGAAATTCAATGGAATAAAAGTAAAGTTATGAGTAGCACATAAAGGATAATCCAAAGGGAAAATATATGACTTCTAACAAAAATTAATAACATCTGAATCTATATGCATCAATATAAGTAACCCATGGTCTACTATCTATATTATATTCTTAGGGTATTTATTTAGTTCCCTTAATAATAGTTCATACTATACTTGGGAATTTTCCAATGCATATCCCACAGGATTGTCATAACTAGAAGTGGTGAAATACTCATTTTCATGTACCTGGATACCCGAGGTCTAGCCAGAAACGACTTGTTGGGGTTTTCACCACTATGTACATCGTTACCAGAGCCACCTCTACCAGTTCATCTCCAGAAAGGGATGTATTTTTTTAATAAAACACTTAATCAATACCCACCAAAACATAGGGATTTATTTATTATACATAGTTTTGCCTCGAAGGCTTCATTAGGGTTTTCTAATCCTAATCCCAAATATAACTTATCACTTCATCTGATTCCAACTATAAGAACCCTTCTCTTTATAACACACTTAAACATGATTTATTTTATAAAATTCACATGATACAACATAGAAGATCATGTTTTCTAGTGACTTTGGGGATTAGAATGTTAACACAAAAACATAAAACAATAAATACTACATCTTTATTGAAAACATCATTTACATGACCACTACACTCCCTTGTACTTTGTGTTGCATAGGTTAACCTGATAACTTCCATAAGAAAAGGGTGATCTATAAAGCCCAGTATGGTAATTAACATGGAATAACATGAGGTATATAATACATATTAGACAATAGGCATATAAATGGAGAACAAGATAAACATTAACATAATGTTATGATAAATCGGGACAATCATAACAAGGATATGTGGCAACAACACTTAACATGGAATTATCATGATCCAGGACTCATTGAACATGGTGAATGAGTAAATACTCATTGAACATGAAGGACGAGTTAACCATCGTTTTAATTGAATTACAATGATTCAACACTCATTGCAGATTATGTATCATGATACTATATATTACTTAAATTATCGGAGCGCTATCAGTGCGTACCCTTCTTAAATATTTCATTTCATGCTTAAGTGTGGCTTATATATCAAAAAACATAGATTTATTAAACATCATCATTAATTACACAATAAAGTAATGTGGAACTCATACTTGAAACTCTATAATAAATAAATAAATTTTCATAATGGAAAACACCCTTGATAGGGAAATGGACATGGTATTCACTACACAATCACTTTGTCTTGGAAAAATGTGGTGCAATTTCTACAGAATAACAGTGCGACCTAAGAATTCATAAAAACAGTTGAAGGGAGAGACATGGGTGTATCATCATATGTAAATGAAATTGATATTATGTGGTTCATATATTTACATGTCCCATGAAATGTAATGAAATTTAGATATGTAATACAAATGAATTTCTTGAATGTAAATGGTGAGAGAGAAATTCCTTATGAAATTTCAACATGGTAACCGGTATAAATGGGAGGAATTAATGAGAGAGAAAGGGATTCTATAATTATTCAAATATTAAGAGATCAGTATGGGGGAGGTTAAAATTCTTACCCCAACTTTTATAATTCAAAATAAAAGGTAATAACAATATAAAGAAACTTTGGCATAAATAAGTAAAGTGAGAATATCTTAATTGGAAGAGTGATCCCAAAGGCTTATGAGAGGGTTGAGATAGAATTTTTCGGAGCTTGGGACACCTTGGGAGGATACTATGGAAAGGAGGGAATAGGTTTTACAAAATCCAAAGACATTTATTGTAGAGGAAGTGGGCTCTTGGGTATGCTTAAATAGAAAAGGAGATGGAATTCATTATTATTCTGGTTTGTGACAAGACACATAAAAATAATCAAAACCATAAACCATCCCATGGTTTTGGCCACTGTTTTTAACCAATGGATTGTGGAAAACAATATATTATAAGGCCAATGACCTAACTTCTTAAAATAATAGGATTCCTTATGTGGAGGGGAGTCACACTTTCATGGAAATAAATTTAAAAGGACAAAATGTTTTATATGTCGTGAAGGGTCCACTAATTCATTGTAAAATAAATAAATAAAAACCAAAAATCACATTATTTTAATGGTAAAACATATTTTGACAGAACATAATGTTTATAGTATTTTATTACATCACTATTGGGTCATTATGATGTCATAAAATGCATTATATATTTAAAGAGTATTTAACTTTAAAAAAAAATATGACTACATATAAGGAATGGTATAGTTTTCTCAACGCATTTTCAAATTCATGATACTCATAATCAATTTTCTTCCACTAAGGAGTGTTCTCCATGTAATGTAGTTTCCCTTATTCATTTCCTGTATTCATGTTTCCTGTAAACTTTTTTGCAGTTTACTAGTATCCATATAAGCATCTAAACATTGACATGATAGTAATTTACCATACAACATTCATATGACTTTATTCATCTTTATCATATCAATTCATACCACACTAAGGGAATTTTATTAGTGATTCACGGTCTTTTCAAAACAAATTCAAATAATTTTTTTTTGGCATGTATTTTATAGAGTTCATTACCATTGATTGTAGTATTCATTTAGCATCATGTAATCGAAAATGAAGCTCATTTTCTTCTGCTATCATGCCATTCAAGAGACCATTTAGTTCTGTAATGTTGGGATCTCTCTATTTTCTACTATATTTTGAATTATGTAACATTAATACTGTAAAAAATGTTGTCAAATTAGTACAAATAGTTTATAATGATCTATTAGTAGATCTATTTAACACCTATAATAACTTTGTACAATCAAAAAACTCATTTTTAATTTCCATTTTCATTTTATCCATACGATTAAAATCATCATTTACACTCATATTCATATCATATGATCCATAATTCTTAGCATCATCCTAGTCTGTATGTATGTTCAGTTTTTTCCAATGATTAGTAATTTTTTTTATCTGATATATTCTGTAAAAAGTTAAATATTATATTGACTCTTTTGGGTGAATATTTATGGATTAAAAACTATGTATACATATACATAGAGTTTGATAAGGTTTGAATGCATTATTTATTGAAAACACTATGATCTATTTAACAAAATGGTTAGGGGCTCACATGGAGAAACACTAGGGTGAATAAATGAATTATTACTCAATTAATCTAGTTGTTTCTTTAGTTCGACTAATTCCACAATGTCCATTCTATAAGGGGACTTCAATATGAGACTTGAACTAGAAATTAAATCAATTGAAAACTCAATTTCTCATTTTGGAGGATGTTCAGGTAAATCTTCTGGAAATAGATCAACATATACTTTCACAATAGGTATGTCCTATATTCAATCAATATTTTCTTCACCCATAATTATTTCATTCTCATCATCCCCAATAATTTAATTTAGTAGAGCTAATGGGGGTGAATATAGATAAGAATCATATGGTGACATTTCACCTCTAATGATAAGAAACTGTTTATCACCATTAAGAAGTGTAACCATTTTATTCTTAAAATAAATTTTCGCATCTTGGTCCAACTGGAAATCCATATCGAGAATTATATCAAATTCCATCATGGGAATTATGATTATATCATCAGATAAATATAGTTTATTCCTTAACAGGGACTAATTCAAAAAACATTGTTGCAGTGGTACTTCCATTAGGAGTTTTGAACGAAAAATCCTTTGTAAATCAAACTGTAAAAATCTAATTTTATTTTCAAAAGCGGAAGATATGAAACAATGCAATGTTCCAGAATCAAATAAAACACTGTCTAAACATGTGGAAACCATTAAATTACCTTCCACTATATCATTAAGAGTTTCATCCTTAGTAGTTGTGATCTTATATGCTTGGCCTTTATCCCTAGCCTTTTCAGAGGTAAAATTCCCTGACTCTTAAGACATTAATTTGCATAATGTCCCATATCCCTATAATTATATCATTGAACACTGGTAAATTCTTTCTTCCCCTTAAAATCACTAAAATGATGGCCTTTCTGTCAACATTTGTAGTATACTTCCTTTCCTTTTAGATAGGCACTAGGGTTCTTCCTTCCACATTTATCATAGGGTGGAAATTCAAGTCATCTATTTTTCAATGTTTCCTTATTTTCTTTCCCAAAGTGTTTAACATATCTCTTCTTCCCTATCTTTTCATTAAAGTTATAAGACATAGAGAAATTATTTTCTGTCTTGATAGCACATGATACAATATCTTTCTACGATGATAAGGATTGGAAGACTAGTTCTTAATGGAGAAATGGTTTTAACCCATAAATGAAATGATCAATCATACGTCTCGGGTTATGTATATAATCTATAGCATGCCTTGCTAACATTTTACTATTAGCCACATACTTTGCGACATTCTCATATTCCTTTTTCCTCATACTCAGAAATTTTCATTCCATATCCGCTCGATGGACAAGAGGAAAGTATTTTAATATGAATATATCTTTAAACATCCCATATTCAACGTTTGATACATATTATTCATCCTTTTTGTTTTGAATCAATTACTACAATTGATCTGCATCTACCGTGAGGTGATAAACAGCTAGGACAACTTTTTTCCTTTCGCTACACCACAATGAATGAAATATTTTCACTAAAGAACTTATCAATATCTCAGCTACTAACAGATTTTTACTCCCCTTTAATGTGGGTGATTGTTTCTTCATGAACCCTTCAAACATATATCCTCCTCGTTTTGTATCAGGGTGCTTATTACGGGTAAGGTTATTATTCATAACCAGTGCGAGTGGTACCATTATAGTGATAAGCTGATCAGCACCAGTTGTATCACCCGCTCTACTATAATCAAATTCAGTAAGAGGGAAATCCTTATATGGATTACATGTATTGATATAATTTCCATTCCATCCACTAGGCACCATTTATAATCAATGGCATACACTAGATTAGTTTATGAATCACAATACATAATTCCAAACTTGTAAAATAGTTAACATAAAATGAATAGTTTATTTATATATTTCATAATCATAAAAGTGTTTTCTTTGAAGAGGTATATACATATAAATTTTTCATAATGGTTTGTAATGAAAATGAAAATTATCCTAAGCATATCCCTTGGGAGTGTCGTAACGAAGAGTGTCACAAGTCCATTTTTCATGCACGAGTTCTCGTTCGAGTCTAGCTCAAAGAGGTGTTTTCGAGTTTTATCCTTATGATCATATGTGCCAGAGCCACCTCTACATAGTTCTATCTAGTCAGGGATGAATTTCTTCTAATAGTCACAAAATCTCTACAGTACCAAAATTCTAGGATGTTCTTCTGTAAAAAGCCTCAATGTATATCTTTGGGTAATGTTCTCTAATTAGAGTTTTTCTAATTCTTATTTCCAAGAATTGTACTATGATTCCTCTAAAAACTAATGTAATTCCCCAACCCTTGTTACCTACAGTTGGTGATTTATTACATAAAAGTTTCATGATACCTGGAATCAATTCCCAAAAGATTGATCTGTTTAGTATTATTGGAAACATGATACATACATAAGTTCAACATTACAAATTGAACCAAATAGAACACTAATTTATTCCTTTAAGATCATCCAAGCCTTCTATATTATTCCTCAAATTAACTCATAACTAAATTCTTCATATCCTAGGAAAATGAAACATAAGAAAGGGGTGAGCTCAAATGCTTAGTAAGGGTAAACAATATAGCAGAATATAACATAAACATTAGGCACAGTGAATAATATTAAACACATGCCTTTAAAAAAAATATGAACACTATATGGTAGGAATATGAGATGAGTAAATAAATCCATAATAAAACATAGTCACATGTATTCTACTATTAGAATAACCACATGAGCCATCATTGTTATTTTCATAAAGAGGGAATGTTTAATGTCGGACATTGTGAAACATCTTGTCAATGCCTCGGCTAAGACATCTAAAAATTATTTAGGCCTCCACCAAAACTATATATTAAATTGGGAATTTACTTTTTAGAATTCCATGTCTAATTGTCTTATGAGACCTACCCATGCACTGAAGAGCTATAGTGGGCTCAACCCGTCACATACTAACTCCAATACATTTCTCATATAAAAATGTTGAAAGATAACATTAATATTCGTATTAAAACTAGCATACAAAATGGGGATACATTAACTATAAACAATGAATGGTATAAAAATAAAACATCCATAGTAAAAAATATCACAAAATAATAAATACAATATTGAATATTTGTATCATAATAAATTAACTTAAAACATGTTTACAATCCATCAAAGGATGTTGATATAGATGAAATGAAAACTATTTGAAAGAAATACCTCTTTTTAATTTGAATCCATTTAACAGTCACATAATTATAGAAGAAAACATTTGTTTTTATATTTTTTATAAGCATGTAAGTGAAGCTTAGATAATTTAATAATGGCGTAAAATAGCCACACAAATCATATAAGTTAAAAAAACATTCTTACCTTAATTTTTTCAAAAAGGTTATAATGTACCTTGTTTGGGAAAACAATAGAATAATTCCTTTAAAAATATGTATCGTCAAATAAGGGTATAAATTACATTAACCAATAGTCTATTAAATATTAAAAAAAATTTAAATACATTCTAATGAAAACATGGATGTTGATAATAAATACCTCCAAGTAGATACTTACTTAAAAACAACCTTGGATAATAAAGAGATTGTAAAATTAACCCTAAACTAGTAATTTTCCTTGGTCGATGTTACGTTAACCTCCTGTATAACATATAAATCATTGTTATTATATAATAAAAGAACTATATACAAAAATATGATATCATATATGATCCCTTAATATTTCTTTGTTGATAATATTTCAGTAGTATCATCGTTTCAGGTGTTAACTGATTCGTTTTCTATTATATTCTTGGTTACGTAAGAAATGTTTGTTATGGATAAAAAGTGTTTGAATCATATAAAAAATTATATTATGTTCACATACATTATTTTTAGTCATCAAATGAAAATTATTCGTGAATTTTTATGATAAAGAAATGAATATCATCTCGTTTTTTTGGAGACGGTAATACCTATGTACGCACGAGCGACAATATCATTATATTGATAACGAAATAATTTATAATTGGATGGTATATAATATATAAATAATCAATTAAATTTTATATTTATTATATAATTTTTTATACTCATTATTATACCCATCCAAATAATGATATTTTTGAATAACATACTACATCATGACGTGGAGACGGTAAGCTGTACGTACGCACGTATGGTGAGTTTGTCATTTATAAGATGGATAGAATAATGAATAATGTTGTAAAACATTTATAATAACATCACAGTATGTATAAGGTAACTAATTTATTATTTTTGGTATGGGAACAACAATGAAATAGGATGTCTAAGAATAAAATAAATTGAAAGAGGTGATTAAATATTTAACTATTCTTCAGGTTCTTCCTATTGATTAGATCAAAAGGGGTCCATAGGTTTTCTTTATGAAAACATCAAGGCCTCTAGAATGAAGGGAGTAAAGTTGGGGGGATATTGGGGCAGAGTTTGAGCAGTCCAAATGGATTTGGAGGTGTGACTTTGAGAGATGGGGAAGTCTATTTTTAGAAGAGAGATAAGGGTCAATTTACGAAAAGATTGAAATATTATTTTATAATAAAATAAATTTCGTATTATAATGGATTAGAAATTATTTATATATATGGTAAGGTGGGGATTGGTCAAAAACTATCAAACAATAGGTTTTAGACTAGTTTATGTCACCATATTATCATTATTTTGTAGATTTAACTCTTAGTTAAATAGTTTGACATTTACCATGTCTCTTTGTATTTTTATATTACATGGTTTATAATCATACTATAAACTACCATGTGAACCTCTAGTGGTTCATTATTAATATATATATAACCCTATCCATGTCTTTTGGCCAATTCTTAGATTTATATGATTATTATATTAATTAATAATATAGTATTTGTTTTAAGAACTAAATTTTGTAGATTTGGACACTATTTAGTATTTTATTTTTTTGATATCCATTAAAACATTATCACTCAGAATAAAATTTATTTAACCAAATATAACATATCATATTAACCTATAAAATTAGGGGAATTTATCATAAGTCTCAATTTACTTTTATTTGGATATTTATAATCCCATTTATTATAATATTTAATTAATAAGGTAATTACCGTATCATCATTGTGTCACAAATTAATTAACTTATTAATTATATTTAAATTATAAATAAAATACCATTATATAAGAAATATTTTTATCTTTCTAATAAATACTTATATTCAAATTTATATGGTGTGTAACCCTATATTAAAATTTTTTTACTTATTAAAAATTGAATTTATCTCATTTAACTATTCTTTAAATAAAATAATAATAAATGACTTAATCGAATCCATGTGGTCAAATAGGGGTAATATTTTATTCATTAAGATGTTTTGGGTCAAAATATACATATCCAATAGAATTAGGACATGTTTAAGGTTAATTATGCAATCATTTGTACCCTTTATTACCTTATTTACTTTTAATCGTGGTAAATTAAAGTCAAAAGTTATTATTCACAAAAAATTATTTTCATCTTATTGAACCACATGTTACATAATGATATAAATTATGTCACTTGAAATTTTTAAATTCAAATCAAAAAATCTGTAAAATTATGTTTTATGCAAATTTGCTAATGCTTCTAGGAGGTGGTTAAAAGTTGGTAAAATGCTCAATAAAATTTTTATATATCTAAATATATTATAATATGACCCTAAGGAATTACATTGAACATATATATGTATTATTTATCTATTTTGTCATAATATAAATTTAAATAAAATAAATAATTATTTAAATAAGAATTCTGTTTTAACCAATAGCAATGTGTTTTTCACTATTAATCAAAAAATTTAATGTTTTCATAAAATACAAAATATTTACCCTAAGGTAATTTCAATATTCCAAATTAAAAAAATGAAATTTATTTTAAAATAAAAAATTTATAAAATTTCAAAAAGTGGTTACTACTATTCATAACGTTTTCATTGATTGGTCGCGATGTGTTAGAATCTCGAAGTTGCATACAATGCAAGCTATTGCATTAATAAAAGGAAAATGTATGATGGAAGCTTGAGGTGTTGCATTCAACCATAAAAATGGTTTCATGACAAAACTAGAATGAATTACATAAAATTGAGATCTCATCGTCCATGATGTCGGTAATTCGACACTTTACGGACAATGATTATATTTCTTAAATAGGTGGGAGAGGAGAAGAGGAATAATTAAGGATTTTCCTTATGCATGAGAATATATAGATTATAAAAGATTTCTGGAGCTTTCATGACTCTTGGTTATGTGGCCGTGAAGAGGCTATAAAAGAAAATGAATGAAGTGAAAACACAAAAATAAGAAGAGGATTTCATACCTCTTGGTCTCTTCTCCTTGAGATCATCCTTAAGGACATTGATTTTTGCCATTGGTTGAGACCAGTAGGTCTTAGACGTGGGGAAGGATATTGAGGAAGAATTTTTCTAGTAATTTAGATATTATTATGGCTAGAGGTGTGTGAGAGGAATATGGGAATGAGGTTGGTATTTATAGTGGATGAAGGGAGGAATTTTACATAATTTAAATCAATATTATGTTATTTTTTCTCAATACTTTGAATATTCTCAATATATGTGACCCTATATAGTAATAATGATAGGTGAGTTCGATTTAAGAGGTATTACATCGTCCTTGCATCACCTAAGATCAAGTAAATCATGTATTTAGCATTTATCATATTTTATCATATTTTACAATTCATAAAAAATTCTATAAATCTAGAAAATTCGTGAAATTTCATCCTGACCATTTATTCATCGTTATAACTAAAAAATTAGCTCCATTTCATGAAAATAATTTTAAAATATTATTGATTTAATTTTCAAATAAAATCATTCTTTATACGAAAATTATCAATTTTAAAACTATAACTACTTTTATATCACATTGAAAAAATAAAAATAGTGTCATTATATTAGTATTTTATGAAAATACAATAATAATACAATTTATATTTCATTATGGTCATATTACTATTCATTTTACGATTCATAAGGGTATATTATTATTCACCAAAAATTAATTTGATTCAATTAGACTCCAAATAACATACAGAACACAATTGTAGATGACTGTTTTTCAAAATTCAAAACATAGAAGGGAAAAAATTATGTTTAATGTCTAGTTTTAAAAATACACATAAAACAAAAATTCATTATTTTCAATTTATTTTAATAAAACATGTGGTGCTTCAATATCCCCACAATCTAGAAGTTGAATCCTTGCAATTTTATTTACTCATTAATCAAGTGAGGGTACCTTTCCCTCCTAGAATTTTTGGATGCTCATGTTGCTTCTTCATCAATCTGGTTTCTCCAAAAAAACATTACCTGGTATATTAACATATACCACAATAATTGTTTCATAAAATCAAGAATTTTTACTAGTTTCTCTTCATAAGAAAGGCTCTCTTAGAATTGAGTTGCATCGGGACTTAGGATAAGAGTTGTATCTGGAACATTTTTATTCAACATAGAAACATGAAAAAATTATATACCTGAGACAAAGTCGAAGGCAATGCTACGTGGTATGAAACTGGTCCAACATTCTCCATGCCTTTAAATGTAAAAATGGATCATGGAAATAACATTACATTTTTACCAAAATGTGCCACACTTTTCCAAGGAATATTTTATGGAAAACGTGGTCACCAGCCTTGAAAGAGATGACTTTCTGTCTGTTATTCACATAACATTTCTACCTGCTCTGAGCTGTCCCCATGTGTTGCTAGATCAACTTCACTTTCTCATCATCTTCCTATCCTAATTATATTTCCATAAAAATCGATTCCCCAACTTCAACCCGAAAAGATGGAGTTCGACACCATTTCCCATAGAATGCCTCAAAAGGTTCCACTTGTATACTTGAATAAAAAATATTATTATAAGAACACTCAACTAAAGAAATATGTTTATTCCAACAGATAAGGTTGTTCATTGAACATGCTCGAATGATATCCTCCATGGTTTGAATCATTCATTATGAATTCCCATCTTATTGAGGATGAAAAGGAGTAATAAAATTTAATTTTGTTGCCAACGGCTTCTGAAGCCCTTTCCAAAGGATCAATGTGAACCTGGGATCTCGGTAAGATACAATGGAAAAAGGAACTCCATGTAACCTGAAAATCTATTTGAGGTATAGTCGAGAAATATTATCCAATGACATTGTATATCAAATATAAAGGAAATGTGCAGATTGTGTGAGCTGATTATCTATAACCCAAATCACATTGTTACCTTGAGAGGTAATCGGTAGCCCCACCATGAAGTCAATGGATATATTCTCCAATTTCCACTCTGGCACTATAAAATGATAAAATATACCCCTTTGTAACTTCCTCTCAATTTAAAAAAGTCAACATGTCAAATATTTCATAGTAAATTCTGCAATATCTTTTTTCATTCCATCCCACCAGCAATACTCTTAATGGTCTCGATATATCTTAGTTCACTTAGGATTCACTGAAAATATAGAACTATGAGATTTACACAACAGATATTTCTTTAAATGGTAATCAAAAGTCACACAGAACATTTTTTCAAATCATACAACACAATATTTATCAATAATATATTATGGAAACTAACTCATTATAACAAATTCTACCTTTTTCTATAGCTCATGGTCATCCTTATGTGTTTTCTTAATTCTATCTGATAATGATGACTATGATGAAACTTGAACCGTAATAGATATATTAGTTACACTAAAAAATTATAAGCCAAAATTCATCAAATCATTAATCAATGGATCATTTTCAAAATGTAACATGGTTAATGATGCATGATGTTTTGGAATCAAGGCATCCACCACTTTGTACTCTTTTCAAAGATGGTTGTTGATTGTGAAATCATTATATTTTATTTGTTAAATTCATCTTATCTGTGTCATGAATAATTCCTTATGAGTTAATATATACATTAGACTCGTATGGTTAGTATATATTTTACATTTGGCTCTGTTTAAATGATGCCTCCAAATATTGAATGAAAAAACCACAGTTGACAATTTCATGTCATGTGTGGGATAATTTAACTCATAAGGTTTTAGTTTCCTTTATTAATAAGTTATTATCATATCATTCTATATTAGAACACATAAAAGAATCATTATAGTTGACAAAATCACCAATTTGACAAGGCAAGGAAAACCTAGAGAATTCCACAATCTCTTCTTCAGTTCCTGAAAACAATCATCCCATTCATCTATACAAATAAATCTTAACCCATTTTGTGTTAATTTAGTTAGCGGGATTGATAACCATGAAATGTTTTTATCAAATCACCAGTAATAACCTTCTAATCCAAGAAAACTATGAATCTATATATCATTTTTAGTTCTTCTCCATTCATCAACCACTTTTGTTTTGGTTGGATAAATTTTTATTCAATATATATTTACAGGTTTCCAAATAAAATAAATCTTTTTCAACCAAAAATTTCACTTTCAGAATTTTCTATATAGTTTATTTTTTTCTGTATGTATAAAAACCCTTATATTTTTTTCATGCTCCTATTTACTTAAATAATATATCATAATTTTATTAACAAACATTACAACAAAATTATCCATGAAATCATGAAATATTCTACTCATAAGATCCATGAATACCATAAGAGAATTAGTTACCCAAAATGATAACTAAAAATTCATGATGACCACTTATAATATGGAATGGAATCATTGGGATGTCTTCTTCCTTTACTTTTAACTGATGGTACCCCAACAATAGGTTAACCATTGAAAAATATTGTGCTCCCTGGAGAAGATCAAACAAATAATATATATGAGGAAAATTATACATTTTTAATATTAATGTCATTCAAGTCTCTATAATGGGTGAAACGTCTAATTTAAATATCTTTTTTCTTAACAAACAAGTCACGATTTCCCCATGGTGAATTGTTGAGTCAAATGAAGCCTTTATCTAATGATTCTTGCAATTTATTTTCTAATTCTATATGTACCACATGGGAAATTCGATAAATTGATTTCGAAATGAGATAAGACAAAGGAACTGAGTCAATAGTAAACTCAACCTCTCTATATGGAATAACACAAGGAAAATCATCATGAAAAATCCATGTATTCATTTACAACTGGTACATCATTAATCTAGATAGATCCCTTATCTTAAAAAATAGGAGCAATATAACTTTCATTTCCATCCATTCTCTATTTCATATATTCCTGGTATTTTATTAATAGAATGTGTTCATTCTTGTAAACAATCTAAAATTCATCCAGAAAATCAACTTCTTTTTCTCTACAGTCTATCATAGCATATAAAATAGAACGCCAGTCCATACCTATAATAACATTAAACACTACTAGAGAGAAAAAAACAAGGATTGCAAGTAAACTCTTTATATAGTAGAGTATATATTGATTATTATAATTTTTTTCCACATTATTTCTTCCTAGTGATTTTACCATGAGATCTAGTTTCATTTTAGGAGGTTGAATTCCCATGTTTTTTAAAAAATTACATTGAAATAAATGGAAGTGTAGATGCTAAATCAAACAAAACATTTCTAAAATCTTTAAAAATAATTAATATAACCTTTTCCACATTATTTGATGGATCTAAATCTGGTGAAGTGGTTTTATATTATTTTACTAAACCCTCCAGCTTTCAATAATGCTAATTTCCTACATGATTAACTAACTTTAGACAAAAATTAGATAAATTTCCCAATTCCATACATTTAAAGAATTCCACCATTGACTTATCAATTATTTTTTCGATAACTATACATACACTAATAATATTGTCCCCAAAATTTCAACATCGGTAGCATTTCCCAAAATTTAAAAGAAATTCACATGTATTCCTTTTACCACAATTTTCACAAGAAGGTAAATTCATTTGTTTACCTCTATACTTCTTCGACGTGTTCGTCTTCATTGCATGACAAAATGAATGATTCTTATTCATGTAATCACAAGGGCCATATGTATCATAAAACTGTATCTCATCTTTTTATGCACAATGAACGAGCTTCTCATTACTTTTAATCTCTCCTGAAGAAAAAAATATTCAAAAAAAGCAGTTCCAAAACATAGTGACATCTATTAATTTGGATTTTAAAATTCTACGTAAAATCCATTACATACATATCTATTCTTATAAAATTTGACTTATATTCTACCACAGAATTGTCAACATTCTACCTCAATTCTAATAATAGTTTCTTTATTCATAGTCAAACAATTTTGGGAAAATATTTTTCGAAAATAAGACGCTTAAAATCAACCCATTAGAGACTATTAAGATGGTCTATTTCTCTTATATTCTAAAAAAGAGACCACCATTAATCAGATTCACCGTCCGAAATATAAATATATAGTATTACCTTTTTACATCCCAAACATCCAATGACATCAAATATATTTTCTAGATAATTTATACATTCCTCAACTATTATCGGATCTTCAGTTCTAATCAATGATGGAGGATGTTGCCTCATTAAATTCTCCAAAATATACATGTTTATTCATGGTAGATCATGTTAATATCTGGCAGGGATAACACCCAAATTATTTCCTGAGTAAACTAATCTATTACTATCACAAACTTCTCGATTTTGTTTCCAACAATTTTGGGATGCATATTCAGACAAACATCAGCCTCTTGGTGCCATCCTTCATATGATTCCAAATTTATTCTATGATAAACCATTTTTTACAAACATAACATAGATGAAGTAACATGGTAATTCTTAAATTCCATATCATTTCGAATTACCATAGAGTTAAAATAATTTATGCTATTCTTTTAATATCATCCCAAGTCGTATGTTATCTAAACCATCCTCCGATACCTACTATAAGGACCGGACCATAACAAGTTACTTAATCATTAATATTAGACAAGACCATACATTATTACATAATAAGGATCTTTTGAGGTTTATATTTTTGAAGAATTATTATATCTTACATGCATGACATACCACATTAATAAAATTGTATACTACTAAAACTGTATCCATTTTTTCCAAAATGTATAAACATTTAACCTTAAAACATTATTTCGTTAACAACACTACATATAAAACATCACTACTCCCTTATTTATCTTAAAAATACTTATATCCTATGTAAAACATTTTACATAACATGGTATTAGCATTAAACTCTATAAGGGGTATAAAGAAAGAAAGAAATAGTCTATAGATAACATCAAAACCAATAAAACCCATAATAATAAGAAATCATACTCATAGAAACATCATCTAGTTATTTAGTACATATATACTATATCACTATTACAATCACACTTACATATTGTACAATGTTTTGGTCAACTTTCATCTCTAGAGTACCCAATGCATTAGAAATTTATATTTCGGATCACCCGTCATATCTTGAGCTACAATATGCTCAACCCAACATATCATCAGCTATAATGGTCTGAACCCATCAAATCAGGAGTTAAAATTAGATCAATCCAACATAAATAATATCCAATGAACATATCATGTTAATATAGTATCTTTAAATCAGGAGAAACTACTCATTCCATAAATATAAAAAATCATTTTGAAATTTATTAAAGAGAGTTTTCAAATTATTATATATAGAAAGTGTTTTAAAATTAAATTGGACTGATAATATATATAAAAAAATTGATATATATATATATAGAATATATATACATATTTTTAAACATAATATATTCATGAATTCATCAAACCAATAATCTTAATACCATATAATAAATAAAGAAGAAGGATAACCCAATGAATTAAAATTGGGGTAAAAATTCCCATACCTTGGGTTCTTCTTACTTAAAATTTATTTCATCTTCCATTATAATTGTTAAAATAGTTTTATAAATATTTTAAAAAAACATATTCATGTTTATAAAACCTTATATGATCATTTCATAACATCATTTCACTAATTTATTATTAGTATTTTGTTCGTTCAATGGTTTTGGGTTCTTTCATTACATTTTTTCATGACCGATTCATGCTGGATGTTCTTGTCAATTGGAAGTGAAACACCAAAATTGGAATGGAATGTTAGTTAAATATTTCTAGAAGCATAAATTATTCCTTTTATCATTCTGAATTTCTAAATGAGATTTATTCATAATATAAAACATTACTGATGTTCGTTTGGATTATTCTGTTGGTTCTTTGATAATATCAATCTTATATTGTTTTATAAATTGAAACCATTTGTAGAAAAGAATCATTGAACCATGGATGAGGAATAATACATATATTATAACCTATTAAAACCATAAAAATATTTTCATGACCCGATTTATGTTATTAATGAAAATTGAAATCACATCATCCACGATGTTGGTAATTCGACACATCACGGAAAATGTTTTACATCCGTGAATTAGTTGCAGAGGAAAAGAATAATAATGATGAATTTTCCATGAACATGAGAACATACATAATATAAATTATTTTTTGATCATTCATTCCTCTTGTATAGATGTAGGGGAAGATACTATTTAATAAAAATAATGGAAAGGAAAACACAAGAAATGGAAGATGATTTCTTACATCTTGATCTCTTATCCTTTAGATCCTCTTTAAGACCATTTATTTTGGAATTTGGGTGAGACTAATAGGTCTTGTACATGGGGAAGGATATTTGGGAGTGAATATGTCAGAAATTAGACAATTCTAAAGGCTTGATAAATATAGGGGGAATATGGGAATAAGGTTGGTATTTATAGTGGATGAGAGGAGGTATTTTACATTATTTAAATAATTCTTTTAATATTTATTCTCTAAACTATGAATAATATCAGTTTTTTTGACCCCAAATAGTAATAATGGAATATTAGTTTGATCTATGTGGTCTTACATCATCATTGTATCATCTATGATGCAGTAAATCTAGTATTTAGTAGTTATCTTATTTTATCATATTTTACTATTCATCAAACATTCTAGAAATTCTAGAAATTTCCCAACAATTAACCTTAACCATTTATCAATGTGTATAATTTAAAATTGAACTCCATTTCTTGAATATAATTTATATATATTAATAATTTAATAAATAAAAAAAATTTTACTTTTTTCAAAAAATAAAAAATAAAAAATTATAACTTCTTTAATATCACATTGAAATTTTAACCAAGATTTCATTATCTTAATCCCTTAATAAAAAAAATAATACAATTTATGATTCATTATGTTCATATTACTATTAAAAATTTTATGTTATTATTCGGGGAAAATTAATTTGTTTCTATTAAACTCCAAATAACATAGTGAACATAAATGTAGAAGACTATTTTTCAAAATTCTAAACATAGAAGTAGAAAAATTATATTTAAAGACCAGTTATAAATTTCTACATAAAAAAAGTATCATGAATTTCAATTTATATTAAAAAACATTGTTTATTACATCACAACCATTGTAACATACGTTTTAGTATTTTTATAAATGCTAGGGTACTATCATTTGGGGAAGATACACCTCCTATGTGGGACACCCAACCATACCTAGGGGTATCCCCTTCTTAATATTGTAATTTTTTTACTCCCCAAACCTTCATAATGGATGATTTCCCTTACTAAATAGTGTTCACTCCCCATTCTATGCTAGTATATCTCATCAGATATAAATATTCACCTAGTATATTGGGGTATATATAGGTCTCATTATTCATTGGTTAGAATAGATAAAATAATTTCATTATAACATTAAAATAGTCACGAACATTAAAATCATATATATGTGTTCTAAAAGATCATAAAACCATCATCATGTAAAAACCCATGAAAAATGGGTTCAATTAAAATTTCATCATTTTAACCTGTCATAAATAAATTGTTTTTATAAGAATTTCACTATTTAATAAAATCATAAACTTTGAATAATTAAATGGATTTCATAAGCATTTCATCATGGTATAACGCATGAAAGAAAATAGATTTCTTAACCACTTATTCTTCATAAAATTAAACCATTCTGGGAAATAATAATAATGGTATCTATGACAACCCGACTCTTTATTAAACACTTAAAAATGATTTATTACATTATCCTCACTTGATATAACATAGAAGATCTATATGTATTGTGTCTTTGGGGCTTAGGATCATTGGATAACAACTTAAAACCTGAAATAAAACATCATTATAGAAAACATCCTTTACATGACCACTACATTATCTCATACTTAGAATTTCTAAGGATAACCTGAGGACATGCATAAGAAAAGGGTGATCTATAACTCCCCGTAAGGGAATAAACATAGGATAACATGAGAAATACAGTACATGTTAAACAATAGGCATATCAATGGATCAAACAAGTAACATGAACATAAAGGCAAAATAAATAATGATAATCATAACATGGAAATGTGGCAACAACACTGAACACGGAATTAGAATGATCCAGGGCTCATTGAACATAGAGCATGTGTAAATCCTCATTTAACATCAAGAACGAGTAAAAAAAAGTTTTACTTGAATTAGAAAGAGTCAAAAATCATTGAACATGATTAACATGATACTATACTTTACCCAATGCATTGAAGCACTATCAGGGAACACCATTCTTAAATATTTTAATTTCATGACTTATAGTGCCACATGGATCAAAAAACATGGATTCATTAAACATCATCATTTATTACAAGATAAAAGAATATGTAATTCATACATGTAATTCTATAATACATAAGTAAATATGAATAAAGGTGAATATACTTGATAGAGAAATTGGAATGTGTTTCCCTATACAATGACTTTGCCGTGAAAAAACGTGGTTCAATTTCAGTAGCCTAACTATGTGACATAAGAATTCATAAATATTATATATTAGAGAGAAATTTGTGTCTCATCATATGTAAATTAAATCGAAAGTATGTGGGTCATATATATACATGTCCCAAAAAATTTAATGAAATTTAGATACGTAATACAAAAAAAATTACTTGAATATAAATGAGAAGAGAGAAATTCATTACGGAATATCGGCATTGTGACAGGTGTAAATGGGAGTCATTAATGAGAGGGAAAGGGAATATCTAATTATTCATTCCTTATGATGAAATTACGGTTTAGTTGATAAATCATATCCCAACATTTATAATCGAAAATAAAAGTGTAAAAAAAATATAAGGAAACATGGACATAAATAAGGAAAGTTAGAATCTCATACTAGGAAGTGTGAACTAAATGGCATGGGAGAACCTTGAGAGAGGCTTATTTTAAGCTTCTGGAACCTTGGAGGGATTATAGAGGGAATAGGGTTGAGGATGGGCGAAATATAAAGTCATTTAGTGAAGATGAAGTGGGAGCTCAGATGGGTTTATATAGAAAAGGAGATGAAATCAATTATAATATTGGGTTGAGACAACACACATTAAACTAATCAAAACTAAAAAAATTCACGGTTTTTGTCCATGGTGTTTTCCAAAGTGGAGTGGACAAAAATATATTATATTTACTAAGGCCAAAATTCTTCAAATAATAGGTTTTCTTATGTGGAGGTGAGTCACACTCTCATGGAAATAAATTTATGAAGACAAAATGTTTTATATTTCATGAAGGGTCCACTAAAAATTTGTAAAATAAATAAAAAACCCAAAATATAATTATTTTAATGGTAAGACATATATTTGCAAGACATAGTGTTTATATTATTTTATTCTATAACTATTAGGTCTTTTTTATGTCATAAACTGCATTATATAATTAAACAATATTTATTTTTTACCCAATAATTCGACTATCTCAGAAAATTATGATAAATTCACCATTGGATAATTTTGATGTCATGATTTCAAAAATAATATTTATCTTATTGAAAAAAGTTCCTAAATATATGAATTTCCACTTTTAAAATAAAAACAGACACTTATCAAAAATTCATAGGTTTTGACAAAAATATATATCATAAATTATTAAAAAAATACCACTGTATTCATAAAAATTATACATTCATTTATAATTAATAAAAAGTAATTTATTAATAATAATATATTATTAAAATATTAACTAATTCAAAAATACATTAATTTATCAAAATAGTTTCATTATTTGATCATTAACTAAAAAATACTGTTTGTTCATTAAAAACTATTTACAAAGTAAAAATATTAAAATTAATGTATATTCTTTATTATAAACAATAATATTGAAGATAATCATAGTACTATGTTATTGTTACATAACCTCGTATAAAACCCAAATAAGATCGATGGGCAATCTGTTTGATGGTGACATACTCTTGGGATGGCTAGGATAACGTTGCTCGAGTGGTAATCTCTATCAACTTCCACTTCTCCCATAGGTATTTCTGCTCGACCTTAACATATTAAATCTCATCATGGACTTGGTCAATGTTAAATCCCAATAAAGCCACCTATTTTCCATGCTCTGAAAACTGGGTTTCATTGGGGTCATGTCTAATAGATGAGGTCATCGCTTCCTTTGTCTCATTAAATTGGATTTGTCAATTCCATATATTTATACTTATCATGTGTTCACTATTTAATGGCTATATAAGAAACAATCAAGATTCCTAATATTATTTTAAAATCCAAAATAAATAACCAAATAAGTGCATACATTTATCTTAACCATAAGAAGACATTCAAATTGAACATGAGGAATTTCGATTAATGAAATTCTGTGTCATTACAATCTTCCCCCTTCAGAAATTTTTTCCTAAAAATTTTGTTTTCCCACACTAAAACAGACGTGGGTAACTCTTGTACATAACTTCTTTCGATTCCCATGATGCTTCTTTAAACTTTTGGTTTTTCCACAACATCATGATGAGGGGAATTGTGTCATTTTATATAACAATTTCTCTGTGATCTAAGATCTTCATCGGCTCCTCCTCGTATGAATGATCATCCTATAACTGTTTTTCCATTAAAGGGAGTACACGTGAATGGTCTAGTATGTACATCCTAAAAAGGGATACATGAAATACATCATGTTCTTTGGCCATGATAGTTGAAATTTCTTGTCTATAGGCCAAAACCATGACATGATCACGAATCCTAAAGGGGCTGATGTACCTAGTACTTAACTTATCGTTCTTCCCAAACCTCATGACCTTCTTCCATGGTGATATGAATAGCACTACCATGTCACCAACTGCAAACTCAATATATCATTAGCGGTTATCTGCATAAATCTTTTGTCTACTTTGAGATTCTTTGATATGTTTCTTAATGGTTTTCACCATCTCCACCATTTCTTCACGATTTCAGGTTCTATCAGCTTACGCTCACTATCTTCTTCAAAACATGTCGGTGTTCTATACCTATTCCTATACATGGCTTCATAAGGTTCCATTCAGATTGTCTAGAGGAAATTGTTTTTATTGGAGAATTCAACCAGAGAAAGATATTGATCACATCCTCTTTTAAATTCCATTAAACATGATCTTAAATATCTTCCAGTGTCTGAATAGTTCTCTCAGATTGGACATCAGTTTGAGGATGATAGGACGTTGTGATGTTTAGATCAGTATCCAGAGCTAGTTGAAGACTCTTCTAAATTGTGGGGGTGAGTCTTGGATCTCGATCGGATACAATAGATAGGGGTACTCCATGTCACCTTACCAATTCCCTAATATATATTCGTGCCAGTTGATGCAATGAGAAATCCTCTAGAATTCTAATAAATTATGCGGACTCTGCAAGAAGATCCACAACAAACCAAATCACATTGTTGGCATTGAATGTATTCAAATGTCTGGTGACAATGTCCATGGTGATTTTCTCCCATTTCCATGTTGGTATGGTAAATGGTTGCTTCATCCCCATTGACTCCTCCCTATCTACCTTCACGTACAAACACAATAGGCACATTTATGTATACTTATTGGTCACCTTCCTCATATTATCCCCCCAATAATGCTCTTGGATATCTCAATATATCTTTATGTTTCCTTGGTGAATATAGAAATTTTAACTATGTGCGTCATCCAAAAGTTACTTCATCAGATCTAAACATGGTGGATCACATAGTCTTTTCCAAAATCTAAAAATTCCTTATTTATTAAAATTTAACTCCAAGGATTTCCCTTGTCTGAAATCATCCACTTTCTTCTTAATTCCCAAATCATTCCTATGAGTATCCTTTAACCTTTCCAAAATATACAGTTGGGAAATATTTTGTGAAATCATTGATGATGTTATCTTATTTATGATTCACATGTCCATCTTCATTAAATCTATTTAGATTTTATCTTTCTCAATTATCATCAATTATAGAATCACTGAGCCCTTTTTACTTAGAGCATCCTCTGCAATGCTTGCATTCCTTTGGTGGTAATGGATTGAGATTTCATAGAATTTTATAATCTCCAACCATCTTTGTTGAAATAAGTTCACCTATTTCTGTCTGAAGATATACTTGGGGGTTCTCTGGTCCATATATAATTCACAATTCTCCAGAAATAGATAATGCCACAAACATTTTAATTTGAAGATCACCAAAGCCAACTACAGATCATGAGTTGGATAATTATTCTCATGAAAATTGAATTTCTATGAAGCATACGTAATTACATAATTATTTTTCATCAACACACAGCCCATGACCTTCATTGAAGTATGACTGAATTCCAAAAAATGTTCTCCACCGATGGGTAATGTGAGAACGGGCGTAGTGATAAGCCTCTTTTTCAACTCCATGAAGCCTTCTTCGGATTCATCATTCTAGGAAAACATTACTCCCATTCATGTTATCTTGGTAAGAGGGTTGGAAAATCTGGAGAAATTTTCCACAAATCATTGATAATATCTAGCTAACCCCAAACAGCTACGGATATCCATTACCTATGTTGGCATCTACCATTCCTATATTGCATCTATCGTGGTGGGATCCATAGATATCCCATTTCGTTTGATGATATGGCCCAAGAATGAGACTTCCTTCAACTAAAACTCACACTTGTTGTTATTTTCGTAGAGCTTCTCCTTTTGTAAGGTCTCTAATATAGTTTATATATTCTCTTCATGATCCTCCTTGGTTCTAGAGTATATTAGAATATCGTCTATAAATACAACCAAAAATCTGTCGAGGTAATATCTAAAGAATGTATTCATCAAATCCATGAATATTTCTAGAGAATTAATGAGTCCGAATGACATTACTATGAATTCATATTGCACGTATCTTGTACAAAAAATATGTGTTGGGTATATCTTCCTTCTTTACCCGTACTTGATAATATACCGACGACAAATCTACATTGGAGCTGTATTGTGCTCCATGTAGCCGATTTAACAAGTCAGCAATTCATGGGAAAGGATAATTTTTATTTATCGTGATTTTTTAAGATCACAACAATCAATGTGAAGGCACATTGACCCACCCTTCTTCTTGACGAAGAGGACTGGTTCACCCTATGATGAATCACTTTTGTGTATGAACCCTTTATCCCGAATCACTTGTATTTGTTTTCTTCAGAACCTAATGCGCCACAAAATCCATTCTATATGGATTCTAAGATATTATTCATGCCCCAGTTATAACATCAATTGAGAATTAAACATCTCTTCTAGGATAGAGACTAGGAAAATCTGCGGGAAACACTTCAGTGAATTCCCTCACAATAGGCATGTCTTCAAGGATAGTTTATTCCATGGACTCAATCATTTGATCTAGGTAAACATCCTCATAGGTCAGTAATATCCATTCTTGAGATTATGGAACTAAATAAGATTCATCCTCATCCTTTCACTTGTACAAGATAAAGGGTCGATTCTCCACATGGAGAGTGATTTCTCTCTCAAGACAATTTATATTGTCCCTATATAAGGAAATTCAATACATGCTGATAATTGTATAAATTCCACTAGAGGCAGTATGATGAGGTTCTTTGGGATGTCCAATCCCTAAATTATGACATAGGAGGAGTAATATTCATGGGATGCAATGATTTCTCAATATTCAATACTCACCGACATCATTACTTCTATTATTTGTGATTATGATGGGATTGTTCTACTAATCTTCTGGGGTATAAAATAATCCATAAAATTAGAATCAAATACTACATTCACTATTATTTAATGAATAAATGTCGTACCTATCACCACTACATTTTCAGGGTTCACTTCGATGGTAGTGATAAAAAAATCACGCCCTTGCTACCTTAGAGGTTGTTGGTTGCATCTGAAAACCTTTGGATTATGGAATAGATTTGCAACATGCCCTGGTTCTTTGTAGTTAAAACAATGAACATGGCACTGAGAGTTGAAAGAAGCATACCACTCCTCTTTCGTAGCCATGGGTTATTCATTTTGGTAGTTAACAGCTAGGTGTCCTTCTCTTCCACACCAAAAATCATTTCCTCTTTCCCTTCAAGGAATTTATGGACTGCTTCATTCCGCACCATTGGAAAGTGGGGTGTTGGATTATTTTAGCATTGTTTTATTTACCTATACAACCTCCAAAATTGAAATACAACTTATGATTTTTATCCCCTTTATACCCATTAGATTCTCTGATCTACATTTTGACCTTGAAAGCACATCAGAAAATTTTATCATATTTGTCAAAGTCACAGATTTCCAGGGCTTTATGCAGGCTAGGATTCATACCACCAAAGAATCTATAAACCATAAATTCGGGGTAATGAAAATGTCAAAAGAATATCATGCAAGCCATGTGAATTTTATCTCATACGCTCTAAAAAATTATTTGCCTTTTTTCTTGAGGGAAAGGTAATACCATTCCATCATATGATGGAGGGTGTATTCCGGAAATCCTTTCATTCCAATAGATTGATCTCCTCCTCATGATTTGTTTTATTGATCATTTTCCACAATTGATCAGCTTTACCCACCATATGATAATAATCCATGAGAACCTTCTCTTGTTCGAACATTGAAGGATGGAGAATATCTTTTCATGGAGTTGATCCATTCTCTGGCAATTAAGGATCAAATGATCCATTAAATATAGGAGGCATTTATATCATGAAGCTTTCAATAGTGAATTGTTTTTTCTTGGGGGGGGGTGTTGAAAATTCCTATGGACCCTTTTTTCTATTGACAGCATGAGTTAAATGAGAGATAATCATACAAAAGATCTGTATTCCTACTCCCATCAGATTGTGACTCATATTAGAACAGTCATCACATTGGTCTTTGCATCGGTTGTTAGCCCGAGTCCTCTTTTTACTGTCCATTGAATAGAATAAAAGAAAATTTAGGGGTAACACATAAATGGTAATCCAACGAAAAAATATATGACTTATAAAAAACTTTTATTTTCATAACATTTTAATCTATATGCTTCAATCTAAGTAACCCATGATCTATTATCTATATTATATTCTTTGGGGATTTTTTTAATTTCATCGATAATAGTTCATATTATGCTTCTGATTTTTACAACACATATCCCCCAGGTTTTTCATTACTAGAAGTGAATAAAGGCCCATTTTTATGTACCCAGATACCCATGTTCAAGACCGAAACTCTTTGTCGGGGTTTTCACCCCTATGTACATCTTTACCAGAGCCACCTCTTCTAGCTCATATCCAGACATGGATGTATTTTCATGATAAACCACTTACTCAATAACCATTAAATCCTATGGATGTTTTTATTATACTTAGTGTTGACTCGAAGGAATCACTAGGATTTTCTAATCCTAATCCAAAAAATAACTAAACATTTTTTCTGATACCAACTATAACAACCATTCTATTTATAACACACATAACCATGATTTATTTTATATAATTCACATGATACAACATAAACGATCAAGAGTTATAGTGTCTTTGGGGCTTATAATCTTTAAATAAAAATTTAAAACAATAAATACTACATATTTATTGAAAAAATAATTTTCATGACCAGTACACTCTCTTGTACTTTGCATTTCATAGGATAACCTGAGGACTTTCCCAAGAAAATTGTGATCTATAAATACCAGTATGGGAATAAATATCAAAATACATGAGGAATTAAATATATATTAGACAATAGGCATATAAATGAATCACAAGATAAACATTTACATAATGGAAGATAAATTACGATAATAATAACATGGAAATGTGGCAATAACACTTAACATGGAATTAGCATGATCCAGGACTCGTTGCACATGGTGCATGAGTAAATCCTCTTGAAAATGAAGCACAAGTAAACCCTAATTTCACTTGAATTATAATGTTACAATACTCATTTCAAATTGTGTATCATGATACTATATATTACCTAAATTATCAGAGTGCTATCAGGGCGTACCCAACTTAAACATTTCATTTCATGCTTAAGTGTGGCATATAGATCATACAATATAGATTCATTAAACATCATCATTTATTACACAATAAAGGAATGTGGAATTCATACATGAAATTCTATAATCAATAATTAAATGTCCATAAAGTCAAATACCCTTGATAGAGAAATGGGAATGGTATTCACTACACAATCACTTTGGCTTGGAAAATTGTGGTTCAATTTCAGTAGAATAATAGTGTGACAGAAGAATTCATAAAAATGGTTAATGCGAGAGAAATGGGGGTCTCATAAAATGTAAATTAAATGGATATTATGTGTTTCATGTATTTACATGTCCCAAAAAATTTAATTAAATTTAGATATGTAATATAAAAGAATTTCTTGAATGTAAATTGTGAGAGAGAAATTCCTTACGGAATTTCGGTATGGTAATAGGTGTAAATTGGAGTCAATAATGAGAGTAAAAGGGATATATAATTATTTAATCATTAAGAGAGCAGTATGGGGGAGGTGAAAATTCATACCCCTAAATTTATAATAGATAATAAAAGGGAATAACAATATAAATAATCTTGGACATAAATAAGGAAAGTGAGAATCTCTTAATTGGAAGAGTGATCCCAAAGGCTTAGGAGAGGCTTGAGAGAGAATTTTTTGGAGCTTGGGCCACCTTTGGAGGATTCTATAAAAGAGAGGTAATATGTTGTACGAACTCCAAAGTCATTGATTTTAGATGAAGTTGGATCTTGGGTATTTTTATATAGTAAAGGCGAGGGAATTTATTTATTGTTTTGGATTGGGACAAGACACATAAAACTAATCAAAACCATAAACCAGCCAATGGTTTTGGCCCCTATTTTTCACCATTGTATTGTGGAAAAAAATATATTATAAGGCCAATGACCTAACTTCTTAAAATAATATGATTTATTATGCGGAGTGGAGCCACACTCTCAAGGAAAAAAATTTAAAAAATAAAAATCTATTATATGTCTTGAAGGGTCCAGTATTGCATTTTAAAATAAATAAAACAAACCCAAAATCATATTATTTTAATGGTATAACATATTTTCACTTAACATTATGTTTATAGTATTTTATTACATCACAATTGGGTCACTATGATGTCATAAAACACGTTATATATTTAAAGAGTATTTAATTTTAACCAAAATAGTCGACTATCTTAGAATTTTATGAAACATTCACTGTTGGATAATATTGATGCCCCGATTCCATAAACAATATTCATTTTATCTAAAATAGTTTTTTAAATATTCGAATTTACACTTTAAAAATAAATACCGACATTTATAAAAAATTGATGGGTTTTGAAAAAAACAACATTCAAACATTAATAAAAATTACAATTTTATTCATAAAATTTTTACAATCATTTATATTTAATAAAAAGTAATTTCTTAATAATAATAATTTATTAAAAAATCCATTAATTTTGAAAAATATATTCCTTCGTTGAATATTTACTAAAAAATACTATTTTTTATTTAAAATCAATTAACAATGTAAAAATAATAAAATGGATATATATTTATTTTTAAATAAAAAAATAATACACATAATCATAGTGTTACGGTCAGGTTACATAACCCCTTATGACACCTCCATAAGACATAAGGGTGAGGTGTGCGATGGTGATAGACTAATGAGGTGGCTCGGATAATATCACTTTTGTGATAATCTCTATCAACTTCAACTTATTCCATAGGTGGTTCCTATTGATCATTACATATTCATGCTCATCTTGGGATTGTTCAAGTGGGAAGCCCAATGAAGCCACCTCCTTTCCGAGTAGTGACAAATGGGCTTTGTGTGTGGAATGTCTACAGGTTGAGGCCATCGTTTCCTTTTTCTATGTAAATAAGATAAGTTAAAGCCCTATATTTATATTATTCAAGTAATCTCTATTCAACGACAATATTAGAAATGGTCACAATTCATAATAGTATTTTAAAATCCAAAACATTGAACCAAATAAGTACATACGTATTACATAACCATATGAAGATAATTAAATAGACTAAGAAAAAATTTTATTAATGAAATTTGTGTTCGTTAATGTATCCTTCAATAATAACTTTATAAAATAATAAGAAACCTCAAAGTGAGTTATATTATATATAAAATATTTTTAATGGACTACCAATTTTATTTCTTGAGGAAAATAGAATCACCACGGAAATCAATTTTAAATAACGAAATCATTATCAATATCATTTTCTTCAAAAAGTAACTTTATAAACAAAATAATGTTTTTAAAAAGAATTTAATAGTTTTATTGATAATAATATCTTGTATTTTTTGAAAAATATATTTAACATTGTTGAAATTTTTATATTTAACAAGGGTTTGGATGATAGCGGGGTTATCGAAAAAAATGATGATTTTTTAAAAAATAATAATTATTATTTATTGTTTATATAAATAGTGGAAAATGAATAGAAACATATATTATATTAAAATAACTAAATTATATAAACATTAATCTATTTCATATGAGATAGATTATAATATGGTATGTTTTGAAACCTATTCATAATCAATCCTGATATAACATGACATTTTAAACAAAAACTAGTAACAAATGTGTAGATACAAAACATAAGCCACATGATGTAATATCATTAAAATATATATAATATCATTATTATAAATAAATAATTGATATTAAAAGTCAATGTGTCTATATATACACCTCATTAAACAATATAAATGAACCCAATAACAGATTGTTTTAAATAAGGAAAAGTTTGGGAAAAATCCCTTACTAAATAAGAAATATTTGAACAATGAATGACATGAAATATATATCATAAAATTTATATTTAATAGAAAATTACTGTAAGGATTTTAATCATATAATACATTCCATGGATTTTTATAAACCACATAAATGAAACATGTAATGAACATGGCACGTGTCTCATAGAAAAATAAACATGAGACCAAAATCCACTTATCGTAAGTCTTGACATCTATTATTCTAATTATGTCCTCATTTAATAAAAATATATTTAAAATATTAATCTATTAAAAAAATTGAGTATATTTCAGACCATATATTATTTTAATATCTCATTTTATTGCAAATTTATTAAAAAGTTGTTATTAAAGGAATGCTTCATCCAATAACCACATTATTTTTTGTTTGGGTTTTGATTTCATATATTTGTAATTATATTTCATTTATAATGGTTCATTAATCTATATAATTATAAACATGATATATATATATATATTATATTAATTATACATTTATACATAACAATCCATAAAATTTAGTGATATGAAATAGAATACACTGATAATGGACACTATTATAAGTAGATATGCATGGATGAAATTTTTTATTTTAATGTTAGGATAAAATAAATAGTAGTATATGATATATATTTTAATTAAATAAAGTTTTATATTTAATATATATCTTATATTTTGAGTGGAACTCATCATTAATACATTCTGTGTAAAGTGTGAATGAATCACACCATTTTGTGAGGTTGTAGTCTTTTTTACACAAGAACCATGTTATCATATTCCCTCAAAATAGGTTATATGATGGTATTGTGATATATTAATTACATAAAAATTATAACATCATAAATATCATAAAAATAACATATAAACAATTAATCCATCATTATGACATTCATTGAGAGGCGTTAATTGAAGAAAGAACGACATTGGTTCGTGAGGTAATTCTTTATTGTAAACACGAATGATTATTTTGTAACCCATTTGATTAAGGTGTATAAGTTTTTAGGTACTTAAAATAACATAAAAACGTCTCATTATACATAACATATTTAATATATATATATAATCATTTCAAAAAAATAGATAAATGGGTTTGAGGAAGAAATAAGACAAAAACACAGATTAATGATCATTTCCTCTTCTTATCATATCAACATTTGGTTTGCAATAAAATTCGTCCATGGAAGGATTAATGCATATATTGAGGCATATAAGATGATGGTATGGTTGTTTTTATGATATTTATGTAGGGTTTTGTCCGCTGAATTTCTTGATACGTTCATAAAAGTGAGGTTAGTGAGTTCCCATTTATAGTTGAGGAGGAGTGAAATTTTATTAAATACCCAAGTGTTGACTATTAAGAGTTATATCATACATCATATTCGAAAAAAATCGATAATAAAATTGTGTGTGTATAATTTGTTCGATATTTTTATCCATCATAGAAAAGAAACTATTTTTAATCATATTATTCATCTGTCTTTATGTTTACTCAATTCGAACGACATATTTTTTCCATGTAAACTTGAATCTTTTTATTTACCTAATTAAATTATCCATTAAGTATATAATTAAAATAGATTTATTATATAATTTATTCATACATATTAAAAATAAAAAAATTTGATAAAAAAACAAATTCTGTGGAATGTTATTATTAATAAAAACACATCTAATGTGAATACATAATTTTCAAGATAAATACCTAAATTATTTTGAAATTTTGTCACAAATAATTATGGTAAAATTTTAATTTTAAAATATTAGATAATATAAATATTACTTATAAAAAAATATGGAATCCATTTTTCTGAATTCAATTCATGGTTGTGAGATGATTTAATTAAAAATTATTATCCCAAACATGATGAGAAAGCGTGATTTTTAACTGAAGATGTTATGATGTTTGAAGTGTTTTATATAAAAAATTAGTTTGATATAGATTAAAAAATGATAATTTGGATTATTTTTAATATTTTTAACTAATCTTAACATAAAAAAATATGAAATATAATTTATAATTATTAATATTTAATCAAAAAAGATAGTTTTCAATTTAAATTCATTAATTTTTACATTTCCTTAAAATAGGAAAATTTTTATTAAATATCATAAATTCACCAAAAGATAATTTTTCTATTATGATTTAAAATTGATTTAATTTTATAAAATTGAATTTCTGATAGTGAAAAATATTATTTTGAAAATTAATTTCCCCATCGAACGTGAAAAACCTACTTCATTGGAAAATAAATTTTTTTGATTTCAAATGTGATAAATTATTATCTATTTACTAAAAAAATAATTTTAATTTTAAATATTTTTTTGAATATATAATATAAAAATTTGATTATGTTAATTAAATATATGTGATTTGGTTAATTTACCTATTTAAAACTATATTTTTCAAATAAAAATAGAATCCATAGAATGTATGATTTTTATTTCTAATGGTGTTTTATTCTTATAGTTTAGATAATCTTTTTCATAACATTTCTTATATCTTCTAGGTGAAATATATAATATTTTAATAATATGTTACATTTAATTTTTTCTCGGTGTTTTATAAAACATAAAAGAAAAATAGGGTTACGTGCACCTCAATATAAATAGAGACTTTTTTAGATAGAAAAGGATAAAAAAATATTAAAATTTAGTTTCCGAAAATATTTTATTAAAAATTTTGGTGTTACATTCAACAGTGCTTAAAAATAATTTCTCCCACAAAATAAGTCTCTATGGCTACAGTGTTAACATTTGAAAAATTCATTCATTGAAACCAAAAACCAAAAAATAAAAAATAAAATATCCCTCAAAATATAAAAATTGCAAAAATAATGTTTTAAAAAGTAAGAGATACATAGGTTTCGACATAGAATCAAGTAGGCGGGATGTAAATTTTTGTACATTGGTGAAAAGCATAAATAATTATTGGGAGTGTTAGAGATAAACCTCCATATGAAATTGATTAATCTAGAGAATGTTATCCAATAAATTTATACACCCAAAAGGAGTGAAATATCACATTTTTATTAAAAAAAATTGTAATATGTCATAAAAATTTCAATATCCTTTTAATAAATTTGAATATATTTCAGGAGAAGATATAATAACTTTATATAATTCAGTTTTCTAAGAACAATATCATCCAATGGTTGTTGCTTGATATGTATCCACTTAATATCTTACTGTATAAACTAACAATGAATATTCCATCTGTTAAGTGCACAGGGATCATAAGATTCATAAATATAATGATAAGTAATTTTTTTTGTCACTAGTTATCATCCCAATAAAGGATTTGAAAGGATCTATAATATGCATAAATTTTCTTATGGTAAAGAAATATATTAATCTATATAACCCTATAAAATGTTCAAAAAAATTGTTCCATAAATGGTTATCTTCATAAATATTCCCAATCCCATAATTATATCAAAATTTATCAAAATATACATAAAATAAATCTGGTATATATAACAAATTATATGGTTAATTAAAAATACAAGACAAGTGAATAACTTGATCATGTATTCTATTAAAACATGGTATAACCAAAATTGGCCTACAACCATATTGAAAATGTCTATTCAATTTAATTTATTACATAATGCATAGATTATTGGATATATTCCTCAAATTGAAATTTTATTAAGTACATCAATGGTAGAATATAATAATTGACCAAAAATAAATTATTAGTTACAACGTCACTAATACAATGAAATTTACATTATCCACATTAATCATCTCTTTATCCGAGAAAAAAATCTATCTCAACATATGAAACACATTATAAGATACCTTACCATAATAAAAAAATCACATTGACATTAAATCACATTTATAGTTTATCATCACCCTTCAATATATTTTTTAAAATCATTAATATAAAACATTTACATCGTGATTGATATAAAAAAATTATTGAAATCATGTACCTAAAAAATTCTACCAATATACACTCTTCTGAAACCATTACTTAGGATTTATTATTTTTTCATTAATACCCCATTAAAAAATACAAAATATGAATCATTTCTTAAAATCTATCTACCATTATTTAATCATTCTTAGAAAAAATATTATTTGAACTGCCGAAACCTATCATATATGATTTGTGGTACTTTAATCGTCTGTTGAAAAAAAAATTCACGTATATCCATTCTCATTTCATTCAAGTTATTTCCTATAATACATGAATTTATGTAAATCCCATAAATTTCAAATTTTAAACATTCATCAAATGATAATACATTAGGAATAAAATTTTTATGTTCCATTGAGTTAACTAATATTTTATATTCCCATCAACAATTGATTTCTCTAGGACATTCTTCCTTATACAAAAATATCCTCCTCTTTGTTTGAGACATTTCATAGAGTTCTTATTCCATCATTATTAAAATATATGAACCATACATTCTTTTTTCCATGGTCTCCACCACATGGACTCTCATTGTACTCTATCCTTAACTTTTTTTGTGATTTCAATATTTGGTAAAGATGCACATTGTTAATCATGTTCCATGATAACTAGTTAGCCATAATCTCAATTAAACTTATTTCTAAAATCTGATTGTTCTTATGTTTAGATGATAAAATCTATTTTCGCCTAGATTTCAGATATTATATTTTGTTTAAGATTTATTTTTTCCCCACACATGGTTTCATTAAAATGAAACTATTTTGTATAATTTTTTTCTAACTAACTATTGGTTGACCGACACATATAGAGGACCCTGCACGATTCGAGGAAAAATAAGAATGTTGGAGAAGGGAGCTATCCATTAATGTTTTTTTATAAATAGGATCACATTAGAACAAGATCAAAATCTATGAAATTGATCCATGATATTAGAGATTACATTTTGTGAAGTTATTTCTAGAGTGATAATGACTCTAATTCCTTGTTCATTTAATGAAATTATTTTTCATCTTAGAATATCATGTTCCGCTTGCTTCATGAAACTCTGGTTGTTGCTGAGTAAAATCGATGTTTTTCGAGGATAAGAAGACATAGGTGTTTAATACCTTAATGTTAGAGGTCGTTCAAGGATAGTAAAGAAAACACTAATATTCTTTTCAATGGATTACCCTTGTCTAGGTAAGATAGATGTTTGTGAATGTATAAATTAAGGAACCTTTCTCTGATGTTGTTGGATACCCTGCTATTTGGGATAAAATATTTCCTACTTGTTTTCTTGATTTTTGTCTCAGGTTTTATTTCCGCTAAATTTTATTAAAAAATTAAAGTATAACCTTCTTATCATTCATTGTAATTTTACATGCTCTTAAAAATAAAATTATATATGTGTTATGGTAGAATCAATTATTCTTATGTTTCTTTTTCAGATCCATTTTTCTAGACCCAAAAAATGTTTTTATTGTTTACGAAAAACAGAGGGTTTGTGAATTTAACTAGTTTCACATTGTAAAACATAGGATTCGTTAAGGTTATAATAAAATGTTTTTAAACCTAAAATATTTCACATCATCTCATTGTGCATCAACATATGTTATTTTGATCCTATAATTGGTATCAGAGGAGGTATCTTAAATACTAATACTTATATAAAAGTTTTATTGCTCGTGATTTTAATTGTTCTATATTTTTCATGCATCAATTCTACATGGCTACTGCTCTCACCACCTTCTTTCTGATGGGGGTAATATTCTATCATGTGGATCTTATTGTGGTAATATATGATCGTAGCCTCTTATATTGAAATTCTATTCCATGGATTCCAGAAATGCTTCTATACAAATTTAAAATATTTATCTAACAATTTTTACTAGTCTACATTATTATTCAACACTCAGTTATGAGGATTCAATAAGGTTTCCATATGAAATTTATATTTCTATATGTTTTAAAAATCACAAACACGCCATTCATATGAAAAATTATATTTCCCTAAATTGTTATTTTATTAATGAAAATTTTCTTTCTCAAAGAAATATATTATCCTTGACTTGTTTTTAATGTATTATTTAATGTATTCTCCAATCCGATTATATTATATTCACTAACTCAAATATTTTGATCCTAATAAAAATAATCATAATCATATAGTTTCTATTTTATCATGTTTTTATTTTTTCAGACTCAAAATTCACTAAAATTTAAACTCTGAATTCATCAGATTTAGGACATCAAATTCCTTAGAATTCAGACTCCAAATTATTCATAATTTAGACTCCGGAAATCATAATAATTTAGGAAAAATATTCATCAAAATTGATACTATAAAATATACCTAATTGCGACTCTGAAGTCGTCAGAATTTAGTCTCTAAAATTAGAATAATTTTGACTAAAAAATATATATAATTCAGATTCTGAATTCTTTGAAAAACTGAATATGAATATCCATATTTCTAAAATACTACTGTTCTAATGTTTAGAATACAAAATCTATTTCCCCCATATATTTCATGTAACACCTCAAGATTCTACTGTACGTTTCTGTTTGAATAATGAAATGGCATGCATTGTACGCAACTTTGAGATTCTAACACACCCCAAACAATCAAACTAGACATTATGAATAGTAATACCAACTTTTTGAAATTTTATAAATTCTATCTCTCAAAATGGACTTCATTTTTGGATTCTGAATATTGAAATTATCCTAGGGTGAAATTTTGGTACTTTTCGGATAACTTTCATATTTTGATGAATTGTGAAAATTACTAAATTTTAATTAAAAACAACTTTTTTAATCATAAAAATTAATAGTGATAAATTATGAATTTGAGTTGTTATAAAGTATATTCAGAATATATTTTTACCATTTAATACAATTTTTGTCATTGGACATAATATCACAATTAAACCAAACATAAACAAGTATCAATCATTTGATAGTTATTATATCTTAAAAACACGCTTTTTGTTTTGACAGCGGGAATTAATTTTAAATTTGTTTCTACCACTTCTGTGTTTTGAATTTGAAAAAATGGATTCCATATTTGGAATCAGGATGTCCAAATTTTGTAAATATGTAAATTTTATTTTTAGAAATTTTAAATAATTACTTCGGTAAATATTTTATTTACCATGTTTAAAGGGTAAAACCGGTAAATAAGGGTTGAAAAATAATATTATAATAATAACAAATTACCCTAAAACGTGTCCTAACCTTATTTGTTGATACATGTTCGACCATGGGCATCTTTGGGTCAATTTTGGGACCCCATGGTGCCACTTGTAAGTGATAGGGACACATTATTTTAATTAAGTTAAAATGAATAAAAAAATGACAAAAGCATATATCGTTTAGAAACTCAATTTTTACATACGGTTATATTAGTTCTTTTTTCGACTATAAATATTCATTAGAAAGATAAAAATATTTCCTACATAATGATAGTTTATTTATAATTTTTAGACATTAAATAAGTTAATTTATTGATGACACAATGATGATGCAGGTAATTACTATAATAGTGAAAATTTAAAATAATTGATATTATAAATACCAAAATAAATATAATTTCTGTCTTTTAAGGAATTAAAAAACTTTTATAGGATAATATGACATATTATTATTGATTTAATTGACTTTTTTCGAAGCAATTATTCTGTTATGATATTTATAAAAATCAACTATTGAATAGTCTCAAAATTGACATAAAAGAGTTCTTAAAACAAATATTATATTATTAATTGATATTAAATTCCTAAAAATATAAGGCTCGGACAAGAGACTTATATCATGATATTTCTATAATTAATGGACCACTTGGGTGTCTCTTGGATGTATATTTCATGTTTATTAACCATATAATATAAAAATACAAAGAAACATTGTAAAAGTGAAACTAATTAACTAAGAGTTAATACTTAATGATAAGGACAGTATAATGACCCAAACCTATCTAAATTCTATTGGTTGAGTGGTTTTCGGTCTATCCCCACCTTAAAATGTAAATAATCCAATTTCTAGCCATTAGAAACCGAATATTAATTTATTATAAAATAATATTTCTAGCTTTTCCAAAGATGCCCCTCACCCCTCTTATAAAAGGGCACTCCCCCATCTCATTAACTCACACCTTAAATGCCTTTTGGTCCGGCCAAACTGGGCCCAAATACTCTCCCAACTTCCCTCACTTCATCCTAGATTCCTTCCTTTTGTCAGAAATCCAACTTAAGGATCCCTTTTGATCAAATCAAAAGGAAGAACCCAAGGAAGAGATAATGATTTCACCACCCCTTTTCAAGTTCCTTTCTTCTTCAACTTCTTCTTTCTTTGTTATTACCATTCTAAACTAATAACTCCAGTGTCCAATATATACTGTGATGTTATTATAAATATGGTACAATCATATTCATTATTCTATCCATCCTTTGAATAACATGTCACCACACGTGCGTACATACGACTTACCGTCTCCGCATTGTGGTGTAATTGTATTCAATAAATTATTATATCTATGGGTATAATAATGATGTGTAATTAATGTAAATAATAAATGTAACATGATAATGATTCTGTATAAATGATATAACATCTAATTATATATTATTTTAATATCAAAAGAATGATATTGTCGCTCGTGCGTATGTACGGACTACCGTCTCCACGAACATGATGAGATTCATTCGCCATCATATCCATTCCAGTATAATTATCATTTTATTATTTAAAAATAATGTTTAAGGACATGATATAATTTTGGATATGAATAAGACACAACCTATCCATAACAAACATGGCTTACGTAACAAAACATATAAAAGAAGATGAGAAAGATAACACCCGAAACAATGATAATACTAAGATATTATTAACAATTCAATTTTAAACGATCATATATGATATCATATTAATGTAAATGATTCTTCTATAATTCAATAAAAATTATTTCACCATTATACAGGAGGTTAACCTACTGTCAACCAAGGAAAAAGTACAAATTATGGGGGTTCTTATCTCACTTTTAATTCCGTGAGAATTCCATTGTTCACCACATATTTATTACATGTGGAGTGTGTACTTAACATGTTTGTATTCATTGTGTATTATACTTTAAATCATGTATATTTAAATCATCATTGTATGATCCTTCTTTCATGGGTGTATGTTTTGTACGTTACCAAATCAATAAGGGAATTTGAAATTTCAATTTCCACTCATTCGGCTTTACGCATACTTCATTGATTATTTTACTCCACGATTATGTGTGGAATCACTATTAATTTGATTATGTCATAATTTCCACTCCCCTTTCTGTGGATATAATTTTTATACACATAATCACTCCATTGATAAATTCTCATGTCATCGGTATGAACTTGATTAGAGTAATTTTTACTCAATCTCGATTTGTTTGAGATAAAAATTCAATTCATTGGTGTTGTTTTTACTAGAATATGTGTGAATGTCCTTTGATTGTTTTACACTGAATATCCAATCTTATTTAGTGTATTTATATTTTTTACACATAATTATGTGGTTGATTTATCCTTAACCTAAGGATACGGCTTTTATGATAGATTTAATCTCAATTTATATTCCATTGAGGCTTCTTTGTGGTTATACACCAAATCACTTTTATGTGGAGTATGTAATGTACATTGACATAGTATATAATGAATCCCTTTATTCACATGATATTACAATGTTTTGATTACCTATATTATTTGTATTCAAGTGTAACTCTTTTGGTTAGAAACTCTAACTAAAATGACATTTTTAAATGTTTTAAAGACTTATTCATATAAATCATGCTCATTAATGGCCATGTTTTAAAAAATTGGTTTTAAGGATTTACTTATATGGACATTAAAGTTTTAAAATTAATACTCCTTTTAAAAGTTTCAAAGTGGTATGGGACACTTTGATTAAAAAATCTATTTTCAAACGGCTTCTTGACAAATAGTGTGAATTTTAAATGATTTCAAGAAAAGGGGGATATTTCACTCAAATAGTTTTGATGGGTATTTTCATCTATGTCAATATCATTCATTATTATCGATTGAGGTTAATATGATACAATTCAATATTTCATATTTTATCGAATGAGTTATGTTTGACGGTGGATGAGTTATTTTTATACCATTCATGGTTTGTGGTTAAAGTATTGACATATCGAATGCTAGTTTCAATACGAATGTTTGTGTTTGTTTAAACATGTTCATATGAGGAATGCATTGGACTTAGTATGTGACGGGTGGAGCCCGCTATAGCTTCTCGATGCATTGGTAGGTCTCATGAGAAAAACTAGTGTCTTGGAACAAGGCCTTGAAAAAACCTTATTTGTAGTCTTGACACGAGGCCTTGGCTATGTTGTTATGATAGTCTGGCATTATGCATTCCATCATTAGGAAAGTGGTTATTGATATTGCATGTGATTATTGGATTAGTATAATATCCATGTAAATAAGTAAATGGCATTATTTAATTTTATTTTTTCCATACTATGTTGAAGTTCATGTTTAAAAGGATTTTGATTTAGTTATACACTGCCTTAAATGTTTAATTCTTATTTATGAAAGTTTCCGTTATATTTTTATCCTTACTGGGAATTTGAGATCACCCCTTTTCTATGACTTATTTTCCCTAGGATGTGAAGAAGTAAATTATGAATGACCTGCAGGGATATTATGAGGGGATAATAGTGTGGACTATGGAGACAATATGTTGTTGTAGTAGTTTTTCACTTTATGATGTAATGTAAAACATTATGGAAATATCTAGTGTTTCCAATGCTACTAAACCAATCGGTCTTTTGAGATTTCATCTTTTTTGTGATCATGCCAATGTTATGTAATAATGCACTGAATCTGGGTAACTGGGGTCGGGGCGTTACAGTTGGTATCAGAGAAGGTTTAGTACAACCCGTGGAAGCTAGATTTAGATGAACTCTGATTAGAGAACGTAGACCTAAGATGAAATTTGGGGATTAGTATAGAAGAACTTCCTATAATTTTTGTATTGTAGAGATTTTTTGAGATTTCCGAGCAATACATCCCTGTCTGGATACGAGCAGGTAGAGGCGGATCTGGCACAGATGTACCTAGGGGTAAAACCCGAAAACACCGCTTTGAGCTAGACTCGAACGGGGACTGCTGCACGACAACGGCACTTGCTGTACTCTTGGTTTTTACACTCCCGGGGGATATTCTTGGGATAATTTACATTTTCTTTACAAACCGATTTGATGTATTATATATATGATGAGAGTAAATGACCTTGGTTAATCCTAAGGTGTTGGAAATTAAGAATATGGTGGCATGTTAATCTCTAAATGATTTTATGACTACTGTTACTCACACAATGCTTTCTGATTTTAGTCAATGTATGGATTCCAAGGAAGTCATAGTGACTTTGAGAATGATGTACAAGGTGGAAACGGTGGTGGAAATGAGAAAAAAATGAAATGTTGGTAGGCGTAAAATATATCATCTTTAAGCCAAATCAATTGTCCAAAAATATGATCAACAATATATATATTAACCAATTCCCAGACTCAAAAAAGAAGTGAATGGTGATGAATGATAAGAGCTCCAGTAGTGGAGACAATGGAGAAAGAAATCCACAATTTCCATCATACATGAAATGTGGAAGGAGACACCCAGGAAAGTGTCTCAATGGGATAAGAAATGATTTATGTGCGGGAAGGATGGACATAAAGTGAAGAATTGTCGAAGAAAAATGAAGAGTACTATAGAAGAAGATAAAAATGGTCCCAAGAATCAATATAAATTTATTCTTCCGTAAATGTAGGGGATCTGGCCATTACCCGAGTGAATGCCCTATTCTATAGGACAATTTTATTGGTCAAAGAAGAAGCTATGTGGAAATAAATGTTTGAAAAAATGTTTAAAAAGTATCAGTGCTCCTTGTTGATGGGTTTACTTTGGAATAATTTTCTCTTGTATTTTGAACACTGCAGTTTTCCATTTTAGAATGATATTTGAGGAAGAATTATATTTTCTCTTATGGATATATTGATAAATAACCATTTGGTTTTTTATGATCATTGGGTTTGAGAAAATTATAAGTTATTATAATTTGGGATAAAAATGAAAGGTATGAGATAAGATTTGTGGTAAAATTATGTTATTGTTATTTTGAGGAATTAATCTCATTTTGATAAAGTTATAAAATATAGTTTTTGAAAAAGGAAAACACGAAGACTGTGTGACAACCCATCGCATCGTAGAAAGCTGTGGGAATCGAACCCACAACCAAATTGCGATTGGGATTTATCACCTACCACTGGACTACGTAAAGTCCCTGGTTAGTGTGACTATTATTTTTAGTTAAATGATTTTATTTACCAATAATAATTTGATTTGGGACCTTGTGTCTTATCAAATGAATATCCTTAGTATAGGAAAATGATTTGGTGATTAAGTGATAAATGTTATTTTTGAAAGTTGTTCGCTTTGTTGTGAACACTATATGCCCAAGGAAAATATAATATTATGGGATTTCATTTTTGGAGTAATGGTGGATTTTTATCTATGTTTTTATTGTAGATTTATAGTGATTTGGGTTATTTATGAAATGATTAGGTTAATTACATTTAAGTACGTAACTTTAAGAGTAATTAATGTCATTTGGGGATACAATTTCACGTGGAAGACTAAATTCTTATAAGTTTTGGGTTTCAATATTAGTTTGGAATATATTGAAGAATTTTAAGGACAATTGATTATTGAATGATATTTATTTAACTTTGGGGTATTGATGGTTTAATTTTAGAAATTAAGATTAGTGTTTTTTTCTCTAATGGAATATCTATTTGGGGTATCATCAAATATTATACTAACCATTTTGGTTTTTATTAATCCTTAAAGACAAGTTAATATATAGTTTATCCTATGTTGATCATGTATTTCTATAGAGGTTTATTCTAAGTCTTCCATTGTGACCATGTCTTCTTGAGTACTCATTTTTCAAAAAAAAAAATGAGTTATTGGTAAAAAGTTATTAAAGAATGAAAATCTACGTAAAAAGTAAGTATATCTCTTTATGTTCTTAGTTAATATCATAAATGAATTCCTTGTTCTTATGTAATGTATCTTAAAACAAAAACTGTTGTCCGTTTACTTTTCCTTCTGGGAGACTAAGGACCGTTTGTCCCAATACAACTTTGTGATTTTCTTATTGTTAACTTTCTCATAATCATGTTTTCTATCCCTCTCCTCATAAATTAACACTTATTTTATCATCTATATCCATGTTTTCTTACATGGAATCCTAGTATGGGTTATCTTGGGTGTCCTTTATACCTCTCTTCCTTTCTTTTAATGTGATAGTTTTGTTAACTGTTTTTCCGATGTGGGACATTCCATTGTATTATCAAGCCCAATTTTAAAAAATTGCGAGGACACAATTTATTGAAGGAGGGGAGAAGGTAACACCCCATGATTCCATGGTACGTTTCCGTTTGAATAATGGAATTGCGTGCATTGTACGCAACATTGATATTCTAACACACCACAACACATCAAACTAGACGTTATGAATAGTAATACATACTTTTTGAAATTTTATAAATTCTATCTCTCAAAATGGACTTTATTTTTTGATTAGGAATATCATAGATAGCCTAGGGTAAAAATTTAGTACTTTTCGGATAACTTTCATATTTTGATGAATAGTGAAAATTACTAAATTTTAATTAAAAACAACTTTTTTAATCCAAATAATTAATAGTGATAAATTATGAATTTGAGTGGTTTTAAAGTATATTTAGAATATATTTTTACCATTTAATACAATGTTGTTCATTGTACAAAATTTCACAATTAAACCGAACATAAACAAGTATCAATATTTTGATTGTTATTATATCTTAAAAACACGCTTTTTGTTTTGACAGCGGGAATAAATTGTAAATTAATTTCTGCCACTTCTGTGTTTTGAATTTGGAAAAATGGATTCCATATTTGGAATCCGGATGTTCAAATTGTGTAAATAGGTAACTTTTATTTTTAGACATTTTGAATAATTACTTCGGTAAATATTTTATTTACCATGGTAAAAGTGTAAAACTTGTAAATAAGGATTAAAGCATACTATTATAATAATAAAAAATTACCCTAAAACGTGTCCTAACCTTGTTGGTTGATAACTGTTCGACCATGGGCATCTTTGGGTCGATTTTGGGACCCCATGGTGCCACTTGTAAGTGATAGGGACACTTTATTTTAATTAAGTTAAAATGAATACAAAAATGACAAAAAAATATATCTTTTAAAAAAAAATTAAATAGGGTTATATTTCTTGGATTTTCGACTATAAATATTAATTAGAAAGCTATAAATATTTCCTACATAATTATATTTTATTTATAATTTTATACATTAAATAATTTAATTTATTGATGACACAATGATGATTCATTAGTTACCATAATAGTGAAAAATTAAAATAATTGAGATTATAAATACCAAAATAAATATAATAAAAATACAAAGAGACATTGTAAAAGTGAAACTAATTAACTAAGAGTTAATACTTAAAGATAAGGTTAGTATAATGTCCCAAACCTCTCTAAATACTATTGGTTGAGTGGTTTTAGACCTATAACCACCTTAAAATTTAATGAATATAATTTTGAACCATTAGAAACTGAATATGAATTTATTATAATATAATATTTCTAGCTTTTCCAAAGGATCCCCTCACCCCTCTTATAAAAGGGCAATCCCCCTTCTCATTAACTCACACCTTAAAAGCCTTTTGGTTCGGCCAACCTCTGCCCAAATACTCTCTAAACTTCCCTCACTTCATACTAGAGGCCTTTTTTTAAGCCAGAAAGCCATCTTAAGGAGCCCTTTTGATCAAATCAAAAGGAAGAACCCAAAGAAGAGGTAATGATTTCAGCACCCTTTTTCAAGTTCCATTCTTCTTCCACTTCTTCTTCCTTTGTTATTACCATTCTAAAATAATAAATACAGTATCTTATATATACTGTGATGTTATTAGAAATATGGTACAATCATATTCAGTATTCTATCCATCTTTTGAATAACATGTCACCATACGTGCGTACGTACGACTTACCGTCTCCGAGTTGTGGTGTAATTGTTATTCAATAAATTATTATCTGGATGGGTATAATAATAACGTGTAATTCATGTAAATAATAAATTTAACATGATAATGATTCTGTATATACTATATACCCTCTAATTATATATTATTTTAATATCAAAAGAATTATATTGTCGTTCGTGCGTACGTACGGACTACCATCTCCACGAACACGATGAGATTCATTCTCCATCGTATCCATTCAAGTATAATTATCATTTGATTATTTAGAAATAATGTTTATGGACTTGATATAATTCTGGATATGAATAATATATAACCTATCCATGAAAAACATGGCTTACGTAACAAAACATATAAAAGAAAACGAGTAAGTTAACACCCGAAACAACGATAATACTAAGATATTATTAACAAATCAATGTTAAAAGATCATATATGATATCATATTAATGTAAATGATTTATTTCTAATTCAATAACAATTATTTCACCATTATACAGGAGGTTAACATACCTTCGACCAAGGAAAAAGTACAAAGGGGTTTCTTATCTCACTTTTTATTCCGTGAGAATTCCATTGTTCAACACTTATTTGTTACATGTGGTCTGTGTACTTCCCATGTTTGTATTAATTGTGTAATATACTTTAATTCATGTATATTTACATCATAATTGTATGAACCTTCTTTCATGGGTGTTTGTTTTGTACGTTACCAAATCAATAAGGGAATTTGAAATTTCAATTTCCACTCATTCGGCTTTACGCATACTTCATTGATTATTTTACTCCAAGATTATGTGTGGAATCACTATTAATTTGATTCTGTCATAATTTCCACTCCCCTTTATGTGTATATACCTTTTATACACATAATCATTCCATTGATAAATTCTCAATTCATCGGTATGAACTTGATAAGAGTAATTTTTACTCAATCTCGATTTGTTGAGATAAACATCCAATTCATTGGTGTTGTTTTTACTAGAATATGTGTGAATGTACTTTGATTGTTTTACACTGAATATACAATCATATTTAGTGTATTTATATTTGTCACACATAATTATGACGTTGATTTATCCTTAACCTCAGTATACGACCTTTATGATAGATTTCATCTCAATTTACATTCCATTGAGACTTCATTGTTGTTATACACAAAATCACTTTTATGTAGTGTATATAATGTACTTTGACATAGTATATCATGAATACCTTTATTCTCATGATATTACAAAGATTTTATTACCTCAATTATTTTTATTCAACTGTCTCTTTTTTGGTTAGAAATTCTAACTAAAATACAATTTTTAAATGTTTTAACGACTTATTCTTATAAATCGTTTTCATTAATGTCCATGTTTTAAAAAAATGGTTTTAACGATTTATTTATATGGACATTAATTTTTTAAAATTAAAACTCCTTTTAAAAGTTTCAAAGTTTTATGGGACACTTTGATTCAAAAATCTATTTTCAAACGGCTTCTTGACAAATAGTGTGACTTTTAAATGATTTCAAGAAAAGGGGGATATTTCTGTCAAATAGTTTTGATGGTTATTTTCATCTATGTCAATATCATTTATAATTATCGATTGAGATCAATATGATACAATAAAATATTCCATATTGTGTCGAATGAGTTATGTTTGACTGTGGATGTGCTATTTTTATACCATTAATGGTTTGTGGTTAAAGTATTGACTTATCGTATGCTAGTTTTAATACGAATGTTTATGTTATGTTCAAACATGTTCATATGAAGAATGCATTGGACTTAGTAAGTGACGGGTGGAGCCTGCTATAGCTCCTCGATGCATCGGTTGGTCTAATGAGACAAACTAGTGTTTTGGCACAAGGCCTTCAAAAAATCTTATTTGTAGTCTTGGAACGAGGCGTTGTCTACGTGGTTATGATAGTCTGGCATTATGCATTCCATCATTATGAAAGTGGTTATTGATATTTCATGTTATTATTAGATTACTAGAATATCCATGTGAATAAGTAAATGGAATTATTTCATTTTATTTTTGCGATACTATGTTGAAGTTCAAGTTTAAAAGGAATTTGTTTTAGTTATACACTACCTTAAATATTTAATTATTATATATGAAAGTTTCCGATATATTGTTATCCTTACTGGGAATTTGAGCTCACCCCTTTTCTATGTCTTTTTTTCCTAGGATGTGAAGAAGTAAATTATGAATGACCTTCAGGGATATTATGATGGGATAATAGTGTGGACTATGGAGACAATATGTTGTAGTAGTAGTTTTTCACTTTATGATGTAATGAAAAACATTATGAATATATCTAGTGTTTCCAAGGATACTAAACCAATCGGTCTTTAGAGATTTGATCTTTCTTGTGATCATTCCAATGTTATGTAATAATTCACCGACTCTGGGTAACTGGGGTCGGGGCGTTACATTTCAGATATTATCTTTTGATTACGATCAATTATTTTCCCTACACATGATTTCGTTAAAATAAAACGATGTTGTAAATTTTTCTCTCACTAACTATGGGTTGAGTGACACATATACCTGTCCATTCATTATTCGAGGAAAAATATGAATGTTGGAGAAGGGAGCTATCCATTAATGTTTTTTTATAAATAGGATCACCTTATAACAAGATCGAAATCTATGAAATTGATCCATGACCCTAGAGATTACATTTTGTGAAGTGATTTCTAGAGTGATAATGAATCTAATGCCTTGTGGATTTAATGAAATTATTTTTCATCTAATAATATCTTATTCCACTTGCTTCATGAAACTCTGGTTGTTGATGAGTAAAATTGAGGTCTTTCGGGGATAAAAAGACATAGGTGTCGACTACCTTAATGTTAGAGGTCGTTCAAGGAAAGTAATGAAAACACTAATATTCTTTTCAAGGGATTACCCTTGTCTAGGTAAGACAGATGTTTGTGAATGAATAAATTAAGGATCCTTTCTTTGAGGTTATTGGATACCCTGCCATTTGGGATAAAAGATTTCCTACTTGTTTTCTTGATTATTATTTTAGGTTTTATTTCCGATAAATTTTATTAAATAATGAAATTATAAACTTCTTATAATTCCTTATACATTTACATGCTCTTTAAAATAAGATTCTATATGTGTTATGGTAGAGTCAATTATTCTTATGTTTCTTTTTTAGATCTATTTTTCTAGACCCAAAGCATGTTTTTTATTGTTTACGAAAAAAACAGGGTTTGTGAATTTAACTAGTTTAACTTTGTAAAACATAGTCTTATTTATGGTTAAAATCAAATGTTATTAAACCAATAATATTTCACATCTTCTCATTGTGCATAAACATATGTTATTTTGATCCTATAATTGGTATCAGAGGAGGTATCTTAAATACTTATACTTATATTAAAGTTTTATTGCTCATGATTTTTATTGTTCTATATTTTCCTACATCAATTTTCATGTTTATGTTTAGAATAATTTTTTTAGGTTTATTTATAAATAATTATTATTAACAAATATTGTTCAGAATAATTTCTTATAGAATGGTAGGAATAAATGTTGGTTCCATTAACAACCATAATACTAATAGACCTTCATCATTTGATGGTAATGATTATGAGTACTGGATAGATAGATTGAAGACATTTTTCATTAACCCTAGAGTATAACATTTTATAATTTCTAATGGGGTATTACAAAATTCCAGGCCTAAAATTTATAACCTTCACCAATCAAGATAAATTTGGCTATCAATGTAATTACAATGTACATAATACCTTGGTGTGTTATATGACTAGTAATATATATAGTCATATATCTTCTTGCGAGGCATTCAACTAAATTTGGAATAAACAAGAAGTTACACATTTTGGAAATTCTAAATTGATATAAACTAGAAGGGCTATGTTATTAGTTGAATACCATGGATTCTTATTTCATTAAAGAGATCATAGATGCAAAGTACGAAAAATATGTATGAATATTTTCAATATTCTTCAATCAATTGGAGAAAAAGGTCATGATGGTTATGTTATTATGGAAAAGATAATTGACATCATTCCTAATGAATGGGAATATAATAGGAACAATATTTATGGTTAAAAAATAGTATACATTATTACACTTGATGAGTTGTTTGGAACTCTTGTTCAGCATAAAACAATAATCAAGAGAGTTGTTGATTTGAAAAAAAAATAATGGGTATGAAAGTGTAGAATTCACTACTAAATCTAAATCTAGGACTCCAGAATTGGTAACTATATCAAATTATAAAAAACTACTGTTATATTTGAATCAAGGGAACACTATCATTTAGATAATATATTAGCCAATCTTGTTTTAAGGATAAACAAGATTGTGGGAATGAATGATATTCGGTACATATATAAGAAGAAAGAAAGAAAGGAAATAAATGATTCTGATATAACCTCTTATGAATGTAAAAGGGTTGGATGTATCAGACCTTATTGTACCATGTTTATGAGAAAATTCCAAAAGGAAAATAATTTATAAGTAAATATAAATAAGTATAAAAAACCTAAGGCTAATAACGTCTTAAAAAAGTGAGAAGTGGAGTGCCAGTGGTAGTGACAATTCAGATTAAGCATTATAATTTTAATCTTCAATTATGAAGAATATTGGTCTTATATCCAAAATAACTATTTAAAATCATTCTATTATGGATAAGATACATAATGATTAGTCCTTAACCAATATTTATTTAAATGATATTTTTAAAACGAAGAATATTATGAATCATTAGATGATGAATCTTCTTCATTAGAAGATAACACTTTAACTTCATTTGAATGAGTTTCTAGATTTTCTAAACTACTTTGGAATGTAAATTGTATGATAACGAAGAAGACATAGAATCAAAATTCTAGAATTTATGTTTTAACTGAAGAAGTATTAAATCATTATAATGATAATGATCAAAAAAAATATTTGATATTGAAATTGATTCAAAAAAACATAAGGAATTTAATTCTCAGAAGGATAGACATTCTAATGATCTTGAAAATGTTATTTATAAGAAAAATATTTTAGATAATAACCCACGTTTTATAACTAATGTACTTGAGGATAATAATTTAGTCAACAAACTAAAATATGAAATTTGTTCTCTTAATAAAAAATTATCAAACTCTACCCATGGTAATAAAAACATTTCTAAAATTTATTCACTAATTCTTCCTCATAGAAACAGCTCCGTATTTGGTTATAGTTATTTATGACATGTTTTTTATTATAATTATCATATTCCCAAAACTGATCCCTTTTGAACTAATTTTCAATGGGGTGGACAATGGGAGTGAAATTTTTCTTTAAATAAAACTCAATAATTAGGTTTTCATAAAGCCTAAATTTATTTGAAAATGTGGATTCTTCAGATTTTAATTTCTGAAATTTCGTCATCAAATAATGTTTGGATCCCAAAATTATAACTCTTTTATATTCTAGGAAAAATATTACCAAAAAAATACATTTTTCATGGATAATATAAGTTCACAGCACATGACTGGAAAAAAAAACTTCATTAAAATTATTATCAAGATGAAAGAATGAAAAAGTTTCTTTCAGAGATAATACTCTAGGAGAAATTGTTGTTATATGTTACATTGTTCTTCATGGAAAAAATTAAATTCAAATGTTTTATTTCATAATGGTCTTATGAAAAATATAATTATCACAATAAAGTTATGTGATAAATGATACCTTGTGAATATGAGTAATGGTAACTTCTTAGTACACAATTCCATGTAAGAGTTTATCCATTCTACCCATAGGCTTGAAAATCTTTATACAGTAAACATAGAATACTATAAGAGCCAATATATATCCATTCTTAGTGAAATGGATTATAAATCATGGTCAGGACATAGAAGACTAGTACCTTGTATCCTTAGGATCCTTTATAATCACTCAAGGAAAACACTTATTAAGGATCTACCAAATCATAGATTTTATTCTTCAATAGTTTTTTATCCTTTTCAATATGGAACACTAAAGTATTTATATTTTAAATCAATCACAAAAGTCTTAACATCATATTCATTATAGTTACTACATATGGATCTTTTTTTCCAACATTAACTTGAAGTATTGGATTCAAATATTATGTATTTGTTCTAGTTGATGATTACACCAGATTTACATGCATCTATTTTCTAGAAAATAAATGTGATTTCTTTTCATATTGTAAAATTTTCAAATCACAAGATAAAATGATAAAAACCATCCATTGATAACTACTCATAGTGATCATAGAGGAAATTTTAAAATCTATATTTTGAAACTTTTTGTCATAAAAAGGGCTCCACTCATTACTTTTCAGCCCCATGAACTCCTCAAAAGAATGGTTTTTTTATAGAATATATTGAAATCAGCAAATGATATCTAATACCATGTCGAGTGGATATTCTATATCTAAACACATTTTTGATGAAGCTATTATTATAACATGTTATATTGTAAAACGATTTTATTTTGGCATTTTCTTAACAAAACATGTCATGAATTGTGGACTGGTCGAAAACATATAATTTATTACTTCAATGTATTTAGATGAAAATAATTAATCATTAATACTAATTATAAGACACATAAATTCAAACCCAAATCTGATTAAGGAATTTTCTTAGGGTATTCCAATAATTATAAGGCTTAAAGAGTTTCTAATAGAAATACTTATACTATGGATGAAACAGTGTGTGTTGAATTTGATGAAACTGATAATTTTGTTTTTATACAACCCCAACCTACAACCTTGCATGTGTTTTCAGAAACTGATTATCAGCTTTTGATAAAATATTATTATAATGAAGAACATACTCAATAAAAAGTTTCATTAATATTTTCCCTAGTTGATATTCAACATTATGTTGTTGAAAAAGTTTTACAAAACCTAAAGCTTTTCTTTCTTAAGAATAAAACTAATGATATTATAATTGGTGATGTAAATCAACCTATAAGGATTAGATGTTCTTTATGGAATTAAGTAGAACATCTATCATTCCTATAATAATTAGAACCAAAATGTATTGATGATGCATTATGTGATGATGATTTAATTAAAATCATGCATGATAAGAAAAATTATTTTGAAAGGAATAATATTTTGGCCATCGTTGAAAGACCAAAAGAATCTTCTATAATTATAGTTAAAAGGGTATTTAGAAATAAATTTGATTAAAATGGAATCATAGTAAGAAATAAAGCTATACTAGTTTCTTAATGTCTATAATCCACATGAAGTAGTAGACTCTGAGGGAACCTTTTCCCCAGTAGCTAGACATGAATCCATTCGTATTATAATTTCCTTTGCAACATTCCTTAATTTTAATCATTTTAAAATGTACATGATGTGTAATTTCCTTAACAAATATGTCCAATAAGAGGTTTATGTTGAAAATACTCTAGGTTTTGAAGACACAATAAATCATGAACATGTTTCTGAACATACTAATGCTTTATATGAAGTTAATCAATAGACTAAAGCATGGTATAAAGGACCTATAAGATTTTTTTATAAAAATTTTATGTTAAGAAAAATTCTTATCTAAATATTATTATAATTAATGATACGAAAAATGTTTTTATTGTTCAAATATGTGTTGAGAACATTTTATTCGAATCCACTCAGTAATATTTAAGTGATACATTTGAAAATATCATGAAATCTGAGTTTGAGATGAATATAATTGGTGAGTTAAAAATTTTCCTAGGTGTTCAAATACGTTAAAATCCAGAAAGAAATTATATATCTCAACATAAGTATTTTAAATATATTCTTAATAAGTATGTATATGACAACACTAAAAGTATAATCACACCAAATTGTACCTTGCATTTTCAGCATCATGATGAAGGTGGGAAACCAGTAGACCAAACATCATTTAAAGGCATGATTTTATGTATAATATATTTAATTGATACTCTTCTAGAAATATTGTTTTCATTATTATTAACAACAATACATAAATCTAATCTAATGGTATATTAATCTGAAGATGTGAAAATAATTTTTTTCTATTTAATGGGAACTAGGGACTTATGACTTTATGAATCTTCAAGAAATGATTTTATTTTAATTTTTTTAAGATACTAATTTTTGAGGAAGTAAAATGGATAGAAAAAGTACATATGAAACATGACACTTATTATGAATTTAACTACATTCTTGGTCATGAAAGAGGAAATACTCATTATCACTTTCCACTGTTGAAGCTGCATATGTAGTAATTGGTTGTTGTTGTGATCATGTTTTGTGGATGAAACATACACTCAGAGACTATAGAATTTGTTTTAACATAAAATATATACTTTGTGATAATACTAATGCCATTTCCCTAATAATAAACACTTCACATCACTCTCGTGAAAAACACATAGACATTATGTATCACTTTCTTATGTATTACACATTCAATGGAGATATCATTATTTGATTTATTAGAATGAAACATCAGTAAATTTTTTTTTTAAATATTTACTCTCCTATAGATTTTAATTCATTAAACAAAAGATAGGAATGAAACCATAAGTTAATAACCTATATTAAATTTTTTTTTGAATCCTATCTCCATACATTACAAAACATTAATTCATACGAGGAGTACATTTATTCACACTAAATATTATCCCCCATATTTATAAAATGTTTTGAAACCCAAAATATTTCCTACATAAACATGTTATTTTTAAATATAAATTTCTCAGAATCTATAATTCTAGAGAAAATAATTTCTTTTTCATAACTAATATTCCAGAATCTAAGAAGAACTTTTTTCATATTAGAAAATTTTTCTATGCAGTTTGAATGGTATGTTTCCACACATAAATATTCATAAATGATTTTTTACTTGATGGTATCTTTATCATGTATTATAAAAATTCTATCAGATTCAGTTTCCATAAATATGATTTTATATTAAAATCTCAAAATATGGAAACTGACCAAATCATTCTTTGTAGTTCATCTCAACCATCAGATCAGATCATGGTTTTTTGAACTATTGGATCAAAACATAAATTCGAACTATCACCTGGAATCCAATGTAAATGCAACATATTCATTTTCTCACATTGGTTTTCAGATACCTATTTGTCGAAGCTCTACTTCTCTTCAAAAAGGCCATTCAATTTTACATGTTTTTATACACTCCAGATGTCTCATGAAGCTTATCCTCAAAAACATATGTTCCTAAACAAGTAAATACTGGACTAAAATTATACAAGGAAATGTTTGTTAACTCAAATTTTATTACTATGTATAATTTATTGATTATGAAGAATATCAAGATGAATGGACGAGGGAGTCTTTTTGTAGCTAAACCAAAGAGTCAGGATCAGGTTTATCTTAACTATCTTATAGAATTCTATGATTCAGTATGTTTTTATAAGGAAGGTGGAAGGGAGAAATTTTTATTTAACAGTTCTGGAAAAAATTATTCTCAATCATTCAATAAGGAAGAAAATATTCATTGAATTGCACATAAATGTGAGGAAATTTTGTTCTCTCAAATGATTACAAATAAGTTAGGAAGTTTGGAGAAGGAAAAGGCAATTGAGGCCTTAAACTTAGCTGGGAAAATCACCAAAAATAAACCATATATCAACAAATTATAGGATGTTAGCCTTCGGGGTACATGGTTATCAGATATCTATAAATGGATATAATAACTCTCTATTGAAAAGTGAAATTTTTATATTGTAATTTTTTGTTAACCCGAGAAAGGTAAATCATGTAAATTATATCCTCCTAACAGTCACCAACATTGTGAATAGAACTATGAAGTCTCAGATTATCATGTATCTGTTGATCATGTTGAAGATCATAGTGTTTTGTTTAGAATCCTTTTAAATTTCACACAGATCTAAACCCATAACTATAAAGATCATGTATTTATGTGGTGATACATTGAGAAAAATGAAATTCTGTTTCAATACCAAATTATGAAATTTTTATGGTTTTTTAGAGATTGAAGTTCACGATTTAGTCTAGAATACTGAAGTAGGATATACATACAAGAAATCATAGATGAAAATAAAATTAATGGATCCAGAAACCAACGAAAAATCTATAGTTCCAAAAATTCAATCAGCTCATCCATAGCTGAAAAAGAAAAAGAACATTCTCTGATGACGTGGTGGAATAATGGAGGAAGTAGAAAATGAAGAAGAAATATAGAGATCTAGGCATTGGGATGGACCCTACTATGTAAAAATCCATGCAAATCCAAATAGATAAATAACATGGAAGGCAAGAAAAAGAGAAGAAGCTAAAAAAGGAAACTTTTTGAAGCTAAAATTATCGATGCCTTACTCAAATATATAGAAAAGGCCTCTGAACAGATTTAGGCACCAAAATTATTCTCCATGAAACTATTCCATTAGGAACTCATGGATGGAAAATGAAATTTCTAAAACATGTTGTGGAAGAAGATATAGTTCAAGAAAAAGATTTAGAATAAGAACAAGAGGAAGAAAAAGATGAAATTGATGAGGTTATTTTTCATATGGAAGCATTCCATGAGAAAAAAAGTCTTTTAGGAAATCAATAAATATAGATATCAAAGGTTTAGTCAAACAAAAATGATCTCATGGAAAAGAAGATGATGGATAATAATAGGTTGATAAACCTACTGATGAAAAGTGTAGAAACCATGATTTCATCCAAGCTAATGATGCTAAAGAATATGATTATAATGTAGAGGTTGAAGAAGATCATATAGTCCAACACTCTGATAGTGATCCTATGTCCTCAAGGGATAAGATGGTTATTTACAAAGAGGATAAAGGAAAACATGTGGTTTTGATACACCCAATAAGGCTGTGATTCTAATAGGCTAGAAATATGTGGGTTTAGCATCCAATATAAAAAATTATGAGATAAAAAAAATACTCTCTTGTAAGGGAATCACATTACGAATCATCATCTCTAATGGTAAAGAGTTCTTTGTTCAATACCAGAAGAAGATATTAAATTAAAATTCCAATATTTCCATGAATTGAATCGAGATATCAGTTGCTTCATAATTCTTACAACTAGATGTTAGATTCAATAACTGTGCTCATGGAAAAAATTATCAAGTTTGAGGAAGATATCAAAAACTTTAATATTGGTTATTATACTCATATGAGATATTTTAAGGAATAAAATAGTCTATGAGGGTGATAGAGAAAAATGAAAATCATCGATTAATTCCAATAGTTACTGTAATATGCTTTCGATAAGTTAGATGATAGAATAAAAATCCTTTTGACATGTATTTTTTTAGAAAAGATGAATCTTGATAATGTATCCTGGCAGCAAGAGGATAAATATCTGAATGGGTTGTTAAATTATTTTGTGTTAAATTAAAAGATTTAAAGGGAGTTCATGTAATATTTTTTAGAAATGTTTAAAAAGAAAGAAGTGGTAGTAAAGTCTTAGAAAGAAATTTTGACGTATCAAGAAGATAAAATAAAATCTCTCAAAAAGAAGAGTCTGGATCAGGATCAGTTTTTCAAGAGGTTTGAGGACAATCAAAAAGATCTCTAGAAGATAAAGTCTATACAGAGAATGATCATGCTGAATGAAAAGATGGATTAATGATTTTTCATGTCAATCTGATCTTTTACAGTATTTTTACCCAGTAAAAATTTTTCCTTTCATAATGAAAAATTTTCTATCCTGTAATTGGTTTGCCTTGTATATCATTAATCATTATGGTACATTTTTTTCATTCCCAGCATTACATTTTGAAAATCACAGATGGCGAGAAAAGAATGATAAAAATATTACTAAGTATAAAGAATAGAATTCCTTATGAAAGGGAGATATCATATATGGGGGAGTCTTCTATAAAATATTATCTTAAACAAGAAAAATACACTTCTATAAGAATGAAAAGAAAAATTATCCACAGGGATTTCAAAACATAGGGGGGAGTTAGTCGTATTCATCATGGTTTATTAGTAAATGTAGATAAGTATTTTTTTATAGTTAAAAAAACAATATCCTTTTTCCTTATTTTCATTTTAGAATGGTTTTTTGTGCTTTCAAAAAAGGGAAGATTATTGAGTAAATACTTTTTATTAATGACTTTTCCATTACACTATGTTTAGAAAATAACAAACACTATTTTATTATGTATAATTATCTTTCTCTAAAGAATAATTTTCTTATTGAAAATTTTATTTCTCTAAGAAACGTTTTATCGTTACCTTTTTTGATGCCTTATTCAATTTCATCTCAAATAGAGAAACATTATTACGATGTAAAAAATTTGGATTGTAATAAAATTTCTCAAAATCATATATATTTTTGGATATCGAGTTTTTCAGTATTTAGACTCCAAATTCTCTAAAATTCAGACTCTGAATTCAATGACATCCATACTACCAATTCTCTAAAATTCAGAATATGAATTCTATGATATATAGACTATGAATTCTATAAAATTCAGACTCTGAATTCATCATAATTCATAATACCATTTCATTATAATTACGACAATTAATTCCTCAGAATTATTTAAAATTAAGACTACAAATTCATCAGAATTCAAACTCTGAATTTATCAGAATTCAGACTCTGAAATCATTATAATTCAGACTATGAAATCTATTAAAACCATACTATAAATTCTCTAAAAAAGAATTTGAATACCCACGTTTCTAAACCGATTTTTTTTATATTTAGACTATGATTTATATCGTTCCTCATATTCTGTATATTATGTTTGGATTAAGATACCTCATTTTCCCAAAACCAGTATTAGTTACTATTATACGATGTCATACAATATGATTCGATCTAACTGTAGGTTTAATGACACATGTATGGGTCCCTTTTTGAATCATGAAAAAATATGATCATTGGAGGAGGGAGCCGACTATTGAAGTTTCATCTATAAACATGATATCATTTTAATTATCTCATAATTTATGAAATTGGTCAACGATCCTAGAGATTAAATGTTGTGAAGTAATTTATAGAGAGATAAAGACTGTAGTGCAATGTGAATTTCATGAAAATATTGTTCAATTATGAACATCTTATTCAGCTAGCTTTGTGCGACTCTAATTGTTGCAAATATAATTAGAGGGTTTCTGGGGATAATAGGACATAGGTTTTGACTACCTTAATGTTTAATAAATTTCAAGGACAGTAAGACAGAATCTGATATTATAATTTAGGGCTTACCCTAGTGTGGGTAAAATAGAATTTCCTGAAAGATAAATCAGGTGACTATTATCCAAGGTTTTTTGACACACTACTCTCTAGGTTAAAATATTTTCTACTTGTTTAAAAGTTTGTTTATTTATATTTTATATCTACTGTATTTTTTTAATGAAATAAATTATAACCTTTTTATACTTACTTTTAATTTTAATTACTCTTAAAAATAAGATTCTATAATCTCTATGGTAGAATCAACTCTTGTGGATTTTCATTTTCAGATCCATTTTTCCAAACTCCACGCAAGTATGTTTCATAGTTATAAACAATATGGGGTTGTAAAGTAAACTGGTTTAACATTGTTTGACATATATTTCATTAAAGTGAACAGTTGTTGTTTTTAAACCTACAATTCACCCATCATGAAATTGAGCATCTACATATATTATTTAGATCCAATAGGTTATCTGAATTATCCATCACGAAAAAAAGTACAAATTTCATATAAATTATAAAATCAAAATGATTAAACTCATCAAAATACTCCCACTGTATCACATCTCATACTTGATATGTTTATGTGAAAAATGAATCAAACGTGATAATGTTCCTTGATAATCATTATATTGAGTCCATTACTTCTTATCCACAAACATTAAACACTAAAAAAAGTTTTTACTCCTTCTTTAAAACCCATCACACTACCTCTAAATGAATCTAATGAAAATATAAAAAGACATATTTTTTTGTCCTCAAATATTGATATCATCATAATAGATTCCATTAAACCGAATATATAACAGTTCCCGAAACAAAATTCAGGGAAGCATTAGATTTGTACACAATATGGAAATAATCTATCATAACAATATTTCAGTAGTTTAAAGTTATTTCAAGCATGTTTATGTTTCACCATGCTCAAAAAATAAAAAACATATGTTAAAATATGATTCCAACACATTTATCTTGATTCCAAAACAATCATAAGTGTCTTTATCAACTATCAACTACGTCGTACAACATATGATGAGCTTCATCCGATTCCAAGATGCCACATTAATGATCATTTAGAAATGGAAATAGATACTATTCTATCATAATACCATCAATAATAAATAACATAATCTTTTTGAAATCCATGATAAATTGAATAAATCATGTTATAAATTAGATGTGTGTTTAATAAATAAGGAATCCAAACCAAAATTCTATCCAACATTGAGGGAATTTCCACTATTGGATCACCAAAAAAATACACTAGCCCTAAAGCTGTAAATTGTGTGTCAATGAACCAAAAATATGTATCTATTTTATTTTGCACTAATTTATATCTTGTAATGATTCCCATATATATTATCTACCATATTCAACCACTGAATAAACATTTAACATTCATTATGAAAATATAATTTATGGTCCAATACACATTTCTATTCTAGTGTATCTATAATATTTCAACCATCAGCTATTCATATAAAAATAACCATCCAACAAGAGTGTAATTTCACATGTAATTGGTTCAATTCTCCAAACAATATGTGTATCCTTATAATAACATAATATATATATAATCAGTCGTCCTAACCCACAACTAGATATCACTGAACAAAATGATTAATGTCATTTTATGTTATAATGGATTTTTAAAAACATGAATAGAACTATATAATAAAATATCTTTTATAAATATGAATACCAAATTCAATTATCCTTATTTAAAGGGATGATCACCCTCTACAATGAGAAATATTAGGGCAAATACTGAAATTGTAAACACATTTCTATCGAGTTTCTTCTAGAACTCACATTTCCCCATTATTCTCTAAGCATCCACCCATGCTCTAATACAAATATGTTCATACATATAGGGTACACAATTAAAATTTAGAGATATTTAATTATAAATAAAATGGATAAAGAACCTGTTTTCTTATTAAATTCCACTGCAATCCAAGCATATGTATAAAAAAATTTGTATCCCCAGAACTATAACACTATGTTATTTAATCTTTAGAGATGAAATACAACATAAAATTATATAAGTATGACTTCTAAAAGTTACACACACATACATGAAATTTTCATCAAAGAAAAATACCCCTATATAAATAACCTTGAATACCCCATTCCAAAAGAATATCGTTGGGTTACCTCCAAGTGGTGTGGGGCACCGATCTAATTGAAATCCGAGTTTATTCTTTATGTTCACATGTTCTTTATAATGACCACAAAAGATTAAATAATATAAAAATGTATAAGTAAAAATCCAATGATATTTCATAATGGCTTCTCATGTAGACTAATAATTTTGAGTCTAAATATCCCATGTGTTCAGAGAATATAGTTGGAACCTTAATTAACTGGATATAACGAAAGGCTTAACAGATGAGCCTTTTTTAATATTTAGATAATAGAAGATAATTATCTAACAAGAAACACTACATTTTCCATGAATACAAGGATCACATAATTTTCATCATCAGAATATTTTTCATCATTATCAACATCATCGTTCAATTTTATCATACAATATTATCACAAGACAATATATTATAGGTAGACATGAATAGGTTTTCTTCTGAAAGAGAAGATTAATAACTAATATGATCAATGAAATTATATTATTATGAAAATAAATGACAATTGTTCGCCATCATCAGTAAAATAATATATATGTATCATACATGTAATGGGAAACGTACATGTCGATAATGATGAATGTGATTACTATTATTGGTATTGAATGAGTCAGATATATGTCTATATATAATCCCAAAGCAAAAAATCCATGTGAATCCTAAGAATTGAAAAAATTGACAACCATACGATCTGAAACCCTGAACATCGATCCTTGGACTAGGTAACCTAGACATACCTTGGAAATTTAGTTTCCAATTCTCTAGAATTATATTTTTAAATAGTTCTGACATATTCCTATATCCCCCATCCACCATTTCCCTAAAATAGTTAAAAAAAGATTTAATGTTCACTAATTCCATATTGTAACTCCCTAACTTGAATCACCAGGTCTGAGCAAGAATGTAATATGACCTCAAGTATGTCATCCCGTATAGTAGAGGCTTAAATGTATAAATAAGTATATATATAATGTTATAGGGAGACTATGTCATATATTAGAGTATAAAATAATAATAAATAACCAATTATTTGTGAAATATAAAATCAAATTATAAAATATAAAAAAATTATAGTATATAACCACTATATTCGAATTATGAATGTATACATCCATTTGTTGAGTAGTCGTTCACCCAACAAGAGGATAAAAACCTCTATTGTACCTATTTTGTCTCCATGTTGGAAATATAATGACAAGTAGCTTGACTCTCCGCCTTAGAGATAGAGTTAATAAAAAGGATAAAATATCACTCTTGATGTAATATTACAATACATTCAAACCAGATGCCTAACACATCTATATAAGGGAATTTACACTAGGATCAATAGGCATGATCTTATATAGAAAAAAATATAGTAACCATCCAATTAAGGATGAAAATGAATGATCATGGAACCCTTCAATTCAAAAAGTATCATAATAAAAAAAATACACATGCATGAAAAATCAAATATAGATCAATTGGGCTACCCAAAAATTCCATTGGATTAAACAATAAGCATATGTATCATAGGTACACATATAAATCATCTGATAAAAAACCAACACACGTATACTAAAACACCCAAAAAGCAACACTATGTAAGTAAATACCAACATATATCTCATGGGATACACACAAAAAATTTAATGACATGAATATTGGAGGATAGGAAATTCGATAATGAAAATTTTCAATCTGGATAGTTTTAAATCTTGTTACTTTCTTAGTCTTATTCATATATCAAATTTATAAATTTCATTAATTAAATAATTATGAATTTAACTTTTTTCTTTAATTTAATTGATTATAAAAATAAATTAAAATATATATTGTTTCATTCATATCATAGATATTAACTATTTATCATTCTCTTAAGTTAGTGAACCTCATAAAATATGGAAATAAATCATACATATCATAATAGAGTCATGTATTCTAAACCAACTAACTAAAATAGAGAAAACACTATCAAAGGATAGTTCAACTTCTTTATTAATATTGTAATACTCCATTTTACACCATCTATCACTAAAATATATAATAAAAGGATACACTATATATCATTTCCTTTCCCCAAAAAAGATTAGGCTTCCATGGATGTCCCATAACACTCTTCTGAAGTAATTCTATCAAACTCCTCGATATTATAGCATTAATAAATGCCTTATTAAGAATAAATCAATTGGATCCATTAATAAAATTTCTACAATATCTGGAAATATGTTAAATCCTTTCATGAAACACACCTAGATTTATGAACATTGAAATCCATAAATCAATTCCATGTTTTAGTGGTCAATAAGAAAAAAATTGACCCAACCCATATAATAAAATTTCAAGGGATAATAAATTAACAATAATCAAATTAATAAATTTTTTCATCATCACATAAGATCAAATATCCATGATAATCTCAATCATCATTGTTACTAGACAATCCCATCAAGATTTGATAAAATCGTCATCGAATTCTCAATCCAGATTCTAATTAAAGAGAAATCAATGAACGAGTTCAACATACAGAAGAGGTATTGAATGACAAATGGATCGTTAAATGATAATAAGTTTCATAACATACCTAGTGATCATCCAAAAAGAATTTCACATAGATCTTCAACCATTTACAAATAAGTGGTTATAGTCAATGAAGAAAATTGGATTCAACACTAATTCCACCCTGATTTCCATATAGAGACAATATAGCTCATATTGATAACATAGAGGGAGGGTTGAATGGAATAATGGGAATTTTTTCATATTAATCGAGCCATGGAATGTTAAATCAATTCAGATCTAGTTACTAAAATTATATACCACCCATATCATAACATGGCCACGTCCACCCCACTTACCACTGAGTGAAAGATCATAGACTAGCCAACAATACCTACAGGGAAAATCGACTACTACCCATCCCACTGGATACCTATTGATTGAAACGTTATCCCGAGATTCTCTTGGCTTATTTTATTAAATTATTTATTTCTATCCACTCACTGAGCTTCCATTTAGTGATTTTAAAGGAGTTCTAATGGGTTACACCATACAATGAAACATTGTTCACTAAAAAATAAATCCACCTCCTTAAAAGAAAAAATTCCATAAATATTTAAATATCATTTAATGATAGACAACACTATACTAATTCAAATGAAATTTATCTTTTCTCATAAATTATATCACTATAGTTATGATTATTGAGTTTCACCATGGCCTTAGTCAAGGGAAAACAACAGTGACATTAACAACATTACAATCTAAATAATAGATTTCCATAAGGATAAATCATTTCTTTTATTCACATTTACATTATTTATAAATAAATTTATGAATTCAAATATATATATGTTTGTACATGTTAATTCAATTACAATGTAACAAAAAATTTATATAAAAATATAACATTACTAATATATGAAGGATTATTTTAGTTCAACATCGAGTGTAAACATATCCATAATTTTATAATACATTATTTACTAAAAAAATATATAATAAAATAATTTCATATATAATTCTAACAATTAAATGAATTTCATCCAAAATGTTTCATTAAATAGATAAAAAAAATTAGGGTGATTTTTTCTTTTCCCTAATTAACATTCGAAAATAACATCATGAAACATATAATTTCACAATATTAATTTTAAAAGGTAAGTAGTATTTTTCAACAAAACATTATCTCACTGATCCAAGAGCTTAACTAGTTCTTCTTCATAATATATAGCAGTTAATAGTTGCAAAATATTTTATTTTTTTACCGGTGATAGATTTGGAATATAATTCTATAAAAGAGATATGTGGAAAACATCATGTTCATAGGTGAGGTGTGAAGAAATTGTTTACTAATAATATATAGAACTAACATGACTGGGAGTCCCAATGAAACCAATGAACATAATGGTAGGCATCGAAACTATAAAATATTTTATAAATTAATTTCATGGATAAATGTAACGTAAAACATTATCACTAACTTCAATATATATATATATATATAATATTTGACTATATAAAAAAACTATTCTATTGAATTAGGGACTCATTGATTTGTTGATTAATAATTTGATCCTTCTCAATCATTTTTTAGAAATGATAAGGTATTCTTATCTTCATTTATCCATCTTCATCCAACACGTTAGACTCATTAAACTCATCCCATATATAAACATATAAGGAACCATTTGAATACTATAATGGAAACTATTATAATGTTTTAATTATACCTGGGTAAGGTATTGATCCAAAAATCATTGTAAATATAATGAATATGGCCATCTCATATACATCAGAGTTTCCATGGTACCTTCACACTAATAATATAGCTGAAGGTGTATGTTTTTAATAAAGATCACCACATTGTTCTACTAATATTGAAGACAATTCTATAATATCAATGTACAACATTGATATCTATAACATATAATGGAGAGTGGTGCTCAATTTTTTTAATAAGGAAATAATGACAATGAAAATAAAAAATATAAATTCTCACTATGTAATATAATCCAATTATAATGATATATTATATTAAAAGTAGTGTACACATGCCACCAACCAATAACCGTGATATATCTTTCATTACCATTCTAAAATGATTCTATATATCATAGTGGACATGGAATGTATATTTAATTTTAAATATCAATCAAGGGGTGGAAATATTATCTTTTTATATTGGAATATATATGTTCCTTATTTACATTTTCATTAATGTTATACTAACCATGAATCACCCATTTTACCCAAATTCTATATAATCATATAACATCACAATAATTGAAAATACATCAATCAATGAATATCGTGATATCAATTAATAATAATCTCAAATATAAGTAATAATACACACATTTGATGATAATAATATTCAATGACACAAGACATGTGGATTTAATATGTGTCGGTATGTGCTTATAATCTCTTATACGGAATATTACCATGTATAAATGTCATGATATGAGGCCTCATAAATATATAATATTTATTCACTTAATAGTTTATGTCATCTATGTACCATAAAAAGAAATAATTATACCTTATAGAATATATTTTTATGATATTTTTTGGGAACATAAATGTTTTCATCATTGTGGAGAATATCCATGACCTATTGATGAAAAGAATAATAAATGGATTTTATCACAATAAATCTGCACAGATGAATCATGAAAATGAGACAATAAATTAATTTTTAGTAAAAAATTGTAATATATAGTCTACTTAAAATAAAAAGTAATTTATTTATAAATCCCAAATATACATAAATTTATTTGGGATAAACTTTATGTTTATTCAATCGAAACCAACACCTATATTCATCTCCTCCAGTTATTTTGGTGTTTCAATGGCTTCTTGTCATTTAAACACCATTTAGATCAAAATTTAATAGAATAGATTATTTTATGTTGATCATAACATATCTCACATTTTTTATTGCGAATCATTCTCATCATAGTTTATATTTCTCTTATTCTTTTATAGATTCTTTTATACCTACACAATTCTATCATAGGGTAATTGTTTTGAAATTGATTTTTTATAAGTGTTATGATGGTGTATTTATAATGGTATCCACATAGTCATGTACTCACACATATTTCTTTGGTTATATTTATGAATATTCCTTTATTAATGACCGTGTTTCTTTCAATTATATTTATTCACATAATCATTATTTTCATAAAACTATATTTTATATGTTATTTTATTTATAATAATATCTTTTAAAAATTAAATGTCACTTATATTAATTTATTATTATTATTATTATTAAGAAAATTATAATTTTGTTTTTTAAATATTCAAAACTAATTTAATATTTATTATAGTTCATTATTTTTGTTATCTAATGATTTCCCACACATTCCTTATTGAAATATATTATAACCATTTATTCTGAAATCTATTAAGAAACCCAATTCACGGACATGGGATAAATGAGATAAAATTGAATTAGTAATGTTTTAATTCTATCTAGATTCATATATATATTGTTTTTTTATTTATGATGGGTAAAACTGGTATTATATTTCTCTCAAATTTGGTGATAAAAATCTATATCTATTGATATGACATGTATGGAATAGGGGAATGAACATAATATATTACATGACATTGTCATATATGTTTATGGGAATGTAGCAATATACTTTCCACTATGGGACTCTATCCACTATATGATGATGGTTTGTCTAGTGCCATTTATATAAAAAATAGTTCCTTATGATTATGCTTGTGTGACATTCCATTGCCATTTTTGTATCTTATGACACATTCCTATGTTAAATATTACATTAATTGAATTTTTATTCTATAATCCCTTATATTCTCTTTTAAATAAAATATTTTGAGATTAAATATTTATAATCTTTGTTTTATTGGGATTTTTACACTATTTTACATAATTTTTTTGGATTATGTTATTATACCTACTTGATCATCTTAATCTCTGTTATAATGTTATATTGATATCACTTATGCTCTGTTAATAATAATCATTATAAATAACCCTTTCGTTTTTTTTGTTTCTACTTGTAAGGAGTTATAGATTGGTATATTATATCAATAATGGATTTTAATTTTTGATAGATATTTATGAAACAAATTGGTATTTTTAAAAAAAATTGGTTATGTATTAATCATGAAAGACACTAAACCTATAGGTTTCTATTGTTAGATTTATGGGGATATGTAATGAATATTTTTAAAAATGATTCAATTTTTTGAATGATATATGTGGATCATCATTTATGGTATCAAATATTTCTTTTTGTTAATTTTGTGGATATATTACACTAAATATGATACAAAAACATAAAACAACCTTTTTCGAAACAAAGGCAATGAATGAAAACCCGAATATTTCATATGATGAAATAAAGGAGTACAAAATTATTATTACATTGAGAAAACAAAATGGATGGGTGAGGGAGAATAATTTTCATGGGGATTCTCATGAAAAAATTTCATGATATGATGATTAAAAAATTTATTCTGAATTCCCAAATGTAAATATGATGGAAAAAAGTATCCCTTGAGTTCATCATGGGAAAATGTATAACATATTTTAAAGTGCCTTTAAATTATATTATTTATGAGTAGTGAGTTACCAAAACATAAAATATATTTTTGATTCACATAAGTTTACATCGTGAAAATTTTAGTTTAATTGTTTATGATTCTTGTTGTGACAATGATCAATGATAGACTCACATTAATAATAAAAAATTGGAATAATAAAACAAATCGATAAAGTGAGATTAATTTAATAATTTAATTTTCATTATATATATTTTTAATCTCATTTCATAAAATTATAATTTAAATTATTGATATAAAACAAAATGCATAATGATCTATTATTACCTCCGAATAATACATTATGTTGATTAGAAGGAATTATTTTAATTTTATTAATAACCTCAAATGAAGAAAGATAGTTTTCAATATTAATTTATATGAAAATCTTCAAAATCTATTTGATATATGGTTCTTTTGTATCTATATTCAATTATTTGGATATTCACTAAAGGTAGAAAATGAAAATGGTATCTCACTCTATTCTCATGATTTTGCGTAGAATAATAGAAAAAATGAATTTGGAGAAAAATAAATCATAAATCCTAGTGAGGATAGAAAATCAATCATTATACATTAAAAAAATACTTTAAGTATCAATGAATTAATTTCCTCAGGACAATAATGAAATAATTATAATTTAAAATAGATGGACTTTAGGAGCATTAATTTTTATATGATATGATTGAGCAAACCATTGAATTGGATGAGAAGCGAGATTAAATTAATTAACAAAAATACATTAATTTTATAATTATTGGGAGTATGTCTTTGACCTCAACCAATTTAGTAATCCATTTTTTAAATCTTGAAATAGAAATAAACAATTGATAAATAAAAGGTAGAGTGAGAAATGCTATGACTTCCCAATTTCCATGGTTGGCCGTGAAAAAAATTGAATCATGATACACTAAAAATCCACTAAAGAACTAAAATTATAATTTTATATTGTGTTATAAACACTCTTTTAAAAAAGTAATGTTTTCTAATCACACGAATTCATATCCTGAATGGATATTTATTGAATTATTATTAAAATCTTATAGTGGTTTGATGATTTCATCCCATGTCTATATAGTTTACATGATAGATTTTTGTTGGAATTTTATCCCCATATAACATATTATTCTCACGTTAGTTGAATTAGAAGTTATTTTGGGAATGAAATTGATATATATATATATATATATATATATATATCGAAAACATATATATAAAACAAGGAAATCACATTTATTATCCCGAATCAATCTATGATTATCTATTAGTGTATTAGTTACTATGATATTTATTGGGAACATCTACCCTTATATTGGTCTTAATACCAAATCATTGGGGTCATGTTTTACAAATGATTATGGAGAATACCATTATTGATGATATTAAAATTTTGAATGAATATATTTATATTACCAAAAATATTTTTCTCCAATTATTTATTATCATGCATTTGATTGTTCAATAATATCTTGAGTTCTTTTTGTATTCTATTTCAAAAGCATATCCAATACATGACACAAAACCTAAACTAACCGTTAAATATTATTATTCATATATGAAATATATAAACAAACAATAAAATTTGAATTTATTTTGATTAATAACAGAATAAGGATATATATAACATGATAATACATAATAAAAATAGAATGATTAATTATTAGGAAATATATTATAATTTTTTGTAATATTGTTTTATCCTTGAGGAAAATGTTTATTTACTAAATTAATATTATTTATATATGTTTTAAAATAATATATATAATTTCTTCAAATTTTGAAAAACATGATGAAGAAATTATCAATATTTTTTAAATTAGTATATTAATATTTAGATACGGTGAATATTTGGGGTTTTCTAAAATTTTTGGTTTTTCATTGAATAGTGAAAAATACAACTTCCTAATGAAAACAGTATTTTTGTTCCATGAATTTAAAAATTAAATTTTCTTTTTAAAATGGTATCAAGGAATAATTAATAAAACTGTATAATTTTTAATAAAATTAATATCATTAAATTTTTTTACCTCGAATTGATGTAAAAGTAGTTGTAAACTTAGAAGGAATTTTTTCAGAATAATTATGTGTTATTGTGTATTGTTTTTTAATATTAATTTAATTTATAGAAAATATTGAAATTTAATACAGAAAAATGGATTCCATAATTGGAAACAATGACTCCAAATAAAAGTAAATAGCTCATTTTTTTATTTCTAGTAATTATTGATATTAACCATAACAAATAATTGTCACCATAGTAAGAGTAAATATGTTGTTTAATGAAAAAAATATTGTCATAAAGAATAAAAAATAATTCCAAAAAAAAATAAATAATTTCATTGGATTATTTTATATCATCTTTAATTATAAAAATTATTAAATATTCCTATTTTCACACAAAAGAATGAATTTGACCTTTATACCTCTTATATAGGAGATAATGACAAAAATGATAATTTTATTATATTAGTGTGAGTAATATTATGTGAAATGGATAAATACACCTTCTGATAAGAAATAAATTATAATTTGAAATATATATTTTTTATATTTATCATGGTAATTTGTATAAAATTTTTAGTGATGAAATAATTACCTAAAAATCCTGACCAAAGATAAAAAATTTATTATATTAATGAAAAAAAAATTTGAATTTTAAATTTCTTACAGATATATTATTTGAAATAGTTATTTATTGACATGATTTTTTAGTAAAATATTAAATTTTATATATTTTTGGAGGATTATATTTGAATTCAAATTTATTCTTGTCGAATTCAATGTCATATTTAATTAATATTATGAAACCTGACCAAAATACTATTTTAGAAATAAGAATAATATCTAAAAGTTTTTCAAATTCATATAAATAATATTTCTATGAAAATTATTATAATATGGTTAAAAAATGTTTTTTTGTCTATTTATGTGACTTTTTTCATTTTTTATAATATTCATGTCCATTAAACTGTAAAATACATTAATATTATGATAATTATCAAAAGAGTTAATAGTGGGTCAAAACATAATAATAATATTGAAAATGTAACAAAACATAGACCAAATATTTTTTTATCAGAGTATTTATATTCATCCTCATATTATATTTTAAATATATTTATTGTGATCCATTTGGAATCATGAATATTAAGTTATTACTTTATGGAATTCCTATATTGCACCTCCACTCACATAAAAAAGGATACCCCATATTTCAATTATTAATAGAACATTGGGACTTATATACCAATATAAAATTACCCAATTCTCCATTAAATATCGTTAATTTATATTTTGAGGTTTTTGGATTTTTAGAAAACCAACCATATATCCCTAATGTTAGTATCATAAATAGATATTTCATAAAAGAGGTATGCATCCTTACTAGGCAATTCAGATTTCATTATTATTCTACTTCCACATAATGATGTTAAACATAATAATAAATAATACAATTATCATTAATATATTGTGATGTTTTATGATGATGGTAAAACTATATAATATATATTTTCCATCATATAATAAGTGGAATCATCGAATGTGCTTATATACGACCTACCATCTGTGCATAGCATTGTAAATCGTTTTTCATTCCCCATTACATTGACGATTATAAATATGCATTTAATTAATATATGATATATATATATATGAAATTAATATTCTTATATAAATTTAATATAATATATTCCTTATTATCCTACAATTCATTAGAAAATAATAATGACACTCGTTAATACTCATGGACTAACACATCTATGAAGTGATGTGATCTGTTTTTAATTTTAAAAATACACAGATTTTAATAATGATATATTTTATGTATATATATAATATATTAATATCAGGATAAAAATTATGGATAATGTGAAACCATAATAATTGAATGAGGATTGAATTTTCATTGATAAAATGTGATGGAGAAAATAAAGTAGTTTAAAAACAATAATAATCATGAATGATTGTAAACAATTTGGTGACAAAATGTTAGAATAGGAATATGAATTATATTATAAATTTTAAAATCATTTTTTAATAAATTAATATTATTATTAATTACATTATAAATTTATTATATTATATTTAAATAGGAGGAAACATGAGTAATGTTATTTAGTCAGAATTTCGATTCGATTGGGAATAATTTTTTCTTTTGGACCAATTTTCAATTATGTGGTGTGTATACATCCATTTTGTGGTATTTAACATTAATAATAATTTATTCATGGGGATAAATGATTCGATTCAATAAAACAATCATGATAATTATTCAAAGTGTAGTTGGTTTATTCCACCCTTTGATTTTGTATATATTCTTTCTAAGACAATATTTTTTCAAAATTATTTTAAACAATATAATCTTTTACTCAAAGATTTTATTTTTTACTTTTGTGGATATAATTTAGTTTTAACCTGGTTTAAAGGTATTACCTCTATTTTTTTGATATAATCATTTTTAACAATTTTCAAAAGGCATATCGAATGATTCTATTTAATTTATACAATGTAAGATGGATTTCACACTACTATTATTTATATAAACCATTAATATTATTCTAAATGTTATGAATGGGTTTACAATTAAAACTCTCTAATAAAAACATATTTTAAAATTTTAAATATCTTAATATTATTTTTATAATAAATGATTCTATATCAAATTTTACATTTTAGATAGTCAGCTAAAATATAATGATTAATCTGATGGATATTAACTTCTTCATGTAACATTAAGCTTATCATGATTTTGGAACATTAAAAATATATTAAATATTCATATTATTCTGTTAATTGATATTATTATTGAGAAAACTATATACAATTTCATCATATGGTGTTTAATTTTAAATTTGTTTATTTTTCAATGAAATTGATGATAATACATATTTTCATTGTGATAAATAGTTTTATAATGGAGAATAGTTTTAATGAATCAAGTTGTATAATGTAAAACAAAAGGAATAATTTTAAAAGGGAGTGACATGTGAGTATTATAACTATATATCAACATGAAACATTGATAGGTATCATGAGAGAAATTAGTTGGCGAAAAGAAATGGATTTATACATATAGTTTCAAATAATTTTCACATTAGGTCTTCATGTTAGAGATTAAATGATGTCTGAATAAATTGAGTCCAATATTATGAGTTTCTTTCACTAATAATTTAGTTATTATTATGCATGATATTTTCTTATTAATATTATTCACATTTTCAATTTTGACCTTTTTATTGATTACATGGATATCTTTTTCTTGTAATTTACCATTCCATATTGATTATAGATTATTTACTCAATGTATTATCCATTTATATATCCAATACTTCCCATTTTAGGTCACCATTATTTTTTTTATTATACATACCATATAAAAAATAAATATTTTAATGTGTTTCATGGATTAATGTCATTTTAATTAATATTTTGGGTTTTGTATTTTCAATAAAATAAGGGAATCGTGTATTAATTTTTTTCATGGATACTAAACTAATAAATCCATGGTGATGTGTTCCCTTTTATATATACCAATTTAATAATGTTGAAACCAAGGTTGGGATACTAGAGTGGAAGTATTTATAATTAGAATCTGGGTAATATTAAGAGAAAACATGGGAACTTGAATTCAAATTAACATATGTTTCATGATAATTTAGATATTACCTTATTATATTACATAAAATTTTATAGGTATCTATTATATTATAGATCAATATTATGGGTTATTATGACATAATTCTGTGTGTTCCCTTATTTATAGATGGATACAAGGAGAATAAAGTGAATCAAAACCCATGTTTCATTGAGGGATTATCCTATTGGGAAAGAGAATGTTATTGGCATTAGAGACTTGTGGATAATAGCCATAATTGATCGGTTGAACCATTTTATGACTAAAAACCATGGAAATGATATTTCTAACAATATGATATAGGCTTAAATAATTTAATATGATATATGCTTCAATCATTTAGAAAAACTACTAATGAAGTTTTAGGTAATAAATAGATCGCGTCTTTGGAAATGATATTCCTCACATTATGAAGAAATGAAAAGAAAAAGGTTATAATAGTTATATATTATTTTATAAGTGAAGATAATCGATGGTAGTTTTTGATCACAAATAATATTGCGGAAGAATTAATTGAAAATTTATAGTGGGAAACTTTTAAAATAATATTTTTTGATAAAAATATTTATTGTAACAAATGAATTATAGTGAATAGATATTTAATCCTCTTAATGAAATGAATGTGTTTTGAAGTACAAGGATACACTAAAATGATCTGAGAGTCATTCTGGGGATTATATATTTTATATATAGAGCATGATTAATCATATTTTAAATCCCATAACTGAAATATTAAAAAGCCATTAATTTTTTAATATTTTTCATAATAAGATAAAATGTTATTATATTCCAATGGATGGATAATTAATTGTGGAGATCATATTTAATTTGGGAAAATATAATGAAGAAAAGGTTGGATGAGAATCATAAAAATGTAAAATAATCATCAATTAATAGGGAAATTAACAAAACGTCTACCATTTGAAATTTGTTTAATGAAACATCCTACAAATTGATTAAAGGTCATGGTAGATTGTACATGTGTAGTGGTAAGGGTCATATGGATGATGAAATCAAAATGATGAACAAAATATATGAATTCTTTTTTTTTAATAATATCCAAATGGTGAATTAATATAACTAATGCATCAAGAATTATTGAAATATAACATAGAAGAGGATGAGGGTTGAAGGCCAATCTTATGTTATCAGTATAACTAAGGTAAAGGACCATTTGAAGTAGTGTGACACACATTAGTCACAACTTCAAATTCATCCAAATAACTATTTAATTTTATGTATTTTCTTTTTTTATAACATCACTTTTTCCAATAAATTTTTTATCTTCCTCGAATCTTATAAAGGAGTTATATGTCAAAACTCATTCTAGAATTATCATCGTAACAAGGATGATTCATTTAGATCCTACTATTAACCTTAAATGTGCAGTATGTGTATAATTGATTTCAATACCAATAGATTACTTTTTATCATAATTCTTATGTATATTCATTATAAATATAATGTATTAATTTATTGAAAAGTGGAAAAAAAAGCTTATCAATGAAAGGGATATTGAAATCATCATCTTTATATCGGGACATATTTATCCTATTCATTTCTTAATCAACCACCAATAATTATTCTGAATTATATGGATGAAAAATTTAATATTAGATATTAGTATTTACCTATTTTAGAAGAATACATTAATTTATTTCACGATGTAATATCTGGACATTCACTGGAGTGTGATGTTTATTTTTTCATTGATTTAATACCTCATGAATGAACTATATCTCCTATTTTAAATTGAATTGATAGAGTGATATTAGTGTAATTGAAGAAATAAATAATTTATTTGTGTGAAAATGGATTTATATGATGTATTTTTCACTTTAGGGGCTACTTTTACGTTCCTTAAGAAGAAATATGGATTTATGAGGGTGTACATTGATTATAGTGAAATTCAATTTATTATGATAATGAATATGTATATATTTCCTTTCATGGATGAGTTATTCTATTAACTTTTTTAACCTAAATATTTTTCATATATTTAACTTCAATTAGGGTTTCATCATTTATGAGTAGAAAAGGTACATATTTTGAATAACTATTTTCGAATAAGTTATTTATAATATGAGTTTACATTAATTCAATATTTTATTGACTAATGCTCCCAATATTTTTATTTATATAATTGAAATCATATTCAGGGAATTTTATTATATTTTAAGGTATATATTGATGATATCTTGATATATTATAAACTTTTTTAGAATAGTGAAAATCACCTACAAATCATTAATGAGACACATATATGAAAATATTTATTGATTTCATTACTAAATCATAAAATATACACATTACTACAGAAAATAAACATCATTAATTTACAGGACCTACTGGTTCGCCTCTTCAATTTTATTCAATTATGAACCATTTATTCATCATTATTATGTTATTTTTTTCAATAGTATTTTGACCCTGAGCATCATTCTAGAAATTTGTATCACCCTAAATCAAATAAATATACCTAACAGACTATTAAAATATTATATTAAATGTTAAAATTTTTCTTACATGACTTTTATGTAATTTTGGACAAATTTTTACTCTTGGAAGAGAATTAAAATAATAATATTTTCTATTTAAATATTCTTCTCTGTCCATATAAAGAATTATATAAAAATATATATAATACACAAACTTACTTGGAAAATGTTGTTGAAATAAAACATATCAAATTTTATTTCAATGAGGATAACGATAATATTAAATGTTATTCGTACTAATATTAATGAATCTCATAAAAAGAATCGGAGGTGTGCCAAATGCTGAATGATTTGGAATATTTTGTATGAGATCTAATTTTCATAAATTTACCTCCATGGAAGTGTTTTATAAGATTTAGTATCAATGAAAAATATATCCTATGGTATAACATTGTTCTTCAAATTTTGGAATGTATTTTATATGTCAATTATCGATTGTCAATGCCACCAAACCTCTCGAAATTGAATGATGTATTCCATATTTCTTTATTAATGATGTATAATCTATACCCAAAACATGTGGAGTCTTCTAAATTTATATAATTGGATGATTATACATCATACTATCACTATTCAATTATGATTATTAAATGTAGATTAAAGTTTTACGAAATAAGATGATTCAACTAGTGAAGGCACTTTTGTGAAATCATTAAATTTGGGAAGAAACATTAGAACCATGGAATGTTGTGATGAAAACCCATCATAATATTTTTATAATGTAATATTTATATTAATAAAGTTGATGCTATTATTTTATTAGGTGGGAATTTAATTAAATGTGTTTTTAAAAGAACACTACCATCGATAGTTTATACAACACGAAACACCGAACCTAAAATAAAAATGATATATTATTATTTAAATGTTATCGTAATAACCATATAGTTGAGTTAGAATGTAATAAGAGGAATGAAAAAATTATAAAATATATATTAATGATATACCAAATATAAATATATTTATCAATTTCTGGAAATATACGCTCAATTTATGTGTAATTTCAATGTTTTTAAAAATTTCATTCCCTAAAAAATTATTTTTATTGCATTCTACAAAAAAATAATATAATTAATATTTAAAATTTTAGAAAATATATTTGACAAAATGAATTTTATTTTAGAAGTTATCAAAATAAAATTACCATACTGAGAATTATTGGTATTTTTCTAAATTTTTTTATTTTTTGATGTGTAATGAAATTTATTTTTTTTTTGAAAAAATAAATTGTTATTTATAAAATTTACTAATTAATATTTTAAAATAGTTTTAATAAAAAAAAATCAATAATATTATTAAAAACCAATTATGTTGTTTGGAAAAAAATTTACAATTTAATTTGGTATGAAAAAAAATATATATTAAAAGTAATTTTTGTGAATAACTTCCTTGCATTGCATTTTCTTTTTTAATCAATAAATTATTTCTCCAAATTATAAAAAATAAACCGTGAAGACTATTTTAGAATAGACATAAATGCAATATAATACATATGTTAATATGAAGACTATTTTAGAATAGACATAAATGAAACTTATGTTAAGTTATAAATAGTTATTTGAATGATAAATGATTTTTATCAATTTAATTTATTTCTAAATTTTAGTTAAAATATAATTACCCTATATTCTAGCGCAATGCTAGCATGTCATTTATTTAATTATTAGAATTTTAAATAAATTATAATAAAAATAGTATATGTAAATTAATTTTTAAAGAATTATTGTAATCCATGAATTTTTTATATTATTAACAGAAGTTAGAGATTTACTGAATTATTTAAGTAAAATTAATCCTTTTATTGATGTTTTTATTGAAAAAATTAACTATTACTGTAAAAATGACATTAATGACATTTTGAAATAAATAATATATTATTATACAACTCATAATTCATAATAATATTATATTTTATGAAATTCATGTGATATGACTGATAATTTTATCCATGGTCCATCTATGGAGATTTTTTATTTTTATTGTAACAATAATATCCCATAATGAGTAGAAATTATTAATACTAGTGTCTTATAAATCAGAGTTGTTAGTGTATTAAAAATATATAATATGAGTTAAAATATAGCCAAAAATTGTTAACATTATATTAGATGAACAGATTTCACCTCAAAATTATCTTATCGTCTAATTATATCAATTAAAATCTATCTATAAATAAATAATTAATTATAAAAATTATCTATATAATATGAAATTTCTAGGATTCCCTTCCCCTATCATATAAATAGACACCCCTTCTCTAAATAATTTGAAACACATTAAGCCTTGTAGACAGACCAGCCCTGCACCCATTGGCTTATAATAGTCCATATAAATGTTCTTTATGGGATTTTATCTCTATTTGACAAACACTTGGTCCCTTAATATAAGATAATAATAAGATCTTTCATAATATAATTAATTGTATTTACCAACTCTCTAATGTTTGATTCTACTTATACATTCTAATAAATCGTTATACCCATCAAAACATAATTACAATTGTATCAGAAATATGATGATATTTTGTTATTATTATGGGAAAATAGTTTTCAATCTACTTCTTATTCTAAAAAAATATAAAACATCCCTCGTGAATACATACAACATATCATCTCTACATTGTTGTGAAACTTGTTTTTAATAACCACATTACATTTTTGGTAATAATGTTTTAAATAATGATTATGTATGATATTTATTAGATAAATATTATTTTATAAATTTAATATTATAATTAACTTTTAACCATCAAATCCATTTGAAAAGATTAATTTCTGTCGTGCATACTTGTGGACAACCACCTCCACTAAACGATGTGATCCATTTTTTATTTCTAAATTACTATAAAGGTAATAAAGAGTGAATTAGTGGGTATATATGATATTTATAGAAGATATTTTTTATGGAAAACATGGAACAATTATCAAGGTACATTTTCGAGAACTTCGGTCATAAAACATGCATGAGAAAAAAAGTAGTAAACACCCAAAATGATTATAATAATGAAATATTATTGTACAATTATTGATATGATGTCATAAGAGGATAATATATGTTATTCTAAATATTTATATTAAAATATTATAAATAAATAATATTCCAAAAAATATTATTTCAAACATAAAATCACCCTTAACTAAGATGAAATGTAATGTAAGGGATTTCATCTCAATTTTTATTAAATTGCTACTTATTGGGTATTATGAACCAATTTACATTATTGTGGTGTACATACTAGAATAATTGGGTATTTCAAAATATATAAATTTATACATGATTATTATTTATTCAATTTATGCCACTGATTCTATAGGTATGTATAAAATAAATAAAGATCTTATTCTTCTTTTTCGTCATGTTTTTTTCCTTCCATCTATATATGTATTAATAATTATTTTACTAAAGTAAAACATAATAATAAAATTATTTACATATGTAATTTAATATAATTATTGATTGTAAATATTATTTTATATAATATTTCAAAATTATGTTTAAATGTTAATTTTCATCATATATTATAATATTTTAAAAGAGGTTTTTTTAATGTGCATATAATTAGAAGACATTCTAGTCACTATATCCGTTTATTCCATTTAGCTTGTTTTAAATGTATTGAATTATTTAACAAATAAAATGAGTTCTGAAAAAGATTTTTTTATTTTTTTATTTTCAATTTATTATTATATTTTTTTGTAATCAATGTTACTACAAAATCTAATTTTTATTAGTCACCTCTAAACTCTTGACTAAAAACACTGATATTAGCATTATCTTAATAAATTAACTTTATTGTTTTCATTGGACCTTCACATCCCTTTTAATATATGTATTTCTTATATCATTCATATCATTATTTCATGAATAGTATAAAATCATTAAATAAGGTTCTTTTAATTCTCCTGTTTTTTGATTGAATGGGGAATTAATAATAATATAAATCTATTACTCCATTTTGAAATTTTTCAACAAGTAATATTATTTTTGAATTTTAGTGGACAATTCAATATATAATGAATGAAATATAAATTTAGTAAATTTTGGGGCAAGAAATTATATATAATCTTGGTGAATTATTAGGTATTGTGGAAAAAATTAGTTCCAAAAATTGAATTGGTTTTCACGTATAGTTTGAAAATTTCATTGTTTAAGTTATAGATAGTAAAGATATCATTATGTCTCAAGTCATCATTTCCAATAGTAAAAATTTATTTGATTTAGAATTCTACAATTATTAACCCAATGATTCCTCTGTTTATTTTTTCAAATGATTCATTTCATTCTCATGTTAGTTGTATAAAAGAATTGTTTCTAGTTATTTGACATTCCATAATTATTATTCCTTTTTTAATCCTTGAGTATTTTAGTATATATAATCATACTGATCATTTCATCACCAAATTAATTTTTTCCTTACCATGGATATAAAGAATAATCATTTGAATGAGTTTCAATGATACATAACATTTTATAAATTTATATTTATAATTTATTTAAAAGTTTATAAGTAATTCATGTATGTATTTGGTCTCAAAAACTGAAAAACCAATCAACACTTAGGGATGTGATATTTTGTTTTTATATCAATGTAATAAACTAGAGACCAAATTTGGGTAAATTGAGTATGGGTTTTTACATTTTCCATTTAACTTCTACATGTTAATATAAATATGTAAATATAAAAAAATAGCAACAATTAAATTATATTAAATGAACTATAAAATCCAAAAGAATTTAGATAAGGGTTATATATTAAAAAATATATTATTATGGGGTGAATCTGTCCAATTGTATTATAAGAATGATGGATAAATTTTTCACTTCATTTACTATTATGAACATAAATATATCATAAACAAGAATAAGTATTCCATATCCTCTATTGATGTATTCTTTAACCAATAACAGGTTAATCAATTCTCCCAAATATTTACAATCCATTTAGATATCATAAACAACGGTTGAAAATTTATAATATGTACAAGAAATCCATACATATAATAAATAAGAACTATTATATCTTATTTATAACATTCATAATTAGAAATTGTAGATTAATATTTATAAATATGATAAATAGTGTCTTTTAAAATAACATTGAAAAATATATGGTATAAATTATAAATGAAATTTTCAAATATTCAATGCTAATGTATGTGAATGTAGTTCATTTTTGGATTATGCTAAATACCATTAGAAATTAGGGATATTGTGAATAATTTATAAGGTGTGAATGATTTCCATTGGAAGTATCATTATTCGGTACTGTAATCATAAGATATGGTATATATTTGGATCCATAAAAAAGGAGGTTTTTGGAAAATGTATCATCATAAAAACTGTAAAAAAATATCTTATGGATTCTTTTATTTAATAGACAATATCGATTATTTATAAAAAAAATTCTTGGCGATCCCGTGCAATTGTAGTTTTAACAAAGTAGGGTTTCAAGTTCCTTTAGATAGATGATAAATAATTTCTTTAAGTACATTGAGGTATTTTTATTCCATGAATCTATACTCACACTACACTATAGTAAAGAAGTGTTTTTGATATAACATGATCTGAAAAAAGGTGTTGTGATGTGTCCACATGAAATGTGTCATGGTGGTATCTTATTCCCCATATTATTTAATAATTTATAAAAAAAATATACCTGATACATGATATGGACCTAAAAGAGGTGATATTTGATTAAAAATATAGAGGAATTATCATTGTAGTAAATATTTTTTACTATACACAGATTGTAACACCTCTTGGTTTTTATGTAATATTTTATTTTCAAATTAATTTATCAATTTGATATTTTTCATTTAACGTGACACTAGAAATAGTTATATATATATATATACTAAGTCAAACATTTATCCTAAATGTGACCCAAAAAGGTAGAACTAAATGAAACACCGAATTGGTGTATGTTACATGGAACCAACTCAGTGTCTGATATATGGAACATCGAATCGATGTATGTTACTTGGAAAAATGACTTCGTGTATGTTCAACATAACACCTACAAGTCCTAAACTACATGCAACACTGATGTTTCGATGAAACATTATTTTTATATTAAAATTCATTATATTAGATAATTATATCCAAAAAAATTAAATATAGTAATATTTATAGTAATAATTAAATTTCAAATATATTTATAAAATAATTATACAAATAAAAAATATTGATAAAAATATATATAATATTTGGTAAAGTCATTATATGATTAAAGATACCATGAACTCTACTTCATAACCTTCTAAATAAAAATAATGAAATAAATTTAAGATAAATTTTTTTATATAATTTGCCAAGATAAACATAATTTTGGAATTTTTAATTATGAAATTAGTTTAGGGTGAATTTTTGAGATTTTTTTGAGAAAACTCATTTTTTGATGAAAATGAAAAATATTTCTTTTGGGTTTCAAAGTAAAACTTCATTTCAATAATGATTAATGTTAAATAATATTTTAAATTTTCTTTAAGGTTAAATTATATATGTTATACATCATTTAATACAATTTAGTTAATTTGAAACAGTTTAAATTTTAAATTGAACATAAAAACTTTCTAATCTTTTGAACTTCTTTCTACTTTAATGACTCGTAAATTCGTACTGTCTGTGGGATTAACCTTAATTTATTTTTTACATTTCTATCATTTAAATATCAAAAAAATAAAAAATGTAACCAGTATAATATTTATATTATATTAATACCAACTTAATATTTTTTTCAAAAAATATTATTAAAATTGATTAAAATTAATCACAGTGTTTAAAATTAGTAACACTATTTTAGGTCAAATTATGCATAATTAGGGACTAAAACATAATATTAGGATTGTAAATGACATTGAAACGTATAAAAACCTCATTTTATATAAATTTTGTTTCCATAAGCATTCTGTTATATATTTATGTCTGTTTTTATGAATTTGTTTATGTGAGAAAATGTGCATATTGAACTTGTTTTCAAAATTCCATGTTAGTCCTTTTGCTTCATAAAATATTGACACAAAATCTACAACATCATCAGACATCGAAAACAACTTATTATTAGCCATTATGCACCCAATACAGTTCACATCTTCAATACCATACTACTAGAAAACTTACCTTGGGTAGAAGGGAGTCTAAGGAATCTTTTTGGCACAAACCTAAAGGTGTTACCAGATTTAGAGGTATCATATTCTCTCAAGTAATTTATTTTATTTTCTGTCTCCAACCACTCCATTTATATTTTTTACATGATTATATAAAAAACGTATCCTTAATATACTAGAATGTAGTTATGTAAATCAATAAACCTACACAAACAGACACCTCCATCTAATTAGTAATGAACATATTGATTCTTTTTTTACGAACTACTACCTCACGAAATGTTGATTGATAATTTTTACATTACCTCCTTTAATGGTGGAAATTATGATGTGAACTCTATTAATATATTTTATTTAGTATATTTATAACATCTGTATGCTTTCCATCTTATGTAAATATGATAATTTCGTTTGAGTATGTGTGGATTACCACCCCGTCAATGAAAAATGATTTGTTCACACAATACATGGATTTTATTAATGTATGTTTTAGTGAATATATATGATATATATGATATCATAAGAATAATTTAATAATTATATATATTTACAAATATGTAATATTTTAACACACATATAATGTATATAAATTATATTAATATAATATTTTACAATAAAAAATCAGGATTTAAGTATAAGGACCAATGATATTACAAGCTAAGGTCCACGTGAAGAATAATGCAAATATTACCGAAAGTTAAACCTTAAAATATGATGGTTAAAAAGCGGGTAATATAAGGGAATAATAAAACCATATATGGTTTTATATAGAATAAAATGGTTCTATAAATTATTCATAATAAATTTATATTTATAATAAAGTTGGTTTTTTGAGTATGATGAGAGTCTACAAACAATGTAAAGGGATTTCAACTCACTTTTTATCTTTTTGAGATACATCCTTTGTTTTTGACACTCTTACCAATTTTTTTGTGTTTTTACTACCATTTATTCCATTATATTTGTATTATATTAAAACTTATGGTTATTTAAATATTCATTTTATGATCATTTTTTAATGGTGTTTATGTTTGAAAAGTTACTAAATCTGTAAAATTGGTTTGTCTTAATTTCCCTTCTTTGAGACTCATGATTTTTTATGCACCAAAATTCATTTTTTGAGATATATATACAACCATTATACATATTATATCATGAAAATTATTCTTTCCATGATACATTTATATTACATTCCATTCCATTTTTTTTAAAAAAAGTTATGACCCCTTGTTACCATGTTATAAGAGGGTATTGTGACAATGTCTTCATTTTTTAGGACTGTTTATCTATATGATTCCTTTGATAAATTATTTTGATCAATATCCAAAAAACATTCACTATATTTATTTTCCTCTGTTTATTCATGATATTTTAATTTATCAATATTATATTTATACTCGTTTGTATGTAAGATAGTTTGGAAGTTTTTTTATGAAATTCCAATTTTAACTCATCTTTGATTAGAAATCTATGTTTTCGAAGAAGGATTAAAGAAATATTATACAATTCAAGTGATGTTTAAAATATATATTTTTACCCATTTCTATCATTTACCAATTTTTTAAATATAATATTCTTATATCTATTTCAAGGAGGTACATTTCTAAAAATTTTACCATGACAAAAAATATTCATTTTAACTGATATAACATGTAGACATTAATCCATCGTCCATCGGTTAAATCATTTTTAGGTATAAATATTTTTTGTAAGAATTGTTTTAAAATTGATTTTAAAGGGAAATGGTGACCAAAATATTATATAGACATTTTTATATTTTTTCATTTTATTTTCAAGGAAATGTTTTTCAAAATGTTTTCAAGCATTAATTATAATATTTCAATGTGTTTTCAAAGGAAAATGTTTTTAAAATTACATGAACTTATTTTTTATGTTTTCAAGGAAATGGTTTTGAAAATTATTTAAATTAACATTTATAATTTTTCAGGGTATTTTTATAAGAAAATGGTTAAAAATGATATAATGTATTAAAAATCTTCTTCAACCAATAAATGATGTTATTTTACTTAAGAAATTTTTTTTAATGATATTTGAAAATAATTTTCCTTCTATGATGAGATCTGTTGAAGAGACTCATTAAATTCTGGTTAATGATCTAAATGATCTAATCATATTCTTTCTTTGAATGTTTTATACTTTATCAAATGGTGTCTATGAAATCCTTTTAAACTCAATATGTTATAGTTTTATGAAATCAATTTCCCATGGGTTGAATGAATTTGAATCGCGCGTATTTTCAAGTGTTATAGTTTAATGAAGTTATTTTGAACCCAAAAAATCCACAATAGGTTATGGTGTGATAAAATTATTCCCATTTGTTTTCAGGGGTTATTTTTTTTAATTAATCCCATCAATTTTTATTGTCCATGATATTATATAAGTTTTATTTTCCTAAGGAAAAAATATGCATGATTTTTTAACTTTATTTGTGGGACCAATATATCCTTCCAATACATTAGGCATTGATATGTTTTATACGAGATGAAATGTTACACGAGTTGTGACCCAATCCCGAAAACTATAAAGCACATTGGTTGTAGAAAAATCTTAAAATAAAAAGGGTACATGGGTTATATCCCATGATCAAAAATAAGAAGGTACATGGGCTGTAGAATAAACCAAAAAAATAGGGCACATTTGTTATATCCAAATCCCAAAAATAATATGATACACGGGTTATAGCCCAAACCTAAAAGAATATTATTACACGGTTTTATCCCATGCCCTGAAATAATACAATACATGAGTTGTTCCCAATCATATATGTAATAGTGTTCACATGTTGTTATCAAAATACCTCAATAGGTACATGGGTCATAGACCAATAGTAACAAGTTATAAAGGTCTAGGTCGGTGGCATTGGTATAAAAATTTATATTCTTAAAGGTATACCACACAATCTATGTATTCTTTATCAGTTATCCTTTATTGTCATTTGTTCTTTATTTCAATATTAGTTATGCCTCATGAACATCTAATATTTATCCCATAACTCATGTTTGTGATATTTGATATGCAGGGTAGAATTTTATAATGTTACAATCCTATTATCATACCCATATCTTCATGAATACGATTAAATGTATCCCTTGATTAAAAATTGTGAGCTTTAATGCTCACATATTTCGATGTTTCCCTTCCAAAGGTTATTAAGAATGGTTTTATGTAGAAGTACTATAGGTGGAGATCATTATGGGAGGTGATTATGATCATACACCGTGATATGATATATTTTTTCCAGGATTCAAATGACACAAAACTATTATTTTCCTCAGACGTGTATTTTTATAATGTACTAAATATTCATCTAAAATGTTTTAATATCCATTCATGTCAATCCTGGGACATTATATTTCATATCAATGGAATGATTTAGTCAACTTTTCAGAAATAGTATGTGAAAACATTAGTAAGATCCCTAGGTATATTTATGGGGTTATATATAGGGATGTCTCTAAGGATATGTATATGAATTAAATAACATATCAGAAAATGTAATAATATTTTGGTAATGGATAAAGTGAGTGGTTTTTTAGAAATTCACCCCTTTATCGATAATACATGTGGATATGTCTCTAAAACAATTGTATACAGGGTAAACTACTCTGAAAGTATGTTCTGGGTCGTACTCGAGGTAAAATGGTACACATTAATGGGCTTCACTGCACACCAGGATTGCCATTCTTGGGGGATATGCTTTGGTAATCTACAAAAATCTTCATGAGCCATCAATAAGGATTTAAATAGATTGTTATAATGAATAAAATAGGATAAAATTAAGGTGTTATATACTAATGGAGTATGATCCATGATTTATTAACCTTATAAGTTAATTTTCATGATTACACGGTATCCCAATATGGTAAATGATTCTGACACAATGATTTGTGTTTTTATTCCATAGATATAACTACAAAGGAGTTGGTTAAGAGTTATGGTATAATATGTGGAATGAACATGAATTATGTGAATCTATTTCTCCATTGGAAATCTCATTAATAGAATCATGATGTTTTTACAAGTATTGGTTATATATTTGATGATAATGAGAATGAAAATGATAGGTGAAAGGTATGTGATGTTATTCTGATGTTGTTTACATTAATGAAAATAATAATGATTATATTTAGGTTTAGGAAACATAATCAATGGTCAATATTTAATATTATTTTAATTTGGTATACAGAATTATGTTTATGAAGCCTGAGTAATGATTGAGAATAATGTGTGATTAATGAAGTATTTATTTTGCATAATTAAAAAATATGTTATATGAATTCTTATATGTATATTTTTTTCAATATATATTTTTATTAAATAATTTTTAAAAATAAATTGAATATAAATGATGACATAAAAATTGATTTCCTAGATATGTGATTTTATTATTTAGGGAATGATACCCTTCATTAATGTCTGAAATTGTGATAATTATTATTGGATAATGATATATTGGTCTTTAATTAGTAATTAAAATGACATAGGTAACCCTATAACTAATTATTGAGAAAATGTTGTATATCCTCACGGATAAATTTTATGACTTCTTTGATTTGATGAATATATCCATTAATGATTCGAATAAGGAATCATGATATTTTTTCAAAATATATTTATGTTTATTCTGGTTGTATTCATGTTCTATGATAATTTTCCCTGAGGATATTTAAATGTTTTGGAATGTAACATCGAAGAGTTTCATTGTCATATTTGGGGGAATTCATATTATCTTGATCTTTTGAGTTCCTTCTAAGGTTTTAGATTTTCATCAATGGAAAGGGTAATAAGGATAAGCAGTTATAAACCGATAAAGCTAAAATTTGGATGATGTTTTCAAGAAAAAAATAATTGTCTAACCACAAGAGGATTAAATCATATTGGATAACTTGTTATAAAAATGTGGTGTTGATGATTACTGATGAGAGATGTTATTTCATATCATGGGTTTCATGATCTATTAGTAATTATAGAATAAAACATTATCCATCATTTTAGGAGAAATAAGTGAAGTAGATCATGAAACAAAAGAGGGTGAGGCGGTCCCAAAATCATGAAAGTGTATATTCTTATTGAAATTAATATACATTACCAAAATTAATCTTGATACCAAAAATTTATTCCATGTACATTCATTTATGATGAATCTTAAGGTCCCATCGGTCATCAAATATATATTCTTTTCTAAATGTAAAATCACTCCTTAACATGTTATCTATCACCCTCCATCAGAACATGATGTATTATTTTTCTGCCATATACATGTTTATAGGTACAAACTATGTTATCCTATATAGAAACCTGATTGTATGTTACTTAGGGTAACCATTTGGGTTACAAAAATCCCTTTTAAAACGATGTTTTATTATTCAATTTTATAATTCGTGTTTTTATGAAATGAACATTAATGTATTAAACCATTGATAACCCAAAATAATTTTGATGGAGATATTATTTTTTAAGGGGGAGAATGTAACACCCATAGATTTTTTGAAATATTTTCAATCGAATTGATTTTTCATATTGATATTATTCATTTCATGTGACAATGGAAATATTTTTGTGTGTGTGTATATAAATATATATATTAAAACATGACGACAAACATTCCATTCACAAAAAACCATCATGGGTTGTGTTACATGAAACACAGAATTGGAATGCCTTAAACAACACCAAATCAATGTATGAAAAATGGATCATCTAATCGTCATAAAATACATACAACCATGATTTGGCATATGTTACACTCAATACTGTCTTATCCTATGTTACATGAAACACTTCTACTTCTATAAAACATCATTTTATTGATATAATAATTTTAATGATAAAATAATAGCCTAGTCATTAAACATAATAATATTAATGGAACTAAATACTTTTAATATATTTTTTATAATGGTTTTATTGAAATATATCAAATTGAACATAAATTATATAATTTTTGGTAATGTTCATATTTGTTTAAAAATACTATAATGTAAATATAATGTTCTTCTTTTAAAAAATGAAAATAATTTTAGAAACATCTAAAAATTGAATGTTATAAATTAATCATTGTTTTATCATTTATATTTCATAAAATAGTATTTTTTTAATTTTTAGAGATTATTTTTAGAAAGTTCATTTTTTAATATTGAAAAATATTTCTTTTATGTTAAAAATAGGGATTTGTTTAAATAATGATGAATGTTATGTTATATTTTAACATATTTGAGATCAAAATAGATCAATTAAAAATTTATTAATAATATATATTTCAATAGAATCAATCTCATTTTAAAATTGAATATAAAAACATAATATCATTTTGAATAATTATCTACTTTAAAGGACCTTAATTTCGTCCCTTCTGTGGGATTTGAATTAATCATAGGTTTTCTTATAATGTGATTGGAATTTCGAAAAAATGAAATATATTTTTTAAAATTTTTAATATTTAGTTCGTAATAACTGAATCATAATGTTTGAACTAAAATATTAGTTTCTGTGATTAAAATTAATCACAACGATTAAGGTCAAATTAAGCTTAATTTCAAACGAACCACTAATCTTAGTGGCCCAAATGACGTGGAAACGTTTTCAAAACCAATTTTATGGACATATATACTTTCTAAAATTCAAATATTGATTTATGTATGTTTTTATGACATATTTTAAGTAATAACATGTGGAACCATAACGTGTTTTCAAAAATTCAATGTGAGTCCTTTTTGTTCCCTCTAAAAGAACACCTCCAATCCCATATCATCACACTTCTCAAGTGTCATATTTTCAGTGATTATATAAAAAATTAATATTCATAAATCCATTCATTCCTCGTATAATCCTTCTCATGTTCATAAGGAAATCCATGTAATCCTTTTTTTCCCAAACCCAAATGAGTTACCTGATTATGAGGTAAATTCTTTTATGATGTAGATTCATTTAATTTTCTTATACATTCCTAAAACCATATTTATTAATTAATTATATAAAATAAATTATACTAAATATACTAGGATATTTTTATGCAATAGGTTCTACCAACAAATACACACACCTCTCTGTAATTGGTAACAAACATATTGTTTCTACGAATGGTGATCTACTACCTCATGAAACAATGGTTGTTCATTTATTCATTACTAGCTATCCTAGTAAACATTAAGTTGGAAAATAGTCTATATATGATATATAATTTATTGACAATTTATTTAGGCCTATTTAATTATTATTTGGAACATAACTTTATTTCTTCCATCTTATGTAAATACGATAATTTTGTTTGAGGAAGTGTGGTCTACTGCCAACTCATTGATACATGATACATTGATACATTGCATGGATTGTATTAAGGGTGGTTATTGTGAATATATTTGATATATATTATATCATAATTATACTATAATTACTATATATATTTATATACATATATGTATCTAACATATTTTTCTTTAGACATAATAATTAAATGGGAATAGTGTTCATGCATACGTAAACCTTGTCGTGTCCATGAATGTTATATTTTGTTTCATAATTATATATTCTATGGATTTTTGTAATACAAATATACTCTATATAATGGATATTATTATCAGTTTTTACATTATGAGAATCATGATATATGTATAAGCACCAATGATATATAAAATTAAGACACATCTATAGCACACAAAGTTAAACATTAATTTAGGATGATTAAAAAGGGGCAATATAATGTTGTTATAAAATAATATATGGTCTAATATATAATAATAATTTTATATCAAATATTTATAATATATTAATATTTATTATACTTTTTTTAATGATTATAATGAGATTCAGAATATAAAGTACAAGGGTCTCATCTCAAATTTAATTTCTATGATATACCCGCTATTATATCCACTCATTAAACTTGTGGGGTGTATATAATGACCATTATTGTATTCCATGTATCAGATAAATATACTTATGGGTATTCAAATATAATTTTTTTTAACTTTCGTCCATGGGTTTATGTTTCATAAGTTACCAAATCGTTAAAATAGTTGTGTCTCAATTTTTTGTGTTTAAGACGTGTGTTTTGTTGCACATCTAATGTCTTTTTCGAGTTGAAGAAACATGCATTTTACATGTTATATCATTAAAATTATTCTTTTCATGATATATTAGGATTTTATAATTTCATTTTCATAGAGGGTTATTAAGATCCCATGTTACAAATTTCTATGATTTTATTTAGACAATCTCATTTAATTTCAATAATGTTAATGTTTATTATTTCTTTAATGAAATATTTTGATCCATCTCCCAAGAAAAATCTGGAAATTTGAGCTCAAATGGTTATTCAAGATATATTCATGTATTTTTACCATCATTATAATCGTTTTTAAATAATATTGGTAATGGTTTATTTTTAGTAATTCCCAACTTTACCATCTATTCAGTCCAAAATATATGTTTTCTATAAAGGGTTCCATGAATACTATACATTTATACTAAAATATTCCAAATAAATGTTTTCACATTTTTTTCATTTACCAATTTTTTCAATGTAATATTATTGTCAGTTTCTAAATTGGGAATTTCTCTATTGTTTTTACCGTGAAAAAAGAATTTTCATTTTTCTTTACATGACATGTACAAATTTATCTGCCGACAATCTTTCGAATATTAATTTTCATACTTAAAGGATAATTATCAAGAGGATGTTTTTAAAATATATTATCAAGGAAAAATAATTTTTAAATGTTTCTAAAGTTATTTATATATTTTCAATATAAATTCAATGAATTGTTTTCTAAATAATTTGAAGGATTCATTGTATGTTTTTCATGTGTTTTTGATGAAACATGTTTTTTAAAAAGTTTACATATTTTTTTTATATTTCTTCAAGAAATAGTCATATAAATTCACTTCATTTCATCCTTATATGTTTTCAAGGTATTTTATGAAGTAAATAATTTAAAAATGGAATAATTCATTAAAAATCATTTTCAAAGAATAAATGGTATTTTCATCATGAAACATATTTGAATGATATTTCAAAAAAAAAGAATCTATGATGATATCTATTCAAATTACTATTACCAATATAGGAAATGATATAAAGGTTACATTCTATATTTTTTCTTTGAATGGGTTAGGTTTAATGACATTATATTTATCGAATCTATTTCCCTTTTAAGGGTAATATGTTTATGATATATATTTTTTGTCCCCGGGTTCTATGCTTTTGAATCCTGATTAATTTCATGGGTAATGGTTTAATGAAATGATTAAGAAACATGTTAATCCTCCATAGGTTATGATTAAATGAATTGATACCCATTTAATTTCGCGGGCTATGATTATTTTTTATGAAACCCATATCTTTGTATGGGTCATGATATGATGGATGTTTTATTTTCTTGTGGAATATTTATTTAGGATTTCATTATTTGATGGGGGAACCAATATCTCCCTCCAATGAATTGGTAAATCATATGTTGTATACGAGATCAAATGGTACATGGGTTGTGGACCATGCACGAAAAAAATAAGCTACATGTGTCATATCACGGGCCTAAAATAAAGACGTTACAATGGTTATAGCCCATAAATTAAAACAATAAGGTACATGGGTTATAGCCCATGGTTAAGATAATGTGGGTATTCATGTTATGACCCATTCCCCAAAACTAGATGGTATATGGGTTATAGGCCAATCATATAAGAAAAAGGATATTCAACTTGTAGCCCAAGCATGAAAATAATAAGGTACATAGGTTATGTACTAATCAAAAAAGAATGAGGGTACACGAGTAGTAATCCCAATCCCGTATCAGTTATAACAGTCTTATCCCAATAAAAACATGTTATAATGTTCTTGTTTGGTATCATTGACCTATGATTTTCTATTATTATGTGTATGCCACATATTATTTGTCTTATTCCTCAATTATAATTTTATGTCTTAGGTTATTTATTTAATTATGATTCATTTCTTATGAACTATTATTCTTTATCCCATAACTCATGTTTATGATCATTAATATGTAGGGTATGATATTCTTATGTTACGATCACATTCTCATACCCTAATATTTTTATTTATGCTTATGTGTCTCCCTCATTTACGTTTTCTAGACATCTGATCTCACCCCATAATATGTTTCTTATACCATGTTTATGATGAATGATTTAAGGAAGAATTACTTGAGGAGGATATATTCATACGAGATATTTAATACCATTCCACATCATAGGATAATTTTTTTAAATATACAAATACAATAATATAATAAGGTCCTCAGTCATGTATATTAATAATGTTCCAAATATTCATCTAAAATGATATAATATCCATATATATTATGCCTAAGTATCTATATTGATCTCAAAAAATTATATCATATAATAACATAAAATATTTTTTCTAGTTATCCAAATGGGAAGGATTATGTTGATCATAGACTATGACTACTTAATACAATACCACCTCGAGAAGGAAAATAATGTGGATGATGTTATTAGCAGGATTAATTATGATACACCAAGGATAATATGGATGTAAAGGGACACAAAAATCAGGGATTTTCAATGGATCATTCATCAAATCACATTTAAAGGGGGAAAATTCTATCTTTCCCCAGTGGCTGTTCAACCATCAGTCCACATAATGATCAAGGAAAAACTATATTATGGGAAAGAGCAGTTAAATATGTTTAGGAATAGATTATAATTCATCCTTTAAAATCATTTAATTAGATAGTTCTGAAAAAAATTCACTTATATACCTAAAAAGATCTATATATTTGATGTCGGAATATATTCCATTAATATAAAACTTGGCTAGAATAATAATGATTTTTAGTGATATCTAAGAATTTTTCGATTATAAAAACATAAATAAGGATACGTTGGAGTATATATATCAATTCATGGGAGACCAAAATGTTAAGGACGTATGACCTAAGTCGATGTTTATGATTTATCAATCATCTATACATTTATTGAAGTGGGATAAAATCACCATAATTTCATTTTATGGATCCCTAAGACCACTATTTAATAAAATTCAATTTGGGTTTTAGATGAATTCCTTATGATATTAGTCTAATTTATTAATATCTAATATCATTCTCCACATGAACATAATATTATGATACACATTTAAAACTCACTGGATTTATGAGGATCATTATAATTTGGTTTCTTATAAAATATTAGTATGACATTAATTTATTGAGAACCAATCAATAATATTTGAATAAGAATGCATTCATTTTTACTTATTGTTACCCATAATCTATTGATCAATATGAAGGTGGTGTTAAAACCCTCTCATAAATTCCTTAATCTCTCTTGATGAATTTTAATGGAGTTTGGGATTTACATACACCCCTATTAGATTTCACATATAATACCACTTTCCATTGTAAAAATCAATTGAATCTACATGGGACTCAAGAAGTGAATCATTGCATATATCCTTCATGAATGGATAAATTCATAATTTTGTGGTTCATGGAAGAAAATATTTCACAATATGTAAATGAAATGAGCGATATTACTCAGTGTCACCATGAAATTGGATAATTTCAATTAATGATATACACTGATAATTTTTTTGATATTTAGTGTTTTTAGTTAGAGATAATGTATTCATTCAAATATCCTTAATGTATGTGGGTAATGATATTTTGAAAACATGTAAACTATTAGAAAAATATAAATTAGTCCCTTTGAAATTCACTATTATATGTGTACAATTTCATTTCAAATTACACTATCATAAAACCTCTCTAAGGTCTATTATGTTTCTTAGGTTTCCAAATTTATGATGTATATACCCAATATTTCATATCCATTGAACATAATGGTCTTAAAATAAAACCATGATATTTTTATATATCAAAATTATTAGGGATTATCAAAAAAATGATCCTAGACAAAAAATCAAGAAAACTGATGAATATGAATTTTAAATGAACTGTATATAATTCACGACTTGTATAGGATGAAGCCAATAACATGAGTTTCTAACAAAAATAATAGTTAATGTGTTTCCTCTCATAATGAAAAAATGTAATATATATAGATAAATATAATATAAAAAATTATTTCATAATATGAAACATAACGGTTGAATTACATCTGATACATAAACTAATAACTAGATTACTCATCTATTTATAAAACAAAAAATTGAAAATTTTAACTACCAATATTTACTAAATTTGATTTGTGGGAAACATCCCACCATGTCACAAATAGTTACCCACACTCTGCTGATATGAATCTCTCCACCTCAATAGCATTTTTCCCTTTAGTGTATTAGTCAAAATGTAGCCTATTCACCCCCAAGGTAGTGAAAAGAGTGAGAAGGAAAATCATAATTGGGTCTAACATAAGTATTTCAATAAATGGATATGTAAAATAATATCAGTATTTTGAATATATGAAAACATGGAATAATAAAAAATTTCACATTTCTGTTAATTAATGTCAGGATGTTTCCCCATTTTATTGTACTAAAATAAATTCTCTAAAATAAAATTTCACCGGATCTTAAAAATAAATATTTTTATATTTATCAATGAATGAATCATATATCATATTAAAGAAAAAGAAATGCATATTCAAATCACAGTGTAGATCACCTTTAAGATAACATTGGACTTGAATATTTTTTTTCACATATACAATGGTAATCAATTACAATATTGTGCATTATACAATTCCCTATAACAACATGGAGTAGGTAACCAAGGAACAATAGATGTTTGAACCAATATAGTTTATTATTATCATGTCCCTAGAATAATAAGACCTTGTGAACATATGAACACCCTAGGAGTGTTCCACATACCATGAACAAAGTAGAGAAGCAATACTATATCCCCCACCTATCTATGAAAGTAACACAATTTCATTTTATCCTATATTAGTTTTTATTCCAAATGGATTAAAATTTCAAAACAACTTCTTTATCCAAACCATTCATTTATGTCCAATTTAATAAAATATTTCATATCTTATTTGAAAACATCATTCCATTACCATATCAATGGGGGAAAATATGTTATAATAAAATTATTGATGAATGTATATCAAGAAGATGATGAATAATTCCAAACACCATTGTGAAAATGATTTAAAAAACCTATAGTATATAATTTTTATCAAGAAAAGTCTAGTGACAGAACTACCTATATCACATTAGGGTTACACGCCAACCAAATTAATATCCAAACAAATTTAGGATAAGTGACACTAGTGCAATTTAAATTTATAGCTAAACAAATATTTTCCCATGTCCTATGATTTATTTTCCATAAGTATAAGGATTTCAGAGAGGTTAGATAAACACATAAGTCAATGGTGAGACACACTACTCCACAATCAACAAGGCATTTGGCCATCAAGAAATAAAAATAATAATAAAAAATTTATAAGGGATTTTGATAGACCGTAACGACATTAAAAGATTCAAATTATGTTGAAAATATTTACAACTAATAACAATGGAAATACTATAAATGATGACTCTATCAAACATAAAAATTTGAGAACAACTATCAACTATAGATTAACACAATAATAATAAATTTTATAGAGTGGGAGAAAGAGGGAGAGAATATTCCATCCCTATATACAGATTAGATTCATTAATGGATAATTAGGGTAGAGAGGATTGATTATAAATCATGTAAAAACGTTTATAAGGAATAAAATTTAAATATTCACCATATTAATCTGGCCCAACTCGACACAACCAGTGGGATAGTTTCCATTAAATACATATCATGTATACGTTTTGACCTACCATGTGTACATCATATACACACTAGTTGGATAGTCTCTACAAGAATAATTTGTATAGGTGATGAATCCTCACGGATGTGTTAGTGAACACCCATTCAATAGTTGGTGGAATTTTTATAGGATATATAATATTTTACCTTTTATACATGCTAGAAGGTAGATCCAAAAAACTAGATGGAGGAATAATTTATCATACAATGAAGTACATTGATCATTGAAACTCCAACAATTCGCCTATGATAATTCCAAAATCATTTAAATATACTCATAAACATAATATTTTGAAACACTTATACTCTGATATAATAATTCTCACCATCATAAGATGTTATTTTACAAAATTTCAAATTAATGAAGTTGATGATACTACTTCTCCCTCTCCAAAATTCTCACTCCCATATATAATGTTAACATAATTCATGCTACCATAAAACAACGATTTATTTAATAGTATTTTCATATAGAAAATTCAATTAAGAATCAACGATCATGAATATATATAAATTAAATGATATATCTCACGCGATTCCAACTTTATCATAATGAATAAAATTAGAATGATCAGGATGATTCATGAGCTGTGTTATATTTAAAGGTTCTTCAATACCTATGAGGTGACCCATTAATGGATACCAATAAAAAATTTATCCACTATGGATTTTGATATCAAATGGTCCACCACATCTTAGATATGCTAATCATTTCTTCCTTGGAATACTATGACCCAACCAAGGAATAACTTTTAAAAATAATATGTGATGAATAGAAACCATCAAAGGATGGAATTGATTATCTTCATTGTATTTATTCAATCTCTAAGTTGTAATAAAATATTTTTAAATCTAATAAATCCTTTGAAAATTATCATTAATGAAACACAGTACATTAAGAAGGTCCCTACCCACGTCTAATGAATAGATATATGAATAGTATGGGTGACTATAAATATCCTTAAAGAATCCATTCTTATATATTACTTGTAAATGATTTTTATAAATAATTAAATATTCCCAAATGAGTAAATTAAGATAATCCAAAATAAAAGACATGTTCTCGAGGGATATCATCCAATATATAAATAGATTTCATCTTATATCCATTTATATGTGGAAGGTAATCTATAAAGTGACTCACCGTTATTTTATTGAATTTTGTTTTCCTAATAAATATAAACTTTTTTATATTTCTCATTTCATGAAACACGAAAAATATTTTTTTATATGGTTGGGTCACATTATAGGAAAAATAATAATCACGCACTACACAAAAAAAAAATTTTATATTTCATTACTCGAAACACCGAGGATAGTATGTGTTACACATAACAATGACTTTCATCGATGGCTTGTGTAACACACAAGTACAAATAATGATAATGATATAATATTAAATTATTACATAAAATAAAATTTTCATTAAATTTTTAGTTATGAAAAGTGTCAAAAAAATGATGAAAATCTATGATTTTCAAAAAAAATAAATGTAATTATTTGTTTACAAATTAATTGTAAATTAATATGAAAATAGATTGATATAAGGGAGATATTGTTATTTATTTTCCCATAAATAACTTTTACGATATTATTTTAAATTAATTAAACATAATGAGTGATATTAATGTGATATATATATTATATTTTCAATAAAAAATTTTTTATATTCATCAAATTGATTGGATAAGTTTAAGATTGAAATCAAAAAGTTTATGCATGAAATAAAAAATATTTTCTATGGAATTTTTAACTCATTTTAATAGAGTTTATGTATTAAAAAAATTGGAAATTTTACAGATTAAATATTTGAAAATAATCATAATATTATCAATTAAAACATAAATATTATTTTAGGGTAAATATTTATTATTTTTCATTGATGTTTTATTTATAATAAACAGTGAAAAAACTATAATTTTATTCAAAAAATTTTTGGATCTAATTTATTTATAAATATAAATTATATTTGAATTTTTTTTTGAAAGTTTAAATATAAGAAATTTTTTTAAATTGTTCAAATTTAGGTCATTGGACTCAATTTCACATTTAAATTGACTATTAAAAAATAACAGTCATTGGGAGGATTTTTATTTTAAAACCCGCTTTGTTATCCAGTTTATGAGATTAATTTTATTTTTATTTTTACAAATTATCTTAGTTTAATTTAGAATAATGGGTTACATGATTTTAATTAAAATAACTTATAACTTCTAATAAGGATAAATTATATTTTTCACAAAAATATTAGTCAATGTCATTAAAATTAACTACACTGATTAAGGAAAAATTAATCTTAATATGTTAGAAAACCATAATATTTAAAAACTAAATTATCTAGAAAATTGTCTAAAACCCATATTATGGAATTTATTTGGAGAAAAACCTTAAATTAGTTAGTTTTATTTGTTTTTTATGTCTTTTCATAGGAATAAACTCTTGTCCAACTAACATGTTTTTAAAAAAAGCCAACTGTTTCCACTCCCTTCCCTATAAAAGGCCACCGACATTCCCTCTCCCTCTCACCTATCAATCCTTTTAGAGGTGGTCAATATATTTCCAAAAAAATCTCAAAATCCATACCTTTATCCATTAGGAATATATTTATAAATAAATAAATCCAAGTAAGACCTTTGTGGAAAACCAAAAGGAGTTACCCAAAGAAGAGGTAACATCCATCCTCAATCTCATTGCTATTATTTTTCATTATCCTATATCTGAAGACATAATATAAAATGAATTAAAAAAATAGTATCATGATTATAATAATTTGTGTTTATTATAAGGGTTTTACCTACACATACACACACGTCCATCTAATGGGTAAAAACATAATGTTTACGTGTACAATGAACTACTATCTCACGATGTAATTATTGTTCATTTTGGCTTTACTGCATATCATGGTGGAAAATATGATAGAAGCACTACATAAATATATATAAATATATATATATATATTAAATATATGATATTTATAATTTCTTTATTCTTCATAAATTTTTATTTATAACATACCGTTATGATTTTTATTTTTTGTGAATATGATAATTTCATTCATGGAAGTGTATACTAATGTCCTCTCAAAGCATTATGATTCATTCAAAAAATACAATGAATGTACTATGGATTTTTAAATTAAATTATATGATATATACTACATAATAATTCTAATATAATTTTATTATATACATATATATATATATCATTTTATATCATTATTTTAATACGAAAATTAAAATGAAATAACATTTATTCGTATGTATGGAATGCCGTCTACATGAATAGTGTATTTCTTTTTAATAATTATATATTATATAAATTATTATAATAAAAATATAGTTAATATACATGGAATATATATCATAGTTTAATTTCTAGAAATAATTATCTAAGTATAAGGACAATGGATAAAACAAATTATGGTAGACGTTTAAATAAAGGAATATTACACTACGTGATACCTTAATAATGAAATGATCATAAGAGAGTAATATAAAGTGATAATCAAACCATATTTGGAATAATATATAATAATGTGGTCATATGTTAGAATTATAATAAATTTTTATTTTTATAATTGCTGTTTGATTGAGTACGACGAGAGTCAAGACAAAGGGGAAGGGTATATAGTCTCACTTTTTATTTCCATGAAAGACATGCCTTCTAATCCAGTCACAAATTTTGTGTGGTGTATGTGTTTACAGTGAATTTATTATATTCTTATTATAAATAAATTTATGGGCATTTAAAATTCAATTTTATGATCATTTTTTAATGGTGTTTTACATTTAAAGTGTTACAAAATCGTTAAGATAGTTTTTTTTTCAAATTTCATTCATCGAGACAATTATTTTGTTATTCACCTAAATTAATTTTTCATGAAATATTTCAAATGTTATTTCATGAATATATATCATTAAAATATATTTTAGGCTTCGTGAAATTTCATTTTATTTCGGGGAGAGTATTACCACATGTTACCATGTGGTAAGAGTTTATTGAAACAATCCCATCATTTATCAGGTATCATTATGATTCTGGATTCATTTATAAAATATTATGATCCAAATCTCATAATCATTAATTATATTTATTTTAATTGTTTATTAATTATATATTATTATTTTACTACAAATTTTACACATCAGAATTTATGGTAACTAATAAATTGTTTTCATGGAAATTTGGCTATACATATATCTTCTGTTAGAAATATATGTTCTATAAAAACCATGTTTCATAAATATTCTCCAAAAGAATTATACTATTATATTACGATCATAGAATGCCTTTTTCCCATTTTTTATGTTTTAAACATAAGGGGTATTAAATTGTAATCACTTTATTAGTATATGATTTATTATCTTTTCAAAACATTTTACAATGTAAAATGCATGTTTTTCAATTCCGGATTTACCCTCAGTAATGAACATCATTCCATTGACAAATAATTTTCAAGATAAAAATGTAAAATTTTTAAAATTATAATGTTTTCATAAAATAATATAAATTAATTTGTAATGTTTTTTTTCATGGGAAAGGTATTTCAAAATATTTTAAGATTATATATTATTTTTTTAAGGGAAAAATGCATTCAAGTCATTTCCAATATCATTTTAGGTATTCAAGGTAAAAAAGGTCTCTTTATCAACTTAAATATTCTTTTATTAGTTTTATGTAAAATGGTTATCCAAATATTTTCATGATAATTTTTAAAATTTTCAATTAACAATGTTTTCACAAAAAATTCATGATTATTTCATAAGGTTTTATAAAAAACTGTTTTGAAAACATGTTAAATATCCATTCATAATTCAGCATGCATAAAGGTAATCAAACATGTTTTCAAGATTATTTTATATGTTTTCAATGAAAATGGGTTTAATACTTTTTTTTATATCTCTTTATATTTTTAGAAAAGAAAATTTCAAAAATGCTTTAAGAGATTTATTTTTTATGTTTTCTTGTTAATTTTCAAGAGAATGGGTTTCAAACAGTTTTATGTATTAATAATTATTTTTTCAAACAAGAACATATATTTTCTCCAAGAAATGTTTTTAAATGAAATTTAAAAAATAAATTATTTATTTGATGAAATCTATTGATATTATATATTCTCTTCTTGGAAAAGAATTTAATGATCTACTATGTTTCTTTTCACACAATACTTTATGTTTTGATTGAAAAATTTTTATGAAACATGTTCCTATTCTATGGGTTTTATTCTTTTGAAACCATCTTCTTTTAATTAGTTAGGATTTGATGAAATAATTATTAAATATTTTTTCTTCGTTGGATAAGATATAACTATATTTTTATGATATAAATTTTAGTTGATGGGATTATGAGGGATTTTTTATTAAACCAATATCTTTTTATGGATCATTATATAATGAATATTGTATTATATTGTGGAAATTGTATGAATTATTTTATTTTGAGATGGATGGGACTAATATCTCCCTCCAATTAAATAGATAAGATTTTTATATCACGAGATAATGAGGTAAATCATGTTTATGGGCTTGATCCACTATTGGAAGATGTATAAACTAGACCACTTATAATAAAAGTAATGTGACTAGGGATGGTGGTGTGTTCTTATCAGTGGGTGTAGTCACCATTAAGATATAAAACGGGGAAACCCAGTCTATTATGGGAAAATAGGGAAAATTTATCCCTTACATTGAATGAAAAGTGTTTGGGGTGGTGGTTTCTCCCACCTAATAGGTCAAGTTCCCATGACATGCCTTGAAATGTTCTAGAAATGAGTCTGTACATATAGAGAATGATATCACTCGTCTACTTAAGAAAAAAATATTTATATTTATTCATGATATACTTTCTTGAATTATGTTTTTTATGTATTTATAATTAAAAATTTATGAACTTCCAATCATTCTGTCATCATTAATGATTATTATCATTAAAATTTCGGGTATGATATTCTAATGTTAGTATCACATTCTCATAAAAATATATTGATGTTTATAATTACATTTATCCCATAAATTTCCTTCAATGATAATCTTATATCTACCCTTTTTTTGTTTTATTCCATAGTTAATTAATATATATATTTTTTATGATGCATTTGAGATGGTAGATTTTAATGAAGGCACTAGTAAGATTTAATTTAGCGATTTAATGTACTAGTTTTATATCCACATGTTTACAAAGGGACTATAATAATATGATCTTCGGACATCTTCTTATTTAATGATATATGTATTCCGCAAAATAATTGTAATGTCTATGTATGTTGTGACCAGGTTGTTATATTTAAGATTAGATAAAATGATTAGTTAACATTTACAAAATAGTTAGAGATAAATTTAGTTAGATATCTTGGTATGTTTCTAAGGATATGTCTTAGTATGTCTTTAACGAAAAATAATAATGATTAGCTATAGTTTATAAAATTTTTGTAGAATTTTGGTAAATCATATATTTTTTCCAAAAAATAATTTGATATATAGATAATAAAAGTGGATGTTTCTCTAGAATAGAAGTACATAGGGTTAACAAGTAAAACATGGTGTATCATGCCTGAATCGAAGTAACATGGTATATGACAATTAGATTTACAGCACACCAGGTTTGAAACTACCACGAGATATGCTTTAGGAATGAAAAAAAATGTTACAAACCATCAAAGATGATTTAAATTTAGGATGACATTAAATGAACTATGATAAACATATGGTTTCATAGATTAAAGATGTCGGATTTATAATTTTAACATCATATAAGTTATTAGTTTTGTTGATTTTGTGTTTTCATCAATGATATGTATTTCTCACACTGAGATTTAGGGTTTTAGTCAATGGAGGGAATAATGAAGTTCATGGTTAACAATAACTATCTCATATTTTGAATTTATATTCATTATGACAATTATTTCATATGTACAAATATCATTAATGATATCAGAATGTTTGTATATATATTGTTTATACTTTTGAATAAGAAGATATTGCAAATGATATGTGAAATGAAGGTGATGTTATTCGAGAATTTTCTACATTAATCATTAGAATAATGAATATATTAAGGTTGAGGAACCCAAAAACAAGAATCAGATTTCAAATTCTATGTTATTGGAATTAATAAATAAGTTGATGAAGCCGGTGTAATGGTTTAAGAATACTGTTTCATGAATGATGTATTTATGATTGGAATTCTAATATTATGTTATATGAATCATGAAATAAATAAATATCTGAAGTTTATTTTTTATTTATGGATTGGAAATGACATTTTGAATGGTGATAAATACATAAAGATATTGTATTACAATATATATATATGTTGGGTATGGATATGTAAATTGGAAGGAACAAATTACCATGGACATGATTATTTACAAAGAGATCTATTTTTGTAAAAAAGAAGTTAAAAAATAATATATTTAAGGAATGTATCCGGTAATCATTGGAATAAGGAATCATTCATGTTTTTCAAAATAATTTATGGAAATTCAGGATATTACCATGCTTAATGAAAATATTACATGAGGGTATTAACATGTTTGGAATGTTAAAACCAAGTTTTTCATTGTGATATTAGTGGAGTCATTATTATTATGATTTAATTACATTATTTCAAAAAAAATTATTTTCATGTTTTAAAATGTTTATAATGATTAAAATTAATGAAAAGGTTATGTTAAACATTAGAGAACATATTTATGTATATATATTTTATTGAAACCCTTGTATAAAAGGTTAATTAGTGATTATACTTATTTCAAAGATATCCATCATATTTATTATGGATATTATATTTGTCCAGGTTTTGAAAAGGGAATCATGTATGTCGCCTGAAAAGCAATTAAATCTGAAAATGCTGCAGGTCTTTAACCCATGATACAACGATGATAACGGTTTCATGATTACCACTGGCCTACGTTTTTTACTATTTAATATATAATAACTTTTATTAATAAAACTTTTGGATGAAATAAATGTTTTAATTTTATTTCTATAGATTAATTAAATAACCATATTTATTTTATGGGTATCTAGAGTTAAATAGTATACATTTTATTATTTTATGGACATTAATACCTACTAAGAGTTTAATTAATTGATCTGGGAAAAAAATAATTTATATACATCAATTTTATGTAGTAATTTATGAATTAAAAATATATAAAATCACAACCAAATAATGAAATTGTTTTATACAAATTTATAATGTAAGAATATTTTTATATATTTTTGGTCAATAAATGAATTACTCAAAGACAGGTTAATGATATAAAATTTGTTTTCCTAATTCCATGACTGTTTTTGAACTGATGAACATTAAAATCATCACATATTTATGACTTTTAGGACCTCAAACATTTATTGAACATTCCCATGTTTTTCTTTGAATACCACAACCACTCCCTATAAATACTCAATCCTTTCTTCCATGTCCAATAATCACTCCCAACATATGATCTTCTAGGTGTAAACCTAGTTATATATCACTTTGGGGAACCGTTATGGTTCCAACATTCCTTTTGAAATTGTTGTGTTATTATTCAATTTTATTATATGATTTTATATGAATGAAGATTTAAATTATATTACTTTTGAAAATATAAATGAATATTTGGGGAAAATTTTATTTTAATGGGTTTGGAATGTTACACCCCAAGATCTGTGGAATTATTTTTTCAAAAAAATTTTATCTTTTTGATATTTATCTATTAATTAAACATAGAAAATAATGTATTTTATATATTTTTCAGGGTTAATACAAAAAACATAGTAAATTGTGAAATACATAAATTTTTTATCGTTCTCTACATGAAAATCCAAGGATATCGTTCATTAAAATTAATAGATACATCCACCAATATATTGTGTAACACGCATGATAGTATAATGATACTGATATTTTATTAAAATATTATTTAGTATAACCTAAATATTAAATTACTAGTCAAAAAATGGTTTATGTAATTTATGAAAATATATGATATCTACAAAAATAAAATTAATTCATTGGTTACAAATAAATTATAAAGGAATATGGAAACCAATTTAATAGAAATGAAACTATTAATAATTTTTATACACAAAATCAATGTTTACCCTAAATAATTAAATTAATTACAATTATTTAGTGATAATAATTTGAATTATACTATGTATAAAATCATATTATTTTTATTCATCCAATATAATTTATAGGATTAAGATAAAATCAAACATAATTTTATGCAGAAAATACTATATTTTCAATAAAGAATTTTTCAGCATAAAAATGGGGAACCTAATGTAAATACCTTTTGGGAACTATTATTAATTTATAATGTCAAAATAAAATTCATTTTGAAAATTAATTCATAAAAATTATTATACATTAAATTTTCTGTATTTCCGTATGATGATTCATTTTTAATTAATATTGAGAAATACTAGAATTTAATATAATACTGCCATCTTATCTAATTTTTATATCATGTTAAATTATATTTAAATTTCAATTTAATTTTTTATTCCATCATATTTTTTTTAATTAATATAATTTATGATAATATACTCACTTTTAATTTCAAATAGACTATAAAAAAATAGGAAATTTTTTGAGGTTTTTCGTTACAAAGTAGCTTTGTCATCTCATCTATGGGATTAAATTTAAATTAATTTCTATAAAAAAATTTACTAAATTTTGGAAAATGGATTCCATATTTTGGATCATAATAATTTATAATGTATTATAATGTAAAATTAATTTTTGAAAATTACTATCCTTTTATGTAATTAAACTTAGATACATCAAATTAAGAAAAACGTAAGCTTAAAAAGGACTAAAAAATAAATTTATGTTCATGAATTTACTAAAAAGTTCTCCAAAATAAAATTCCGGAAATATTTTTACCATAAACCTTCGATTATTGTTTTTCTTTTGGAATGACTTTTTAATGTGAAAATTTGTGTCAAAAAATTCCATGTGTGTCCCCTCCCTTCCTGATAGAAGCCCCCCACATGTCCATCTTCATTACACCTCTCAAAAATTGTATATTGAATATAATATGATAAATACACCTAAAAAAATTCATCCCATACTCCATGAAAATTCCAATTTTGAATATATAAATCAAATGAAAACCTTTGGTGAAGACCAAAAGGAGTTACCTGATGAATAGGTAACATCACTCCCCATGATATTTTTTCTTATTTCCCAAATCCACTCCATAATCTATTATATTTACATTACTATACAACAAAAAAATTATCAAAAATATAATAGAAAGTTTTTATGATAATTTTTTTCATAAATATACGCACACATAAATATAATGGGAAACAAACATACTGTTTTCATGTACAGTGAACAACCACCTAATAAAATGATGATTTTCCATTTTTCAGTTACTACATATAATTATTCAAATTATTATATTAAATTTATTTAAATATGATATAAATGATATTATATATTTATTTATTATTCCTTAATTTAAATTTAGAACATACCTTTATACAATACATCCGGTGTAAAGAAGAAAATTTTATTTGAGGATGTGTGGCCTACTACCCCCACAAAGCGATGAGATTCGTTCACACTCAACATGGAATGTATAAATGATTTTATTAATTAAATTATATGACATTTATGACATAAAAATGATATTTTTTATTAAATAAATAAATACAGAAATTTTTTTAATTATATCAATCAATTCAACAATAAAATGAAGACAATGTTCATGTATACGTACTACCTACCCTTTCCTTAAGCAGTGTATTCCATTTTCATAATTCTATGTTATATTGATTACATTAAAAGAAATAAAATTAATAAAAATGTTATTTATATCTTTTTTTACAATATTGAAACCATGATATCAGTGTAAGGACCAAATAGATAAAATATAAAGACACATTAAAAATCCAAGAGAATATTACCTAAAGTGAGATATTAACATAGAAAAGATAAAAATATGATAATATGAATTCATAATAAAACCATATATGGAATTTAAAATAAAAATATACGTATATAAATGATTTATAATAATCTTATATGTATTATACAAAATTCTTGAATGAGTATAGCGCGATTCAAGAAATATGGTAAAGGGATTTCATCTCACTTTGTATTCCCATGGGATATAAGCCATATTCGCCAATCACATATTTTGTGTGGTGAAATTATTTACCATGAATAAATTATATACCAATTATGAATAAATTTATTTTTATTTTTTTGTCCATTTCATGATCTAATACTCATTGGTATTATGCTTCAAACGATACCAAATATGTAAGATAATTTTTTCTCAATTGATTTTTTATGATATATGTTTTTTATAAACCAAAATTATTATTATGTGTTATAATTTAAACTTAATATCTTTAATATCATTAGATTCATGAAATATTACGATAAGTGTAATTATATTTTCTTATAGTGATAGTATGATCCCATGTTACCATGTGGTAAGAGATCATCCAAATAATACAATCATTTTTCAAGAATGTTTATGATTCTAATCCCATTAATGAAATATTATAATCCATCACTCATGAACGACCATGATATTTATTATCCAATATTTAATAATGACAAAAACATGTATTTGTACTATTATTAAAATATTTGGTATTTAATATCAATAGTTTAATGTTTTCATGAAATTCATAATTTAGTCTTCATGTAAAACCATGTATTTTAAATAGTTTCACAAAATATTATTCATTTATTATGTGATCATTAAAAGAAATATTTACCCCTGATTAAAATTTTTAAAAAATGGGGTTTTAAAAAAGAATATTTTTGTCATTTTCTAGTTTAGCCTTGATTATATATCTTTTATAGTGTAAAATAATGTTCTGTGTATACGGAATTACCAGCCATGATTACCATAATTAGATTTCATATATTTTCAAATCATCTTCAAGTATCATTCAAAAGTTATCATGGAAAATATATTTCAAAAATGTTTCATGGTTCAATAATTAGTTATCAAGTAAATTGGTTTTCAAAACATTTTCAATATATTTTCAGAATTTGTCATGGAATTTTTTTTTTCAAAAAATTTCAAGCTTCTTTCATAACTTTTCATGTTAAATGGAAATAAATATTTTTTAAAATATATATTTTAAATGATTTCATGAAAAATAGTTTTCAAAACATATTTATGATCTATTTATTTATTTTAAATTTTAAATGATTCAAAAAAAATTCTATATATTTTTTTAATTTTTCCATCTATATTATCATGAAAATTGTTTCAAAAGGTTTATAAATTTAATAGAATGTATTTCAATGAAGAAATTAATATTTACTTAAAAAATTTTTAATAAGATGTTTCGAAATTATTTTATATATACGATAAATTTTTTTAAGATACTCACTCCAATCTAAGAAATTATTAAAAGGATCCATTCATATGTTTTCTCCAAATGCTTTTTGTTTTGATAGAATGATGCTTATGAAACCCATTCATCTTCCATGGGTTTTTTACTTGTGATCCCGAAATCATTTTAGGGATTAGGATTTGAGGAAATGATTATGAATCATTTATTTTTTTCATATATTAATATATGATTGTATTTATATAACACCCATTTCATTTTATGTGATTATTATTCGGTTTTTATTGAATCCATATTTTTTATGAGTCATGACACGATGGAGGTTTTATTATGTTGTGAATAATGTTTGAATGTTTATATTATGAGATGGTTAAGACCTATATCACCCTCCAATGCATGGGGTAATGATTTATATGTTAATATATAATGATGTGAATCATGTTCATGGGTTTGATCTACTTTTTTAATATGGGGAAACCTAATCCCTTTAAAGGAAAGGACTACGATTGGGGATTGTGGTGTGTCCCACCTAGTAGGTGTAGTAACAATAATGTTAGATTATAAGGAAAACATATCCACTATCGAAACATGATGAATCTATATCCATTTGAATAAACTGACTACACTTGGGGATGGTGGTGTGTCCCGCCCAGTATGTGTGGTACCCATGAAGTTCATTGATAATTTAAATCAATGAGTCATGAATTATTGGTAATGATATAACAAGAATATTCATTCCACACTTCCATTCATTTTTCCTATGATATTCATTCAAGTTTTATGTACATTATTTTCTTGTGATTCATTTTTAAATAACATCTATGCTTTATTCCATGAGTCTTGATTTTTATCTTTTATATTATAGGTTTGATCATAAAATTTTATGATCACGATCTAATAAAACTATGATCTTTTATATTCTTACATGTCTTCCATGTTTACCCTTACTGGGCATCTGATATCATCCATATTTTCTTTTTCATTCCATAGGTTATGAATATTATTATTAGTTATTATGTATCTAATAAGGGTTCTAGTCATGAATATTCTAGTCGGAGATAATGTAGCTCACTTTTATTCCAATGTTAATTTTTCCATGTTTCTAGAGGAACTAGACTAATATGGTCATTGTGTGTCTGTTGGTTGTATGTTTTATGTATTATGCATAAGTAATGTAATGTTTATGTATGTTAAGACTCGGTTGTTATATACAATCATTTAGAATAAACACTCCCACATAGTGTAGGGTATTTTCTATAATCAATATGTAATCATAGGATCCATTCATATTATAATGAAATAAGGGCCCCCATGCAAGATCACAACTTCCTAAATGTATAATATAAAAAAATTCTTAATCATGGTGGTTTATTGATTTGTAATGTAGTGACCTTATTTCATAGATCAATCTATCTCCAGATTTATAACATTATTTACATCGAGTGATAATATTTTTCTAACTATAATTTTCATAAAATCCATATCCCTAATCTATAAAGGAACCATAATAAATAAATAAATACTATTGAAATTCTGTCCCGATGACATAATATTCATACCTGTATAACAAAGAAACACATGACCATAAATGTAATGATTCATATCCATCCACTAAAACTCCATATCATGCCATAAACACTTTCATAATTCCACAAAAAATATACTTTGGTGACCTTTTGAAATATTGAATCAATTAATATTTTATAGGTAAATAGATGACAAATTTATTTTTTGAAGTGAATAATACTATATAAATACGGAAATTGTCTAGGTGTTGTTTCCTCACAAACATAAGGATTCAATAATTCCATTGAACGCTTCATATTTTAGGTTTTTATTCAAAATCATTTCATGAAGAGGTAGACAAACCCAAAAAAAATGTTGTGGATCATAAATGAATTGTCCTAAAACATGTCATGATTTGTCTAAAAAAGTCCTGTAATATTCAACAATTTTTTCAATACCAAGGTAGAATTATAATTATATTTCTTATAGATAGTATAATTAATTACATTCTATTTACCAGGGTAATATGTAATCTTAATGTCAAATATATGGAGGTGCTCCAACCATAGGCTCTTCTGAAGGTTCATATTATTCTATGAAATTACATATCTTATGATGATGTGATCAATATATATAGTGAGACACTCTAAAAAAGGTTGTTTTTAACACTCAAGAGTATTCAAAACGATATCATTACTATTGTCTTGATTGAGATAACTCTTATTATATTGAGGGAGATGATGAGAATTTTATTCCACCACGTGATCATACTATAAATGATTGCATCACTAACCCACTAAAGAAAAATAATATTAATTCACATAGACATTACCATGAAAATAATAATATGAATATGGGTGATGTCAAAAAAATTTCAACTCATAATAATAATTATAAAATTTATATTATAGTTAGGATTTACATCAATATTTATAATTTAATTTAATGGTTATGAAATCATAATGAAATACTTGAGGAAATCATTGTCAATAACAATGATATAAAATTAAGATATGTATAAAAACACATTATGTGGATATTCCTATGATAAGGAAACAATCACCTTTTAGGATCAATTTGGATACCATTTTTTTGGAAACAACATTCCCTCTTGGAAAAAACCTCTCAGATATAGAAATTCTAATTTCATTATTTATCATACATGGGAAGAATCCAAGAGTTTCCTAAAACTTTATTCTGATTTCTTACATGATCAAAATCTGATCATTAAACTATCATAAAATCAAGAAAATAACAATATGAATGTATTGAGATAATGGTGGAAATATTGTTTCTTAAAATCCATATAAATTATTGGAGCATCATCTAGGACAAATGACTACTCAAGGTAATCATAGTGATAATAAATTCTTCTGAATGTTGACTTGTGAATATATTACGCCGAAACATTAATATTCTAATAAACATTACAATGATAACATTTACAAAACCACCTAGATCACTCTAAATGACCAAAATAGTTGTCCACATGTGACAAGTGATTTTAATGTTTAACTTTTACTTGATACTACTATTGATTATCCATTCACAGATGAAGAGGATGATCGAACCTCTTCGAAGAGATTATAAAAACAATCAATGTAGAAACTATATAGTTAATAAATACCATCTCTATTATCTTACCCAATATTATCGTAATTTATTTCATATCAGTCCGTAACATATAATAAAAGGGTTTGGAAAAAACATTTACTCCGAGAACAAGATTGATAGGGACGTGTGGATCCATTTTAGGAGGAATACATGAAAAGTCATTTAGGAAGACATTGAGATAATCCAAAAAATATTATAATACAATCATGATGAGATTCATAATTGGAAAAACTACAATAGTAGATAGAATATTTATATTATCCTAACATGATATTCATATGTCACATCACTATAGATCACACTCTCTATAAATCATATCGTAGCTGCCATAAAAATGAAAAACAGAGAGAATATAAATTTACCTCCTCTTCATGAGGAACCAACCAATCCATCCTAATGATATCATTGAAATAATTGAGATAATGAACGATAAGGACCTATAATAAATCCAAATCGACAAAAAAAGTGAACATGAAGGACAATAAAACCCCATCACTTTCTTCTAAAAATGTTTCATCACCATCTCTATAACATATAACAAGTGGTTTATTATAACTGTCACCAAAGCCATAAAATTGGATGATATAAAATAGTAATATTCACCATGAAAATCAATGATGTTTCTATAGAATATGAATAAAAAATGGTAATAATAACTATAGAAAGACCATCATTAACCTCCCCTAAAAAATATTCTAGTGCACGGAATTTCATCAATCGAGAAGACTATGGTCAAAGATATATATACATAGATTGTTATGGGTATGATGTTCGGTACATTAAGGTTTATTATCCTCAAATATATTGAGTTTTAGTTTAAACATGAAATTTTATATTTATATGAGCATAGTGACCAAATTCAGTATTGGTCATTAATGGTATGAGAAAATAACTTCCATGGTGTTATTGGTTTCCACACTTGTATCTTGTAACTGGTACACTGAAATCCTTTTCTAGTAGAGTAGAAAAATACAATTGTTGAGAACCACCTATATCACCCCTGTGACAAACATGTATTTTTTCCTCTTTCAATGTGTTACCCTAGAACTGTATCTAGGTACAATGTAATATCAACACACACCTATCTTAAACATAATTTAAATTTCATATGTCATAGACCTATCCAAAATATTTACAGTGGTGACCTGATTTAGAATATAAAAATTTGATTAAATATTTTTTTGGAGACCAAGAGTTAATTAAGATTCTTCAACGCAATAATTTTCACCACATATTGAGTAAAAAAACAAATAAAATTAAATTTTTGTTGAATACATCATATTAATCACTCCCTTATAAAAATACATGAACATTATTGAAATTAAAATATTCTATGATTCGTAAAAATTTACTTAATTAAAAGGGTTTCAATCTATTTTTTACTCTTATTACATATGCTAATTTTCTTGACCCATAATGGCCGTAAACCCCTTTTTATGGACATTGAGAATAAAAGTTGTTTTCTTCGACATTATAGATTGAGTTTCCTCCTATAATTCAAAGATGAGAACAATGTTTTCTATCAACACCTACACCTCCTATAGTTTATTAATATTGTTATAATATGGGGGATTATGTTGTATGAACTCATGAACATAGTCCTTGACTCCTCCCACTCATGGGTACACTTCATTAGCTTTGTTATAAAAACAAAAAAAAAATTGGTTCATGGAAATAACATTGTAAAAATAACCAATAGGAAATTCGAATAATGAACATGATTCCATTGAGAAGAATTTCCAAATAAAAAATATTAGGGAAACCTACAAATATGTTTTTGATAATTGATTTATATAGCAAAATAGAATTAAACATATTGAAAATTAAATAATACAATTTAAAAAATGATATATTAATTATATATATAAATATTCATAAAAACCCAATATATTCATTATATATCACAACACACAATTAAAATTTGAGGATTGTTACACAGATGATGGCCTAGAACATAACTCATATTACCTCCAACATCCCTTCAATCAATTTTTAAGCTTCCAACATCCTTGTATTGGATAAATTTATGTATAAACCAGATGTAATGAAAAATAACCACAAAATGAGATAGAAAACACAACAAACTAGTCTCTGAAAAAGACCATGATAAGAACCAAAGAGAACTGACTATCCATAAAGGTTGACAGATGTCTCCATGGAATGCAACAAAAAAATGATTGGAAATTTTATTTGAAACATAGAGAAAACAACATGGAATCTATGTAGATAAATATAAAAAATATATATATATTATATAAAAATAAACAATAAATAGTATGTCTATAAAAAAGAAATTAAGTAAAAACTACGTACACATTTATTGATTAAACCTATAATTGAAACTATAACTTCTAACAAAAACTCAGTAGGACATGTGAGAAACAACCCAGCATATCAAAACCTACAACACACACCCAACTGAAATGAACCCCTCGTCTACATTCTGTGGCCATGAACATTGTTATATTATATGTATTAAGGACTACACAAACCTGATAGAGTGTTTTGGGTGTGAAAAAATAATCAGAGTAGGATATTTCCCATGTGTTCTATAACAAGTCAATGTCAAATAATCACAATATGGAAAATATATAGAAGACAATTCTTCAAAATAGATTTTCAAATTTATTATAAATCATTGGAATAAATTTCCTCTTCAATGTTTTTAAAATAGTCAAAAATACATTTTCAAAGAATATTTCAAACATACCATTTTTCATTTATGAATTCTACATCATATATCATATAAATTCATGAATAATGAACATCAAAATCACAATAGGGATCAACTATACTATAGAAATGTTTTGATCCAGTATTCTCACTTATATCATGAAACTAGATCAATATTAATATGAACTATAAAGGTCCCAATAATCGTAGGGCTTAGTGAATATAGGATCACCAAATTATTGAACCATATACAGTGTATGAGTATCAAATTATTTGAACAAGTCTTAGGGAATAGAATAAATCTCTGTGAATGAAACCCATATGATGAACATTCACAAATCAAAATATTATACAACTACTAAGTAACAAATGATTAAATAGGCTATATATTCCAAATCAATTTATATTTCTATTGTATTGTAATTTATAAACATAAATTTTTATTAAAAACATACATTGATGAAAATTTTCATAATTCATTTCACCATTGATATAAATCATAATTAATTTATCAATAAAAATGGGAAAGTATATTTTATAATTTTCAATTTGATCATGAATAAAAAAAATATGCCATATCTTTCAAAAAATCATTAAATAAATAATTTATAAAACTATTAAAATATACACTTTACCAAAAAAGGCAATTGGTATATCTATCTACCTCAAATATAATTCTCATTCCATCCAAAATGGGATTCTCATGAAAGTTTGATATAGAACACTAGTTACAATTATAAGAGGCCCTAAACATTGATTCCCATATTATAGAATCTATTACTAATAAAAAAATGTTTATTGGAGAGGTTATATCATCACACTCTATATAGGTTACACATAAAATTACACAATTTTTAATTATTTCAATATTTTGTAAACAATATAATGATAAATCAATTTGTAATCATAACAAAAAATAACCAGATCAATAGATTCCAATAACACTTCTAGTATTTTTTGTAAATAATGTGAGAAATTGTGTGAACAAGAGGAATTTGATATAACATAATATAGAGGAAACAATCAAATGATCAAAGAAGAACATGATAGGAAAATATTATAGAGATATGAAAATCAATCCCTTGAGAGACCCTAAATTCATTTAATGTGAATTAAAGTCTCGTGTAGGGATTCTAGTTGATAAATAAAGGTGTTAGGAGAATACAATAATGATTTTACCATTATTAAATCAGATTTTCCTGATTCCCTTGGTGGGTCAGTGGCCACTATAGTCGTGCAATGGATATGGGCTTGCTAACCTACCAGCTGGTAGAGGCCCACAAGATGGATAAATGCCACTAGATGAATTCTTATAGCATGTATATCTTTTCCTCTAGGCTAGTGGACCCCTATAAGAAGTTTAGAGGCCTATTGTATCCAATAATTAAGGCCAAGAAACATTAAAATCTAACCTATCCACCTTCAACACATCTTGGTCTTGATATTCAACCTCTTAATCGTGAAAGAGAAACATACCAGCACTAGGATTTTACAAAGATCCTCAAATGTATAGAAAACATTATATAATAAAATTAAACTCTCCTAATATGAATAATGTGAATGAATCATACATTCGATGAAGTAAAATGGAATCATTAATATATATCAATGTTTAATTTCCCTTATTTTTTAATCATAATATTAATATTTATAGTGTGATAAAAATTTAATATCGTGTAACGTAACAATATTTTTTTTACATTAGCATTAAAAATTGATTATATTACATGCTCTGCTGAAATGATATTATTGATATATTTTTTAATGATAAAACATTAAAATTGTAGATGAACATTAAAACATTAATTAGACTTTAATAAGAATCATAGTAAGTAAATCTAAAGAATAATTACAACACTAGTTAATAAAGTCATAATGAAAATGATATATTTACCCTCTTTGGATTCTTTGAAGATCATACCATTGATTATTACTATATAAAAAACTCAATAAAATTATTATAGTCATGTTGAGGGAGATTAAATGAATAATATTAATGCATTTTATTGAATTTTCTATGATTATGTATGAAAATGTAATATAGCATTTATATATATTATATTTATATATATTTTTATTGGATATCTTATCACTAGGTACATAGTGATGAGATTTATGGTCATACAGTGTACATGTATTTCACATGATTATTGAACATTTTATTACATATAAGTATATATGTTTTTACACATAATAAATTTGATATGTAATTAATTGAAAATTTTAAACAATTTATTTTATAAATATATAATTTATTAAATAAATTTTTTTGGTAGGTATTTCATTTTAAATTAAAAAACATTTACCTATATAATTTGATAATATAGATAGATATAATCAATGTAATTATTTTTGAAATAAATAAATAATATTAAAATAATTATTTTGTAAAAAAAAGGATTAATAAATAAAAATATTCGTTGAATTTTTTAAAATGATTTTATATATTCTATATTTATATTTAAAACATCAATCATGTATTATGAGTATAAAATATAATGATATTTTTAAATTTAATATAAAAACAAATGAAATTACATTCACATTTATGTCATTTGATACTAGTTAACCTAAATAAGAAGATTTTTTTAATTGAAATAATATTTTTTTAAAGTATTTTATTGTATTTTTTTAATATTTTTTAAAATTTATATTTTAATCAGTCTTAGAAACAATTGTCTAAACATGTATCTGTAAATTGATTTTGGTAGGGAGGGGTTGTCACTAATGTCCATTATAATTATTTTTTGCATCCAATTTAATTGTAAATTGATATTTTTATACCTTAGAGAATTAGAATTTATAGAAATTCTACTCAGAACTCACCAATAAAATAATCCATCTTATACCATTCCCTAACAATTATATTCCTTAATGCTTATAATTTTTACCAACCTAAATGAAATATCTTATAGAATTATTGCACATTTTGTATCTTATAGTATAATATATTCCAAAAACCATCATTATTAAAAACAACAATTTTTAGAATGTGTGATTTAATTAATTTAAGTGTCTAATTTTTCTCTATGTTTTTTAATTTTAGTCTTATCTATTATTTTTTGAAATAAAATAATATGATAAAATTCTATTTTATTACCATTGCCATGATTTTGAAAAAATGATAGACTCTAAGATCTTACTCATTATGTAATTTAATTTGTTTTATTTATATTTGTTCAACCACACACATGAACAATGATATATTATCTTCTCCATTTCTATTAATATGGTTTATTAAAAAATTAATTATTTTAATATGTTCTATTTTGATTAATTTATGTTCATAATATTGGTTTTAAGGGTATAAAAAAATAATTGTCATCAAAAAGTAACTCTTTATTTTTATAAAATACAAAAAACAAGGTTATAATAAATTTTAATCATAAAAATCATATGCAAAAGTTATGCCTACTAAAAATATGGATTTATAAATTAATAAAAACAAATTATTTCCACTACAATAACAAATACAAATATCGAGATCTTTTAGCAAGAAATAACTATAAAACCTCAAATTACAGAACATTTGAAAAAAAATAAAAATTACTAACTTCTGATGATGAAAATAAACAATAATTGGATATTACATGCATAATATTATCGTAATAAAATTGTGTAAATGATAAAAAAATATTTTAATGATATAAGTGAATAATATTTAATATATATCTTAACTGATATGAAATAAATCGTTAAATTTTTAATGTTTATTATACTAGTTGTTGAAGAATATTATTGGTTGTTGTTACTAAATGTATGTGTTTTCTTTATGATTCATAGATTGAATGGAAAATTATTTGTAGTTAAATAAATAGTAATGGAAATTTTATGATCATTCTTTATAAAATCCATAATATTTTTTCCCCTATAGTTATTTTCGGGTTTTACATGGGTCCATATTTTTTTCCTCATAACATATAATAATTTTAATCATATAATTCAAGTCAATAAGTAAGAAAAATAGTAAGTATTTTTTTAATTATCTTCTAACCGGTTTTTTATGAAATTGTAATCTTATATAAGGTATCATTGAAGAAAATTTTGAGTATACTTCTACAGAAATGAGGACCCCATATTCCATATCTATTAGTTGTATAAGATAAATTTTATACTAAAATTTTAGTTAGTTGTGAATATTCTTGAATAAACTAGATATCATGGAGGATAATTATATCATTTAAATCACATATTAATCTTTGATTGTTTATATTTACAATCTACATTGAGTCATAAAAAATTCCCATATTAAAAAAACAAATTATAATAACATCATTCATTTAGAAACACAAAAAATTTGTATCCCTATTATTTTAATCCCACATTTTATTTCATTTATAGATACATAAAAACTATATTCATTCATATTAAGATGTTATCAAATCTATGATTTCATTTTTAATTAATCATCTGTTTATTTTTTGGCCTTTTAATTACTCCTTGGTTTTCCCATGATTTTTTTAGTTTAAATGGTATTTTTGGAACCCATATCATTTTGCACATGTTTAGAACATTGTTTGGGTAAACAGTCTGCCAGACTAGAAGAATATGCACTCGTTTGATAATGGAATTATCTAGGTCACACGTCCAGCAGCACGAGTGAACCCATGAAACTATGTGTCCTCATGCCTCTTGGATAGAGTGGAATGGATGGGTTCTTCCAGATTTTTAACCCCATTAAGGATAACCATGTAACCAATCCAGCTAAGGAAAACTAAAAAATTATTCTTTTTTACCACATCATATTTTAAACTGATTCACTACTAATCTAATCCATAAAATATGTATATCTATAGGAACATAATGTACATCTTCCTGGACAACATGAGAACCAATATTTAGGTTTTTCGTCCTACATAATTTATGGATTCACCAAGTATGTTATTTCACTCTTGAATTCCCTATCCATCTAGTATTCTTCTTCCATATTTATTGGGTTTTGTTTTACATTATTTATGTAACCAAGTGGAGGATCAATATTGAGTGGTGGGGTGAAATGATGATGGTTGATTGATCATTCATTTATAGGGTCTCATTAAGAATATTTTTTTGGAATTCCCCATATTCCATACTTTTCTAAGAATGAGTTTAGTGGTTCCATGATTTTACATTATTATATGATCTTTGATTCCATTCATGGTTTCATAAATGTGTTACATGGATTATGTGTTGTGTGTGAAATATGTTTTAAAAGGTTTGGAGATTCATATTTGATTAAATATTCTTTCCAAGGAAATATATTTATGATTCATGTGTTTCTCATTTGGTTTCATCATGAATGTGTTCCATGATTTGTGTGAATGGCACAAAATGTGTTTTCAAAATCAATTAGAAGTGTAAATGGGATGAAAGTTCGTTTTACAAAAAAGTAGACTTTATTTCATGTATCCATCTTTTAAATACACCTTAAAGTGGGTTTTTAATTATTTAATGTGATTTAAAGCATGTTATAAACTATATATGGTGTTATTTTTAATTTCAAATGTTTTTTATGTAATTTAATTTTGTATTGGTGTTTAGATTTTCAAAAATTTTAAAATGGGATTTATGAATTATGGAAGTGGATAGAAAAGTGTTTTCAAGTTGTTTTTTTGTGTTTTTGAAATTTATATGGTTCTGTTTGTGGGAAACGGTGGTTTCCATGTGAGCTTTGATTATTTGATCAATGTGAATTGTGGAAATGGTGATTTCTTTGGTTGTTCATGATGCTTGGAAGATGTACTTAATGTTATTAATTTTTGTAAAATATGAAATAAAATTTGGGAGGAATGGGAATATTTGGTATCTACTTTAGTGAACTTGAACTAGTATTCCAGGTTACTAGGCTTGGTTGTGGCCAAATTTATTGAAACAAGATTGGTGATGCAATGCAAGCTAAATATTTCATATGAACAAGAATCATATGTACATTGGGATGGGATCCACACTATTGGATCATGCTCTTGAACTTTGGTTTTTTATCTGCTAATATGAAGACCTATATACCTTGTTATGTGTTTCCTACTACTGGCTCATGCATGGAGACACTATTGTTTTTTTTGGAGGAATTTGATCACCAAGGTACGAGTTTCATAGGGTCCCACTAGTCTGATTTAACTATTGGGATTTTCATAGGTTATCTTTTAAGACATGATTCTTATTTGATATGATTCTATTCATTGGTATATAATATTCCTTCGGGATAATTAATTATTAAGAAATACTATTTTGAGAAAAGGTATTCCTTAAAAGTTTTTTCTTAAATTGTATCCCCTTAAATGTTCATTAAATATTTTTAGAATATTCAAATGAAAATGTTCTTGATGTTGTTTCATGTAATGTTATCTCGTGAAATGATTATTTTGGATGGAATCCTACTGGGCATTGGATAACACCCTACATAAAACATGGGTGTATATAAGAATTTATATATATGACATAGGTAATGGAATGATGTTTCATGGTTTTGATGGTGGATCTGGTTTCTAGTGTTCCGCTTCTTGGAGTTGTTGGTAGTGATGGATTAATGGTGTTGACATTCTTGTTACATAGGGGTTTTTTGGATGGTTTTGTTTTTTCCAATCCATTGTGGTATATTTTTTTGGTTAATGATGTTATAATTTAATCTAAAAATTTATGCTCATCATTTTGTTATGATTTTAAATCATGTGGCGACATTTTATAATTATTGGTTTCTTATATTTATCTAAATGGGTGAATTCATTCCCAAACATTATATTTTTGATACCCATAACCTTGTTTACATCCCATGATGATATAGAATACACATCATGACCTGTCTCCATACCGATCGTGTATCTGGTTCGATGACACACCAATATGGATCCTGAAAAATTGGTATCAGAGGAGTTTTAACAAATTATATGGATAATGGAGTTTTGGTGATTCAAGTTTGTCGAGAACTATTATTTTAGAGGGTTTATGTTCTAGTAGAGAGTGTGGTGTTTGGACAACAAAACTAATGACATGTCTTGAGAAACCATGAGAAATTAGAATTTGGTTTCACTTATCTCACAATGTGAGATGTATAAGCTATAGATTTTATAATGGAACTGGGAAGAGGTTGATTGGTTTGGTATGAATTATTATTGAGTTGAATGTGGTTTTGTTTTTTTATGATTGTGTTTAAGAATAATTGTTTTTATAAACTTTTTCAGAATCCTTATTTGTTATTTGTATTTTTGGATATTTCTTTTCGGTGGATTCTTTTTATTGGTTAATGACTCCTTGGATAATTTCCCTATTGCCTAAGAAGAGGCTGGAGAGTCATCTTCCTCACCAATTGATCAAAAAGTAGTGTAATTCAAGGATTGGGCTATCCATGTTTTGGGTTACGAAGAAGGTTCTAGTCCTGCATTGGTTAGATATGTTGAAATAGGTCGTGGAAATGAAAACCCACATGAGTTCATCAAGAATAAACCACTTATTTTTTGAGGTTCTGTGAATACATAGGAAGGTGATGATTGGGTTGATAAGATCGATAAGATGCTTGAGTTTCTTAATACTCCTAAGGAGATAATTGTGACCTATTCTTCGTTCATGTTTGAAGGTCTCTGTAAATTTTGTAGGGACTCAGTGGTGAATGGTGAGAAGCACAAGTAGATGAGATATAAGTATTTTATGGTCATCTTCAATGAAAACTATTTCATTGAGAGCATATCCATCTTAATGTCATGAGATTTTTTAGAACATTATTAAGGGATAATATTGGGAAATATTATTCCAATAAGTTCATAGAGTTAGTCCATTTCCCACCTGATATAGTTTACAATGAGATTTTAAGGAAACACAAGTTCAAGATGGGGTTACAGCCGAAGATCCAATCCCATGACTAATTGTTAAAATTAAATAATTATAATGATGTGGTTGATCTTTCTATGATTATTGACATTGATCCTATTGGAAATTACAATTTCATTTGATAAATTTCAAAAATGGGCTAGGGCAGTGGAATCTCATTTGGTAAGAAGAGGATGTGAGATGAAAAAAAGATATTTAGAGGGGGTAATTCATGTCGTATTTCCCGGTTGAATTCTTATATGGATTTTGATCTAGGTTATGTTGTGTGAAATCAGTGTGGGAAGGTGAGGAACGTGATATCTACATAATCAGTTCCACCCAAAACATGTTATTGATTTCATGTTATGTTTTAGATGATATTTTATTTCAAGGTGGAATGAACATATTAAATAGGTTTAAAATTAGTATCTTTTAAAGCAATATCATCCTCCACATAACTATTGAAGATAGTGGGTTCTAATATTGGATGACGTGGCCGCTTGGAGAGAACTTTTATTGGGTAGAGTAAATTTAGGGTAGATCCACATGGGATTATTAATTCTCAATGTTAGAATAAGATAATGAATATTCATGTTATGGATCACATTCCAATAAAATCAGATTAAGGGTTTATTATATTTCATGAAACCGTTCTTATAGTATGATTCTTAGATATTATTTTATTTGATACTGATGAATATATTTCTTTTATTTCAACCCATCTTGTGAATGTTTTAATTATGTCAACCGACATGTTCCATTTTTAGTGTAGTTGGTAATAAAACATGGTAGGAAGTGAGAGCTATGTTTTAGGATTGCTTCATTCATTCTCACTCTTATAGTGGACGATCTATAATGGGATTACATAGTTTTGAAAAAAAAAAGAACACAGTGGTTTGATCCTCGGTATAGATTGGTTGGTGTGTTTATATGAAATTATAATTTCTGTCTGTAGATAATATGTTTCGGGGTAACTGATGAATGTAACTAGGTTTTTGAAGGTGAATGGGGTCCTTAGTTAGGACATGCTGAAACTACACCTCTATAATTGGGAAGTCTCATTTATTAAAAATTTCATCTCAGGATGGAGAATGTTGATAGTGGTCTCGAAGCTGGATTACCTCCCAATTTGGTTGACATTCAAGAGGTATTCCTAGTTTATTTCTTTAGTTTTTATTAAGGTTAGGACATGTAGTTCACCATCAATTTGTAGCTTCAAACATAGCCGATATATCTTACCTCATAACGTATGTTCCAAAAATAGTTGATGTAATTTAATGTAAAACTATATTCATTAGAATAATAAATATTTATTCACCTGAGAATATAACCTTGGGCCACCCTAGTGTTCTCTGTTAAAAAGGATAATGTACATCTCTATTTGTGTATTGATTCTATAAATCTGATAATGGTGTTGTTAAAGAATAATTATCTCATTACTCATATTGATGACCAATGTAATTAGATTAAGGGGTAAATTTGGATACCCTAAATCGATATGTGTTTTTTGTATCCCCAAGTCATAGTTAGAGAGGTGGATGTTTGAAAACAAAATAATGATGAGTGCATGTAAATTTTGAGTATTTGGTCGTCCCGTTCTGGCTGGTGAATGTTCTCGAGATCGAAATAGAACTTCTAAACCATGTTTTCCTCTAATACATTGACAAAATTTTTTGTGTTTTTTTGGATTTCATTCATGTCTATATAGAAACTAAAAAATATCATGGTGTGTATTTGGGGATTGTTCTAGGAACCCTTTTTTATCATAACATGGATGTGAATCATTCCAAGTGCACATTATGGATAAGGGAGATTTTGTTTATGGGTCTTGTGATATTATAAAGAGGGTTTTTATGAAACCTAAGAATATTAGTTTCGTAATTTAATGGGATTACCCTAATAATGTGTTCGTGATCAATAGTTTTTTGGTCCAAGAAGGGTATTATAAGTAGGTTGTTTGAAATTTCCCTCACCATTCTTTTCCATGATGGCTCTTAACTTGAAGAGGGTATTGTTGGATATGATCTATATTTTTAAACATACATTTATGAGAATATGATGTTGTTGAACACAATCGTTGTATTGGTATTTTCAAAACCTCATAAAGGGTATGTGGTCTAATGAGATGCTTCATGAATGGGTCTTGTGTGTGTTCCAATGCAAGATGAAAATGTTTTGGCATATTGAACAATATACCATTAACTAAATTAAAGAAATTACCCAGCCCTTGACATAGATTTAGCAGTGATGATGCATTCCTTGTATTCAAGGTGTCATTACCTTTTTATTCTGAAGTTTTTAGTATAATCCGTTTATAAGACCTATTCTTAGATTTTCTCCTAAAAGGATATGAACTTATTCCTAGATCATTGGGTTGAGTTCCTTCAGGGGATAAAAATTAATATTCGGAATACCCATGGAATAGAAAATGTTGTATCGCATACCTTAAGAAAAACGTTCCACTTAAAGTGTTGAATGATAATGGTGATGAGTGGAGTTTTATGTTTCATTTTCCCAATTTCATCTTGAGAACTAGGAGACCAACTTTGTCATTTTCATGGAAGGTTTTCTGTGGAAACTTTCAATTATATGGTTTATTCAAAAGGAATATATTATTTATTATTTTTGTTATTATTTTATGTAGATTCTTAATGGTTGGGGAAGGCCTTTTGATGGTCATTGTCTCATAATTGATATTTGATCTTCATGTTTCCCTTTTTAGTTTCGTTGACATTATGGATGTTGGTGATATAGTATAGACACTAGAATTTCTAGGACATGCATCCTTGTTACACCTTGATGTTTTATGATCTCTGTTTGTAGTTGTGGTGGCCATGTATGAGGTATGACATAGTTAACATTTCATTGTGATGTTATTTATGTTGGAATGTTAATTAAATGAACCAATGTCGCTCATGTTTGCTATAGCCACTACCCATTCCAACATATATGTGGTTCATGGTTTCAATGGATTATAATGTTTTAATTCATTATACTCTGCATGGGAAGATATCCATTTGGGTAGTGATTGACCATTTGAACAAAGAATTTCATCATTCTAATCAGTTTTTTAGCCAATGTTGATGAATATGGATAGTTTTATATTAAAGAAATACCAAATCTTCAGGGTGTAAAATCATAACTGGTTTCATATAGAGAACCTCATTTTACCTCATAGTATTTGGATGGAATTTAGAGGGTGACATCATCCAAGATGAAGTTCAAAATGAAATACCAACACCAAACGGATGGTCATGCAGAGCGAGAGAATCAGAATTGGGAGCACATTCACTAAGAATGTGTGTTGTATTTTAGAGGTTATTGGGATAGTTATTTGGGTTGGACATGTTTTAATATAATAATAGTTAACCAAATTCAATATCGAGGGATCCCTATGAGGCACATTATGGTCGGCCATGTTGGCCTCCTTTATATTGGGTTGAGGCGGGAGAGACCTTGTTATTGGGGGTGAGCCTTCTGTGTAAAATTTTGATAATTTAATGTTCATGATGATTAATGTTTTGATAGGGTAGAGTCTCCATATGACATAAGGCAAGAGGAGGTGCCTATCTTTGTAGTTCTATTTGGGTGACCAGGTGTTTCTAAAATTGGATCCTTTTTTTGGTCGCCATCATTTGGGTAAGAAATGGAATAAAATTTTGTGTTATGTTGGACCTTTTGAGATGCCCGGGACGGTTTTTATTGTGGAATACTATGTATATTATTATTTATTATTTGAAATTAATTAATGATGTCTTCCATGAATATTAGTTGATAATGCATAATCCAGATTCTTCTCCTATTGTAAAATTGAGATGTTTTGGAGTTAGGTCCTTAACTATTAGTGCTCGAGCGATTAGTGAATGTCATTAATTATTAGGGGAATATGATTCATGGGAAGTCCATAAATTTGTTTAGGGTTCATTGGAAGCGTGGTTGTGATGATGATGAGATATGGGAACAAACAACTTGGGTTGACTAGCAGTATCAGTTTATTTTTTATAATCATTCTTTTGAATTAATTTTTTAGGGTCGAAATATTTCATTATGGGTAGAATATTCACATAAATGATTAAATATTGAGTTATTCTTAAATATAGCTTCTATCATGTAATTGTGCATTGTTTTTTTGAGTAGTTGTTTTGTTGAAAATGTTGTTTTGGGTCCCAATACTTGGTGGGAAATGGTTGTCTCACAATGATGGGAAACAGTGTTCCATCCAAGAGGAAGTTTTGTAATTGGGGAAATGGAGCTATATAGGTTACATGAAAAGTTTCATGGGTGTGTTCCCCCCCCCCCCCAAATAAAATGTTCATCCTGATTCTTCTGTGTATGAGAACCATTAACGGTGTCCACATAGTTTATAATATCGTGCAGACTAACAGTGTGACCTATCTAGGTCATTATAAACAATAAATTACACTTTGTCCCATTTCGTATTTAAACTATAATCACCCATAATCTGATACATATGGATATCATCCACGTTAAATTCATCTACATATACATGAACCCCTTGAGAATCAATATTTGGGCAGTTTGGGCCTTGGATCATCATGGAATCATCATATAAGTTTTTTATCTATTGTTTTCTCGCTCATTATTGGGGTTTTCTCCCCACATTTTTTGAATCCCATTTCCAGTAGTTTTTTGAAAAATTTATTTATTAATATTTGGTTATTGGGTGAGATATTGATGGGTTTTGTTAAATATTTCCTTTATAGGGTCTCATTACAATGTAGTTGTTTTTTTCATCAGATTTGTGAAGTATCTAGGATTGTGATAGGTGGTTCTATTATTTTATATTATTAAAATATTTTTTATTAATTAATTTGTTTAATAAATCTATTACATGTACTATTATCGTGGTTAATAAAATATTTCATATAGTGTTTGAGATGAATATTTGATGAAATTTTCTTTTTAAGGGAAAATGGTTGTCTTTCATGTGTTCACCACTGTGTTTCTTCATTAATGTGTTTCATGATTCATGTGAATGTTGAGAAATATGTTTTCAAAATAGATTTATGGTGTGATTGTTTGGAATTTATATTCTCATATTTAAATGGTTTTTGTTTCATAGTATATTTTTTATTACACTCCAATTTTTTTCAGAGTTTTGAATATGATGTGAAGCATGTTATATCTACTGTGTTTATGAATTTGAATGTGTATTTTTACATGGAAATGGTTAGATTTCATACATACATTTCTTTTTTAGTTTCAAAATAGGTTTTTAAAATTGTGGAAGTGTTATAAAATGTGTTTCCAAATGGTTTTTGAGTCCGTGTGATATGAATGTGATTTTGATTATAGGAAATGGTGGGTTCCATGAGAGATTTGATTGTTGGATCAATTTAAATTGTGGAAATTGAAATTTCATCATGTTTTCAGAATCCTTGGAATGTGTATAAGAATGTGACAAGTAATGTGACAATTTAATTGGAATTTTATAAAACGACAATCAATGGTTTATATGTGGGATATCTATAACTTGTACCCTAGATTGTTTCTTGGGGATGAGGGATGGGTTCTTCAAGCAGGATGGACACTACAATACTAAAAATGTTATGCTATGATCAATGAACACTAGAACTTATGATTGGATCCCCATTAGTTTCTTATGAATTGGAATTCAATATGTATTTGATTATGATATAGTGACCACTATACCATGGGATGCATTCCCATCTAGTGGATTGTTTCTAAGAATGTTGTTGGATTTCGTTGGAGGACATTGATCACCCATGTATGATATTCATTGTGTCCCACTATTGATAGTTTCCTATGAGGATTTCATGATTTTATCTATTGTGACATGATGACATTGGGATGTCATTCTTTCTATAGGTATAGAGAAAACCTTATATTTATTTAAATTCCATGATAGTTTATTTTTAGAAAAGGTTTTACTTAAAAGTGATTTCATAAAAAAATATCCCTTGAATGAAATATTTAAAATGTTTTTATTTTTCATAAGAAAATGTGAATGTTTATTTTTCATCTATTGTAGTGTCATGTAATAATTCATATCTGGTGGAATTGAACTGGGTGGCCTCACAAATAACACATACTTTTGGATGTATAAACAATTTCCTATATATGACCTAATTAAATGCATGATATATCATGGAAATAGTGGTGAGTTTTTAGTGTTACATATCATTTAAGTGATAGTGGTGGTGTCTTGTGTTTGATGACCCTCTTGTTAGATGAATGTTTTATGGATATTTTAGTTTTTCTCTTTCAATTATGATATTTTTTTTGTTAAATTTGTATACTCTAAATCCGAATTTTTTTTAAAATATTAGATTATGATTATATTTTATGTGGTGTTGAATTAGTCATTTTTGTTGTTTATTATTATATAGATAGGAGAAATCATTCCCAAAAAATTAAATTACTGATACATGTTCACTAGTTTTCATCTAGTGGTGAAATAGAATGCTCTTCAGGCCATATCTTGGGCTGGGTCAGCTTTTGATTTTAATGACATCCTTGATTGGATTGTGCATGATTTTCTTACATATGATAATGCATTACTACTAAGATCTATGATGGTTCCACAATTTTGATGATCAATGTTGTTCTATGTTTATAATTTAGATATAATTTAATAGCTAATTATTTATATGAGATATAATGATCTTATAATATATTATAGGAATATCATTAAATCCCTATAATTATATATATGTTATTAATGATATAAATTTTCAATTTCAATCATTTGAAATAATTAATATTATTCTTTAAAATTAATGTATAACAGTTATAAATCTATTTATTTTTGTTGAAATCATTATTTATGGATTTTATTATACAATGTAATATATATATATATATCTAAAAATTAGAATCATTACATTGTTGAAAATAGATCATGCCATGGAATAAAATTGTATGAAATCAAAATTTATACTAATGGTCATGTATGGTGTTATATGTAGTCTGGCCTAAAATTACGAATATAACGATATCCCTCTATATTTTGTATGTATATCCCATATCTATTATATAAATACATAATTAATCTATAAAAATATTAATTTCAGTATAATATTGAACTGTAATATGTATCAATGAAACAACAAATACCCAGTTCTGAGTTTAATATAAATTGATTAAATTATATATTTTTATTATAATTCATATGAATCCCCATAAGAATATTTTAATATTATTTTAACATGAAATATATTAATTTCAAATAAAATAATTATTTTATTCATAATATAATAAATTATATACGTGGAAAGTTAATATAAAATTAAAAACAAATTACTGAAAAATAGAATTATTATTATTCTGTATTTTTCACATGACTATTTTATATTGGTAATGAATTTAACATAAATGTGATGAGAAAAAATAGTAATTAATATTTTAACTTCAAAAATAGTAATACATATTAATAATATTATTTAATTTACAAAAATTATATAAAATATTCAAATTTATTTAAAATAACTATACTATGGATATTAGTATTTCACTAGAATATGGATATATGTGATCCTATATTACATATCACTGAAAAATATTATCACAAAACACAGACAATGTAATCATACATAATAACATCATGATATCAGGTTATGTGATATATAAATAATTCATCATCTAAATGAATAAATTACATGTCACTAGATTTGAAAGGTATAGTTGATAAAAATATTTGTGTATTGATTCCTATAAAAATAGAAGACATGTAAAAAGTGACATAGACAATGGTATTTGAATACCAAAAATGTGTTTTGTTGAATTATTTTTACATGCATGATCTTGAAATACCATTTGTAATGATATCACATTTAGATGTCCATGTAATAATGATTAAAGAATTATATTATGGTAAATTATATCTTGAAAAATGATATCAACTTGTCACTACATTGGATATTGATTTTTTCCAAATTTCTAGAATTACATACAAGTAAAGGGTTCATTAATTGGAAATTAATAGTAAATATTATAACATTAATGGGTTTTAATGACATCAAATTTATCAAAATATAGTCTAAATTAAAAATATTGTTTCTTGGATGAATTATTATAATATAATGAAGAAATAAATGAATTATATAAATAATAAACACCAATTTCAAGTACCTCAATGTAATGAAGTTGATGATGGCCACACCCTAACAAATAACAAGTTATTAGATACAATTGGGATCTATGAGGAGTGAAATATCCAAATAAATTTTGAAGGACCAACTTTATTTCCTTATTTATGTTATTTCCCTATAATTTATGGCATAATGACTTAGAAAATATAATTATTAAAATCATATCTTATAATAATGAATCACTAATAAATCCCATGACACCCATTTAGAGGCCTCCAACATTATTTATGTGTCTTATTTGAGTTAAATAATTTAATAATTTCCCATACAACTCATTAATTATACTTATTATTCATTTACTAACATTATCATTGAATACCTTAATATTAACATTAAAATAATTATATACATACATGATGGGTACATAGAATATATTAATAATTTAATATGGAAAAAAATTCACAACATATGTGATATCATATATGAGATCATATATAACTTTTAATTTTCCTTATATTAGAAAAAAACAATTTCATTATACATGCCTTCGATATGGGAATTTAATTTATTTAACGTTTTACCAAGTGTTGTGATTTTTTTACATGCACTGGAAAAAATACATTCCCATCATTGGTTTTAATATTGATTTTCATATCTATAGATAATTTTACAACTAAATTAAACAATATAAAATACTTAAGATGGTAATTGTTTCCTTAATTAATGTGAATTTAAAATTGTAATGTTTATCTTTACCACTAGTTTAGTGATGGCATGAGTGGTGTTTATGTGTGTGATATAAAGAATTCGATATTTCCTTGCTATTTCACCCTTGAATTTTATGTTAATGTTGGTTCCTTGATCCCCAATGTATTATATTGACATACAATATGTAGTGAAACATATTATTATTAAAAAATTAAAAAACCAATTTCTCTATGATACCAATTATTTCTTATAATTTATAAATATTTTATCACAATCCCTATACACAAAGAGGAAATTGTTTTCAAAATTATTTTGAAAGGGTCCCATTAAATAAATTTAATATATGTCATGAATTTAGATTTAATGAATTAAATTGTGCAATATTTCATTACTATTTCTAATATTTTTACTTCATTGAAATGTTTCCAAAAAAACAATGTAATATCAAGAATAATACTTTAAAATAGTCTAAAATAATTTACATTAAAATTTTTTCAATACTATTCAACCAAATTTAATGGTACCCTTTAATTTGTATTGAACAATAAATCAATATTATTATTTGTAACATAGAATCAGGAATTATTAAAAGGATTATAAAAACATTACACTTCTTGGATAATAAAATAAAATAAAAAATATATATTTTTGTTAGATAAAATACATTAAATTATTAAAATGTGATGTATAAATAAAAATTTTATATTCACATGTAGTTTATTATGTCAAAGAACTAAAATGAGCTTATATTCATCATCAGAAATATACTCATTATGGAACTCTTCACCTACGTTAATCTCATTATATTCATTATAGAGTGGATGATTCTATAAAAACTAGGGGCTCATTGTAGTAGGTAAAAACTACATCCAAATATTTTTAAATAAGGTTAACTCAATTGATCCTTAAATAATGAAAATTTATAAAAGGTAACATTATATATGATTTTATCACAAAAAATATTATTTATGGATTTATATTGTTAATATTCTAATAATATAAATTTTTAATATATTAATGAAATAATTATCTTTTATGTTAAATGAGAAAACATTTTTTTACGATAAACATTAAATTTTATGATTTTAAAATTATATAAACAAGAATTTAATGTTTGTAAGACCATATAACTAATAAAAACATGTTTAATTTGTTAAAATATATAGTTTAAATACAATTCAATATCTTTAAAAACCTATATTTTACATTTTTTTTAATGTGATATTTTCCCCAAAAAAGGAAATGATATTTTTTTCCTTGATTATATATAATTTTCTTAAAAATTTTTAGGATTTATTTTCTAAAAAATGTTCATTTTAATAATTATTGTATATAAATTTATGTTAAGAGAATTCAAATCAATGAAAATCATTTTTAAAATATTTATTTATGGTTACAAATAAATTTCTTCAAAACAGGTTATAAAAACACTAATTAAATAATTATATTTCCCTATACATATTAATTTAATATCATAATTTTGAAATTAAAATTAAAATTATTAGTACAATATAATTTATTAAGGATAATATAATTTTACAGGTATTAAAAATAAACTATTTTTGTTAAATATTAATTAAATATTTAGATGAAAAATAGTAGTTTTTGAATAATTAATTCGATATTATATATATAAATATTATTTGAATAAATCATATCTATATATTTTAAAGTATTCATATAATTTCATTCATAATCATATAAAATATATATAAAAATTCATACAATTAATAACCTAATGGGAAATAATAATTAAAAACATATAATCATTAAAAATGATATTTCATATAAAGAAGTTTTCATATATATGATTTTATAATTTAAATTTTTATTTAACAAAAATTATAAATTTGTTTTCATTAAATATTATTAATGTTTTGATAAATATGGTAATAATTTGGAAATATAATACATTATTATTTATATCAAAAAAACTATTACTTTTATAAGTTTTTATTAATGTTTAATAATTGTGTAATGGGAAAAAGATGTATCTCGGATTTTAAATTATTAGAATGTCACATTAACTTCATATAAATCTTTTGTATTTTATTAAGATTATTCCTACATGTATCTACTATAATTTCTTGATCTAAATAAATTAAATCACATCACCCATCCAATTTTTAATTCCATTTCTAACCCTTATACAACACTAGTTACCATTAACATCCACTATTTTTCCCAATAAAATGATCTCATTTCCACATATTCTCTTATTTCACTACACCCAAAGGCATTTATCCTAATGTAAAATTTTACCAATATGTATAAATCCATCCACATGAGTTAATATGGTAAAATAGTGTTCTCCCATCGATTATGAAGATATCATGGAAAGTACGAGCTTTATACCATTATCTTTCATTTTTATAATTATTAATCAATCATGATATCATTACACACATTTCTTGGATTTTAATTTCATAGTTTTATCTCAAAAATTATATTTTATTACTGTGAACCAAATTATCCCCACTCATTATATCCTTTATTATATATACAAAATATGTCAACATATTTTTTCATATGCCACACCATTTATTTTTAATTACAAACATTTAGTATCTTGTACTCATACATGTAAATATAAGGAATCATCAGCCATTTTACATATTTAAAATGTTATAAATACTAAATAATTACTTATATTAAAACACTATATTTCAAAAAAATATTAAATTTGTGAAAATTAATGAGTGTCTGATTCTCATATTAGAGAAACCACTACTATGATAGTACAAAGATAATATCAATGTTGAATAGATGTATCTCAGATTTACCACTGTAAAAAAGGACTGTTGGGTTTCAACCGAATGATCATTTTTGTGTATAGTGAATCAGAATAATATTTCTCATCTATTTATACACTCATAGTTGATTTCTTGGATAATTCACAATATATTAATGAACCATTATGATCATTTCTACTTACAATTCAATGGTTTCTAACAATTAGAAACTGCTAAACTCAATCGCTGCCTTTTTTTTATAACCAATCGCTTCAAAAGATCCAATTCCACAAAATTTTATTCATATCAATAAAATGGAACAACATATAAAACATATATTACCCCATAGTACTTTGTTTACTTCTGTTATATTCTAATTATTATCCACAATATTCCAATAAATAGTGGAATATATATTTTCCATATTTCTATTACACTATTATACATTGTTAATATTTTCTATTGTTACGTAAATTTTTCCTTAAGAAATGTTATTAACTTTTATATTAAATAATACAATAATAGACATTGACATGATTTGTGATTATTTTTTATCAATATATATATCCCCTCAATTAATTAGTTAGTAAAAGAGGACAAAATATAAGTGTTTTGATATATTCCTTACCTATAAACATATGATGTCTAGAAACAAGGAATTAGTTACATGTTTATGTTCTCTAGTATAATTAATTTAAATAGTATGATTCTTATAATTAATTTCAATGTTTTTATTATTAATTTATATTATACTAGCCACGTTTATTATTGATTATATTTTTATTTTATTCACTCATTATATTTGGATATAATGTTTATCCCATGCCCATTTTATCATAGATTATATTCTTATCTTTCCATTACTAAGCATATAAGCTCACCATAATTTTGTTTCCAAACCCCCAATAAACCTATAAAATAGCTATATATAATTTTAAATGATCAACTATATGGGAAACAATTAACTCATAAAGTTTTTGTGTTGTATGTTATGTTCAAAAGTGTATTGTGAAGAATATATACATTTATATTATTTCATGACTACTATATCTTTCATTATTCAAGAAAATTTTAAAAATATATCAATAATATAATATAAATTCTACTTATTTTATTTTAGATATTTAGTGGCTATATTTTGTATTATATGATGTTCAATAGAAACACTGGAGTCTATATTTAGAATACCTAGTGTGATATCTAATTTTTTTTCAAAAAGCATTAGGATATGAAAGAATGTTCTCAAATAAAACAATATTATAATCTTAAATTCCAATTAAATATAATGTGATAATTATTTTTATTCTATTTCATAGAGATAGAAATTAACGAAACAAATTTGAACTATATCAACACCCTTATTAATTATAAGGATGTTCCTACAAAACAATTCAATGAGGCTGGTGTTGGTGATAACACAATTATAACCATATTAAATTTTACAACCATAATTAAATATAATAAACTCACTCATATTTTGAATCCTACAAATTGAAAATGTTGTGTAATTATGATGGAATTATTCAGTTGGAAATATCATCCACTAATAATTAGAATTAAAAATCCATTGTTAGTTCATTAATTGGTCAAGTCCCTAGAATATATTTTTAACATAATTATGTAGTCCAATGAAATATTTTTTCATGGTGGTATGCCAAAGAAATGGTGACAAAAATTAATGGAAGCCATTGATTTGTAAAACCAATGTGGATATAAATATAGATAGTATGGAATTGAAAACATTTATAGAAATATTGTATTAAAAATAATCACCTCATGGGAAAATGGATGAAATGTAAGGACAGTACTCAATATCAACAATTAGGTGGAAGACATTTATTTCGATTATAAACCTATCATTATAAGGTTATGTATAAACTTTTTTAAATTTTCATGTAGAACATAAAGTAAAATTGAAAATTTATTTTATGATTTAAGGCCAACTCCTTGTATGGAGTTATGATGTTAGAATTTTTTTTATCATTATATAGTCTCAAGTGAACTTAATATGGTACTGGAGTTCTCAAATACTTATTTTTTAGAGGAAATATAGGGAAGAAGAGGAATATAAGTACCAAAAAATGAAAAGTATGTCAAAATAGAAGAAAGTAAGTGTAAAATTTCCCTTATGTAATATCAATATATTAAAATACTTGGGATGTTTTATGGATTGAATGATAGTTTGTGTCATATGTGGCGAAAAAGAACATCAGTCTCCTGAACGGCTAGGAATGGTAAAATTTGACGATTGTTATTTTTTAACTATAAGGAGCTAAGTACTTATTAAAACCAATACCAAAAAATTCAAAGGGATTTACCATATAAAATGTTGGGGAAATAAGTCCAAAATTATTATATCATTATAGTTGTGGATTAAATATAAAATCGTATGATAGTAGGAACATTGATCAAATAATAAGTGTTAGGAAATGCCTTTATAGATTCTATATCTATTCATTACTTTATATAATTTACATTTTTTATAACATTAAATAACCTCATAATACTCTATGAATGGATTTATTATATAATACAAGCAATAATATTATTGTAATAAAAACCATTAACATGTCTCTATTATGATTTTCTGGGTAATCCATTATTGAAAACAAGAATATTATACAAATTTTATATTTTCACTTAATACATTATGAAACTCAATTTACAATGAAAATTATTATCATAGGTATAATTAAATAACTTTTTTGGAGGAGGTATAGTATCCATTATTTTTAATGGAAAGGTTTCACCTCCTGAGTCTATATTAGGCCTCATCCTTGAGCTCACCTTAATGTGATTATATCAGAAGAACAAGTGAAAGTTATTTTTTTTATTGGATGAACACCCAACAGTTAATGAGTGTACCCATATTGTAAATATATATTGATGTATTTCTAGAGTAATTACACAGACAAATAACTCAATTAAAAGTTGATTCTTTAATTAAACACATTTCATATAAAAATTATTAATCTAAATCTCAATGGAGAATGAATTGGTGGAGTGGGTAGAGTTGATGAATCTATTAAAAGAGTTGATTGGTTTGGGATTTATAGACCCCATTGTATCAATATGTGGATACCCTATTAGTAATGACAATAATGATGGATCTATGATATTTTTCATCCATTATATATAAGTAAATTATATTAATACAATTAATAATTTCAATTCCCCATGAATTGATTGATTATTGGAATAACATGGAGTTAAAAAAATTTCTAAGATTGCGATTCATATTGGTTATTGTAGAGACCCAAAGCCTGACATACATGGACATTACATTACATTTCTGGAATACTTAATACATAACAAAAAATACACACACAAGGATCGTAATAGTTTAGTGTCATTGGAAACTCGGAACGTAATCTTCTAATCGTGGTGAAAGATCTCCAATATCTCCCATAAAGATCGTCCCTTTTTTACCTTAAACCTTTCTTTATATCTTTGGGAAAATAAAACATATAAGGGTGAGCTCAAATACTCAGTAAGGGTAAACAAAAGAAATATAAATCTCATCGTATACACAAGCACATAACTTTTGGAAATCTTAACCTGCAAAAGAGATCATAATTTCATAACATGGGATAAATCATGGCAGTGAAATGTAATCACAATAATCACAACTTAAAACATTAAACTTTGTGGCATACACACATAATCATAGAGAATCATTTCTTGTTAGTCAAGACTCATTGCCAAGACTATCTTAGTGGACAAAGTCCCTTTCTGAACCGAGTCACCCTCGTTTCAGTCCTGTTTCACTGAACCGGTATAACCTACCATTCCAGCCATGTCTATCTCATGAGATATAAAATCTTTACCCAATGAATTTGAGGGATATATAGGTCCCACCCATCTCATAATGATACCATTCTTATGTGTTCCACAAAATCATAAATCATACATCATTGCATAACCCATGTAATAAAAATGGGAATGTTAAACATCGTGACATCATAAAGCAATTCATATAAGATAAAGTAATTCATAAAAATAATTCCATCGCAACATAATCAAATCAATGTAACAATAGGGATAAAAACAGAACCCTATGTTATCTTAGATGGAAAATAATTTTGATAAAACACTTGAAATGAATTCTTGAGAAAAAATATCATTTCTTCTTCAAAAACACTTTTCCTTTCTTAACATGTCATACAACATTAAACTAAAAGAAGATGATTAAAAATAAACTTGAAAACTTTTAAATGAAGCTTCTTGGAAATAGTGTTTTAAAAATCCATTCATGTCGTATAAGTTAAAAAAACATTCTTCGTACTTTTGTCGGAAAAGTCAAAAAAGTACCTCGTACGAAAAATGACAAAAGATTCCTTTCATATCTTTTACTAAAAACTCACTGAAGGGTAAAATTGGATATAAACTATTTTAGAAGTATATAAATATTACTTATTGAGGAAACATGGATGTGGATGATAAAATACACCCCAGTAAATACCAAAGTATAAACAATCTCGGAGAAAAATGAGATTGTGATATTTCCATTACCTTAGGTCCGACTTGCTTTGTAAGTGTCCAAACCTCCTGTATCATAATTTAAATCATGTTATTGACTTATTACAGAATCATATTAATTGTTATTATATCATATATGGTCCACTTATGACTTTATATTACCCGTTCTTTTGTAAATTCATGTTAAAGTAGCGTTTTGGGTAAAATCGTCTCATTTGTCGTTCGTGTTTTTAACTTGTAATTATTAATATGATTACTTGGATCATGATTACTTATATCCAGAATGTAAAACATGATTTATATATAATATATATTCAGAATATATATATATATATATATATATAATATATCGATAAATGGAATGAAATACACCGTTCATGGAGACGGTAGTCCGTACGTACGCATGAACGTTGTTTTCCTTTCCTTATTGAAGTGAATGGAATTAAGTAGATAACATACATATAAATTTACATAAATCTAGTATCATTATTATGTCATAAATTTCATTAGTACTTATTATATATACTTTATAATCATTCATGAATGGTTAATCATTGAGAATGAATCTCATCGCGTCGTGGAGACGGTAGTCCGTAAGTACGCACGACCGATGATATCGTTCCCATGGTCGTGGAATTGTGTTGAAGTGTATGTATACTATTTCAGTATCAATATCACTTTATAATAATCATATATAGTTACTCATTACACAATTATACCCATCCTATTAAGGTGGTGGTGGAAAATAGATTACACCACGGCGTGGAGACGGTATTCCGTACGTACGCATGCGCGGTGATTTCATTTTTCCATAGGATGGATAGAAGGTGAATTAGGGTTCTTTCATATTTATAATAACATATCAGTATGTAAGTAATACTTATGTTATTACTTTGTCATGAAACAACTAATGAAGAAGAAGTTGAGGAAGAAAGAAATTGAAAAGATCGGTAATGGATATTACCTCTTCTTTGAAACGCCTCTTTGAATCCTCCACTTAGGGAACTAAGATTGGTCATTGAAGAAGACCAGGACCTCTAGGATTATTATAGGGAAGTGGAGAACGGATTTTGACAGGGGTTGGACGAGCTTGAGTGCTCAAATTGGTGTGAGGAGGAGGGGGAGGTGTGTCCTTTTATAAGGGAGGAGAGGGGCACCTTAGGAATATCTCAAAATATTATTTTATATTAAAGACAAAATCAGTTTATAATGGTTCCAAAGGGTATTATTTCGAAGCTAAAGTGGGTATGGGTCGAAATCCTATCAACCAATAGGATTTAGACAAGTTTATGTTATTATTTTAACCTTATCAATTACATTTAACTCTAAGTTAAATAATTTAACTTTTACCGTGTCTTTTTGTTTTCTTACACTATATGGTTAATACACTTACTATAACATGCCAAACGAACCCCAAATTGTTTATTATTAATATATATATATCCTTATCTAAGTCATTTGGACGAACCTTATAATTTTTAGGAATAAAATAACAATTAATAATATAATATTTGATTTAAAAACTATTTTGTGTCAATTTTGACACTATTTGATATATGATTTTTATTAAAGTCATAACAGAATTATATATTCTACCCAAGTTGATTAAATCACCAATAATATATCATAGTAACCTAGAAAATTATTGGAATTCCTAAAAAGTCTCAAATTTCATTTATTTTGGTGTTTATAACTTCAATTATGTCAATATTTCATTAATAAGATAATTTGTGCATCATCATTGTGTCTTAAATAAATTAAATTATTTAATGTCTAAAAATTACAAATAAAATACCATTATATTGGAAATATTTTTAGCTTTCTAATGAATATTTATAGTGGAATTGATCTTATGTATAACCTCATATTAAAAATTATTTACTTATTAAACATTGATTTTAACTATTTTAACTATTCATTAAATAAAATAATATTAAATGTCATAATCTAATCCAAGTGGACCTAAATGTTCATATTATATTCATAAGTTTGTTTTTGATCGAATTACACTTATCCAATAGAATTAGGACATGTGTTAGGGTAATAGTAATATCATATTTACCCTTAGTTACCCTATTTATTATTAACCGCGGTAAAAAAAGTAAAAAGTTATTATTCACCAAAAAATTATTTTTATCTCATTGAATCACATTTTACTTAATGATATCAACCGTGTCTGTCGGATTTTCGATATTCTATTCACAGAAGAGGTAAAATTAAGTTTTATGCAAAATTCAGTTTTAAACCTACCACTTAGTGGTTTCACTATTCATCAAAATTGACGTTTTTCAGAAAAATGCCAAAATTTCACTCTAAGCTATAATTGATATTCCGAATTCAAAAATCATTTCTATTTTACAAAATTACAAACATATAAGTTTCATTAATTAATTTTATAATTAATTTCCGCTGTCACAACAAATAGCGTGTTTTTAAGAGATAATAACTATCAAAAGATTGACACTTGTTTATAACTGGTTTAAATGTGAAATTACATCCAATGACCAACATTGTATTAAATTGTAAAAATATATTCTAAATATACTTTAAAACCACTCAAATTAATAATTTATCACTATTAATTATTTCGATTAAAAATGTTGTTTTTAATTAAAATTTAGTAATTTTCACTATTCATCAGAATATGAAAGTTATCCGAAAAGAACCAAAATTTCACCTTAGGCTAAATTCGATACTCCGAATCCATAAATGAAGTCCATTTTGAAAAATAAAATTTACAAAATTTCAAATAGTGGTTATTACTATTCATAACGGCTAGTTTTAATAATATCTTAATAGCATATCGTTGTTTAGTGAAACTTGGTGTTGCGTACAACACATGCTATCGTGTAAGGTCGTGATTGCGTGTAATTCAAGCCAGGTCAGAGATGTGTGTTGTGAAAGATCCTTTTGGTGTAGCGTATAACACAAGACATTAATGAAATTAAAAAGAATATTTTTCATAAAATCTCAGGGTGTTACATTCTACCCCCCTTAAAATGAATTTCGCCCTCGAAATTCGTCGGGGTTATAAATGGTTTACTTTTCAAAAGTTTCTTTAATGGAAACCCACATCGTAAAAAGGAATACCAAAACCAATCTTTAAAAACAAAGGTAAGAAATGTAACGGTTACCCAAATAAACTAATCACTGGGTTTACACATAGGTGAAAATATGGATATGGAAGAGAAATATAACCATCATGTTCTAATGGATAGTGGTAGAGAACATGGCTATGGAAAAGCTAGTAATCACAAATCCTTAAATTTGTGACGATCTAAGGTACCACCTGATTAATCAGATATAAGAGCACTAGGACAACATTTTTGGTTTTCAAGATCATTTCCCTAAAGTTGATGAAATTGGAATTAGAAGAAATACTTTCGTGATTTTGGTATAGTCTCACTGTTTGTCGTTCTTTGGAAAGGTTCTACTTCCTCTCATAAAGAAATGAGGTTGAATTTGTCATTCGTGATGTGTTAACAGATCATGTGATAGAATGATGGGTCATTCCATCTGTCTCAAAAGGTTAGAAAAGTTATCAAAAAATACATAAGTCCATCTATAGTGATATTAATGATATATGGTTCCTAAAATGAACTTATACTTCATATATCATACTACTTAATATAATAAAACTAGTTTCTACTAAACAGGGACTTCCTGTAGGCCAGTGGTAGGCGATAAAGGCCAGTCGCAGTTCGGTTGTGGGTTCGATTCCCACATCCTTGTCCGACGCGATGGGATGTCGCCCATCCTGCAGGTTGTCCTTTTTCTAAAACTACATTACTATAACATCCCATCAATAATATCGAAAATCTTCTATCCTTAAACAATACTAACTTATGTCCAACATAATCCATTCTAATCTTTAGGCTTATCTAGAATACTGTTGTCCACTCTTATAATATAATGAAAACGATTACCAGAGATTTAATACCATCGTTGATCCCCATATATCATAAGATATGTCTTGTTGGTCGCATTCCAAACATTCAAAGGCCTTAATCATGTATTTTTTTGAATACCCATTTAACCTTAGTGAAAACATGAATACAGTTAAAATATATCACCTTCTACATACCAAAATCCTCAAAATTCTATATACTCAAACCATGATATCACTTAGTCCTTATATCAATCATGAGCTCATGAATACAATCAAACATCTCATTAGCTTCTTATCCCTTTATTATTCTCATATCATCTGTTTACCAAAAAAAATGTCTCAATCACTTTTCATGGTTACCGGTACCATAAAATTATTGAAAACCACAATAGACCAAAACATAAATATTCCAATATTCCACAATACTATATACAACATTATTTTGGAATCCCATTACATAAACACTTAATCATTCCACCACATCGTTGTCATATTCAACATCGCCAATAGTGATCGCATGTGACTTCCCTTTGTCCAGTTCCTTAAGTGGTTGCTCATGTTGATCATCACTAACCCTTGGATTAGGGAATTTATTGGCATAATGTCCCATCTCCTTGCACTTGAAACATTGAAGTGTTGGTGGTGCGTTCTCTACAGTCTTTTTTTTATTCACATCATTAGAAACCCTTTTCCCATTACTTCGACACTCAGCTGCTCGATGACCTTCTTTTCCACACTTAAAACATTTTCTAGTCCCTTTAATACAATCTCCACCATGCTTCTTTCCACACTTTGTGCATAAGGAAACATTCATCATCTTTTCACCATTATTCTGAGATTTCTCCTTGAACACCATCTTTTGTTTCTTGTCAAAACCATGAGATGGATATGTAACACCAACTTCCATTTCTACCTTGATAGCACAACGCACATTTTCTTCATAGCTACTGAAGTCTCTTATAGCTAATTCCCTTCGAAGACTTGGTTTTAAGCCACTGAAAAATCGATCAACTTTACTTTCAGGTTGGATGATAATGCCAGATGCGTACCTTGCAAGTCTTGTAAAATTCACTTCGTATATACCAACAGATTCATCATCCTTCTGCTTCAGCTCAAGAAACTCCTTTTCCATCTTTGTTCGAAGAATACGAGGGAAGTACTTACTGAAAAACAAGTTCTTGAACTCGTCCCATTCCATAGACTCAATTTCATCTCTTGGCCTCGTATTCTTGATAAGATTCCACCATTGATCAGATTCACCTTCCAAACGATATACTGTTATGATGACTTTATCATGGTCAGAACATTGAAGAACTGAAAATATCTTTTCAGTGGTACTGATCCATTGTTCAGCAAAAAGTGGATCGGAAGACCCACTAAAATAAGGTGGATGTTGCCTCATGATGGACTCAATAAAATATTGTTCCCTTCTCTGATCATTTGGAAGTCCAGAATGATTCATAGCTTATGTAAGTATAGCAATAATATTTTGCACTCCATCTCCCATAATATTTGCTTATTCAGGAGGACAATCATTGCATTGTCCATTGCAATGATCAACACGGTTCCTTCAGGTTCCAGCCATCGTCTAAAACCCAAAAAGAATATTGTGAGAGGCAAAAATAATGCTAAGGAAAACAACATTATAAAGGGGGAGTATCCTCAATATCTAACATCTTAGGTTAAATTCTAAGATCGTTACCGTAGTTATAGGACTGTATCCTATACGTATACTTATCCTTAGGGACATCCCTAAAAATCCTTATAAATATCTCTAGGGATCTCACTAAAGTTATCGCATCCTAGTTTCCAAAGATTGACTAAACCTTTCCTATGATACCAAATGTAGAGACCCAAAGCCTGACTTACATGGACATTACATTACATTTGCAGAATACTTAGTACATAACAAAAAATATACACACAAGGGTCGTAATAGTTTCGTGTCTTTGGAAACTCGGAACGTAATCTTCTAATCGTGGTGAAAGATCTCCAATATCTCCCAGAATGATCTTACCTTTTTTACCTAAAACCTTTCTTTATATCCTGGGGAAAATAAAACATAAAAGGGTTATCTCAAATGCTCAGTAAGGTTAAACAAAAGAAATATAAATCTCATCGTATACACAAGCACATAACTTTTGGAAATCTTAACCTGCAAAAGATATAATAATTTCATAACATGGGATAAATCATGGCAGTGAAATATAATAACAATTATCATAACATAAAACATGAAACTTTTTGGCATACACACATAATCATAGATAATCATTTCTTGTTAGCCAAGACTCTTTTCCAAGTCTATCTTAGTGGACAAAGTCCCTTTCTGAACCGAGTCACCCTCATTTCAGTCCTGTTTCACTGAATCGGTATAACCTACCATTCCAGCCATGTCTATCTCATGAGATATAAAATCTTTACCCAATTCATTGGAGGGAGATATAGGTCCCACCCATCTCATAATGATACAATTCTTATGTGTGCCACAAAATCATAAATCATACATCATTGCATAACCCATGTAATAAAAATGGGAATCTTAAACATCATGACATCTTAAAACAATTCATATAAGATAATGTAATTCATAAAAATAATTCCATCACAACATAATAAAATCAATGTAACAATAGGGATAAAAACAGAACCCTATGTTATCTTAGATGGAAAATAATTTTGATAAAACACTTGAAATGAATTCTTGAGGAAAATATCCTTTCTTCTTCAAAAACACTTTTCCTTTCTTAACATGTCATACAACTTTAAAGTAAAAGAAGATGATTAAAAATAAACTTGAAAACTTTTAAAGGAAGCTTCTTGGAAATAATGTTTTAAAAATCCATTCATGTCGTATAAGTTAAAAAAGCATTCTTCGTACTTTTGTCGGAAATGTCAAAAAAGTACCTCGTAAGAAAAATGACAAAAGATTCCTTTCATATCTTTTACTAAAAACTCACTAAAGGGTCAAATTGTTTATAAACTATTGTAGAAGGATATAAATATTACATATTGAGGAAACATGGATGTGGATCATAAAATACACCCCAGTAAATACCAAAGTATAAACAATCTCGGAGAAAAATGAGATTGTGATATTTCCCTTACCTTAGGTCCGACTTGCTTTGTAAGTGTCCGAACCTCATGTATAATGATTTAAATCATGTTATTGATTTATTCCAGAATCATATTAATTGTTATTATATCATATATGGTCCACTTATGACTTTATATTACCCATTCTTTTGTAAATTCATGTTAAAGTAGCGTTTTGTGTAAAATCGTCTCATTTGTCGTTCGTGTTTTTAACTTGTAATTATTAATATGATTACTTGGATCATGATTACATATATCCAGAATGTAAAACATGATTTATATATAATATATATTCAGTATATATATATATATAATATATCGATAAATGGATTGAAATACACCGTTCATGGAGACGGTAGTCCGTACGTACGCATGAACGCTGTTTTCCTTTCCTTATTTAAGTGAATGGAATTAAGTAGATGACATACATATAAATTTACATAAATCCAGTATCATTATTATTTCATATATTTCATTAATACTTATTATATATACTTTATAATCATTCATGAATGGTTAATCATTGAGAATGAATCTCATCGCGTCGTGGAGATGGTAGTCCGTAAGTACGCACGACCGATGATATCGTTCCCATGGTCGTGGAATTGTGTTGAAGTGTATGTATACTATTTCAGTATCAATATCACTTTATAATAATCATATATAGTTACTCAGTACACAATTATACCCATCCTATTAAGGTGGTGGTGGAAAATAGATTACACCACGGCGTGGAGACGGTATTCCGTACGTACGAATGCGCGGTGATTTCATTTTTCCATAGGATGGATAGAAGGTGAATTAGGGTTCTTTCATATTTATAATAACATATCAGTATGTAAGTAATACTTATGTTATTACTTTGTCATGAAACAACTAATGAAGAAGAAGCTGAAGAAGAAATAAATTGAAAAGATCGGTAATGGATATTACCTCTTCTTTGAAACGCCTCTTTGAATCCTCCACTTAGGGAACTATGATTGGTCTTTGAAGAAGACCAGGACCTCTAGGATTATTATAGGGAAGTGGAGAAGGGATTTTGTCAGGGTTTGGACGAGATTGAGTGCTCCAATTGGTGTGAGGAGGAGGGGGAGGAGGTGTCCTTTTATAAGGGAGGAGAGGGGCACCTTAGGAATATCTCAAAATATTATTTTATATTAAAGTCAAAATCATTTTATAATGGTTCAAAAGGGTCTTATTTCGAAGCTAAAGTGGGTATGGTTCGAAATCCTATCAACAAATATGATTTAGACAAGTTTAGGTTATTATTTAAACCTTATCAATTACATTTAACTCTAAGTTAAAAATTTATCTTTTACCATGTCTTTTTTGTTTTCTTACACTATATGGTTAATACACTTACTATAACATGCCAAAAGAACCCCAAATTGTTTATTATTAATATATATATCCTTATCCAAGTCATTTGGCCGAACCTTAGATTTTTAGGAATAAAATAACAATTAATAATATATTATTTGATTTAAAAACTATTTTGTGTCAATTTTGACACTATTTGATATATGATTTTTGTGAAAGTAATAACAGAATTATATGTTATAACCAACTTGATTAAATCAACACTAATATATCATAGTAACCTAGAAAATTAGTGGAATTCATAAAAAGTCTCAAATTACATTTATTTTGGTGTTTATAACATCAATTATGTCAATATTTCATTAATAAGATAATTTGTGCATCATCATTGTGTCATAAATAAATTAAATTATTTAATGTCTAAAAATTACACATAAAATACCATTATATAGGAAATATTTTTATCTTTTTAATGAATATTTATAGTCGAATTTAACTTATGTATAACCCCATATTAATAATGATTTACTTATTAAACTTTGATTTTAACTATTTTAACTATTCATTAAATAAAATAATATTAAATGTCATAATCTAATCCAAGTGGACCTAAATGGTCATATTATATTAATAAGGTTGTTTTTGGTCGAATTAAACTTATCCAATAGAATTAGGACATGTTTTAGGGTAATAGTAATATCATATTTACCCTTAGTTACCCTATTTACTATTAACCGCGGTAAAAAAAGTAAAAAGTTACTATTCACCAAAAAATTATTTTTATCTCATTGAACCAAATTTTACTTACTGATATCAACCGTGCCTGTCGGATTTTCGAAATTCCATTCACATAAGCGGTAAAATTAAGTTTTATGCAAAATTCAGTTTTAACCTACCACTTAGTGGTTTCACTATTCATCAAAAATTGAAGTTTTTCAGAAAAATGCCAAAATTTCACCCTAAGCTATAATTGATATTCTGAATTCAAAAATGATTTCTATTTTAAAAAATTCCAAACATATAAGTTGCATTAATTAATTTTATAATTAATTTCCACTGTCAAAACAAATAGCGTGTTTTTAAGAGATAATAACTATCAAAAGATTGACACTTGTTTATAACTGGTTTAAATGTGAAATTACATCCAATGACCAACATTGTATTAAATTGTAAAAAAATATTCTAAATATACTTTAAAACCAGTCAAATTAATAATTTATTACTATTAATTATTTCAATTAAAAAAGTTGTTTTTAATTAAAATTTAGTAATTTTCACTATTCGTCAGAATATGAAATTTATCCGAAAAGTACCAAAATTTCACCTTAGGCTAAATTCGATACTCCGAATGCATAAATGAAGTCCTTTTTGAAAAATAAAATTTACAAAATTTCAAAAAGTTGTTATTAATATTCATAACGGCTAGTTTTAATAATATCTTAATAGCATATCGTTGTTTAGCGAAACTTGGTGTTGCGTACAACACACGCTATCGTGGAAGGTCACGATTACGTGTACTTCAAGCCAGGTCAGAGATGTGTGTTGTGAAAGATCCTTTTAGTGTAGCATATAACACAATACATTAATGAAATTAAAAAGAATATTTTTCATAAAATCTCGGGCTGTTACAGTTATCCTCAATTAGAGGTTAATATTTTATATATAAAGAATAAGACAATATACATAAGATATAGAATTTAAGAGTGTATAATAATTATATTATTTTAAATAATGAACCTTTATTATTTTTTGATATGAAAAATATATTATTAATGGATATCCAGATACCTTCATGGAGGTATTTATTTATGATATATTGATAAAATAAAAAATATATTAATTTCATGAGAACAATAAATAAATAATTATTGAGATCCTATATGAAAATTAATTATATCTGAAATTCAGTAAGTGTGAATTTTAGCTTCATGAGATTTCTTTTCAATATGATTTTGTATTTGAGGATGGAATATTTTTACCTTTAAGGGTAATGGTAGTAAAATAATATCATACACAAAATAATATGAATATGTTATGTAGTTTCCCTAGTTAATGGTATAATATTTTTTTGTCAAATATTATCTTAAATTATCAACATATAAATGATGTTTATACATAAAGTGGTTAATTTTACATGTTCCATGAAAATTGAAGAATGTTTTGAAAAGATTAATTAAATATTCATTAATAAATACATATATGATTTTACATTACTTAAGGAATGATTTGAAATATATCGTGATGTGTTAATGAAAATAATAGGTTTTTATTTATATAGAATATATATTGGTTTCTTTTTCCTCATGTAAATTATATAATTATTTATATAATTGTTTTATGAATTTCCTTGAGACAAATGTAGAAAAAATTTACTTTAATATATAGAGTAACATTCTCTATGGATAATAATGAAGCAAATATATGGAAAAATGTTTTAATTATAATTTTTATCAAAACATGAAATAAAATGTGGAAAATTAGATGGTTGGAATAAATCAGCAACTATGATTTATAAATTTCCTACCACCCTATACTGGGAAAAAAGGATGAATATGCATTAAGTAGTAGGGGAAATGATGTTCTAAAATTTTTTAGGATAAATAAGTATCCATTATTCTAAGAGTTACAAATGATAAATATATTAATTTTTACTCAATGGTAGACACCAATCATTTTACATGATATTTTCAAACCATCACTTTTAGAAAATAATTTCAAGACCTAATATTTTGATATGGATATACAAGAGATTTATAATTCATAAATTATTGAGACATTTATCAACTATATATATATAAATAAAGGGATGATGTTTATTATAAGGCCTCGTCCTTAAACGATACTTAATATTGAATTAAATGAATAATTCACATTGAGAATCTTTTCAGGTTTAGAGTTTTAGAGAATTAGGACATAACTATTACATCTCAAAAGATTACAATGTAGAAAATTTTACTAAGTTTCCATAAAATAAAAACTCTTAAAAAGAAACATGTCCAGTTCCATGTTTTAGGTTGCATGACATTCCCTTGATCCCATCCTTGACCCTATTCCACATTATGTCCTGTGAAAAACATTTCAAAAACTTGGGATGAGCATAAAAAGCTCAGTAATGGATACACAAAGAATGAAAACTGTTAGTTTTTCAAAACAGTAAGTAAACCATGTATACTTTATCAATGTAATACTTTTCACCTTTTCGAAGTAGTAATAAATCTTCACTGAATAAAAGTTCATTAATTACCCTTCTATAACCAAAAGATTTCCATAAAACCCATATAAAGATCACATAACATATAAAGGTAACTTTGCACATAAACATACTTAAGTGGAATAACCATAAGGTCGACTTCCACACATATCACTTAATGGAATAGCCATTCGTCCAAATTCCATACATACTTAATGGAATAGCCATACGACCGAATTCCATACCCAATACAGTGGAGGTTATAACGTAACCACCCGTCCTGGTATTCACGGCACCACCCGTCATATGGTTTATAACGTAACCACCTGTAAAATGTCCAATTACCATTATAAAATTATAACACATAAAACCAATATAAAGGAATGATAACATTTCCACATTTCAATCACAATATATCATTTAAATATATTGAAAAAATGGAATCCTTTATCAAAACCATTTTAAATACCAAAATACATAAAAGAGTCTAAGGTATTTATTTTATTTTAAAAACATTACGTCTTGTTTAAGAAGCCAAAGATCAAATAATACTCGCGGAGGCGGAAAAGGTCATTGTCACCACGAACGTTAAAAGAAACATTCCTTTTTGTCGTTTAGTTAAACGCTTCGTAGAAAAAGATTCCTTTTGTATAAAAGTAAAATTCAAAGGGGTTTATACACCATATAAAAGAATGTTGTGTATAAAACAAAATATTCCTCAATGAAAGGAGATTGAGACGATGTCCCTTACAAAGACGGTATCCTTGGTTTAAGGATAAATCAATTACATAATTATGTGTGACAAACGAATACACCAAATATAAGTGGATATTAAGTTTAAAACAATCAGAGGTTATTCACACATATTCATAGAATGATATATTAAAGGAGTATAAGTTTATCCCAAAGAATCAAATTTGGGTTAAGATGTTCCCTTGCAAAAATTTGACAGCCTAACGGCGTCACTACAAAATTCAGAAAATGAGTTGATGAGAGATAAAAACGGTATCTCATCACATGGAAATAAAATTTAAATCAATAAGGATATATAATAACATATCCCAACATAATATTATGTGAATTACAATACATAACAAAAGAAGTCTTTTAAAAAGAGGAGGGTGAAAGGTTCCCTTACCGACATGGGTATCTTTCGAAACATACACCCCGTGAAAGAAGGACAATACAACATTGATGTAAATACTCATAAATGAAAGTATATTACACAATGAGTAAAATAATGGGCAGTACATACACCACTAAAAAGAAATTGTGGCAAATCTAGCAAAAATATCACGGGAATAAAAGTGAGATGAAAAATCCCTTACAAAAACTCGGCAGCCTAACAACGCCACTTAAAACTTCCAAAAATGGATTGATGAGATAAAATAGGGTCTCTCATCATATTACAATAAAATTTAAAGAAAGAGGAATATAAAAGAACATCCCCCATCATATAAAAGAGGATCTTAAAAGAAGTAACATAAAGGAGAGTACTTAAAAAGAAAGACAGAGGTTAGATCGCTTACGAAAATTCGGCAGCCTAACGACGCCACGCAAAACATTCAAAATGGATTGATGAGAGAGAATAGGGTCTCTCATCATATGATCATAAAAATTTCAGTAAGAGTAATATAAAATAACAACCCAATAAAAATAATGATGATCATTAATAGGAATGACATAAAAGAGTGTACTTAAAAAAAGAGAGGAGTAGGATCCCTTACCTCGGGTCCGACTTGACTCGATCATTCTTTAACATCCTGAATAATAAACATGAGTTAATTTCTACTTGCTTAAGAACATTTTTCAAGTTCATTATTCCTTTTATATCAATTATTGACATGTTATAAACATTATGTAATCATTTAAGTTAATAATATTTGTTTTGTTGATATTTGGTACTTCAGTAAAAAGTGAACTTTTTATATTTACAAGTTGTTCACGTAGTCAAATATCCATTATCAAAATAATGATATTCATGATTTGGATATCATATATATCATATATATCCAGAATATACATGTATTTATAATATTACATAATCATTTAAGAGTAGGAAATGAAATGCACTGTTCATGGAGATGGTTAGTTGTACGTACGCATGAACGATACTTTCATTTCTATCTCATACTTTAATGGAAAGAAAACAATAATGATATAAAGGTATAATATAATTCCAGTATAAAATAATATATAATAACTTTAAATCCATCATTTATAAATCCCACACATGTCATTAACGAATCAAATCACTTTGAGGGGGCGGTAGTCCGCACTTCCTAAAATGAAGATATCGCTTATACCCATAATGGAAGCCATAAAGGTATGCCACAAATGAAAAATAAATAATCTTATGTAAAACATAAAAATATTATATATCATATATAAACATGTTGACATCTTAATGGCCACCTTTGAAGGTGTTATATAAGTGTTGAACAATCATCGTTTCGTGAGGCAGAAATTCGCCATCCATAGAAACAGTATGTTCTTTAACCATTAGATGAAGGTGTGTGTAAGTGTAGCTCAAATACTTAGTATAACAACATCCTAGTATATTGAAGATACTGGAGTTGTTACAAAATAAATTAATAAAAAGAGTTTTGGGGTTGGAAGAGAAAAATAAAACAAAAGAGCACACGTGCAGACGTCACCTTAAAATTGGTTAACTCCATTTGGTTTGAACCAAAAGAGTTTCTTAAAAGGCTTCCTGCCTAAGTTAAGGCTTCTAGGATGAGGAGAGGGATGTGGAGAGACAAAATTATCAGAGATTGGCCGAACCAAAGGCTTGAGAGGTGTGGGTAAGGTGGTAGAGGTGGGGGCCTTTTATAAGAGGAGAGGAGGGGCACTCTTGGTAAAGTATAAAATGTTACTTTATTTTCAAATGGTTTTCGGATTTTAATGGTCCCACATTGTTGTTCTTTGAGGATAAGGTGATAAGGGTTCTAAATACACCCATACAATAGGTTTTTGACATGTGTAGGTCCTATATGTTTCATTATCATTCCATTTTATTTAAATCGTCAAATAATGAGGTCATCGCTGCATCACCTTGATGTCATAAAGAATTTAATTTATTTAAGGTCTAAAAATTATTAAAAAAATTCTATGATGTAGGAAATATTTTTCTATTCCCAATGACTATTTATAGTCAAAATTCTGACCTGTATAACCACATGTAAAAATTGTTTTAGTAAATCAAATCATGTTTGTGACATTTTTATTTTAACTTTAAATAAAAGGCATAAATGTTATTATCAAACCCATGTGGCTCCATGGGGTACCAAAAATCGACCCATGGGTTGTCTTGGTCAGCCACAACTCATCCAATGCGGTTATGACAAGTGTCAATATATTTTAATTTTATTATAATATCAGTTTTACCTTAAATCACACTAATTACCATTAATCGCGATTAATAAAACTTAAAAGTTACTTTTCATAAAAAAATATTTTCATCCCATTGAACCACATTTTACTTAATAATTAAAATAATTTAAATTGTATTTTTTAAATTCAAATCATATAAGTGTTAAAGCCCCATTTAAATGAAAAATCAAATTTTGTAACGACCACTTTGTGGTTTCACTATTCATCAAAAATTGAAGTTTTCCAGAAAAATACCAAAAATTAACCGTAAGCTATATTTGATATTCCGAATTCAAAAATGATTTCTATTTTACCAAATTCATAACATATAAGTTGCATTAATTAATTTTATAATTAAATCCTGCTGTTAAAACAAATAGCGTGTTTTTAAGAAACAATATCATTCAAAAGATTGACACTCGTTTATGTCCAATCTTAAAGTGATATTAGTTACAATGACCATAATTGGATTAAATGGTGTAAATATATTCAATTTAAAATTTATAACCAATTAAAAAGATAATCTAATCATATAAATAAATTAGATTAAAATGAGGTTTTGAATTAAAATACAACATTTTTCACTATTCATTAAAAAATTAACTTTATCAGAAAAAAATACCAAAAATCTATAAAAAGTAAACTTTGATGTCCCGATTCAAAAGAATAGTTATATTTGGTCCAATATAATGTATTATAGTGACCAAAACTATATTTAAAAAGGGTTCTCCATCAAGAGGCGATAGTTTGGCCTTTTAGTGAAAATTAGAGTATATATGCCAAAAATTGAATTCTTTTCTTATTTTAAGCCTTTATTTTTTATTGGATAAATATAAAAACATATATAATCATTTTTTAGTTAGTTATGTTCATTACCTCCATTACAACATCTAGGCATTAACTACCATTTAATATAATATTATTTTATTATTAGAGTGCAACGTAAGATTCCCAAGAAACTCGTTGTTGCGTGTTTGGTACGCCATCGAGCATAGCGTCCCCTTTAAAGTTATATTAATATTTTATTCACAAATATGGATAAATGTGAAAATGTCATACTCTTTATTTACATGAAATGTTACATCCTTCCCCCCTTTTGGGAATTGCATCCTCTCAATTTTAAAATTGGGCTTGGATGCTTCATTGAAGCCCCCCATCGGAAAAGGAGTAAATTAAACTATCACTTTAAAAGAATGAAAGGAAAGTACAAAGGTCACCTGAGTTAACCCATACTAGTATTCCAAGTATGAAAATATGGACATGGTGGAAAAAAACAAAGGGTCATGTTCTGATGGAGAGTGATAGTAAACATGTCTAGGAGAAAGTTAACCATAAGAAAATCACAAACATGTGATGGGTTAAACGGTATTCGATTCCCCAGTAGGAAAAGTTAACAGACATCATTTTTGTTTTAAGTTACATTTCATGGGGGAATTTATTTTTGAGCTTAACTAAATCATAATGAAACATACTTACTTGTTATGTATACTTTCATCTTTTACTAGATTCCTTAATCAAACTCATATTTTCTCCAAAATATGGGTATTTAGGAAGACTTGTTCGCATTAAGAGTATGATAATAAATTTCTAGAGAATCACCTAATCCACATGAGATAACTATACACTTCCCATGTCTTTAGACTCTAACCAAAACCAAAACCAAAAAGGTTAGTACAAGATCAGATAATCCAGAAAAGGATAACCCTTTATAAAAAGAAAATCTATTCTTAATCTCCAAAATTTGTCCAACAAAACCCAAAGTTCAATGAGGACCATTCGATAAACAATTTGTCCATAAAATTCTTCAAAGTAAACCAAACTAACATTGAAACCCAAATATTTGAAGGATTTAGTCACACAGTCTTACAAGTAAAGCCGTGACATTTATATCCAAAAAAAATCAGTTGCTCCTAAAGTCTAGCATTGAAAAGTAATTAACCTAATCACATATCCTCCATTATAAGTTAATAAATTTCCATAGATATCCCAAAATAAACATACTCTTATTTCATAAAATCATTTAACTAAAAATAATTAGTCAAACTAACCAGGGACTTCACGTAGTCCAGTGGTCGACGATAAATACCCATTGCACTTTGGTTGTGGGTTCGATTCCCACAGCCTTGTCCGATGTGACGGGTTGTCACATGGTCTGCATGTTGTACTTTTTTCCAAAACCACATAATTCCTAAAACATTCCCCAATAACAATATAAAATCTTCAAAAATAACCATAATGTAATTTAACCTCAATTTTATCTCATGACTTTCACTTTCCATCATTACATATAGTAACCCATAATTACCTCGAATGTAAGGATCATATAAACGCAAATGGTTCTTTATAACTATGTCCACAAAAGACCAGATTACTATTTTTTGAATAAAATTTTTATATATCAAACATCAGTGTTACACATACTATAAAAAGTCTTCTAATGTACCCCATCATCAAAAGACACTTAATACTCTTAAGAATTTCATCATAACTCTTCAAGCCCTTATATGTTGACTTCTTAATCATTCAACATTCTTCATGATCCATTAACTATTCCTTTCCAACTTATTCTGAAATACTTCTTTCCTTCAAAAAAATCATGAATCATATCCTAAGATTCCAAAATAGAAAACAAAAGTTAAGAAATAATCCATACCTTTGTTGATCATTGTCAGTTTCTTCATCCTCAATCAGAATGGTATTAGGTATTGGTAAATGAGTATTTGTATGATCTTGGTGATCCCATTCACGAAACTTCTTCATAGGACATGTGTTTGCATAATGACCATGCACACCACATTTAAAACATTCAATTGATCCCTCAGAAAGAACTTCTTTCCCTTTCCTCGAGTCAACTGGATGCTTCCTTTTTCCATGGTAGGTTCTTGATTTATGACCTTTATTTCCACATCTATTGCATATTTCTGTCCATTTGAAACATTTTCCTAGGTGTTTCTTTCCACATCTATGACACATTGGTTTTTGAACACATTTACCTTTATGATTATTACATTTAGATCCGTAGGGATTTTTTTTCGCATATATGATGCCTTATAGAAATCACCAAGGTTTAGGTGGTCAATCATGACTCCAGATAGTTGGTTGAGGATAAAAACAAGATTTCTCATTGCAGCTCCCATATCATTCAGTTTCTCACTCAGAAAACTGTCAGAGTTTCCTTCACATCCACCGTTACTTTGGTGCCTGCTAGATCCAACCATTTACTAAAACCAAAAAGGTCAGTGTGAGTATATCAACAAAACCATCATGTACTAAAGAAGAAGATAAACACTAAGATATACTTACTCAATAACTTTATCTAAAACTAGGACTCTTTATGAAATACTAACCATTATGGTCATGTCACTTATGCTTAAAGAATACCCTAGCCTCTAAAGTTCTCTAAACCGACCTCTGATACCAACTATAAGGCCCCAGCCTTAAACCATACTTAATATTGAATTAAATGAATAATTCAAATTGAGGATCTTTTCAGGTTTAGAGTTTTAGAGAATTATTACATAACTATTACATCTCAAAATATTATAAAGTAGAAACTTTTACTATGTTTACATAAAATAAAAACTCTTAAAAAGAAACATGTCTAGTTCCATGTTTTAGGTTGCATAACTTTCCCTTGATCCCATCCTTGACCCTATTCCACATTAAGTCATGTGAAAAACATTTCAAAAACTTGGGATGAGCATAAAATGCTCAGTAAGGTATACATAAAGAATGAAAACTGTTAGTTTTTCAAAACAACAAGTAAACCATGTATACTTTATCAAAGTAATACTTTTTACCTTTTCAAAGTAGTAAAAACTCTTCACTGAATAAAAGTTCATTACATACCCTTCTGTAACCAAAAGATTACCATAAACCCCATACAAATATCACATAACATATACAGGTAACTTGTTATATAAACATACTTAAGTGGAATAACCATAAGGTCGACTTCCACACATATCACTTAATGGAATAGCCATTCGGCCAACTTCCATACATACTTAATGGAATAGCCATACGGCCGACTTCCATACCCAATGCATTGGAGGTTATAACGTAACCACCCTTCCTGGTATTCACGGCACCACCCGTCATATGGTTTATAACATAACCACCCGTAAAATGTCCAAGTACCATTATAAAATTATAACACATAAAACCAATATAAAGGAATGATAACATTTCCACATTTCAATCACAATATATCATTTAAATATATTGACAAAATAGAATCCTTTATCAAAACCATTTTCAATACCAAAATACATAAAATAGTATATGGTATATATTTTATTTTAAAACATTATGGATTGTTGAGGAAGCCAAATATCAAATAATACTTGCGGCGGTGGAAAAGGTCGTTGTCACCGCATACGTTAGAAGAAACATTCCTTTTTGTCGTGTAGTAAAATGATTCATAGAAAATGATTCCTTTTGTATAAAAGTAATAGTCAAAGGGGATTATACACCGTATAAAAGAAATTTGTGTATAAAACTAAATATTCCTCAATGAAAGGAGATTGAGACGAAGTCCCTTACAAAGACGGTATCCTTAGTTTAAGGATAAATCAATTACATAATTATGTGTGAAAAACGAATACACCAAATTTAAGTGGATATTAAGTGTAAAACAATCATAGGTTATTCACACATATTCATAGAACGACATATTCAAGAAGTATAAGTTTATCCCAAAGAATCAAATTTGGGTTAAGAAGTTCCCTTGCAAAAATTTGACAGCCTAATGGCGTCACTACAAAATTCAGAAAATGAGTTGATGAGAGATAAAAAGGGTATCCCATCACATGGAAATAAAATTTAAATCAATAAGGATATATAAGAACATATCCCACCATAATAGTATGTTAATTAAAAGACATAACAAAATAAGTCTTTTAAAAAGAGGAGGTGGAAAGGATCCCTTACCGGCATGGGTATCTTTCGAAACATACACCCCATTAAAGAAGGAAAATACAAAATTGATGCAAATAATCATAAATGAAAGTATATTACACAATGAGTAAAATAATGGGCAGTAAATACACCACTCAAATGATATTGTGGAAAATGTAGCATAAATCTCATGGGAATAAAAGTGAGATGAAAATTCCCTTACGAAAACTCGGCAGCCTAACGACGCCACTTAAAACATTCAAAAATGGATTGATGAGATCAAATAGGGTCTCTCATCATATTAAAATAAGATGTATAGAAAGAGAAATATAAAATAACATCCCACATCCAAACAAAGTGGATCTTAAAATAAGTAACATAAAGGAGAGTACTTAAAAAGAAAGAGGGAGGTTAGATCTCTTACGAAAATTCGGCAACTTAATGGCGCCACACAAAACTTCCAAAATGGATTGATGAGAGAGCATATGGTCTCTCATCATATGAACATAAAAATTACAGTAAGAGTAATATAAAATAATATCCCAATAACAAGAAATATTTTCTTTAAAAGGAATGACATAAACGAGCGTACTTAAAAAGAAAGAGAGGAGTAGGATCCCTTACCTCGGGTCCGACCTGACTCGATCGTTCTTTAATGTCCGGAATAATAAACTTGAGTTAATTTCTAATTACATAAGAAACCTTTTAAATATAATTATTCCTTTTATATCAATTATTGAATTTTTATAATCATTATTTAATCATTTAAGTTAATAATGTTTGTTTTGTCGATATTTGGTACTTAAGTCAAAAGTGAACTTCTTATATTTACAAGTTGTTCACGTAGTCAAATATCTATTATCTCAATAATTATATTCATGATTTGGATATCATATATATCATATATATCCAGCATATACTTGTATTTATAATAATAAATAATCATTTAAGAGTAGGAAATGAAATGTACCGTTCATGGAGACGGTAAGCCGTACGTACGCATGAACGCTACTTTCATTTCTATCTCATACTTTAATGGAAAGAAAACAATAATTATATAAAGGTATATTATAATTTCAGTATAACATCATATATAATAACTTTAAATCCATCCATTATACATCCCACATATGGCATTAATGAATCAAATCACTTTTAGAGGGCGGTAGTCCGCACTTCCTAAAATGAAGATATCGCGTATACCCATAATGGAAGCCATAAAGGTATTCAAAAAATGAAAAATATAAAAGCTTAGTTAAAACATAAAAATATTATATATCATATATAAACATAGTTACATCTTAAAGGCCACCTTTGAAGGTGTTATATGAGTGTTGAACAATCATCGTTTCGTGAGGCAGAAATTCCCCATCCATAGAAACAGTATGTTTGTTAACCATTAGATGAAGGTGTCTGTAAGTGTTGCTAGAATAATTATTATAAAAACATCCTAGTATATTTTATATACTGTATTTGTTACAAAAGAAATTAATAAAAAGAGTTTAGGGGGTTGGAGAAGCAAAATAACACAAAAGAGCACAAGTGAAGACGTTACCTTAAAATTGGGTAACTCCCTTTGGTTTGAACCAAAAGAGATTCTTGAAGTGATTCCTGCCTAAGTTAAGGCTTCTAAGATTAGGAGAGGGATGTGGAGAGACAAAATTATTAGAGCTTGGCTGAACCAAAGGCTTGAGAGGTGTGGGTAAGGTGGTAGAGGTGGGGGCCTTTTATAAGAGGGGAGGAGGGGCACTCTTGGTAAAGTATAAAATGTTACTTTATTTTCAAATGTTTTTCGGATTTTAATTGTCCCACATTGATGTTTTTCGAAGATAAGGTGATAAGGGTTTGAAATCCACCCATCCAATAGGTTTTTGACATGTGTATGTCCTTGAGTTTGCATTATCTTTCTATTTTAATTAAATCGTTAAATAATGAGGTCATTGCTGCATCATCATGATGTCATAAAGAGTTTACTTTATTTAAGGTCTAAAAATTAAAGAAAAATACTATGATTTAGGAAATCTTGTTATCATTCCAATGACTATTTATAGTCAAAATTATGACTTGTATAACCACATGAAAAAATTGTTTTAGTAAAACAAATCATGTTTGTGACACTTTTATTTTAACATTAAATAAAAGGCATAAATGTTATTATCAAACCCAAGTTGCTCAATGTGGTACTAAAAATCGACACATGAGTTGTATTGGTCGGCAATAACTCATCCAATAGGGTTAGGACATGTGTCAAAATATTTTTTGTTTTTTATAATATCATTTTTACCTTAAATCACACTAATTACCTTTAATCGCGATTAGTAAACCATAAAAGTTACTTTTCATCAAAAATTATTTTCATCCCATTGAACCACTTTTTACTTAATAATGAAAATCATTTATTTTTTATTTTTTAAATTCAAATCACAGAAGTGGTAAAGTCCCATTTAAACTAAAAATCAAATTTTGTAACGACCACTTTGTGGTTTCGCTATTAATCAAAAATTGATGTTTTTCAGAAAAGTACAATAAATTCACCCTAAGCTATATTTGATATTCCGAATTCAAAAATGATTTCTATTTTACCAAATTCATAACATATAAGTTTCAATAATTAATTTTATAATTAAATCCCGTTGTTAAAACAAATAGCATGTTTTTAAGAAACAATATCTTTCAAAAGATTGACACTCATATATGTATAATCTTCAAGTGATATTAATTACAATGACCACCATTGGATTAAATGGTAAAAATATATTCTATTTACACTTTCAAACAAATTAAAAATATAATCTAATAATATAAATAAATTACATTAAAAATAGGTTTTGAAATAAATACAACATTTTTCACTATTCATTAAAAAATGAACTTTATCAGAGAAAAATACCAAAAATATATACAAAGTAAACTTTGATGTCTCGATTACAAAGAAGAGTTTTATTTGGTCCAATAGAATTCATTATAGGGACCAAAACTATATTTAAAGAGTTTTCTCCATCAAAAGGCGATAGTTCGGCCTTTTGGTGAAAATTAGAGTATATATGCCAAAAATTGAATTCTTTTCTTATTTTAAACCATTATTTTTTATTGGATAAATATAAAAACATATATAATCATTTTGTAGTTAGTTATGTTCATTCCCGCCATTAAAATGGCTAGGCATTAAATACCATTTAAAATAATATTATTTTATTATTAGAGTGCAACGTAAGATTCCCATGAAACTCGTTGTTGCGTGTTGGGTACGCCATCGAGCATAGAGTCACATTTAATGTTATATTAATATTTTATTCACAAATATGGATAAATGTGAAAATTTCATACTCTTTATTTACCTGGGGTGTTACATTTATAACTAGGTAATATGTTCGAATAATACATAAGAGACTTATATGGTATAATATGATACACAAATCTCAAATAACAATACACACCCTAGTTGCATAATGTTTCATTGGGATTTAATATAACGTTTATATTGGGAAGGTATGAAGTGGGAAAAAAAGTTATATGTCTAGTAGATTTATGTTTCAATATGTAATGACTGAATGGAAACTACTGAAGTGATTCATGAAATGGTTTCTTGTAAATATGTCGACGTGGGAAAATGTTAAAATATATTTATTCAGTAAAGATCAAAATAATCCATTTAATAATGATTATATATGGTACATTATTGATATTCATACCATTTCATAAAATTTATTATCAGTAAAATATGACATTCCCTTGATATTCTTTATCTGCACTATATTAATGAAATTTTGTGACGTTAAGGGGTTCCTCTCTCAATTATATCAAATCATGACCACGAGTTCACATTGAAACTTTGGAATATTCCTAAAATTCATCTAAAAATGGGTTACATTTATTAATTTTATGTCACCATATAGCTGATGTGAATATTCCAAAGTACAATTAAAATTTTGAATAAATGATTTGGTCTTTCAATATTTACATATAATGTGAAAGGGACTAGTATATAAATTGGGTAGCATTTTATTATAATAATAATAATATTCATTTAAGTATACACGTGGAACCATATGATGCACAATATAATAAAATGTGTCATAATATAAAAATGTGGTATGTATATTTTAGAATGGAATATTATAGGCCAAAAACTATTATAGGTGACCACTGGGAAAATAAAAATCATTTCAAAATCATATTAAATTGAAACATCAAAAACAGAAGTTCTACTTATGTAATTAGATAAACGATTTTTAATTCCATAAAGGGAATCTAGTATAATTAACGGTATGTATATCTATAAAAGTAAAACAATTTGAAGAAAATGGGAAACTAAATCTAAAATAAATATCTCATTTTGAAAACATAGAAATAATTAAGGTATAAGCATATCATCTCACATTTCCTCTCAAACTCTCTAAATTGAATGTAATTTTTTATTATTTACTTTTGATGATGTACATTTTCAATATGTGGAATATGATTCCATATAGTTGTAACATGTCATTATTTATAGATAATATGTTGTATATATTCATGAAACTATAGAGTAGGTGATGTTGAATTAGAAAACATAGTGGGTGAAAATACATTTTATTAATTAAAAAATATTGGAGAAAAAATAAAATCCTGAAGAAGATATGATAAATAATTATAAACAATTTTCCTATAGAAAAATATTTATTCTATTTTCTACGATAAAATTATTTAATGGTGTATATAATTTATTACCCAAGGCCTTAGTGTAGTTGGAATAAAATACATCTGAAAACGATTATGTAATGGAACATTAAAAAACATTAAATTATTGAGATTATTTTAATGTAAATTATTAAAATTAAAGTAAAACCTTTTTAATAATTTCGGATTTATGATATAAATATTATCTAATACTACGTTTTAGGATTTTTTTAAAATTTATTATTTTATGTGAATAGTAAAACATGGATTATTTACCAATACTATCACATTAATGAATATATCATTATGCATGTAAGACCAATAAGATTATAAAACCATATAATTTAATAAATATTTTATTAATGATTAAAAATATAAGATTTTAAATTCTATTTTTGTATTATAATCCCTATTATTAAAGTTTTTTTATCTTATATATTACATTCAAATGAATTTTTTTAAATTGAATATTAATTTTTTTAATATATTATTGCATTAGTAACATTCAGTTGTGGATGGATTTAAAGGACACATTAAATTATTATTTTTATAATAAACTAATTTAATTATGAAATGTGAAATTAATTGATTATATTATGAGAAACTATAATTTTTGTGCTCTCTTTTAAAAAAATTATTTTATACCCTCTAATGTTAATGCTAATTCTTCATCACATAATGAATTTTGTGACATAAAATGGAAAATGTATATAGAATCGATTAGTTATATTATGTATCTATTATAATTTTATTTACTTAATTAATAATGAGTTATTAATCATAAATGTTAATTAGAAAACTATGATTGACGTAGTTATTTCAGTGAAATTTTTTAATATGTTTCATATAAATATAATCAAAATTAAAATAGATTATTCTATTCTAAACTATTAAAATAAAAATATTTTTAAACATATACTAATATATATAAACACTCTTTCAATTAATATTTAATAACAATAAGAATAAAAACCATTAATGTATAAAAAGAAATTTTTTATAAAAAGAAATTTCTGAAATATCATATTTTTTTAATTTAATTGATAATTTTATCACATTTATATGTAAAATTGTTAATGTATAGTCTACATTCTGATATATAATATCGAAAAATGTAGCTTGGAAACATTTTATATATTCATTAATACAATATTAACTTTATTAATGTTTAATCAAGATTAACAAGTGTAAAAGTTAGAAAATCTTGTTTCTAGTATTTTTAATAATTTAAATATCACCTGAAAAGTTAGAAGAAAATAATCTATAAAATAAATACCAAAATTTATCACCAACCATTATTTCCCACAAATAACTGAAATCATGTACCCCACCTATCATTTATCTTATTCTATTTTTTCAAATTACCAAAAATTACATTCAATTAAAAATATTATATGTATCTCATAAAAAAGTCTCACTTTCACTAATTCACTCGTACTACTACACTAAAAAAGAATTTTTCAAGAATCAGCATTCCCGCTTCCTCATTGAATCACGTATAAGGAGTTATTATAATTTTAATAAGTACACCGATGCTATAAATTACTACATAAAATAGTAAGGGTATCTATTCCTTCTCATTACCTTTAAATAGGATTTATTTTTGTAAAATAACATTACCAAAATTTTAATTTGCTATAATATCGTGGTATTATATCCAAATTTATATGTTTTTACTTGAATTTTTATTTTCCCTACTTGTTATAAAATTTATCTAATGATGTTATTAAGCTAACATAGGATTTCTCATTCGACCACTTTTATCTTATATCGAAAATGATTGTTATAATATAAATATCCATATTATAGGGAATTATCTCCCATTTTAATATATTAAATATGAAATCTACTCTCAGTAATTCATTTTCGTAATCCATCCAAATTTAGAAGAATCCTAAATTTTAGAAAATGGGAAAGTGTTATTTTTTTCTAAGTAATATTCTCTGTATTTAGGTAATAGAATATGGTTGTGGCTATAGAAAAGATGAATCTGACCATAACCACCCTAAAAATGGATTGTATTTTTCATCCCAATTTTTTTAATTAATAGTATTTTTCAGTAGTGTATGTGATGTGAAACAACATGGTTAAACAAACCATGAAATATATTTCATAAATTTAATTTATTTGATAGCTTCTTGATCATGAAACCCATGTATAAATGATCTATTATATATTATCACATTATAAAATATAAATTAAATTTTTTAGTATTAATTTTACTATCAACACTGTGAATTTTATATTAATATATTAACTATAAATAATGTTGAAACACATTAAAAAAATTGTTTTCTTAGAATGTGAATTTTTTTCAAAAATAAACATTACTCACATTTAGGGAAAAAAAATTAAATTAATTTTTTCAATTTTGTAAAATATTAGTTTCAAAATTAATAATTATTTTTTAGTTCAGCATATCAATATTATTTTACGGTGGATTTTTTGAATTTTTCTAAAATATTTAATATTTTGAAGAATGTGGAATAATTACTTAATTTAAACATGAAATATACATTTAAATTAAATTATATATGAAGATAATCTTATTTTAATTGGATTTAAAGTATATTTATTTAATTTATATATTTATTATTCTAATTATATTTTTCAGATTCATTTTTATAATGTGTTTTTATAAAATAACATTGTAAACGTTTGAATATTATCTCTTAAGAAACCCACCTTGTGATTGCATCTATGAGAATAATTTTAAATTATAATTTTCAACATATGTGATATATATTTTTAAAAATGGATTACATATTTTTTAGAAGAATATTTTATATTATATGATCATGTCAAATTAAAATTATATTAATATTGATAGTTAAAAAATTACCACTCTTATAGTACAAATGGATTTACCGAATATTAAACAAAAATTATAATAAATAAAATAACCCATAATATTATCATAAATATATTTTAATTCCATATTTAGTCATTTTAATTTCTAGAAATAGAAAATATTCTATTTTAGAACATCTTTTCAATTGATGATCATGGTTATATATTTTTATATTAAACATTTACAATTGTTTCACTAACCGTACATATAAAAGACCACCCCTCTCATAGCACCTTCTCAATTTCAGACCCTCTTCATTCATCCAACCCCAATGAAATTAATTTTAATACACCACAACATTATCCTAGGTTCCTTATTTTGGTATGAAATCACTCTAATGAAGTATTTTGTTGTAAATCTAATGAGGTTACCTGAAAAAGATGTAAAATCATCATTGATAGTCTTAATTTTATTTAAATTTACTGCTTCTAAATTATATTTATACCATTATTATATAATAAAATCATTATAATACATATGCATATATATTTTTATGAAAATCTTCAAAACTAAAAACATATCCACTTATAACAAATGGCTTACCAAATCACCTTTCAAGTGTGTTGTGGACTACGACCTCTTAAACTAAAGTCATTCATTTTTTCATTATCATGTATCAAGATTTTGTTTCATGATGAATATAAATTATATATAATATATTTATATAATAATAATACTTTTTATTTATTATATCATATGTACCTTTTTAACCTTCCATTCGTTCTGGGATACGATAATGTCACTCATCTGTTCGGCAGACTACTACCTCAAAATGTGATGTCATTCTTCATTCAATAACAATTATCGTGGATGGTGATGAGGATATTGTAAATAAATAAATTTTATATTCATGAAAAAGTTATTACATTAATAACAAATTAATAATACTGAAATTATTATATATCATTTTCATTCTTAAAATGAAAAATAATAACATAATTAATATATGTATGGACTACCGCATTCATGAAGAGGTGCGACACTCTTTTCATTACCACACAACATGGATGATATAAATAATTATATTTCATTTAATAATTTGGTATTTTTTATTTATGATAATTTTTTAAAGATAAAATATTACTTATACATTTTTAATAATAAACATTTGAAGTTGTAAATGTCACTCGTGTTTACGTATGACCTACTATATCCATGATCTTAACATACTTTATTTATAAAAACCATAATTAATTATTTATTTTTAAAGTATTTTTATTTATAATTACGATAAATATTTCATAATTATTAATCTTTTGGTGGTAGAAATATATTATATGCACCAGAATCTGATCACTCAAATCAAAGCATGAATGATAAAACACGCCAATTACCACTCGAAATAATTAATAGAATGATATATTAATAAATAAGTTGTAATTGTTATAGTGCATTAAGATGTGATATTATTAATATGATTATAGTTATAATATAAATTTATAACATATCTAAAACCATTAAACTATATTTTAAATCATGTTCAGCAAAATCAAGATCTGAGGTAAGTGATGTCTTCTCAATTTAGCATCATTGAGGCATATTGTAACGTTATAAACTATATTCCTTTTATATGGTGTATATAATAAACCTATGAAATTTAAAATCCAAAATCATTCTAATATCAGGTCATATTACATTTCTATTTGAATTATTTCATCCATTTCTATTTTATTTGAAAACTACCAAGTTGAAATAGTTATTTGATAATCTATCATCATTTTATTGGAATTATTTCATCATAGGGGAAATGTTTTTATTATGTATCTTTTACTGTATACATATATGTTATGATAAGGCATACGAATTCATGATTTAAATCATTTATTTGATATATGAGGAATTATTTGGAGCTATAGTGATTGGTGGGGATGTGTATTATATATCCCGTTGATACGTCTATGGGTGGAATGACACAAATCTACTGGACATCATCCTAGGGATTCTACATATTGTCTAAATAGTCTTAAGAAAGGTCATAGAAGTAAAGTTTCCATAATTTTAGAGATTATATATGATAATTTATATTCATTTACTTAATATTTATTTTTGTTATTATTATTATCAATGATATTTTATATTGATGCATTTCAATGTCTTATTGTTCATTAAATGGGATCCGTGTCAAATTATTTTCCATTCAATATAGATTATTCTGTATAAATATAAGAATTCAAGATATTTAAAAGATTTTTTTTTATTTAACATGAAATATTTATTATTCATTATTGATTCGACATTTATCCCACTATTTTATAACATTAATTATTATTTGATCTCACACTTGTGTTTTCCCTTCTACATAATATGAAGAGGAGATATTGAACAGATTTATTAAGGATGTGGTTCTTTATAATTTGTTATGTATTATGAATTATTTTCAATTTATAATTACAAATATTTATGAATTATGTATATGGTAATCAAAAACTAAAAAATTTATCAACTCTTGGGGATTTGACCAGTTTTATCAATAATAATATAATAATACAGACACATTCTTAAGGTTACTATGGTCGAGGTCATTATAGTTGATATTTGTAGATTTTTATTGGACATTATTGTAAAAACCCGTAAAATTGAAGGGAAATTTTTTCTTAATTTTCTTTGAATTTTACAAGAACGCGGTTTCTGACGGCACCTGATTCCGAGGCTCGGAGTTCCCGGAATCATTTTCCGAAGTTTGGCTCGGGTACGTTCAGTAAACGAACGAGCGGGAATTTCTAACTTTTGAACCGGTGCCCGGAATCAAATTCTGAGGACACCGATTAACTCGCAGCGCCGATATTCGCTTAAGGAGACCTTTTCCGAGGTTGCATTTATTGCGGGTTGAGAGTTAGTTTTTGGGAGTTTAGAATAAGTTAAATAAAAATTGTGGGATACAAATTTTTATTTTAACTTGATGGTTAACTTCTCCCAAAGGGAGTTAGAGGTGGGACCCACATCCACTTAACCTCCCTTCGGAGGATTAAGTGTGGTGGGGCCCACACGAAGCATAACTCTTCACCTTATGTTTTTAAACTCCCAATAACCCCTCTTTAATTAACTTGAAAACTTGGGTTTTTAAATGGGTTGAGTTGTTTAATTTCAAACCTTTGAATTTCAAAATGGGTTGGTTGTGTAAATAAAATAAGACCTTAGCTTATTTTATTTGGGTTAGAATTCTCTAGACAATCTTGAGAGAATTTGGAGCCTTCCTCTTCTTCATCTTCAAACTTTGACGAAGAACGCGAAGAACTTTCGGACATCGACGAAGAACGCCACGTTCTCGGGAACTGTCTTCCGCGATGCCATAACCGCGACACTGAAGACGTACTTCTTCCACGTCATCTCTTCCGTGAAGGTTTCCCGCGACGAAATCGCCGTCAAAGAGCTTCGAACCCTCGCTTCACGACATCGACGTGCTTTTTCCCGCGACGCCGACCACCGTGACGCTCGTCTTCCGCGGGTCGTTGACGAACATCATTCTTGAAACCGAGGTAGGGGTTTATTGTTGATTATTTATTTATTCACGTTCTTGGTTCTACCATGACAATATTGAGGATAAATGTTTAAGTGTTGTCATCTAACGAGAGGGGGGGGGGGCGGACCGCACAAACACGGCCGAATTCCCCCTCTTTTGTTCTTGATTATTATTTTTTTCCTTGCGGATGAAACGAGATGGCGTGGTGCCGTCGCACCACGCGGGAATCACACGGAAAATATTTCGCGGCACCGTCGCGCCGTGCCGTGGAATGATTATCATGAACGCGACGCCGTCGCGCCGCGTCGAAGGAAACCAATGGCGCCGCGGCCGGAGCGGTGCCACGGCAGAGGGGCGCAGTGCCGTCGCATCACGCCGGACGACGAAGGCCGCGGCCGAACGGGAAGAACGGCGGCTAGCCGGGCCGCCGGTGTCGGAATCCGGAAAGGGGACTGGCCTTGCCGATCCCGTTGAGGAAGGACTGGCCGGCCAGGTCGGGCCGGCCGGAAGGGAGAAGAACTGTGGGAATTAATTCCCCCGGCTGGCCAAAACCGGCCCCCCATAATGGGGGGGCCGTGGTTACCCCAAGGGGGGGGGGGGGCAGTGCCCCCCCGTTTTTCTCAAAAGAAGGCCCCCATGTGAGGGGGGGGGGGGTTTCTCCAAGGTGCGGCATCCAGCCGCGCCGCCAGCTGAAGGAAAGTGGGGGCTTTACCCCCCGCGCGTGGCACCCGAGCGGCGCCCCGGCCGCGCCGCCGCGCCGGACCGCGCCGCCGTGCCAGGCCGCACCGCCGGCCGGGTCGGGTCGGACCCGGGTCGGGTCAAGCCGGTTCGGATCGACACGGTTCGGGCCGACCCGGTTCGGGCCGACCCATGGGGGGGTCGGCCCGGGTCGGCCCGGACCCGGACCCCCCGTTTTCGAATCGACTTCGGTCTTTTGCCCATAACTTGAGCTACGGACCTCCGATTGACGAACCGTTAGTGGCGATGCGATCCTTGGATCGAGACGGTCGATTAAGTATATCGCACTCAATGTTTCGGAATACATTGAGTTCGGCCGTGTTGGTTCGTACACGAAACCAACAGGGCCTTCGGAGCGGAAATGCTCATATCTTGAGCTACGGACGTCCGATTGACGTGTCGTCAGCTTTGATGAGTTCCTCTTAGTGAGACGGATCTTTTGGAATACTCCGACCGAGGTTTGGACGCAGGTGGAGTACGGTCGGGTTGGTTTTGCCTTAAAAACCAACCGGGCCCCTAGAACGAAAAGGCCAATAACTCTCAGACCGGGCGTCCGATTGACGCGCCGTCTATTGCGTTGAGTTCCTGTTGGCGATACGGAACTTTTGGATACATCAACTCTGGACTTTGTGACAGTTGATGTATCAGCCTCTCGGCTCATGGAGCGGACCCTCATGAACGAGCTTGCTATGTGTGGGAACCCTAGTGCTGGCTGCGATTGTGACTACGACTGCTACTGCTACTGCTACTATGACTGCGACGATGATAGTACAGAGATCCTTAGTGGATTCGACAACGATGACTATAGCACTCAGCGATCCTACATGGATCAGTGCTACAGGTCCTGTGTGGGCCCGATCCTGTGTGGGTCCGATCCTCTGTGGGTCTGCACTCAGCGGTCCTGTGTGAACCAGCGCCTACAGGTCCTGTGTGGGCCCGATCCTGTGTGGGTCTTTTGCGGGGGTTAGTTACCTATCCATCCTTCGTGGGTCCGACGACTTAGATGGACCAGAGATCATCTATATCTTCTTTCGAAAAGTATACTTGTGTGAGCTGAATCCTGTTGCTTTCCTCTGGGGATTGTGTTGTGATATCCTGTGTGGATTTCGTTTTGCTTTCCTGTGTTTAATACGTATACTTTCCTGTGTGGACTGAGTTGTACTTGGGCTCGGAGGTTGGAGTATATTAGAATTCATGACTTAGGTATATGTATGGGCATATACCTAAGCAGTGTCGGTTGTTACTTCGTGTTTGTATCTATCCTTGTGGTTTATCCTTTTTGGATTTTGGGAGACCTTCGGGGGTCTCGGGGTCCCTACTGAGTAGCTTATACTCACCCCTTCACGGGTTATGCCCGCACTACGTTGTGTTGGTTGCAGATGACGAACAGCGTTGAAATTGGCTAAGGCTTGCAGAGCAAGACGGTACCTGGAGGTGGACCACTAGGCGGAACGTGTTCGGAGTGGACGGTGGGACCCGAGAGCAGTGGAGCTATCTGTACCCACCCTTCAGGTGGGATTTCCAGTGGACAGCTTGGAGTAGCAGCTTTTACATTATAGTTTCCGTTTTCCCTTTCGAGTTGTACTTTACTTTCTGTTTGGGATTTATACTGGCCCATTTACTTTTCCGCACTTTCAGTTGTACTCTGTTTTTACTTAGTGTTTACTTTTCCGCTTTCTTGCTCTGTGGTGTTTGTTTACTTTTCAAAGGCAATGCCTTCCCTTTTTACTGGGATTTACGCCTTGGTGCTAGTCGCCAACCCCTGGCCTGTAGAAGGCGGGCTTGGGGTAGTCACGGCACGGTCCCCGAGGGTGGGTCGTGACAAATTGTTATCAAAAGAGTTCGGTTCTACTGCGAACTCTAATCTTATCTATGTGAAGAAATAATGTTTATCGGATTGAGTGTGGTTATCAGTCCAGGGAGTCCAGTGTTGGTGCGGCGGCCGACGTATCCGTACAACAGGACCCTGACTTCTGATTTCCGACTTAATGCACGAAAACATTGATTGCGTGTGTGTTTCAAAGTTTTCTTTGTGATTACATTATATCAGCTCATCAGGTATACTGTTCTGACCATGGCGCACCTGTTTCCTTTTCAGTATGGCACCACGACGGCAGCCAGCTAGGGTTCTGAGAGTCGAGCGTGACGACAGCCCACCGAGCGACGAGGCCTCGGTGCAGGGCCCTTTGTCACCAGTGGCACCGGCAGTAGCTCTACCCGCCGAGCCACCGATGCTTCCATCACCAGCCACTGACGATGCACGTCGCCTTGGAGCTCTGCACGAGTTCCAGCACCAGCGACCTCCTAGGTTCCGTGGGGAGATGGACCCCCAGGAAGGAGAGGACTGGCTGGAGGTAGTGGTACGAGTTTTTAGGCTAGTGAGGACACCTGCAGACCTCATGGTGATCCTTGCTGCGAGCCTACTGCACGCAACAGCGGGCCGATGGTGGAGCTTGATGCTCCAGGTGTATGATGAGGCGTCTCTACATTGGACGGAATTTGAGTGCCTCTTCCGCTCGGAGTTCGTCCCAGCCACCCTTCGTGTGGTGCGTATCCAGGAGCTTCTTCAGCTACGGCAGGGCAACATGACGGTTGCTCAGTACTCGGCGAGATTTACTAATCTCTCGCGCTACTCGACCGGCATGGTACGGGACCCATTCTTCCGGGCCCGGACCTTCGACCAGGGTTTGAGACATGGTATCAGGGCATCGCTGATCTCCCTCTGCATACCGACTCAGACAAGAGTACTGGAGCGGGCCCTTTTGATCGAGAGCTTCCTTGATGAATCTACACCAGCGCCGAGACCCACCGCAGGGCGGCACGTGGCAGAGTAATCTGCAGCAGGCAGTCGACGGATGACTCAGGGGTCCAGGCAGACCAGAACTTCAGGCAGATGACCTCAGGACACTGGCTCAGCAGTGCGTGTCACACAACGCGGAGCCAATCTTGCGAGAGGCAGACAGTGCGACTTCTGCGACGGGCAGGGCCACATGGCTCGTGACTGCCCGACCCGCCGTGATGAGGAGCAGCAGACGGTTGAGGGACCACCGAGGAAGAGGCAGAGGGTCGATCGTGGCGGTCCGCAGGGAGGAGGCGGACAAGGCAGAGGAGCTGGCAGAGCAGCAGGTGGTGGGCGGCGCTTTGAGGCTCTGCCACCACCACCACCAGGAGGTCCACCCCGACCACAGGGAGCAGGCAGGCAGAGACAGCCACAGCTCCAGGCAGCAGAGGCCTACGACCACGGCGCACCCGAGATGATTCGAGGTACTATCTGTGTCTATTCCACCCTTGCTGCAGTACTTATAGACACAGGAGTGAGTCACTCTTTCATAGCCGCTGCCCTTGTTCAGAGCTCGGAGATTCTGACAGAGCCGTTGGCTCGATCCTTACGGCTAGAGAATCCTATGGGAGCAGACTCGACGATTACACACTTGTGCCGGCAGTGTGAGCTTACTCTAGGAGGCAAGAGCATCGTCTAGGATCTTCTTGTAGCAGCATCGAGGCCTTACGAAGTCATCTTGGGCATGGATTGGTTATCTACGGTCCATGCACAGATTGACTGTTTTAGGCACAAGGTGTGATGTGTACGCACCGACGGTAGCAGGTTCACCTTCACCGGCGAGAAGGGAGCCTTTGCAGCACAGGATGAACTCCCGAAGAGGAGAGGATAGACCATAACTCATCAGTTGTTTAGCCTCATCCTAGGAGCAGTTGACGTGCGGAGTCCTGGTTTTCCTGCAGTGGTGGATCAGTTTGAGGACGTTTTTTCCGACGACGTTCCAGGGATACCTCCTCGCAGAGAGGTAGACTTTTATATTGACCTGTACCCCAGGACAGCTCCGATATCGACTCCAGCATATCGAATGGCCCCCGACGAGCTTCGAGAGCTATGGGTATAGTTGGAGGGCTTGCAGGGCAAGGGGTTCATCCGACCCAATGTTTCACCCTGGGCTTCCCCGATATTGTTCACCAAGAAGGTGGATGGGAGCTTGCGACTTTGTGTTGACTATCGTCGCCTGAACCAGGTGACAGTGAGGAACAAGTATCCGCTACCGAGGATTGATGACCTCTTTGATTAGCTCAAGGGAGAATGGTGGTTCTCAAAGATAGACCTCAGGTTAGGCTATCACCAGCTCAGAGTTCGAGGCGAGGACATACAGAAGACGGCCTTCGGATGTCGGTATGGCCACTATGAGTTCTCGGTTATGCCTTTCGGTGTAACCAATGCTCCAGCAGTGTTCATGGCCCTCATGAACAGGATCTTTCAGCCATACCTCGATTGATTTGTCGTGGTCTTCATCGACGACATTTTGATATACTCGACGACTAAGGAGGAGCATGCCTACCACTTGCGGGTTGTACTAGACACACTCCGAGAGCACCAGCTTTATGGTAAGCTCTCGAAGTGTCAGTTCTGGATACGTGAGGTCCACTTCTTGGGACATGTTATCTCTAAGACGGGAGTTTCAGTGGATCCTGTGAAGATCGAGGCAGTGTTAGCTTGGGAGCCACCCAGGATTGTGACGAAGGTGCTGAGTTTCTTGGGACTAGCAGGATACTATCGGAGATTCGTTCCAGACTTCTCTAGAGTTGTGGCACAACTCTCAGCATTGAAGAAGAAGGGGAAACCCTTCGTGTGGTCAGAAAGATGTCAGTAGAGCTTCTAGGAGCTGAGACAGAGATTGACCAGCGCACCTATCTTGAGGTTGCCTGAGAAGGGAGTAGGGTACGTAGTTTACAGCGATGCATCAGGGACCGGACTCGGATGTGTTCTGATGTAGGAGCGGGCAGTGATCGCCTATGGATCACATCAGTTGTGGCCGCATGAGTAGAACTACTCTACCCATGACCTGGAGTTAGAAGTAGTGGTATTCGCTCTGAAGACATGGCGACACTATCTGATGGGCGAGCACTTTACAGTCTGTTCTGATCATCAGAGTCTCAGGTACATCTTCTCGCAGAAGGACCTGAACCTGAGACAGTGGTGATGGCTCGAGTTCCTCCAGGACTATGACATTGAGATAGTCTATACTTCTGGGAAGGGGAACGTAGTAGTCGATGCCCTCAGCAGGAGGACAGGCATTCAGCTACTTGAGGAGGCGACGGATCAGCTAGCCTCTTTGCAGATATCCTTCGTGGATAGAGATGGAGCAGGCTTCCTTCAGTCTCTCACAGTCACCCCTCCACTACTGCAGCGGGTCAGAGAGGCACAACGTGAGGATGCTGACTGTGAGACACGGCGTGCATAGATATCCTCGGGACAGGCACCTGATGGTTTCCCCCTTGGAGCAGAGCACAACATCGTTTTCAGAGGGCGTACCATGGTACCCGTCACTTTACGGGAGGAGGATCTGAGAGATTTTCACACATCCCCTTTGGTGGTACATCCAGGATTGGCGAAGATGTACCAGGATCTAAGACAACAACACTGGTGGCCAGGTATGAATAAGGCTGTAGCAGAGTTCATTTCTCGATGCCTCACCTGCCAGCAGGTGAAGACAGAGCATCAGGTACCAGCAGGCTTGGTACAGCCCTTGGAGGTCCCGGAGTGGAAGTTGGATGGGATATCTATGGACTTCGTGACTGGACTTCCACGCACTTCCAGAGGTCACAACTCCATCTGGGTGATTTTCGACCGACTCACCAAGTCTTCTAACTTCTTACCCATCAGAGAGATGGGCTCAGTGGAGAGCTTGGGACGACATTACGTTCAGGAGATTGTGCGGCTTCACGGTGTGACATCATCTATCATCTCTGATCGAGATGCTCTCTTTACTTCCCGGCTTTGGAAGGGATTGCAGGAGGCGTTCGGGAAGAATCTACGTCTGAGCACAACCTTTCAACCTCAGACGGATGGTCATACGGAGAGGACCATTCAGACTCTCGAGGACATGCTCCGCGCATGTGTCCTCGACTTTGGTCGTAGCTGGGAGGACCACATACCCTTGGTGGAGTTTGCGTACAACAACAGCTACCACTCCACCATCGGGATGGCACTGTACGAGGCGTTGTACGGCCGACCTTGTAGATCTCCTTTGTGCTGGACAGACCCTGGGGAGTCAGCACTTGTGGGACCGGAGATGGTCCAGGCCACGACAGAGAAGGTCCTGGTCATCCAGGAGCGGATGAGGACAGCTCAGAGCCGGCAGAAGTCATACACTGACAGGAGGCGGAGGCCACTAGATTTCGAGGATGGCGACCACGTCTTCTTGCAGGTCTCAGCTCGACGTGGTATACAGAGATTTTTCCGAGAAGGCAAGTTATCTCTGCGCTTCATCGGACCCTTCTAGGTCCTCAGAAGGATTATCGAGGTGGCTTATCGCCTGGCTCTACCACCTCAGTTGCACCGGGTGCACGACGTCTTCCACGTGTCTCAGCTGAGGAGATGCTTTAACGACCCGACACACATCATTGACCATGGGGAGCTTGACGTTGACGATGGGGCGACTTTTACGGAGGTCCCGGTGGAGATAGAGGATCGACAGGAGCAGGTCCTACATGGGTGATCGATTCCTCTTGTATGCATCATATGGCAGCACGGGAACCTCCAGGAGAGCACATGGGAGCGGGAGGCGCAGAAGCGTGCTCAGTACCCTCATTTGTTTCCCTAGTTTTTGATGTATCTTTACGGGGACATAAAGCCCTGAGGTGGGAGTAATGTAATGACCCGTAAAATTCAAGGGGAATTTTTTCATAATTTTCTTTGGAATTTTACAAGAACGCGGTTTCTGAAGGCACCTGATTCCGAGGCCCGGAGTGCCCGTAATCATTTTCCGAAGTTTGGCTTGGGTACGTTCAGTGAACAAACGAGCGGGAATTTATATCATTTGAACCGGTGCCCGGAATCAAATTCCGAGGACACCGATGAACTCGCAACGCCAATATTTGCTTAAGGAGACCTTTTCCGAGGTTGCATTTATTGCGGGTTGAGAGTTAGTTATAGGGAGTTTAGAATAAGTTAAATAAAAATTTTGGAATACAAATTTTTATATAAACTTGTTGGTTAACTTCTCCCAAATGGAGTTAGAGGTGGGACCCACATCCACTTAACCTCCCTTGGGAGGATTAAGTGTGGTGGGGCCCACAAGAATCATGACTCTTCACCTTGTCTTTTTAAACTCCCAATAACCCCTCTTTAATTAACATCACAACTTGGGTTTTTAAATGGGTTGAGTTGTTTAATTTCAAACCATTGAATTTCAAAATGGTTTGGTTGGGTAAATAAAATAAGAACTTAGCTTATTTTATTTGGGTTAAAATTCTCTAGACAATCTTGAGAGAATTTGGAGCCATCTTCTTCTTCTTCTTCAAAATTTGACGAAGAACGCGAAGAACTTTCGGACATCGACGAAGAACGCCACGTTCTCGGGAACCGTCTTCCGCGACGCCATAACCGCGACACCGACGACGAACTTCTTCTGCATAATCTCTTCCGCGACGGTTTCCCGCGACGAAATTGCCGTCAAAGAGCATCGAACCCTCGCTTCACGACATCGACATCCTTTTTCCCGCGACGCTGACCACCGCGACGCTCGTCTTCCGCGGGTCGTTGACGAACATCGTTCTTGAAACCGAGGTAGGGGTTTGTTGTTGATTATTTATTTATTCTCGTTCTTGGTTCTAGCATGACAATCTTGAGGATAAATGTTTAAGTGTTGTCATCTAATGAGAGGGGGGGGTCGGACCACACAAACACTGCCGAATTCCCCCTCCTTTGTTCTTGATTATTATTTTTTCCCTTGCGGATGAAACGAGATGGCGTGGTGTCGTCGCACCACGCGGGAATCACACGGAAAATATAGCGCGGCGCCGTCGCGCCGCGCCGTGGAAGGATTATTATGAACGCGACACCGTCACGCCGCGTCGAAGGAAACCAAAGGCACCGCGGCCGGAATGGGGCCACGGTGGAGGGGCGCGGTGCCGTCGCACCGCGCCGGATGACGAAGGCCGCGGCCGGTTCCGGGCCGCGGCGGAACGAGAAGACCGGAGGCTATCCGGGCCACCGGTGTCGGAAGCCGGAAAGGGGACCGGCCTTGCCGGTCCCGTTGAGGAAGGACCGGTCGGCCAGGTCGGGCCGGCCGGAAGGGAGAAGAACCGGGGGAATTAATTCCCCCGGCTGGCCAAAACTGGCCCCCCATAATGGGGGGGGTCGTGGTTACACCAAGGGGGGGGGGGGGGGGGGCAGCGCCCCCCGTTTTTCTCAAAGGAAGGCCCCCACATGAGGGGGGGGGGGGGTGGGGTTCTCCAAGGCACGACATCCAGCTGCGCCGCCAGCTGAAGGAAAGCGGGGGCTTTGCCCCCCGCGCGTGGCACCTGAGCGGCGCCCCGGCCGCGGCGCCTTGCCGGACCACGCCGCCAGCCGGGCCAGGTCGTACCCGGGTCGGGCCGCCCGGTTCGGGCCGACCCAGGGGGGTCGGGCCGGGTCGGCCCGGACCCGGACCCCCCCATTTTCGAATTGACTTCGGTATTTTGCCCATAAATTGAGCTACGGACCTCCGATCGACGAACCGTCAGTGGAGATGCGATCCTTGGATCGAGAGGGTCGATTCGGTATATCGCACTCAAAGTTTCAGAATACTTTGAGTTCGGCCGGGTTGGTTCGTACACGAAACCAACCGGGCCTTCGGAACGGAAATGCTCATATCTTGAGCTACAGACGTCCGATTGACATGCCGTCAGCTTTGTTGAGTTTCTCTTAGTGAGACGGATCTTTTGGCATAATCCGCCCGAGGTTTGGACGTAGGTGGAGTACAGTCGGGTTGGTTTTTCCTTAAAACCCAACCGGGCCCCTGGGACGAAAAAGCCAATAACTCTTAGACCGGGCGTCCGATTGACGCGCCGTCTGTTGCGTTGAGTTCCTGTTGGCGATACAGAACTTTTGGATACATCAACTCTGGGCTTTGTTACAGTTGATGTATCAGACTCTCGGCTCGTGGAGCGGACCCTCCCGAACGAGCTTGCTGTGTGTGGGAACCCTAGTGCTGGCTGCGACTGTGACTGCGACTGCTACTGCTACTGCTACTGTGACTGCGACGACGACAGTGCAGAGATCCTTAATGGATTCGACGACAACGACTACAGCACTCAGCGATCCTACGTGAATCAGTGCTACATGTCCTGTGTGGGCCCGATCCTATGTGGGTCCGATCCTGTGTGGGTCTGCGCTCAGCGGTCCTGTGTGAACCAGCGCCTATAGGTCATGTGTGGGCCCGATCCTGTGTGGGTCTTTTGCGGGGGTTAGTTACCTATCGGTCCTTCGTGGGTCCGACGACTTAGATGGATCAGAGATCATCTATATCGTCCTTCGATGAAGTATACCTGTGTGAGCTGAATCCTGTTGCTTTCCTGTGTGGATTGTGTTGTGCTATCCTGTGTGGATTTCGTTTTGCTTTCCTGTGTGGAATACGTATACATTCCTGTGTGGACTGAGTTGTACCTGGGCTCGGAGGTTGGAGCGTATTAGAATTGATGACTTAGGTATATGTATGGGCATATACATAAGCATTGTCGATTGTTACTTCGTTTTTGTATCTATACTTGTTGTTTATCCTTTGTGGATTTTGGGAGACCTTCGGGGGTCTCGGGGTCCCTACTGAGTAGCTTATACTCACCCCTGGACAGGCTATGCCTGCACTACGTTGTGTTGGTTGCAGACGACAGACAGCGTTGATCTTGGCTGATGCTTGCAGAGCAGGATGGTACCTGGAGGTGGACCACTGGGCGGAACGTGTTCGGAGCGGACGGCGGGACCCGAGGAGCAGTGGAGCTATTTGTACCCACCCTTCAGGTGGGATTTCCAGTGGACAGCTTGGAGTAGCGGATTTTACTTTATAGTTGTTGTTTTCCCTTTCGAGTTGTACTTTACTTTCAGTTTGGGTTTGTATACTTGCCCATTTACTTTTCCGCACTTTCAGTTGTACTCTGTTTTACTTAGTGTTTATTTTTCTGCTTTCTTACTCTATGGTGTTTGTTTACTTTTCAAAGGCAATGCCTTCCCTTTTTACTGGGATTAAAGCCCTGGTGCTAGTCGCCAACCCCTGGCCTATGGAAGGCGGGCTTAGGGTAGTCACGGCACGGACCCCGAGGGCGGTTCGTGACAATTATGGTTAGTATATTATGGAATTAATAAATTACGAAAAATAACACAATGATATAATTTGAGGATAATAACATTAGTATATCTTATTGTGTTGTTAAGGATGACATCATTCTTTTTTTTCTAACAATATATCCTTGTTTAGACAGTACAAGCTGTAGTGGTTTTAGAATGGAGGTACCAGGGGGAAATAACTATAAAAAGGACTAATTGAATGTGAACCATCCATAATTTGATGCCCAGCTATGGTACATAATGCACATTTAGTATTCAACTCTTACGAGATATTCTTTGGATTCTTTAAATTTTCCTTACACACGATTCTGATTTATATTAAAAAAATATATCCCCACAAAAACAACATTTATAATTCATAAATTTTTCAATTTCATCAATTAGTTACACCACATTTAGAATTATAAAAAATTATATTCAATTCATAATATTATATGATAATCCATTATATACCAATATTTAGAAATGGAATATGGGAGGAACAAGGGTATTGATACTCATGTAACATTTAGTGATTTACCTATCAGTGAGGCTATTAGATTTTGAATTAGTATTGAGAAACATATAGCTATATTAAGGAAAATAAATTATGTTAATAAAATTAACCTTTAATAGTTATTGAAACCTATTACACGTCGATATTACCTTATGTTGAATTTCATTATATGATCGAATGCCCCATCAATTGGTTTGAATACAAATCCAATTAAAGGCGAACTATATATTAAGAATCTTTAAAAAAATTCATTAAATTGGGATTTTATAAAATGGATTTTATTATAATTGTAATGAATTTTATCAATGATAATGTTGATCAATAGTGGTCATTGGTCTGGAATACCTTTGTGAAACTAAAAATACATGCATTGTGTGGAATGATTTTATGGATATATTGCTTGCCAAATGATACCCTCCGAAGAAACAAACTGAAATGAAGTGAATGTTAATTATATTAATGAAAAAGGAAGAATAATGTTTTCTATAGTATAAATAATTCTTTTCAAGCATATCCATATATCCTGTTGATTATTCATGCTACATAAATAGTAATATTGACCTTATAATCAATGAAATTAATATAAGTATCTTAATGGTGATGGTCTCAAAATCATTTTATTCTTATGATAAAATATTTATATGTGATATAATGATAGTGAAATAATTCACTAAGACATATGGATTTTATAGGAAGTAAAAGAATACGAGGATACCATAGGAAAAAATAATTAAAGGGATTAAGGGAAAGGTTTTTTCTGACAAGTAATAATAATGTAATAAATGACCGTGGAATTTTCTTGAAAGAAATACAAATTTTCAACATGTTTGTATAGAAATGCCAATTTGCTTGTGATTTTAAGGGAAATAAAGAAAACTATAATTTTTTATGATTCTACTATAGAGATATGCGACACTATAAGTATGAATACATGATGATTCAAAGGATTTTATGTCAACAGAGGCTAATGAATCACATTACATCTCATTCTATTAATACAACTCAAGTTGAATGAATAATTTTCTTTTGTATTATTATCCATGAAATATGTTGTAAATGTATTTTATCGATGATATTCTCATTATAATAATCTCATATCATATATGCATTATACATTAGTAATATTTTTTAAACTATTATAAATAATGTGATCAATGTTGTTTGTAACACCCTAGTATTTTATGAGAAGTATTATTTTTAATTTATTTGATTTCTTGTGTTGTACTCTACATCAAGATTATCTTGCTCTATACGAAACACTATATTAGCTTGCAGTATATGCAACACTATTCTTGGAATGTGTTACACTCAATTTCAAGTTCGTTTGATAGTAGTTATTCTACGCAACATTGAGTGTGTATATATATTTATATATATTCAATGTATAAATGAAATATGGTTGGATTCTATTATACGCAACAAAAAATGAGTCTTTCACTACCTGCAACCCTGACTGGGCTTGCGTTACAGTCAATCACGACCTTTCTCGATAGCGTGTGTAGTACGCAATATCGGGTTTCACTAAACAATGATATATTGTTATAATGTTATTATGTACTAGCCACTATGAATAGTAGTAACTACATTTTAAATTTTATAACATTATTATTCATCTTACGCATTTTGTAAAACGTGGTATGTGAACAAAATAAATTTTTCGGGTAAAATATGTATTTTTAAAAAAATGCAGTTTTCCCGCCTTTTGATGGCGCACCCACATTAAATCTAGTTTTTGATAGTTTTATAAGTTCAATTTGACAAAATAAAATTCTTAATTTGAATCAGGATATAAAAAATTATTTTGGATAAAATTTTCATATTATTCTGAAAACTTTCATATTTTAATGAATTGTAAAAACACACTATATTTTAATTAAAAACAACTTTTTTCATACTAATTATTTATATGGTTAAATTATAATATTTAATGATTATAAAGTATAAATAGAATATATTTTTACCATTTAATATAATATATATCATTATCATTTATTTTATATTGAATTCATAGGTAAAATCATTTCATTCTTTTGCAACGTTTAAAATAAAAACACATTTTTTTCCACAATGGGATGAAATTTTAAATTAATTTCTTCTAATTCTGTGATTTTAATTTGAAAAAATGGATTCCATATTTGGAATCAGTAGGTCAAAATTATGTTAATAGACTAGTTTTTATTTTAGGGCACTATGAATAGTAACTACGGTAAATTTTATTTATCACCGTTAAATGTAAATCGGGTAATTAAGGTTAAACATAATATTATAAAATAAAATTAAAACTTTTCTTAATATAATTTTATGATTATATATTGTCCTATGACAAACTTTTGTCGAAATGGAATCCATTAGAACCCACATGGGTGTGATTAAGACCTTTAGATTATTTTATTTAAAGGAAAGTGAAACATGTCTCACTCAAACTTTAATAATTAAAGTATTTTTAATATAAGGTCATATTGAATATAAATTCAGTTATAAATACTCAAATGAAAGATAATATCTTTTTCTTTATAATGGTAATTTTTTTGTAATTTTCAAGAGTTATTTAGTTACCTTATTAGCTTATACATTAATGATGAAGAAAATTATTTATTTAGTGACAATTCAATAATATTGTTTTTATTGAAATAGTAATAAATAACAAAAAGGCCCAAAAACCTGACCAAAACTTATTGGTAGTGTATATATACACCCTAATCATCCAAGAGCTGAATTTTTGACCAATTGGATACTTATAAAGTTGATTATGACACTTATATTATTTTATTTTAAATCATTCCGAAGTTGTCACCTTCAAAACATAATAAATATAAAAATTTAAATATTGTGAATTTAAAATGATAAATTCGATTAAAAGTATTATTATGAAATTTATTATATTTATCTTTATAATAGTATTTTATTTTTACTTTTTATTCAACAAATAAGTATATTAAATAATTATTCAAAAATAATTTAGTAATTATTTTATTAAGAAAAATATAAAATAAATGTTTTTACAAATATTAAAATAAATATTATATGATTTATTTAATGTTCTACATGAATTTTCTAGATGAATATGAAATGATATAAATCTATTAAATATTTTGGACCGAATATATCTTCTCTAGTGATTTTATTTAAATTCCAATAATTGAATATTGTCAAAATTGACACTATTGATATTTTATAAAAATAACATATTATTAAATTGTTTAAAAATAACAAAACTATTTAAAAATTACAAATTGAAAATTATATGTTAGAAAATATAATAATGTACCCATTTATGGATAATTCACAACACATAAGTAATTATTTATAACGATTTACAATTTTGAATATTATTACCACAAATAGTTTTAAATAGATTAAAAAAGGATAAATCAAAATGATAATGTTTAAAATAAACTCAAACCATGTCTAAATTATATTGGTTGATGAGATTGCAACCTTATATCATCTCATATTTGAATTGAGTCACTTTTGATGGCTTTTAGGTGTTGTTTAAATTTATTAAAAATTAGTATTTTAGATGTTTCCAAAAGTGCCTCTCTCCTCCCTTATAAAAGGGCACCTCCTCCCTCTCCTCCTCACACCATTTTGAGCCTTGATGCTCGGCCAACCTCTACCCATTTCACTACCCCACTTCCCTATAAACCTTATAGAGGTATTGGTCTTCTAAAAAGACCAACACTAGTGAACTAAGAGGATGTTCAATGGAGGCACTTCGAGAAAAAGGAGGTTCGGATACGTACAAAGCATATTGGACCTATGGTAAGGGATAACTTTTCCAATCTCATTTTTATACGAGATTGTTTATACATAAGTATTTACTGGGGTTTTTTATCAACCATGTCCATGTTTTCTAAAAATGTTTTCATGTATGTTTACTGGCCTTTTTGTCCATTTTTGACTTTTACAACATGTTATGGAAGGAATCTTTAATTTTTTTACCATATGAAGAGCTTTTTGACTTTTCTAAAAAAAATACGAGGAGAATGTTATTTTTATCTTATACGGCGTGAAAAGATTTTTATAGTTTCATAACGCCTCATTTTCATGAATCTTCCTCTACAAGATTGCATGAATATTTTCAACAAAACCTAATTCGTTTAAAATTGCATGGTATTTTGAGAAAAGAATATGATTTTTAAAAGAAATAATATCTTCCTCAAGAATTCATTTCAAGGGTTTTATCAAAACCATTCATCCATCTAAGATGAAATTATTTCATATGTGTATGTTTCAAGTATAATGTCCGTATGGTTTACATGGTTTCACTTTTCTTAAGAAGAAACAATATCTATTTGTTTATTATGGAATATGTTATGATGGGATAATGTTTATAAAACCCATTTTTATTCATTGGGTCATGATGAATGATTTAGGTTAATATTGTGGAACAAGTAAGAATGATTTCATTATTAGATGGGTGGGAACTATATCTCCCTCCAATGAATTGGGTAAAGATGTATATCTCATGAGATAGACATTGCTGAATGGAAAGTAAATCTGGTTCAGTAATACAGGGCTGGAACTGAAAGTAAACCTTGTTCAGTAAAGGAATTTTTCCACTATGATGGTCTTGGAAGCAATGCCCAGACTTCTATGGAAATCATAACACGTTCATTATGGTTTTCACAGTTACATGTTTTTTTCCCATGCTATTTTATCATTATTGATGTTCGATTATGATTTATACCTTATGTACTGCCATGTTTGATGTTATTACTCATGATTTTGATGTTTAAATATTATGTTCATGTTTTGAAGTTCAAATGAATATGGTGTGTTTTATTTTCTCCATGCTTACCCTTACTGAGCATTTGAGCTCTCCCTTTATATGTTTAATTTCCCCAGGATATAAAGGAAGGTTTTAGGTTTGAAAAAAAGGGAAGATCTTTATGGGGTATGTTGAAGATATTTCAACAAGATTAAAAGATTATGTTACATGTTTCCAAAGACACTAAACTAATAAGGCCTTTTACTGTCTGTTTTTGTCATATATTAAGTATTCCGCAAAAGTAACGTAATGTCTATGTACGTCAAGCTTTGGGTCTCTACAGTTGGTATTAGAGTGAATGTTTAGTTAACCTTTGGAAACTAGTATGCGAAAACTTCAGTGAAATCCCTAGAGATATTTATAAGGTATCTCTAGGGATGTAACTAAGGTTTACTATAGGTATAGGTTATAGTCCTAGAATTATGGTAACGATCATAGAATTAAACGTAAGATGTTATATATTGAAGGTACTCCCCCTTTATTATGTTGTTTTCCTAGCATGATTTTTTCCTCTCACACTATTCTTTTTGGGTTTTAGTAAATGGCTGGAAATTGGAAGATTCAACATAATAGAGGATATGATGGACAATGGAATGATATTCATCCTGAGAAACCAAATGAAATGGGATTTGGATGTCCAAACTTCTTTATTATTCCTAATCAGCAATCTCCTAATTTGATCAATAATATCAACTTTGGTAAGTTTCGTGACTAGATTAATAAGAGAAAGATAGAGTTTTATGATGATCATAGAGGAAAGAAAGTTCAATTTCTCTCATGTAAATCATGTGGGAAGAGGATCAAGGAGAATGTTTCAAAGCAACTGGAATATTCGTTGCGTGTGTAAAAGAATGACACAAAGCCAGTAAGTGTAAAATTAAATGTTCAGTTAACACCATGTCCAAGGATAATGGTACTGCTAAGACATCAACAATGATTAAATGTGTTAAATGTTGAATGTATGGGCATTATGAAAACCAATGACCTAAGGGAAAGTCTCATGAAGAGAATCAGCATGGTCGTATGGGTAGTATTTTTGTTGATGATGATGAAAATACTAAAAATGATATGTGATATGAAAGAATTGTTCAAGCTCGGTCAATGGTTTAAGAAGGTAGTGGAATGATTTATTTTTATCAAGAGTTATGTTGTATAGGTAATGGTACTATGGAATAAAGACACATCTAAGGATTCTTACACTATTGTTTTTCCTAAAGTATTTGAAAGTATATGTTGAATGGTACCAGTAACCATGAAAGGTTATTTAGATGTTTTTTTAAAGTAGATGATATATACATAATTATTTGATAAGGAGATAATGAGATGTTTGATAGTATTATTGAGCACATTACTGATGTAAGGATAGTGTGATATCATGGTTTGAGTATATAAGAAATTTTGGGATTTCGGTATGTGGAAAGAGGTACCTTTTGATAGAATTCATGTTTTCACTAAGGTTCTATGGTAATTTATGATTCAAGAGAATACATGATTAAGGTACTCACATGTTTGGAATGTGACCCACAACAAGATATATCTTATGATATATGGGGGACAAATGAAGGAATTCACATGCTCGGTAGATGAAATTTGTAGTAATCGGACAGAAGTATATTCGATATTCCTAAAGGTTGGAATGGACATCATATAATATTGCTTAAGGATAAAACTTTTTGTTTTTATTTCTGAAATGTTATGATAGTATAGTTTTAGAAAAAGGGAAACCTGTAGGACTGGAGAAAACTCGTCACGTCAGAAAAGGTTGCGGGAATCGTACCCTCAAACGAAGTGAGACAAGACTTTATTGTATACCACTGGCCTACAGGAAGTCCCTAGTTAGTAGAAACTAGTTTTATTATATTAATCACTATGATAGATGAAGTATAAGTCAATTTATGAAATCATATACGATTAACCTCACTATAAATGGACTTTTTTATATTTGATAACTTTTTCTAACCATATGATTGAAACAGATGGAATGACCCATCATTCTATCACATGATCTTCTAACTCCTCACAAATAACAAATTAAACTTCATTTCTTTATGAGATGAAGTATAAATTGTTCAAGTCATGAACAAAAGTGAGATTGTACAAAAATAATTTTATTATTTCTTTTAATTCATCAAATTTAGAGATATGATCTTGAAAACCAAAAATGTTGTCCTAGTTCCCTCATATCTGATGAATCGGATGGTCCCTTATATCATCAAAAATTTACTACGTTGTGATTCATGTCTTTTTCATAGCCATTTTCTCTAACACTCTCCATAAGAAAAAGATGGTTAGATTTCTATTACATATCCATATTTCACCTATGTTCTCCTATGTTGAAACCCAGTGATGAGTTAATTTGAGAAAGCATTACATTTCATACTTTAATTTTCAAAATTATTTTTTATTATTCCTTTTTACGTTGTGGGTTTCTATTATGGAAACATTCATGTGGTAAACCATTTATAACCCTAACAAATTTCGAGAATGAAATTCATTTTAAGGGGGGTAGAATGTAACACTATGAGATTTTATGAGAAATATTCTTTTTAATTTATTTGATGTATTGAGTTGTACGCTACACCCAGATTATCTTTCATTATACGCAACATCATATTATCTTGCAGTATACACAACACTATTCTTGGATTGTGTTACACCCAATTTCAAGTTAATTTGATAGTAGTTATTCTATGCAACAATGATTGTATATAAATATATATTCAATGTATAAATGAAATATGGTTGGATTCTGTTATATGCAACAACAAAGTAGACTTTCACTACACGCAACCTTGACTTGGCTGGCGTTACACGCAATCACGACCTTCCTCGATAGTGTGAGTAGTACGCAATACCGGGTTTCACTAAACAATGATATATTGTTATAATATTATTATGTAATAGACGATATGAATAGTATTAACTACATTTTAAATTTTATAACATTATTATTCATCTTACACCTTTTCTAAAACATGGTATCTGAACAAAATAAATGTTTCGGGTAAAATAATTATTTTTCAAAAAATGTAGTTTTGCTGCCTTTTGATGGTGCACCCACTTTAAATCTACTTTTGATAGGTTTATAAGTTCAATTTGAAAAAATATAATTCTTCTTTGGAATGAGGCTATAAAAATTTACTTTGGATAAAATTTTCATATTATCCTGACAACGTTCATATTTTAATGAATAGTAAAAACATGCTATATTTTAATTAAAAAACAACTTTTTTCATCCTAATAATTTATACGGTCAAATTATAATATTGAATGATTTTAAAGTATAAATAGAATATATTTTTACAATTTAATATATTTTATGTCATTATGATTGATTTTACATTGAATTCATAGGTAAAATCATTTCAATCTTTTGCATTTTTTTAAAAAAACCCCGTTTTTTTCGACAACAGGATTAATTTTTAAATTAATTTCTACAACTTCTGTGATTTAAATTTGTAAAAAAGGGATTCCATATTTGGAATCAGTTGATCCATATTATTTTAATAGGCTGTTTTTTATTTTTGGGCACTATGAATAGTAACTACGATAAATTTTATTAACCACGGTTAATGGAAAATCGGGTAATTAAGGGTAAACATAATATTATAAAATTACCTTAACACTTTTATTAGTATAATTGGATGACTATATTTGGTCCTAAGGAAAATTTGGGTCGAAATGGAATCCATTAGAACCCACATGGGTGTGATTAAAACCTTTTGTTTATTTTATTTAAATGAAAGTGAAATATGTCTCACTCAAACATTAATAATTAATGTATTTTTATTATAAGGATATACAAAATATAAATTTAGTTATAAATACTAAACTGAAAGCTAAAATGTTTTTCTTTATCAAGGTAATTTATTTGTAATTTTTAAGAGTTATTTAATTACCTTATTAGCTTATACATTAATGATGCAGAAATTATTTATTTAGTGAAAAATCAATAATATAGTTTTTATTGAAATAGTAATAGAAATCAAAAGGCTCAATAACCTGAAAAAAACTTATTGGTAGTGTATATATAAACCCTAATCACCCACTGTCATAATTTTTGACCATTTGGATCATTATAAAGGCAATTATGAAACTTAAATTATTTTATTTTAAATGATTCCAAAGTTGTCACCTTCAAAACATAATAAATATAACAATTTAAATACTGTGATTTTAAAATGATAAATTCGAGTAAAAGTATAATTATGAAAGTTAATAGATTAATCTTCATCATATGATTTTATTTTTAATTTTTATGCAAAAAATATGCATATTAATTAATTATACAAAAATGTTATAGTAATTATTTTATTAAGAGAAATATCAAATAAATGGTTTTAAAAATATTAATATAAATACTATCAGAATTATTTATTGTTCTAAACGAATTTTATAGATGAATTTGAAATGTTAGGAATCTATAAAATTTTTTGTATTGAATATATCTCCTCTTCTAATATTATTTAATTTCAAATAATTTAATAGGGTCAAAATTGACACTATTGATATTTTATAAAAATAACATATTATTAAATAGTTTAAAAATCACAAAACTATTTAAAAATTAACAATTGAAAATAATATGTTATAAAATGTAATAATATACCCATTTATGGATTATTCACATCACATAAGTAATTATTTATAACGATTTAAAATTTAGAATATTATTACCACAAATGAAATTAATTATATTAAATAAGGATAAATCTAAATGATATTGTTTAAAATAAACTCAAAACATGTATAAATTTTATTGGTTGATGAGATTATAACCTAATATCATCTCATTTCTAATTGAGTCCTTTTTGGAGGTTTTTAAGTAGGGTTTAAATTTATTATAAATTAGTATTTTAGAGGTTTCCAAAAGTGACCCTCTCCTCCATTATAAAAGGGAACCTCCTCCCTCTCCACCTCACACCATTTTGAGCCTTGAATCTCTGCCAACCTCTACCCATTTCACTTTCCAACTTCCCTAGAAACCTTATAGTGGTAATTGTATTCTAAAAATACCAACTATAGTGCCCTAAGATGAAGTTCATAGGAGGAACTTTGAGAAAGAGGAGGTTCAGATACGTACAAAGCATATTGGACCAAAGGTAAGGGATAACTTTTCCAATCTCATTTTTATCCAATATTGTTTATTCGTATGTATTTACTAGGATTTTTGTTATCATCCATGTTCTTGTTTTCTAAAAATGTTTTCATGTATGTTTAATGTACTTTTTCCCCATTTTTGACTTTTACCACATGTTATGGAAGAAATCATTATTTTGTTTAACATACGAAGTGCTTTTTGACTTTTCCGACAACTGTACGAGGACAGTGTTATTTTTAACTTATACGACTTGAACGGATTTTCACAGTTTCATAATGCCTCATTTTCATGAATCATCCTCTAAAATATTGCATGATTATTTTTAACAAAATCCTTTTTTTTCAAATTGCATGGCATTTTGAGAAAATAAAATGATTTTGAAAAGAAAGAATATTTTCCTCAAGAATTAATTTCAAGGGTTTTATCAAAAGCATTTTTCTATCTAAAATGAAATTCTTTCATATGTGTATGTTTCAAGTATAATTTCTATATTATTTACATGGTTTCACTTTTTTTATGATGAAATGATATCCATTTGTTTTATATGGATTATGTTATGATGGGATGATGTTTATAGAACCCATTTTTATTCATTGGGTTATGATGAATGATTTATTTTTATATTATGGCACAAGTAAAAATGATTTCATTATGAGATGGGTGGGACCTATATCTCTCTCCAATGCATTTGTTAATGATTTTTATCTCATTAGATAGACATGGCTGGAACGACAAGTAAATCATGTTCAGTAATACAGGGCTGGAACTGCGAGTAAACCCGGTTCGGTAAGGGACTTTTTCCACTAAGATAGTCTTGGCAGTAATGGCTTGGATACTATGGAAGTCATAACATGTGATTAATTGTAGAAACAATTACATGATTTATTCCCATTCCATTTTATCATGCTTGATGTTCTATTATGATCTATGCCATATGTACTGCTATGTTTGATGTCATTTCTCAAGATTTTGATGTTTAAATATTATGTTCATTTTTTTATGTTCAAATGTATATGGTTTGTTTTGTTTTATCCATGCATAACCTTACTGAGCATTTGAGCACACCCTATATATGTTTTATTTTCTAGAGGATATAAAGAAAGGTTTTAGTTAAGAAAAAAAAGGGAAGATCTTTATGGGAGATATTGAAGATCTTTCACCTAGATTAGAATATTATGTTCCAAGTGTCCAAAGACACTAAACTAATACGGTCATTGGGGGTCTGTTTTTATCATGTATAAATATTCCACAAAAGTAATGTAATGTCCAAGTACTTCAAGATTTGGGTCTCTACAGTGTTAGTAAAGTGATTCAATGTTATGGTATTTTTTTAAAAAACACACATGATTAAGCAAATAAAAAAATGATATGTGATTATGTTTATATAATAAATGACATTATATATTTTTTGGTATTGTATTAATGAACATGAAATTGATTAGTTATTTTATGGTTTATTTTTTATTTTTTTTGTGTTAACAAAATGTTTGGATATATGTAATATATTCCAAAAATTTGGATTTTATTTTTTTGAAATAATGAATGTTTTCATTATTATTTTATGTTGATAAAAGAATTATCATATTTGGAACATGGCATTAATATCCACATTATATTGTCCGGGGAATATAATGTTAATTTAATGACATTCCTTCTAATTATAGTAGGCATTTTTTTCATGATCATTAAGGTGAACAATTTAAGGAAGATATTATTTTGAACTTTGTGTGGTATATAATAAAAAAATTTAAATAAATTTTTATTAGTAACGATTTTAAGAACAAATATTTACTATTATATTTACCTTTATATAACATGAATGTTAATTTTATTTCTCTAGGGGAAAAATGAATTTTATTTATTTATTTACTATAGTATGAGGTGAAGTTGAAATTGTTCATAAAACAACCAAAGGATAAATTAGTTCATATAAAATAAGAATACACCACTTATTTAGATAAATTTTCATTTTTCTGTGTTAAATAAATATTAAAATCTAGTAATAGAATCAAGAAATAATGTTTTCCAACTATCAAAATTTTTTGTGATATCAATGACCTATTTCACACAATGGGGGATGGGGTTTTTGGTCATTAACATTCTCTTGACAATGTTCTCTACTAGTCCCTATAAGTATTCAAGAGTTTTTTTCTCATATATAAACATCTTTTAACTTCCCACCTAGTTCTCATTATTTTTAATCCTTGTATATTTTATTCCCCTTGACATGTTTACATATATTTCCATTTTGTGGAAATAGATATTTTTAACCCATTTAATATGTGGGTTTCTCAATAATGTTGTTTCCAAATTTTAACCCATTGATTATAAGAATTAACTATAATTTTAGAGAAAATAATTTATTAATGTTGTCGAGAATATAAACACGCATTATTTTAAATTAATACCATTGTTTACAATATCATATGTGACAATAACCTCTGATCTTAAGCAATCAACAAAGTATATTTCTTTATATTTAATCTCATCGGTAGCTTACGGAACACAGAACATATAGTATAAATGAACTAGAACATTGTATACCATTATAAAATACATTTTAAATTTATGGATATTAATTTAAATTAGAAAAATAAGATAATTATAAATTTATATTTAATATAAATAATATAATAACCATTTAAATTACAAAGAAATATATTTTGAACAATTTTATTTTTTCTAAAATATAGTTTCATCGCACTTTTCACACATAATATAAAATTAATTTTTAGTAATTTTATGAAAATTATATGAAAAAATCATAATTATTTTGAAAATCATAATATTAAAATTATATTAGGTTTATTTTTATTTATTTTAAATTAATATGTCAATATTAAAAAAAGAGTGAAAACTATTGAATTTTAAATAAATAATTCATCCTCGTTTATATTTTAAAAAATATCACTTATTTTTAATTTATTTTAATGTAAAATTAGTTCAATAATATATCTATTAATACAATTGATTTATCATTAACCATTTTAATATTGTATATTTATATAAAAACATTATTAACATTTGAACATTTTCACTTCAAAACCATGATTTATCACTGCGTCTACGAGATTAATTTAATACAAAAATCATTCACTTAGTTGTTTTTTATTTATAAAAATTAATGTACTAGTGTTAATAAGAATAATATATAATATAAAATGATTCAATATAGCATCCCTCCTTTTTGTCACATAAACATTCATTACATTAAAAAACTGAGGATCTTTATGGTTTAGTGTCTTGGAAACTAGGAAGATAATACATGAAACAAAAAAACATTCTTCTTAAACACTTGAAAGGCTTATCCTTCTGTTCATATTAGGTTCATTACTGCATCTCATAACCTGGGGACATACATCAAAATAAAGGGTGAGCAGAAGGCCCAGTAAGGGAAATAAGGGGAAACATTTAACATGTAACATGAGATACATCAACAATGTCATGAAAAAGAACATTAAGGAATGAGAAAGAAATCATGAGGCATATCATAATAAAAATAACATTTTTAATATATTGAAGATGTGGCTAAATAATTTAACATAGAAAATCATGAACATATCACCAAGGTCCATCCCCAAGGTGTCATTTGAATATTGCCAAGGTTATTCACCAAGATATCGTGAAAATTGTAATCTCTATTGGTTATATCATTACCCAATGCATTGGAGAGCTATCAGGGCGCACCCTTAAATTTTCCTTTATTATCATGTGAGCCACATATTTCGTCATAAAAAATTTCATAAATAACCCATATAGCATAAAATAAATGGGTTTCATTTCATAATCACAACGTTTTAAAAACTCCATTAAAGACATGATTTTTACGTCACTTTAAAACCCACAGAAAAGGATGGTGGGTCTCATGTATGAAAATCCCATAATTTAAAATAGAAAATTTTGGTATATATGTTAATACCACTTTAGAATAAAGAGCTTTTAGTATTCAATTAATAATATAAAATAACTTTAGAAAAAGAGAGAGATATTTTGAGACGGAAATTCTGCAGCATAACAGCTATGTTGCGAGGTTTTGGAAGACATTAAAGAGAGAGGGGACATAGGTCACCCACTCATAAATGATCCATAAAATAGTATAGGGACAAAATATGAAGGATATATGAACATGGTAATGAAATTTGAAATATATACCATATTAAATGAAGATCATGAAAGGAAGACAAAAATAAGATTTCTCTTATGAAAACTCGGCAGCCTAACGATTTCACATAAACTTCAACCAAAAATGAATTGATGAGATCAATTAGGGTCTCTTATCATACGGAAATAAAAGATAAGTATGATAGATATAGAGATAATACCCCAACATAATACAAAAGGAACTTGAAATACTTGACATGAAAGTTGATCTTTGAAAAACGAGAAGGGCAAACGAATCTCTTAAAAATTCGACAGCCTAACGGCGTCACTTAAACATCAACCAAAAATGAATTGAAAAGATCAAAATAGGGTCTCTAATAATATGAACATAAGGGTTCAGTATGATAGATATAGAGATCATACCCCAACATAATAAAAAGGAACTTGAAAGACTTGACATGAAAATAGATCTTGAAAACGAGAAGGGTGAAAGAATCCCTTAAAAATTCGGCACCCTAAAGGCGCCAAAAAAAACAAAAAAATACTGAATTGAAGAGATAAAATGGGATCTATCATCATATGATCATAAAATATCAGTATGATAGATATAGAGAACATACCCCAACATAATAAAAAGAAACTTGAAAGACTTGACCAGAAAATAGAACATGAAAATGAGAAGGGTGAAAGAATCCCTTACAAATTCGGCAGCCTAACGACGCCACTTAAAACATCAAAATACTGAATTGATGAGATAAAATGGGGTCTCTCATCTTATGATCATAAAATATCAGTATGATAGATATAGAGATCATACCCCAAAATAATAAAAAGGAACTTGAAAGACTTGACAAAAAAATAGAACTTGAAAATTAGAAGGGTGAAAGAATCTGTTACAACAATTTCGGCAGCCTAACGGCGCCACTTAAAAATTCATAAAATGAAATGATGAGAGTAAGAGGGGGTCTCTCATCATATGAAAATAAAAAGGACAGTATAATGAATATAAAAGACCATCCTCCAACATAAGAACAATGAGCATAAAAGAAATGACATAAAAGATATCACTTGAAAAGAAAGAGAGGGGGTCGGAACCCTTACCTTCAAACGTAACACTTAAAACTCAAAGTTTTGGACCGTGAGGGCTTGGGGAACCTTGGGAGGACTCTTTGGGAGGTAATGAGACCAGAACTTCGTTGGGGGTGAGTTGGGAGTCGAATGGATGAGAGGATGGCTTCGTATTTATAGGGAAAGTGAGGGGACAAGGCATTAATGGCCAATGGACACCTCATTAGTGGTTTTGGCAAAACCATGGGCTTGCCCATGGTATTTTCCCATGGTATTGGCCACTTGGGACACCTAATACCTTATCTTACTATTAATAAGTCGACCATATTGATTACATACTTAATACATCACTTAATGATGTCATTAAACACCCGTAACTTAAAAACTGTATTTTCACTATTCATCGAAAATTCAACTTTTCTAAGAAAAATCCCAAAATTTCACCTTAACCAAATATAGATTCTATGATTTCAAAAAAGAACTCCAATTTATAGAAATAATTTTATAAATAATTTTAATTTAATTTTTAAATAAATACACTTTTCACCGAATGTTCATTTTTTCAGAGAAATCCCCAAAAATTACCATAACATAATATCGATGCATTGAGTTAAAAAAGGAAATCCTTTTTATAAAAATAATTTTCTAAATATTTTTAATTAAATTTTTAATTAAAAAACACTATTCACCTGAAAAAACTAATACTTGAATAATAATTTATGAAACCGTTATTTAACCATTTTATTGCATCAAATTACTTAATCAAGCTGCCTAGATTATTTTAATAGTTTCTTTAAGTGAGTTTAATAATCCATTTGGAATCATTACTAATCTTAATCATAAAATCACTATTCATAATTTACTATTCATCAAAAATCTAGTTGATCTTATTAGACTTTAAATTTAGTACTGAACATATTTGTAGAAAACCATTTTTTGAAAATCATTACACATTTTTATTTATTTAAGGTTTACATAAAAATTTTTAAAATATCATTTCTCTAAAATTCATCTAAAATATGCATACTATATTTATCCGGACATTTGAAGATTCATAATCTTCATCATAAGAAGAAATCCCATTTTTTATTTAAAACAAAGTATTAGAAAAGGCAGTTACGATCTCCTTACATAGACCCTTATCACACCAGCATAGGACCTAAGTGTAAGGTGTGTTACGGTAAAAGAATCTAAGGGAGGCTTGACCAACATCGCATGAGTAGTAATTCCTATCAGTTTGAACTTCTCGCAAAGGCGATTCCGTTATACCTTCACACGATGAAGTTCGGCGTGGGTTTGGTCCAGAGCAAAGCCTAGTGGTGCTACCTCCTTCCCAAGTTCTGTAAGATGGGCTTCGATCGGTCTAAGACTACTGGGTGAGGCCATAGAATCTTCTTTATATATTAATTAACCAATATTACTTGTATTTAGAGACAATAATCAAAACGTTTAGTTTTTAGTGGTCATATTGACAAATGGTCATATAACAGTCAAAACCCAATGGTCTCATTTTAATTATACTCATGTTATCAAATGAAACAGTTTTGTTGAGTATCAAAAATAAAATAACACACAAAATTAGGAAACAAGATTTATTCAAAATTTTGGGTCGTTACAATCTTCCCCCCTTAAGAAATTGTGTCCTCGCAATTTTTAAAATTAGGTTTTGAAATTTCATTGAATGTCCCACATCGAAAAAGTAGTTAGTAAAACTATTACTTTAAAAGAAATAAAGGGAAGTACAAAGGTCACCCGAGTTAACCCATAATAGGATTCCATGGAGGAAAACATGGATATTGTAGAAAAAACAAAGGGTCGGGTTATGAGGGAGAGTGATAGAAAACATGATTCGAAGAAAGTTAACCATAAGAAAATCCCAAACTTATGATGTGTGTAAACGGTCTTTGATTACCTAGTAGGAAACGTAAACCAACAACATTTTTGTTTTACGTTCCATTTCATTATTTTGAGGAATTCATTTACTACATAGAAAAAAATGAAAAGAAAGTATACCTACCTTCATGTAGAGTTTCATCCTTTTATAAGTTTCTACCAAAACTAATATTTTCTCCAAACGATGAGCATTCAAAACTAATTGGTCTCATCAAAACACAAGAATCATCTTTTAGAGAATCACATAATCCACAAAAGATTAAATATCTATTTCATCTATCTTTTAACATTATCCCAAAAACAGAAAGGGTAAGGTAAAACAACTCTTCAAAAAGAAATAATCCCATAGGAATGGAAACTACTTTTAAATCATAAAAGTTCCATGGTACTACCCAAAGTTCATCATAGACCATTCCATAAATAACGGTCATTAAAATTCCTCAAAATAAACCAAACTAATATTGAAACCCAAATACAAGAGGGATTTGATAACATAGTCTTCCAAAATAAACTTCAATGTTCATCTCCAAAACACATCAACCACTCCTAACATCTTATAACAAAAGTAGCTAACCTAAACATATTTTACCCAATATAGGTTAATCAATTCCATAAGTAACCTAAATTACTATAAGTTTACCTAAAATTCATCAATTATTCAAAATATAAGTCAACCTTACTCCTCAACAAAAATACCGTAGTAATCTATTTACCTCGATCATATAGAGTCCCCAAAATAGTGACCGTCTTCCAAAATAATTATCATCTTTTAATCCCCAAATCATCTCTGTCATATTAATATGGAAATCGTCGCATTTCCGATCACAGTGATTGTTGGGACATGTCCTTCCATTTCTTTCCATTAACTTAGAAAAGAAACTATAATTAGGGGCTTAAATACTTAGCCAATAATCGTGAAAAAGAAACATTAAGCATAAAAGGATAAACTTGTAGAAGAAAAGTATACCCTAACTTGTGATCCCCTAGGTTCCCATCTAGGTTATCCATGATCGTATATTCTTATGTGAGTCTTTATTTTATTTTATCTTTGTTCCTTTAACAATGGTTCATACTAAGCTTATGAATTTACCATAGCATATCTCCCGGGAGTGTCGTAACCAAGAGTGCAGCAAGGCCCGTTGTCGTGTACCAGTTCCTGTTTGAGTCTAGCTCAAAGCAGTGTTTTCAGGTATTACACCTATGTACATCTGTGTGAGAGCCACCTCTACCTGCTTGTATCCAGACATGGATGTATTTGTTTGGTAACCCATTACACAATACTCACCAAAATACCAGGAAGATTTCCTATATATAAACTTTTCTATAGGATTCTTCCTAAGGTTTTCATATCATAATTTCCAAAAATAACTAAACCATCCTTTGATACCAACTATAGTATCCCGCCTTTTTGTCACATAAACTTTCATTACATTAAAAAAACTGAGGATCTTTAACGTTTAGTGTCTTGGAAACAAGGAACTTAATACATGAAACAAAAAATCATTCTTCATAAAAACTTGAAAGGCTTCTCCTTATGTTCATATATGGTTCATTACTGCATCTCATAACTTGGGGACATACATAAAAAGAAAGGGTGAGTAGAAGGCCCAGTAAGGGAAACAAGGGGAATCATTTAACATGTATCTTGAGATTCATCAACAATGTCATGAAAAATAACATTAAGGCATGAGAAAGAAATCATGAGGCATATCATAATAAAAATAACATTTTTAATATCTTGAATATGTGGATACATAATTTAACATAGACAATAATGAACATATCACCAAGTTCCATCCCCAAGGTGTCATTTGAAAATTACTAAGGTTATTCACCAAGATATCGTGAAAATTGTAATCTCTAGTGGTTACATCATTACCCAATGCATTGGAGTGCTATCAGGGCACACCCTGAAATTTTCCTTTATTATAATGTGAGCCACATATATCATCATCAAACATTTCATAAATAACACATATAGCATAAATAAATGGGTTTCATTTCATAATCATAACGTTTTTAAAACTGATTTAAGGACATGGTCTTTACGTCACATTAAAACCCACATAAAAGGAAGGTGGGTCTCATGTATGTAAATCCCAGAATTTAAAATAGAACATTTTGGTATATATGTGAATACCATTCAAAATAAAGAGCTTTGAATATTCACTTAATAATACAATAGAACTTTAGAAAAAGAGAGAGACATTTTGAGATGGAAATTCTGCAGCATGACGGCTATGTTACGAGGTATTAGAAGACATTAAAAAAAGAGGGGACATTGGTCACCCACTCATAAATGATCCATAAAATAGTATAGGGACAAAATATGAAGGATATATGAACATGGTAATGAAATTTTAAAGATGTACCATATTAAATGAAGATCATGAAAGGAAGACAAAAATAAGATTTCTCTTATGAAAACACGGCAGCCTAACGACGTCACATAAACTTCAACCAAAAATGAATCGATGAGATCAAATAGGGTCTCTCATCATATGAAAATAAAATATCAGTATGATAGTTATAGAGATCATACCCCAACATAATACAAAAGGAACTTGAAATACTTGACATGAAATTTGATCTTTGAAAAACGAGAAGGGCAAACGAATCCCTTAAAAATTCGGCAGCCTAACGGCGTCACTTAAACATCAACCAAAAATGAAATGACAAGATCAAAATAGGGTCTCTCATAATATTGACATAAGGGGTCAGTATTATAGACATAGAGATCATTCCCAAACATAATAAAAAGTAACTTGAAAGACTTGACATGAAAATAGATCTTGAAAACGAGAAGGGTGAAAGAATCCCTTAAAAATTTGGCAGCCTAAGGGCGCCACTTAAAACATCAAAATACTGAATTGATGAGATAAAATGGGGTCTCTCATCATTTGATCATAAAAGATCAGTATTATAGATATAGAGATCATACACCAACATAATAAAAAGGAACTTGAAAGACTTGACAAGAAAATAGAACTAGAAAATGGGAAGGGTGAAAGAATCCCTTAAAAATTCAGCAGCCTAACGACGCCACTTAAAACATCAAAATACTGAATTGAAGAGATCAAATGGGTTCTCTCATCATATGATCATAAAATATCAGTAGGATAGATATAGAGAACATACCCCAACATAATAAAAAGAACGTGAAATACTTGACAAGAAAATAGAACTTGAAAATGAGAAGGGTGAAAGAATCTGTTACAAAAATTTCGGCAGCCTAACAGCGCCACATAAACATTCATAAAATGAAATGATGAGAGTAAGAGGGGGCCTCTCAACATATGAACATAAAAATTACAGTATAATGAATATAAAAGACCAACATCCAACATAAGAACATAGAGAATAAAAGAAATGACATAAAATATATCACTTTAAAAGAGAGAGAGGGGGTCAGATCCCTTACCTTAAAACGTAAGTCCTAAAACACAAAGGTTTGGACCTTGAGGGCTTGGGGAACTTTGGGGGGAATAATTGGGAGGTAATGAGACCAGAGCATCGTTGGGGGAGAGTTGGGAGTCGAATGGATGAGAGGATGGCTTGGTATTTATAGGGAAAGTGAGGGGACAAGGCAATAATGGCCAAGGGACACCTCATTAGTGGTTTTGGAAAAACCATGGGCTTTCCCATGGTATTTTCCCATGGTATTGGCCACTTGGGACACCTCATACCATATCTTACTATTCATAAGTTGACCATATTGATTATATACTTAATACATCACTTAATGATGTCATTAAACAACTGTAACTTAAAAACTGTATTTTCACTATTCATCGAAAATTCAACTTTCTCAGAAAAATCCAAAAATTTCACCTTAACCAAATATAGATGCTCTGATTTCAAAAAAGAACTCCAATTTAGAAAAATAATTTTGTAAATATATTTAATTTAATTTTTAAATAAATACACTATTCACTGAAAATTCATTTTTTTCAGAAAAATCCCCAAAAATTACCTTAACATAATATTGATGCTCTGAGATCAAAAATGAAATCCATTTTATAAAAATAATTTTCTAAATTTTTTTAATTAAATTTTTAATTAAAAAACACTATTCACCCGAAAAAATTAATACTTGAATAATAATTTATGAAATTGTTATTTTACCATTTTATTGAATCACATTACTTAATCAATTTGCCTAGATTATTTTAATGCTTTCTTTATGTGATATTACTAATCCATTTGGACACATTACTAATCCTAATCATAAAATCACTATTCATAATTTACTATTCATCAAAAATCCAGTTGATCTTATTAGACTGTAAATTTTGTACTGAACATAATTGTATAAGACCATTTTTTTAAAATCATTACACATTTTTATTTATTTATGGTTTACATAAACATTTTTAAAATTTCCTTTCTCTAAAATTCATCAAAAATATGCATACTATATTTATCCAGACATTTGAAGATTCATAAACATAATCATAAGAAGAAATCCCAATTTTTATTTAAAACAAAGGATTACAAAAGGCAGTTACGGTCTCCTTATGTAGCCCCTTATCACACCAGCATAGGACCTAAGTGTAAGGCATGATAACGTGAGAGAATCCTATGGAGGCTCGGCCAACATCGCACGATTAGTAATTTCTATTAGTTTGAACTTCTCGCAAAGGCGATTCCGTTCTACCTTCACACGATGAAGTTCAGCTTGGGTTTGGTCCGGAGCAAAGCCCAGTGGTGCTACCTCCTTCCCAAGTTCTGTTAGATGGGCTTCGATCGGTCCATGACTACTGGGTGAGGCCATCGAATCTTCTTTCTATATTAATTAACCAAGATTACTTGTATTTAGAGACAATAATAAAAACTTTTAGTTTTCAGTGGCCATATTGACAAATGGTCATATAACAGTCAAAACCCAACAGTCTCATTTTAATTATACTTATGTTATCAAATGAAACATTTTTGTTGAGTATCAAAAATAAAATAACACACAAAATTAGGGAACAAGATTTATTCAAAATTTTGGGTCGTTATAGTCAAAATTATTTTTCCAGAGATTAATGTTTAAACAGAAATAAATACTTATTATGTTTAAAGAACAAATGGATTTAATACGGGGTGAAACTAATATTATAAGAGCTACAATAACCAAAAAACTTGTATAAAATATATTTTATGTCTATATTTATAAATTATAATCTATAATTATTTATAATAATCCAGTTCTTATTATTTTGGTATTTGAAAAAAAAGGTTAGAAGTCTTTTAATAAAAATTACATGTGTGCCACTCTTCTCAACTATATAAGTTATCCTATCTAATTTCATATTAACACATTAAAATCCACTTGGGGTAAAAAATTTACAAACAAAATTCATTCCAAAATCAATCCCATTAGACTAAATGTTTTTTGGCCAAAATAAATAATATTTATGTTTTTCTTGAAAAACATAAGATGTTACTCAAAGTACATGAAAATTTATTCATTAAGCATATTTAATTTTTTTGATTTTTCCTCATCATAAAATTATTATTAAATAATTGTGAATGAATAACATAAGTATGATATATATGATAATAAGATGTCATGTTAATGTAATTGCCTACAACAATCTCCACTTTCATCAAATGGGTTATGAAATCATTATTTGTGTGTATGGTGGACAATTGCTTCATAGATAGATGTTATTCATTTTATAATTACCACCTATCACATTTGTGTATGGTGATGTATATATAGTAAATATATTATTAATATAAAATAATATAAATCTTGATTAATTATAAAATATATACCATTTTACTTTCCAGATTTTAGCGGATACTATTACATCACTCATATTTACAACAGGTTGTCACATTACAAAGTGATCCAATTTGTCTTTCAAAATTAGGTAACATTCAAAATGATAATATAAACTATAAATTGATAAAATAGATCATGTTAGTGTGTACTACATTCTTATTTATGTGGCAGGAGTCATATTTTATCAAGAGACTACATGGATGATATATGTAGATATATATATATTATATTTGATAATTTTATAATTTAGAATTGTATAATAATTTTTACATTCTTCCCAAAATGATCGATGAGAACTGGAAAAGATACCATTGCGTATGTTTGACCTATCATTTCGTTGATCATAACATACATCATTTTCAAAACCTTGAATAATGATTAGTTTTAAAAATGAAATTGAATATAAATATGATAATAAGGTCATGATTATTATTCCAGTAGTTATGGATCTATATAATATAAAAAAGGATCAGAACATTCATGAAAATGATGAATCAGAAAATACGATCATTAAAATTTGAAACAATAAAAAAATATTACACTATTAAAAATGTGGGAAATGGTTTTTTAAGGGCCATATATAATAATATAATTATGATTAAATTTATTGAATAAATTAATTACATTCTGAAAAAAATATACATAAAGTTAAATAACATTCAACTAAAGGAATGTATAATGAATGGGACTTCGACTCTATTTTCTTTAATTAATGAATATTGTACTGATATGAACCTAAATCATTTTATATTTTGTATATAATTCCTGATTTAAAATTAATATCATTAGTAATTCATCATTATTGGTATTTTACATTTCAATCTGAATTATTTTTTCCTAGGGGATATGACATGAAAATTTCCACGGGGTAAATGTTATTGAACAATCTAACTTTGTTTTCTGGTTGTTAAAAATCTATTGAAATAAAAGAAATTATATTATAGTGACCCAATGCGAGATAGCCTATATATATCTTCTAACACCTATTACATTTTCATTATTACAAGGAATTAAATCCCAAAGAACTGAGTTTTAAGTACTCTTGGTAAACTAGATACATACATTAAAAAATAACACTAATAATAACATATTTGTTTCTTCTTTTACAAATAAATATCATTAATGATAAATTTATTCCATCTAGTAATTACATATATATCATTCATATCATGACATTTTATTATTGGGAAAAACATAATAAGGTTGAGCTCAAATGTTCAGTTCAGGATAAATATAGTAGAATAAATAGCGAATCAATGAGAATAATAATTATGAGATAATATTTAACTTCAATAAAAATCCATATAAAAAATTAACTGATGTGGAAGTTCAAAGAAAATATGTAGTGTTAATAAATAGAAACGCATTCCATTAAAATAACTAGAAAAGAAAAAATTTATGGAAATGTATAAAACTAAAACACATTCCATTTAATCAGTTTAATAAAAATGAAGAGTATCAATAGATATTTTGATGAAAAATCTAATGGATGAATTATAACTAATAATAAATGATGGAAATGATTTCTAAAATTATATAATATCTATGTCACATGAAAAAATAAATCTTTAAAAATGATCACAAAACAGTTTAAAAATATGGATATAAATCTATTTAATTTTTGCAACTTATTTGTATTATGAGAACCATTCAATGCATGAAAGAGCTATAAAATTTCCATGATCAACCCATATTTACTAGTCCAATGAAATCTGTAGATCGAATTACCCAAATAAATAACATACCATTTCAAATATTTTTATTGAAAAAGTAATTAGGAAATATCAATATTCCCCCGAACAATAATATAATTGTAATAATAGAAACATTATATAAAATGGAAAATGATTTAGGAAATATTAATAAAAATTATAAATGATATATATAATCATGGGGGAAATTAAATTTTTATTTATAACATGAGATCAAATTTTTAAAGGGGAATAATAAATGATTCATAGAAGTGAATATGAATACTATCCTTTATCAAATCAATAATAATCTATCCCTTGGAATAATAAAGATAATATCAATAAAAAATAAAATGTTGTGTGAAAATAAATATTTATTTTAATTGATGAATATAAAAATAATAAAATTACTTTTCAAAACATACTTGAGGAAAATACCATTCTGTTGTGTAAAACCTTTTAACAAAAATATTTTTTTGGAAATCACTTTGAAAATAATTTATTTAAAATGTATCATATTAAATATGTATGGGAATATTCAATGAAATAATGTATAGTAGATCTATACTTGTTGTATGAGGTAGAAAAAAATTCTTTTAACACAGTAAAATGGTTTGTAAAATTACTTATTGGGAAAGATTCAAGATTTTTCAGTTGGTAACATATGTAAAATACATAATGGGAAAAAATTTCATTACCAAATTATTTTAAAAGAATTATTAAATATATTTTAATAAAACATGGTTATTATAATAATACAGGTTCTCCGACTTAAGAGAGATGCAATGTCACGTTTTTGGAATATAATTTTCAAAAAACATTTGACCAAAGAAGAGTGAATTTTTTTATTAATCATGAAAATGATCATAATAACCATATAATAGAATATTAGTGTTTTTATTTGACAATGGTCATATAAATTCTTCAAATGGAAATACCATTAAAATATCATTATTGTTATCCTTGATAAAAATATTTATTAAGCAGTATAACGTTTTCCATACAACTTTTAATCATTTTATGAAATAAAACTCAAGAAGGTATAATATTAAATTGTTGTTTTATATGCCTTGATGGTAAATTAATTCATGATATAATATATAATAATGGTATGTACATACACCAATAAAGAAATAACTAATGAAAATTAAATTTATCTCAGAGAATTAAATAATAATATGTAAATCCCTTTCAATGAGTATCCTTTTAGGTGAACTCTTTTTAACTTCTAGTATAATAAATATATATTAAATTTTTATTTAAATCAGAAATATTTTAATTATTATCATTATTTTTATTTCGCTTATTTCCATATTGTGTAAAACTAATTAAATAGTTATGTTTATGTCATCCCTTTTGTTGAAATTGTATTTATATGTCAGAAAAACTTTGGTATGTCAAATATGTTAAATTTTGTCATTACATAAAATATCCAAAAATAATAATTGACATTAATATCATATTTATGCACCTATTTTACATTGAATTATATTCATTAAAAACTATTAAGAAAAATGAATCATCATTACGGTCATGGTGATGGTAAGTTGTATGTATACAAGAGTAACATTATTATTTTTCAATGATATTCATGGTAATAGGATTTCACCTTATTTTTCTAGAATTATAATTATATTATAAATATAAAATTATTTAATCATATATTCTTATATGTCTATTTCTTTTGAGGAAAAAAGAGTCACATCATGTAGATTAGGTTGTAGTCCACATGTCCATGGATAATGTTATCACCTTTTAAGTGTGTGCAAGTGTAATAAAAACATTTTATTTTTTTATTTCCATAAAGGTAACTATTTCATGAATATTATATAAATATTTTACATGTCACATATATTTAATAAAACACATTATTTATACCATTCAAGCCTCGTGTTACTAAATCTCATCATTTGAGAGGGAGGTAGTCCAGACATCAATAGATGATGTTATCAGTTTTAAAAAAAATTGATAGTATAAAGATATATGTTTTTTAGATTTATATAGTATTAAAGAAACAATAAATATAATATATAACATGTATAAATATAGTGTCCATTAGGTAAGTCATTTTGGTTTATACAAAAAGACTACTCTGGAAGGATTTTTATTCAGAGGGAGGAATCAAGGTTATGGGGAGGAGTGTTTTGAATGTATTTAGGTATAGATTGGTCGATCCGAAGGGATTTCAGATGATTGAGGAATTAAGAGAAGGGTAGGCATTTTATTATGAAGTAGTTACACTCTTGTAATATTCTAAAAATAGATTTTTTCCCATATTTTTCATATTGCATGTGGATATAATAATTGAACCCATTTGAGATAATAGAGGTTATCTTCAATATATAGGCAAAATATAGATCTATAAAATTTGTATATGTCGTTTTGGACCTTTTGGTTAAGGTTTATCCCCTAATTATGCTCTATTTTTCCTTAATCGTTGTAATTAATTTCAATAAATTTCACTAATGTTTATTTCTCAAAAAAATAGCTATTCTTATTGAAAATTATAATTTATTATCATTAAAAATATAGAATCCATTTTTTCAAATTCCAATCATATAATTGTCAATAATTAATTTAAAATTCATCCTGCAAGTGGGTCAGCAATGTTGGGGTTTAAAGTAAAAATATCTTAATGTTTTATATGTTTTATATAATAAATTTCAATGTAAAATTAAATGTAATGAAATAAATTGTATTAATTGATAATTATATTTTCAATAGAATTGTTAAAACTAATTTAATGTATAATTTAACCATATATATAAATAAGTTGAAAAATAAGTTTTTATCAAAATTCTGTATCTTTTACTAATCATTAAAAAATGTCGTGTTTCAAAAAAATATAAAAAATTCTCTCAAATATAATTCATATGTTTCACATTTAAAGATGAAATTTATTTTTACATATTAAAAAAAAATTATTCAAAATTCATATATAAAATGGGTTCATTATTAAAAGGTGATAACATTTCGTTTATAAAATATATTGGTTTTTTGTGAAAAAAAGTTTTTGTTATTATCATAGGCCAAACAAACCTACTGGATGGATATTAAAAAAATTAAAAAATATTTAAAAAATATATTTTTCATTAAAATAATTTTCTAATTTTAATTAATTATGTGTATTCAGATAAAACTATTTGGATAAAAAAGATTCTTTTTATATCTAATTAGTCATTATTTTCACGCCTCTTTAATTTCAAACCCATGAAATCAATTAATATTTAAATAAACTATATATTATTTAATGTTATATAATAAAATTTATAATTTCTAGTTTATATATTCCTATATTTATTAATATTATTTTAGAAATGTAATGGCCTGGAATTTCTGGGTATTTTTTTTAATATATGGAAATTTTACAAGTTCGCAAAAATTGACAGTGTGTGATTCCTAGAACCAGAGTGCCCGAATAAATTTCTGAACTTTTTTCACGTATTTTTAGTAAACGTACGAGCGGGTTTTTACAACTTTTGAACCAGTGCTCGAAATTGAAATCTGAGGGCACCGTTGAACTCACAACGCCGATATTCGATTAAGGAGACCTTCACCTCAACAACAGTTGGTTGAGGGTAAATGTAAAATTTTAGGTTTTCTGTGGAAAAACAATAATCACAAATTTTATTTTATTGGTTGTAACCACCGTTGTGGATATTTTACAGGTGGGGACCACCTTAAATAAATCCTTGCAAGAGAGGTTATGGTGGTGGGTACCACCGAACCTATCCTCCCATGAGAGTTTATGGTGGTGGGGACCACACAAGGATTGAAACCTCTTGAACTCTCTATTCGGTGGGAAGAAACCTCTTGAGCTCTCCTCATTAATTGTGCCAACACACATACTTTTATTATACCAACCTATGTAATTAATTAATCCAATTTGAAATTGTTCTTACAATTACAATTGGGGTAACACTTTTTATTTTTGGGGGATTTCATTTTGAGAGGATTTTTTTGAAAAGGAGAGAGAGCTCTATGTGGGAAAAATCTCTCCGATGTTGAATTCCAACGAAGAACATCTTCCATAAAGAACACTGACTTTTAATTCTTACTCAGGACACCCTTCAATGAGGATCATCTTCGACTACGACGAACAGACGCATGGGCTCGGAATTTGCGGTGTGTGGCGGATGAGATGAACATCGACAACTTCACATTTTTCCCTCCTTGTCGGCATCAACAAACGATCATGTAGGGGTTTATTTAGGTACGAATGATTTTTCCCATTTTCTTCCCTTCAATTATTTTTTTCGGGATTGATAATAAATCATTACGGGAGGTTATAAGGCTTGATGTTCTTCTTCAAGTTCTTGTTGAGCCATATGCTACCACCCTAACGAGGAGGGTATGGGCCAAACAAACATGGACTGAGCCCTACACAAATCTAGTGATGATTTGTGTTGTCGATCATGAAGAAGGGGACAGTGAAATGACTGTAAAGACCTAGAAATCCCATGGAAGCTTTTTTTATACATGTAAATTTTACGATTCTACAAATGTTTATGGTGCTTGATTCTGAGGCCCAGTGTTCCCAGAATCAATTTTTGACTTTTTGTTTGTGTGAGTTCAGTAAACATACGAGCGTGTTGTTATAACATTTGAACAAGTGCTCGAACTTGAAATCCAAGAGCAACGTTGAACTTGAAGCACCAGTATTCGCTCCGTGAACTGCACTACCCCTGTGGTGCCCCGCACGCCCTAGCCAAAACTGCGGCATGCCCGGTACTGAGGCTGTATGTCCACGTCATCCGGATGCACTGCCCAACGCCTAGGATACCTGCCCGTGGCCTCCCGGTGCACATACAACCCCCCGGCGTGATGCCCGGTGTCTAGGCCGCCTGACCGCAGCCACCCGGTGTGCAGCCCGAGCCTACCACACAGTTTTCGTGCCCCCCATGTGGCTTACATGCCTGGCGCCATTCCCTACACCACCTGCCCACACCTGCTGGCGTCCTTTCCTGTGCCCCACCAGCCTAACCCTTGCCCACGGGCCGCCGACCTCCCTTGTCGACCCGCAACATCCCTGGTGGCGTCCTTGGATGAACCGACCTAGCCTCCAAGGCCGTGTCACCGAGCCACTTCCTTCGCGGCGCTGGACGAGATGCCTACGCGGAGGCCAGCGAGCTGAACTACCCTCACATTCTGTGGGGCCGGGCCTAGTGGACCAGGTTGAACCTAATGGGTTGACCCGCCCAACATGCCGGATCAGAACCTATGGGTCTGTCCCGGTTGACGCAAACTAGGTCGTCCCAGACTGGGATGGCACGGGTCGGTCCGACCGGGTCGGACCGGACCCAGGCTAATTACTGACCCTGTTAATTCCATTGGATGAACATTGGCACCGAACGACCATTTGAAAAACCGTCTGCGGTGCTGGTTTTCCTGGTGCATGATGGTCCCTTGAGTAAACCTCAATGGAGTTCGGGGTAATATTGAGATACAGTCCGGTTGGATCATACACGAATCCAACCGGGCCCACGAGACTAAAAGACTAACAACTCACAGACTGGGCGTACGATTGACGCGATGTCTGTTGAATTCAGACCCCTATGACGAGACATAACATTGAGATGCTTCTTCGTGGTACATGGTGGCAGTTGACATATCGACACTTGGCATCAAGATCATACCCTACCAGAATAAATCATGCTTTGTGAAACCCTATGGATGGTTCTGCACTGACAACTATTCCTCGATCATGTGTTGGTCAAATAGTTCTAAATTCTGTTCCTAGATCATGTGTTGGTCTGCCAGAATAGTTGGTACTGGATCATGTGTTGGTCCGACAGTTCTGACTTATATTCCTGGATCATGTGTTGTTCTGACAGAATAGATGGTCCTAGATAATGTGTTGGTCTGACAGATCTGATGATTCAGTGGTTATATCAGAACATTTCTCTCTCACTACATAAGTTGTATACCTGTGTTATCTGAGTCATCAACTCTTGTGTTTCCTCGTGAATGAGATGGATTACTTGATAACATAGCTATATTTATGGATATATGCCTAACTAGCATAATCTATCAATTTTCATTCATTGTGGTTTATCCATGATGGATTTTGTGAGAAATTGAGGGTATTTGGGTCCTTGCTAAGTATCATTATACTCACCGCGGCACGGTCTATGCCCGCAGGTTGTTCTATTGGATACATATGATGGAAAGTGCTGGATGTGGATCAAAGTAGCAGTACTAGACAGTACACGGAGGTGGACCTTATGAAGAGTCGGTACACATATGAGACTTATAGGCCGGGAGTGCTGAGGAGGCCATCTAAACCTACCCCTCGGGTAGGAACACCAGAGGAAGACCCAGTAGCTACTTTACTTTTCTACAGTTGGAATTGTTTTTCAGTTGTACTTATACTTTCCTATTAGTCTTGTATTTCGATCCCCTTTTCCTTCATGAACTTCTTTTTTATACAACATTACTTCGTGTTTTACTTCCTACTAATACTTAGTTGTGCGTGGTTTCAGTTTTAAAGGAAATTCCTTCCCAATTTAGGGATTTTTCGCCTTTGGTGCTAGTCGCCAGCCATGTCCTATGGATGGAGGGTTTAGGGTAGTCACGACATGGGCCCCCGAGGACGGGTCCGGACAAATTTTTATCAGAGGAGTCAGTTCTACTGCAGAAGTTCAGACTCTAATCTTTCTTTTCTGTGATGAATCCTATTAAATTTACTGACTATGGGTTTCAATATAGGGAGTCCAGTGTTAGTGCGGCGGCCGACGTATCCATACACCAAGACCCATACCTCTTATTTTGGACACAGTACACAAAAACACTGATTGGGTGTGTGTTTCAAGAGTCATCATTGTGATATTATTGAGTTATCTCACTAGTTATATCATATTGACTATAGCACACCTATTCATTATTGGGATGTCGCTGCGTAGACATCCATTTAGGGTTTCCGAGAGAGTACACGATGACGGCCCACTGAGCGATGAAGCTCCGGTGTAGGTCCGTCTTACTATGTTGGCACCATTGGGTGGGGTACAGCCGTACCACCACCCATTGGGAAGCAGATGCCACCAGCCATCCTGGTGAATGGTGCACATCGACTAAGTGTGTTTTACGAGTTCAAGTGGCAGAGACCTCTGAGGATTCGAGGAAAGACAGATTCTCAGGCTGTTGAGGACTGTATGGAGGAGATTACTAGAGTTTTCAGCCTAGTTGAGACACCAGTAGAGAATATGGTGATCTTAGATACTAGTGTTTTCCAGTTAGTGACCATTAGGTTGATCCGCATAATGATGACTCTTCGGTACGTGGATCGTTTCCCAAGAATGTACCATCAGGTAGTGTGTCAACTATATCACTTCATGTTGGTCAGCAGTTACAACCGGGAGTACTGGTAGTTATCACATGTATGATTAATGCCTTACACGTGTTTCAGCATCAGATACCACTTAGGTTTGGAGGTGAGTACGAATCACTGGAAGGTGAGGAAAGGCCTCAGGAGGTGGTTGAGAGTTCCCTAGAACTTGTAAAGGTTCATCAGGATGACATGTCAATAGATGATTGTTCCTTGAGGCATACTAATCATTCCCAGTACTCTATGAAAATGATACAATCAATGCTTTGGGGATCAGACTATAGAGTGAGGTGTGTTTTAGGATATCTGATCCAACACCATTTCTCTAGATGCTAGAGATATCCTTTGCGGTTGAATGTTCTTAGTCTGAGAGGATACATATAGTGAATTTTAACAGAGGGGAAACATAAAACTAGTTCTAGTACATTGAGACTTGATCGTGTAAAATATTTCAAGAAGAGGAAGTGTTAAGGACAGATGAATATGTAGGGCAGAATACGTAGAAGCAGAGCTATAGGAGAAGCATGAGGTGGTGTACGTTTTGACATTATACAACCACCCTCCTCTGTAGTCCCCGCCAGACATAGGGAGCTGGAGGGCCAGGGAAGAGAGTAGCTGCATGCGGTCAAGGATTGTGACCCAAGAGAACAAAGAATGATTCGAGGTATGGTCGTTGTCTATTACTAGTTTCCGTATCAATATACATAGGTACCAATCATTTCTTCCTTCCACGAATCATTTCCCAGACCTAGAGTTTCTGGTTAAAACATTGACTTGACCCTCATGTATGGAGATACCTTTCGGAGGAGACTTGATAAGCACACTTACCCCGATGGTGTGATCTGACCCTTGATGTGAGATTTTCAGTTATAACATCATGGTGGCAGTGTCGAGGCCTTACGACGTTAGTTTGGGTGTAGACTGGGCAACAACATTTCATACACAGATTGACTATATTAGAAAAATTGGTTGTGGTTTTTCTACAATGTTTGGATGAGGTTTTCCTTTTTTTTAAAAAGGAAACCCAGGCTGCACAGGTTACACTCATGCATAAGAGGGTGCAGTTGATCACTCTTGAGTCTTCCAACCATTCCCTCATTGGAGTAGGAGTTTGGATGTTTTTAGTTCCAAACAAGAGTGACAAAACATCAGGAAATCTTTTCAAAATATGATTCTAGTATTACCCCCCCCCCTCAAGGTGGAGGGACGTCTTTTTTGGAAGGATACTACCAGAAGATCGTTCCAGACCTCTCTAGAGTTGTAGCACCACTAGCATCCTTGACACAGAAAGGGAAACCCTTCATTTGGTCATAGAGATGCGAGCAGCGCTTTCAGGAGTTGATGTAGTGGATGACTATTGTCCCCATCATGAGGCTTCCAGTGGAAGGCATAGGGTATGTAGTCTACTGCAATGCATCAGGGACCATACTCAGGTGTGTCCTGATGTAGGAGCGAGCACTGATCGCATATGGTTCTCTGTAGCTGAGGCAACACGAGAAGAAATACGCTACACATGACCTAGATTTAGTAGTAGTGATCTTCTCCTTGAAGATGTGGCTGCACTATCTTATGGGAAAACATTTTAATGTATACTCTGATCAAAAGAGTCTCAAGTATATCTTCTCTGAGATGGACCTGATCCTGAGACAGAGGCAATGGCTTGAGTTCCTCCAGGACTATGACTTCGAGATAGTCTATACTCCTGGGAAGGGAAATATTGTTGTGGATGCTCTCTGCAAGAGATATAGTATAAAACTACTAGGAAAGAAGACTTGGTAGATGGATGAATTATAGATATCATTTAGGGATAATGATAGAGCAGCTTTTCATCATTCTCTCACAGTCACTGCCCCACTATTTTAGGGAGTCAGGGAAGCATAGCATGGAGATGTTGACTGTGAGACACGAAGTGCTGACATATCCATAGGGCAGGAACCTGGTGGATTTTCTAAAGGTGGGGAGCATGTCATACTATTTAGAGGACATACTATGGTGATAGTGTCACTTCAGGATGATGTTTTGAGGGATTTACACACATCCCCTATAGCAGTACATCCAAGAGTGGCGAAGATGTATCAGAACCTCCGGCGACATCACTGGTGGTGAGGTTTGATGAAAGCAGTTGCAGAGATTATTTTTTCAATGCCCCATATTTCAGCAAGTGCAGGCAGAGAATCAGGTACAAGTAGACATGGTTCAACCTTTAGTGGTCCCATAGTAGAAGTGGGATGGGATATACATGGACTTCATGACGGGTCTTCCACATACATCTAGGGGTCACTACTCTATTTGGGTTATCATTGATAGACTCAACATGTCGGCCCACTTCTTACCGATCTGAGAGCAGGGTTCAATAGAGAGCTTGGGATGCCTCTATGTGCAAGATATTGTGTGGATACATTGATTACCTTTATCTATTGTCTTCGATCATGACACACATTTTACATCCCAGCAATGGAAGGGGTTTCAGGAGTCTTTCGGGATGCAGCTTTGTTTGAGCACCACCCTCCATCCTCAGACAGATGGTCAGATCGAGTGGACCATTCAGACCCTAGAGGACATTCTACGTGCTTCTAACTTCGACTTCGGTTGCAGATGGGAAGATCACTTACCCTTGGTGGAGTTTTCTTACAACAACATCAATCACTCCACCATTGGGATGAAACCCTTTGAGGCGTTGTACGGGTGACCATTCAGATCACCCTTGTGCTGGACAGACCCTGGGGAGTCAGCACTCGTGGGACCATAGATGGCACGAGCTACCACAGAAAAGGTACAGATCATCCAAAAGCGAATGGAGACTACACAGAGCAGGCAAAAGTCATATGCGGACAGGAGACGAAGACCTCTCGAGTTAGAGGATGACGACCATGTCTTTCTACAGGTCTCACCCCGATGAGGTTTATAGAGAATTGGGTGAAGCAGCAAGTTATCTCTGTATTTCATCATACCTTTTCAGGTCCTCAGTAGAGTAGGGGAGGTGGATTATCTCCTATATCTTCCACCTCAGTTGCAGAAGGTGCATGGCCTCTTCCACGTATTTCCGCTGAGGAGATACGTGCATGATCTATCTCACATCATCGACCATGGAGAGATGGATGTCGAAGATGGGGATGTTTTACAGACGTCCCCGTGGAGATTGAGGATAGAAAGGGGCAGTTCCTATGTTGAAGGTCGATACCTTTGATGCGCGTTCACTGGAAGCACGGGAACTTCCAGGAGAGCACATTGGAGAGGGAGGCTCAGATAAGTGTTCAGTAGCGACATTTATTCCCTTAGTTCGAGTTGTATCTTACGGGGTAGTAAACCCCTGATTTGGGGAGAATGTAAAGACCAGGAAATCCCATGTAATTATTTTATACATGGGATTTTAAGAGAACAAAAAAGTTTACGACAATTGATTCTGAGGCATGGTGTGCCCAGAATAAATTTTTTATGTTTTGTTTCGTTATGTTCCATAAATGTACGAGTGGATTGTTATAACATTTGAACTTGTTCTAGGAATAGAAATTTGAGAGCACCTTTGAACTCACAGCGCCGATATTTTCATAAGAATTATTTCACTTCGAAGTTTGTGATTCGAGGATAGAAGTTAGTTTTTGGGTTTTTGTGTGAAGTAATAATATAAAGTAAGAACACATTATATTATTTTTAACCTGCATGTGGAGGTTGTTTGGTTAAAACCTCCTAATGGACGATATAGGTGGGACCACCACACCTTAACCACCCTTGGGAGGTTATGGTGGTGGGGCCCACCCATGCATGACCTCCCGTGAGAGGTTATGACATGGGGACCACACGGGGCTTAACCCCCTTATTATTGGGAGGAGAGAAAAACCTCCCAACTCCCCTCATTAATGAGTTGGGGATCCTCTTGACCACCCCATTAATCAATTTTCCCAACCCTTATGATTTAATTAATGGGATCCTCTTGACCTCTCCATTAATCAATTGTGCTAACACGTGTGATTTAATTAAGGGGATTCTCTTGACCTCCCCATTAATTAAATGCGCCATCACCATGAATTAATTAAGGGGAGCCTCTTAATTTATTTCTCCAATTTGAAATTTTTGAGCCAAAAAAAAATAGACAACTTATAATAATTTAATCTTGGAATTATCTTTTGGGGGAGCATTGAGAGGAGAGCTTGGGAGAAAATAATTTTTCCTAATGATGAATGAATAATGAAAAACATCAGAAACGATATTCCATGGAATTATTCCACAGAATTTTCCCTCGGACTTCTTCCACGGATACCTACTGACGTGGAGCAACTTCCACAACCATCGTGCGAACTCAGAAGTGGAAGTGTGCAGTGGATGTGATGAACGACGACAACGTCTTCTTCCCGAGACTTCACCGTTGATTCCCGAAAATTCATGTAAGGGTTTATTATGTGTTTATATTACCTTTTCTTATCTCATTAAGTGATAGGAAAATAATTTTTTCTGGAGAATTGTTGACCATATTCTTCTCTTGATGAGCCTTTTTTATCACCGCTAAACGTGGATGGTGTGGGCCAACTAACATGGCTCATCTCCCTCAACTGATCACTTGTGATGTTTCTCTGGCATGGGATCGTAACAACCACAAGGCGATGGAGGCGGCAACAACATGGTGGTGCTACCCGTGGCCTTCGTGAATAGTGCCGACCCCGCAATGCCCTGCACGCCCCGACCCCCTGCACGCGACCTCCCATCGTGTTTCCCGGCACCCAGGCCACCTGCCCGTGGCCTCCAGGTGTGCTTTTCGCACCTACCGTGCACTGTACGTGCACACCACGACTTCCTTGCACACCGCCGCCTGCCCATGCTATGTCGCGGCCAACCCACACCACATCGGCCTGCCCCCTGTCCCCGGGACGCCGACCTCTTCAGCGAACCCATGGCGTCCCTCGCGGCGTCTCTGGCCGAACCTCCCCAACCTCCAGGGTTGAGCCACCGAGCCGCGCCCCTCGTAGTGCTGGCTGAGCCACCTACACAACGGCCTCTGGGGCGAACCACCCTCACAGTCCACTGGGCCGGGCCCAGAGGACCGGGTTGTACCTAATGGGTTGACCCACCGAACGGGCCAGGTGAGACCCAATGGGTCTGTCTGGGTTTACCCAGACCAGGTCAGCCCAAACTGGGTTTGGCCGATTCTGTCCGACCAGATCAGACCGGACCCATGCCCATTACCGACCCTGTTACTTCCGTTGGCTGTAACTTTGGCACCAGACAACCGTTTGAAGAACTATCAAGGGAGCTAGTTTTCTGGGAGCACGACCATCCCATGAGTATACCCCACTGTATTTCAAGGTAATATTGAGATACGACCAGGTTGGATCATACATGAATCCAACCAGGCCCCCAGAACTAATAAGATAATAACTCACAGACCAGGCATCTGATTGACGCGTCATCTATTGCGTTGAGACCCCTATAACAAGGCAGATATTTGAGATACATTTTCATGGGAAATTGTAATAGTTGACATGTTGACACTTGGCTTGATGAGTGGGCCCTCCCAGAATCTAGTGTTCTATGTGGGAACCCTATGGCTGGCTGTCCACTGACGACTATTCCAGGATCATGTGTTGGTCTGACAGTTATAACTTCTTTTCCTGGATCATGTGTTGGTCTGACAGAATAACTGGTCATAGATCATGTGTTGGTCTGACAGCTTTGGAAACTGTTCCTCGATCATGTGTTGGTCCGATAGAATAACTGGTCCTGGATCATGCGTTAGTCTGATAGCTCTGATATTTCAGTGGCTATATCTGATCATCTCTATCACTTTACATATGTTGTATACCTGTGTGATCTTAGTCAGCAACTCTTGTGTTTCATTGTGAATGATATAAATTACTTGATAAATTACGTATATATATGGGAATATACCTATGTGGGGTTATTTGTCAATTTTCATAAATTTTGATTTATCCATGTTGGATTTTGTGAGACCTTGAGGGTCTCGAGGTCCCAACTGCGTGTCGTTATACTTACCCCTGCACAGGCTATGCCCGCACCTCATTGTATTGGAAGCAGACGATGGACAGAACTGACTGAGGATCAGAATAGTAGGACTTCACGGTACCCAGATGTGGACCTTACGACGAGTTGGTACACATAGGAGTCTGATGGATGTGGAGTTCTGAAGAGGCCAGCTGTACCTAACCTTCAGGTAGGAACACCAGAGGATGACAGAGTAGCTGCTTTACATTTCTTCAGTTGTACTTGTTTTTCAGTTGTACTTGTACTTTCCTATTGAGATTGTATTTTTGGCCCCTTTTACTTCCACCGATTCTTTTGTATACAACATTACATAGTGTTTTACTTTCTACTCGTACTCGGTTGTGTGTGTTTTCAGTTTATAAAGGCAATGCCTTCCCAATTTAGGGATTTTACACCTTTGGTTCTAGTCACCAGCCCTTGGCCTATGGATGATGGGCTTGGGGCAGTCACAAAATGGGCCTCGGGGGACGAGTCATGACAACAAAACTGCCATGCGGATATCGCCACCTCGCGACCTCCATGACCTAGCATCACCACTGTGGTAGTGCTTCTCTCTGACACCCATGGACCCCGCGCCCCACGGTTCCGCCACCTGCAGCCCCGCCACGCCACCCACGACCTCTATCGTCCGGGACGATCCGCCGCCGCTGAACAGAATGAGGCCCCACTGTCGTCCGCCGAGCCACCGATGCCATCTGTCGGGCCTGCACCACCATCCTTCGAGTCGCTGCTGCCGTCCATCGTGCCGCCACCGCCGTCCGCTGAGCCGCCGCAGCCCCTCCAAGCCGTCGGCTAAACTGCCCTAGCCGTGCAACCGTCGTCCTTCCGATTCACCCTGGACAAGTCACCTATAGCCCTCTGAGCGGCCTCAGCCATGCCGCCCTTGGGATCTCCGAGACTCCTCGGACCGAGCCGAACACAACGGGTTGGGCGGCTCAGTCTAACTGGTTCGGACAGGAGCAAGGACCTCTACGACCCATTTACAATTTTTTTTCATAACTTTGGCACCAGACATCCATTTGATGTACCGTTAGAGATGATTGAAATCTTGGAGTGAGACAGTCTCTTTGAGTATACCCCACTAATGGTTTGGATTATGCTACAAAACAATTGAGTGGGATCGAGCACGAATCCAACCGGGCCCCCGGGACTAAAATGCTAATAACACACAGACCAGGCGTCTGATTGACACGCCTTCTATTGCGTTGAGACCCTGATGATGTGGCAGACCCTTAAGATGATTCTTCGTGGGACTTAGTGGTAGTTGGAGTATCGACCAGTAGCTTGTGGAGCGGATCCACCAAGATATTAGTGAGAGTAGTGCGGGAACCCCGTAGATGGCTGAGACTTGATGACTGCTGACCTTTTTGACTCTGAGTGACATGAAAGGATCAGTGGAGAGAGCCTCTTTGTAACACAGCATACCCATGGTGGGGAGCACCTATGTGTGACGTGGTAGACCCATGGTACACAACAGGAGGAGTATCTCAGTGGACCACGGTGGGGAGCGCCTCTATGTGACATGACATAGACACTGTACTCGACAGGAGGAGTACCTCAGCAAGTCACGAGATGGAGAGACATTGTGTGACGTGGTAGAAATACGGTTGAGGGAACCTCCGTGTGACGCAGTAGACCTATAGTACTAGATAGGATGACTACCTCAGCGGTCTAAGGTTAGAGGGAAGCACCTATGTGTGACCGGGTAGGCCCACTATACTCATTAGAGGAGGGGTTCTCTAGGAACCTAGGTGTTCAGTGATGTGACTGGGGATGTTACTTGTTACTATCGCTAGAATAAATAATGGTGTGATTTGATTCAAAACCCTTGTGTTACATGGTGATTGAGATGTGTTTACTTGATAACATAGGTATATGTATGTGCATATACCTAAGTAGGGTTCATAGTTTTTTTATCCATTTGTGATTTATCCTTGGTAGATTTTATGAGACCTTGAGGGTCTTGAGGTCCCTATTGATATCATTATTCTCAACTTTGGATGGTCTATGTGTGCACCATGTTGTGTTGGATGAAGACGACATACATCGCAGACAGAGGCAGAGAGTACCAGGACTAGACGGTGCATGGAGGTGGACCATATGGTGTGTCGGTACGCAGAGAAGGTGGGTGGACATGGAGTGATGTGGAGGAGATCTGTACCTACCCTTCATGTATGAACCTCGCAGGATGACCCAGTAGAAGCCTTTTTTTATTTCTTTAGTTGTATTATATCTTAGCTGTACTTGTACCTTTACTGTTGGGATGGAATTCTAGAACCATTTCATTCAGCACAATTTTGGTTGTACAGTTTTCTTGTGTTCGTATATTGTTGTGTGTCTGGTTACATGAGTTTGCAGGTTATAAAGGAAATTCATTCCCATTTATCATGGAAAACGGCTTTCGGTGCTAGTCGCCAGCCCCTAGCCTTTTGAAGGTGGGCATGGGGAAGTCACGGCACAGACCCCAGGGGACGGGTCATGAAAAAAATATATTATTGGTTCGGTAGTACTCGGTCTTGCGTATAACACAAGCCTTCAAAGAAGGTCAATCCTACGTATAACCCACAAAAAAAGTGTAACATGAATTAAAATATATATAATCTATTTTAAATTTTAAATATTTTATAAATTAAATATATAGTAGGCTTTCTATTTCTATCTGTGTATCTTATCATACAGACTATATATTAAATGTTCTTATATTAGAGTTTTTGTGTGTTATATAATCCCCAGATTAATTATATTTCATCGTCATAATTTAAACTCAACATTACTGATATATTGTTTGATATTTCCATTGTTAACATCCTATTTCGTGAGAAAGGTTCATAAAATATCATCTAGAAAAGGATGAGCTTGATGTGAAATGTTTACATGGATTAAAAAATAACCAAGTATCTAATTTTGATAACATTACTTTAAATTAAAGATACATACATGTAGGAAATGCCTAAATATTTATAGGTATTGATTTAGGGCATCAAAAAATAACATGTTAATGATCAATTGAAATTAATGGGCCTAAATTCTATAAATGTGTGATGATTTAGAAGGGAATTAGTTCAATAGAAATAAATAATATGGCCAAAAAATTTTAAATTACTTTTACTAATGTTTAATAATTCTATTAATATTGATATATACATATATGATATATTTATATAAATATAATATCTTCATCTGGTGGTTTATATAGATATTTTCCAATAGATTCAACAGTTAATATTGATGCATGGAGTAGCGAAATATAATTCTAAATGATATTAAGACCTAGAAAAAAGGTAAAAGTCTTACTATTTGCCTATAACTATTATCCAAAACCAATATGGGTAATCGATTAACTGCAAATAATCAAAAGTTATAGTACTAGTTTATCATTATTATGTTTTTATAAAATATTTTTACTAAAAAATGAAATATTATCCAAGACATTACATAGGAAAATGGTATCTGTGTAAAACATGTTTTCCTTCATTCATGAGTTCAAGACCCACATATATACTGGATTTGACTGGTTGTTACTCGACTTATAGGTTTTCATTCTCTAAAACCAAATTAATATAACTTACCAAATAAATATAATAGACATATTTGAAGTAATTTTAACCACTAAATAACATTTTAACCAAGGGTTTTAACATGACCTCAATAGATAAATATTCCATGAATATAATTCCACATAAATATTTCCTTAGTCAAGTGTTCATCATCTAAAAGGAGGCATTTACTTGGGTAATATCTATGATTCCAACTCTTATGACGATGAAATATAATGGTTTTCATAAGATGATATTTATTTCCTTTAATCCCACTCATAATGTTTTCTGAAAAATAAATTTCATTATATCCTTATATCCAACACATAAATAATTTCTACACTACATTGAGAGTCATTTCTAGGTGTATCCATCCACATTTGTTGCATGATGGAAATTGAGCGTTATTTAGTTTATGGTCTCCAACACATAATCTTATGGAAACTGCCATACATCTCTTCATTAGTGAGTTCGGGAGTCTGATATGTTATATGTTGTGAATCATATTTCCATAAAATTAATTAGACAGGATAACAATATCTCTAGTAATAATAAATACCTCATTTTGATTCACATTATCACCTCATTGACCATCATGTTCAATGTTATATTGACTCATTTGGGTTCCATCCATTAATAATAGCCATAATGAATAATGTGAGTAATAATTTTCATAGGGAGAAAATCATATAATAATAAATATGACATATAAAGAATGACACCTAATTTTTATATATAAAACCCCATTAGAATTAACTATATCATCAACTATAATTATGGGTTCAAACTATTCATAATGTTTTATAAAGAAAACATGGATTATTATAAGATTATACAGTAAGAGTGTTAGACCATTTGTGTATTAAGGTCTATGTCGTGTACCAAATTACCACGAGTTAGGACCATAATACCATATCAGAGTTATTACTCCTATATAGAATTGTCACAGAACAATGTTCACTTTTTGTATCTAGGTAGGGAATTATTTCTAGGAATACCCACATAATCTCAAATTTATAAAAATTATATGGTGTTATTATATACATATCATCTATTTATACATTACTGTTATGTTATCAATACAATGATTTCCTAAATCTATTTCCCAAAGATGATAGTAATCCTTCACTTGATACCATCGTTAGTGAACCAACCCCATATAGTCAATGGATAATATATTCTATCTATTAAATCATTATGATTACAAGTAATCCAATTCCCAAGGACCAAGAGTATAGTAATCTTGGTAAACTAGATACATACATGATAAAATAATACACGAATTAAAAAAATAATTTTCACTTATTTGTAAATAAATATATTTGATGATCACTTGATTACATATATTAAACCCCACAATAACATTCATAGTACACTTCATGGATTCATCAAAATAAAACATAACAAGGTTGATCTCAATTGATCATAAATGAAAAAAAATTATGGGAGGAAATAATGTATCAATGAGGATAATAATTTTTCCAAGGTATGTAACTTAAAACATATTCTATATAAATAATAAACTAATGAATAAGTGTATAAACAATATGGAAACATAATAACTAGAAATACATTCTATTAAAATATATAGATAAGAAAAAATTAATATTGAAAGTTAATAAAACTGAAACACATGAAATTTAGTCAATATATTGAAAATGTTGTGTATCTATAGATATGTCGATGAAAAATATCATGGATTAATAATAAATAAAACTAAATGGTGGAAATAATTTCTTAATGTACATCACATCTAAGGTACATATAATAATAAACCATCAATTCCTTTCATAAGATAGTTTTAAAGTACTAATAGAAACAAGTTAAAATTACACAACGTATTTATATCATAAGACCCTATTGATGCATAAAATTCATATATAAAGTTTGGGATCCCCCTATATATTTCATTCCAATTAAATACTAATAATGTATAACCAAGATAAATAATATTCCTTATAAAATATCTGTATTGAATAAATAATAAAGAATTATCAATATTTTCCCAAGAAATCATGTAACTGTCAAAGTAGACACCATATGTAAAATGGTACATGATTTATGCATTGTTATGATCCCTCGTATATGAAATGGATAAATGGGGGTAAAATCAATGTTGAATGATTATATATGATTGAATATTTAATGAAGAATGACAATTTGTTAATGGAAGTGAATGTGAATAAAATCATTATCTGAATATATAATTATCCATCAAGAGAAATAGTATGGATGATATCAATACACTAAATCCCATATGGAGTAAAAATAAATGGTATTCATTGTTTTTGAATTGAAATATTATAAAAATATATTTTATAATCATTCTTAAGTAAAATACCATTTGGTTTTTTCAAACCATTTGAATAAAATAAATCATGGAATATTAATTTTGAAAATATTTTTTAGGAAGTATCCTTTTACACATGAAAAGGAAGGTTCAATGAAATGACAAAAGAAATATATATAATTTCTATAAAAGGTAACAAAAAATTACTTTTTCCAGGAAAAATTGTTTGAAAACTGTTCATTTGAGAATCTGATAACAAATTTTGATTGAAATCATTCGTAAAAGAAAAAAGGGAAAAAATAAATTCACTAGAACATTTTAAATTAATATTTAAAAATATTTTAATAATATATGTTTTTTTATAATTATATAGTTTATCCAACTACAGAGAGGAAAAATGTTGGGTATTATGAAAATAATTTTCTAAAACATTTTGAGTACCAAGTAGTGGAAAACATTACTAATAATTTAAAATGATCAAGAATAACCATGTCATAGAAAATTCAATTTATTGTTCAATAATGTTTATATAATTTCCAAGAATTGATATGCCATTGAATGATCATTAAATCTATTATTAAGGAAAATAAATTTTAAACATTCCAAAGTGTCTCATATGACATTGAAACATTTTAAATCATAATCTAAATGAAGTGATAAAATTAAATAGAATTTTTAAATACCATGATAGAAATTTAATTCTGGATATAATATATAAAAATGTGGTGTAGATACACCACATTAAAAATTAAGTGGTTAACATGACATGTATCTCACATATTTAAAAATTGAGATAAAGATTACTTACCTTGAGTGTCCATTAATTTAGACGTATTTGAAGTTAATGTATAATAAAAATTTGTTAAATATATAGTTTCATTAGAAACAATTTAATGTTTATAATTTATTTTATTTTATTTATTACCATGTTTTGTATAACTACATAATCAATTTGGTTTACCTTGGGTGTTCTGACTGAATTGGAATCATGTTCCATATACAACTTTGTTAGGTCAACTATGGTCAATGGAATCATTATCTAACATCTACAAAAAAAAATATTCAAAATTATCTTATTCATACATAAATTATACATTAAAAATCAGTACATATTATTGTAAGAAATTGTTCAACGTTATAATCATTGAGATGGTCGGTCGAAAGTATGCATGAGTAGCGTTTTTAAATTTCCATGATCATAATGGAATGAAATTTTGTAACACAATGTATTTCCATAATTATCATTATATCATAAATATAATATTTTTTAATCCTATATAATTATTTATATAATTATTTTGATGAAAAAGGAATCACATCATGCAGAGGTGGTGGTAGTTCAAATATCCAAGAATAACATTATTAATTTCTATGTGTGTGAATGGGAAATGAAAAGATAATATATATTATATTTCAAAAAATATAATTATGTAATAAATATCATGTAAATTTTTTTTAATGAAACATATTTTTTATTAAAACCATCTTCTATACATTCCTTGTATCATCTGAACGAATCACATCGGTTGAGGGGGTGGTAATCCACACTTCCACAAATGATGTACTTATTCTTACAAGATATGGAAATTATTATAAAATTTTTTGTAAATAGTTAAATATGATAAAAGAAAAATTAAAAATTATATATAATATATATAAATATAGTTTCAATTATAATTACCACCATGAGATGGGGTAATGGATGAATGATCGATTATGATTTTGTGAAGTTGTAGCTCGCCATTCACATGAACACTATATCCATTAATAATTAGATATTGGTGTGTGTTTATATTGCTCGAACCCTCAAAAAAATTAGATGAAATTTGTAAATAGTTTAAACATTATATAATAATTAATTTTAAATTATTTAAGGGGTGGAAAATTAAATTAAATAATAGAGATCATTATAATGTGTCACATCAAAAATCAGGTATCTCCTTTTATATTATACCTGAAACCTTCTTTGGAAGGCTTTAATATAGAATGTTTGATTCATGGTAAATGGGATAGGGGACATGGGAAGAAATTTTGGCATTTCATGGATCATCCTATGTAGTTTGAGAGCTTTATGGACTTAGGGGAATGTGGTGTCAAATTATTATGATGTAGGAGTGAAACGCATGTAATATTTTGAGAAAATAATTCATATCATGTTTTTCTTGTTCAAATTGGATACAGTAATAGAGAAAAATTGAAATTAATGATGTTTAGGGTCGTTTTGTTGCAAAAAAATAACAATTGTACATGTTTATTGGTCATTTTTTGACTTATGGTTACAATTTATTCCCTTATTAAGATCAATTATTCATTAATCATTGTAAATAATTTAAATTTCTTTCAAAAACAAATTAATAAAATTGATTTCATTATTATACATTATAAATTATACATATTCATAATATGGAATTAAATATTTAAAATAATAATAATATAAGTTTTAGAAGTTAGTATAAAATACATCATGCTGGTGGCATGAGAACACATTTTTTTATAGTAAAAAAGATCAAATGTTTTATATGTTATTATTGTAAATTACAAATTCATTTTGAATAAAAATTTTAAAAAATATTTATTAATAAATTTATTACCTAATCAATCATTAAAGAAAAATTAAACGTATAATTTAACCCAATAAATAATTAAGAGAACGAAATATTTTTGAACTAAAAAATAATTTTTTTAAATTTTTCGTTAAAAAATGGAATGGTTTAGAAAAATATAAGAAATTTATTGTTACATGATTCTTATGTTTAAATATTAAATATGAAGTTTATTTGGAAATATTAAATAAATTAATGTGTAAAATTTCAGAAATAAAATATATTCATTATTAAAATGCGTTGAAATTGCCTTTATAAAAAATATAGGTTTTTATGTGTAAAATTGAGTTTTTTATTTTCATATGCATATCAAACTGAATTGATGAATATAAGACAATATTTTATTGAATATATAAAATATATATTTCATTAAAATAATTTAATAATTTTAATTAATTATATTTATATAGATAAAAATTATTTGAAAGCTCAGAAATAAATATATTTCTTTTTTATATCCAATTGGATCTTTTTTTTCGTTTCTCCTTAATTGGTAAACCATTAATTCATTTTATATTTATATAAACCATAAATTATAATAATTTAGTTAATAAAATTCGTAAAATCTATTTTATATCTTATTATATTAAAAATTTATAGTTTAGTAATGTATTATTTTTTTTGAAACATGGTCTTGTGTGTAACGCAATTCGTCAAAAAATATCTCCATTGCGTGTAACACAAGATTACACAGTGTTGCTTGAATTAAAATATATGGAATGTATTTTAAATAGTTAATATATTATAAATTATCTAGAAATCATATTCTATTACACTCTTGGGGTCATGGAACATACATGGTATCAAATATAAGGTTCATATATTCTAACTTCATAGTGTTATATCTTTGATCAATTTTCATTTGAAATGATACATAAATAATATCAATATCCTTTTATGATGGATATTATGATCTCCAAAACATGGAAACATTATTACATAAGGTGGTTATTTGATGGATATTTTATAAATTGAAAAAATATTAAAAATTTATTATACATTACTCAGTATGAATATTTGATGATAAGGAATTTTAAATCATTGATTTATAAAATAATTCATTATATACAGAAATTTTTAGACCATATGTAATTGGTGGGTCTTGGTATTATAGAGTCCATTAATTTATCAGTTGGACTCATGAGGAAACTCAATTTCACAATTAAATTGGTTTCTACATAAAGATAAGAATTTCTTTTGAAAATACATGATAACAAATGTATCATGATGCTAGTGATCATGTTGTCCAATAATTAAGAATGTTATTTATACAAAATTATTTTCTTATTATTGTACATGGTATTTTAAAATTTATCATTTTCCACAATTCATTTCATCATGTGATTATTAATTCAATGTCTTGTGTGTTCCTCTAATTAACTTTCAATATTGATTTTTCATTATATGTTCTTTATGTAATGTTATTTATACAGAATTATTGTTTAATTATTTTCCATGTAAGACTGTTTATTCATTATTTATTTATGATATATTCCATTGTATATAATTTTTACTGAGCATTTTTTTCTCACCAATTATTTATCTTCCCCTATATATTATAAATATATATATTAATGAGTACTTTATAATGATGATAATTTTATATATATTATATTTTACATTTTATTCCAAATATAAAATTGGTCTAAAATATGTATCTAGTTCTAAAAAACAACATTACTATGTTTTACATCAATATTTGACCCCTTTTATCTATAATAATGTAATATAGAATACAATGGCTCTAGGTTGATGGGGTTGGTGTCATTACATGTTTTTGTTTCAACTCAATCATCACCATAATGTATAATGAGTTGGATGAAGAATATACACATTGATTATCACTATTAATGGATATTATATTGATAAACTATATAATATTTATTAATAATAATTAATAATTTTACTACCATTTCATGGGAATATTATGTTTTCAAACTAAAAAATTGATTTACTATCTTATTTTGATAACCATACACATTGAATGTACCATCTCTATAATATTATACTTATCTGCTGGAAAAGTGTACTTCCTATTACCTCAATTATAACCAATACTTGTATGTTAGGTTCACATATATTATAATAGGTAGAAACATTATTCCATAGTATGGGGAAATATTTTTTCCCATATTTACATGATACAGATATAGATTGTAAATTTTCTCTTCTATTAAGTAAAAATTTCATTATGGAATGTTATGAAATTTATTTTCAACACAAATTATGAATGCACAATAGTCAATTAGGGACATATGGGGACAAATGTAGATTTCATCTCATCACAATCATATAATTCATGAGACTAACAATCTAGGGTACTCTTATATACCATACCAATTGATGTATGTTGTCTTCGTAGAATGAGCTGTCATAATTTTTATGATTTCTAGAATTATTCATTATATAAATATGTTTTTTAATTATTATAATAAATTTTATTTTTATAATGTAAATTTTATTTTATATTATTTTTTTCATTATGGAAAAACAATATCATTTAATTACTTATCTGAATAGAATTTATTCATCTCTTATGTTATGGTATATTACACTATATTATTCAAAATACTAAGAACATGAAATCACCATAATTTATATCTATTCACAATAAAATATAAAAAATAATGTTTAATATTTATGGATATATTATATGGGTTTTTAATGTTATTGGTTACATTAATTATACATTTAATATTCTCGTGTATTATTTTAAAAATATTTATTATTATATTCCTACATGATTAAAAAAAAATTAGAACATTTTTAAACACTTATATTTTATACAAATAATTTAATATAACTACCATGTCTATTTTTACAATACATGGTTGCTAAAATTATAATTTTCATTAGTGATCAAAACCCATGTATTATATATTATTCATTTATTTAAATTAAATATTTAAATATTATAATTAAAAACTTTCTATTATAAAGATATTCTTCACATATATATTATTCATCAAATTAAAAAGAAAAATGATCCACCTAATCCGTCACATTTGATAGTATGAAATACAGTTTATAGTTATCTAAAAAATATCACCGTCAACAATTCCTTATCTAAGATGGTATAGTTAAATTTCACAACTATTTAATTAAATTTTTTATAATATCTAGGTTTGGAAAATTTGATCAGACACGTGGGGCCCACCCCAGGGTCTACCCACATGCCCGAAGGGGTCACGTGACTAATGATTGTTCCCACAGGGCAACACATGTCCTTTCTAGTGTGCTTTGTTTTCACTCACACACACCCTGGGAAATTTCTCAGAAGGTCGACCATCCTGATAACTACTCCAAGCCAAGCACGATTATCTGTGAAATTCTAATCAGACTGGCTCCGGAAAAGGAAGGTGCACCATGTTGACCTGAGTCATATCATTTATCCATTTAACCCTTTATCATTTAGGGATGTTACAATCAACCCCCCTTATGGCACAAATCCCTTTTTGTGGGCCCTACTTCTCAACCTAGGCAGTGCACCGCAGTTATGGCTGGGTTCCTCCTCTAATACCAAATGTAATAATCGGGTCCCAGTGACAGCACATCCACCCCGTCTTAACATGGTTGTCAGGTCCTGGCCCACCAGGTACCACCAGTTGCCCCGCAGAAAGATGGGGCCCACCCTTGGGTCCACCCACGTGCATTAACAGGTCATCTGACTAATGATTCTCCCCACAGGCCAACACATGTCCTTTCGAGTGTGTTTTTTCCTCACTAACACACACCCTAGGAAACATCCTAGAATGTCACACATCCTGATCACTACTACAAGCCAAGCACGATTAATTGTGGGGTTCTAATCAGGTAGGCTCTCGAAAATGAAGGTGCACCTTATTGACATGAGTCACATCATTTAGTCATTTAACCCATTATCATTAGGGGATGTTACAATCACCCTCCCTTTAGTTCACAACGTCCTCGTTTTGGGCCCTACAACTCAACACAGGCAGTGCACCGCCTATAAGGCTGGGTTCTACCTCTGATTCCAAATGTGACAACCGGGTCCCGGTGATAGCACAGACACCCCGCCTTAACAAGTCCGTCGGGTCCTGGCCCACCAAGTACCACCAGTTGCCCCGCATACACGTGGGGCCCACCCCAGGGTCTACCCACATGCCCGAATGGGTCATCTGACTAATGATTGTCCCCACAGGCCAACACATGTCCTTTCCAGTGTGCTTTGTCCTCAATCGCACACACCCTGGAAAATATCCCAGAAGGTCACCCATCCTGATCACTACACATGCAAAGCATGCTTAACTTTGGAGTTCTAATCAGACAGGCTCCCGAAAAGGAAGGTGCACCTTGTTCACATGAGTTATATCATTCATCCATTTAACCCATTATCATTTGGGGATGTCACATACAACATAATTTCTTAATGTAAAAATAAAATAAATATATGAATCCTAAAATATATGAATCATGATTAGAGAGAAAACGTAATTATAATTTATCATCTCAATGACTACACTATATGTTTCATTAAATTTGAATTCATGTTGTAATAATAATAACTAGGTATATATCCTATCATTATATGATAGGTTGTTCAAATTTATTTATTAAAATGTAAAATGTAATAAAACTATAAACGACTCCTTCTAATTTATTTAATGATATTTCTATAAGAATTCCTTATTTTAGGATATCTTTATGTCCTTACATTGAAATTTTTTTCCTCACTATGAACCATTCATTTTTCATGAAGTTGTACTTAGAATTGCTCATGAATGATTTTCATTTTCAGGTTTCAAGAACAATGGAATGATTCATAAATTTTAATTTGATATAAAATCTAATAGAAAAAAATAATATTTTAAATATCTTAAAATTATTATATTATTCAAGGGATGGAATATGTCTCAAAACATTGAATTTTTTTTATTGTATTCCCATTATAAAAGATATATTTTATATTTTAGTATTACAATTTAAAATTTGAATAACATTTTCAAAAAATAATTTGTTTCAACTGTTATCTGATTATAACATAAAAGATAATAAAAGAATAAAAATTACAATGAACAGTTTTTTTTAAAAAAAAATTTAAGAATTGTGTTCGAAAATAACTTTTATCATTCGATTCGATGGTTTTTAGATTTATATACTTACTCCTTAGACCACAACAATGAATTTCTGAAACAACCCAATACTCGTATTCTTGATCCTTACCATTCCTCCAATATTTTATATCAATTTTAATTAATTTATCCATTCACTTTCAAAGATATAGAAAATTATACATCTTATAATGAGATTATGAAATTAAATTATTAATAACATCACTTATTATAGGACTGAATTTAATATTAAATTTTTATCAGTATTTTATCCCTATCGTTAATATTACATTATGAGATTCACAAGTGAAAATAAAAAAATTATTGTAGGGGTATTTTTTAAATGCTTATTATGAATCTATAAATTTTGGGATCTGAATATTTTCTTAATTCTAATATAATTTTTTTATAATTGTCCATTACCTTATTTCATTGGGAATATAAAAATATATAAAACATTATTGCTTTTATTATAGATAATTATTTTTATCATGTATATATTTGGAAGGGTTTCTATAATTTATAATCATAATCATATAAAAAATAAATAGACCCAAAAATTTAATGAATAGTCCATTAAAATATGGAAGAATCATATTATTATTATTTTCTTTATTATAGCCACAATGTAATATTAAAGGATACTGAATTTGGTGGGGGATATATATCCCAACAAAGACTAAATAAAACCCCTTACTCCTATGATTTATAAATACAAATTTATATATTAAAAATATAATTAGGTGAATCAACCTAAATAAATTCTAATGATAATGTTTAGATTTATATAAGCTTTAATGTTTTTCCTTTCAAAAATATAGTTATTTATTATATAACCAATACTTTTTTATGTTCAAAAATTGTTTTAAGTGACCAATGTATAATTTTTTTCATTAGATTACTTACATATGGATACATCCAATGCATATAAATAAATGATGTATTGATTTACCAAGATATATCATTACACTATTATTTATAGTTTATGAAAGGTATGGTTCACTAAAATTTTATTTGTTTTAAGATAATGCTCCACCTTTTAAGGGTCACACAACTATTCTTATACTCACACTAACTACTAAAAAAATTAAAATAAAATAAATATTGAGGATATAATAATTATAGCCATTGTAGTTGAAATAAGAAAAAATGGTCATGAACTACTTGAAATTATTGTCCTGATCCTCTTTGAGAAGTAAAATATGAACATTTGAAGAAAAATATTATCACTTTTATTGAATATATCATAAAAGTGTCTCAATTTAAAAAATATATTCTAATGATTCCTATATTTGAAACTTTTATGAATGATTTTTGATACATTTTTTAATTCATTATGGACTAATATATGTATCATGAAATAATAATTTGTTGAATATTAATTTTAAAAATCTTATTGTGATATTTACCACTTGACCATTATTCTCATATCTATACAAATATTCTGGGAAATTAATTATTTATAAATCATTATCCATTATCATGAAACAATTCTTACATCACCAAATTATTGAATTATTATACGTTGTACTGTTCACAATACAACTAAGAACCCTATATCCCATTAACATTATAATATAATATTTTAAATTGAATTCCCACACTAAGAAAAAATAATGAACAAACTATTTATAATTAAATACTAAAAGATGAACCATATTGTAATATTTTTCTATTACGGTTCAATATATATTATAACGTCTCCTAAAATTACATCAAAATTTTCATAATGAAATGAATTTACTTTGTTCTTTAATATAATATCATCAAATTATCACTGACATTTATAATTTCACTTCATCAATTAAAAAATATTTAATTCATAGGGTATAAATAATTAATTATGGAATTATTTTCTATTATTTATAAGAAATACATTAAGAAATACCATTGAATCGAAATAATATATCTGAACATGTCTATTATCATTATCTACTATATATTGTATATTTTTCATTATATGGTTACCTTTTCAGCAATATAGTCTTTTCCTCAAAATTTTTTATTATTATGCATAAAAATTTTTAATGTCTAAAACCATCAAATATTATTTTTGTTTATTATATATTAAGGGTATTGTTCTCTAAGACAACAATTAAATTATATTCACATACAATCATTAATACTTATAACATAATGTGAAATGAAATCTAACACTATATAACTAGTTTCCAATAAATCTGAAAAAAAAATCATCAATAAAATTTTGGACTTAACATTTTTGACCATTAAATTTGTTAGTGATGAGACTATGAACATAAAAACTAGTTATTAAGAAACCAAATCATCAATATATCTTTTATTTTTATGGATTCTTCTCCATTTATGAAATAAATTCCAATGTATTGTTCCCTTTAAAAATAATATTAATTATTCTTTAAAATTTTTTAACAGACATTGGTTTAAAAAATTAACACATATATCATATAAATTAACCTTATATTTAGAATATTCATAAATACTTTTCTTGTTATTGAAATAAATTTTAATTGAGTTAATTCTCTTCATTTATCACCTAAAGAGTATTTCTCAAAGTGTTCCACAATATTTTAATTATTCATTGATCATATCATCTCTCATTTTGTATTAAATTCATTGAAGTATCTCAAAATTTAAATTTTTTCAATTTGTAAATATATTTTTATCGACTATACACATAATATAAAAATAGAAATAGAAAAAAATAATATTGGAATAAAGAATATAAACTCATTATATGAATACAAATCATATGTAAAACCCATCTAATATATCTGTTGAACTTACTTACCTACATATAAAATGAATTAATTTGATATTAAATTCATTGAATGAACTATTAGTATGATCTCAATAAAACTAAATTTAGTTTTTATTGAATTTTCACAGAAGATTAATTCTATGAGTCATTCATGTTATTATATAAACATATATTATTTTCATAGGGTGTTCTTAATTATTTCACAAGAGAAATGAACATTTAATCATCCATTCAGTGTCCCCGTCAATTTTAATATCCCTAAATAGATTTTTAAATATAATAATAATATGAGGATCTTGTTATTCTCAAAAATATCAAATAATGAAAATTTGTTGTATAATAAAAATGATATTGAAATTTTTGAAATTTATTTATTTATCATTAAATCTATTTAATTTGGTGAAATAACTCTACACCTATTATATTATATGATCATCAATATCATGATGAGGTGGTATTTTTATACATTCGTAATTGATAAAATTACCCACATAATCCTACATCAAATCTAAAAAATACGGTGTTTAAATACATTATGGGAGAGGGGATGCACGAATTTCAAAATATTGAGAATGATAGTGCTTAACAATTGACATACATTTTCTTATTAATATATAACATGAAATTTATAAAGTAATTGAACCACTTTGGATATATTCCAATATATCGCTATTAACCATAATCTTTATCATTTCTCCATTTAAAAATATTTTTTGTGTTGTGTATTCTTATTGTCATATAGCTCTGAACTCATTTTCGATATTCATTTCTATTACAAAACAATATCTTACTCTATTCTATTTTCAAGAATCATTTTTTTCATTGTGAAAATCTAATCTTGTGTGATTTAATTTAAAATATCTGAAAAAACATATACTGATATATATCTAGTGGGGAGTAAGGGTGATTTATTGTATTCTATATTTCAGTAATTTAATCCAAATTTAATAATTTATGAAAAAATCTATGATGTTATAGATTTATAATTTCTCTTTGAGATAATTTTACCATTATTACTTCATTGAACCGTCTAATGAAATATATTTCCTGATAAGATGCATTTTATATTATACACATGTTGATTTTCCTTGTTTATTATAGTTGAAATTCTAATGTAAAATTCATGATATAAATGAAAATTATTGAAACCCATATTGATTTAATATACATACTATATTAAAGAACACATAAATACATGCATATGGAATAAATAAGACCACCCCTGATCAAAAGACAATTCCCTAATCCTTAATGGATGGTTACTAGCACTATAATAATATTATTAATATTAGGGAATGATTTACTCACCATAATAATTATTAATAATTTAAGAAACTATTTTTCCTTGACATCCACATAATGTATCCAATTGATAAACCATCAAAAAAAAATAATCATCAAAGATTTATTTTTTAAATAATGAATTGGATGGAGAAAATTCATAATTTTTATAATCTATTATTGGATTAGGATGCATATCTATATTAATATAAAAAAATAAAAACATAAAAAAACATAAATTAAAATAATGGAGACATATCCCCAGAGAGTGTAAGAGAAGAATATTCATATACACTAATTTATATATATTTCCAATTACAGCTTCATGTATAATACTATTACCTAGAATTTAATATTTCTATATTAAAATAAACATCAATTTAATTCATGAATATCAAATATTTATCAACATTACTATTCATACAAAAAATAACACAATTAAATGTTCAAGAATACCTAATATCACAAGGATGCTATGAGTAATAGAACAATATTTTCCACCAACAATGGTTTCTCAACTCACATAATTGTTAAACATGTTCATTATTAAATATTTCTACACATTAACATATTTAAATTAAGCTATTTTAGTATGAAATTATAAAAACTTGTCTTCCATAGGAAAATATGAAACATATAGATGTATAATAAGTATAAAAACTAAAACTCAATAATAATAGGTCAATTTCGAAACATTCCATTAGAAACATTAAGATCGTAATTTGGGAAAATTATATATAAAATTGTTTGGGTGTAATATAAAACATGAATAAATTGAATAGTGTTTACAAATTTAGATAATTCTTGAATTATCTCCATTAATGCATGGGTAATGTGTATATAGACTAAGGGTCTTGAAATAATATTTCATTACATTACAGGTTGACATATATTTTTTTGTGATATTTAATAGAAATATAACACGTTCCAAATCATCATTATGATAAATCAAAAAATTAACACATAAAAAATAAAAAAAGTAATATATAAACTATTAAATTCCATTATATGTCTGTATAAAACATAAATAAAAAATATTCTACGAAATAAATAAAATAAATAATAACAATGAAGCATATTGATAAAATGAAATATGATAAAACATTCATGATTAAAAAAATAAAATTATTATATTCCTAGGAATTAAATATTCAACCTATCACAAACATAATAATTATAATGTATGTAAAATAAAAAGCAAGAAACAAAAAAATTTCTTCTGATCATGACATAAAAATAAATACATTATAACATTAATTTACACGTTAAGGGACATTTAATATATAACACTCCATTATAATTGTCATAGTTACCAATAATTAAATTTTACCATAAATTATTTTATTCTCATCATACTCAAAATTCTAAAACAAGACATTAAAATTAGTTTTCTTGATTAATGATAAATAGTTTTATAAAATTTTTATTCACAAAACAATATTAAAAAATAATTATATAAAAAATGGTAAAAATATAACTATTACCTTTTTTTGAAAATATTTTTAGTAAAATTATATTTATGAATAGAGGAATTTCCCAATAGTGTATTTTAAGAAGAAAAAACTTATTAGTTGAATTTAAATATTAAAAATCAATTTTATTAACAATCATTTAGGATAATAAATGAAATTATTGACTATAAAACATTAAGTTTATTCAGAATAAATATAAAATTTATGATTATATATCATTAATTCAATATTTTGCAATACACTCTGTTATATCATTAGTGATTTTATCACATAACCATAGTAAAAAAAATTATTGAATTCTAAATCAATAATGTTATAGGTGAAAAAAGGACATATTTATGAAAACGTGATTAAATGTTGAAGGGAGAATCATTTACCATGCCATCGTTATATCATTTATACATTAGTTTTAAATTCCTTGTTCCATTTTTTCATTAATTTCTTATTATAACACAGTGTATGTATTATGAATACATTAATCACATTTCATGACTTCGTGTCTTAAATATGTTTATAGTAGATTTATTTTTTCAAAACTATGGGAAGTGAGAAAAATAAAAAACAAATTTAGTTATATAATTTCTATGAATTTTAAAAATTATTTTAATTTTTTTGAATTGTAGAAATGAAACCATATATAAAAACATTTAAACTAATTATTATGTCTTATATTTGATTTTTATTCATTTTAATTTCTAATATAAAACAATTAAATATGTTTATTAATTTGTGTAGAAGAAATAATGAATACCATACAATTAAAACAAGAATGATAAGGTTAAAAATTCTTAATTAATTCTAAAATTACGTATGATACTAAAAAAGTACAGTGGTGATAATTTAATAAAATTAACCCTTATAAATGAAAAAGTATTACAATAAATAGTTAATATACATATAATTATTTATAGGAATTAAATTTTAAAATTTTTAAATATTGTGGTTTTATATAAATAAAAATGGTTTTTTTATTAATGAAAAAATTTAATTTAATATTATATTGAAATATTTATGATCATTTATCAAAATATATCAGAAAACTAAAAATTTAAATTTTTTAAAAAAATATTTTAAATAATATTTTATGTTAAAATATATCCAAAGTAAATATCTTAGTTATATCTTGAATATGAAATGTTTCTTTCAGATCCAGAAATATAATAGGTCACATGTGATACTAAAATACTGAAACATACATGGAAAAATCACAATATAACCTACAAAAATGTTTCCACAACAAAAAATAGCTATTAATTAACCTCCATAATCAATGAGTAATAATATCTAGTGAAATAAAAGAATGATAACATTCAAAACATATTAATTATAATAATACCCTAGCCGTTAATAAAAATTTATAACTTAACATCTATGACTATTTTTTTAAATTTATGATATAACTACAATAAATTTTATATAATTTTATTATAATAAATAATTTTTTTATATAAAGTAATCAACCCCCTAAAGAATCAATTATAATAGAAATAATGAATCACTAAGATATGTTTTAATTTACTACTGATTTAGTGATATTAATTAATAAATTGTTTAACCTTGTTTAAATAAATGACTCATGAGTTTTATGGAGGAGGAAATGATAAGTTAGATCTATTTTTACAGTAATTATGTATGAAAAACAAATCCATATAAAAACATCAAATAATGTGATCAATATTAGATGGATTAGGAGGGTAACTAATTCACTATAGGAATATGTAGATGACTATTAATAATAATTTCTTAAGGGAATCCTTATATGGGTTTGCTGTAAATAGAGGTAAAGGACTAAACTACAACATTTTGTTAAAATAAACAAACAAGATCCACTATTTACTCGTTGTTTTCTACATGTTTACCCAGGGGGAGGATACTGGGTATGACCCTAAGATATTTTCATCCTAGAACATAATGTCTATAGAATAGGTAATTGGTATTTATCTTCTACCAGAAATAAATTAATATAACTAATTATATCGTAAAATACAATCTCAAACCCCTTCAATGGATATCATCATACCTAAACACACTTCATATGTCATCCATAAATACAAAAAACTAATCAATTCCTAGAAAATATTTTACAAAGAATAACATGATAAAAATATTTTATCATTATTTCTCCATGAAAATATGAATTTAAATTTTAAAAAATATTTAATGTCCTTGGGAAATTTATATGAGTTCTATTTTATAGTGGAAAAAATAAATTTCACAAATTTCCATTAATTGTATAATTTTAAATATATTTCAATGATTAAGTAAATGACCGGGAGATATACTATCATATATTACAATAATGGATCTTTTAATCATATGATTTACCATTTAAATTTATTCCATCCTTTCTACATCTAATGGTGAATATTCTATATGTCTATCCATTATCTTATCTCTATTCTAAATACACTATTGTGGGTTTTTCCTAATTTTATCCTGATATCAGTCAATGGTTTATTGTTATCAAATATTATTTAAAATTTATTAAATATTATTCAATGAATTTTAATATTTAAATATATATTTTTCATTGTGGATTAATTATTTTAATTTAGTAAAATAGATTATGTATCCTTTATCTCATTATCTTTACCCAATAGATAAAGACATTAAATAATGTATGTTTTCCTCAAAAAATTTTTTAACATATTCTTCCTTATTCATTACTATATATGATTATATCTATTGTAATTATAAGAGCCGTTCTAGGTAAATTATTCAATGAATCCATTAATATATCTTTCTATTAATGGTTAATGTTTTTATGGAATGATGTTTATTAAACATGTTTATATTCCATAGGCTATATTCTTATGAAACCTATTATTTTTACTGGTGGTTATAATGAGACAAACCAATTTTCTCTATCTAATGACATGATTAATTATTCCTAATTCCAAACTAATATAATGTGTTATTATATGAGTATTTTTTAGAATCTTATACCACTCGAATGTATGATTTTGTAATTTCATTGTTTGGATCCGTATCCCCCACCAATTCCTTAGGCAATGATGTATAACTCATTAGTATATATGTTATTCTTGAAAATGATTTCATGTCCACATTGTTATGTGTGGACTTTATTTCATGTTCCCAAAGTTATGGATGTAGTTGTCTTCATGTCTGTATGTTTATTCCATAATGTGATTATAAGTTCAAAATGTTAGGATTGAATCTTATTAGTTGATCAAAATGTTTTGCATGGACCTAGAGGCTTTCCCATAAGTTTATATGTGAATTTTGAATCATGTTCAGAATGTTATTCAGGATCCAAAATATATGTTCAAAATATTTTCCATGGAACTTGTTTTATTTCCATATATTTATGTTTGAACTTCATTAAATGTTATAAATGTTATGCATTGACCAGGTTTTATGTCCATAAGTTGATAAGGGGTCCTAGTTTAATTTATTTAACATAATGAGTGAACATGTTTCTATATATACATATTCACAATGTTACAGTCCAATGCGTATGACACAAATTTAATTTCATATTCACATGTTATTCATCCTTCACATATTCACTTAATTATCTTATGATCCATGTGTTATGAACATCCAATCATTACTATGACTTTTTATATACATGGTACGATCATCAAATGTTATACTCTTATTCCATACCATTTTGATCTAGTTATACTTATCCATTTCCATTTTTTACGCTTACTAAGTATCTCATCTCACAATTTTTCTTAGGTTTCATTAGCTTTTGTTAAAAAAATTGGTTTTATGTAGATGTTATAAGGTTGTATATCTGTATGGGGGGTGTTATTGATCTTTCAAATGGATATAAGATTTTGTTTTCATGATTCTAAATACACTATAATATTATGGTCCTTAGGCATGAATTTTTGTAATGCACATATTATTAATCTAATAGTATGTAATATCCATGTTTTTAAGACTTGATCACTATTGTTAGTATTAGATGATATGATTATTCATCCATTAAAAACTATGATGAGAAATCATTCATTAGATCCCAATGTATATTTATGAGTATATTTATTGGGATATCTCTATAGATAAATATATTGATGACTTAATGATTAATAAAATGTCCTGGAATTTGGTTAAATGATAGAGTGAGTGGTTTCAATGAAATAAATCCAGGTCAGGATACTAGATGTGTATGTTACATTGTAATAGATGCACCTTGGAGAAAGAATTTGATAAGATGTCACCGGCATGACTCAGGGTAATCTGCAATAGGAAAATGAACCTTGCTATGTACCATGTTTGATAATTCGGAGGGATATGGTTTTGGGATTAAATAACTCATTATAAACCCTATAATGATTTAAATACTGGATGGTTGTAATAACCTAAGATAAATCTAATATTTCATTTATTAATGAAGTATGAGACATGAATTTGTAAACCTATAATTTAAATTCTTGATTATATAGTACCATAATATGATAAATTTTTCTCACTCTATGATTTATAGTTTCATAAATGGACATAATTATAATGAACATGGATAACATTAATTTTTTTATATTTGGAAAGTTTAGGTAATTTGAAAATAAATTTCACAAGTGTATATATCATAAAATAAATCAGGAAGCTGGTATGAGTATGGTTAAACTTATAAAGATAAATAGAGTTTTAATCACATTTCAAAGGTATGTGATGTTATACCAATATTTTTTACATTAATAAAAAGATTAATGAATATATTTAGGTTTAGGAACCGTGATACATGATTCAAATTTCATATTCAAGGAAATAGTTAATAAGGAATAAGTAGAATAATCTTGAGTAATGTTGACTTAAGTACTTATTTTTTTTTTGAATTCAATGACATTGGTATATGAATTGTGAGATACATAATTATTTTCAAAATAAGTTTTTATAATGGATTGAAAAGTATATTTATAATGGTGATGATAAAATAGAAAGTATATTTCATTGAAATATGACATTTTGATTAAGAGGACGCAATCCTTAAATAATTCATGTTGTTGAGACAATGATGTTTGGATAAAGATATACAAAACATGAATAAGTAAATTAGATAATAAAGATTACCCTAGAACTTGTTATTGCAAATTTTTTCTATGTCATCATGGGGGATGTTTAAATATTCTTGAATTTAATGAATATATCAACTAATAAAAGAAATAACGAAGTATTAATGATTTTGAAAAGGATTAATGTAATTATAGAAATATACGATGATTGTATTCATGGGTTTGTAATGTGATAACCATGTTGTACATTGTGATATATAGGGATTAATTTTCAGTAGATTTCATGTCATTCTATATAAATCATTTAATTTTAATCATTGATAATGGTTATACGGTTAATTATTTATGAATCATTTATTCATTCTTTATATGATATCAGTAAGGTTAAATTGTTACGTCTCTATATAACGATTTATGAATATTGGATATCCAATTCAAACAAAAGTTTCTTGATGATAACAGATGGGATGAAATATCCTGAGTCTCATGATTTTTTAGTAATTAAAAAATTAAAAGTCAACCTTCATTTTTAGATAAATAGGATATATAAATCCATGAAAAATAAAGGATGTTGTTTTTCTGAAACCATGCAGGTATATCATTTCATGAAAATAATTCAACATTAGGAAAAATAATCTACAAACCTAAAATATTGTCCTAGTATGATGGGTTCTAATAAATCTAAAGGCCCCATAGGCCATCAATGATGTATGGCATTGTTATTGTTAATTTCTTCATCTCTCTGTTCTGTACCAACCTCCCTCAAGTCATACGAGTAATATTTGTCTTCAATGTTTATGTAGTCACTTCTCATCTATGTTCTTATTTGTTGGATTCTCATCATAAGTTATATTGTGTTACTATTATATTCCTAGTATTCTATTTTTAAGGGATGTTTTATTACATATTTTATACAATGTGTATTTATATGAAAGAAATGTTAAAGAATTAAACCATTTATAACCCAGTCTAAATTCAAGGTTGAAATTCGTATTAATGGGGGAATAATGTTACACATATTGTTTCATTGATGATTTTATTCAAATATATTAATTTTTATTGGGGTATTTTATTGCACTAAATAAACCATTCCTTTTAAATGACAACAAACTTGAATAAGCATCCTAAGAACAAGTTGGATTGGTTTACAGGAAACACCCACATGTTGTATGTTACATGGAAAATCGAATCTATGTATATTTCATGAAAAACTAACTTGGAATACATTGAACACAACACAAATGTTTCTATGAAAAATAATTTTATTATTATAATTATTTAAATGAGAAAATTATAACTTAGCCATTAAAATTATTAATACTAGCAGTGAAAATATCTTTTCAAATTTTTTTATAATTGTTTTATATAAATAAATCAAATTGATAATTAATCATATAATTTTTTACATAACCCTTATAGATTTAAAAATATTGTTCTCTTAAATGAACTACTTTTAATTTCCTTTGGGGAAATATAAAAAAAATAGTTTTAGAAAAAATTATAAAATTATTTTGTTAAGATAAAATTCATTTTATATTTCATAATGTATAAATTTGGTTATGATTATTTTTTGGTAATTTTTTGGTAAGGGGTCATTTTGTATTTTATAGGGAAAAACAACAGATTTTAATTCAAAGTGTTTTTTCATTTAATTTATTTAAAAAGATAAACTACATTTTAAAATGGTTTCTAAGTAAAATTATATAATATTTTCATTAATTAATAAAATTTTGGTCATTATGATCAATTTCTATTTACTATTTGTTATAAAAACATAGCTTACATTTTTTTGTTTATTACTTAAAACCATACATTATCGACCCTACATTGAGATTAATTTTATATTAATTTGAGAAAATTATGTTATTATAAATTTTAAAAAAGGATTAAATATTTTGAATTAGAATAATTTGTAATTCCTAATAAGTTAAACTTAGTTTATGACCAAAAAATATTATTTAAATCGATCCAAATAAATTCAAATGATTAAGAAACAAATTAACTCAACAAAGTACTAAACCATAAATTTAAGACCCCAAAGAACTATAAAATTTTAAAACATCCCTCATCTGACCCTTATTCTTCAAATACCCTTACATTTTTTAGTTATGATGGTTTTTTATGTAATTAGTTGAGTAAAAACATGGTTTAACCTATATTCGATTCAAAAGCCATAGTGTGCCATTTCCCTTCCCATAGAAGGCCACCACATCTCACACTATTTCACACTATTTCAAATTGATTGGATCGACCAATATGTTCCCATTAAACTTCCCAAAATATCTTCATTACTCTTAAAAGACACCCCATTGGTTTAAATTGATTCATTGAAGCCTTTTTTCACATATCAAACATTGTTACCAGATTAAATGTTGACACATTCTCTAAAGATAATTTATTTGGTTATATTTATACACCCCTCCATTATCTTTATACCATATTTCTATAAAAAATATTTTCATTAATATTCTAGGATATTTTTTGGTAATGTTTCTGACCTATAATAATACACACAACCATCAAATGGGTAATAGACATATTGTTTATGTGTACGATGAACCATATACTTAGTAAACAATGAATGCTAATTTTATTCCTTTAACACATATCATGGTGGATATTATGAAAAAAAACAGGATTATATAAGTCATATATTTAATTAATTATGAATTTTTTCTTCTCTAATCATGTTATAACAAAAATCATTTTTACATTCCATCTAATGTAAATACGATAATTTCATTAATGGATGTGTAGAATAAAACCCCCTCAAAACAAGGTTATTCATTCACAAACTACATGTAATTTATTAAGGATGGGTTTGTGCGATTATATGTTATTCATGATATAATAATAAAACTATACAAATTATATATATATATATATATATTTCAATTACATTAATTTTATTAATATATCAATAAAAATTGAAATTGTGTTCATGTAACACCCCAGGTAAATAAAGAATATGAAATTTTTATATTTATCCCTTTTTGTGAATAAAATGTCAATATTAATTTAAAGGGAACGCTACGCTCGATGGCTTACCCAATACACAACAACGAGTTCCTTTGAAATCTTATGTTGCACTCTAATAATAAAATAATATTACTTTAAATGGTAGTTAACGCCTAGCTATTGTAATGGCGGGAATGAATAGAACTAACTACAAAATGATTATATATGTTTTTTAAATATTTTTAGTTTTTACAATAAATGTTAGAGGATTAAAAATTCAAATGAATCCAATTTTAAGCGTAAACATTCAAATATTCTTTAAAAGGTCGATTAACCACCTTTTGATGGAGAACCTCTTTTAAATACACTTTTTGACAATATTATGTGTTATATTAGACAAAATAAACTTCTTCTTTAGAATCAGGACATCAAAATTTACTTTGTGTAATTTTTTTTGTATTATTCAGAAAAAAATTCAATTTTTAATGAATAGTGAAAAATGTTGTATTTTAATTCAAAACCACTTTTTAATATAATTTATTTATATTACTAGATTAACTTTTGAATTGGTTTTAATGTAAAATTAGAATATATTTTTAACTTTTAATCCAATAGTGGTCGTTGGAATTAATTTCACTTTGAAATCAGACTTAAACTAGTGTCAATCCTTTGATACTTTTTGATTCATAAAAACACGCTATTTGTTTTCACAGAGGGAATTAATTATTAAATTAATTAATGAAAATTATATGTTTTGGATTTTGTAAAATAGACATCATTTTTGAATTCGGAATATCTAATATATCTTAGGGTGAATTTTTGGTAATTTTCTGAAAAACATCAATTTTTGATGAATAGTGAAACCACGAAGTGGTACTTATAAAAACTGATTTTCCATTTAAATTAATTTTTTCCATCTTTGTGTTTTGAATTTAAAAAATCTGACATAAATGGTTGTTATTAAATAGTAAAATGTGGTTCAATGGGATTAGAATATTTTTTTGGTGAATAGTAACTTATTAAGTTTTTAATTGCGATTAGAGGTAATTAGTGTAGTTTAAGGTAAGAATAATGTTTTAATAAAATGAAATGACATAGACACATGTCCTACCCTCATTGGATGTGTCATGAAAGACCAATAAAATCAATGGGTCAACTTGGGGACCCCATGGATCCACTTTGGTTGGAAAATGACATAAATACCTTTTTATTTAATGTTAAAGTAAAAATGACACAAACATGAGTTGTTTTACTAAAACAATTTTTACATGGGGTTATACAAGTCATATTTTTGAATATAAATATTAATTGGAAATCTAAAAATCTTTCCTACATCATAGTAGTTGTTTTATAATTTTTAGACATTAAATATATTAAATTATTTATGACATCATGTTGATGTAGCGATTACCTCATTAATAAAATATTTTAATAAAATGGAATGATAAGGTAAAATCTAAGACCTAAAAATGTCCAAAACATATTGGATGGGTGGATTTAGAACCCTTATCACCTTATCCTCTAAAAAAATTAATTTGGGACCATTAAAATACGAAACACTTTCTAAAATAAAGTAACATTTCTTTACTTTCCAAGAGTGCCCCTCCTCTCCTCTTATAAAAGGCACCCACCTCTACCTCTTTACCCACACTTCCAAAGCCTTTGGCTCGGCCAACCCCTACCCATTTTATATCTCCAAATCCCTCTATAACTACTTGAATCCTCACATTGGGAAGACGTCTTCCCAAGGAATCCATTGAGCTCAAACCAAAGGGAGTTACACGATTTTAAGGTAATGTCTTCACTTGAGTCCTTTTGTTTTATTTTTCTTCTCCAACCCCATAAAATCTTTTTATTTATTTCCTTTGTAACAACTCCAGTATCTTTAATATACTAGGATGTTTTTATAACAAGTATTCGAGCTACACTTACACAAACCTACATCTAATGGTTAAAGAACATACTGTTTAGGTGGATGGGGAATTTCTGCCTCACGAAACGATGATTGTTCAACATTTTTCTAACATCTTCAAAGGTGGCCATTAAGATGCCAATATATTTATATATGATATATAATATGTTTATGTTTTACTTAATCTTCTTTATTTTTCATTTATGGAATACCTTTATGGTTTCCATTATGGGTAAACACGATATCTTCATTTAAGGAAGTGCGGACTACCGCCCCCTCAAAGTGATTTGATTCGTTAATACCATATTTGGTACGTATAAAGGATATATGTAATGATATTATATATGATACCATACTGGAATTAAAATACTATTATGTATCATTATGTTTTATTTCCATTAAATATGAAATAGAAATGGAAGTAGCGTCCATGTGTACGTACGGATTACCGTCTCCATGAATGGTACATTTCATTTCTTATCTCAAAATGTTATGTACTATAATAAGTACATATATATAATGGATATATATTCAATATATTACATCTAAATTATGGATATCATTCTGGAATTATAAAATATATATATATATATCTCATTTTGTTTTAATTCCATTAATATGACAAAAAATGAAAGTAGCGTTCATGCATACGTACGACCTACCGTCTCCATGAACGGTGCTTTAATTTTTATCTCCAAATGATATGGAATAGTATAAAATGAATATATACAGGATAAAAATGATATTTAAATCATCAAAACTATTCTGGATATGATTTACCTATAACTACATGGAAAATTAATTTCCAACAAGTTCAATTTTTGACTCATGTACCAAACATCGACAAAAACGTCTGATATGAACTCATATTATTAACCAATTATTATAACATTAGAATATGTGATATGAACTGAATCATAATATATATAGGATGTCATTAAGAAATTCTAAATTGAACAAAGATTATTATTCAGGAATATAATGAAACAAACAAGACAAGTTGGACTTGAGCTAAGGGATCCTACTCCTCTCTTTCTTTTTAAGTACACTCTTTTACGTCATTTATTTTAAGCCCATATTTCTTGTGATTGGGTTATTATTTTATATTACTCTTCCTGTAATTTTTATTTTCATATGATGAGAGACCCTATTCTCTCTCATCAATCCATTTTGGAAGTTTTGAGTGGCGCCAATTGGCAGCCGAATTTTCGTAAGAGATCCAACCTCTCTCTTTCTTTTTAAGTACTCTCCTTTATGTAAATTCTTTTAAGCTCCTATTTTCTATGTTGGGGGATGTTATTTTATATTCCTATTTCTATAAACATTATGTTGATATGATGATATACCCTATTTCCTCTCATCAATCCATTTTGGAAGTTTTAAGTGGCGCTGTTAGGCTGCTGAGATTTCGTAAGGGATTTTTCATCTCACTTTTATTCCCATGAGATTTATGCTACATTTGCCACAATTTTATTTGTGTGGGGGTATGTACTGCCCATTATTTTACTCATTGTGTAATATACATTCAATAATGAGTATTTACATCAATGTTTTATTGTCCATCTTTCACGGGGCGTATGTTTCGATTTAAATTTTATGTCCATGTGATGAGATACCCTTTTTATCTCTCATCAAATCATTTTCTGAATTTTGTAGTGACGCCGTTAGGCTGTCAAATTTTTTCAAGGGAACTTCTTAACCCAAATTTGATTCTTTGGGATAAACTTGTACTCCTTTAATATGTAGTTCTATGAATATTTGTTAATAACCGCTGATTTTTTACACATAATATCCACTTATATTTGGTGTATTCGTTTTCCACACATAATTATGTAATTGATTTATCCTTAAACCAAGGATACCGTCTTTGTAAGGGACTTCGTCCCAATATCCATCCATTGAGGCATATTTTGTTTTATACACAACCTTCTTATATACTGTGTATAAACCCCTTTTAATTTTACTTTTATCCAAAAAAGGAATATTTTTTATACGAAGTTTTTTACTAAACGACAAAAGGGAATTATTTTTCGTACGTATGAGGCGACAACGACTTCTCCGCCGCCGTGACCATTATTTGAGTTTCGGCTTCCTCTACAAGCTATACATTCTTTTTAAAAGAAAAATAAATACCATGTTTTACTTTTCTTTTATTTTGGTATTGAAAATGGGATTCATAAGGGTTTTTATATCAATGTGTTTTATTGATATCTTGTGATTGAAATGTGGAAATGTTATGTTTACTTTATGCATGTATTATGTGGTACGATTATGTTATGGTTCTTGGGAATTGTTATGAATACGGGTGGATCCGTTATAAACTAAGGGTGGGTGACCCCGATATAGATCTCTAATGCATTGGGTAATGCGAAGGAGTGAAACATTAATGTTTCTCCATAGAGATTTAGGGAATATACTGTGGTGGGTATTAAAAACGTATACAAGAGGGTTACTCCCTACGTAATAATGTTATGAATGCCTCAACTTACCTTTTATGTCTTATTATTTCTATGATTTATTCATGATTTGATGAGGTATGTTAAAGTGCCTATGTTTTATGGGTAAAGTATGATTTCATTCTTATGTATATATGAACTCATGTTTCCTTTCCATTTTTTTATAACCCTTACTGAGCTTTTTATGCTCATCCCAAGTTTTTTGAAATGTTTTTCACAGTTCAAGGGAAAGGTACATGAAATGATGATAGTGTCAAGGAAGTGTCAAGAAAGAATACATGTTTTATTTTAAATATGATTTCGTTGATGGAAAAAATGAATACTATATTTATGTAACCACATTGTTTAAATGTTGAATGTAATGCAAGTTTTATGATCTAATTCTCTAAAACTCTAAACCTGAAAAGATCCTCAATGTGTAATCTTTTAATAACTCAAGATTAAGTAAGGTTTAAGGCTGGGGCCTTATAGTTGGTATCAAAGGTAGGTTTAGATAACTTTATAGGTTAAGGTATTCTCTAATCATAAGTGACATTACCATAATGGTTAGGATTTCAGAAATAGTCCTAGTTTTACATAAAGTGAATGAGTAAGTATATCTTAGTGGTTAACTTCCACATTAGTACATGATGGTTTTGTTGATATACTCACACTGACATTTCTTTTTTTAGTGAATGGATGGATCTATCAGGCACTAATGTGACAATAGGTTTGAAGGAAACTGTGGTGGTTCTCTGATTAAGAGACTGGATGAAATGGGGTTTTCAATAAGGAAACTCGTGGTTGTTCTAAACCAACTATCAAGGAGTCATGATCAACCACTTGTACCTTGGTATGTTCTGTAATGCATCATGTACGAGATGGCCTACTTGATGTGGATGTTCAGGTAATAATTATTAAGGTAACCATTAGGGTTTATATGATCCTTACTTTTTAGGTAATTACGGGTTACTCTATGATATTATGGAAAATGAAAGGAATGAGATAAACATGATGTTAAAATATGTTATGATCATTTTTGAATATTTTATCTCATTTTGGGGAATGTTTTATCAATTATGTAGTTTAGGAAAAAGGAAAACACACAGACCATGTGACAACCCGTCGCATTGGAAAAAGCTGCGGGAATCGAACCCATAACCAAAGTGCGACAGGTATTTATCACATACCACTGGACTACGTGAAGTCCCTGGGTAGTTTGATTGATTCTTTTTAGTTAGATGATTTTATGAATTAAGAGTAAGTTGATTTTGGGTTATTTATGGAAATTATTAACCTATCATCAAGGATATGTTATTAGGTTAATTACTTTTCAATATGTGAATTTAAGAGAAACTGAGGTTATTTGGAGATAAAAGTTAATTTGTACCTTGGAATACTATGTGACTAAATCCTTAAAATATTGGGGTTTCAATCTTACTTTGGTTTACTTTGAAGAATTTTATGGACAAATTGTTTATCAAATGGTCCCCGTTGAACTTTGGGTTTTGTTGGACAAATTTTGGAGATTAAGAATAGATTTTCTTTTTATAAAGGGTTATCCATTTCTGGATTATCTGATCTTGTACTATCCTTTTTGGTTTTGGTTTTAGTTAAAGCCTAAAGACATGGGAAGTATATAGTTCTCTTTTGTGGATTAGGTGATTCTCTAGAATTTGATTATAGTGAACAAGTCTTCATAAATACTCTTCTTTTGGAGAAAATATGAGTTTGTGTAAGAAATCTAATAAAAGTTGAAATTCCACATGATAAGTAACTATGTTTCCTTATGAATAAATTACTCAATAAAAAAACAAAAAAAATGTTTTCTATTAACTTTTCCTATAGGGGAATCAAATAACGTTTAACCCATCACATGTTTGTGATTTTCTTGTGGTTAACTTTCTCCTAAAAATGTTTTCTATCACTCTCCATCAGAACATGACCCTATGTTTTCTCCTCCATGTCCATGTTTTCATACATGGAATCCTAGTATGGGTTAACTCGGGTGACCTCTGTACTTCTCTTTCTTTATTTTAAAGTGATTGTTTTACCGACTCTTGTTCCGATATGGGACTTTCAAGGATGTTTCTGAGCCCAATTTTAAAATTGTGTGGACGCAATTTCCAAAAGGGGGGAAGGATGTAACACCCCACGTAAATAAATAATATGTCATTTTTATATTTATCCCTTTTTGTGAATAAAATGTCAATATTAATTTAAAGGGAACACTATGCTCGATGGCTTACCCAATACACAACAACGAGTTCCTTTGAAATCTTACGTTGCACTCTAATAATAAAATAACATTATTTTAAATGGTAGTTAACGCCTAGATGTTGTGATGGAGGGAATGAATATAACTAACTACAAAATTATTATATATGTTTGTAAAATATTTTTACTTTTTACAATAAATGTTAGAGGATTAAAAATGTGAATGAGTCCAATTTTAAGCGTAAACATTCTAATATTCTTTAAAAGGTCGATTAACCACCTTTTGATGGCGAACAGCTTTTAAATCCACCTTTTGACAATATTATGAGTTATATTTGACAAAATAAAATTCTTATTTTGAATCGGGACATCAAAATTTACTTTGTGTAATTTTTTTTGTATTTTTCAGGAAAAAATGCAATTTTTAATGAATAGTGAAAAAAGTTGTATTTTAATTCATAACCACTTTTTAATCTAATTTATTTATATGATTAGATTATCTTTTGAATTGGTTATAAAGTGAAATTAGAATATATTTTTACCATTTAATCAAATAGTGGTCGTTGGAATTAATTTCACTTTGAAATCAGACGTAAACTAGTGTCAATCTTTTGATACTTTTTGTTTAATAAAAACACGCTATTTGTTTTGACAGCGGGAATTAATTATTAAATTAATTAATGCAACTTATATGTTTTGAATTTTTTAAAATAGACATAATTTTTGAATTCGGAATATCAAATATAGATTAGGGTGAATTTTTTGTAATTTTCTGAAAAACTTCAATTTTTGATAAATAGTGAAACCACTAAGTGGTACTTATAAAAACTGATTTTCCGTTTAAATGAAATTTTTCCATCATTGTGTTTTTAATTTGAAAAATCCGACATACATGGTTGTCATTAAGAAGTAAAATGTGGTTCAATGGGATTAGAACAATTTTTTGGTGAATAGTAACTTATTAAGTTTTAAATCGCGATTAGAGGTAATTAGTGTAGTTTAAGGTAAGAATAATGTTTTAATAAAATGAAATGACCTAGACACATGTCCTACCCTAATTTGATGTTTCATGGCCGACCAAGACAATCCATGGGTCAACTTGGGGACCCCATGGATCCACTTTGGTTGGAAAATGACATAAATACCTTTTTATTTAATGTTAAAGTAAAAATGACACAAACATGAGTTGTTTTACTAAAATAATTTTTACATGGGGTAATACAAGTCATAATATTGACTATAAATAGTAATTAGAAAGCTAAAAAAGATTTTCTACATCATAGTAGTTTTTTTTATAATTTTTAGAAATTAAATATATTAAATTATTTATGACATCATGATGATGCAGCGATTACCTCATTAATAAAGGATTCAAATAAAATGGAATGATAATGTAATATATAAGACCTAAACATGTCCAAAACCTATTGGATGGGTTGATTTAGAACCCTTATCACCTTATCCTCGAAACACATTAATGTGGGACCATTAAAATCAGAAACTCATTCTAAAATAAAGTAACATTTCTTTACTTTCCAAGAGTGCCCCTCCTCTCCTCTTATAAAAGGCCCCCACCTCTACCTCTTTAAGCACACTTCCAAAGCCTTTGGCTCAGCTAACCCCTACCAATTTTGTATCTCCAAATACCTATCTAACTCCTTGAAGCCTAACTTTGGGACGAAGTCGTCCCAAGGAAGCCTTTGAGATCATACCAAAGGGAGTTACCCGATTTTAAGGTAATGTCTTCACTTGAGTCCTTTTGTTTTATTTTGCTTCTCCAACCCCATAAACTATTTTTATTTATTTCTTTTGTAACAACTCTTGTATATTAAATATACTAGGATATTTTTATAAGAAGGATTCGAGCAATGATTACACACACCTATATCTAATGGTTAAAGAACATACTATTTCTGTGGATGGCGAATTTCTGCCTCACGAAATGATGATTGTTCAACATTCTTCTAACACCTTCAAAGGTGGCCATTAAGATGACACTATATTTATATATTATATATAATATGTTTATTTTTTACTTAAGCTTCTTTATTTTTCATTTATTACATACCTTTATGTTTTCCATTATGGGTAAACGCGATATCTTCATTTAAGGAAGTGCGGAGTACCGCCCCCTAAAAGTGAATTGATTCATTAATACCATATGTGGTACATATAAAGGATATATTTAATGATATTATATATGATACCATACTGGAATTAAAATAATATTATGTATCATTATGTTTTATTTCCATTAAATATGAAATATAAATGGAAGTAGCGTTCATGCTTGCATACGGCTTACCGTCTCCATGAACGGTACATTTCATTTCTTATCTCAAAATGTTATGTAATATTATAAGTACATATATATAATGGATATATATGAAATATATTACATATAAATTATGGATATAATTCTGTAATTATAACATATATATATATATATCATTTTGTTTTAATTCCATTAATATGACAAAAAATGAAATTAGCGTTCATGCGTACGTACGGCCTACCGTCTCCATGAACGGTGCTTTTAATTTTTATCTCCAAATTATATGGAATAGTATAAAATTATTATATACTGGATATATATGATATTTAAAAAATAAATACTATTCTGGATATGATGTACATATAACTACATGGAAAATTATTTTCCAACAAGTTCAATTTTTGACTCATGTACCAAACATCGACAAAAATGTCTGATATGAACTCATATTATTAACCAATTATTATAACATTAAAATATGTGATATTAACTGAATAATAATATTTATAGGAGGTCCTTACGTATTTCTAAAATGACCAAAGTTTATTACTATTTCTGTAATTTTTATGTTCATATGATGAGAGACCCTATTATCTCTCATCAATCCATTTTGGAAGGTTTGAGTGGTGCCGTTAGGCTGCCGAATTTTCGTAAGAGATCTAACCTCTCTCTTTCTTTTTAAGTACTCTACTTTATGTAACTTCTTTTAAGATCTTATTTGTTATGTTGGGGGATGTTATTTTTTATTCCTATTTCTGTAAACTTTATGTTGATATGATGATAGACCCTATTTCCTCTCATCAATCCATTTTGTATGTTTTAAGTGGCGTCGTTAGGCTACCGAGTTTTCGTAAGGGATTTTTCATCTCACTTTTATTCCCGTGAGATTTATGTTAAATTTGCCACAATTTCCATTGTGTGGTGTATGTACTGCCCATTATTTTACTCATTGTGTAATATACTTTCATTTATGAGTATTTACATCAATTATGTATTGTCCTTCTTTCACGGGGCGTATGTTTCGAAAGATACCCATGTCGGTAAGGGAACCTTTCACCCTCCTCTTTTTAAAAGACTTATTTTGTTATGTATTTTAATTCACATACTATTATGTTGGGATATGTTCTTCTATATCCTTATTGATTTAAATTTTAAGTCCATGTGATGATATACCCTTTTTATCTCTCATTAACTCATTTTCTAAATTTTTTAGTGACACCGTTAGGCTGTCAAATTTTTGCAAGGGAACTTCTTAACGCAAATTTGAGTATTTGGGATAAACTTGTACTCGTTGAATATGTCGTTCTATGAATATGTGTGAATAAACTCTGATTTTTTTACACTTAATATCCACTTATATTTGGTGTATTCGTTTGCCACACATAATTATGTGATTGATTTATCCTTAAACCAAGGATACCGTCTTTGTAAGGGACTTCGTCTCAATCTCCATTCATTGAGTCATATTTTGTTTTATACACAACCTTCTTTTATACGGTGTATAAACCCCTTTTACTTTTAGGTTTATCCAAAAAAGGAGTCTATTTTATACGAAGTGTTTTACTAAACGAAAAAAGGGAATGTTTTTGTCATACGTATGCGGCGAAAATGACTTCTCCACCACCGTGACCATTATTTGAGTTTCGGCTTCCTCTACATGATATTACTTCTTTTTAAATGAAAAATAAATACAATGTTTTACTTTTATTTTATTTTGGTATTGAAAATGGTTTTCATAAGGTTTTTTATATCAATGTGTGATATCTTTTGATTGAAATGTGGAAATGTTATGTTTCTTTTATGCATGTATTATGTGGTAAGATTATGTTATGGTTCTTGGGCAATGTTATGAATACGGGTTGTTCCATGATAAATTAAGGGCGGTTGAGACCAATATAGCTCTCCAATGCATTGGGTAACGCGAAGGAGTAAAACATTAAGGTTTCTCCGAAGAGATTTAGGGAATATACTGTGGTGGGTAATCCAAACGTAACCAAGAGGGTTACTCCCTACGTAAGAATGTTATGAATGCCTCAAGTTACCTTTTAGGTCTTATGATTTCTATGATTTATTCATGATTTGATGAGGTATGTTAATGTGCCTATGTTTTATGTGTAAAGAATGATTTCATTCTTATGTATATATGAACTCATGTTTCCTTTCCATTTTTTTATAACTCATACTGAGATTTTTATGCTCATCCCATGTTTTTTGAAATGTTTTTCACATGTCAAGGGAAAGGTACATGATATGATGATAGTGTCAAGGAAATTTCAAGAAAGAATACATGTTTTATTTTAAATATGTTTCCGTTGATGGGAAAAAATGAATACTATCTTTATGTAACCACTTTCTTTAAATGTGGAATGTAATGCATGTTTTATGATCTAATTCTCTAAAACTCTTAACCTGAAAAGATCCTCAATGTGTAATCTTATAATAACTCAAGATTAAGTATGTTTTAAGGCTGGGGCCTTATAGTTCATGCGTATATACGACTTACCACATCTATGAATGTTGTATTCCATTTGGTACTTCTATATTTTATATATTTTAATAATATAAATATAATTAATATAAATGATATTTATATAAATTAAATTTATACAATGGTTAAATTCTTTAATCATGATATAATTATATGGACCAAATATATCACAAATTAAATCACATGCGATGAACAATTAATATATTCACAGAAGTGAAACCATAATAGAAGATTGATTAAATGATGGTAATATATGGTCCTGATTAACCATATATTGTATTAGATATAATAATATAGATCATTAAAAGATTTAAAATAATTTTTTATTTATTATAAATGTTAATTTAATGAGAACTATGTGATAGAGGACACAAGGTCTTGGAATTTCATCTCACCTTTTATTAGAGTCAAATACATGATTTATTCAGTACATAATTAATTGTGGAGTATATAAGAAGACCATTAAAATTTTATATCATGCATATTTTAATTTTCATGATATTATACGATTTATGAAATTTGATTTTTTACATGGGGAGTCTGATTCTATGTTACTATGTTGTAAGAGTCTATTGAAACAATCTCATCATTTATCGAGATTGTTTATAATTACGGTGTAATTGATGGAATCTAAATATCTGTCACTCAAGAACATCCATGAAATATATTATCATCTATTTTTTCCATGATATATTTATGTATTAGTACAATTATACAATCTTTCTTACATTCTAAATGTACTAAAATGTTTTAATGAAAATCTGACTTTATTTTTCTTTTCAGTTGGATGTCTTTGTTCTTTTAAAATGTTGATTTGTAAAAATTATTTCAAAAATGTATTAATTTCATTATATTATATTAAAGGAAATTTTTACCAATGTTTAAACATCTACTTATTTAGAATAAATCTTGTTTTTATTTTCCAATCAAGTCACTTTTCGGATCATTGATGAAAAAAAAAATGTTCGACATTTATAGACTAACAACAATTGCAACCATTATTTCCATAATGATTTTGTTCTATATTTAGAAGTTTAATTTAAAAGAAATTTTTTTCTTAATATTATGAATATTTTTCATAAAGTGGTTTACAATGAAAAATGTTATCAATTTTTTTTGGTTTTTTAAACATTCTTTTAATATATTTCAAATATATTTTCAAAGAAAAATGCTATCAATAATTTTTTTGTTTATGAACTTTTTTAAACATATTCAATAATTCATTATATTGTTTCAATGAAGAAGGTTTCAAAATTTATTTCAAATATTTTTTATATTTTCTCAAATAATTTTTCATGGTAATTTATTTTTAAATGTTGTCACCTTTTAAAAATTACTTTTTCAATGAAGAAAATATATTTTTATAAAGAAGTGTTTTCAAAATATATTTTCAAATTATTTCCCATTTAAGATGAAATCCATTGGTTCTACTCTTTACTTTTCTAGGGAAACCATTCAAGGAGTCCATTCATATTGTTCAATGAATGGTTATTTTTTGGATTGCACTATGGTTAGGAATCTCATTTCTCATTCCCGGGTTATTTTCTTTTGAAACCCAATTCATTTCATTGGTGGTGATTATAAGACCTAAATATACTGAATATTTAATGATATGATTAAATTTTTAGTATTTCTATCTCATTTTATGGTTTATGGTATGATTATTTTTTATATTTTTATTGAAGCCATATGTATGATTTTTTATTTATTTGATTGGATCTATATATCCCTATAATGCATTGGGTTACAATGGATGAATAATGAGTATATATGTATTTCATGAACCTAATTTCATGTCCAAAATATTGTATGTGTACTTAATTACATGTTCACAATGTTCTGAATGGACTTGGTTTTATGTCTATTAGTTTATTCATGAAGCTAATTACATGTTCCCAATGTTATGAGGGAACCTGATTACATGTTTAATGTTATACATAGACCTAGGTTCATGTCCATATGTTTATGTGTCAACCTAATTACATGTTTACAATGATATAAGGGAAGATGATTAAATGTTAAAAATGATATATATGTACCTAGTTGGATGTCATTATGTTAATTGTTTAACATGATTATCAGTTCAGTATTTTATGCATGGACCTGGTTTCATGTCTATAAGTTGATGTGGGGTCTGGATTTTATGTCCATAACATAATAAATGAACATGTTTTTACATATGAATGTTCACAACATTATAAACCAATTTTCATGACCAAAAAAATTAATGTTATATTTATAAGTTGTGCTTTTATGTCATATGATATTTGTTTTATTATCCATGTCTTATGAACTGCAAATCATTATTATGACCTCTAATATCAGGGTATCATCATCAAATGATATGTTAAAGTTCCATTCCCATTTTATCATGTTATGCTTATGAATTTCCATTATTTACCCTTAGTTTACTTCTGAGATCATCCCATTCCTATGTTTCCATTCTATAGTTCAGAATGAAATTTTTTCGGTAAAATTTATGAATATGGATATATTTTTGTGAGAAAATGAAGATTAATCATCAGAATAAAATAATTTTTTAAATGTTTTCAATTTCATTAATATATTATGGAACTCATGCATGTATGTTTTTTCAATTTAATGAATATTCATTTAAAATGATGTATATCAATGTAAGTTAGTCATAGTTTTCCATATTCCTCTTATTGATCATTCTAACAATAGTATATTTCCCTCAATAATTTTGATATATCATTATGATTCAATATATATAAATAAGTGTATACCACTAATTTTTTAGGAAAATGAAGGAGAAAGAATTCTAATGGGAAAAAATATAGTATATGACATTCCAATTAATGATTGAGTGATTCTATAACACATATGGAAAAAATTAAAATAATTTGTTTACATAATCCTAAACATGAAATGGAATTTAAATTTGCTGAGAATGTGTTTCCAAGATTTTATATATGGAATAATGTTATAATATTTTTAAATTAGTGAAAAATAATCCCTATATATATATGTCCCTTTGATATTATTCATCAAATCATGATCATAGTTTATCTCTTCGCACTTCTATAAAACACTTATATGGTTAATGATGTGCTCTATGTATCTATCATGTTTTTTTACATACCTAGTCCATCAAATGTACTAAACCAAGATATCATACGGTTAAATTAGGATCAATATCACGAAGACAACTTCAGATATTCTATATCATAGAGAAGAATAACAATGAAACACGACCACTTACTTGCTCAAATTTTTATGGGGAGATGTATAATTTGAAGAAGCTATGTGGGAGGCAGAGTATATGATGAAGAACAAGTATCCAAATTTTATTATGTAAATGTATTGAATTAAGAGATATAAATTCATTTTAGTAGAGTTAGATTCAAATAACAATATAATTTATAAAATATTATTTTCTAATAAAAATATTTCCACTGATTTATTTTGTTTTACAAAAAATGTGTTTTAATGAATTATAATATACTATTTATTTTACTATTTAAACCTAAACATTTTAACATAGATTTTAAAAATATTTATAATAATAATAAAATTTATTTAAATCATGTATAATGGTTATATATAATGAAAACATATTGATATTAAATTTCATAATTTTTTATGAAGGCATTTTATTAATAGAAAATTCATTTTCCACTAAAACATTTTTTTTGACATATATAAATTAATTTCAACCAATCTTGTAATGTTAATTTAAAATAATGAATTTTTAAATAATCATACAAAATTATCATTGATCAAATTTTTGATAATGTTCGTCAATGATTAATTATTTGGCTGATATTATAAAACAATAATTTTAATTGAAAACGACATTTTTTAATGAATGTACATTTTCCATTATATTTTAAGATGATTATAAAATTAAAATTGGTACAATTTAATATTTATTTATCCAAATTTTTATACTAGAATTAGATTTATGTTTAATTTAATATAATAACTTTGTATACTTTTGAAAGTTTTTCTTTGGAAACCCATTTTTTTACATATATATGTGTTTAATTAGGAATTAAATTATTAAAAACAAATTAATTGAATTTTTGAAATGGATTAAATATTTTTAATTAGAATAATTTATATTATGTAATATTTTCAACTTATTTATGGGTTATAATGGATTGTGATCACAACAGAAACTAATAATCATGGTTATGTTTAAAATGATTTTACTTTGGGTTAAACCATAAATATAATGGTCAAAATAACATAAATATTAACCCATTTTCCATTTTTTGGAAGCATTTTCACCTTATCATATATGTGGATATATAATTAGACATTTGGGATCTTAGAAATTTGTGGAATGTGTTGGAATAACGTTTTATTTTAAAAAATTAAAATTTTTTACTCTCCAATACTAATAAAAGTACACCCACTCTACTTGTCATTCAACACATACAAATGATTTTACAATATACAATCCCTACCAAACCACTTCCTTAATTACACCCCCCTGCCATATATTACATAGTTTGATTATTAAATTATGAGATTAAATATTTATGTTTAAACTAAAATATGTTATTTGAAGATGAGGTAGCCTTCTTGAACTTCTAATTTTTTATTTATTCATCCACCCTATAATAATACTAATAAACTATTATGATAAATGAAAAACTTTCCTTCCATATAATAACATGTTATTAAATTTATGAATGAATCAATATCCATATCCACTTCCATAAAATGGGAAACAAAATCTTTGCTTATATGTATGGCGGACAACCACCTCATGAACCGTTGTTGTTCATTTTCCACACCCACATCTCATGACTGAAGATAATTAAGGTTATAATTTTTTAATATAATTTTTTTGAAATTATTATACATACATTTATATGATATCACATATACCATCTCACCTTCTAATGCACTTTGAAATGATAACTCTGTTTGTGCGTATGTGTGGACTACCACCATAATGAACCCATATGATACATTGTTTATTTATTTTTGACATGGATAGTAATAATGGTAGAATATCTTAACATACATGATATATATTATTTAAAAATTACAATGTATATTTTAACTAACAAATAAATTTTTGATTCTTTCATCCATTTTGGAATTGAATAATTATTCAGAGTTTGCATGACCCACCATTTCCATGAATGGTGAAACTTATTTTTAATCTATCTTGTTTATGGATTAAGATAAATAAATATATATAAATTCTCTATAATATATTAATATGTTCTAAATATTTGGAAATTTTGTAACCATGGTCAAGTTAATCAGATAGATTATCCAAACAAAATCATACCTAAAAAAGTGATTATTACCAAAAGAATGATTTTAACATTAAATTTTTAATAAATATGTAGTAAAAGGATATTATTAAAAATATATTAAATTATTTATTTGATTATGGTAATATAATATATTTATAAAAATAATATTTATTATACATGGGTTTTTAATATGTGAAATGAAATTTTGTACTTAAGGTATGTGACGTACATTCTATAATTTAATTCAGTGGTGGGGGAATATGTCTTATTCACCACTCATTTACTTATTTTATGGTGTATACGATTCCACTATGAAATATTATATAATTAAATTCCATATTTTTTTATATATTTAATGTTTTGTCATATTTTATTATTTAATGGGTCTTATGATTAAAAAGTTTCCATTGTGGTATGGTTTTATGATACAATATAATTGTCTATCAGGATTGATTAATATTATTCTTACGATGGTGAAAAATATTTTTATTTATATATCAAAAAAAATCATGGTGTTTCTCCTACATTGGGAATTTAAATATAAAAAATTATTTCCTTTAATTTTTATCATAGTATTTTCTATTGATTCCAAAAAATATTTTTTGTAAGGAAAAAATATTTGATTTTTATTATTTGTAAAAAATAATATTTCTTCTATAGAAACAAATTCTGAAAAAAATTTGGAATGTTTTGTACAATGACTATTCAAAGTAATTTTTCATTTTTTCATTTTTTTAAAACATTTTGATGAAATGATCTTGTTATTTTATAAACAAAGATCTTTTGACATTTATATAAAATTTGAATGGTATCATAATTTTAACATGTATGACATGAATGTTATTCCCCATCATCACAGACACTTAATGATTTATTGATTCTATAATAATATTCTATTACAAAATTTCAAATAGATAATAAATGAAAATTGTAACATCACATTACGTTTCCAGGTACTTTTGATGATTATGATCACCTCTATTTTAAAGTAGTGACTTGGGGTGCATTTGGGTGAACATTTATGTAAAACAAAAGAGAAATGGCTTGTGCACAGTTTGCGCACTATTTCACAAATCGTGCGACCAAACCCTGCCAACCAAGTAGCACTGGACAGAGTGGTACGCACGGGGTGCGCACGGTTTGACAAATCGTGCGACCAAACCGTGCAGACCGTGTATCTTTGGACAGTGAGATCCACACGGTGTGCGTACTGTTTGACAAATCTTGTGCCTCTACCCAGGTAAACTGTGCGCGCTGTTTTTAATTCCGAGAATTTCTTTTCAAACCACTCGAACCCACTGGACATCCATATATTCGACCTTGGCTCGGGCTTAACTCTTTTTAGGTCATTCCAAGGCCTCCTAGAGAGATTCCAAAGTGATCCAAACATCATTCTTCTAGATTTAAGGCATGGATTGAATATCTTCTCTCCTCCCGGTAACTGGATTTCATCTCATTGTGTATCTCGTTTATTCCTCTATCTTTCTATGATCATTTCGCGGAAGATTTCCTTTGTTTCCATGGATCTAAAACTATGAGTTGATGTATAGATCTAGGATTGTGAATATTGATCTAGTTTTGAGAGATCTTGTTTCCTTTAATCTTAATTTTGGTTTTAAGGATTTTGATACAAGTTTTGATTGATGTCGTTGTGCTGCTCAGTTATGGGGGTTTCTAGTTGGGCTAACTCACTTCAATAAATCGAGGTAGGTGGTTTCGTCCCGATCTGCCAAATTGATTAACATTTCATTTTCGGGATTTATTTCAATTGTTGATTTAAATTCAATTGATCATGTTTGCATTATATTAAATTGATAAATACTGATTCCAATGAATCGAGGCATTTAAAATGGTTTTGGAATGGGAATTGGAAAACCCAAATTCCATTGAGTTTTTTGTGTTATTAGAAATTGGCCGATTTAAATTGTTGAATTTAAATTGTGGATTTGATGGAAATGATTTCAATTAAAATGTTGAATTTAATTGTGTAAATGAATTGTTTAATGATGGAAATGGTATTGAATGGATTTTAAACGGGTGAAAATGTCTTAATATTATTTGATAGAAACCCAGTGGTTTTATCTTGTGAAAAAAATGTTTTTGAATAAAACCTGTTTGGTTTTAAATGGAACAAAATTGGAACATTTTGAAAATGGAAGAATGGGATTGATCATTTTTTAAACCTTATTAAAATAGTTCACCCATTATGTAAGAGCGCATGAAAGCCTTAGGTAGTTAGTGAGTTATTTGGATACACTCTATGCCACGACAACGATCTAAAACATATATGTGGTGGGGCACATCCCCAATGGGACGGTGACGAGTCTCCTCTGGCCAGTGTCATAGGGATGTGTGTATACACGTTATGCTGAGTTCACATAGAGAGTGTAGAATCCTATAACTTGTTAATACTGTCGTACCTTTTGGCAGATGACCATGTTGCTCGCTTGTTTTTATATATGTGTGATATAAATGTATGCCAATGCTTTTTTACTGAATTAAATGCCTACTAAATTTATATAAACTATTTTATATAAATGTTATACTTAAGAAATTTTTTTAGGAATATTCCATCATTTGTAAATCCTTTGTTTAAATTGGGTTTTCTATCATTTGAAAATGTATAGCAAGTTTTGTTAAAATATTCTTTTGAAATGTCAAACTTGTTTATTTAAAAATGGAACGCTTTTATCTGGATAATCTATATTTGGAATTTTTTACGGAATCATTGGTAGTATCCTTATGGGATTATGCTCACACCCTACTTTTTCCTTCGGGTGATTGTAGATTTTCGTCTTCTAGGATCGAGCAAAGGGAAGCCACCTCTTAGAGGTGTATCCAGTTATTGATCTCTGGACATGGTGAGTTGTTTCCTTTGGGACCTTGGGACTGTTTTCCCTTTTTGTACTTGGGTATTTGTACTTTGTAATTTTATGCCTCTTTGTATTCTAGAACATCACACCCAGTGGAGTTTCTTTTTTTATGCATACTGTTTGTTTTACTCTTGCTTCTGCATTATTGTGGAAAAATCATACCCACTTTTATGTTGTACGATGCCAGCTGCTAGTCAACAACCTGTGGCGATCAGGAACACCCTTCTGGCTATGTCCAGACCGACTCAGTTATCAGGTTAATAGGGTGCCCAGGATAGTTCGTGACAAAGTGGTAAGAGAGGGAGGTTAAGAATCTTGCCTCATAGACAGTTTGCATTTTAGTATTCTTGTTGGGACATGGGAGGTAGTTGTGATTGAGTTCCTAGCCAGCTCTCACCACAATGAACCTTACGTCCTCAGGGTTCGTTAGGGAAATACTACTTGTGTATTAGTTCTAGTATTTTCTCCGTTTTGATTTGGATTGAGTGGAATCCAAATCTTGTTAATCCCTTCTATTAAGAATAGTTTTTCATGGTACTCTGTTTGAGTGTTAATCAAAAGACTTTTTGTGTTGTGTAGCAACATGCCTCTGAGAAGATGTGAGTATATGATACAAAAAGAGGCTACGGATGAATCTCCTCAAGCGAGTCCTACTATGGATCCGAGTCTGATTGAGGTGATTGTTCACACTGTCCATGCTCTAGGACCGGTGACACCTCCAGTTCCAGTTCAGACTCTAGCTATAGATCCTTATAATGATATTCTACGAAGTCATTCTCAAGTGTTCCTACACCAGAAGCCACCAGTTTTTAAGCGCTTCATTGACCCTCAACATGATGAAGAATGGTTTATTAAGATTGAACGTCTGTTTGGGTTCTTGGAGACACCTATGGTGATCATGGTGAAGTGTGCCACCTTCATACTGGAGGGACCAAGTAGAAGATGGTGGGACACAATGGTGACGGCTGGGAAACATGAGGGTTTAGAGTGGAAAGACATTAAGGTTATTTTCACTAACTAGTTCTATCCAGAATCAATGGTGTTGGCTAAGGCTGTGGAGTTTTTCAAGATTTAGAATTCAAAAAAAACTGTGACTGAGTACTCAAATCGCTTTTTTGGGTTGGTACAGTTTTCTCTTGAGATTGTATCTAATGAGAGGATGAAGGCTCGATGATTCGAGTTGGTTCTTTGATCAGATATTTGTTCACAATGTTTCTTACTAAAGATGCCCACTTATACTGATGTGCTGGATAGGGCAAGGATGTTTGGGATGGAAATGGCAGGAATGTCAGGGTTGAATGAGGTTTGTTTCCCTCCTAGTGGCAGTGTGAGTTCCATTAAAAGATAACAGAAGCCTGATGTTTGTTATGGCAGTTCTCGACAACAAATTCATTCTAGACCTTTGGTAAAAATGGGAGGGGCTTCTTTGACTTGCTATCAGTGTGGGAAGGCCAAACATTCTAAGAAGGATTTCACTGAGGCACCCATGAATTGTAGCTCATGTGGACATTTAGGGCACTTACAGAGATTATTCCATCACTTCTCTACTCCGCATAGTGGAACATGATCATTAGAACCTCCAAATACTACGATACAATCAAATGCTTCATGTAAAAAATGGTTCCAGCCACATGCATCAGAAACGAAGCTTCTTCACGAATTGGAAGAGTCGCTAGAGGTAGCTAATGCAGGTCCTGCAACTGTGAGAGGTACCATTACTATAGATTCATCTTTAGTAACAGCTCTTTTTGATAATGTTGCATCTCAATATTTTATTTCAATCCATATTCTTAATTTTCTTAATCTAACTATGGAACATTTATCTTGTGAGATGGATATTACTACACACCTTGGTGTAATGAGAGAGAAGGGTCTCTATAGTCATGCTTGTGTCTTCTCTCTATCAGATGTTTATCATGCTTGGAGTTTCTTGGTTCGTGATATGAAATGTATTTGTAACACCCCAAGCTTCCACGATATACATATCTTTCAATAATTAAATATCTTGCATTGTATGCAAGTTCGAGATTCTAACACACCACGACCAATCAAAGTAGCTGCTATGATTAGTAATACACAATTTTTGAAATTTTATAAATTTTTTCTATAAAAATGGTATTCATTTTTGAATTTGGAATATCGAAATTAGACTAGGGTAACATTATGGTACTTTTCGGATAACTTTTATATTTTGATGAATAGTGAAAATTACTAAATATTAATAAAAAATAACTTTTTTAATCGAAATAATTAATACTGATAAGCTATAAATTTGAGTGGTTTTAAAGTATATTTATATTATATTTTTACCATTTAATACAATTTTGTTCATTGGAAATAATTTCACAATTAAACCGGACATTAACAAGTATCAATCTTTTGATAGTTATTATCTCATAAAAACACGCTTTTTGTTTTAACAACATGAATTAATATTAAAATAATTTCTACCACTTCTGTGTTTTGAATTTGGAAAAATGGATTCCATATTTGGAATCAATATTTCCAAATTGTGTAAATAGGTATCTTTTAATTTTAGACATTTTGAATAATTACATCGGTAAATATTTTATTTACCATGGTTAAAGGGTAAATCCAATAAATAAGGGAAAAAAATAATAATATAATAATAATTAATTACCCTGAAACGTGTTCTAACCCTATTTTCTGATATATTTCTAACCATGGGCATCTTTGGGTCAATTTTCGGACCCCATGGATCTACTTGTAAGTGATAAGGACACTTTATATTAAGTAAGTTAAAATAAATACAAAAATGACAAAAGCATATATCTTTTAGAATAGAAATTTTTACATAGGAATATATATGTTGTATTTTCAACTATAAATATTCATTAGGAATATAAAAAGATTTCCTACATTATGGTATTTCATTTATAATTTTTATACTTTTCATAATTAATATTATTTAGGACACTATAATGATTCGGTATTTTCCTTATTAATGAATGAATCAAATAATTGGTATTATAAATACTAAAATAAATATAATTTGAATGTTTTGATGACTTACAATAATTTTATTGATTAATAAGACATGTTAAGATTTCTTAATTGAATTTGGTTCGAATTATTTATGTTTTTAAGACTTTTACAATAAATAAATTATTAAATAGTGTCAAAATTGACATAAAAGAGTTTTTAAAACAAATATTATATTATTAATTGATATTCTATTAATAAAAATCTACGGTTCGGCCAAAGGAATTATATCATGATAGGTGTATCAATAATGGACCACTAGGGTGTCTCTTGGATGTATATAGCATGTTTATTAACTATATAATATAAAAATACAAAGTGACATGGTTAATGTCAAACTAATTAACTATGAGTTAAAACTGAAAGATAAGGTTAATATAATGACCCAAACCTATATAAACTCTATTGTTTGAAATTATTTCGACCCATACCCACCTTAGGCTTTTAATAATTCAAATTTGAGCTATTATAAACCATATATTAATTTATTATAAAATAATATTTCTAGCTTTTTTCCAAAGGTGCCCATCACCCCTCTTATAAAAGGGCACTCACCCTTCTCTCTAATTCTCACCTTCTAAGCCATTTGGATCACCCAAACCCTGCCCAAATACCCTCTAAACTTTCCTCCCTGCAACCTAGACACCTTATTTTGATCATAATGTCAACCTAAAAATCCCTTTTGAGCAAATCAAAATGAAGAACCCGAAGAAGAGGTAATGATTTCACCACCCTCTTTCAAGTTCCTTTCTTCTTCCACTTCCTTTTTCTTTGTTGTTTACATTATAAAATAATAACTCTAGTATATTCTATATAATGTGATGTTATTATAATTATGGTACAACCATATTCATTATTCTATCAACCCTTTTAATTACATGTCACCATACGTGCGTACGTACGGCTTACCATCTCCATGTCGTGGTGTAATTGTAATTCAATACATTATTATTTAGATGGTTATAATAATGATGTGTATTTGATGTAAATAATAAATATAACATGATAAGTATTCCGAATATATTATATAACATCCAATTATATATTATATTAATATCAAAAGAATGATATATTCGCTCATGCGTACGTACGGATTACCGTCTCCATGACGCTATGAGATTAATTTCCATGTTCACCATTCATCAACGATTATAAAAATATATATTACTAACAAGTATTTAATATATTACATAATAATGCTACTGGAGATTTATATATTTATATATATATGTATTTATGTACTTATGTATATCTTATTCACTTACTTCTGTTCAATACTATATGAAAACAGAAACATCGTTTATGTGTACGTACGAACTACTATCTCCATAAATGGTGTATTCCATTTCAAATATACGTCTATTATAATTTTTAAAATTATAAATATATATGATAAATAAATCATGCTTTATATTTTGGAAGTATTTAAATCATTATGTAAGTGACACAATCAAGAGTAAAAAGTTCTAACACGTATGGTAAAGAAAGAGATTATTACCCGAAATATTAATATAATAAGGAAATTATTATTAAATGTGTAGTATAATGTCATAAATGAATAATGTATGATATCATAAATACTAATATGGTTATGGTATAATTTAATAACATACTATATTTTTCATACAAGAGGCTAAACGTACCCTCGACTAAAGGAAAGTGCAAGGTAAGGGGTTTTCATCTCACTCCTTATTCCCGTGAGATTCAGGTCATATTGCCACTATTACCTTTTGTGTAGTGTATGTACTTCCCATAATTGTATTCTTTGTCTAATACACTTTAATTTATGTGTATTTATATATTCATTGTATGATACCTCTTTCATGGGTTGTATATTTCGTAAGATATAAATTGTAAAGGGTTAATTTCACAATCTCCTTATTATCCAAGGTTGTTTTTACGTAAGTATTTACTGGGACATATTTATTATCCTTGTCGATGTTATATGAAAGAGTTTTCCAAAGGATTCTTTTAAGGGAAATTTTTTACTAAAACATTATCTCAAATGTTGTAAATTTTTATTCTTATAAATCATTCTCATTAATGTCCATGTCTTCAAAATGGTTTTTAAAGGTTTATTTATATGGACATGAATTTTTTAAAATGTTAATTCCTTTAAAAAGATTCAAAGTGGTATTGGAAACTTATATTCAAAAATGTATTTAATTGACTTCTTTTATAAATTGTGTGACTTTTAAATTTTTTCACAAAAAGGGGTATTTCTCTCAAAGTGTTTTACAACAAATTTTAATCTATATAAAAATTCTTTAATGGATTTTAAACTTGTTTTCAAGTTGATTTATCATGATACAAATCTTACATATTGTGTTGAATGTTTTGTGATATGTTTGACTGTAGATTTTTTATTTTCATACCATTCATGGTTTATAGGTAATGTGTTGACATTTCGTATGGTAGTTTTAATATGAATGTTTATGTAATGTATAGACCCTTTCATATGAGGAATGCGTTGGACATAATAAGTGATGGGTGGAACCCGCTATAGATCCTTGATGAATTAGTAGGTATCATGAGACAAACTAGTGTCTTGGCACGAGGCCTTGACAAAATATTATTTGTAGTCTTGGCATGAGGCCTTGGCTATGTGGTTATGATAGTCTGACATTATGCATTCCATCATTATGAAAGTGGTTATTGACATTGCATGTGATTATTTGATTAGTAGATTATCCATCTGAATAAGTAAATTGCATTATTTCATTTTATTTCTGCCATAATATGCTGAATTTCAAGTTTAAAAGTATTTTGTTTTAGTTTTATACAATTCCTAATTGTTTATGCTTATTTTTGAATGTTTCCGCTATATTTCTTACCCTTACTGAGGGTTTGAGCTCACCCCTTTCTATGTTTTATTTTCCAAGGATTCCATGAAGTGTATTGTGATTGATATGAAGGGGTAAGCCAAGGGAATAATGGCGTTCATAGAGGATTATTTATGTTGTTTTCTATGTTATAAAGTGTAATGTAACATTCATGTATGTAATCTATTTTCCAAAACTGCTAAATCGATCGGTCCTTCATGACTTGATTCCTTGTAATCATTCCAATGTGTTAAAATTATGCACCGACTACGGGTAATTGGGGTCGGGGTGTTACAGTTGGTATCAAAGGATGTTTAGCAATAACCTTGGAAACTATATTTAGATAAACACTAATTAGAGAAGATTAACCTAAGATAGAAATTAAGGATTAGTATAGAATAACTTCTTAGAATTTTGGTAATTTAGAGATTTTGTGATTTTTCCAAGAAAATACATCCCTATCTGGATACAAGCAGGTATAGGTGGTTCGAGAACAGATGTACCGAGGGGTAAAACCCGAAAATAACACTTTGAGCTAGACACAAATGGGAACTGGTGCACGACAATGGGCCTTGCTGCACTCTTGTTTAAGAAACTCCATGGGGATATGCTTAAGATAATTCTAATTTTATTTACAAACCATTATGAAGGGTTTATGTGTACATACTTACTCAAAGAAAACATTTTTATTATTATGGATTATATCCATAAACAGTTCAATTTATGTTAAGTGTTTTTTAAGTATGGAATTGTGTATTTTGATTCATAAATTGATCTAGTTTATTCCATTGTTTAGAAATGGATCCTAGTAGATGAAATGGAAAATGTATCAATTCACACACTCCATGTAAGGATTTCCCTCCTGCTCAAGATAATTATAGTGGAGCTGGTGATGTATTTGGCGCTGATAAGCTTATCACCATAATGGGACAACTCACTCAGGTTATGAATAATAACCTTACCCTTATGGAGCACCCTGGTCCACATCGTGGAGGATCAATGCTAGATCACTTCATGAGGAAACAACCACCAAAATTCAATGGGATTACAAATCCATTCGTAGTTGAGAAATGGATAAGTTCACTAGATAAAATATTTCAGGCTTTGGGGAGTAGTGAAAGGGAAACAATTATCATGGCAGTTTACCGCCTCACTGGAGTTACTGATCAATGGTGGTCATTGATACAAAAAATGAAAAAAGATGATGAAGTATCAAATATGGAATGGAGTGAGTTCAAAGATCTGTGTTTAGAAAAATACTTTCCTCGTGACCATCGAGCAGATATGGAAATGAAATTTATGAGTCTAAGAAAAAAGGAGGATGAGAATGTCGCAAAGTATGAGGCTAACTTTACAAGGTTAGAAAGGTATGTTGGAGATTATATACGTAACCCAATAAGTAATATTGATTGTTTCATTGATGGGTTAAAACTGTTTCTCCGTCGAACATTAGTATCACAATATTTCGTAACGTACGAAGATATAGTATCGTGTTCTATCAAGATAGAAAATTAATTCTCTAAATCTTATGATAATAGAGTAAATCAAGAGAAGAAGAGAACAGAGGAGAAAGAGAGAGATAATGGGAAAAAGGGAAAGAAGGTTTTCAATGTTGAATGCTACAATTGTAGAGAAATGGGGCATTATGCAAATGAATTCCCTAAGCGCCAAGGAAACTTACCTCAGAAAATGCCAAGGGATCAAGGCCAATCATATGTTGTTACTACAGTTGAAGTGGAATAATTATTGTATTTGGGTTTTTTGTCTCAAGAACTATATTATGGTTATAATAATAATGTGATATATATAAGGATTATACTGCAGTACTTGTTGATGTCATTAAGTTTATAATATGATGATGGTACTCATATTTTTATTATGTGACAATAAGATAAAATTTACTTTGTTTGGGTAATCTGATGAATTGATTTTGGAATTTAGAGACCTTTTAAAGAAAGTCTAGAAAGAGGTATTTTGGATAACTAAAAAGGATAGAATGGATTATGTTTAACTTTGGATAGTATTGTTTAAGGTTAAAACATTTCTGAAGATTATTTTTGGAATATTATAATACTATAGTTTTAATAAAAGGACAACCTGCAGGTTGGGGGATAACCTGTCGCGTCGGACAATGCTGTTGGAATCGAACCCACAACCATAGTTAGACATTCCTTTATTACCTACCACAAGACTACAAGAAGTCCCTAGTTATTAAAAAATAGTTTTCCTAATCTAAATGTTATGTGATAATATTTTTAACCTTGTACGATTAGGATAAATATAATATTTTTGAGTTCTATTATATTTTTGAGTGAAAGATGAGTATGGTGTAGAAATTAGTTGAAGGTTGAAACTCTACTTGTCAAGCATATATATAAATATACCTATCTCTTATTTGATGAATAAATTAATTCATAAAATTTAGGAATGGGATATTAAAAGAAAAAATGTGTTATCCTAATACCTTATGTTTTGTTGAACTGATGATATTTTAAATCAACATAGATTGAAGGCTTTGAGGCCCTCAATTTTACACATGTTTTTGATTGATGACCTCAATAACTCCCTAATAATATTTACGTTTTCCCTCTAATTATATGTCTCTAATTTCCACCAATTTTCTCTTAATTGAGAGCATAATTTTGTGGTGACTTTTTCATTTCCCTTTCCCTCTTATTAAGGGTAAATTTTATTAACCTTATTTCCGATGTGGGTTTTCCACAAAGGTATTTTTATTTTCAACCATTTATTTTTGACAAATATTTTCAAATTTTGAGGAAGCAATTTATGGAAGGAGTGTAGAATGTTACACCCCATGATTCCATGGTACGTTTCTCTTTCAATAATGCAATAGCTTGCGTTGTACGCAAGTTCGAGATTCTAACACACCGCGACCAATCAAAGTAGTCGTTATGAATAGAAATACCCACTTCTTGAAATTTTATAAATTTTATCTCACAAAATGGAATTTATTTTTGAATTATAAGTATCTAAATTATACTAGGGTAAAATTTTGGTACTTTTCAGATATCTTTTATATTTTTATGAATAGTGAAAATTACTAAATTTAAATTAAAAACAACTTTTAAAATCGAAATAATTAGTGGTGTAAAATTATGAATTTGAGTGGTTTTAAAGTATATTTAGAATATATTTTTACCATTAAATACAATTTTGGTAATTGGACATAATTTCATAATTAAACTAGACATAAACAAGTGTCAATATTTTGATTGTTATTTTCTCTTAAAAACATGCTTTTTATTTTTACCAAGAGAATTAATTTTAATTTACTTTCTACCACTTCTGTGTTTTGAATTTAAAAAAATGGATTCCATATATGGAATCAGGATTTCCAAATTGTGTAAATAGTTATCTTTTATTTTTAGACATTTTGAATATTTACTTCGGTAAATATTTTATTTACCATGGTTAAAGGGTAAATCCGGTAAATAAGGGTACAAAAATATTATTATAATAATAATAAATTACCCTAAAACATGTCCTAACCCAATTTTTTGATACATGTCCGACCATTGTAATCATTGTGTAGATTTTTTAACCCCATGGATCCACATGAAAGTGGTAAGGACACTATATATTAATTAAGTTAAATTAAATACAAAAATAACATAAGCATATTTCTTTTAGAAAAAACAATTTTATATATGGTTATATATGTTGTATTTTAGACTTTAAATATTCATTATGAAGCTAAAAAGATTTCTACATAATGTTATTTTATTTATAATATTTAGACCTTTAAAAATTAATATTATTTATGACACAATAATGATGCATTATTTTATTTATTAATGAATGAATCAAATAATTGGAATTATAAATATTAAAATAAATATGATTTGAATGTTATGATGCTATCCACGAATTTTATTGATTAATATGACATATTAGTGTTGCTTAAATTAATTTTGATCGAATTAATAATGTTTTTAAGACTATAACAAAAAATCAATTATTAAATAGTGTCAAAATTGACATAAAAGAGTTTTTAAAACAAATATTATATTATTAGTTGATATTCTATTCCTAAAAATATAGGGTTCGGAAAATGGACTTATATCATGATAGGTGTATCATTAATGGACCACTTGGTGGTCTCTTGGATGTATATAGTATGTTTATTAACTATATAATATAAAAATACAACGTGACATGGTAAATGTCAAACTAATTAACTAATAGTGAAAACTACTTGATAAGGTTAATATAATGACCCAAACCTGTCTAAATTCTATTGGATGAAATTATTTCAATGCATCCCCACCTTATACTTTGAATAATCAACCTTGGAGCCATTAGAAACCGAATATGAATTTATTATAAAATAATATTTCTAGCTTTTCCAAAGGTTCCCCTCACCCATCTTATAAAAGGGTACTCCCCATTCTCTCTAATTCACACCATCTAAGCCATTTGGCTCAGCCAAACCCAGCCCAATTACCCTCTAAACTATCCTCCCTTAAACATAGATGTCTTATTTTGATATTAAATCCACCTTAATTATCCCTTTTGATCAAATCAAAAGAAAGAATCCGAAGAAGAGGTAATGATTTCACCACCCTCTTTCAAGTTTCATTCGTTTCCACTTCCTTTTCCTTTGTTGTTTCCATTATAAAATAATAAATCCAGTATATTCTATATACAGTGATGTTATTATAATTATGTTACAATCAAATTCATTATTCTATCTACCCTTTGAATGACATGTCACCATACATGCGTACGTACGGCTTACTGTCTCCACGTCGTGGTATAATTGTTATTGATTGCATTATTCATTTCATGTCTAATGATGTGTATTTGATGTAAATAATAAATATAAAATGATAACGATTATGAATATATTATATTCCATCAAATTATATATTATATTAATATCAAATGAATGATATTTTCGCTCATGCGTACGTACGGATTACTGTCTCCACGACGCGATGAAACTCATTTCCAAGTTCACCATTCATCAAAGATTATAAAAATATATATTACTAATAAATATGTAATAAATGACATAATAATGATATTGGAGAGATATATATTTATATATATAATTATTTATATACTTACATATCTCTTATTCACTTACTTCTATTTAATAATATATAAAAACGAAAACAGCGTTTATGCATACGTACGGACTATCGTCTCCATAAATGATGTTTTCCATTTCATATATAAATCTACTATTAATTTCTATATTATAAATATATATGATAAATAAATCATGTTTTATATTCTGGAAGTATTTAAATCATGATCTATGTGATACAATAAAGTGTAACAAGTTAAAACACTTACGATAAAGAAATCGATTATTGCCCAAAATAATAATATAACATGGAAATTATTATTAAATGGGTATTATAAAGTCATAAATGAATAATGTATGATATCATAAATATTAATATGGTTCTGTTATAATTTAATTACATACTATAATCTTCATACAGGAAGCTAAACGTACCCTCGACTAATGGAAAGTGCAAGGTAAGGGGTTTTCAACTCACTCCTTATTCCCGTGAGATTCAGGCCATATTTCCACTATTACCTTTAGTGTGGCTTATGTACCTCCCATAATTGTATTCTTTATGTAATACACTTCAATTTATGTGTATTTACATATTCATTATATGATACCTCTTTCATGGGTTGAATTTTTCGCATGTTACCAAATTGGTAAGGGTTAATTTCACAATCTCTTTATTATTCGAGGTTGTTTTTACGTAAGTATCTACTAGGACATATTTATGATCAATGTCCATGTTTTATGACAGAGTTTTCAAAGGGATTATTTTAAGGGACTTTTTTTTTACTAAACCATCATCTCAAATGTTTTAAATATTTATTCATTTAAATCTTTCTCATTAATGTCCATGTCATCAAAATGGGTTTTAAAGATTTATTTATATGGAAATGAATTTTTTTAAAATAATAATTTCTTTAAAAATTTTCCATGTGGTATGAGAAAATTAGATTCAAAAATTTCTTTAAATTACTTCTTTTCTAAATTTTGTGACTTTTAAATGTTTTCATGGAAACGGTGTATTTCTCTCAAAGAGTATTACAAATCATTTCAATCTATGTCAAAAAAATTTATTGGATTTTAAAATTTTTTTGAAGTTGATTTATTATGATAAAAATCTTAAATATTGTGTTGAAGGTTCTGTGATATGTTTGACTGTGGATTTGTTATTTTTATACCATTCATGGTTTATGCGTAATGTATTGAAATTTCATATGCTAGTTTTAATACGAATGTTTATGTTATGTTTAGACATTTTCATATGAGGAATTCATTGGACATAATAAGTGAAGGGTGGAGCCTGCTATTTCTCCTCGATGCATCAGTAGGTCTCATGAAACAAACTAGTGTCAAGGCATGAGGCCTTGAAAAAATCTTATTTTTAGTCTTGGCATGAGGCGTTGGCTACGTGGTTATGATAGTGATTCATTATGCATTCAATCGTTATGAATGTGGTTATTGATATTGCATGTGATTATTCGATTAGTAGATTATCAATGTGAATAAGTAAATGGAATTATTTCATTTTATTTCTGCAATATTATATTGAAGTTCATGTTTAAAAGGCTTTTTTAAGTTTTATACATTTCCTTAAATGTTTATGCTTATTTTTCAATGTTTTTGCTGTATTTCTTACCCTTACTGAGCATTTGAGATCACCCCTTTCTATGTTTTATTTACCCTGGATTCCAGGAAATCTATTGTGATTGATATGCAGGGTTAAGACAAGGGAATAATGGCGTTCATAAAGGATTATTTATGTTGTTCTGTATGTTATAAAGTTTAATGTAACATTCATGTGTGTAATCTATTTTCCAAGACTGCTAAACTGATCGGTCCTTCGGGACTTGATTCCTTGTAATCATGCCAATGTATTAAAATAATGCACCGACTCTGGGTAACTGGGGTCGGGGTGTTAAACTATTGATGTCATTTTTGGGATGGATTGGCTCATTAGCAATAAAGCCTGGATCGATTGTTATCTTTGATAGGTCAACCTTACTACGCCCAGTGGTGTGCCCCTTGTTTTTAAAGGAGAATGATACCCAAGGTCCAGCAGAGTCGGACCCTCTTATCCCATGTTGGTGAAAGTTATATCATTGTTTGATATTGATTTCGAAAGAGATTCAATGTGTGATGATCTTCCCCCATTTTTCGCTGAGTTTTTCCGACGTGTTTCCTTCTGACTTATTTGGTTTGCCACCAGTAATAGAGGTTGACTTTTCTATCAACTTAATGCATCGTACTCAATCGATTTTTATTCCCTCTTACCGAATGGCTTCATATGAACTAAAAGAACTGAAGTCTCAGTTAGACGATCTTCTTGAGAAAGGTTTTATATGCCCGAGTGTGTCACCTTGGGTAGCACCAGTTCTCTTCACCACAAAGGCTGATGGTTATCTTCTCTTATGTGTTGATTATTGAAAGATCAATCAAGTTACAATAAATAAAAAATATATGATACTACGAATTGATGATTCGATTGATCAATTGAAAGGGACAAGGTGGTTTTCAAAAATTGATCTTGGATCTGGAAACCATCAGTTGAGGATAAAGTAATCTGACATTCCTAAGACCGCATTTCGGAGTAGGTATGGGAATTATGAGTATCTTGTTAAGCCCTTCGTCCTAACAAATGCTCTTGGAGTTTTTATAGCTTTGATGAACACTATTTTCCATGAGTACCTAGATTCTTTCTTGGTGGTCTTTGTGGATGAAATTTTTGTCTAATCCAAGTCTATGGAGGATCATGTGCATCATCAAATAATAGTTCCGAGTCTTCTTAGGAATCACCAACTTTATGCAAAACTTTCAAAGTGTGATTTCTAGATTCGGGAAGTGAAATTCTTGGGACAAGTGGTGTCATAACATGGAATATCAGTTGATCCTGAGAAGGTGAGGGCTGTTATGACTTGGGAACAACCAATAAATGTTTTCGAGATTCATAGCTTCTTGGGCTTAGTAGGATATTATCGCTGGTTTGTTAAAGACATCTCAAAGTTAGCTTCTCCAATGACTGCTCTAACTAGAAAGGGAGTTAAGTTTTACTGGATCAATAAATTTCAGTGTTCTTTTATTGAGCTAAATAATATTTTGCCAATTCTGTCGGTGTTAACTCTTCTTGAGGCTGGGATAGGTTAAATGGTCTTCTGTGATGCATCGGGATCAGGTTTGGGATATGTCCTTATGCATGGTAATCATGGTCTTGCCTATGGATCTCGTCAGCTTAAGCCTCATGAGAAGAACTATCCTACCCATGACCTTGAACATGCAGTTGTAATTCACAAACATAAGTGTTGGAGACATTACCTTTATTGAGAATGGTTTACTGTGTATTCAGACCACAAGGGCTTGAGTTATATCTTCTCTCAAAAATATTTGAATCTTCTCCAAAGGAGTTGGGTGGAGTACCTGTAATATTTCGACTCTGACATTGCCTATACCTCGGGGAAAGGAAATGTAGTTGCAGATGCGTTAAGTAGGAAACTTCCATCACAGGTTTTGAAAGAATCTTCAAAAGAGTAGAGTTTGATGACTCTTTTTTCTCACATTAATATTGGACTTCAGTGGAAGTGGAATGAAATTTATTAGGCCAATGTTCAGTTGAATTCTTCTCTAATAGAGTTAATTCTTCTGGAACAACAATTGGATGATGAATTCCATAGCATTATGGACTCTCTTTATTGTGGGGAGACCGACACCCAGTGGTCGTTCTCCAAAGAAGTTGTTTGGTGTTATCAAAACTTTTACATTGTGCCGTTGTCGGCAAGGAAGGCTGTGATGGGGTATTTCCATAACTCTCAGTGGGTTGTGCACTCGAGAACCACGAATATGTTCTATGATATTCGGCAACAGTTTTAGTGGCTAGGTATTAGACGGGACATTTCTGAGTTGGTATCTCGTTGCAATACATGCCAGTAGGTGAAATCTAAGAACCATATACCTTCGAGTTTACATCAACCACTTCCAATCCCTACATAGTAGTGGGATGAAATCTCAATGGACCTTGTGGTTGTGTTACCTCAAACCCAGAGGAAGAAAAACGTGAAATGGGTTTTGATTGACAGGCTGACTAAGTCAGCTCACATTATACCTATTCGAGATGAAACCAAAGTTGAGGAGTTAAGAAATATCTTTGTTAAAGAGGTTGTTCGTTTTCACAGAGTTCCGTATGCTATAGTCTCTGAAAGGGATCCTCAGATTACTTCCTACTTTTGGAGAGGCCTTCAGGAGGCACTGGTATCTCAGGTTTGTTTGAGCATGGCCTACTATCCACAGTCAGATGGCCAGACAGAAAGAGCTATCAGATACTTGAGGCTATGCTCCGCACTTGTGTTCATGACATTGTTGGGTCTTGAGATGATCATATGGGGCTAGTTGAGTTTTCATATAATAACAGTTATCATTCTATGATCAAAATGGATCTTTTTGAGGCTTTGTATGGTCGTACATGTAAATATCCTTTATGTTGGTCGGAGATTGGCGAAAGATCTTTGGGAGGACCGAGATTGGTCCAAAAGACGATAGCTATGATCTAGTTGATTCATCAGAGAATGTTGAAAGCACAGAGTTGGTACAAGTCTTATAATGATCGTCTACGTAAACCTATAGAGTTCTCAGTTGGTGACCAGGTGTTGTTGAAATTTTCACCCTGATTAGTTCATCGATGGTTTGTGAGGCAAGGTAAGCTTGCTCCTCGTTTTGTGGGACCTTTTGAGGTTATTGGTCTTGTGGGGAATGTTTCTTACCATCTATCTCTACCACCACAACTGACGTCGATACATAACGTGTTCCATGTATCATAGCTACGAAAGTATATCTCTGATCTATCACTTGTTGTGAGGGGGAGTGATCTTGAGATTTGACCAGATTTATCTGTTACTGAATGACCAGTCCAGCTTGGGGATTCTGTGACTAGGGTACTTTGTTGGGGAATGATACCTCTGGTCTGTTTACTATGGTGACATTTTTCTGATTCTCATGAGACATGGGAATGGGAGGCACCGATGAGAGATCAGTGGCCTCATCTTTTTGACATGGAGGTTTCTTCATATGATTTCTAGGGACATAATGTTCTCATGGTGGAGAGGTTGTAACATTACATTATGATTCTAGGTACTTTTGATGATTTTATGCACCTCTATTTTGGAGTAGTGACATGGGGGTGTATTTGGTGAACTTTTAGGTAAAAAAAGAAATAGCTTCTGCACGGTTAGAAAAACCATGCGACCAAACCGTTCAAACCAATAAGCACTGGACAAAGAGCTACGCATGGTGTGCGCATGGTTTGACCCACCATGCGATGAAACCATGTGGACCGTGTATCTCTGGACAGTGTGATCCGCACAGTGTGCACACGGTTTGTCAAAATGTGCGCCAGGAAATCCATATTTTTGACCCTGGCTCGTGCTTAGCTCTTCATAGGTCTTTCCAAGGCCTCCTAGAGATATTCCAAGGCGATCCAAACATATATCTTCAAGATAGAAGTCTTGGATTTAAGATCCACCCTCCTCTTTTCAAGTGTTTTTCATCCCGTTGCGTATCTTGTTTATTCCGTTATCTTTCCTTGATCATTTCATGGATGTTTTCCTTTATTTCCATGGATCCAAACCTATGAGTTGAGGTATAGATCTAGGTTTGTGAATATAGATCTAGTTTTGAAAGATCTTGTTTCCTTTGATCATAAATTTGGTTTTAAGGATTTAGATCCATATTTTGATCGATGTCGTTGTGCTTCTCGGTTTTTAGGGTTTCTCATTGGGCTAACTCCCTTCAATAAATCGAGGTAGGTGGTTTCATCCCAATTTTAAAAATTGATTAACATTGTTTTTTCTTGATTTATTTCAATTGTGTATTTAAATTCAATTGCTAAAGTTTTTCATCTATTAAATTAATAAAAACAGATTCCAATGAATCGAGGTATTTGAAATGGATTTGGGATGGGAATTTGGAAAACCCGAATTCCATTAAATTGTGTGTGTTTATGGAAAATGGACGATTTAAATTGTTGGATTTAAATTGTCGATTTTATGGAAATTATTTCAATTAAATTGCTGAATTTAATTGTGTAAATTAATTGTTTAATGATGGAAATGGTTTTTAATGGATTTCAAACCAGAGAAAATGGATTAACATTATATGATAGAAACCACGTGATTTTATCCTGTGAAAAGGGAATGTTTTTTAATAAAACATGTTTGGATTTAAATGGAAGGAAATTGAAACCCTTTGAAAATGGAAGAATGGGATTGATCGTATTTTAAGAAGTATTAAAATAGTTCACCCATTATGTAACAACACATGCAGTCCTTAGGTTGTTAGTTACTTATTTAGATACAATCTACGATACAACAATGATCTAAAACATACTTGTAGCGGGTCACATCCCCAATGGGTTGGTGACGAGTCTCCTTTGGCTAGTGTCCTAGGGACATGTGTATAAACCTTTTTCTGATTTCACATAGGGAGTGTGGAATCATATAACTGGTTAATACTGTCCTACCTTTTGGCAGATGACCATATTGCTCACTTTTTTATTTATATTTGTGATATAAATGTATGACAATGATTTTGAACTACCTCACATGCATGTTGAATTTATATAAACTATTATATATATATGTTTTACTTAATCCATTGATTTAGAAATATTACATCATTAGTAAAACAATTGTTTAAATCGGGTTTTCCATCATTTGAAAATGTATAGCATGTTTTGTTAAAATATGCTTTCGAAATGTCAAACATATTTATTTGAAAATAGAATGCTTTTATCTGGATAATCTATATTTTCAATTTGTTACAGAACCTTCAGTGGTATCCTACTGGGCTTAGGCTCACACCTTACTTTTGTCTTCAGGTGTTTGTAGACTTTCTTCTTCCAGGATCGATCAAAGGGAAGGTACCTCCTGGAGGTGGATCCATTTGTTGATCTCTAGACTTGGTGAGTTGTGTCCATTGGGACCTTAGGACTATTTTCCGTTTCTGTACATGGGTTGTTGTACTTTGGCATTTTATGCTTCTATGTATTCTAGTACATCACTACCAATGGAGTTTCTTTGGTTATCCATACTGTTTATTTTACTCTTTCTTCCGATTTATTGTGGAATAATCGTTCCCACTTGTATGTTGTATGATGTCAAGTACTAGTCACCGACCCATGGGGATCGGGAACTCCCTTCGGGCAGTGTCAGGGCCGGATCACTTATCGGGTTACCCGGGTTCCCAGGCTGGTTCGTGACAAAAGCATGATTTTAAAAGCTATTTTTAAATGATGATAGGTTATTTTAATTTTGAAAAATTCCAAATGATAAATAAAAATCATTTTTAGTCATGATTACATCTTTTGAGGTTAATAATAATTTACTAGAGATATAATAAAATGATTCAATCGTTATTCTATTTCGTTATTATTTATATATAGGTTGAAATGTTTGTAATGAAACTAATTCATTTTTACATGGGTTATGCTATGACTAAGTAGTGAAATGATTATTGAAACCATTTATTTTGATGGGCTGTGATATGATGTTCTATATGTAAAACCCATTAGAATTAATTGGATCAAATATTATGAATGTCCTCTGATATTGTGGAACATATATGTATGTTTTACATTTTGTGAATGTGGTTACATTATAACAATCGATGGTGGATATATTATAACCAAGAATAATTGTAATGTTTTTCCAAAGGATTATGGTCATGTTATAATCAAGGATGAGTGTGACCTATATCTACCTCTAATTAATTATGTAATTAATTTTAACTCATTATTAAATTACCATCTTCTTTAACATGATTACCAATTTACAATTTTGTGGGAATATTTTTCATGTATATATTGTTATATTAAGATCATATTTTATGTTCTTAACTTATTGAGTTATCCCTATCTAATTTATAAATCCTCACAAGGATATTATCTTATTTTCCTTCCTCAAATCATTTTCTTATCCAAAAGTTATGTTCAAATTGGTCATGTTCGTTGATTCCAATATTATTCATGTATTTTAAAAAAATGATATATTCCTCCAGTAAATTTTATGATATATGATATGAAATGTATGGTAATAAAATTTTATTCTGATGTTCTCAAAGCCTTATAATCATTTCTTGGTGATATATCTTATGTTTACCCTTAAAGAGAATATGAAATCACACATTATAATGCTTCATTACTCGATGTTATGATAAATGGTATTATGTATGTTATGTGTATGATATTTACTTTTTTGAATGGCCATTAAGGGATATGTTGAAAATCAATCATGAAGTAAAAATATTACGTAGTTTGTCTCCAATGAAAATAAGCATTTAGGGTCTCTATGCCTGAATTTGTTAAATATATTCCATATTCATATAAAATATTTTAATATTGTTATATAAATATTATGGGATTCTAAAATATATGGTTTCCATAGTGTATATGTGTTCCTTATGACTTGATGTAATGAATTGCTCTGAGTATCCCAAGAAAATGTGTTGTATATGATTGATTTTTCTAGAATTATTTTAACTATACAGATTCACATTTATTCTCTTAGTTTTGATAAATAATTAGACCAATGATACGTGGGGATCTTTATAGGAATATTAGAAACATACCCTTCTTATATATGATGAATGTATTTTTAATTAAATGTGTATACCTTATTAATTATTTATTAGTTTTTGGAATCCTCGTAGTTTCATATGTATATCTCAATATGGGAACATTCAAATGGGATGATGATTCGGTAGGGAATGTGTAGTAATATAGAATGGAAATTATTATTTATTATTTTGTCTATTGTGTGTATAGATATCAATTAGGGGACTAGATTTCTTATTTCATTAATCATATAGTTTGAATTATATGGTTTTGTATGTGCACTAAAGTTTTTATGCCGATGGTTCTCACACATTTTGTATATTTTTATGAATCATTTGTTATACGTATATATATACATGTAGTAAATATTAAAAAATGTATCATTATACTATAATTTCATCCATAATATATATTGGGAACACATAATATATGAATATGATGTACATATTTAATCACTCATGTGATGCATGTAAAATTAATTAATGTCATACATAATAATATGTTGAATAATTTAATGTAAATTGACAATAAAATATAGTCTTTCTACATGTGGCTTCCCACACGGTATCAACATCCCTCCAAATGGGGGTTTCCCTTTCTTGAATCCATTATGAAATGAATAAATGATTACATGGTCATTTAATGAGTTATATGCTGTTATAAATGATTCAAAAATTATATGGTACATTTGATGAAAATATAAAAATTGAAAATTTTATTTATTCATGATGGATCATGACTTATAAAATCAGAATTTGGTCACCATATTCAGTTCAGTATTATTGTATTTTTTTTAAACAGAGAATAAAAATCTATGTGATGTCCCGACCCACCGAGGTCCAACCTGGGTCAACAAGAAGACCGCCTATAATAGGACAGGGGATACATTTCAGTTTAGAGTAGGAATTTTCCATAAACGGGGGCTATTATCCTATAGTAACTACACACACACATCTTCAATCCCAAAAAATACTGTAATGTAAAATAAATGAATCAAAGCATTTTTATATATATGATACCACAATACAAAATACATGAAAAGGTGTTGGAGATGAAAATAAGGGTTCAAATATTAGCCCAGCCAAATTTTTTAATATTCTAAAAAAATTAATTGTCAACGACTAAGTAAAATTCAAGATCCTAGAAAACTGATCAGTCTATGAAACTCATTCTATGCTCCACACACTTCAAATCCTCCAATGACACTATCAGATGGGAAGTCATCCTTATAAAAGATGACACTTGATTGAAAATCCCATGAAGGTGTGAGTATAAAAAATACACTGTAAAATAGCCACAAAATACTACAAATAAATCATTAATTACAGTCAACTGACAAAAATATATAAAAATAAATTTATTATAGAAACACCTAGATGTAAACATGAAAACACCACTCCACTAGGAAGTCATAAATAACTACAAATATATGATTCTTCACAAAGAAATACTCATTTTAGGTGAATACACATAATAGAAATTCTATAATCAGAGACACTTAAAGAACATATCTACTTCATTTGGTCCACAAAAATAAATTTCACTAGTATAATAATACATTGATACAATGATACGGGGTCACTCTTAGAACCACTGGGGGACACCAGAAACCTAATCTAAACCATTACCTATATAGGATCCACAAACCTACCAATATATCCTTCTATATTGAGGATCAATTTCGTAACCAATTAGGTCACATTAATTCCAAAAAAATCTACCAATGGAACAAAGGATGATACTGGGCTTCTCTCTATTCTCATAGAGGAATTCCAAATATCAACATGATACTGATCCTCTGGAGGGGTTCAAAATCCTACAATATAGATGTAATTTCACATTATTTCCTTGCAGTAAATTACCAAGGGAGACACAATCAACCTATACTGGTCCAAATTATCAAAACGATGAGGCACTAGAACTCTTGAAGGATGCAAACCACATGTACAAGGAGGTAGGTGGTGTGTCCATAAATCTCCATGTCATCATGTATGAGAAATCCTCAAACAGAATGTAGTCTCCATATAAAATTATAGTAGATAGAGTACACATATTGTAGAGACGCATTGTATTCTAGTAGTGTTGCTTGGACATTCTCATGTATATAGGTTTTATTCAAGTAAAAGCATGTATACACCAATATGTGTCTGGGTAAAATTTCACTGCGTATCACTTGAATGTTTAATTTTACTAGCATATGTGTACTCTATGATGAAAATTCCAGGTCAATATAATTGGGGCACAAATTTCTTTGACAGGGGTCACACATTGTGTGTTTAATAAAATCATCCTAAAACCATTTCCACCACTAAATTGTCTCTACATTGCATGTAACCTTGATTTACACGCACTATTTCTCTTGATTTTTTAGATCCAAGGGTTATCCCACTACCCCCCCTTGTGCAATGATTTAACTGAAAATTAGCCCATAATTCCTAAATTCACATTGATCGAGTCACACCACCACTAACATTCAAGAATCAGTTCCCTAAATATATCAGGAAAATCTACCTATGTCCTTTATTATCAGCAACAATCTACATATGTATTTTATTATCAGATTTCCACCACATAAATATGAAGAATAATATATTTAGTCTTATTCCCGCCTAATAAGCCCTCCATATCGACTGATTCTTGATTTGCATGTTCCACTTCATTATATACGCATATTTTCAATCTGATACAGCAAATAATTATCATTAAATTATTATTAACCATGTATTATTTGATCCATTGACCCAAAGGATAACCAATGATGGTCATACGATTAAATTGGGGCAAAATACATAAACCATAATTTTGTGGAACTACCCACAACCATTATTCGTTTGGACTAGATTCTCTATCATAGAAATGATGAACAATGATGGATAAATAAAAATAAATTTCCATCAAATAAAATATACCAGTGATGGGTGAATCAATTCTATTTGTGGAATTGATCCACATTCAATTAGGAATAATTTACAGGGTGTATAATCACAATATAAAACCACCTACATGGAGTTTTTATTCACCATTAATGAAGAAATATTTCTTTGTCATCATTGAAGATATCCACACACATTGTGGGCATGTCTATCTAAGATATGATTCCAACCAATCATCATCTACCATAAAAAAAATCAATAATGGGAGGCCTTAATCTCTTTGATCTTAGTAGTCAACACCGAGGAAACATTATAACCATTTAAATAATGGAGACAAATTCATTGAATACAAAACGAAACAAAATAAATTAATTATTTAATTGATTTAATGTAGCTCTGCCCGTGATAAATTTATAATAAATAAAACATGCTGACAAATATTATATCATGCCTAGGGTAAACCCCACACCATTAACTCAACACTGCCCTCGTATTTCTGAAATGTAAAACCATTCGGGAGTTATTGTACTTTTCCAAAAAACTATATACTTTATATTTTTTATATTTAATATATTTAAAAAAAATGCACACCCTACCATATAATCGCACACTTTCTCGGTTCCTAGTTTTGAAATTTATCCATATAATATAAAGAAATTAATTAAAGAAAATAAGGGATGTTTCATTGTCCCATAATTATAGATTTTAAGTCCTGAAAATACAAAACAACTGATAGATAATGATATGTGGGTACTGAAAATGAATATTAGCCTCATGGTACCATGTGATTTCTAGAATATTCCCTTTCTACCACCTTCCATTCACAAGGGGAATCAACCATCCATTAATTATTCTATCTCATTGATCCTATACATTCATCGGGTACTCTACAAAGATATAACCATAATCAATTCTAACTCACCCTTATAGATAACATGGGATGGGTCATGCATGTGCCTCCTTAGTTGGGACTCGTGGATGAAATCATGTACTTGGTCGAACAATAATTTTAGATCTATGTGTTATGATACAACACTAACTCTACAAAATATTTGAAAGGATGAAATTAATCTCAGAGATAACATGCCACCATGGAATAATATCCTCAATCCAAATCAATATTATACACATAGGAACTCATGGTATCCATCCTCGAACTCGATAGGTCTTCTTCAACAGTTTGTATAATACATGTGGAAAATCAGTGTAGTCCACATCCAATCCTATATGAGTTTTACCTTATTTATAATAGCTCGCACCAACTCTATACCATTAAGTGTTATATTTCCTGGATCAATTTAAAAATGTGGTGATATGTAGTTTCTCCCATATAATTCTACTAAAGGTTCCATACCATTGTTTGAATGATAAATTTTTTGTATAAAAACTACACTAAGGGTAGCTGATTCACAAAACTGTGATAGATGTACAACCTAATATATCACAACATGTCCTCCTATATCTGGAGGTTTTTCTCTATATGTCCATTAGTCTGGGGGGAAATCTCAGGCTCATGCATAACAATGTTCAAAATAATTCTTATAATCCTCTCAATATTCATGATTTGATGTGATAATTATAGTTAAAGAATATCGTGAGGGAGATACATGTTGTTAGACTATCTCTTCTATGTAGAGGCATACCAATCTCTCTAATAAACTCATCTCTTGAATAGATAGGAAGTAGTCAAAATTAGTGAGTTATTCTATGAAAAACCAAATTGATTCATGACCATTGGACTTATATAGTATGTACATCAATTATTACATGGAATTTCATTCCCAATTGTAATGTAGCACCTCACTAGGTTGAGCTGAACTAGTAGTAACATGGTTCACATCCATTATTTTCTAAAAATTGAGGCATCATGAGAGAAACTTTTCGACTTTATTATTCATACTTATCCACCAAAATTGATGTTTGGGTCATAGTACATAATTTACACACATTGATGTAACTCTAAAGGGTGTGTATAAAACTTCTGCAATACCATGTCTTGCAATTTCAAATGTAACATCATTCATCCTATGAAAAGGATAACATGATCTCCACCCATTTATTGTAAAAAATGTGAATTTTTATGTATTTATAATTATAAATTGTCTCGTGGTATATTTGTCAATGTTTAGAAACACTAACACTATGAAAAAGTGGTTCGATAGTAACCATTTACTGAATATATAAAGCATTATCCATGTCAGTGAAGAAAAAATGAGGATATCTATAACAAGAAACTGTCCAACAACTTGAAAAATCAACACATATTGATTGGATCCTCTACCAGGCTCCCAAACCAAGTAATATATAAAATATAAATTTCTTAGCCATGGATGAACTCTATGAATCACCTCTTTATGATGTTATTGTCATTTTAAGAGAAGATATTCCTGATAATCTTGTAGTTCTAGTATATTATAAATCACACACCAATTAAGTAGTGTCCCCACATTTTAAACTAAAATACTACAATTCTTGATCAATGATCATGGGATTTTAGTTTTGATCATGTTTTCCCATATAGTGTGAGGCATAAGCAATAAATTCCTTCATCTACGTCAATAGACAACCAAGACTAGTCCCTGATATATTATAAAACACAACATACTCTACAAACTCCATTTTAAATCTCGTGATGAGAATTCTTATTAACCACTTATTTATCTACATAAACCACAGCTGGAACCTTTCTATCCATAAAAATGATACCATTTTTGAGTCAAATGTGTCCAGGGTGCTAAATAATTAGAGATGTTGGGTATAATCCATTGATATTACCCTACCAGCACAAAAATGATTCTCACTATAATAACACTCTTGGATTGATCCCATGAAATCACAGCCTTAAACATCTCTTGATCCACATCTAATCCACACTATGAGATGATATGTCCTAGAATGTTTAATTTTTGAATCCAAAACCCACATATTAAGATCCTCCCTTAAATCTGGTGCTCTGGGAGTTTTTGTAGGACCATCTTCAACTGCATAGATTCTAATCCTCAAATGTCAAATTCACATGGATTTCACTGATAAAGACCACCATGAGCCCTTATAATAAGTGATAAATGATATGTTTCATGATTATCATGTTAATTGTGGGGTTTTTTGTCATAGTTAATGACATCACCAAGTAAAAAAATTGACTGAAATGATATATTAAGGCTATCATTTTCATATCCTTATCTCGTACTCAAATCTCACCATAGCCTTACCTGGGGTTGATATTTGATAACAATTACACCTCTTTCAACTGATCAATGTGGTAATCATTAATCTATTGTCAATGCATACCCATTAAGGTCACCTGATTCAAGCACTAATAATCCACACATAACATCAGCCTCTTGTCCCTTTTATAATAAAACAACATAGGGGATACCCATGGAAAATAATATGTCTTATAAATCCCTTCTCTTAGAATTCCTAAAATTTTACACTTATCACTCAAATTAGTAGTAGATATATTTGACATGAATGTTCAGATATTGATGCCATCTCAGGATGCCAGTCAATATAAAAGTCTATTTCTCAGTGGCATGGTAAACCTGGAAAGTTCTTATGAAAGACGTTCTCATACTCTACCACCATTGAAGAGAACTAATATCCCAAGGAATCAACAATTCAATGTTTCATTGTTTCCAGATGTTGAGTATTTGAATACACACTCCAATACCTGAGCACATCCTACTCCTCCAAGGATTCCTTTTCACGGACAAATAAAAACCGTGTCCTGTCACTACAGACTCACTGCATCCCCCACCTAAAACAGTCAATCTAGGCATCAAATATGGATGTCCATTCCATTCCTATGATATATATGTATGCCCCCATTGATAAAATGAATATATCCTATGATAAAATATCTCCTACAATCATTATATTAGACTGCTAGTAAAATGTGAGCAATCACTTAGTCACCACTAGTCAATGTCTCTCACCGCAATGGTCAAGCCAATGGATCAACTAGAATCTCTATGTTTTAATCCAATTAATTAGAAATAAATTAATGGATGCTATGTATTTCAACCATTAGAAAAGAAAGAAATTTTACTTCATATCAACACTAGGGCCTTAGGGTATTTGGACACCATAATTTGCATCTAGCCCCATCCATTTCCACTTGATCCCTGATCATGGAATGGAAAACCTATGTTAGTTTTGGTAATAGGTAGAACAATCAACCATATACTACATACCTTATGGACACTCATCAATGTCTTCCACACTGGTGACCCACATTTACTTCGTTTTTCCTAGTCTTGGTGGTACCATGAAAATTTCAATATCAGATATGTTATGGGTCCATCAATATCATTCCAAATGTCCCTAACCATCATCGGATAAACGTATCCTATCGCATAGTTTATTTGAGCCATCCTAAGAACCCTATATCTCGATCCCTATGTGAATTTTACTTTCTTGGATCCCTATGATTGACTTCAGTTGTGGGATTCCATGATCACAACTATCTTATTCCCTATACTTTCTCCCACTACTTTTTTATAGTATTATAAAATCCCTCTACAAATATATCATGCTCAATCACCCCCATCATTTTTGGGAAACAGAAGTGATATTAATGAATCCCTAATTTCTCAGAAAATGACCATCACAATGGTTCGAGATATGAAGAACAAATCCCTCACCATAACAAATGATTAATGTGATACACCAATAACACTCAACAAGTACTCTTTCATAATCATACTAACCTGTTTGTGATACTGAGTATTCTATATCAATACTGATCATTATGTGACCATATCAAAATCCAAATTGAACAAATAATCAAAGGTTTTCTAGGAGAGATCTATCTCATTATGTGAGTGAGTCACCATGCTCGTGGATAACCCATCATATCCCAAAAGAAATAAATATTTGAAGACTTCCATAAAATCAGCCTACATCCATATAGGATGGAAATGAATATTTTCTACATCTATCCATCTTCAGCTGCATGGGGGTCCCACTAACCCAATAACCTTGGTTGGACCATCCTCTATAACTCGTGCAAGGTACACTACATTTTTTGATCCATAGATGGTACGTACATCATTATATACTTTACAATGGGTGTTGGTATAGCATATAAACTGCCTTAATGTTTTTATATCTGGTAAAGGGCCACATACCAATGCCTCATCACTAGATGGATCATCCTCAAGAACACACAATGGAATCCTAAATGTTTGTCTAAGTTGATTTATCCTAAATATAAATTAATATTTACTTATGTCAAAATTTTATATCTCTGGAGATAACCTAAGAAGGAATAGGAAAAGACAAACATTCATATATGATATATGTATGAAAAATATTCTCTACTCTCAAATTATACATGTACCCAGTCGAATAGTAGATAAATATAGTCTTAGTGTTTGTATATATCAGACGATGCAACAATATTGGAGTCTCTGTTATGATAGAGGAACTTGAAACACTAATCAATGTTCTTCAAACCCATTCTCCCCAACTCCATTCCTATGGTAAAATCCAATCGTGTTGCACAAATCTACCAAGAGCAGAACTGCTAAGGTCCAACCTATGAATACTAAAAGACCACCTCCAATAGACCTAGTGCTGGTGACCAGCACCTAGTAGGCATATCCCTCAAATGGGTTGGATTATCCTCGTGTACATATATAGATATGCACACTTGTCAAATCCCACATAATTTTTAAATGTAACACAAAAAACTGAATTCATACGCCTTTGATATCAAAATAGTATATGATTGTAAAATAACTATAAATTTATAAGGGGACAAATTATAGCCCATCCAAAAACTAAAAAAATAAAAAATATTTCAATGGAGTGGAACAAGAAAATGTAATATCATTGTAAATAGCCTCATTTTGTCAGTCTCCGACTACGTTCCACCCACTCCCTATCCTCCTTGGACATAATCAAAAGTCCTTTCTTCAAAATAATACACAATACATTTGGAAAAATATTCTGTAGGGATGTGTATAAAAATACACTATAGGAAACACATAAAACATTAAAAATTATTCCCCAAGAAATTCTAACTGAATAAATGATATTACAATCATTTCCTATGAAAAACCAGATATACTATGAAAAATCACTATCCCACCAATAGGTCCTAACCAACTGCCAACCAATGGATTATTCTTAAAGAAATTCACACTAATAGAAAATAAAATCCATGAGAAAATATATTATAAGGTACACTCTATGAAGTTATATAAATCATTAGGATGAACCAATAATAGATATCTGGTCTAACAAAACTCTAATACACTGATAAGGGGTCACACATAGAACCAGAGGGGACAATACAAACCCAATCTATATAATCCATTTACAAAGTGGAAAATATATAAATGATACCACATATACTATTAATATGGAATGATATATGAAATATCAAAACTATTCTTAGAGAGGACATGTTGATTCTAGAAACCTGACCTTGAGAATAAATAATGATAGATGATCCCACTCATGTCATACAAAGGAACACCAAAACTCTCTCTTACTTTCAACCTATAGAGGGGGTCACGATCCTATGATATAGTTGTATTTCCACATTATACCATTTAGGAAGAGGAAAAATTAAAACACAATCAACCTATACTAGTCCAAAAATAGAAACTAAATATCCACAAGCACTCTTGATGGGGGGTACACAATGTGTACTATGAGGTACATGGTGTGTCAACTATCCCCATGACCACCCATGAAGAAATCATTCATTGGAAATGTAATCCACATATGCATTCCATGTAGAATTATCACATGATTTGTAGAGACACATGTTATACTTCATGTTTCCCTAGTCATGTACATGTACCGAGAATGTGTCCACGCACGGACTCATAGAAACCAAGTCATTTCCATTTTTTAATACACGAAGTTCCATTTGAAAATGTACTTTTAATTATTTTTTTATACACTTTGATCTAGATGAAAAGTCGCATGGAAGAGGAAACATGCCACATCATAGGGGTCACACACCGTGATATCCTTAAAATCATTCCAAAACCCTATGCAATACTGCACATGAACTACATTATATGTAACTCTAGTTTAAAAACTGTGATGCTTTATATTTTTTTTCAGAAATGTAGGCTTCTCCAATTCTCCTCACTCTCTAAATCCACAAAAAATTTCATGAGAATATACTCGTTATATTTTATAACAACATCTACTAAGCCTTTCCACCACTCACTTGATGAAATTCGACCCTAATATGTATTCTGAAAGGTCACCTATAAAATCTATTTTCCACGTTCCACCCAAGAATGTTCAAGAAGCATTGATCCAAGAATTTTTATCCCAGATCTATGTGTTGCCTCCATATATTAGTGGTTATCAACTGAAATAATGTTTCTTTCCAATGGATTCGATATATTTCACCATATAACTATCGTTAAACTATTAGGACTCATGTATTTTTTGAATCGTTGGCCAATATAAATACCAATGATGATCTCATAAAGAAATTTGGGTGTAACACATAAACCATTAAAGTATTGAATGAACCTTGGCCATTTTTCATTTGGACATGATTCATTATCATTTAAATTTTCAACAAAGTTGGGTAAATTAATTAGAAAACAACAAATTTCATCCAATTATATATATCAATGATGTGTGAATGAATTTTGTTTCTTGTAAATGACATGCATTCACTTATTATTAAAGAAAAATATGAAAAATCACAAAGGAAAAAAAATGCCTACATAGTGTTTTGATTGATCTTTGACAAAGAACAATTTTTTTCCATCAGTGATGATATCCAAAAACATAATTGGGGTAGAAATACACGACCTGATCTCAATCTATGACAATCCTCCAATAAATACTCTCGAATGGTTTGTAATAATCTATAATGTTTGAGTGTCCATCATAGAGGAAATAATTTAACTATGAATTTAATGGATAAACAATCAAGGTATCATAACTAAAATAAAAAAATAAATTATTTCATTTATTTCATTTATTTCATTTATTTAATTTTATTACACACATGATTACTTTTACAAAAATCTCTGACATAGAAAAAACATATTTTGGGACTAAGTTAAATCCTAATTATGAAGTCAATATTTCCATTCGATTTTTTATCTTTCAATTCTATTTGGAATTAATATAATATTTCAGGAAATATGAGTGTGCATTATATTTAATGTATTTAATATATTTAAAACATTTTTAGGCAACAATGGGCCTTATAATCAAATTTCATCTTTGACCTTAGTCTTGAAAATAATCTCTATAACATCCAAGAAAAAAGTTTAAATATAATATATAACATTATAACCTCCTTACGTATCTTATGTCCCAAAAATATAAAACCACATATACATAAAGAGATATATTTACTGAGAATGAATTGAAGTCCCACTCTTCAATTTCTTCTCATAATGATTTCCACGATGCCACTAATCAGATAGAAGGGGAATTGATCACCCATAGAAGGTCCTATACTATCAGTCCTTGATCATAGCCATGTACTCTATAAAGGTTACTCCATCCATGATTTCTATATTCTCTAGTAGATAACATGAAAAGGTTCATGGATGTACCACCTCATATGGTACATGTGGAAGACATCATGTACCCATTCCACCTACAATGGTTGAGGAAAGTGGTAAACCACCTCACCAACTCCAAGAATTATTTGAAAGGGACCAATTAATATCGCAGATAACATTTGACCATAGTATAATCAACACAATCGAAATCATGGTATTACCCTTACTAAATTGTTATATCCTTCCTCACACTTCAAAGGAATTCATCATTGTTATAGATATGACTTAGGATGATGTGGTGTTTTTCTTATCCACTGATGTACGATCTACACCTTCTCTATAGCTGCTCACATCATATCTATGCCCATGAGTGATGAATTTCCCCAATCAGTTCAATAATGTGGTGACCAACAGGGTTTCCAATACAAAAAATTGAATGGTTATCTGATAATGGTGGAATGATAATTATTCATGTACAAAATTCCACAAATGGTAGGTGATCTACCCAAAAATCGCCAAAGTACAACAAGCAAGCTCCCAGCTTTTCCTCCAGAACTTGAATGATCTGCTTTATCTAGTCATTAGTTTGGGGATGAAATAGTATTCTCATATGTAACTGATTCCCAAGTGATTCCATTAATCCACTCCTGCATTTGAATTTGTGGAAGGAATCATGGTCATAGATTATTTCGAAGATAACTACATGGTCTCATACTATCTATTGCGTAAAAATTGGTCCAAACTATCTACTAAATAGAGATATCAAATAGCTTGGAAGTTGGCCGACTTAGTGAGTTAGTGTATGATTACCCTAATGGCGTCCAATCCACTAGATGTATATGTTATGTATGTCAGAAATTTTATTATAATAATATCCCACGTACACTCTTTTAACTAAAGGGGATAAGCTAAACCACCAATAACATGGTTCCCAACATTCACTTGCTGAAAACTGATGCATCAAGAGACAAACTCTGCAACTACATTCTTCCTATCTGGAAACGATAACATAGTTTTAGGTATTTTTACATATTTTACAAAACTATATGTACAACCAAAGGGTATGTTTTAATCTCTCAAAACAACTCATCTTGAAATGTAAAATAAACTACTGTCTAAAATATTATAATGGTAATGTGATCCACACCATCCAAATATCCAGTAGTAGCATTCCCGGTAGATATATGAGTACAAAAGGTATCACAATTAGTATATATATATGAATAATCCTAGACATGATATAAATGTGGTTGGGGAAATCCATTGATAGAATATAAGAATCTCTATATCATTCCAGGAAATACAATCTTAATGAGGATAACTACTCTAACGACTCGACCAAAAATGAAAAAATAGCACATCATTATAGCATCTTCCCCCACTTTACTGTTCTATGGAATAGAAAAAATCAAGAGGTCGTATTCATAGAGTAACTTTAGCCATCACTTCTATATCATTTATATATCATTATAATAGATCATATACTAGATACTCTACTAGTTATATTTAACAATAGAACCATATCCCATCTAGTAGCATCGCCGCATCATTAATGTGAATATTAACAATGCTAACTCAAGATCATGTGATACATAGTTTTTAGAATGTGGTCTCAAATGGTATAAAACATAGGCCATAATCACTTACCTTTCCATCTTCATATAAGCATGTATGGTCTCTGATTCATCATTGAACACTAAATACTCAACACCCAAAATGGAAATCTCGAAATGGGAGTTCTCGTTATCATTGTCCCCACTCCTAAATGTAATGTTTTAAAATTTCCAAAAACAAGAATGTATTCCCATTCAGTGTAAAATATGTCATCTTTGGTTCAAAATTAGAGAATTTGGATAATAATTTCCAATTATACACTACCATACCATGAAAACTACATACCTTGGTAACACACATGGGTGGATCCCAGCAAAGTATTAAATCAATATTTATTTGAAGCACTACTACTCCATATTTATATATTCTTTTTCCCAAAATATGGACTACTATAATAAAGAAAGGAAACTTCAAGAGATTCCCATAATGATGATGCTTCTAGAGTTCATCGAGGACCATCCTCAATGGTATCATGTTCCCCTACACTGATTTATAATACACAAGGATTTCGTTGATGTAGACCACCACAAACCTGTCTTAGTAGGGATGAAAGATCTTGTTCATGATTTTGATGATGGTTTGGGGGAGTTCTTCATGTCAATTGACCTCAAGAAGTAAACATAATCAAGGAAATGGCATCTTAAGGGTTTCTTTAGTATATCCTTACCTCATACTCGAAGATGCTGATTTCCAGACTTGAGGTCGATCTTCCGAAAGAATTACACCCATATAAAATGATCAAATAGGTTTTCAATAATCATTATTGGATACCTATTATTAATTATATCCTAATTTAGTAACTGGTAATAAAACTATTTTATCAATATCACATATCTTTTTTAGTGAAATTAACACTATGATTTTCAAGGGGGAACAATGGGTCTCAAAAATCCATTCTCTTGTATGTATTCAAAAGTATCCCTTAGATAACTATTCACAAAAAGATCCATTTTACATGTTTCTTTAGATAGTGGTTCCATCCCAGGATTCTTGTCGATGTATAATTCCATTAATAACTGAGAATATAATCCTAAAATATCTTCATGAAATACTTCACCATACTCTACCAACACTGTAGGAAACAAATATCCCAAGGTATCTACTTATCCAAGAGTCATGGTATCCAACTGGTGAGTAATAAAATAAATTATCATATACCTAAACTTATCGAAATACATCATGTTTTAATGTTTACACATAAATGATAACCTCTTTCCATTACAGTGGACACACCACATCCTTTGCCTAAAGAATTCAAAATGGGAATGAAATGTGGATAGCTAGTATATAACACAGATTAAGTTATAAGGCCTCATTACCGTTTTGATGATATACCATAAAAATCTCTCACATATATGTGTGAGATTGCACAGTCGGCATAGGTGTGTAATCACTGAGTCACCACATTTCAGAGTCTCAAACCTAAAGGTCCGATACAATTATTCAACTAAACTCTAATGTTCAATAACCAGAGAAGCTCCATGGAAGGAATAACAAGAACCCATGTATACCAATATATCATATAATAATGAAAAGTCCATGATCATAACTAATATTATCCATAGATCCTCTAGGTCAAGAAAATCCATATCTTGAAACATGCATCATCGCTTCCCACCAGTTACCTAGGCATCGAATGGAGCACTTGAGGCGGTTGTGGTAATACGATGAACCTACGAACACCTCCAAATACCCCAAAGAACCATATTTAACATGCATCTATAAAGATTATAACACACCAGAATGATAAATGGTTAAATTGATAAAGGATATGACTCACGTAAACTAGGTTCATCTTCTTTTTGGATCGCCTACTTGATTAGAACTCCATAATTAATTGTGCTTAGACTCGAGTAGTGATTTGGATGGGTAACATTCTGGGATGTTTCCCAGGGTGTGTTTTAGTGAGAACAAAACATACTGGAAGGGGATTGTGTTAGTTTGTGGGGACATTCATCATTCAGATGACATGTTCGAGAATGTGGGTGGGCCCCGGGGTGGGAACTATGTGTCTGGGGGCAATTTGTGGTACCTGGTAGGCCAAGACCCAATTGCCACATTAAGGCGGGGTGTTTGTGCTATCAGATGGGCCTAGTTGTTACATTTTATATTAGAGGTGGTACCCGGTATTAAGTGTAGTGCCCTTCCTATGTTGATTTTTAGGTCCCACAACGAGGATGTTTTTCTCTAGGGGGGGTATTGTGACACCCCAGAATGATAAAGGGTTAAATGGCTAAATGATATGACTCATGTCAATAAGGTTCACTTTCTTATTCAGGACTCTACCTGATTTGAACTCCACAGTTATGCGTGTTTGGCATGGAGTAGTGATTAGGATGGGTGACCATTTGGAAAGTTTCACAGGGTGCGTGTGAGTGACGAAAAAGCACACTAGAAATGACACGTTTTTTCATTTGGGGATAGTCATTAGTCAGATGACCCGTTCGGGCATGTGGGTGGGCCCAAGGGTGGGGACCACATGTTTTTGGGGCAACTGGTGGTACCTGGTGGGACATGACTAATGACCATGTAAAGTTGGGGTGTTTTTACTGTCACCATGTCCCATTTTTTACAGAGACCACCCATATGCAACCAATTTATCTATCTCGGTAGTCCCTCGACCATCATACAACAAGATGGAAAGTACAAAGAACACTGGAAAAGTCATGTGTTTCCATGTGGGGATATTCATTTGTCCGATGAAATGTTCGGGCATGTGGGTGGGCACTAGGGTGGGGACCACATGTCTGTGCGGAAACCAGTGGTACCTGGTGGGCTAGGACCCCACAACCATGTCAATGTGGGGTGTCTGTGCTGTTATCATGACCCAGGTATTAGACAGACCACCCTCAATCAGGACATTGGGCTCAAAAGTGGGGGTGATTGTAACACCCCAGAATGATAAAGAGTAAAATGGATAAATGATATGACTCATATCAACAATGTCAACCTTCATTTTCAGGATCCTAGCGGATTAGAACTCCTTAATTAAGCATGAATGTCATGGAGTAGTGATCAGGATGGGTGATGTTCTGGGAATTTTCATAGGGTGTGTGTCAGTGAGGAGAAAGCGCACCTAAAAGGACATCTGTTTCCCAGTGGGGATAGTCATTAGTTAGGTGACCTGTTCGAGAATGTGGGTGGGACCGAGGTTGGGGACCACCTGTCTATGGGGAAACTGGTGGTAACTGGTGGGTATGGACACGATGACCATGTTATGGTGGGGTGTTTGTGTTTTCACCGTATACCAGTTGTTACACAGACCACACATATGGAACCCATTTATCTATCTCGGCAGTCCCTCAACCATCTCACAACAAGCTGAAAAGGACAAAGCACCGTAGAAAAGATGTGTGTTTCCCTATCGGGATAGTCATTAGTCAGATGACCGTTCAGGCATGTGGGAGGGCCCCAGTGTGGGGATCATATGTTTGTGGTGAAACTGGTGGTACCTGGTGGGCCAGGTCCTGACAACCATGTTAAGGCGGGGTGTATGTGCTGTCATTAGGTCCCCATTATCACACATACCACCGTTATGCTACCCATTTCATTATCCTGACTGTCCCTCAAACATCTCACAACATGTTGTATGACATGTTAGGCATTATTGAGCTACATGTACTTGAATATTGTATGAAAAGAACCACCTGTAACTTGGCTAATTCCGACCACCCTAAGGGTGACCATCAATCACAAGATCACCTCTTGAATTGTCCGACATATTTTTATCATTGTTACTACCATCAAACTCATGTCTTTAAGGTTTCACCTACTAGGTTCCAATTACTACCTCCCACTACAAGTTTCTGGTTTTCCAAAAGTCCTCCACCAGTAATAATCCCTTAAGAACCCCATCATTGGTGGTAATACAATGGGATAATAATAAATCATTAATTTCCCGATGAAAAATGTGCTCAAAGGTCCTTGATCTGAATAATTGATACTGATCTATATCAAAGGGGTAATGTGAGGGATCAATAAATCTTGTTGAGTTCTTCTCTAAGGTTATACTTCCCTGTTGTAGGTGAAAATGCTCGCGTATGAATAGATACTATGATTTTATCATATAGAAATCATACATGAATAAGAAGTCATATTATTTGTTGTGGAGATTTTTTCATCATGTGATCAAGTCACCTTGTTACAATATCACCCATCATAGTCCTGAAGAATACACTCCACAAGGCATTCCATATGATCTGTTGGAGTCGTCACAAGTCATAAAATGCGACTGTCATCCTCTATCCCAATCTCATTTTCTGAGGGCTATGGATCACAAAAAAAACTAGGATATCATTATCTCTAAAACCGATGAAGGAAACACATTCAACATGAATCCTCATATTTTAATGAATGTTGTAATAGTTTCACAACATGTGGTGGTACGTCTTCTAAATAACTTGAATGTGCTATCTTTAGTATAGTCTTATGTACAGAAAACCATTCACTAGGTGGATCATACTTGTGATCATTTATGGTAATAATGGCTTGATTACTCTGTGCCGGCTTCAAAAAATACAAAAAAGATATACCATACACAAAATTATAAATTTTTAGTGCTTACTAAAAAATCACATGGAAAACACAACCATTCATATATGATACATGTATCAAAATATTTCTTGGAAACTATTTTTTACAATTTATAGACCGATTTAATGTCATCAGATATCACAGACATGTATATCATGGTTATAGTAGAAACACTACGATCAATTGCCTGATAGGAAAACTCTAAAAACAAAGCATTGTTTCCCTAAAAAAATCTCACTAACTCCTGACGTATTGTATAACTGAATCCTATGATACACCTATGATAATATTTTACCAGCTAAATACCAACTCGTGAGAAACCCAATCCCACATCCAATATCCCATGGGCTGGTGACCTTCGTCGAATAGGCATATTGGAAAAATGGTAGGGAATAGCCTAATGTACCTTTACACAAGCTCACTTCTACAATCCCACCTTATTATAAAATGTAAAATAATAGGAACAATGCATACATAAATGTTTGATCTCAAAATATTGGAAGATTGTAAAAGTACGGGAAATAGAAAAATAGAAAAAATTGAAATCCCATCTAAAAAACATTAAAATTTAAACCTTATCTAAGGGAGATGACTAAGTAAAATACAAAATCCTCATAAAACGCCTCAATCTTACAAGGTCCAACTACGATCCACCCACTCTATGTCCTCCTTGTAAACCATCAAAATGGTCTTTAGCTGTATAAGATGTGACATGTTATGAAATATCCCATAAAGGGGTGTCTACAAACAATACATAACCGGAAACCCTGAAAAAAAAAACAAAAATCACCATGTAATTTCAAATCAATACAATATATAACAATAATAGTGTTATCGAAACACCCAAATATAATCAAGAAAAACACATTGGCACTATGAAATCATATCCAAATTCGATCTAGAGGTTTCTTTTCAAATAAACACTCATTCTTTGAGAATGCACTCTAAGATCCATATTATCATTAGGGACTCTCGAAAATGTTTTATAGCTCATTGGGAAAATTCTAATGAAATATAAATGGTCTATCAAGACAATGACACCATGATAGGGGGTCAAAAACATAACCACTTGGGGACCTGATAAACAAAATAAGGATCATCCAAATACATATAGGATCATATGTCAATGATAAAAAAACCATACTGATTTTTAATTATAGATAGAGTATCCAAAATTTTCTCATAAAGGTGAAAAAAAATTCCACAAAATCTACGTAGGGAACAAGGGATGATAGAGGATCCCACTATATTCTAATAAAGTTACAATAATAATATACCAGGGACTCAACCTCTATAGGTATCACAATCCTATGTTATGGATTTAAGTCTACACTATAACATCTAGGTAAAGGTCCTTCAAAAAAATGTTCAAACAATAATAGTCCAAAAAAATGAAAATGAAGATATATAAGAACTATTGAATGGGGTATATGAAATATAAAAAGTTTTTACAGTGTGTCCAGTGACCTCCATACCTATCCATATGTAAATGATTAACATGACATGTAATATCGATATATATGGAATGTAGAAGAGTAAAAGCTGTATAGGGACACAATTTATCCTACCAGTGTTTCATGGATGTGTCCGTGTACCAGTTGGTGTGCACCAAGACATGTTCATGTACAAGTACACAACATTCCATTTGGTGATGTACTTATACCTATGTTTGTGTACTATCTGAAATACATACTGAGTCACATGGAAGGGGATACAGACTACATGATAGGGGTCACTAGTAGGGTGATCCTTAACTTCATCCCAAAACCCTAGTAGAGACTGGACATGCAACACAAGGCTTATATCCCATGTTTACACACAATTGTTCTCAAGATTTTAAATATATAAAGGTTCATTCTATAGTCCCCATTTTGTGAAACGTTCAACAAAGTTTACAATAGGAAAAACACCAAAGATATAATATCTACATCAAAAGAGAATTTCCACAACAAGCTTCAAAATATGCATCCCCAAAATGTATCAAGAAACACCTTCCAATGTCTTTTTTCCATGTCCCAAATCAAAAAAAAGATGAAACCTTGATATTATCTCATTCTAATCTGATCTACCAACCCACTCAATTGATTCATGATTCACAACCAACATCGTGTTTTTTTAAACATGATTTTGATCCCTTGTATCGATGAACATTCATGAAATGATCATGAAACATGTAACTTTCAATGTGTTGTCCAAAAGGAATACCACTGATGATCACATTAATAAATTAGGGTGAAATCCAAACACCATAAAAGTGAGTAATGAAACTCATCAATTTTTAGGTTTTCCTAGATTTGTTATTATATGAATGTTGTAAAAATAGGGATAATTCAATGAAAAATTATCCAACTACGTCAAATTAAATCTACCTATGATGCAAAAATCATTTTTTTCATGAAATTAGTCCGTGATAAATCTGGAATAAATAATTAGTTGGAAAATGTCAATGAAAAACATCCTACTTTGATTTTGGATCGATCATTGATGAATAATGGTTGTGTTTCTCTCATTTAAAACATCAATGGTCACCATTGGCATAATGATCCATGATCTATTAATGATCTTACATCATCCTCTAGGAAATTTTCTCTAATTTTTTGTCATATTATGTAGGGTTTTAGAGGAAAATAGTAGGGAAATTATATAACCAACAGAGAAACATTTTCTTCTTCAGAAAATAAAAAAATAGAAAAAGAATATTATTTATTTTATTTATTCCATTAATTACACATTCAACAAATTTTCCACAAAGGACATGTGTTGTCATAGATTATGTCTCACCTAGGAAATGTACAACATTTTGAACACCAAATTGCCCTCAAATTTTATATATAGACCTCATTTTTTGATTTATTCCAATTTTTTAGAGAACATTACTTGAGTTCTATTTACTATTTTTAATATATTTCAATCATTTATTCTAGGAAAACTAGGATTAGAATCACACAATGTCTCACCATCTAGCCTAAAAAATAATCCATATAATGAAAAAAATAATAGAAAATCTGATATGTTACAATCCATTTCATTCAATTAATAAATAATATCAATCCCTCTTGTATATAAATCATCACCTTCTGTGGATTCTTTATCTCTAATTCTCTAAGATGAGTATCATACATTTACAAAATGGGATCGCTTGGAAATAACCTCGTTAGGGTGTGTACATTATTCCAATGCTCCAATGACCTTCATCCAAAATTATCCTTTATTCATGGAATTAGAATCCATTTTCATTATTGAACATCGTATACTATTTCTTTCATTTGTCATGAAAACTCTTTCTCAGGAGGATAAAATATGATTATTTTGGGTTCTCTTTCACTACCAATGGAAATATTATTTTTCTTTAATAACAATTAGTTGTATCAGAGAAGTCATCATCAATGACTAGTCATGCATTTTCACAATGACTGAAATAAAAAATGTTGGCATCATTAGTGGATTCTTTTATAATCATATTTTCAGAATGATACAAATATATATCATATTTTTTTCTATATCAATTTTCATAACATTAATCTGTTAATGGGATCATGATTGAATTCCAGAGGTTTATTTAATAAAAATTCATAGAATTTATTTGGAAAAAAGTAGAGGATTATTTTCCTCTCTACAATAACAAATATCAATATGATTGAATAAGTCTTTCCCAGATTCATGTTTCAAGGAAATGTTTTGTCAACCACTACATGTAAAAAGTGTGTCAGTTCCCTACAAGATGATTGAATCAAATGACGAATGTACTTAATATAAATATCATGTATAATGGTTTTTGATATTGGAATGGGGATGACATTCAAGAAATTATGTGTGCGAGTAAATAAATTTATATAGATACAATAAAAAGGATTGAATCAAGAACATTAAGAAGTAATCTAGTGCATGGATATCAGGGAACAAAAGGTTGAATTGTACCTTCACTATATGATTCCCACATCAAACATTAAGTTGGATGAGTAAAAACAAATAATAGAAGTATGTTGGTATATATCTCATTTAATTACACTTCCTCCCACGTGGTGGCATCCTTATCAGGACCCTGATCGAATTTATATCAAACTAAATTGAGTCACTCCCATGTGAACTACACAATTAATATTCTCATTCATTTTCTTATTCCCTCCATCACACATTTCAGGTCTAATGTCCAGCCCAATCGGTTGTTGCTATTTTATATAGATATTGTTGTATACATGATAATGAATGCATAATTTTTTATTAATAAAAAACTATATATTTTGTTTATAGTACATAAAAAATTAGTTTGTGTTTATAAAATATATATTAATATATTTTACGACTAAACATTACAACATGACAAAAAATTATTATTAGGGGTAAAACAGGTACTATTTATAAACAAATAAATATTCGAAATTAATAATATTTGTATCTTATAACAAGAAAATAAATATTTAACAACTAATATAATTATAATAACAAATGAAATAGAATATGTACAAATATAGGAAATGTTATTTTTCAATTTTTATAGAAAATTAAAATAAATTATAAATTAAATGACTAAATAAATTTCATTGTTAGTAAATTAAATAATTTTTCTACCATTTATTTCAAATATTAAAAAAATGAGAAAATTGCGATTAAAACAATATTTTTAAATAAACATGGATTAATGTTTTAAAAAATAAAATAAAACCAATTTTAATAATAAATAAATTATATGAACAGTATTATGATGTACAAAAATAACTATTTTAGAAATTATAATTGTATATTTTTACGAATTATTAAATTTTCTCAAAGGGGGTGAAAATATATAAGTTTATTATTATTATTATTTTTTATTAATAATTAAATAATTTGAATTTTTAGGATTAATTTTAAATAAATATTTAATGATACAATATATAAGTACTCAAAAATTACTTTTATTATTTCTATAATTATATGATAAGATAATGTGAATGGTGTTTTATTTATATAAAATGATTAAATAATATAAACAGTGTTTAAATTTTTTTTCTCTTTCATAAAATGTTATTAGTTAAAAATGATATTATATATAATGAAAAATAAAAATGGGTTGATATAGGAATTGGATAGAAATGAGTTTATGCCAAAAATTATGTAATATCAATAATTTTTTTTTCATTTTTTAATTTTTCAAATTTTTTTAATTGTTAACATTCTTATTAATTTTTAGCGTGTTTAGTTTAAGTAAATACTAATTTTATTAAGATTTTATTCTTTTATTCATTCATGTATAAATTTTTTTATATGTAATATGAATAATGTTCATGAAAATTTATGTGACAAAATGAATCTCGGTGATAAATCCCTACACTACATGCTTTGTATTACTCCACATATTTTAGTAATCATCTACAATGACATAATTTTTAAAATATAGTTAGGTCATATAGAATTGTAAATTTATATTGTTTTTTCAAGTAACGTATTAATGATATCTTGTATTGTATTCACTCTTATGTAATTTATCCATAGGGGGTGCACATTTTGTCTGAATACCGACAAACCTAAAGGATTGTTCCATGTTATTGAATGGTTTGGGATTGGATATATATCTCTCTATAAATAACTATATTTAGATTATAAATATAACATAACTATGTTTTTGTCATATAATTTTATTTTAAATTATTTTTAAAATGGTTTCCCTTATATATGAATATACTTCACTTCGAGTTTGGGGTAACAAAAACCATAGTGCATGTGACTCTATAATGGAAGAGGTTAAGGCTATGAACAATGGCCTTGATCTATGCTACTCAAGGAATAAGAACATGTCTATGGTTGAAAAAGTCTCTAAATTCATCTATATCTTCCCCAATGGGGTTTCTTCCACTCTATGTAAAATCAACATTGTGATTCGTATGTGTAAGGCCCTACTATCAAATGACAATGAGATAATTCATATGTTGAAATATAAAAATCATGTGGATATATTATTAGATTTTAGGGATACCCAGGAGCTCCCCCATAAGGAGAATTGTACCTTAGGATCCCTTCCACTAGGAGGTGTAGACATTTTTATTGCAGATTCTCTTGATCACCATTTCTATTTCCCCCAAGATGTTTTTCCCTTTCCGTATTATTAATTAAAATAAATTTATTTGTTGTATTAAAAATATTGTCTACCCATATATTATCTTATCTGTAGTAATAATGTTATTCATATCATTGTATAATCCCATAAGGTTGATTCATTATTATTAAGTTTCCTATTATTTTTTATTTATTATAAATCATTTCTGATATTTTCATAATATCACATATTTCTAGAAAATTTCATAGATTAGGATACTAGTGGAAGAAAGTTGTGTTTTATCAATAATATTGGTACAGAAAAAAACATTCCACATAACTAACCAATAATAATAACTGTCTTGGTTTGTAATGTTTCATATACAAACAACTAAAATGATTAGTTTTTATCCAAATAACGGTTATTTAATAGTGGAATATATATCTTTTATCATTCATTTTAAATGATTTATAAGGTCATCAAATTAAGTGGGAAAATATTATTTTAATTTTACATGATGAAAATATAAAAGACAAGATATTTATCATATTATTTTCTTTGTTGTTATAATATCAAAATTTATTTTTTTTATATTGATATCTATAGAAAATATATAAATAAAAAATGCTTGATATTTTCATGAATAATATTAAAACATTTTTATTTTTCTCAATAAGTGAAAAATACATTGTGTGGGAACATACACTTATAAAAAATCCAAATCGAAAATCTATTCTATAAAATGAGTCACATGACAGTAATAATAATATAAGGTATCATATACGGATTTGAAACACATTCAATTTACTATATATATTATAATGAAAAAGTTTAAATTATGTACACATAAGACATGGTGGAAAATGTAAAACTTCTCAATCCAGAAAAAGATAAAACTAAAAGGTGTTGGGATTGAAAGTCACATTTTTTATTTAATATTGATGAAGGGAAATAATAATTAGATAATTTTATCTTCATTAGTTTTAACCATAATGATATTTAGAGTCTTGTGTCACCAGTTAAATGATAAATTTTAGTCATTTTCATTCAACAATCACTACTAAATGGTTTTGATATATTTTCTTAAATTACAATATCAATGAATTATAAAATGATTTAATGTATCACCCAATCTGTTTAATACATTTAGGTAGTGAATATGTGTTTCAGGGTCTAGTAATATGTTTTTGTTGTATGAAAACAATGTTAAGTATTAATAAAAAAATTTAATTAGAATTGGGCATGAATATTTCATAGTAATAATTAAAATATATAATATGTTATAGTGAAATGATACCATTATGGATACAATGAAAATTATAAATGTAATGGTATAATAATTCAAGTCACAAACCAGTCCAGATACCATGGTACTCTGATACTGGATCTGACACTAACATGGGCTAAAGTGAAATCCCGATCCCTACAGGTTTTTCAGTGTCACCTAACATCATAAAATATAATTTGGGAATGGTTGTTATATATAAATAGTGTATGGTCACATACAGGTTTGAATTCATAAAATAAAACACCATTGGGATAATTTTACTAGAAATTACTAGGTATAATAACCCATCGTACAACCACAATGTTACTTAAAAATATAAAAACCTAATGTCACAAAAAATATCGGGATCTAAGAAAAATGATTAAAAACCATAACCTCAATGAATATATATTCCATTGATTTAATATGGATTAACAAAAATATAATCTTTTTAAGGAACATCTATGGTGGTAGATAAAATAATATTTTTGTATCCATAGTGATTCTATAATATGAATCCACATTAACTAAAAATTAGTGTTTAAGTTGTAAATAATCTGGAAATGACAGTATAATATCATATTTTTACAAAAATATTATTTTATATTAAATGGATAGAAATTCATAAAACATTGGCTTAATAAAAATTTTCTCTAAAATAATTTATATAAATTTCCAACCCATATGAAAATAAGTTTTACAAACACTGAAAATTATATCAAAATAATCACCAATGAGAATCATTGCTATGTTCTATGAGGAATTATTGTTATAGGTTATTATATTTTTACACACTAAAATGTGGAATATTAATAATATATATACATACATACCTCAAAAAATAGTTAAAGAGGGCTAATCACCATCCCATTGAAGATACAACCATTTATAATATTTTCATGTTAGTGATTTAAAGCATAAAAAGTGGCATGGTTGGCCCAAATAACTCCCTAAATACCTATAGTTTCATGTTCTCAAACAACAATGACAATGGAAAATTTATTTAAAAACTGTCCAAAAAAATTACCAAATTTATCATTTCAATATATAAATTTCTCGTCCAAAATCAAAACACATAGTTTAAAAAATTCCATTCATATTATGGTATTATGCTAGTGTTTTTAAATCAAAATAACTTATATCATTTATGTAAAATAATAATTTGAAATAAATTTAGAAAATCAATTTCTCAATTTATTTTCACAATTTCCATCAAACTCTATAATCACACCCAAAATCATCGGAATTGGTGTTTTTTTTACAAAATTGTATTACAAATAAAATCTAATACCATTTAAATTTGAAATGGATTTTTGATAATTCAATTGAATTTATTTTAATTTAAACCAAGATATTTGGCCTTAAGTAAATAACCGTTTCTAAAAAACAACATACCAAAACAAAATAGATCAAATCTAATAATTCCCCTAATGGAAAAATCCATTGATAAACATCGACAATGGATTTATAAGAACTAATGCATGATTTAAGATCTAATGAAATATAAAATAGATCCTCCATCCATATTTAAATTTATCATTCCCAATTGAGGAGTTACATTGAGAACTAGATATGAATAAAGGGGAATTAATTCATACCAACAAAGTATCAGACAAATATATCCAATAATACATCCACCTTACATAGGGTTTTTAGGATCCAAAGTTTGTTCTCTAAAGAGAAAAATACCATTGAGCACATAAAACCCTGAGTTAGTATCATTTGGGGGGGACTAACTGTGGGTTCAATAATTTTTAATGTAATTTTAGGAATAAGATAAATTTCCATGAACAATTACAAAAATGGGGTTGCATACTAATTTGACTTGTATTTCATACCTATAAAGCCCATTAATGTATAAAAAATATATATTATGTGGAAAAAAAGTTTTCCAAGCGTTTTTCCAATCATGAAAACTATCACCTCTCGTGTTTTAATGGTTTTCACTACTAGGGTGAACAGTTGGGGAAATTTTGTTCCAACCATACAAAAACAAATATACTTCCAAAAATTGTCAAAATTTCACTTAAATAACCACAAAATTATATTGATCCAAAAAATGATCAAAATAGGGGATTATTTGTACATAAAAAATGTAACATATCATTAGAAACTCCACAAAATATAATATTTCGGTTCACAAATGCTTGTATAGAAGTATAAATTCGAAAAAGATGAGGCCCCTACTCTTTAATTAGTTCCTACCTCACCTAAGAATCATGAGTAACAGAATTGGGCATCTATTGCACTCATATAAATGTTATATTACTCCCACTGTGTACCTTTATCTCAGAATAATATATCTTGATAGGATTCTTTGTCACATTTAAATAAATCACGACATCCAGGTCCCGACACTATATAACATGAGATGTATTAGAAATATAATTTTGTATTTGAGATTCATGAAACATGTTATGTATTGAGATCAGTTATGATAGATTTTATTAACAATTGGAAACATTACCCACATACTCAAGAACCCCAAAATGTACCACAAAAGGTGGACAAAAATTTTATTTTCTCCCAATCCGTCGATCAGATAAATGAGATAAAACATATAAAAACACCTGATGAACAACAGATAATTCTAATGGACAATGATGAGGATCATCATAAGACATATAACAATATTTTTCTAGCAATATTGATTGAATAATTAATTAAATATTTTTTTCATCTCTTGAACCAATATCATTAAAATTATTGAACATTCATGGATCCCCAGACAACACAGTAGATATTTACAAGGCCATCCATACAAGGCCTAAAAAGGATCCATTCTGAAGGCGAACTAGTAAATGTTATTATAATAAAATTACACCATACAAAATGGTCTTCCCAAAACCCACATATGTCTAGAATATAAAACATAAATGTATAATTAGGAATATTTATAGATCATTTAGTTTTTTCATCCAAATGAAGATGTTATTCCTTGCTCAAACTAACCAATGTACCCAATTCATTTTAAAGGACTCTCAAAAACCGATAAATAAAAGAGGTGATATCTTCAGATACTATAGTAGATGAAGATCAATAATAATGAAAAATATCATTCAGATAGAGAATTACCAATTTGTCAAATCTGTAATTATCGTTAATGGGTAACATGGGAGATGATATATTAATAATATTGATTAAAACAAATATTTTATAAATATTTTTATGTACATGAAAACCCCGCCAGAATGTACATAAATCTCTCATACCACTTCAATTTTGAAACTAGAAGGGGCGGTAGAAAACATGTTGTCTTATAGGTTTTGACATTTACCTATTGGAATATATAACAATCATAGGAAAAATACACTATTCACCAACTCATAAGTCACCCCTTGAATCATCACCCCAAATCGTAAAACATATTTGAGATTCCATGGAGCAATTCTAACTAGGAATTAGTGCTATCCCCATAACATATTTTCCTTTAAGAAATGGTTGAATGTAATATTTGAAAAATATTAGAATACCATTTGTATAGAATTAACACTCATCCAAATTCACCCAAAAATAATTAGAGTCACAAATTCTATAGAACCCATTATGAAGATATTATTCATGAAGAACCATCTCTTGAAGAGATTTGCTAAACTGAATACTGGCCAAAACATTCTCATGCCCTGATTCCAAAATTCTCATATGAGACTCTGAAAAAGTAGACATCATCTTTCACTCTTATGATGACTCTTTCATAGTCTGAGATGGATTCTTCCTACTCAAGTTGTCTACAAATAATTTCTATTTTCCAATATATTTGTCAGAAAATATTACTCAAGATCATGTGTACAGAATACATATAAAACCTCTAACTGAAAATTTAATTTCACCAAATTTTATGTTCATTCATAACATCTTTGAATTCATGGTCATTGGTTTGATATTAGTATCCCTATGTCCTAAGATTATGAGATCCATATGAATTTATATGATCACACTATATAATAATACCACACAATCCTAAACCCGATTTGTCACAGAAGGCTACATAGACTAATCCGGCATCTAAAAGAGTCAACAATAGCATAGTAGAAAAAATACATTTCTACTCAACAAAATAAATAATACTATATTCATACCATGAAAACATTACTCTCATTCATGTTATAGAAGTCACCGATAAAGAGATCTTAGAGAAATTCTTTACAATATATTGCTAATATCTAACTAATCTCATGAAGATATGAATCATGAAAACAATACATAATTACTCTAATGTACTAAGACACATCATCTTTTGATGATCAACTGATATACCATGTTATAAAACCATGTTTCCAAAAAAAACTTTTCAACTCCAAAACCACATTTCTATAGATTCGCATAATGATTCTCTTTTCATTTGATTTACGAAATTTCTCTCAAATAACACACATGATCCTCCATGGACATATCGTAACAAGGATTTTATAAAAATAATAATAGGAAAAATGTGTCCTGGTACTCTTTAAAATTCAATTCAATTATGTCCACAAATACAGTAGGAGGCATGACAAAGTTCTTATAATGACCATAAATGCTCTGAAATGTGGTTTTAAGATGTCCAATTATTCTCTTCACAAATGATGTCAACAAAATAATTGATGATCCATTGATAACCACTTCACCATTTTAAAGGTTAAAATAGATCAATATTTTTTATATTATAGATGATTTTTTTATGATTACTATATTTGGTATTTGTGAGAAAAATAGATATGATGTGAACCATCATCATTCTTAGCAAAGTGGAAATGAACCACCCAAGGTGACCCACTTGAGTGTATAAATACATTTTAAAAATATAATACAACAAATTCTACAACTATTCAATCTCAGATAGATCTTTATGGTATGAAATAATAGATATGGATATAGTAATATATACTAAATCAAGAGTAAACTCTACCTCCCTTACTAGTGAAATTTCAGATATGTGAGAAGGAAAAACATTGGGAAACTCAAAGCTGAATTAAAAGAGATCATCACAAAAATATTAAAACACCCTATGAAAAGAAAACACATATATACCATCCCTCTAATCTGAATAATTAAAAAAATCTCTACACATCCTCACGTACCATTTTCCATGAAATATACGACACACTCTATAGGGCACGATAATTAAGACCAAATGAAGATAATTATAAATTCGGCCTTTATTAGAAATTATTCAATACACATCAAATATGATGTCAAGAGGGTTTATCTCAAGAGAAATAAAATCCAATGAAATATTAATATATTATATATAGATGACACAATTTTGGAATTATAGAACTGTCACTCTTTTTGATTAGAGCAGTGTAGCAATATTTAACAAATAAGATAAAATCTCTCTATGAATTTTCATATGATTAAAAATCTAAATTTATATGAATATATGATATGTACTAGTGTCATTTAAATCTTTCAACAATAAATATTCTATTAGAAAACCAATGGGAATCTACCAATTACTTCATGATGTCTATAAGAACACTACTATTGTTAACAACCATGAAAATCCCCACTCATTCTTATTCATTTTAATGAACTCATTGAAATTCAATTATAAGAAAGAGGAATTCCTATTAGTACTGATTTTTTATCATGGTATGTCTCATCTCTAAAAACCTTATCTACCGCATCAGTATAATAATGTTGATTTATAAAGAAAACACAAGAGTGAATATCATATCTTTGTCTCATATCAAGCAATCATGTCTTAATCTTCTCATTCGATACAATCTCAATTGAAACACACATGAACACAACAAAAATGATGTGCATATTATGTCATGACCATGTCAGTAAACTCGAGTTTGAATGACTCTATATCCTTTTATAACACTATAAAAACTAGATATAAATGGGTAGTGAAATGTTTTTTGATGACCCTACACTCTAAGACGTCATGATTCATGACATTTAAAATCATTCCCCACAATCTCATGCTAGGAACATCTATCATTAAGATGGGACATTTCTCCATGATTGAATCACGAGTCTCCAAGAACACAAATAAAAGTAAAATTCTCCTTATCCAATTTTCATCATCTTGAGAATAGTTTGAGACTTGGAACACCGGTGGATAATGGTGAAGGAATTACTTTACATTAAATCCTAAATTCATCCTTCTTAGGTTCTACACTAAGAGCCTCAATGAGAATTGGTGCAAGTGATTGTCCCATATCATATAAAACACACACAAAACCATGAACCATTTTCTTGTACATGCTAGGATTTTGTCACTTTTGTTCATAAACCATGAACTATTTTATTTGATTTATAGATATTCTTGGAGGTGTGATTCCACAGAACAACAATAGATGACATTGATGATGTTATAATATTACAATGACCCATACAAAATCAATATCTATATGGAAATTAATCCCAACATATAGAAAGATATTTTTTGGATTTAAATATATCCAATTAAAAATAATTGAAAATGATAGAAATAATCTTCAATACATCTTTCCCAAACCACCCCTGATGAATTAAGGCTCATTGCTGTGATGGATGGCCAATAACTCACTCAAAAATACATACTAAGTCACTTAAATAATAAAAAAATACATACATACCCAATGTATGGTTCTTAACCTAAACCATTGATACCAAATTTTCACTAACCAGGCCAAATACCCTCGTAATCTGATACCCAATTTGGTACTATCATGGAATGAAGGGCGTTACCCATATCAACTGTTTGGACACTAGAACATTATATCAGAAAATATTAATATGGGTATGGTTTTTACATACAAACATCAAAAGAAAAGGTACGATTCATTATTATCATAATAAAAGACTATAGGGATAAAAGATCCAAAATTCAATAATTATATATATAAATTGTATGAAGAAAATGTAATTAAAAATTAAAGATAAAAGATCAATTCCAAATGGACATATGTATCCATGAATGAACATAAAAAACCACCACCTCCAATTGGTTCTTTTCCATTTCATAAAACTAGAAGAAGGAAATATACAAACACCAAAAGCCCCAGGTAAATTTTGAGATAAAATCGAAGTATGATATCACCATGAATTCCATTCAAACATTAATTATTAATTATCAAATTAACTATTTCAGTTTTAATAAAACAGGCATTCGAGTATAGGAGAATATTTAAAAAAAATTCTTTTCCTTTTAAATTTAAGGAGATATCTGAAAAAATGTATTAATATATTTTTTATATAAAAAATTTCATTTATTTGTTCAGTTGTCATATGTAATGTAATTTTACAATAAATTTATGTTATATAACAATAATAAAAACAAGGAACATAGAGATCTTCAAAGAGGTATTGTAGTGCTAGTTTATTAGATCATCACAATCTCATATGGGTGATCATAGTAATATATATATATATATATATTAATTAGATAATGTTCAAAGATGAATAATGAACATCCCATTAGAGATAATATATGATAAACCATATTTATGTTAGTGTTGTAAATAATCAAATGTTGAATTATTTTTCCAATTAACTCACTAATTAATAAGGCTATAATGATATCAAACAACAATGATAATTATTAAATTATTTAACAATTGTTCAAAATTAAATTGTACTATTTTCTATTTTAATATGTTAACTACTATCTAAAAAATCAAAACTAGGTTTTTAATCAATTCGTGTATTTTTATTTCATAGAAAAAAGTGTTATTATAAAAACATCTAATTTTCTCAAATACAAATTTGAAATCAATTTCAAATATCAATGTTTCAATTTAATTCTATAATTTCCATTAAATAATACAATCACAACCCAAATCATTAGAATTGGTGGTTTTCTACAAATTTAATGATCGGGATAATTAAAATAACAATTCGATGTGAATTGGAAATTCATAAATCAATGGCATGAAATATCGTTCAATGGTGAAATTTATTTTTAAATCAATGCGGCAGTCATAAACTATACCACGTACCAAAACAAAGAGATCACATCTCATAATGCAAGTAATGTGAAACTATAAAAAATAAAGTATGATATAAATAACCAAGATTCATTCCAAGATTAGAGATCTATAACTATTATAATAGATCCTCCAACGACTTAGATATCTATTAGAACCTATGTATAACATAGAAAGATAGAGGGAGAGAAATAACATGGAAATAATACTTAGTGGGAAATGATTCAAGGATGATCATATAACATTGATCCACACTGTGGAGGGTCTGATGGAGAGAATATAAAATATTTATACCTCAAAATACATATGGTAACATAAACTCCCCGAGTTAGGGTTGAGATGGTGTCTAAATTGTGGTTTTAAAATTCTTTATGTGGATTTTTAGTACACCATTACGCGTGCATGGTTTTCTGGACTAGAGACAAAGTATGTAAAGAAGTGTACCCTAAAAATATTACATTGAAAATGGGATGATGATTTATACTAGGTGGGATATTGGGTTTTCAAACTACGCACTAATAATGAAATCACTAATATCTTGGGTTTTTAAGATTTCACTAGGAAGGCTCCCAGTTTTGTAAAATTGTCCACCAACCATATACATCCTAGTAGTGTTCCATAATTTTAAAAAATTTAATTGAAGAATGACTAAAGAACACCCAAAAAAATTATAAAATTATATTTTAGGAGTACCACTATTCAATTTTATAATGTCGCAATATATGAAATTATATAAGTATCTTTATGTAGAGTTTGAATCTAATATAAATTTTATATAAATAACATCTTTAATTTGGAATTATATATGATGATAAATGGGTTTAATTCCCATGATGATAAGTTAAAGGATATAAAAAGATAAAGAATAACTAGAGGATATAGTATTAATTAATAATTAATGAAATCATTCATTTAGATAAAACTAATAACTCATTATGGAATGTAATCATTGGTTGAATATTCAATTATATCATTTGAATTTTAAACATTATAATGATTAAATAAATTATTTATTTTTTATTGATTTGGGAATATTCTATAATATTATATAATTTGTTTACAATGTATATGAAAGGAAAAACGTCAAATCAATGATAAAATATTTCTGCACTCATTTTTTAAAAATTGAAGGATGTTAATTCCATCCCTGATATTTGATAAATATAATAAATAAGTCATAGATTCATTAAAATACATGAAACTCCTAAGATTCTAATAGATTTTAGTAAAAAATTACTTTATTTGTTAAATATTCCATCAAAATGGAAAAATAATCATTTCCAAAAAAATTGTTGTCTCTTTTAAATCAAAGATAAATATTATATAATGATGTTTTATATTTGAATAGTCAGTTAAAGTATGTTTTATTATAGATAATATCAATGATAACAAAAAAATATAATACATGGAAAAAATTTATGTGATTTAACTAAATATATTAAAATAAAATTTATATAATACTTAATATCAAAATGTAAAATAAAAAAATTTAGTTTCCACGATTAACTGAGTTTTAGAATATCTTAAAGATTATTCAAGCCTAAAATGTGATTGTATATATATTCTATATTGATTTTCAAATCACAAATTTTGAATAATGTAAATATTTATGTTGATTTTTTCAATTATTATTTATTTATATGTTCTATATATGATAATAATTTTAAACATTTAATTAAATCAATGTGTAAAAAAAATTATCTTCGTGACATTTGAGGTTGTAAAGTTAAGGAGTTTAAATATGTTTATACTATTTATCATTAAGAATATTATTTCTTATTATTACCATTTTTCAATATAGAGTACAGTATATATGTTTTTTCCTCTATTTTTAGTGGACATATTTTACCATGTGGTGACATATGATTATATGGAGTGTTACATATATTGATAATGAGATAACAAATCACTAATAAAATATTTAATATAAGAAAAAATTATCAGTTTATCATACATGGTACTATAAATGAATATTTTTGTAAGTGTTTTTTAAAATATTGATGAAAATGATACAAAAAATAATATGTTTCCCAGTTTCATAATTTTGAAATTATCCAGTTATCATTAATTCAAATGTGTTATAACTATACATTAATAGAGGTCTGATAAATTTCCCGTCAAATTATATTTTTTTGTTATACATAATTGATGGTCATCGTGTATTATGATTAAGTTTGATGATATTTTACTATATTCAATGATAAAATAATGAAAATTTTATAAAGGGGTGAATACAATATATGAAGAATCGATTCATAAGGTAATATGCAGAGACTAATTATTTTTATTGAACTAATGAAGTATATATTATAGAATGATATAGAGTCATTGATATAATTGGGGTGTATTTTTATTGTCCACCCATATTAAGTGAGATTGATGATATACATACCATGAGTATCTAAATAATTGATACCATACATATTCTAGAAACAATTGACATATCTATTCAGAGGGTTCTTGTGTATGGAACTGATCTATTTTTGATTGGATTGAAATCAACATGTAACTTATTAACTTTTATAATGAATAAATAATTTTGACCCTTGAATGAATTAGTCTGAGGAAATATATGAACATTATTTTATATGTTCTTATATGATGTTTATAGCTACATAGATGAAAGATAAGTAATCTTATCATCTAATAGATGAATGAAATGTGATGTATTCAACAATAACATTTATCTTTTATGGAGAATCACTAAAATATGAGATCACCCTATACATGACTGATATGTTGTATGTATAGTGATCACTTCTAATCATGGACAATTTTATTATATAAAATTTATATGATGTCTACAATACATCCACCAATAGATATTTTCATAAATAAATATGAGTTTGATAGATTAAAATCACACAAGGATGCCTATGATTTTCAGTGACATTGATATATTTATAGAGGAAAATAATTTCTTATTTCCATTAAATATGGATTTCATATTTGTTATCAACACTACTAGGGCCCATATAGTCAGATAGTTTGAATATAATATTTATATAATTTGGTGAAAAATGTTTTGTTTTCCAAAAATAAACCACCCTTGAGAAATATGTATCAAAATGGTATTACACATATTAAAAAAACATGTTATTTTTTGAAAATTTCAAAATTGGATTTTATAAAAAGTAATAGTTAATGGGATGTTCACCAAAAAATATATTCAATTGATTTATATACCAAAAATATATCAATACAAAACATAAAAAATATATATATACATGAAATGAATATACATATAAGACTATTATACAATACTAAACATTGCATCTAGTTCAAATCAATTTTTTTATTATGAATATATATAATCAGGTTTATAATTTTGGAATAATAATTTAATTTGATTCACGAATATACTTATAGAAAAAATAAAATGCATCCCAAAAAAATTATTACTTCATGTTCATTTAAACATGAAAACACCATCCTTCCTATGTGTTTTTACTGTTGTTTATATACACTATGAATTGATTAATGAATTTCAAAATAATCATTGAAAATGATCAATTTTATGCTCAATGATGAAGCAATTATAGGTGACATGAGATTACACATGACACACCCACTAATATCTTCCTTCATGTTGGATCTTCGTGCATTGAATAAAAAATCATAATTTCTTATTCTTATTTGGGAATTGATAACCATGTTCTATTGAGGCTAACTCTAATCACATGTTTAATGAAAATATGATAATATATTCTTCATTATTTTATTATGTTCACGACATCACATTAATGCAATAACTCCTTTTATAGAATACATATCCTCTAAATTTGAATTGGGACCCATTTTTAGTTTCATCAACTTACCTTCTATATGAATTATAAAACAACTCATGTTGTAAGCTTCAGGTATTCTCCCATGTGCAAGGAAGAATGAGCCCATAGAATAAATGTACAATGTATTTATTATTTTATTTGTTTTTCATTTCCAATATACACTATTTAGCGCATGGCTATATTCCTCCTATGTTTGGGTAGTCTTCCCCTACCAAAGATCTCACAATAGTACACCAATACATATCATTTTATATAATTACATTTTCATGTGTATAAACCATACTGAATATAATTTTAAACTAGTATATGGAATTTATATTACTATATTTTTGGATTAATTCATTGGTATGTTTGATAAATTCAAACATCATTCCATTCACTGAATAAATTCAACCATTGACGATATGAGTTATTTATAAGGAATTGTTTCAAATAATTTATATCATATTACATCAAGTAATATATATTCTATAGTTCATGATCTCCTATATGGAATTGTAAATACCTTGAGGTAATCATGTATATAAATTAATAATAACACATATTTTTCACATATAACTAATAAAAATTATGCGGGAAATATTATCTTGAAACAATAAGTAAATAGAATTTATATATTATTTCATCGGTATATAATATATTTAACCAATTGATAGTAATTTAAATAAACATAAATTACATGAATGAATTTTTATAAAAAAATTAAATAAGATATGAATTTTTATTATAAGGATAATATGTGTTATAGATTAATTTACATTTGATAAATAATTGTATCATTATAGTTATAGAATATATGTAACCATATGGTCAAGTATTATCTATAGTATTATTGAATTACCCATTTTATATATTCAATCAAATAATGTTCATTCATAGTGATATAATAAATAAATATTATATCATATCAATTTTTTTTACTTGATCATTAATGAACTTCCTGACCTTATTCATGTATATAATGGAAATTACAAAATAAAAATTATATGGTAATAATAATTAATGTAAATTTTGACATAAAATATTTATTTAGTGAGAAACCCCTAAAAACCTGATATTGGTATTTAAATTACTACATAAGTCAATTATCATTCATTAAAAATCATATCAAAATGTTTTTACACAAACACATTTTCACACAATTAAATAAATTGATTTGTGGTAGATAACAAAATAGAGACAAATAAAAATAATAAAATCAACTCCATAGACTATTTAATTTTTTTGAAATTTTAAATAAATGTACCCTTTGATGTAGTGATACCATTTGGTAAATGAAGCATAATTATTTTTTAGACAAATATTGTTTAATTAATATCATAGTATTTAGTGTTTAATTATGGAAAAACAAAAATATCTCATTAAATTAATATAAATATCATTAAAAACATTCACAACATCTAAATTCACTAGTTATGATTAATAATTCTTGATATATTAATCATATATATCGTAACACTATCATAAAAATTCAAATAATTTTTTTTTTGAAGTTGCTCTATTAATTTATGATAAAGACTTTGTGAAATAGTTTTAATACATTATTTATCCTCTAAATTGTTGTAATTTGGAACTTTCATATTATTTTGTAAGATTATAAAAAAGACTAAAATTCTATATTATATTCTTCTAAGATTCATTCCCAATACTCACCTATATTTCATGATGATTATGATTTAATTGTTCTTCAATAATATGTTTCATTTTCTATATAATTCATATCATCTATTTAATTTTTTTATAAAATATATTCAATAATTATATGCTCAAAATTATTATTGAGTTTTTAATTTTTAATTTTGATTTAGTTTTGGGTAAATATATTCATACAAAATTTAGAAAATTCTAATTAATCATCCGGAAATTTTCATAAAATAATTTAAAAAATTAAATAGAGGTTTGAAATAATAAACTCATAAAAATTTCTATTATTGTTGAAATAAGCATTCCAAAATTGATGATATGAAATTACTATACACATACTATATTTCAAATAACAATATATATATCTCTACACTATAAAAATATAAATCCATCATATACTAGTTTTCAATATCACAGTTAGAAATTAATTAATTTGTAATCTGGTAAAAAATATTAAATATATGGATTAAAAAAATTATCCTTTTATATTAAATTAAAGAAAATCATATATATATATATATATATTTTGTAACTATAAATATAAATGATCATTTAAGTATAATTTTATAAATTTTTGGGAAAATATTACATGATTAGTTAAATTGTGATTTATTATTTATATTTTTTGTTTTATCTTGTTTCACTTCTATAAATGAATTTTATACATGGAATTTGTTCTTCATCAAAAAATATTTCAATTTTTAATCACATCCTAAAATTGATTTTATTTTAATAATAATTTCATTTTTTATTATGTTTGGCAATTGAATGATTTGGAGACTATTGGGGTTATAATTGTATTTAGTATGCTTGGTGATGAAAAATAATTCATTTGTGGAAGGGGATGTTTGGTACGAGGTTCCCTGGTACCAATTTCTCAAAGGATTAAAACATGAATCATGTTAGCCAATGCTGATAAATAGATAACACATTTCTACTAGGTAGGTACACATAAAATTACATAGTTTCTAGTGAAAGGATAGTTAGAATCATGTGGTCCTTAGAAAATAATAAATAAATAATAAATGTAATTAATATTAATTAAGTTTGAAAAAATATAAATATTTCTATTAAAATAAGCATAATGAGAATAGCAGTTCCTATTATTTCAATGGGTTTCTGGTTTTATAATAAATACAAATTATAATTCTTATTTCATTCCGGATACAAAAAATGACTATTTCCTCCCTCACAACATAGAAAACCATGACAAAACCAAAATGTATATTTTTTTATGATCATATACCTTGAAGGAAGTTCTAAACAAAAAAATCTATTAATGAGGTAGGTATTTCAGTACTAACAATATACATATCCAATGAAGGTTTATTTTTAAGTAATGAAAAAAAGGTGATTAAAATATTTTATATACATATAAAATCTCCTTGATTTAGAATATTATTTTATGGGAGAAAATCGATCGACCATTAGAGGACAAAAAATAAAATTAGTATCAGTCTCAAATAGTGTCTAATGTAATGTTATTATAATTTTTTAGGGTATATTATCATATCCAACTAAAATACACTGCTAATATTATGATATCCTAAAGATTCTATAACATTATCCTACAACTAAAAGTCTACAGGGCCACAACATGGGATATTCATTTATATATTTAACTATCGAGGCATATGACTAAAAATATATTGATCATACTTTATAAGATTATATAATTTATTTAATACCAAAAACCATTGAATGATGTTTTTAAAATAATTTTAAATCCTATTATTATGGACTAGAATATCATGGAATGGATGTTTGGTTATTATTCAAATATTTAATTTGATAAAATTATAGAGGAATCTCTACTAGATAACATTTCTTTTCTAGTGGAATGGGAATAATTTCAGTTCAAACCATATAATGAATCAATATCACCATTACGAAATTATTTCATAGTGTCATTATTTTCAATCTCCATCTATAGAGAAGTAAAAAAATGATAAAATTATGTAAAATAATGGACATTTGAGGAAGTATGGTGTATTGAAATGTTGTGAATAAATGGTTGAATGATATATTAAGGAATCAAAATATTAGAATACTATTAATCATGAATTGGAAAAGGGAATATAGTGGTTACCAAGTAACATGGGGGGTTTAAGAAGATATTATTCAATAGGAAATAAGATTTGATGGGTATCTATAGGGAGAGAGTTATTATATAGGAAATTAAGTGTATGATGATGATATTATCATATTTATTGCAGATATATCCAATAATACTTCCTTTGAAACTGAAAAAGGATAAATCTAGACATAGGGGTAGAGAGTGATTAAATGTAATGGCCCGGACCTCTCCGGCCCATTCCTTTGTCAAAAATAAGTCCACAAAGTGTTCTGGAGGGTAAAATGGACTTTTCCAACACTTTCCAAAATTTTGAAACTACACGCCGTGTACCCTCTTGTCGGGTATACCCCGTGTGGATGGTCATGTCTTTTCCGCGTGAAGAAAATGGGTAGACACCGTGTGTCCATTACTACACGCCCTATAGTCCCTCCCCGCGTACGCGTTAACGTGTTTTGACCAGTCATCGGCCGTGCGCCGCGTTAGATCTATGTCCCAGCTGTGTGCAATAAATGAGTACACACCGTGTGTCCAATCTACATGTCGTGTAGTCCTTCCCTGCGTATGGGTTACCTTCAAACAGTGTGTTGACCACTCAATGGCCGCGGAACCGTGTTGGAGTCCATGTGGAGACCATGTGAAAATGACCGAGTACATGCCATGTACCATAAGTACATGCCATGTACTTTTGCTTTTCACACCTATAAAAGGAGGGGTCCTCTCCTCCTTTCAACTCACACCTCTCCTGCCCTCTCCTCTGAGCAGAGATCTCTCAAGAGACTCGAAGGCTCTTTCTTCATTAACTTTTTCGTCCGATCTCCGATTTACGATCCGTCAGCGGCCACGGGATCGTAACAACGAGACATAACATCCGAGCATGGATATGTTGCCTTTCCTTCAGATCTTCCTCTCTGACGTCCACCCATGGATGTTTTTTCGAGACACCAATGAACGTCTTCTAAAGGTTGATCTGGGGGAGCGTTGTGACCAGAACCTGTTGTCCTAGGGATCTCATCTTTGTCTCTCTAATTTGTGTATCATGCAGGGTGGGTATCATTTTTGTTTTCAGGAGAAACAATTGAACCATTAAATAAAGATAATAATTGGTTAAAGAATTTTTTTGGGTAGTTAGTGATTGCTGTTACATTACTTTTTATATCCTGTGATATTATAATTGGGAATTGAATGAGCTTCTACCTACTGAAAATCACGGTTGTTGGGGGCCTTTGCTTACGCAATTAAATGTTTCCCTCTCCTTCTGTATTTTCTTATGTTTGGAAACTTGGGGAATGTGGAAATTGGATAATCACGTAAAGTTGGCTGATTAAATGAAAATCTGGAACCCTTGTGTGATCACCCCGGTTAAAAAAATGGAATAATGAACATGTGGGTGTTGTCTTGGTTACGTGGCATGTGTTGGGGGTGTTTTGTGGGTTGTTGTGGATCGGGTGAGCAGCGGGGCTGCGGTTGACTTGGCTGTGGGTTGGTGTGAATGTTTTGATGGTGATGGGCAGCGGGGCTACAATATATGGTATTAAAGGGATAATGATGTGTGGTGTGGTTATGGTGGTTGGCAGCAAGGCTGAAGGGATGAGTTTAATGTGAACGGACTATGGGTTGTGTTTAATAATTAATAAATGTGGAAGATTTAATGAATGATGGGGCTTGGTAATGAAACAGAAATAATAATCAATGGGTTGGTTGGTTAATAAGAAGGGACTTGTTGTATTGCTGTGTTTTTTCCTAACTTGCTTTGTGGATGTCAGGGTTATGTTTTACGAATGTTTGTTGTGGTTGGTTGTGGATAGTTTCCCAGTAGTTAAGGAATTAAATAAACTATTTCTGTTGAGATGTGAAAACCTAAATGGGGTTGGGGTTGTTTGTTATATGCATGCTTTGTGGTAGTAGTGCCGAGGCACGTGCTAGGTTTCTCTGTTTAGAATCCATAGAATGGGTTGAGTGGTTGTTATATATATATATCTATATATTTTGTGTTTTATCGCACCAGACCCATGTTCAGCACTTAGTTCCGAACACTCTCATTTCATGGGAGAGGGTGTTTTCCCATAATTACTAGCTCCTTCATGCTCCTTCTCCCCTAGGCTGTGATGGCTTGAGGCGACCTTACACCCAGGACTCTTCGGGTAGGTTTCGATTGGGGTGGTTAGGCCTAAGACTCTTCAGGAAGGCTTATAGGCTGTGATGGCTTGAGGCGACCTTACACCTAAGAATCTTCAGGTAGGTTTCGATTTCAGGCCCAGGTGTCTTTGGGCGATTGTTCTGTTACTATTACTGTTCCCAAGAATCTTCGGGATGAGGCCCAGGTGTCTTAGGGCGGGGATGTGGTCGTGGTTGTGAGGCCCAGATGTGTGCGGGAGGGATACAAGGTTGTGAGGCCCAGGTGTCTGCGGGCGTGATACGTGGTTGTGAGGCCCAGGTGTGTGCGGCGGGATACATGGTTGTGAAACCCAGGTGTGTGCGGGCGGGGAGAGTGTGGCAGCGTCAGGACGTTCGTCTTTAGGATGATCAGCTAACTAATGGGAAATGGTGCGGGGTACCCAATACTCTTGTTCTTATACTACTACTACCTGTTGTGATTGTGTTTTGGTGAGTGTGGATGGTGAGGTTGGATGGATAGATTTCATTGTTAGGTTTATTCTGTTGTTATCACGGGACATTAGGATGTCTCCCCACCTGTGCACGAGAGCTTTAGGGTTCCCTACTGAGTATACTTGTATTCTCACCCTACGTTTACATTCAGGTTTCCCGGAGGACAACCAGGGCCTTGCGGGACCCTACTAGTCAGACAATTGGAGTTGTTGCAGTTGATGTTTTCTTGTCTTCTTTTGTTATTGTACTTTTGAGCTTTCTTATACTTGTACCTTGTTATAAAATTGTATAAACATGCATGTGGGCTTGGTTTGGGTTTATTTATATACACTTTTTCTTTTTTCCTTTTTGGTGGTTGACTTGTCCTATTTCCGGATCCTAAAAATAATTAAAGGGAAATTCCACCGATATTTGTAAAAACTCATACCCTTGGTGCTAGTCGCCAACCCGGGGCCTACTGGAGGCAGGACTTGGGGGTTCATTATCTCCCTATCACCATTTCCAGCTCAGGAGGGGCATCTTTGGTGGGAGGGGGTCGTGACAGAATGGTATCAGAGGTGATGGTTGAGAGATAGGATGGAGTCTGGAGTTAGGGACAATTAGGAATGCATGGGATGGTATGGTGATAATGTTAGTCAATCTTGGTACGTGACATAAGCCAGGGAAGACTGGCTAGGACACAGGATTTTAGGGCCCCCCGTGATCCGACGCAAGGACTCTCAGCCTACCGAATGACCAAGTGAGACTACATTGATTGCAGGGTAGAGACCCTAGGGAACGTACATGCATCATCATGATTTTGTTTTACTTGATTTGGGTGTTCAGTGAATGAAATTGAAATAAAATGAAAAAAATAAAACCTTGAGTTTTTCCTTAATACTTGGTCATAGGTGATCCTTGTTTACCGTATAGCTATGGCACCTGGACGTCGTCCCCGGGTGGCTCAGACAGACGAGGCCCAACAGATTCAGGCGGTCGATCAGTTGAGTATTGACCGAGAGGAGGAAGATAGCCAGTGGCAGAAGACTCTCCGTTCTTTCCAACAGCAGACCCTTAAGATGTACGAGGGTAGTACTACGGATACGGAGTCGGAAGGTTGGCTTGAGGATATAGGGATCACTTTTACCTTGATCCGTGCTCCGAGGGAGTACTGGGTTCCCCTAACAGTCAGTCAGCTGAGAGGTTCGGCGCGACAGTGGTGGATGCTCTACCTCAGACAGAAGATAAAGGCAGAGGTTCCATGGGCTGACATTGAGAAGGAATTCCGAGAAGAATTCTTTTCTTCCATGATCAAGGCGGAGAAGTGGCAGGAATTACTCTCCCTTCAGAAGGGGATTATGTCGGTACGAGAGCTGGGCATCATGTTCAAAGATCTCATACGCTTTTCCCCGGATCTCTTTCCGGATTAGGAGTCTCAGGCGAGACGCTTGGAGGAGGCGCTTCGTCCTTCACTCCAGTATGCTGTCACCCCCTTCACCCTTCCGACGTATATGGTAGTACAGAAGAATGCAGAGTTTTTAGAGAGGATGCACTCGCTGGGAGGTGCACCCCGAGAGGGGATCCATCCAGGCTCGTCGAAGGGGAAGGCAGTCAACAGTAGGGCTCCTGCGACGGGACCTTCTAGGTTCAGGCCAGTGGGGAGCAGGCCCCAGCAGTTCCAGTTCAGATCATCGGGTCCTCGTCCTTTTTCCACGAGCCTGGGACCGTGGTGTTTTTCTTGTGGAGGATTCAGGCACGTTCATATTCGGTGCCTGACCCGAGATCAGTACAGTGGAGGTGGGAAGGTTCAATTCCCACCTCCGCAACACCATTTGCCGGCGAGGCCCTTCCAGCAGCAGCATGACCATGCTCCTCCGAGGTAAGACTTTGCGGGAGGAGGTCGACCTCAGGGTGCTCCTCTGGGACCTCGACCAAGGCGTGGTCAAAGAGGACGACATCAGAGAGGCAGAGGAGCTGGGCGTGGACAGTTGCACGCAGTAGAGTTGGCAGCTTCAGCGGGACCAGAGGTGGTACGAGGTACAATTTGTTTGTTCAGCACTCTTGTTTCTATTTTGTTCGATTTGGGAGCCTCACACTACTTTGTTGCACCTAGTCTATCCCATACTATGGGACTAGATGTAGAGATAAATTCCATACCACTGGTACTGAGTACACCAGTTGGGGGCCAGAACAGCGTATCATGTGTTTTCCGGGGATTTGGGCTAACGTTGGGACCAAATCGATCTAGTGGAGACCTTCATCTACTACAGATGCAGCCATATGATGTCATCCTAGGAATCGCCTGGTTGTTTTCTGTTAGTTCCGTTATCGAATGCTTCCGGAGAAGAGTCATGTTCTCTAACGTGGATGGGCAGCACATATCTTTTGATGGCTGGAGGAGCTGTCAGGCGGGAAGCCGACGTGTGGTGCCTCTCCTTTACTTGTTAGGAGGGTTATCAGTGGTTCGAGATGATACAGAGATGATGGATGTCCTGGAAGTTGTTGGAAAGTTCCTTGATGTTTTTCATGAGGAGGTTGTGACTCTACCCCCCCCCCCCAGACGAGCCGTTGAGTTCGGGATAGACTTACAGCTTGGTGCCCGTCCGATTTTGATGGCACCTTATCGGATGGCACCTTCGAAGTTTCGGGAGTTGCAGATTCAGATTGATGATCTGATGGAGAAGGGTTTTTTTCGACCCAGCATGTCGCCATGGGGTGCTCCAGTTTTTTTCGTGAAGAAGGCAGATGGTGGTATCAGGCTATGCATAGACTACCGAAGGTCGAACCAGGTAACAGTCAAGAACCGTTACCCCATCCAAAGGATAGATGATCTCTTCGACCAACTGAGGGGAGCTGGTTGGTTTTCCAAGATTGATCTACGATCTGGATATCACCAGCTGAGGGTGAAGTAAGGTGAAATCTTGAAGATGGCTTTCAGGTGCAGGTATAGGCACATGGAGTTTGTAGTGATGTTGTTTGGAGTTACGAATGCACCGGCTGTGTTCATGGGACTTATGAACTTTGTCTTCCGAGATTTTCTAGACCGGTTCGTCGTTGTTTTTATCGATGACATACTGATCTACTCAAGATCAGAGGAGGAGCACGTTGAGCATCTCAGGGCAGACTTGGGAGTCCTTCGACACCACCAGCTTTATGGGAAATTGTCGAAGTGTAAGTTCTTGACACAATAAGTACACTTACATGGGCATGTGGTGTCTCATCATGGAGAATCGGTGGACCCGTCGAAGGTGGAGGAAGTTATTTCTTGGGAAGCACCCAAGAGCATTGCATAAGTTCGTAGTTTCCTGGGGTTAGTAGGTTACTATCAGAGGTTCGTTTCAGACTTCTCTCGAGTTGCTTCTCCTTTGACATCTTTGAAGAGGAAGAACCAGGTCTTCCTGTGGAGCGAGCAGTGCCAGAAATCTTTTGACTACCTGAAAGAGATGTTGGTCAGTGCTCCCATACTCAGGTTTCCAGAGGAGGGGTTGTTGTATGAATTGTTTTGTGATGCTTTTGGCCTTGGTCTGGTGTGCGTGCTGATGCAGAAGAAGTGTGTGATTTGTTATGGGTCTAGGCAGTTGCGCCCTCACGAGCGTAACTATGCCACCCATGACATGAAGCTTTCAGTAGTAGTGTTCGTACTGAAGTTGTCGCGACATTACCTCTTTGGGGTGTGCTTTGTGGTCATCTCAGATCACAAGAGCCTCCGTTATATCGTCTCCCAGCGTGACCTGAACTTGTGGTAGCAGAGATTGGTCGAGTTTCTCCAAGACTATGACTTTGAGATCTCTTACATTGAAGGTAAGGGCAGCGTTGTGGATAATACCCTGAGGAGAAAGTCGCATCAGGATATGGGTCGGGAATCTGCTGATGCTTGGAAGGCAATGGGAGAGTTGGTTGCCTTGCACTTGGATGCAAGGGTAGAAGGTGTTAGAGGCTGTTTGTTTCAGATGACAGTGCAGTCCTCCTTGCTGCAGTAGGTGGAAGAGTCTCAGTGGGGGGACTCCGAGGCAGAAGTGATGCAGGATCGTGTCGATCAGGGGAACACTCAAGAAGGATTGTCAGAGGATAGCCGACATCGGATGCTTTTCCATGGAAGGTTGTTTGTTCCAGAGAAGATGCGTGAGAGAGTTCTCTGTGAGTTCCATAGATCATCCTTAGCGGTACATCCAGGAGATTCAAAAATGTACCGAGGACTGAGGGAACAGTTTTGGTGGCCCGGGGTGAAACGAGCAGTGGCGGAGTTTGTGTCTAAATGCCTAGTGTGTCAGCAAGAGAAGGTTTAACACCGTGTTCCCAGTGGTTTGTTGCATCCTTTATATGTCCCCGAGTGGAAGTGGGATGACATCTCAATGGACTTTGTCATAGGACTACCCAGAGATCAGGGTCGTTATGATGCTATATGGGTAGTGGTGGATCGTCTGACGAAATCGGCTCACTTCTTTGCAATCAAGGAGTCGGGCCCAGTGAGTACCTTAGCACAGAGGTATGTAGACGATGTGGTGCGCTTTCATGGAGTTCCAAGTACTATCGTCTCAGATAGGTATACTCGGTTTACCTCACGAGTCTGGAGGGGGTTACAACATGCTTTTGGCACCCAGCTATGCCTTAGCACTGCTTTCCACCCCCAGATCGATGGGCAGACGGAGAGGACTATCCAAACACTGGAGTACATACTGCGAGCATGCAATCTGGGTTCCGGAGGATCATGGGTACGACACTTTCCTTTAGTAGATTTTTCCTACAACAACAGCTTCCACTCTACTATTGTAATGGCACCATTTGATGCTTTTTATGGAAGGCCATTTCGTTCACCCATATGATGGGAAGAGGTTTGTGAGATAGGTGCTCTTGGGCCAGAGGTAGTGTAAAGCACCACAGAGAAATTCCAGCTTGTACATGACAGGATGAAGGCAGCTCAGGACCGACAGAAGTCTTATATTGATCGTCGGAGGAGGCCCTTGGAGTTTGAGGTGGGAGATCATGTGTTCTTAAAGGTTTCCCCTCGACGGGGGCTGCAGTGGTTTGGGAAAGGGGGCAAGATCTCACCCAGGTTCATCAGACCTTTTAAGGTGTTGAGGCGAGTCGTCGAAGTGGCATATCAGCTGGCCCCACCACCTCAGTTGGAGAAGGTACATGACATCTTCCACGTCTCCCCGCATTGTCAGTACTTACACGAAGACTCCCACGTTATCGACTGGGGAGAGTTAGATATGGGAGACGACGTAACCTTCGACGAGTGACCAGTCAGAATCGAGGATCAAAAATAGAAGGTGCTCAGTGGATGAACCTATCCCTTGGTTCGTGTGTTGTGGAGGCATGGCGGTCTCGAGGAGATCAATTGGGAGTGGGAGACCCAGATGCGCGCTCAGTACCCGGAGTTGTTTTTACTTGTGTTTTTCTCTTGTTCTTATGAGCTTTTGTTGATGTTGTACTATGTACCTTTGATATATGGAATGTTTGTCTTGTCAGTTGTGAGACATTTTTTCCCTTGTTCTCTGGTAAGAAGTAACATGTCTGGATGTGTGGGGAAAGTAAAAACCTAACCCTTAATCGAGACACATTAATGCTGATGTGATTGAACCTGTGCGGGCGAGTCAGTGCCGCCTAAAAGGGATACTATCTCCACATAGGTGAAGGAATTTACCAAACCCACGTGTTCGGGCAGTGTGTTGGTTGTGTGGTGTTAGGGTTAGTGCGAGTTGAAAAATCATAATGTATGAAAGTGGGAAGACCCAATTCTTCATCAAGACGCATTAATGAGGATGCGATTAAACCTGTGCAGGTGAGTCAGTGCCGCCTAAAGTGGATAATATCTCGACATAGGAGAATGAATTCCTAACACATATTATTATGGTTGTTGGTTGGGTTCCTGTTATAATGAGGACCCTAAGAGGTATCTTTTTGGGTTCCCCTGGGATGGTTTTTGAATTCTCTAGGATGAGAATGTTTTAAGAGGTATCTGATGTAATGGCTCGGACCTCTCCGGCCCATTCCTTTGTCAAAAATAAGGCCACAAAGTGTTCTGGAGGGTAAAATGGTCTTTTCCCACACTTTCCAAAATTTTTAAACTACACGCCATGTAGTTTGAGTACACTCTGTGTACCCTCTTGCTGGGTATACCCCGTGTGGATGGTCTTGTCTTTGCCGCGTGAAGAAAATGGGTACACACCGTGTGTCCAGTACTACGCGCCGTGTAGTCCCTCCCCACATACGCATTACCGTGTGTTGACCAGTCATCGGATGTGTGCCGCGTTGGAGCTGTGTCCCTACCGTGTGCAATAAATGAGTACATGTCGTGTGTCCAATCTACACGTCGTGTAGTCCTTCCCCGCGTAAGCGTTACCTTCAAACCGTGTGTTGACCAGTCAACGGTCGCGGAACCGTGTTGGAGGCCATGTGGAGACCGTGTCAAAACGGCCTAGTACACGCCGTGTACCATAAGTACACGCCTTGTACTTTTGCTTTTAACGACTATAAAAGGACGGGTCCCCTCCTCCTTTCAACTCACACCTCTCCCCCCCCCCCCTCTCCTCTGTGCAGAGCTCTCTCATGATACTCAAAGGCTCTTTCTTCCTTAACTTTTTCGTCTGAGCTCCGATTTACGATCCGTCAGTGGCTATGGGATCGTAATGACGAGTCGGAACATCCGAGATTAGATTCGTTGCCTTTCCTTTGGCTTTTCCTCTCCAACATCCACCCGAGGAGGTTTTATTGGGACGCCAATGAACACCTTCTAAATGTTGATCCGAGGGAGCGTTGTGACCAGAACCTGTTGAGGTATGCATCTCACCATTGTCTCTCTAATTTCTGTATCATGTAGGGTGGGTATCCTTTTTTTTAATGAGAAATTGCTGAACCATTAAATAAAGATAACAACTGGTTAATGAATGGGTTTGGGAAGTCATTGATTGCTGTTACTTTACTTTTTATATCCTGTGATATTATAATTGTGAATTGAATGACCTTCTAACTACTGAAAATCATGGTCATTGGGGGCCTTTGCATACTCAATTAAATGTTTCCCTATACTTCTATATTTTCTTATGGTTGGATGCTTGTGGAATGTGGAAATTGGATAATCACGTAAAGTAGGCTGATTAAATGAAAATCTGGAACCCTTGTGTGATCACCCCGGTTAAACAAAATGGAATAATGAACATGTGGGTGTTGTCTTGGTTACGTGGAATGTGTTGGGGGTGTTTTGTGGGTTTTTTGTGGATCAGGTGAGCAGTGGGGCTGCGGTTGACTTGGTTGTGGGTTGGGGTGAATGTTGTGATGGTGATGGGCAGCGGGGCTGCAATAAATGGTATTAAAGGGATAATGATGTGTGGGGTGGTTATGGTGGTTGGCAGCCGGGCTGCAAGGATGGGTTTAAATGTGAACGGACTATGGGTTGTGTTTAATAATTAATAATTGTGGAAGAGTTAATGAATGATGGGGCTTGGTAATGAAACAGAAATAATAATCAATGGGTTGGTTGGTTAATAAGAAGGGACATGCGGTGCTGCTCTGTTTTTCCTAACTTGATTTGTGGATGGCAGGGATATGTTTTACGAACGTTTGGTGTGGTTGGTTGTGGATAGTTTCCCAGTTGTTAATGAATAAACTATTTCTGTTGAGATGTGAAAACCTAAATGGGTTTGGGGTTGTTTGTTGTATCCATGCTTTGTGGTAGCAGTGCCGAGGCACGTGCTCAGTTTCTGTGTTTAGAAGCTATAGGTTGGGTTGAGTGGTTGCTATATATATATATATATATATATATATATATATATATATATATATATCTTTTTTGTTTTATCGCACCACACCCATGTTGAGCACTTAGTGCCGAACACTCCCATTTCATTGGAGAGGGTGTTTTCCCATAATTACTAGCTCCTTCCTGCTCCTTCTCCCCTAGGCTATGATGGCTTGAGGTGACCTTACACCTAAGACTCTTCAGGTAGGTTTTGATTTCAGGCCCAGGTGTCTCCAGGCGAGAGTTCTGTTACTATTACTGTTCCAAAGAATCTTCGGGATGAGGCCCAGGTGTCTTTGGACGGGGATGTGGTCGCGGTTGTGAGGCCCAGGTGAGTGCGGGCGGGATACGTGGTTGTGAGTCCCAGTTGTGTGCGGGCGGGATACGTGGTTGTGAGGCCCACGTGTGTGCGGCGGGATAGGAGGTTGTGAGGCCCAGGTGTGTGCGGGCGGGGAGAGTGTGGCAGCGTCAAGATGTTCGTCATTAGGAAGAGCATCTATCTAATGGGAAATGGTGCGGGGTACCCAATACTCTTGTTCTTAAACTACTACTACATATTGTGATGGTGTTTTGGTGAGTGTGACTGGTGAGGTTGGGTGGATAGATTTCCTTGTTAGGTTTCTTCTATTGTTCTCACGGGACATTAGGATGTCTTCCCACTTGTGCACGAGAGCTTTAGGGTTCCCTACTGGGTATACTTGTATGCTCACCCTACATTTACATTCAGGTTTCTAGGAGGACTACAAGGGCCATGTGGGACCCTACTAGTCAGACAGTTGGAGTTGTTGCAGTTTCTGTTTTCTTGTTTTCTTTTGGTATTGTTCTATTGAGATTTCTTGTACTTGTACCTTGTTATAAAATTGTTAAAACATGCATGTGGGCTTGGTTTGGGTTTATTTATATACACTTGTTCTTTTTCCTTTTTGGTGGTTGACTTGTCCTATTTACTGATCCTAAAAATAATAAAAGGGTAATGCCTCCAATATTTGTAAAAACTCATACCCTTGGTGCTAGTCGCCAACCCGGGGCCTACTAGAGGCGGGACTCAGGGGTCATTATCCCCCTATCACCATTGCCAGCTCAGGAGGGGAATATTTGGTGGGAGGGGGTCGTGACATTAAAATTGAATAAACCAATTAGTTTTAGGAATTAAATTAACAAAAAAATGAATATTTCATTGATCCCTTTATAGAACATTTTTTAGTTGATTATTCTATTCAAAAATTACATGATAATGTTTTTTAGAGATTCCAATGTATTAAAAATTTAAGGGTATCAGAACATAATGAGGTGGATTAGATCATCCCATCTAAATCTCATCACAAAAATGACGAGCAGTAGAAACTATTGAGTGAAATGTGTTGTAAATAAATAGAAGGTTGAAATTATCTAGATCAAAAATCCAATAGAAGTGGAATAAATAATAAAATAAAAAAGGAAAATTCAATGGCCTCTAATGGAACTTCTAGAGTTCATCTTACTAAAAAATTTATAGTTCCCTATTTTTTAATATTATAAATAATTATTCTCTTAATATAGTGATTTAATTACATAATATATGGTTTTCTTCCATTTCAGGAATAATATATCATATATATAACTACATGATGATTCAATCATTTTAAAGGGTCATGAATAAAAAATAACTCATGGTAATGGAATTTAATAGGATCTGTGATATATTATTGTATAGAACCAGTATATAAATTGAAACTACCATGTCAGTTTTTATTGATTAATAGATATTTTTGTTATTTACTTTATGAATTTTACTTATATATGGATATAAGATCACTGAGGAATTAAGTGGTATTCTTCAATAAAAAGTTTTATGATCCTTGACAAATAATTTTAGACTCCAATATCATTTTTTTACTCCAGGAATATTTTAGAAAGGAAATATATTATCTATTAAATATAGAGTGTTTGAATCCTTAAATAATAGAAATTATTTTATTGAGGTCAACTTGGATATAAGAAAATATATTTGGTAAAAAAAATTAACATGATTATTATAGTAGTATTTATACATCTTTTACTTATTATGAAGATCTATATTTCTAGGATAAATACAATTACAATACTCTCCAAATATTGAATTTGGACATTCATCCCATCCTTACTACTTCATATATGAAGAATAAAAAAGTAATGATCATTTAATACATTACAATTAATAATAAATTTATGTCATAAATAAATAGTTATTTAATTAATGATATGATTCTATAAACTATAACAACAATATAATTTTGTAAGGATATAAATATATGGTTTTACAATCCATGATTAGAGTAATGATTAATTATACTCTCCCTATAATTGATGAAGACTTTGTCAAGTATAAATAACATCTTCCAGAACTTCATATCTTAAACCCTTTAGGTATTTTATTGAAATTGACATTGAGAGTGGGAGAGAGAATATTATAACTTATATGAGAAAAATATGATGAAACTTTCTGGATATATTTTTATAGAAAACTATCGAGTTGTGTAGTCAATGTTTGTGGAATGAAATAAATCACATTCATAATCTATATTAAATTGGAAAGGTTAATAATAAATTTTCACATCATAAGTTTAATAATTAATCATATCTGGATGACATGTGATTTCATCGTATGTGGTAAAAACGAATATGATATTTTCTTAATGAAATTACTAAAAATAGAAACTTTGAAGAAGGGTTTTCCTCCCATTTAAATTTTATGTTCATAAAAATATAATTATATATTTTATACAACATTATGTGGAAGATAATATTTATGCGTTCAACAAAAATATAGAAAGAATCAAATTTTATGATGGTTTCTTCTAATAGATTCATTTATGATATTTGAAATATTTTATATGGAGATGTTGATTTAATTATGAGGAAACTATTTGGAATGATCAGTTTACCATATTTTAATCACTTTTGTTTTATTTATATTATTCGAAAAGAGAACTATGCTAATGATATATTAAAATTCATACATATTTTCATGGAGAGATCTATGTAAAATATTATCATCAATCATCCTTATCTTAGACTTATCTGTATTGCTGACCAAAATGATTCTAGAAATATTTTTTGTTTAATCCCTGTAAGAATGATTAAATATTATATTATAAAAACATCTTAATGTGTTATTATTCATTATAAAACTACAAGAGGGATGGAATTATTATCAAAATCATGAAACTGAGAAATATTTTAATAATAGTTTGTGTAAATTCATTTTTATGTTTTTTAATGAAGATGGGTTTCGTTATTTTTCTACACATTAATTATTGGAATCCATAAATTTAAAAAATCACTATTTTAATTAATGGATTAAATTAATGTTATCTCTATTACTATAAAATAAATAGGAATTTAGATCCAATATTATATTATAGTTTTTATTTTTGATGTTTATATATCAAAATTTGTTATAACGAATGTCATGAAATGGATATTATAAACTATTACAGTTTTGATGTGACTGAAAATATCTACTCACATTACCTATAGTAAAAATATTTCATTATTATATCATATATTCAAGAACACTAACTATAATATATAGAATTCAGAAAATATTTTGTATATTTAATTGGAATGAATAAAATGGTTTAAAATTCTCAACCATTTTTGGATTGAAATATCATATTTCAGGAATAATGATATTCTCAATAAATTTGGTATTAATAATAGGAAATATAAAATTATCTATTTTATAGTATAAAAGTTTTTTTGTAAATCCCAAGGAAATTAATTATTTTGAGATTTTATCTATCTATAACGGATAACACTCATCCTATAAATGAGTGTTTTTTCTAGTACTTATTGCATTTTCTTGTAAAATATATGATTATTTTCAATATTTTTTATATATTAATTATGTATAATTTACCACTTAATCATATATAAAATATATTTTTTATGAGAATCATTTTATAAAGAGGTATTATTATAGATATTATTTAATTAAATATATTGTTTTTTACAAAATCATATTGATCATAGTGGAATATAAATAAAACTACTGAGGCAAATTAAGGAATCATAACAAGCTAAGTACCTGTATAAGTTAACATAATGAAGTTGTTATTCAATAATATTCCCTATATATTGATTTATCAAAAATCATATAATGAATTTTTATTTTTTATGTGATTTTTCTTATTTTGAATACTATTAAAAATATTTTGGAACTTATTATTATATTCTCTAATGTGGGTTTTTAACAAGGGTCTTACATTAAATTTGGAATATATATCAAAATATCCAATCCACTTATTTATCTTTATCCATACAACTATGATATCCCATAAATTGATCAATCACTTAAGGATAATATATAATATTAAATTTATAATATTCAATGCTACTTAATAGAGGTTGTGAACAGATACCAGTATCTTTTATCAGTGATACAATTATCAAATAACCTATGTGAAATGGTAATTTTAATTTTAATTCATATTAAAAAAATTTCACTGGAACAACTATTGAAATAATCAATTTTTTTAAAATTATACATAAATAATGGGTAACTTATCATTTCATATCAATATTTGTATGGATTTTCATGGAAATATCAATATTGATACGAATTTTGAAAAAAATATAGATTTAATATTTTATCTCATTGAATTTAATTATTATCAGCGAAAAAAAATCATCACATATTTGTTCAATGTGATTTTTCTATTGATATCATGGATTTTATTAATGACTATAATTTCATTGAGATATTCATCATATATTTCATTTTCTAATTTATGAATTTATGGTTATCTTCTTAACATTGTATTATAATCAGAGTTTGTATCTCTAGTTAATTATTTACTATTTTGTGTAATAAAATTCTGATTATGTACAACATCCAAATAGTTCATCATGGTTCTATGAATTAATATATTTTTTATATAGTGACAGGGTCTAGTATTCATCAAATTTGATGTCTGTTTCAGATGATCCATGTCCTCTCTATTAGTTAGAATTTTTATATTATTAAAAATGTTTTCTCATAATAAGGTGAACATTTTTATATAGGTAGCATCCACATAATATTAGGTTTACAATCATTCTAAATGATATTACAATAAGAATCATCAACAAATATGGTTCTAGATAATTTTTCAAAGATGTAATTGGGAATGTGATTAAATGACATTACAAGGGCTGTGGATGGTATGTGGAACAATAAGACTTGTCTAACTGATTCAAATAGGATTCCCTTAGGTCCATTTAGAATCATAGAGGAATATTTCGATGTTTGTTAATTTGTTTGATTTAATTCACCATAAAAAGCATGAAGATAGATGTTTTCATATAAATTCATGATGGGTTATAATTATTTATTAATTTTTCATTTTAGTATGAAATGATAAATTTGTAGTGTATATAATGAGGAAAATAAATTCAGTTATTAAATAATAGATATTTTAATGGATTATAATTTTTTCTGAACTCTTCGTGAGTATCTAAAAAGAATTATATTTTTATTTTAGATAAAAATGGAACCCCTATTACTTGTAATCACTAATTTTAATATTTTTATATAACATAGAGTTTTCTCTATGTGGGATAATTTTAGTTAAAAAATAACCCCCTCTTATATGATTACACAACGTGAATACTATAGTCTTCTTCATGTATGCCCTATAATATGGTTGATTCACTAATTTCGTGAGGTCTATTGTATAAGAAAACTAACCTAATGGTTCATAGTAGGTATGTATATGTACAACACTCTATCTATTCAAGATCATTTGTTTTGAGTAATTATTATTTAACAAAATTACCTTCTATGTGATTTTTATAGGTTTTAAAATTACTTTTAAATGAATGGAATTACTTAAATAAACATTTAAGAGTGGGAATCGTTCACTATAATAGTTGACTTCCATTTGATTTTCCCTAATCATATATGTGTTGAATGATTCATATATTATTTTTTTTTAAATTTGATATAATTTCTTAAAATATATAAAATTTAGATTCCATATGTAGTGAGATTTTAGTAATGCTGATTTTATTTGGTGTGGTCCCCCATTTCATAATTGTTTACCACTATACCACTACTTAATTTTTTGGAATAATGTATAGAATACTCAATCAATACGGGCCTAATAAAATATGTATTGATGAAAAATAAAATGGGTCACCATGAGCAGATGTTTAAAATACTCTTTAATGATGATATAGGATATGTGGGACATAAAAATGTTGGGATATTATCCTTATAAGTATATTATCGGTAATTTTAGTGTTTTTAGTTGATAAATAAGTTTTCAACAATAATTTATTCTTATTAATATTATTAATGGGAAATACCATAACATTTTTGTCCTGGGTATGTTTGATGGGTATTATAATAAACATAATTTGGATTACTAGTATGTTTTAGATTAAAAAAATATAGATTATTTGACAGTTGGGGGTGATGAATACCTAAAAAAATTTAAATCATTAATTTATTGGAACCACAATTGTTGTTTCAACATTTTAATTGGGTTTAATTCTATGAAATTTAAATTATATTATGTTTATTTATGAATCATTTAATCCTTAATTCATTATTCTTCATTAGGTAAAATGGAATAAAAACAATAATTTAATTAATTAGATTTTGATATATGTAATTACAACCATATAATTAAATTTAATTTGTATTGGTTTAATGTTTTTAAATAACCCTAGGTTACGTGTTCACAAATTAATGGGATCATGTGATGAAATCAACTGGTCCTTCAAATGACATTTTAGACTTAAAAATGATATTTCAATAATATATTCATTTCACACACCTTATGAAATGATTTTCATTCTATATTTCATTATTAAATAATATTAATTGTATTTATCTTCATATCATTTATTTTATTCACATGAATTTATTGGTATTCATTTAGTCGAATCATTTTTCGTAGAATACAATGTTTTTTATCTCAATCATACATTATGAATTTTGGGGGTGTCGAGAATTAGTGGAAAATGATATAGATAAGGGAATCTGAACTACAGTTGATGGATGGTTGTGCTAGATAACAATAGTGAGAGATGAGTTATTGTGGGTGCTTGAACATTGTTTTTTGATATATATATATATATATCACCATTTTATTCAATTTTACATTAATTTATATGGAATAAAAATAGAAAATGAATTTTATATACATATACATTTATTTTTATTAGTTACTTTAATTATTTATATTAACATGTAAAATATTATTGTGTAAGACACATATATGTAATGTTCACTTTAAAATATTATTGTGTTTTTAGAATTTATATTATTTGAATATTATTCATAGCTCTATTATATATAGATTGTAGTATTTAGGTGATAGAACACTACCTTCATCGAATTTCAGTAGTCATTAGCATATGGTCTTGTATCCTAATGACCATAAAATTCCTCCCAATTATTTTATTATTTATGTAAACTAAATAAGTGGAATTACAAAGTGGTATTAGAATTTTTTTAATAATTTATGTAATTTTTTTTGAAAGTAATGATTGATTACAACATGGAATTTACTATATTATTCAAAATAAAAATCCCTTATATTTATAAAATCATTTTTAATCAAGATTTAATTGTTTTTTTTGTTTTTGTGGGTCATGATTTTGATTATTTTCACTAAATATTTCTAATTACAATTTTTTTTTATTTTTACCCGTAGTAAGAGTGAAATGAGTTTGTGTGTTAACCCAAAATATTTATCATATAAGATACATGAAAAATTATTCTGTTAATGTTCTTTTGATGAGAATATAAAGATAAGAATAAGATGTTTTACGGCGTCCAAAATTAGACACATATTGAACTTTTCATTATTAGTTCATCGGTTTTGTTGTTTTTAATCCTATTTTTTTTTGGTAATGTGGGAAAAACTATTTTTCATTTGTCCTTACCTAAGAGTCGATAGAGTATTCTCAAGTATATATCTATAATTATGAGGGCCTTATTTTATATGAACTATGTATAGAGTGTTGATTCATAATTTCTATTAATAAACTCCTTAATCTATGCTGTTATAGAAAAATTATTTATATCTTCTTATAAATAGTAATTTTTTTTCTTTTTTATGATGTTTTCCTCAATGAAAAACACTTTTTGAACACTGTATGGGACGATCTAAGATGACTCTATCAGAAGTGGAGCATAAATCTCCACTTGAGGCATTTTGTCATAGATATAAGATTAACAAATTTTATTTTCATCATGTTATATGGTATATGTATATTTGGTATTTGAAATAATAATTTTCAAATATATAATTTTATATGAGATACATATACAACATCAAAAAATTATTACTATTGAGGATAGTGTATATTCCATGTTATTCTTGATAGATACCTTGAAATATATATTATATCAATTTGATAAAACCTTTTAGAAGAAAGTGTAGATGTCCATATATTTGTTGAGTGGTCCAGCAATGTTAATGTGGGATGTATTCATTTCTCATAACATCGTGCATAATAATTATTGAAGTTTTCTATTATTTATTTCATTGAGAGGCTCATTCCTAATAAATTATTAAGTGATTGGGATTGAGGTATTATGTATATCACCTTCACAGAGATGTTAATGGTCAATTATATTGATCATTTTATGTATCTTCTTCATTTTGATATAATGATAGAGGGTTATACTGTGTTCTAGGATGGTGTATCAAGTATGGGTTGAGAGATTCCAACAGACTTTTGGAGAACATCCCTCTATTGAATTATATTTTTCAAAGGTTTTACATTAAGATTATATAATTTAGGGGAATCATATTTTTGGAAGATTTAAATGGTAGATTTATATTACTTCTTTTATTGATATTAGTTCATATATTAGTCAACATCACATATTTGTTATTTTATAAATTAACTGGGTATCTAGGGTGGGGGATTAAATATTATCCCAAGTGGGTGGACTTATATTGTGTACTACAATTGTGGTATTAAAGTCTATAATTTATTTCAATGTCAAAAAAAATTATAGAGTGTATAAGATTTTGACATATGGAAAACTACCATACACTATACTATGATTCAATGTATGTAATAAAGTGTTATTTTAGGTGTTTTTGAGATTTCTTTATAAATTAATTTATTGGAATGAGAAGTAATATTGATGATTTTAAGATTATTTTCGGATGTCAAGTAGATTATTATTTTCTTCTAAGAAATATTGATTCTTCAATGATATTATTATCTGTATGGTTTAATTTTTATATCTCAATATTACATGTATCATATAGTACACTCTAAAAAGATCTATAAGGATAATATATGGATTTAGACTAATGCATCATTTGAGGAACAATTATTATGTATTCTCGATTAGATAAAAAATATTCATTGATAAAAATAGTTCAATGGATACATATATTTCAATAACATATATATAACAAATATAAATCATTGGATATAAAGGGCTACATACTATGATATTGTAAAAAACATATTCCTCAATTATCTTTAGTGATTCATCTAAAAGAATATATAATATATAATTGATTTATTGTGACAACATATAAATTACATTATTAAAAAATGATTAAAATTTTTATTAACCATATTTATTTAAATTTCTATTAAATGTTATAGGACTTACTGGATGTGGGTTATTGTAATTTCAAGAGAATCATATGGGTTTATAGTATAATATTTTCTAATAGATAACAACATATACATGGTTTTTGGGATCTAGGTACATAATGGATAATGATGATTGGGAGGTTCTCCTATGTGGTTTCCAAGTGTGTAGTGCTGTCCCTGTGGGTAAATATTTACATTCCAATTATTGGTTCCCCCTTTTTCAATTAATTTAATTATTTTTATAATATTTAAATAAGTTTAATTTTAAATGTAAAAACATGTAAATGTGTCCACTTATCATTACAAATTTAATGTATCCCTCAATTATCCATATGTAATTCACTTTGAATGTGGATTTATTTATAATTTTAATCTTATACCAAATACTATCTATTAGTATAAATCAACTAATTTAAATCCAGAAATTTTTTATTTTTATCTAGGCACACCATCATTATTCAAAGAAAATATATAATTTTGGTGGTATTTATATATTACATTATATATTTTTTTTTATATTCATATAACTCTATTTTTAGATTAATAATTCATTGAAAAATTGTTATTGGTCACTATGATTTACAATGGCCTTATTTGGGTCGTATGAACCCTTTCAGAGGAGGTGTTAATAAATAATTATATTATACCAATTGGAGTTTCCTCATGTTAGAAGACACAATTATGGTTCATAATATATTGGTCTGGTCAATTACATGGTTCCCGTTTACTATGAGTCAACTGATGGTCATATTTTTTAAATAAAGTAATGAATAACCATTGAATTAGGATATAAAAGAATATGAATTGATATGAACTGTTTTCATATACTTTATGTGGTGCTCTAAAATGTACCTAAATTACAATAGGGAAATTAGAGGATAGAGGTAAGAGAAGATCTTGGACTATTAATTTAATTATGAGTAAAGTGATATATATTAATTGATATTTTATCCTAATTACTAGATTTTTTACATATTATTATGGGCTACACGAAATAAAAAATGATTATTTCATTTTTATTTTGGGTTTTTCAATTAATAATGATTTTTTTATAAACAGTGAATATTGAAGTGTTAATTTTGATTATTATTGGACATGTGGTGGGTGTAAGGAAAACCATTATTTATGATTATACTTTTATTGGTTTTAATAATAACAATTTTTTCCATCATGATTGGGTTATGTTTAATTACATCATCCAGTGTTTTATTGTTTATTGGGATTGGTTTAATTCATTCCTAGAATCATGTATATATATGGGTTTGATATAATGAAAATGCAGGGTCTAATTCTGTTCCCTTTAATAAATTATTTATTGGATTGGGTGGAATGATATCTATATTCTACATTTCTAACAACTGTTGGGTGTAATGTTAACCATATTTTTCACATGGTATTGGGATGGGGATTTTGATAACCAAGATAATTGGGTTACTTTTTTATGTAATTATGGAAGAAACGATGTGTTTTCCAAAATATCATGGATAAATGGTTATCTCTCTATTATGTTTTGTGTGTGTTTCTCAAGCCCGTATAGAATATGGATGATATGGTAGCTTTTTACTAGTGTATGTTTTTTGAACTACATGTATGGGACATATACAATATAAAATAATATGTTATGTATAAAATAGGTTGTAAGTAATAGACCATGAATATATTGTGTTTCATAAGACCATTTATGATGTAAAAATTATATTTCCATCAAAAATATTCCATATAATATTTTTTAACATGAGTTGATGGGTTTTATAGTACATGCTTCATGGAGTTTTTACATAATAAACCATATTTTACAACATACACTCATTACACCCTATTTGTTTTATGTGATGAAAACATGAATATTTTCTCATTCTTAATTCGTCTCCCTGCTTCAAAATCTATGATCATCCAGGAATGTTTGGGTATCTTCTCCCCATCTCGATATCATTGATTGGCACTCTATCATGATGGTTGATTACATAATTCCATTGGGGAGAGAATACATAATATTTATTTATAATTTATATTGTTTTTTTTTGGGATTAATTTTTTGGACCAGAAGATCATGTGAAATTTATTCTGGTTATATCCTTGTAGGTCTCTTGATTTTAATTTTTAAGTGGACAGTTCATCATTTTGGTGTGGTGTGGAATGTGTGTTTCCCCAGTTCCCTCACTGAGTATTCTGTTTTCTTTTAATGTTTATGGATCCCATTATTGGTAGTGTTCAAACCATTTTTTAGGTAGGTGGATCTGTCTCTATAAAACATTGGATAAATCATATTGCTTTGATTTTTAGGGATTGATTTATATGTGAATTCAAATGACTTACCTAATCTTTTCCTATAAAATTATGGATTATATATACATGAATTGGAGATTGATAAATGGGTATGAAAATTTGATATTTGAAACACATCTGAAAGTGTTACATTAGATTGATTAAAAAAATGGAAATATATACCATGATTTCTTATAGAATACCTTCTCGACTACTTATCATTTCATTTTTTATATAATAATATCTTACTCAAATTATTTCATTAGATATATTATATGGAACTCCTTTTTTTAATTTTATGGTGTTTTTTGCCTTAATCCATACACACAACATTAGTGGTGTGTATACATAATTTTATATATTGATGTTGGTAATGTAAATGATCCATATTATGTAAGGTAGGTATCTTTCGTATTTTTTTGGTACCTATTGGTGATTGAGTAACATATTGAAAAAATTTAGTAGGATTATTTTTCTTATGTTTTACTATCCCATTGTCTTTATTTGTCCAATAAAAATTTTTGTTATTTGTTTTTTATGTTATTTTATTATCGATGTTTACATTAGGTTATGGAATATATTTCTCATTTTTTCACTTATATCGTTATTTTTTCTGTTAATATAAATTAAATTAATCACATTTTAGTTTGGTGAAATACTCCTTTGTGGTTATTTATTAATGCCTAGGTGATAGTCACCAACTCTTGGGGATCAGGTAAACCGATCAGGTATATAGTGGATCAGGTTAGGTTTCAACTTTATAAGGTAACACATAGAAAGTAATTTTAAAAATAGTACCAGTTTTCTTTATTCTATAATAGTTCATATATTGAACCAATTTTCATACTGAGGATATGATTTTCTTTACTCGAATGATAGATTACAGTGACTACCTTCCCCATTTTTTCAATTATGGGGCACAATATACAATGGTATTTTGAGGTGTGCCTCTCCTCTGTTGATTTCATGATCTAAGAATTTGTTTCCACTTACCATTTTTTTAAGAAATATTATCCCCTTTTATAATAATTTCTATTATTTTTATCATATTGTGACATTCCTCTGAAAATACTCACATGGGTTCCATGAGTGGGTGGAATATATTATCCTCGGGGGAATTGGATCATGGGTAAGAATTTTATTCAAGGATTTTTTTAGAATGCTATTTCAGGGTCCAAAATGAACCATAATTACAAAACCCATTTTTTTGTGGTAATATGAGTTAGAGGAGATAGTGATCAATGTCTAGAGTTTTATATGAGATACTCTATCCTTTAATTGAACAAATGATCCCTAATAGATGGATGACTAACTAGAAATTGTTGATCAGCTCTTTATCATCATGCATACAACTAGGATCAAAAATGTGAGGTGTGAATCATTCAAGATTATGGGTCATAACATTTTATTATGGGATTACATGGTACAACTTGATAAAAACATGGACTTTGAATGAAATTGTTACAAGAAAATCACATTTGATTAATTCTACTGAGGGTAATTAATAATGGAAGAGTCTCTATAGTTACTCTCTATGTAAATGGGAGAGTGTTCAATGTCATAGTAATCTAATCGGTTTGCAGAGAGGGATTATTTTTCATTTATCATGGTAATTTGTAATCATTTAAAAACTAAGAATCAATTGTATGATTTTCCAATGGATATCGTATCACATGTCTTAATGATGATGATTTATAATAATGTATATGATAATAAATAGAGCAATGTTATAAATATTGGATACAATAGGCATTATCAGTTATTGTAACCCTTCTATTCAGACCCTTAAAATATATTTTTTCTATATTGTAAATACTGAGAAGTTGTATGATCATAGTATGAGTGGTGGACATTGTTCTTAATAGTGGGATTCTTTTTTACCATCAACAGTTATATGTAGTGTGACCATGAATTGCAGCTACAACATCATTTCTTGGATCAATATACATTATTGCCCCACCCCTCGTGAAGATGTGAAACTCATGTGGATTATATGTACATTTATAGAGGTTCTTCTAGGATAAATACATTCATCACTACAGTTAGGGTCCAACAACTCCAAAGGCCACTAAAATGTAGTCAGTAGCATCAAATACCATAGCTTTTTATCTAGGATTCTTATGATTGAAAATGTTTTCATATTTTATGAGTCTCTAGTGGATGTCTCTAAAGGCATGTGGATAGGTAGTGGTACCACCATTTTTTCATATTCTATAAAAATTTCATTATTTGATTCGGGTGCCTTAAAATAATTTACATCAACAAATTTTTTGGATGTGTTGAAATTTCAATGTGCCTTATTACCTTCTTCATTGATTTTTCAACACCTCCTTCGAAGATGAATGAGTAGGGGTTTTTATTGATATTTTTTCTATATATATATATGATGTTTTTTTAGTAAGATATTTCCTTATTCTTGATTTAGTTTTTACATGACCATAATGATGGATTGTATTTTTAATCATAATCTAATTATTAATTTTTATCCAAGGAATGTCATTTTCTTTGATATCAATGGTATATCTTGGTTGACTAATGGATAGTGTTATTTGAGGTTTGGTTATATATAACTTCCCCACCCATAGATCAAGAGTTTTTTTCTTATTATTAAATTTGATACTAATGTGGATTCTTCTTTTGTTGATCTTATTGGGGTTCTTAAAAAATTTCATAAATTTTTACGGGATGATTTCTCTGGTCATTTTATATGGAAATATGTAGTTTTAACAATTTTAGACTAGGACTTGGGTACCCAACCGATCTAGATACCCTCTTATTTTATGGAAGATATAGTAGTTTATGGATACTAAAATCTAGTTGAAAAAGATAATGAGGAATGGTTTAATTCTCCCATGTGATTTTCCAAGAGTATCCCCCATTCCCTTCTCTATGATGGTAGATAGTAGACATGGATTGTTCATGGAAAAATATATTTCTTCATGTTAGTGGTTAAGAAAAATTACCTATTAACTATAGTGGATGACATGGCTGATCAGTTGAAGGGGTCGAAGTGGATTTCAAAGATTGATCAATGATTATGTTATCATAATCTTATGCTACATATGTCTTGTTTGTGGTTGATGAAACATAGTATCATGTATTTTGGTAATGAATATATTGTGTTTCCTTTTGGCATAACCAATTGTCTGGTAGTTTTTATAACATCGATTAATCAGATATTCCATTGGTATCATGACCCTTTTAAAATTGTGTTAATGGATGATATTCTACATTATTTATGATTTGGGTTGAAGAAAAAGAACTTTTGAGATCGGTTTTTCAAATTCTAATTAGTTGCCGACTATATAGAAAAATCATGAAATGCAGCTTCTATATCTAAGAAGTATTTCAAAATTGGAACATGTATTATGAACATGGATTACTGGTTCATAATATGAATTTAAAGGATTTTATCTTGGGTGGAGCTAACAAACATCTTTAAGATATAAAGATTCCATGGAAATAGTTGATATTATTAGGGTCATAAAGGATTTCTCAAATTTAGCATCACTTTTGACTCCTTTTACTATAAAAGGTTTAAAATTTATATATAATTTTATGTGTTAGGAATATTTAATGATTTTAAATGATAGCATACATCAGATCGTATTTTGATCTTAGCAGATCCCAATAATAGTTATTTTGTATACTATGTTGCTTCATGTGCTATTTTCAGATGCATGAAAATGTAAAATGATCATATATTATCATATGGATCTTTATATATGTGAATACTTGATTTGAAATATTATTATCATAATATAGGAAATATTTAATTAATAAATCACCTATGTACCATAGTAAATATATATTTTTGGTTACTTTCATAGAATTTTATAATAAAAGAACCAAAGTAATATCTTCTCTCAAAAGGAAATAAATTTTGAATATTAGTTGTAACATCCCTTATCGGTAAACCACTAGACTCATAGCCAAAATGGTATCTATATGAACTTAAGTGAGACTCCACATATGATAGAAGTTTCTAACTAGTAGTGAGGGTGTATGTAAAGTCAGTGGAGAGGCTATACCCTCAGATATAGAGTTCACAATGGTAGAAAAATAGTAAAAGTAATAAACCGATAACAGTGGATGCATATAGAATTTAATATTCAAAGTAGAATGAGTCAATTTCAATATCAAATAAATATAGAAAATATACAATGTAATTTTATACAATCCATGCATGCCAATGATGATACATAATTTCAAACAGGTTAAAATTTCAGCATGCTACACATCTAATTTAAAAAATTAAGAAAATACCCCAGGCCCCTAAGGTGATCTACATGAGAATCCCAAGATCCCACTTCATCCATTACTCTTATATTCTAGGTACATGAGAAAACATCACAATCTTATGTCCAAAATTATGACAACATGCTGAGTCTAATCGCGGACCAATGGTTCATTAGTATGATGTGAGATAACATCATAGTAGGACGAAAATCATAATTTCACAACCCAATGCCAATTTGTGCAATATGTAATTACACAATGTGCAGGTAAATATAAAAGCAGTAAATTCTAATAATAACTGATAGTGGCATGTAAAATTCAAAAAATGATAACGAAATTTTCCCATTATGCCTTTCTTCACAAGATAATCGATCTCATGAAACAAGGAAACTCCGGGCAATGAAAAATAAAATGACACGAACGTTCCTTTCAACAACATATCCCAATTTACCTTAGCCTTTCCGTATATTAGATCATATCAAAAACCTCCTGGTAGTGTCATATAAAGATGTGTAGTTCACTTAGGGGTAGATCTACGGAGTCATGTACTAACACATCTATATAAACAATATATATCATGAAGGTTCAGATCTAAGGAACTCGTCCAAAGCATCCACATTGTGTCCCATAGGAGTCCCATTGAATACTCAGTCTAGGAACGGTTTTGAGTCCTAGGAGTATGTGTACCTACATGTAATACATGAGTCCATGAATTCTAAATCCATGGTGTAGCAAGGCCCAAGGCATTCCACATAATCATGACCCAATGGGCATAATCAACCCATTGTGTCAACTTCCACATTCTAGATCGATGTCTTACAATACTTGGAATCTATCAAACCAATCATTCATTTCAATCCATTTTTAAAATCATTCCATATGAGTATACAGACTCAAATAAAACATTCCATCATTTATAGATGAGTATACACACCCATTCAAACCATTACCTCATTTACCAGGGGTTTCCCACCCATTTATCAAAAATCGAAAATAAGTCATTAAATACAAGCAAAAGAATAATGTTATACCCACCCTTATAACTACAGAAAATCATATGGGGATTATACCTACTCACATATTCCACAAACAACAACAGTATACCACTCATGTGTTATATTTCCAATTAATCATTCCATATGGATTTACCCACCAATATTATCATTTACCATTAAATACATCACATGTCAACCCATGAGCATCCCCTCTCATGTTATCATTTCTTATATAAACACATCCTACGAGTTTTCCAACATATTTAACGATTTTCCCAGTCAATGTATATAATGTGTATATCCATTCATTATCCATACTTTTATAATTAACTCTTTAATCAGTCCAATCCAACCTACATAGTATCGCCACTCAATTTTTAAATTCCCCTCAAGAATACCACATGGGATTTCCCTCCCATATATCCCATTCTTGTTCATTATAACAATTTAAACCATGTTCGTGAAAATAAAAAGGTGGAAAACATCCACGAGCTATGAAACCCTAAACCCTTTGATTTAAATAAGTTTCTCTATCTAGAAACTCAATTAAAACCCACAAAACATCCATCAATGAAAAAATAATAGTGTAGTCACTACATTTTTAGCATCAAGGCAGTGCACATCAATTGAGGGGTTTTATTACGAAAATAATATTTTATATTCCAATAGCTCATTTAACAAAAAGGTAGTTCATTCCATGATTTCAGTAAAAATTATCAATAGAATTAAATAAGAAACTAACGATCATTATATAAGGAAGGTAAGTTTAGGGACACTACCTAAAGAAGACCATGTCAACACTTAACATTCAACTCTTTCTAACTGAAACCACATCCCTATCTGATTCCCTCACTTATATATATATATATATCCTTAAACTGATGCACATGTTATCCGCACAATGACGGAACATGAACATGATATATATATATATATATATTTGTGTGTGTGAGTGTGTATTAATACCTAGGAAAATCCCTATATACACTTGGAAATTGATCAAAAATCCCTACAACAATTCACGAGGATCATAAACACCACTAAAAACTAAATAAAGGATGTGAAACTAAATAGTGATATATTCTGAAAGCTAAAATCCAAGATGGAAAACTGAATCGACCCGAACCACCTCACCATCAGTGGTAGTTGTCAAAACATGGGCCAATGGGTCCAAAGGGAACCATTGTATACCCTAAAACTAGAAAGATTCACAAAATATGGATAAAACCCAAACCAAGGGTTTTAGGTGAGAAGCCTTGTTAGACTTATATGCCCAAAAATGACCATAAAAGGAGAAGAGATGGAGGAGAAACCCATACCTTGAATCATCATACCAAGAACCAGTGAAATTGGTTGACAAAATGTTGTGGATGAGGGGAGATTTTAGAGGGGTATGCCACACCTCAAATGGTAGGCCCCCTACCAATGCATCATGTAAGTTATGGAGAGAGGATATGAGTATTTTATTTTCATTTAAATTTAAATTAACATAAATTAATAAATCAAAATTTAAAAGATGGGAGTTGTGTATGATTTATGCTGCACAGTTTGGAAACCATGCGACAACCGTGCAACACCCCATTTAAAGAAACTCCATTTGTGAAACTTGTCAAACACTTTCATAATGACCATGAATAAGTTGTGTGAAAGCATGTACCACCATTATTATTATTCATGTTCAATTTCAATGGGATTTTTGGTTTTGGGAACAACACACCAATCGTGCCCCATCCGTAGGTTCTTAAAAACCTAAATTTCCTTGTCTGGCGCTCCCAAACACCTCGAGCTTCCTAGGAATGAAATTTATGTTTTACAAAAGTATAGAAACATATTTATTAAACATAAAAACTTTCAGAATTATGTTCCAATGTTCCTTTCTATAAATGACCTCCTCAATAATTATAGAAAATTCAAATACCCTCAGAATTTCATCCACTCTAAAAAAACTTGTTTATACAATCTACCTGCCTTAAAACATATCATCCCTATGAAGCCTTCATGAATTATGAATCCATCATGTAACCAATATAGGTCATTTGGATTCATTGAAATTCCCAAATTATGTTTCTTAATGCTAAAACCACCTTTAAAATTTCACAATCCCAAGGCGCTTGATCATTTTAAAAAGATCCATAGATAAAAATTAAACCCCAACATCAACGTTTCATTTCCCTAATCCCACAATTCTATAGATATTATCTCATAATAATCTCTTTAAATAATATCCCATTCTTTATTTCCAACAAGGATCTCTGTATTTAATGGACATTTCAAAACAATGGCTCTACCTCCATTGTGATTTCCTAAGAATTTATGTCATAAGAATTCTTGTGATAATTTTAATGTGATTCTAATAGTAGTTCATGCATGTATTACATGAAAAACATCTCTAACCCATATCCCACATTCATTCTTAAATCAATTATATTACACTAAATCGATTCCATAACAAACTTTATATGACAATAAAAAGGGAAAAAACCATGCCATGTCAGGTTAACCATTCTTGAACATTCCCATCATAGGTGGTAGATGAATCCCCAGTGAACTGAAATTCATTTTTTCCCAATGAATTCACCTATTAACACAATAACATAAAATGAACCACACATCCCATATAAAACCTAGAAAATAATCAGGAAATAACCCATAGCTATTAAACTCTACTGAAGCGTATAACTAACAATGTCCGAGTACATACTAGATAATAGTGTGAATTATTACCTGATTATCAGAATTAGATGTGTACACTAAGAGCAAACAAAGATGATGTGTTGAACCACTACTTATGGATCCTTTAAAAAATAATGACTTCACCTACAATCCCATCATAAACCAAACCCTGATGCATACACAACCATATTCATTCATGTTCATTCAACCTCTAACACTTAATCTATTCCTAAACAAAAAAGTCTATAATGTATTGTGCGTACCGAAAACCTCATAAAAATTGTGATGCAAAGCATGCACCAACACGTACACAAAAACCAAAGCGATGATATGAACCATAGGAGTGTCAATGCCAAAAAAGGATATTCCAATCGCTCAGAAGTGCACTAGCTCAGTAACACCTTAAACAACCATGTAATGTTCCACGTTCCACAATCACCAAATCATACATTTGGCATGATAGCTAAAATCAACTGATCGGTGTGTTGAAACACATGAGTCCAAAAATTCCTCCCATGTAATATGACAAATCACTATAAAACCTCTTTCTCTATACTCTGGAGTTATCTTGAGAAAATTTTCCACCTCACAAGATCAATGATCACACTAAACTCATCTGGTTCATTACATCGCATGAATATTTATGTGTACAGTGTATGTCAACAGATAAAACACTAAGATCAGAAAAGTTATCTTATGATATTTAGAACTATCCACAGGTTTCTCCCACTATGACATTATGTATTAGATAACCAACATATAACCATATCAAAACACACTATTTACATGAGTGAAAATTTACCCAGTCCCCCATCAATATAGAAAAGATAGGTTCACATGACCTCAGAAAAACAGACCATGCTTGAGGCATGTCTAACCTGATGATCCAATAATTCCCTAATGCTTATTCTAACATCAATGGTTGAGATACAATGACCACCAATCAAAATAATGGTGTCTTTTTAAAACCCAAAAGTACCAATAGGAATAGCAGAACACGAATGTGACCAAATGTCAAAATCTCATAGGATAAATAATGACAGCAAGATATAATGATTCTAACTATCACGAGCTATCACCTTACGAATCATAATTTTATACCTCACCTCTTGGTCCCGAAACACAAATTCACTAGGCTCATGAGAACTTTTTATTTAGAACATTTCTAAAAATAAACATTCAATGGATGATCTTCCATGCCTTTTTTCTAAGGTGTATTACGAAGTTATATAAAACAATCACTCCACAAGGGTTCAAAAAATGGACACCAGTTATTGTTTGAAATTTATGCCATCCGTTAATGAATTTAAATTTTCTAAATATTTGAATGAATTATAAAAACCCACATTAACCATTTCACAACAATGTACTTTTTATTAAACAACACCCACTATAAAAATAGAAAATTTACTCAAAACTTCCACATTAAACATTTAACCTTCAATGTCATTCCATAATAAATATGAAATTTGGAATTTAATTTCAATTTAACCAAATGGTGAACTCTAGGTGATCAATTTATTCATCCTTGGTTCCACAAAAAGGATCCACATAACTGGTACTTTGAAAAAAACAATCCCTAACTGACCTACATAGGTCTATTTAATCATTTTAATAATTAACAAACCATTTAAAATCAAAACTCAACAAATTTACAATTACAACCATTCCCAAACACACCATTGTTATACAATGGCTCATTCACATGGGTTTTCATCTAATAACCGATAAGGCACCCATACACCATAGCGTCGACAATCCTCTCCCATTAATCAAATAATTTAATTTAATATTTTAATTTATAGTTGCCATGTTTTAATGGTTGAGATACATAGGTCACCCTTTTCAAAATTATATTGTTCCCATATACATTATATCTAAAATAGGATACCATTATAAATTCAACCAAAAAATAAAACAATGAACCCATTTACACCTCACAACATCTCTAGCATGATATCATATGAAGGAACACAGAATCATTATATAACACAGAAGCATGGAATAATAGAAAGACATGCTAAAAATAGTGGAAACATGGCCAATAATACTCTTAGACATTAAAAAATTATAGGAAAACAATAATGAATGTTATATAAAATGTATGATAACGAAATCAATTTCATGGAATCACAACCAAGTCACACAAGAAAAATTAATAGGCATCCAACTATTCCTACTACATGGAATTTCCTATAAAAATAATGTTAATTTACAAGTTATTAATATAATGAATATAATGCTCCATCCTTTTCCATTGAAGGAGAATGGAAAATTTACATAATTATCATAATCAATAAACATTGGAAATTACATCAGTCACTGTATGTGAAATCATATCAATTGTAACATTGAACAGTATAAACAACAATTCCCAACCCTATACACTTAGTCATTTCAAGTAAGTAGGGTGATCAGTCCCATGAATGATTATTTACTAATTATAGATATGTTACTAGACTACATTATCCATCCCAAAATAATAAAACCCTGAAAAAACACCCCATGAAAATATTTGTAACATACCAGCATAGAATACCACTAAATCGGTAACTGGACTGGTTTCTAAATGACCACAATTGCGTCTCCTGGAAAGCGAGATGATTTCTACTAACAATGAGGATTTAATTATAGTTATTGGGGAGACAATAACCTTATATTTATTGTGGAAAGTTGTAAATGGATAGAAAAATTAATCAACAGATAAAAATGGAATAAGGAATAAATGAATATTTAATCCAGTGGAATATAATTTTAATATAAAATAAATATAGGAAATGACCAATCCCAGTTTATACAATTCATGAATACTAATAATGATTGATAATTAAAAAGCAATAAATAGTTTATTATGAATTACATCTCAGTGTAAAAATAATGAAAATGACACAGACACTAGGGTGATCTCAATGTGCATCACAATATCTCACTTGGTCCTTTGATCATAACTCATATGTAATTGAGAAGATAGAACAATAATTTTTTCCACGATCCAAATCAAAGTAATGTTTACTCAGGTACCAGTGGTACCCAAAAAGGGAGTTAGTTAAAATCTCAGTAGGCCTCCACCATCAATGTCAATCCCCAAGACAATTTCTTAAATACATAAACAAGTAGTGTGTATGTAAATACTTATGTAGTAAATGCAAGTAATAAATTTTCATGTAATGTATACTACCATTAGTGATACACTATATATCCCCTTAAGGATCCTTACACAATACAACCACGATCAGAAAACAAGGCTACTATGGGAAGTGCACAAATAAATAACAATGCCTTTTCGTACAACCCAATAAAAGAATTTACCACAATAAAGGGGTATATTTGAGTGTATCACATACATCATAGTAGTTCCTTCTATAAAATTGTAGACCAAATAGGGAAAAAATCCATGGTGTCATATACTAATGAATCTATATTATTAATCAAGACAACAATGGGATGGATCCATTGAACTCGTCCCAGACGCCCCCATCGAGTCCCATGGGTGTCCAACTGGAAACTCAGTCTACGTAACAGATGGAATCCTATGAGAATGAGTACTAACATGTCTTATGTGAGTCCGAGCATGCCGAATCCACATAGTAGCAAGGCCTGAGGAATCCCATAGAATAAAGACCCAATTTGAATTATCATCCCATGGAGTCCACTACTTCATTCCAGATCCATAGGGAGTAATCCATGGAGTTTATCAAATGATTCATACATTTCCAACCATTTATCAAATCAAATCGTGTTATTATACCTACTCAAATCAACAATTATATGGTTTACATTTGACTATACCCTCCCATACAATCAATTTAATCATTTACTATTATTTTACCCACCCATTCATCACAATTCCAAAATAAGGCATTAAATACATGCATAAGAATAAGGGTATACACACACTTATAACCCTAGAAAATTATATAGTGAGTATACATAATCACATATTCCACACACATCATGATTTTACCAATCATGTGTTCAATTTCCATTTTAACCCGCTATATAGTTATACCCACCCATATCACTATTTACCATTAAATATATCACAAATCCACCCACGATAATGCCCTCTCATGATGAGATTCCCTCATTAAACACATCTTACATGTTTACATACCAATTTATCCATTTTTTATCCAAGGAATATAGTGATTATACCCACTCATTATCCATAATTTATTAATTAAACCTTTAAATAATCCATTCCAGCCTTTTGAGTATTACCACCCAATTAAAAAATTAACCTAAATTATACCTCATGTGCTTTCTCATCCCTATATCCCATTATATTTCATTATAACAATTTATACCAAGTTCATCAACATATATGGAAGAAACAAATATCCAAGCTTTGAAACCCCTAATCAATTTATTTAAACATTTTATTACAACATGGAAAGCATATGAAGACCGTATAACATCAATCCATCCGAACATAATACTCTAATCACTACATTTTTAGCTTGATGTTCGTAAAACACGATTTAGGGGTTTCATTACAAAAACATGATTTTGTATTTAAAAAATCATTTAACTCAATTGGATTTCATTACTATATTTCACTTCATATAATCAAAAGTAGTAAATAAGGAACTACTAATCTTTTTTTGAAATAATGTCAAGGTTTGGGACCCTTACTCAAGAATACCAAGCCAAAATAAAAAATTCAACACATTTTAGCTTAATCAAAATCCCTCCCGCACTCTCTCACTTATATATATATATATATATCCTAAAACTGATCCATGTGTTCACATATCCATGAGGGAATATGAACATGGAATATATATATTCATACCAGGAAAATTGCATTCACGCACTGGGAAATTGATTTCAAATCCATATAATTATTAATGAGATGCATGAACCCTACTACCTCTAAAATAATGAGTGTGAAAAAAATAGAAATATAAACCCTAACACAAATTGATATCACCACACCGAATCGACTAAAATAGCCTTGACATCATCTATGGTGTTAGAACACTGACCAGTGGATCTTGAGAAAACCATTCCATATGGTAAAACTGTAATAATAAAAAAACAAGATCAAAACAAACCCTAGGATTTTGGTCGAGTAGCCTTGGATGGCAGATATAATAAATGAAATCATGAAACAGATTAGAGAGGGAGGACAATCCTATACATAAAGACATCATACCAAGAACCTATGAAATCAATGGATAAAACGGTGCGGGAGATGTGTGTTGTGAAAGGGGATGTCACGCCTCAAATGGGAGACCACTTCCTATGCATCATGAAGGTATGGGAGAGTATAGATGATTGTTTTAGATTATTTTTAATTAAATTAAATTAAATTAATCAAAATTTTAAAGCAATGTTTCACGCCGGGTTTGAGGCACACTTTTTTAAAAATGGTACACTAACCATGTGGCACCCAGTGTTTAAGAAACACCATTTTCACAGCTTATCTCGCACGACTACCCTAACTGTGAATAGGTAATGTAAAATAATCATCCCCCAAGATGTACGCTTCACTGTTAAATGCTATGGGATGTATAGTTTTGTAGATTGTGCACCAACTGTGCACCCTCTGTAGGTTTTTAAAAACCAACCATTCCCATTCAGGATCCCTTAAAACTCTTTATGGTGCCTGAAAAAGTACTCAAGAATTTAACTCTGTCTAAACTCATCCATTTAAAAAAACTCCAAATTCATATTTATGTAATGATATTATATTTAAAAAATGACACAATCAATAACTACAAAAAATTTTAATTCCATCTAAATTTCATATCATTTAAAAATATGGGTTCTTATAGAGGTAGTGGGTGGAGTATGTTTATACATACAATTTATATGTCACATAAACCAAAAAGAAGGAGAGTATTATGTTAGATATCATCAATATAATTTTACCATAACAACCTATCATAAAATCAATGAAATAATAAATACATAAAGGTCTCTTCAAGTTGCTACATCTGGATTCTTCATAGGATGAATCAGTTATGATTATAAGTATTTTTTAGTTTTCCTATTATATTCATGATTTAATTTTATTGTTAAAGTTTCCAGATTATGAGTTTGGAAAATTATAGGAACAAATTATGTTGGAGAACCTATTTCTTTTTTATCTCCCACTTTAGAAATTATTTTTGGATTCATGGTTTACTGTTCTGTGTCAATATATATGATGATTTCAGTTTAATTTTATTTTAATAGTTATTTGTGATTCATTTAATATATTTTAATAAATATGTAATATAACATGACATAGTCATTTTTGTGGATTGTATGAATCATAAAATATCATATTATGAATCCCATAGTTATACCAATTATTATATAATGACAATGAATCTGATACGACGCGGTTTTCTCAAATTTCATCCATTGTGAGTTTGGACATGCATTGAGGAATCGATATATATTGTTGAGGGATTACCATAGAAATGATATCTAAATAACACTATATGTGTAATGGTTTATTTATGGATGAAAATATCCCATTTAAAGCCTCCCAAGTACACATATAAGGATGATGTTCTTGGAAATTTGTATGTTCCGAAAATCATGTGGTTATATGTGGTTTTCACTACCATTTTATCGATCATGGATCCATTGTTACATATATTTTTTGGAAGACACTAAATGGGTTTATGGGGTCATATTTTACGTTGACTATAGTTTACCAACCAAATAGGTATAATTATATGGTGTGTTATATATTAATATAAGAGGACATGGAATATAACTATATTTTATATTTTACCAGATCATCTGATAAACATCAAGGACTGGTTTATTTGTATTGTAATAAATTTTTCCATTCATATATTATAAGGACACAATTTTTGGATTTTTTTTCCTGCTATACAGATCACATATTTTTTTGAGATAGGTGGGTAATGTGTCTCTTATGGGGAATAGTCAGGTTCAAGTGATTTCATTGAATATTCATGATATAAATTTATTTCTTGTTATAATGAAGAGTTTGAAAAAAAAAATGGATCATTGGTATCACCATCTCGAGATTTCATTTGGTGATTGATTTTTCATAATTGGTTCTCCTTGGTTCATCCATAATCAATTTGGGAAATAGATGAATATGTCTTTGAGATATGTTAGATTGTTTGTGGTCAATACATCAACTATGTATGTTTTTTTAGTTAGAATTATTGAAACAATTGATTGGAATTGATGATATCTTCTATATAACATAACTTAGGATGTACTATCTGAATCCCCTCGAGTTATTAGTAGTAATGATCTTACGTTGAATCCATATGATTCGGTTCTATAGAACCTAGTGGATATGGTGGGTTCTCATGAGAATGAAATTTTTAGGAAGTCTATTTCATTGGATGGTGTATGATGGGGAAAATGAAATTATCATCGTACACTGGAGAAAACATTATCTGTGATGGATTTTAGGAATTACCTCATTATAGAGAAACCATATTGGATATAACTTTGAAATAACATAATGTATGATGTTGGAGTTATTTTAATATACTGGGTAAAGTGTAAACACAATTTTAGGATAACATTTTTTTCTCATATTCAAAGGGAATATTAATTTTTTAGTTAGCATTTTAAAAATCCACAATCTAGTAAAGTATTACAGGTCCCAATTATAGCATAAATGGTTAATTTATAATTTATATGGGTCGTAGAGGACAAGTTGTAGAAAATGATTACGTGGTAAGCCCACATACCCTGTAAACCCGATTTATTTGTGGTAGATATGATGGATTGGATTTTCTTACTCATGGATATAGTATTTCAAAGCATATAATTCATGATGATTTTATTGAATGAAACCAATGTTTAAATCATAATATTATCCTTCCAAATTTGTTTTATGAATTGCAAGCCAGAATCCTGACATAAATGAGTTATATTTTTTTGATTCCATCCCATGGATTCATTATGTTATTCAGGGTGTATCCTCATTTTCAAAATCACATAGTTTGGTGCTCGATCACTGTTATGGTTTCTTCTATTCTATATGGGTAAGTGTCTATTTTATTCATCAATACTCTTATTGTTATTATAGTATTGGGTTGTGTTTGTGGATTGGATGATCATGTGATTATTTATTTTATTTGATCCTTCCATATTTGTTTTGAAATTTTATTCCATGGGAAAATCGTTTCTTTAATTTTTTTATCATGTGTGTGGTTACCATGGACCTCCATTGGCTTATCATTTTTCTGTTCAGTGTTGTTGTATCCCATACTAGGTAGTGTTTGACTCTATTTTGATGTAGATTTTTCGTTCTACTTCCTATGTTGGATGAACTATATTTTTCCAATTTTGATTAATTGTATTTTTGAAATAAGTTTCATTATTTGTACGTTCACCATCTTATAATATTGAAGACATTATAAAAATTCTCTTGATTTGGATTAATGGTTATGTAATATTATTATTTAAAATAATTTTCATATTAAAATTAATTTACTTCTTATCATTATATATTTTCATTAAAAGTAGATTATTCTGATAATTATTATAGGTAATACATATTGAAAATCGATCTGGGGAACTAAAAATCATGTATATAACACACCTTATACACCACATTGGTGGTGTCTAGACCTGGTTATGTAAATTAATGTAGGTAATTTCAAGGAGCTGTATGAATGAAGTGAGGATTCTATTTGCAAGGTTTGGGTAGTTAGAGGTGAGATGTGGGGATATTTTAAACATATTGCATGAGTAGTTTTACTTCATTTTGGTTATCCTTTGGGTTTTTTGATCTGTGTATCTTGATATATCTAGTTTTAGAGTTTTTTATCTGTCGTTGAAAACATCTAGTTATTGAATATATTTCTCTGAATTTTTCTTCAATTTTTCATTATGATATATATATATGTATGTATGTATGTATGTAATTATACTTTTTAATGTTGGGTTAAATATTTAATTATTGTTTTTTTTGATTCATAACTTCAATTATCCAACACATGGTAACAAAGAATTTATTTTTTGTATGCATCAGAAAATGTTTGGAACTAGATTTTGATGGTAGCCCCTGTTTGTTTGTTACAATCCCACTACACCAAATGAAATTATATTAATAGACATAAACACTAATTGAAGAATCTATTTTAAAATGTGTGATGAAATATTTATCACAAATTATCATAATTTATGAATGTTACTAATATAGTTTATTGATGTGAAACATTGTGCATTAACATGTAAATGATGGTATTTGTGAATGAGGCTATTGGATTCGGCCTACAACATTTTTGTATTATAAAAAATTACATTAATTTTTTTGGAGTACATATTTTATATTAATAGATACGTGTAAGGGAAAATAAACTATGATTTATATATATTTTTGGTTGATAGAAGGTTTCACTGAAAAAAGTAATATTTGAGTTATAAGTTTTTTATTTTCACCTCTAAATATTTGTTAATATGAAATTAATGTTATATTACTGAATCATTAAAATATATTTCTTATATATGTATTTTGTTACAAAATTAAACATTGTTTACATATTTTTAAAACACATGTTGTTCTGCTATGTTTTTCAAATAGAAAAAATAAATATTTTTTACTTATTATGGTTCAAGAATTATTAATATTTCATTAATTTTATAGTTAACTATTAAAAAGGGTTTGTACTCATTATATATATCTTGTGGATAATTTTTTGTATCCTTTAATATATTTAGAGGAACTTTTATAGTTATCTAAGACCACCTTTTCTTGATATTATTTTATTAACCTTGACCAAATATGTTATAGATTTTGCCTACATTCCCAATAATTCATAAAAAAAAATCATGTCAAATGATATCGTTAACATAGAACACCAACATTATATTCCTTGAAAATTGTTATCAATTGTTATATAAAAATGGTGTAAGGATGGTAGATATAGTTTATTCAATGATAATTCCATTATTTTTACTGATGTATATTGATATCATTTTTGTATTTTCAATTTTAATCTTTTTTAGTCATAATAAATTTTTTAAAATTTTGCATGAATAATCAACCCAATGTAATACAATTATTTATCATATCAACATTATTAATAGTTATAATAATGAAAAAAATTTATCTTAACAAATGAATAAATGAAAATAAATTGTGATTAATTTAAATATTATTCTCATTATTTCACGAATCATTCACCCATCATAACATTCATTCAAAACTATCATAAATAACAAACATGATGTTAATATCAGGATGTTAATTATATCAAAAATAATAATATATATGAATTTATGGAACGAAATTTACACACATAAACATTAAAATTCAATAAAATTATATGTAATATTAATATATAAGGAATATAAACTCCACTTACCTATTCATCAACTCTAATACATGTTAATTTCTTCAATTATTAGAATTTATTCCAAAATTGAGTTACTATATAAATGATATAAAAAACGAAAACTACATGGCATTGTAAATTAAATATTAGTATGGTAAAGTGATTTGATTTATATATCCAAATCTATTTTTAATACAAATTACAATAAATTAATTTATATTAATATTATTGAAACATAGGTCCCCAACCATTTCTATCTTTTTGACATATTTATTCTATACATGATCTCACCTATCACATAAAACATAAATTAAATTATCATAAAAAACTCAAATAACTAAATAGTATAAATTATATTATTTCCTAAAATATGTCTATTTTTCCTTTTAATGTTTTGTTTACTACTTATTGAGAAGAAACATTCTCTACATACATATGATAATTTTATAATTTTATATTGGTATTGAATAATTGAAAATTTATTTATGGAGTAATTTATAAACCATTTTCACTTCTATTAATGTATCATTTTGAGCATATTTTATTCCCTATGTCATACATCATCGAACATTTTCCAAATTAATACATTTTCATTCTTATATAACACTTACTCATTATCATCTTACTTGAAGAAACATTTCTAATTTCTACTATGATTTCCCCTCTAAATATCATATTTTTCATCACATATTTTTCCTTCATGAAAAGTATTTCACATGTCATTATGTCTATTAAAATTGAAATGTAAATATATACTTCTTTTTATAAATTTATCTCCATATCATTTTCAAAGAACATTCAATTTATTATTTATATTTTATCATCATCCTTCTTCATATTAAAAAAATAAACTTGAGAATATATTTTTTTACGTTAAAAAACATATATGGTATCAAAACCATTTCAATATCTCACAATTTCAACCATTTTCATAATAATATCATTATTTGTATTATATCCACCATTCACATAATTTAAATTTTTTAGCATGAAATGATTTCCAAAATCACACATAAATAGATAAATAATTTTAAAATATTTTAAAAAATATTCGAAATACTAATTCAAAAAATAAAATGCCCGAGTTTGTTAATTTATTGACTATACCAACTAATTGGTATGAACTCTCTGATTAGTGGTATTTTACTCATCATGTCCACTTCAATTTTTTTAAACCCACTACATTATTATATTTCAATATGTGGGCATGTTATAAGGATATTATTTTTATAAATATTATTTGTAATATTATATATGAGAATAGTAGTGGAGAAATACATGGTGCCAGATATGACACTCTCATACCATACATAGAATTCTTTTAGTTTTAATTATATTCTCATTCTTCTATACTATCTATTTAGTCTTGTTCTACTATTTTACTTATCGAATTGATATTATCCTCATTCATTTTTATACACTCTATGAAAATTTCCTTCACATTTCCCATTAATTTACTATTATTGACACTTGTAATAACTTTTCATAGTCCGTTACGAATATAATAATATTTCTTTCGAATTTATCCTTTTAGTTTTCACATTATATAAAATTAAATATTTTATCTGGATCAGTATAACTTTATAGTATATTTAGTAGTTCACATAAATATATATAAGTTCTCATCAATTTAATATTTTTATTTTTGATATTTTTGATCATTTTCTTATTGATGAAACTATGAAACTCTCTCTCCTCATTAAAATCCTTGATTTCATATGGAATGAATTATTATAAATCCATTTTCCATTTCTAATAAAAATTTTCTACATTATATAGATGAATATATTATATTTTCTATCTATTAACTATTTAACCTCTAAAAATACATCATGTGAAATCCATTATACAATTAAACATATATCAATATATATTGAATAATATTTAATTGAATATTTTCCATTAAATAATATAAAATTAAACATAACTAATTAGTCAATTTTCCCCTTGTGTCAACATTGATGACTATACTACTATACAGATACAATCATGAATATAGTGATTATAAAAATAACCACATCATCTATCAATGGCGGGGTAAGTCTCTTATCAGATTAGTATAACACTTTAGTAACACCATTAAACTTTTTGAAATATTGTTTTCAACTTAATTTAATATTTTTGACATATTTTATTTTACACAACATTGTAAATAGATCTTTTATATACATTAAATCGTGAAATTTGAATTGAGTTATAAACAATAAAAATTTCATCATGAAATTCATGAATATAAATGTTAGTGTTCTCTATAAAAGAAAACACGGTAAGAATACATTTCATTCAAGACTGAGTTTCCACGATGAATTGTGTAACACACATAATAGAGTGTTTCTGAACAATCATATATTATTAAAAAAAATATGTATAATAGTATAAAACTAGATATTAAATTATATTTTATTAATATTGTCAACTAAATTATCAAAAAATAATGGTTTTCACAACATATAAAATGAATTAATTAGTTAAAAAGTTTTTAGGAATTAATATACGAATCAATTGAATAAAAGGTATTGTTTTTATTGAAAAATATTTCTTTCAAACAATGATATGTTAGTAATAAATAATTAAACATAATATATATGTTATATAAACAATGTAAATATTTTTATGTTCATCCAAGAGATTTTATAAGGATAAGTTAAGAATAGAACCAATTTAACAAATAAAACACAATATTTTTTTAAGAATGTTTTGTGGAATTTTAAAGAAGAACCTATTTTAAATTTTGAATTTTGAAATTTTATAGATCATATATGTTAAAATAAACTAAAATTTTAAAAACATCCAATAAAAAATAAATTATGGGGAATATTTTTTATATTTCCGTTATATTTTTTTTGTTAATAAATAGTTAAAATTATTGAATTTTAATTCAAATTATCTTTTTTAAATAATTTATATATTATATTTATAATATATATTGGGTTTAAAGTTTAATTTGAATATATTTTTATCAAATAGTCCAATTTAGTTCATTTGAATCTTATTTTGATTGAAATTGACCATAAAAACATTGAAAACATTTGATCATTTTAACTTTAAAAACCTTTATTGTCGTTTGGTTCATGGGATTAAATTTAAATTAATATCTACCCCTTATGTGACTGAAATATGGAAAAATGGATTCCATATTTTAAATAGTCATAATTTATAATATCTTATATGGTCAAATTAGTTTTTTTTTCAATAAAATAGTGTGATTAATAAAAAATAATTAAACAACTATGGTTAAAATAGGATTCATGAGGGACTAAACCATAACATTAAATCCCAAATTGACCTATGAGCCTGAAAAAATACTCTTTATGTCCATATTTAGAGCTTATAATGCCTTTTATATACTCTTTACTGTTAATGGGTCCAGATTGAATAAATAACATGATTGGGGTCTCCCTTTTTCAAAATATTACATTAGGGCCACTCCTCCTCCATTATAAATGGCCCCCTCTCCTCCCACTTTGTCACAAATCTCAGGCCACATTGGGTATAATAATATCTATCCAAATATCTACAAAAATCTATTAATTAATATTTTAATCCTCTCGTTGGGCATAAATCTATCCAATTATTCCCTTTGTAGTGGACCAAAAGGAGTTACCCAAAGAAGAGGTATCAATATTTAACAAACTCCTTTCATTTATTTTCTTTCTCAACATAATAAAATATTCATATTCTATTATCAGATAAAAACAGTTTCTCAAATATACTATGAATTTTTAATTAATTTTTTCTTCCTACACTAACACCCACATATCTAATGGTTAATGAACATACTGTTTACGTGTGTGGAGAATGACCGCCTCACCAAATGATGATTGTATGTTTTTTATTTTCTTCATATCAGGGAATAAATTATAAAGGAAAATTTATTTTTATATGTTATATATTATATTTACAATTATATTTAACTTCTTTAATTATTTTACAAAATATTTCTTCATACATTCCATTTTGAGTTAATATAATAATATCATTTCAGGAAGTGTGGAATATCGAAATCTTAATGTGTCAAGATTCATTCGTACACTAAATAGAATGTGTTATGGATGAGTTTTGATACTATTTGTGAAATATAGGATACAATAATGAAATTTAATTATATATATATACACACGTACATATTAAAATATTATGTTTTCTTTATTTTTTTCAAGAAGATAATTAGACTGAAATAGCATTCATGTATACTTAAGACCTATAATTTCAATGAACGACGTATACAATTTAATACTTATATATTATATGGATTATTATAATATAATTATAATGAATATGAATTATTTTTAAATAATGTTTTTCAATTTTGAAACTATTATATAATTATAAGGACCCATGATATAATCAATTAAGACACATATGAAAAACAATGGCGATATTACCCCATGTTAAACCTGAATACAATATTATTAATATGAGCATAATATAAAATCATAATAAATAATTATTGTGAATTCTAAGTACGAATATTGTTTTTTATATATTTAATTATATTATATTTATTATATATAAGATTTGAATGAGTATGATGATAGTCAACACACAAGGCAAGATAATTTCATCTCATTTTATATTTCCATGTGATACATTCCACATTCACCACTCACAACATTTTAGTAGTGTATATACTGACTATTAATGAATTCCATTCATATAATAATTAATTTTATGGGTATTATAATATCTATTTTAGGATAATTATATCATGGGGTTTATGTTTCAAAAGCTACCAAATTGTTAAATTAATTTTTATTTATGTTTTCCTTATTTGATACACATAACATGTTATAAAACTATATTTTGTAGAACAATTATAAAATTCCATAGACATGTAATAACAAGAACCTCTAAATTTTCATGATTTTCTAATGATCCATGATATTCTATTTTCTATGATGGGGAGCTTGATTCAAAGTTACAACTTATAAAGATCTTATTAAAACAATTCCATCTTTATTGAGATTGTATGGGGCAAAGAAAGATCCGAAAGAAGCTAATCTTCTAACAATTTATTAAATAAAGGAAAAAGGTACAGAAGAGACGGTTGGGGTCAAACAAAGGAACAAGCCCTCAGCCGTCAAACACAACAATACAGATCATAATAAGACATGTCATTCCCATAGTCAGAGTCACCCACAATTTCCCATTCAGAGTTAGACTTACCCTGATTGAGGATCTTAAGAATATCAGAATTGAACGTACCATTAATCTTAGAAGATCAGGTAAATACAGTCCGAGGTGTTTTGGAATAATCCTTCCTTGGTCATCGCTTCAAAGGATGAGGAGTGAGGGCTTCGTCAACCATCCCTTTCCTTGAGAGAAGCGCATCCTTGAAAGTGATAGGATCGCCACAACCCGCCGCTGTCTCTTCTGCCTCAGAAATGTTACCCTACTTCCCAGAAATCCTAGATCGATGATGCTGAATTTCCTGATGACAATCAACATTTTGTGGAGGCTCGGATTCAGGAGCCTGCTCAATAATCTCATCACATGCCAAGCCTGCATTAGGAATACCATGCACACTTATATAGCGCATGCAAGGGATCCAACCATAGAGAGGCTAGGAGTAATGCCAGTCTCAACAAAATCAGTGAGAATAAAAGCACAGCCATCCTTGGATGAAATCTCCTTAGAGAAATCTGCTCTAACATTAGAGGGACCACTCATCGGAGACTTGTCCACTATCGGTTTTTCCCATTCAAATCACGCACATAGGGAATAGATTTACCTGATTCCATCTCAGTTTGAGAGACATTTTTGTGGAAGTATCTATCATGAGTTGACAAGTCCACAAGCTTCCCCTCAACTTTCCTTCTACAAAGAGTAGCTGAATGACCCTTCATCCCACATCTCTCATCAGAGATCTTCCTCCGACATAAATCCAACGAGTGCCCAACAACCATGAATTCAGTAAAAAAGAGAGTCTTCCTTTCATACTCAACCTCAATATTGATATTATCGGTGGGAGTGGAAATAGTTACCTTATCAATTAAGGTGGAGCTCAGATCAACCTCCACTAACATTCTGGCAAAGTGGCCAAACCGAACAACGTCAGTTTCCTTGTCAAGGCGAATAGGAGACCCAATGGCCATGCCAATGTCATGAAGAATCTTTGGATGCCAAAGGACCCAATTAAGACCATGCACCCAAACCCAGACCTGAGAGAAAGAATTCCTTGCACGAGAGGCATTAAAATCCAAGGACCATTCATGAAGATGAAGCCAGCCAGGTTTCAATGAATGGGAACCAGTGCTCCACGCATGTACTTTTAGATCATTTGTTGGGAAAATGCAATGGAAGAATCCACGACCAAGAGAGACACACTGCCAATCAGATGAGCCCCACAAAAACGAAACCCATCTAACAAGGTCATCAAACTTCCATGAAATCACACCCTTCGGTAGAACAAGTCGCGCAATTAGAGAGTTCATTCCAATTTCAATCCTTTCCTCAAAAATATTAGGACTGACATCAACATGAGCCGATGTCCCCTTTCGAAGAATCCTATTTGAATGGGAATCAATAAATGAAGAAAACGCAGGCAATGAAGATGGACATCCCGCTTGACCACACAGGTTCTGTTCATTGACATCTGCTATTGATGAAGGATTTTTCAGCTTCACCGCAAGAGGATCAGAACACATGATTGGGGGGGCCAAACTCTTCGGCAACACCCTCTTCGCCACAGACCCATTCGAAGCCAAGTCCCGTACTACTCCAGCCCCCCGATTCACATTTCAAACCCTACCTCCAGATCTGGAATCGCCAACTGAGGCGTGAAGAACACTTACAAGAGCCCCCGTCGAAGCCGACGATAGACTTGGGAGACCTGGAACCAGACGTGCGACGGCTACATCTGAAGGGGCCACCGTCGAAACCAGATCTCGGAGATCTGTCCGAGCGTCACACCGCACATCTGGATGCAACACCTTCGTAGCGGTCACAACATCCTTCAAGGTCAAGCCCGGGTCTCCGGCCACGAGAGCAGAGTAAAGAAAATGTGGGAAAGGCATAGGAAAAAACCCTAGATGGGAGAGATGCAGTAGCCATGGCCATAAAGAACCCGCTCCCCCCGAAACCCTAGTGCCATCATTCTAGTCCATTGAGATTTTATAGGGTCATATTTCCATTACTTAAATGATATAATCCATAATTTAAGAAACTTCATGAATTTTTACCTCATCTAGTTAGACTTTATTTTCTGAAGTATTATTACTATTTCTCCCAACATATGTTACATATGATATTTAAGAAAATATTTTTAGAAATTTTTGACATTATCTCCCTCTTTGTTCAAAAAATACCCATTCCTTAAAAATCATTTTTTCTAAAAAAGAATCCATGAATAGTGTAATATAATCTTACAATCATTAAAATATTTTTCTAGCTTTTTTCTAATTTAAAAATTCTTTTAATGTAATATTCTTATCTAATTATGAACAAGGAATTATTATAACATTTTTAAAATGAAAACGGTATGTTATTTTTACCTCATATAGAATCTAAAAATTACCCACCATAATTTCATTTAAGCGATCTTTACATGTTTTAAATTATTATTTTTAATAAAATAATTTTAAATTCCATTTTCTTTAAAATATTTTTCAAAAGGTTTTCAATATTCATTTTTACAAATTCATGGAAAAATGGGATTCAAATGGTTTTCAAGATCCTGTAATAGTTTTCATTGGAAAAAGGCTTTCAAATTATTTTACATGATTCTATGATGATTTTTTGATATTATTTTCATGAAAAATGATATGAAATGGTTTTATGTTCTAAAAATAATTTATCAAAGCAGAAAATAGAATTTATATGTAATGTTTTTTAAAACAATTATTCAAATTAATTTCTCATATATGATAACGTCTATTGATATTAATCATGCCTTAATAATGAAATTATATAATGCTTCCATTTGTATTATTTATCTGATTAGTTTACATATTATGGAATTATGTTTATGAATATTGTTTACATTTCATTCTTTATATGACTATGAACCCCTCTTCCATTCTTGGGTTATACATTGATTAAATTATTTTGAAACATGTGTCATTTTCATTGGTTATGATATGATTACATGTTTATAGAACCAATTTAATTAAATGGGTTATGATATGATTGATTATTATTTTGTGGTTCATTTATGTATGATGTCATTATGAGATATGTGATACATATGTATCACTCCAATATATTAGGCAATGATTTATATATATTGAGATAGAAATTGATGGAACGAAGATTGAAGTCTATTTAGTATTACAGGGATGGAAGGAGGAGTGATCTCAGCTATTTAATACATGGATAGAATGGGAATTGATCCTAATTTTGGAAAATAATTTTTCCACAAATATGACATTGGAATTGGTTCCTTGACTACATTACAAATCCTTATATATAGTTATTTTAATGCCAAAATTCATTGTTTTATTCATATGTTATGATTTCTTTTCATATGTTCCTTATTTAAATATGGTTCATTTTTAGTAAACTATCATGTTTTATTCAATGATTATTTTTTTTATCATGGATATGATGGGTATGATCTTGAAAAAATTTTATGACATTCTTATACTCTTATTATCATGTTCTTTCTTACATGTCACCCATGTTTACTCTTACTTAGAATCTAAGATCACCCATTTTATGTTTCCTTACCCAGGTTATGAAGATTTTTATTAAGTATGATGTGTCTAAGAAGTGTTATTATCCAGAAGAACCCAGTGCGAGATAATGCATCCCACTTATGTTATAGTGTTCATGATTCCATGTTTCCAAAAGAAGTAGAATAATATTATTGTTGGGTTTCTATTTTCGTAATGTTGTTCGTATTCCCAAAAAGTGCTGTAATTTTTATATACATTAATATTGGGTCAGTATAGTTCGTAAGAATAAGAATTTTTAGCTATCCTTTGAAAATCTATGATGATAAAACCTATGTGATAATTTTAAATAGATATCTATGTATAAGTATAAGGATATGAAAAATCATAAAAAAATCCTAGAATTTTGGTAATAGATGAAGTTATTGGTTTCCTATAAATACATAACTATATATATTGAAAATTTATGTGGTCCAAGAATTGATACAATTGGGAGTAATGACTCCAAAAAGATGTTCCAGGCCTAACTCGGGGCATTCTGGCTGACGACAACAGACCATACTTCACACCTAGTCTGACACATTTGGAGGATATTATTTAGAAAGTCACAAAATCTTCATGAACCATTATGAAATATTTTAATATAATATTTATATTAATTACCTATTATAACCTATTTAATATGTATATTAAAAGGTATGTGTCATGATTTTGACAACCCAGAAGTAATTTTTCATACTGATGTGGTTTTCGTCTATGATATGTGTTTCTCACCCCGTGCATTTTGGTTTTAGTCAATAGAGAGAAGAAGAAAGAACATAGTTAGAATTGAAGGCTTCAAATGTGTACAGTATCTGCATTATGAAATTATATTACACAAGTGGTAAACTAATAAAGTTAATAATGAAGGTTTTATGAGTATTTATTACACATATAAAGATAAAGTTACCACAAACGACATAATTAAGGTCTGTGATGGTCTTCAAGTATTATTTATGTTAATCATAAAAATTATGATTATATTGAGGTCATGGAACCATAATACCTGAATTATATTTTATATTCTATGAAAGTGGTATTGTGTAATATGATGATGAATCGTGAGTAAATGTATAATAATAATGTTTGTTGAATGGTGTATTTATGTTTTTGAGATTCAAAGGTTATGTTTTATGAATCATGAATTATATAATTATTTTTAGTATAAATTTTCATTAATAATATAAAATGATATCTTTAATTTAGAATATCACAAAGAAAAAAATATTTTATTTAAGGTAAAGTAACCCTTAATATGATCATGATATTGACAGAATTTTTTTCTCATATATAACAAGTTGATTGATTCCTGTAAGTAAATTAGAGAGCATTCATTAACCATATTATGATTATTTATTAGTCAAAAAAGATGTCTATGTCATCATAGGTGAATGTTACAACTTCCTAAATTTATGGAATTCATCCAGAAACCATTGGAATATGAAAAAATGTATTTTTTTCCAAAGGAATTTATGGTAATTCTGGTTATTATCATATTTCAATAGATTATATGTTTAGGGTATTCAAATTTTTGGGAATGTGACAACAAATATTTAGTTTATGATATATGGGTGATCAAGGTTATGATTATTTTCTAACCCTATTTCTAATGTTTTGGAATTTCATCTTTCAAATGGGTTATAAGGATGACCATTTATTGAAATTTTATGTTAAAAATTGGATAGAATTTGTTAGAATATTATATTATCTCAACAAATGATAATTTATTCATATTGTATAACCAATTATTAAAACATGGTGTTGCTGATAAAAAATGATTGATATGATAGCATATCATGGATATCATGAACTGTTAGTTCTCCATTAATGAAAATATCATTTTTCATTTTTGAAATTGTGTTGAAGTGGATAAAGGAAAAATAAAAAATATACATTTCCTAAAATCCTGAATGTTTAACTTTTTGTGAAAATTTATTATCTTTAGAAAAAATGATCTCAGAACCAAAAATTCTATCATAGTATCTCTATTTTTGATGAATCAAATGGTCCCTTAGTTTATCATAGATTTATAGAAATATGATTAATAGATTTCTCTTGAAATTGTTCTCTATCACTCACTATGAGAACATGATGACAGTATTTCTCTTCCACGTCCATGTTTCCAAATTACTCGTTTGATCTCCCATAAGGAAACTCAATTATATGTTACATTGGTAACCATTATATTTCCAACATTTCGTTTTAGAAGGAATTTATAATTTCCACTATTACGATATGGGTTTTAATGAAAGGAAATATAATTTTTTAAACCTTTGATAATATAGATGAATTGTTAGGTTCATCTTATTTTTAAGGGGGGTATAATTCCACACCCTTATATGTTTTCTAGTTAATTTATTCTTTTTTATATTTTTTATTGTCGACAATAGTAGAAACTGTTATTTTATATATATAAAGAAACTATGTTTGGATTGGTTTATTATCAATTACATTTTTATTATAAAATATGCACAATATAAAAGTTATCTTTCCCTATAAATAACACTGTGGTAAGTATATTCTTCATTCAAGACTAACATTCCATGATGAATTTCATAAGAAACAAGACTATGTGTTTCCAAACAATAATATACTACTAAAATAATATATAATAATTTATAACAAAGAAATTATTTTTACTTTTATAATTATTATTATAAATATTATTTAAATATAATATTATCACAAAATATAAAAAAATTAATTTGTTACAAATTATTTAGGAATGAATATAAGAAATCATTGAATATTAAAGGATTATTTTAATTGAAGACTATAATTATTCTAAAAAATGTGTTTTTTTGGTAATAAATAAAATTTATTATATACTTTATATATCAATGAAAATATTTTTTATATTCATACAAAAAAATTTATAAGCATAAGAGAAGAATAAAACAAATTTAACATATAAAATAATATTTGTATTAAAGAAATTTTAATCCCATTTAATGGTGAACCAGTTTTAATTCTATTTTATCCCCATATAATAAATAAATATGTCAAAATAAACATCATCTATGAATGAGAATAAAATAATTACATTAGGATAAATTTTTGATATTTTTTGTGATGTTTTATTTTATAATGAATAATTAAAAATAATGAATTTTTACCCAAAACTTCTTTTTCATCTAAAATATCTATATAGTTAATATGTATTTAGAGAAGGTTCTAAAGCTTAATAAGATTAATATTTTAACAATAAATAAAATTTACGTCACTAGAATATATTTCACAAAACAATTTACGATAAAAACATTGATGTATTTTGAAGATTTGAATTTAAGAACCCACATTATTGTTCTGAATGTGGGATTAAATTTAAATTAATTTCTGAATATTATTTTATTTGAATTGGGTAAAATGGATTCTATATCTGTAATAATTAAAATTTAAATTTTCAAACATGTTTATATTATTTTTTTAGAAAACAAATAAGTGAATGTTATAAAAACTAATTGTAAAGATTATGGTTCAATTAATCATAATAAGGAACTAAACCATAACCTTATGTCCCAAAATGACCAATAAAAATGTCAGAAATATTTTATACAAAAATATATCAATAATTTCCTCCATTTCAATACTTTTTACTATTATTGGATAAAATTTAAATAAATAAATATGTTGTGGTGTTTCCCTCTTTCGAAAAAAATTACAAGAGATCTACACCACCTTCATTATAAAAGTCCTCATATCACCCCACTTCCCCACACCTCTAAAGCCACTTTTGATCAACCAAAAAGTTGAAAAATATATTCTGAAAATAATTCAATTAATTCATAAATCATAAAATTCTAAATAAATATATCAAAATAAACCCTCTGGTGAATCATAGAAACTCTAAAATAAAATGGTTTCTTAATAGAAAATAGCATTTTATTCAAAAAAAACATATGTTATATGAATTATATTTAAATGTTTATGGGATAAAAATAAGGCACTGCCTGTTTTGACCACAAATATTTATGAGTGAAATTATTCCTCGTCAAATGAATAATTCATGCTGACAATACCCCCTAGAAAAATAATACTATAACTGATAGAATACCACCTTAAATTTTTTTGGTAAAAATAATCCAAAATTGATGATCCAATTTAGGTTCATATTTCTAGTACTGTGGGAGGTATAGGAAAAAATCATACACCGATTGTAATAAAATAACTATACTATGGGATAAAGGAATCATGGTAGGAGTAAATAAAAATAAAATATTCTGATAAATAATGTTTGAACCAAACAATATCTAAAATTATGTATAAATTGTTTTTAATATTTTTATATTATATATTAAATTTTCCAAATAAAAGTTCATATAGATGAGGAGTGCCTTACTTATCTACATGGATATAATCTAAATTTTTTTATAGAGAAACAATATTAAAAAATATAGAGATTAAGAGTTAAGAAAAAATTTGTAATTCAACAATACACTTGAGAATTACAAATAAACTAATCAGTTCAAGAAACAATGCATAATTATTTTGCTATATCAGTTGGATATGACAATAATAATGGTGAAAGAAGAGATGTTTGTAAATATGAAACAAATAAACAATGGTTACTCATCATGTATTTGAAATTAATGAGAATATTTCAAAAAATATAGATTTCAATGATCAATGAAAATCATGAGAATATTTAATTTAGCATGGAAATGGTTCAAAATATTGTATTGAAATTTTACTAGTCAAATAATATATTTAGAGAATGTTTATACAATCACACTGGAATAATATTCCATGGTTCCTGAGGTGGATGAAATGACTCACATAATTAATAAATACTAGTAAATGTGTTATGTAATAACTAATTTTAAGCATTAAAAATGATAATGGATTTTTAGAATGCATATAAAAAGGTAAAAATGGTTAGAGAATATAGTCATAATGAATTACTCATTTAAAAATAAAAATTCGTGTCTTTATTCCCAATTAGTAATCATTATTTTTTATAACATAAATCCAATTTAAGTATATTTTTATGTTTTTATTTATTGGAAAACAAATAATGTTGGTTTCAAAGTGTTTCTAGTTCCATTAAAAATTTTATTGAGTCAATCCCTTATAGAGAGAAAATTTTAATATGGTTATTTCCATATATAATTTTTTTTGGAATAATGAAAAAGTAGAAAATTTTCATTGCCCACAAAATCCATAGTATGACGTGTTTTAAATAAACATACAACTATTGTTCATGATTATATCAAACATGTAATAAATAAAATGTTTTTTTATTAAAATAATATACAATGGGGGATATGTATAATATTTACATGAATTATTTAATGCGTTTTTAAGATTTATGGAGGATGTAATGAATTTCATAATATATCTATTTGTTTATCTCCTGAATTGATATTCGGATCATGGTATCATAAGACATTTTTGTTTTGAAAATTGAGATTATTTGTCACATACTTGTTGTATTTTATTATAATTTATCATTTCGAGGCTCAAATTTTACTAACCAATGTATCATTTCTAATGGAAATCATCTAGTTTTGTCCTGCTCTCTCATGTCGATTGAGAAATGTTTTTCAAAATAATAATAAAACAATTGTTTTTTCTTAAAAATATATAATTAATAATGAAATAAAAACCCTATTATTCTTTTGTTTTTGATAATCAACAATGGGGAGAAATAAATAAGAATATTAGTTGAATTTTAAAATGTCATATTATCCATTAGTCATTCATTATTAGATTATTTTGATTGATATAGAATGTAAAATAATCCTACTATTTTATTATATTTAATTATAGATTGTATGTCTTTAAGATGCATCAAAAATATTTTAAGATGGTAAATATGCCATCTTGAGAGAAAAAAATTGTTTACATACATTTTTTATACATCATCTACGTAAACCAAGATAACAAAACTAATATATAATAGGGATCCATTCTCTATGATGGAGGTCTATATGGTATGAATGAATGAATTCATTATCATGGATATTTTATATAATTTAAAATAGATTGATTTAATGTAGAATTAAAATAAGAAAATAACTCAGGAACTCATGAGATTAAATGGTAGTACTTATCTATGAATTGTGAATTATTTTTTGGTTTATAAATATTGTATTAATGATAGAAATATGGCAATTTTTTGGGGGGAAATCAAAAAATGAAATCTTGTATAGAACTTTTATGGTTTAATTATTATTTAAAAAAGATAATATTGAACCTATTGATGACCAAGGGAGTTTCAAATTCATCTGGAAATATAATATTCTTCTGGTTTTATAGTATAATCATTAGTATATGATATTATGATATAAGAAATTGGTGTTATATAGTCTATTCTGATAGTTCATGATTACTATTCGAGCCTCAAGAAATTTTTAAATATTTAAATAATATTATTTAGTAGATAGAATCAGTTAATGATGAGATATACAAATAAAAAATGAATATGACGTGCACCCAAGTATTTTTGAATGGTGATAAAGATGTTGATCACATATGATCAGCTCGATGGATTGAGACCGGTACTACTACCAAATTTATTCCAAGATTTTATTTTCCTACTGAGTAATCCATCTAAATATGGGCGATTAAAAACAACTATTATTATGTAGAACACTAATTGTAAGTTGTTGGAATTAATATATCAGATAATATTTATAAATACTTTCTTCATTTGGTGGAAATTGAATGTTACAGTGTGAATATAGGTCTCTTTGTTTTTAACAGCTATTGATGATAGTGGAGAATCTAAATTGGGGGTTACAACTAACATAGAAAAGAGTATGAATTTTAGACAAACCATGTAAATACTATGTTCTATAATCATTCTTACTATTACTTGAAATAAATTTGAGGTAATGAGAAATCATTGAGTAGATAGATAATCCTAACAAGTACAAGAGGTTCTTTTGGAAGAAAATAACTCAAAAAATAAAATAGATCACTAATACACCCATAACCCTCTTTTTTATCTAATCAAAATAGGAAATTACGTAAAAAATAATATTTTTAAACATGTAAAAACAAGAAAATAAGTCAAATAATTCACAAGATATTTGAAATTTAGTCCACTGAGACACTTAAAATAATACATTCTGATTTAAGTGGGACAATGATACATCAAGCCACTATTTATGGTCTTTATTTTGTTGCATTAATTAAAAATTTCACTAGAATGGTTAAGATTAAATTTGAGGATTATACCTCATATAGCATCTAAAAATTACCCACCATAATTTCATTTAAGCAATCTTTACATGTTTTAAATTATTATTTTTAATAAAATAATTTTAAAATCCATTTTCTTTAAAATATTTTTCAAAAGGTTTTCAATATTCATTTTTACTAATTCAAGGAAAAATGGGCTTCAAATGGTTTTCAAGATCCTGTAATAGTTTTCATTGGAAAAAGGCTTTCAAATTATTTTACATGATTCTATGATGATATTTTGATATTATTTTCATGAAAAATGATATGAAATGGTTTTATGTTCTAGAAATAATTTATCAAAGCAGAAAAGAGAATTTATATGTAACGTTTTTTTAATCAATTATTCAAATTTATTTCTCATATTTGAAAACGTCTATTGATATAAATCATTCCTTAATAATGAAATTATACAATGCTTCCATTTGTATTATTTATCTGATTAGTTTACATATTATGGAATTATGTTTATGAATATTGTTTTCATTTCATTATTTATATGACTATGAACCCCTCTTCCATTCTTGGGTTATACATTGATTAAATTATTTTGAAACATGTGTCATTTTATGGGTTATGATATGATTACATGTTTATAGAACCAATTTAATTAAATGGGTTATGATATGATTGATTATTATTTTTTGGTTCATTTATGTATGATGTCATTATGGGATATGTTATACAAATGTATCTCTCCAATATATTAGGCAATGATTTATATATATTGAGATAGACATTGATGGAATGAGGAGTGAAGTCTATTTAGTATTACAGGAATGGAAGGAGGAGTGATCTTGGCTATTTAATACATGGATAGAATGGGAATTGATCCTAATTTTGTAAAATAATTTTTCCACAAATATGACATTAGAATTGGTTCCTTGACTACATTACAAATCCTTATATATGGTTACTTTAATGCCAAAATTCATTGTTTTATTCATATGTTAGGATTTCTATTCTAATGCACCTTATTTAAATATGATTCATTTATAGTAAACTATCATGTTTTATTCAATGATTATTTTTTTATCATGGATATGATGGGTATGATCTTGAAAATTTTTTATGACATTCTTATACTCTTATTATCATGTTCTTGATTACATGTCACCGTTGTTTACTCTTACTTAGAATCTAAGATCACCCATTTAATGTTTCCTTACCCAGGTTATGAAGATTTTTATTAAGTATGATGTGTCTAAGAAGTGTTATTTTCAAGAAGAACCCAGTGCGAGATAATGCATCCCACTTATGTTCCAGTGTTCATGTTTCCATGTTTCCAAAAGAAGTAGAATAATATTATTTTTGGGTTTCTGTTTTAGTAATGTTTTTTTTATTCCCAAAAAGTGCTGTAATTTTTATATACATTAATATTGGGTCATTATAGTTCGTAAGAATACGATTTTTTAGTTATCCTTTGAAAAAAAATAATGAGAAAACCTATGTGATAATCCTAAATAGATATCTATGTATAAGTATAAGGATATGAAAAATCATAAAAAAATCCTAGAATTTTGGTAATAGATGAAGTTATTAGTTTCCTATAAATACATAACTATATATATTGAAAATTTAAGTGGTCCAAGAATTGATACAATTGGGAGTAACGACTCCAAAAAGATGTTCCAGGCCTAACTCGGGGCATTCTCCCTGACGACAACAGACCATACTGCACACCTAGTCTGACACATTTGGAGGATATTATTTAGAAAGTCACAAAATCTTCATGAACCATTTTGAAATATTTTAATATAATATTTATATTAATTACCTATTATAACCTATTTAATATGTATATTAAAAGGTATGTGTCATGATTTTGACAACCCAGAAGTAATTTTTCATACTGATGTGGTTTTCATCTATGATATGTGTTTCTCACCCCGTGCATTTTGGTTTTAGTCAATAGAGAGAAGAAGAAAGAACATAGGTATAATTGAAGGCTTCAAATGTGTACAGTATCTGCATTATGAAATTATATTACACAAGTGGTAAACTAATAAAGTTAATAATGAAGGTTTTATGAGTATTTGTTATACATATGAAGATAAAGATACCACAAACTACATAATTAAGGTTTGTGATGTTCTTCAAGTATTATTTATGTTAATCAATAAAATAATGATTATATTGAGGTCATGGAACCATAATACATGAATTATATTTTATATTCTATGAAAGAGGTATTGTGGAATATGTTGATTAATCGTGAGTAAATGTTTAATAATAATGTTTGTTGAATGGTGTATTTATGTTTTTTAGATTCAAAGATTATGTTTTATGAATCAGGAATTATATAATTATTTTTAGTATAAATTTTCATTAATTATATAAAATGATATCTTTAATTTAGAATATCAAAAAGAAAAAAAAATTTATTTAAGGTAAAGTAACCCTTAATATGATCATGATATTGACAGAATTGTTTTCTCATATATAACAAGTTGATTGATTCTTGTAGGTAAATTAGAGAGCATTCATTAACCATATTATGATTATTTATTAGTCAAAAAGAGGTCTATGTCATCATGGATGAAGGTTACAACTTCCTAAATTTATGGAATTCATCCAAAAAACATTGGAATATGAAAAAACGTATTTTTATCCAAAGGTATTTATGGTAATTCTGGTTATTATCATATTTCAATAGATTATATGTTTAGGGTATTAAAATTTTTGGGAATGTGACAACAAATATTTAGTTTATGATATATGGGTGATCAAGGTTATGATTATTTTCTAACCCTATTTCTAATGTTTTGGATTTTCATCATTCAAATGGGTTATATGGATGACCATTTATTGAAATTTTACGTTATAAATTGGATAGAATTTGTTAGAATATTATATTATCTCAACAAATGATAATTTATTCATATTGTATAACCGATTATTAAAACAGGGTGTTGCTGATAAAAAATGATTGATATGATAGCATATCATGGATATCATGAACGGTTACTTCTCCATGAATGAAAATATCATTTTTCATTTTAGAAAATGTGTTGATGTGGATCAAGGAAAAATAAAAAATATAAATTTCCTAAAATCCTGAATGTTTAACTTTTTATTAAAATTTATTATCTTTAGAAAAAATGATCTCAGAACCAAAAACGCTATCATAGTATATCTATTTCTGATGAATCAAATGATCCCTTAGTTTATAATAGATTTATAGAAATATGATTAATAGATTTCTCTTGAAATTGTTCTCTATCACTCACTATGAGAACATGATGACAATATTTCTCTTCCACGTCCATGTTTTCAAATTACTCGTTTGTTCTCCCATAAGGAAACTCAATTATATGTTACATTGGTAACCATTATATTTCCAACATTTCGTTTTAGAAGGAATTTATAATTTCCACTATTACGATATGGGTTTTAATGAAAGGAAATATAATTTTTTAAACCTTTGATAACATAGATGAATTGTTAGGTTCATCTTATTTTTAAGGGGGGTAGAATTCCACACCCTTATATGTTTTCTAGATAATTTATTCTTTTTTATATTTTTTATTATCGACAATAGTGGAAACTGTTAATTTATATATATAAAGAAATTATGTTTGGATTGGGTTATTATCAATTACATTTTTATTATAAAATATGCACAACATAAAAGTTATCTTTCCCTATACATAACACTGTGGTAAGTATATTCTTCATTCAAGACTAACATTCCATGATGAATTGCATGACAAACAAGACTACGTGTTTCCAAACAATAATATACTACTAAAATAATATATAATAATTTATAACAAAGAAATTATTTTTACTTTTATAATTATTATTATAAATATTATTTAAATATAATATTATCACAAAATATAAAAAAAATTAATTTGTTACAAATTATTTAGGAATGAATATAAGAACTCATTGAATATAAAAGTATTATTTTAATTAAAGACTACAATTATTCTAACAAATATGTTTTTTTGGTAATAAATAAAAATTATTATATAGTTTATATATCAATGAAAATATGTTTTATATTCATACAAAAAAATATATAAGCACAAGAGAAGAATAAAACAAATTTAACATATAAAATAATATTTGTATTAAAGAACTTTTGATCCCATTTAATGGTGAACCATTTTTAATTCTATTTTATCCCAATATTATAAATAAATATGTCAAAATAAACATCATCTATGAATGAGAATAAAATAATTACATTACGATAAATTTATGTTATTTTTTGTGATGTTTTATTTTATAATGAATAATTAAAAATAATGAATTTTTACCCAAAACATCTTTTTCATCTAAAATATATATATAGTTAATATGTATTTAGAGAAGGTTCTAAAGCTTAATAAGATTAATATTTTAAAAATAAATACAATTTACGTCAATAGAATATATTTCACAAAACATTTTATGATAAAAACATTGATGTATTTTGAAGATTTGAATTTAAGAACCCACATTATTGTTCTGAATGTGGGATTAAATTTAAATTAATTTTTGAATATTATTTTATTTGAATTGGGTAAAATGGATTCTATATCTGTAATAATCAAATTTTAAATTGTCAAACATGTTTATATTAGTTTTTTAGAAAACAAATAAGTGAATGTTATAAAAATTAATTATAACGATTATGGTTCAATTAATCATAATAAGGAACTAAACCATAACCTTAGGTCCCAAAATGACCTATAAAAATGTCAGAAATCTTTTATACAAAAATATATCAATAATATCCTCCATTTCAATACTTTTTACTATTATTGTATCAACTTTAAATAAATAAATATGTGGTGGGGTTTCCCTCTTTCCAAAAAAATTACAAGAGTTCTACACCACCTTCATTATAAAAGTCCTCATATCACCCCACTTCCCCACACCTCTAAAGCCACTATTGATCAACCAAACAGTTGAAAAATATATTCCGAAAATAATTCAATTAATTCATAAATCATAAAATTCAAAATAAATATATCAAATTAAAACCTCTGGTGAATCATACCAACTCTAAAATAAAATGGTTTCCAATAGAAATTAGCATTTTATTCAAAAAAAATCATATATTATATGAATTATATTTAAATGTTTATGGGATAAAAATAAGGCACTTCCTGTTTTGAACACAAATATTTATGAGTGAAATTATTCCTCGTCAAATGAATAATGCATGCCGACAATCCCCCCTAGAAAAATAATATTATAATTGATAGAATACCACCTTAAATTTTTTTTGGTAAAAATAATCAAAAATTGATTATCCAATTTAGGTGCATATTTATAGTACTGTGGAAGGTATAGGAAAAAATCATACACCATTTGTAATAAAATGACTATACTATGGGATAAAGGAATCATGGGAGGAGTAAATAAAAATAAAATATTCTGATAAATAATGTTTGAACCAAACAATATCTAAAATTATGTATAAATTGTTTTTAATATTTTCATATTATATATTAAATTTTCCAAATAAAAGTTCATATTGATGAGGAGTGCCTTACTAATCTACATGGATATAATCTCAATGGTTTTATAGAGAATCAATATTAAAAAATATAGAGATTAAGAGTTATGAAAAAATATGTAATTCATGAATACACTTGAGAAGTACAAATAAACTAATCAGGTCAAGAAACAATGCATAATTATTTTGCTATATCAGTTAGATATGACTATAATAATGGTGAAAGAAGAGATGTTTGTAAATATGAAACAAAGCAACAATGGTTACTCATCATGTATTTGAAATTAATGAGAATATTTCAAAAAATATAGATTTCAATGATCAATGAAAATCATGAGAATATTTAATTTAGCATGGAAATGGTTCAAAATATTGTATTGAAATTTTACTAGTCAAAGAATATATTTAGAGAATGTTTATACAATCACACTGGAATAATATTCCATGGTTCCTGAGGTGGATGAAATGACTCACATAATTAATAAATACTAGGAAATGTGTTAAGTAATAACTAATTTTAAGCATTCAAAATGATAATGTATTTTTAGAATGCATATAAAAAGTTAAAAATGGTTAGAGAATATAGTCATAATGAATTACTCATTTAAAAATAAAAATTCTTGTCCTTATTCCCAATTAGTAATAATTATTTTTTATAACATAAATCCAATTTAAGGATAGTTTTATGTTTTTATTTATTGGAAAATAAATAATGTTGGTTTCAAGGTGTTTCTAGTTCCATTAAATATTTTATTGAGTCAATCCCTTATAGAGAGAAAAAATTAATATGGTTATTTCCATATATAATTTTTTTTTGGAATAATGAAAAAGTAGAAAATTTTCATTGCCCACAAAATCCATAGTATGACGTGTTTTAAATAAACATACAACTATTGTTCATGATTATATCAAACATGTAATAAATAAAATGTGTTTTTATTAAAATAATATACAATGGGGGATATGTATAATATTTACATGAATTATTTAATTTGTTTTTAAGATTTGTGGAGGATGTAATGAATTTCCTAATATATCTATTTGTTTATCTTCTGAATTGATATTCGGATCATGGTATCATAAGACTTTTTTGTTTTCAAAATTGAGATTATTTGTCACATACTTGTTGTATTTTATTATAATTTATCATTTCGAGGCTCAAATTTTACTAACCAATGTATCATTTCTAATGGAAATCATCTAGTTTCGTCCTTCTCTCTCATGTCGATTGAGAAATGATTTTCAAAAAAATAATAAAACAATTGTTTTTAAAAAAAATATGATTAATAATGAAATAAAAACCATATTATTCTTTTGTTTTTGATAATCAACAATGGGGATAAATAAATAAGAATATTAGTTGAATTTTAAAATGTCATATTATTCATTAATCATTCATTATTAGATAATTTTGATTGATATAGATTGTAAAAGAATCCTACTATTTTATTATATTTCATTATTGATTTTATGTCTTTAAGATGCATCAAAAATATTTTAAGATGTTAAATATGCCATCTTGAGAGAAAAAAATTGTTTACATACATTTTTTATACATCATCTATGTAAACCAAGGTAACAAAACTAATATATAGTAGGGATCCATTCTCCATGATGGAGGTCTATATGGTATGAATGAATGAAGTCATTATCATGGATATTTTATAGAATTTAAAACATATTGATTTAATGGATAATTAAAATAAGAAAATAACTCGGGTCCTCATGAGATTAAATGGTAGTACTTATCTATGAATTGTGAATTATTTTTTGTTATATAAATATAGTATTAATGATAGAAACATGCAAATTTTTTGGGGGAAATCAAAAAATGAAATCTTGAATCGAACTTTTATGGTTTAATTATTATTTAAAGAAGATAATACTGATCCTATTGATGACCAAGGGAGTTTAAAATTCATTTGGAAATAAAAGATTCTTCTGGTTTTATGGTATAATCATTAGTATATGATATTGGGATATAAGAAATTGGTGTTATATAGTCTATTCTGATAGGTCATGATTACTATTCGAGCCTCACGAAATTTTTAAGATTTAAATAATATTATTTAGTAGATAGAATGAGTTAATGATGAGATATACTAATAAAAAATGAATATGACGTGCACCCAAGTATTTTTGAATGGTGATAAAGATGTTTATCACATATGATCAGCTCGATGGATTGAGACCGGTACTACTACCAAATTTATTCCAAGATTTTATTTTCCTACTGAGTAATCCATCTAAATATGGGCGATTAAAAACAACTATTATTATGTAGAACACTAATTGTAAGTTGTTGGAATTAATATATCAGATAATATTTATAAATAATTTTTTAATTTGGTGGAAATTCAATGTTATAGTGTGAATATAGGTCTCTTTGTTTTTAACAACTATTGATGATAGTGGAGAATCTAAATTGGGGGTTACAACTAACATAGAAAAGAGTATGAATTTTAGATAAACCATGTAAATACTATGTTCTATAATCATTCTTACTATTACTTGAAATAAATTTGAGCTAATGAGAAATCATTGAGTAGATAGATAATCTTAACAAGTACAAGAGGTTCTTTTAGAAGAAAATAACTCAAAAAATAAAATAGATCACTAATATACCCATAACCCTCTTTTTTATCTAATCAAAGTAGGAAATTACGTAAAAAATAATATTTTTAAACATGTAGAACAAGAAAATAAGTCAAATAATTCACAAGATATTTTAAATTTAGTCCACTCAGACACTTAAAATAATACATTCTGATTTAAGTGGGACAACGATACATCAAGCCACTATTTATGGACTTTATTTTGTTGCATTAATTAAAATTTTCACTAGAATGGTTATGATTAAATTTGAGGATTATAACTCTTAATTACAGAATATGTTCATGATATTTAGAGGAAATGTTGAGAATGAGCTAATAGTATTTAATTTAAAAAATAAGATTATATAATTAATGGGGTTCAATATAAATTATTCGAATACTGTATTTATTTGAATGTGATTAAATAGTAATATATTTTCCTTTATTCACCCATAACAATAATATTTTTATAGAGGATAAATAAAACCATGTTATGAGAATAACCATTCACTCAAAATTATTTGGGAGAGTGGCTATCAGTAAATATGTGAATACATGAAATATATTGTTGTTGAGACCATAATCATACATGAAAAGAGGTTCAAGAAGAATCCAAATATGAATTATGTCAATCTATTAGGATGTACATTCATTATGAAGATAAAAAATAAATATATGGTAATTTTTTATGATAAACATAAAGAAGAATGTTTCTTGGGGTATTTCCCCAATATAAGAGACTCAATTTTTGAGTAAAATATATTACAATATGGTTGAAAAAATTGTTGTAAAAGTCAATCAAAATAAAATCATTTTTTTTGAGGAAAATGGCATTGATTTTTAAATTTATAATAATGAAACGATTCAAGAATATAGAAATATGAGTGAATAAATATCTACTAATATAACACATCACTAGTATATAAATATGGATAAAAAGATATAAATAATATATTTTATTTAAATTAGAATAGATATATGAATATATTTATTATTGGTAAAAATAATTACTAATAAAAGTAATTATTCATAAATGTTATAAGGAAAATTCATAAAACCATACTGTTATTATTTCTCATATTAGTGATGATAAAAGTAAATATTTTTCAGTAATAAATTTATAGACTATAAAACATTTACATTAAAAAATATTAAATTAAAATGTTTTTCTGGACTGCTCCCACTGGGTCCCTAACTAGGTTGGAAATAATTACATGTGTAACTCACACAACCCACCTAAAATGGTACATGGGTTAGAATCTATCACAGTGGGTATAAACATGCATATTTTATAAGAATTATCCTTATAATTCATATAAATATAAATAAAACTTTAATAAGATACATAATTAAATGGGAAACCATCCTAACACACACAAAATGTTATATATAACATAAAATAAATAATGTGAAATACAAAATTGGAAACTCAAAGGAATAAAATAAAAAAAAATTGAATAACTAGACTAACATAGAAGGGTTAGTAAAGCTTATACAATCTACTAACTCTTTTTTATGGAGTTGGAAATACTGACTCCTTTTTATGGAGCTATAAATAAACACAAACAGACACAAATAGATATATATATATATATATATATGAGTGAGCATACATTTTTTAATTAATATTATCCTCTTTAATAAATCTCATGTAATTACAAAAGAATCATGTTAATGCCTTAATGAAAATAAATGAAACTAACATGGTACCAGAACTATGTCAAATAAGATTATATCCTCACTAATGATTTCTCATCAAATATCTAATTGAAAAAATATAAAAATTATATTGAAAAATATATATATAATTAAAATGCTATCAATCATAAACATTCTCACTAAACAAGTCTACCTAAACAGAAATGTACGTCATCCTGGAACTCCCATCCCCCCTTTAAACCAAATCAATCCATACCACATTCAAATAACCACATCAATGTTATCATAATCATAGCCACGTCACCATTAAATCCAAATTATAATAAAACACAACCAAGAATAATTACATCCCTCACATACACAAACATTATACATTAATACATCAGGTATATATATATATACATGTAAATATATTATACATTTTACCCTTTAAATAAATATGTGGTCTAACCATATGAAACTACATCCCCTTATCATCTTGTGTCACAACTATATAGTGCTACATCTTGAATGTTAAAAAACACCTTAACCCTAAGACATCATAACCCTAACATGTATATATACAATAGCATGAAACTATAGAATATGTGTTTCCTTTTAATTTTTTTTGTTTTTCTATGTTTTCGGGAACAACTCATGATTTCCATTTCACTCTAATTTTGGGACAGAAAAAAATAATTAGGAATGCATAATGATTGTTCATATGATTTCATGATTATGGATTAAATGTTTTTTCAATGTTATTGTTGCATGTTTTCTTGATTTATATATGCATGTTTCCATGTTTGTTGGTATTTGGTTAAAATTAATGCATATTGATTGATTACTGGGGTGCCATTTTTTTAGATAGACCTGATTGGTTTTTATGTATGATTGATTCAATGGTTTTCTAGTTATTATTGGTTTTTTGATCTGCAATTTTGCATATGGAATGTCTTTATGATTTTAGGTATACATGTTTACAGTTATAATGTTAAGGTATGTAGATTTACAGATTGATTTTTTACAAGTTTTCATATTTACTTGTTTTAGGTACATATGAGTCCATGTTTACTATTTTTTTATGGAAGGAATGCATATTGATTAATTACAGGTATGCATGTTTATTTAAGTATGATTTATGCATGTTTCTAATTTTTTTTGGTTTTTATGTATTTGTTTTTGCGTGTTTTTTAGTTTTTTAATTATGCATATTGATCGGTTTTTATAGTTATACAAGATTAATTATAGGTATGCAAGTATTTGTGTATTTTAGTTAAATATTATTTATTTTTGAAAGCCTATATTCACTGGGGTTTTTATAGAATTGAGTCCTATAGCCATAATTTAAAACCATGTATTTACATTTACTGCCATGGTGGAAACCGTGTTTGTTGGTATTAATGAAAATTTTTATAGCCACATTTATAACCCTCTCTATAGAACGAGTTCCACAGTTCCTACCATTGATATAGATATATAAGAATGTTTTGGAACTGTGGTTATAGTAGTGTCTCTATTTCTATGATAATATTATTTTCGAAACCTTAAGCTATGGAAATTAACTATAGTCATGGTTTTAGGTCATATATCAGCAATTATAAAATGTGGCTATTTCTTGAATTTTTAGTATTGAGTTGCTCTAAATGATTCCAATTGAAAATGGAATTCAAATATTTTTAAAGCTTCATTTAAATATTTTCATCTACATATTAATGAAAATTGTTTTCCAAAAGGTTTCACATTTTAGCAATAATGTTTTACAGGGTAAATGATACATTCCCAATGAATATATTTAAAAGATCATTAAAAACTATTTCCCATATAGGATATCATCCTTTTGTATAAATTATACCATCATGAAGAAATTATACAATGCTTCTAAATATATTCATTCTTTGAATGGTTTATATTTTATAGAATGATTTTTATGAAATCTGCTTTAATTTTATAAGTTATATAGTTATGAAACCCACTAAATTTAATGAGTTATTTTTTGATGATATTGTTATGAAACATGTCTCAATTTCATATGTTAAGATATTATTGCATTATTATAACAACCAATACTATTCATGTATTATTATATTAATTTTTATGATTTTATTGAACATTTATGTATGATTTAAATATGAGATTTTTGGTTCGTATATCTTCGTTCAATTAATTGGGTAATGATTTGTATCTCATGATATAAACATGGATGGAAGAAGGAGTTATATCAGTTTAGTTCTACAAGGCCAGAATGAATAGTGAACAAAGTCCATTAAAACAGTCCGGAATGGGGAGTGAACCTAGTTCAATAATTGACTTTTTCCATAAATTTCTACTTATAAGTAATTTATTGACTACTATAAAAATAATTATATATTCTTATGTGTCTGCCCTAATTTTACGATTTATTAATATGTTATGCTTTCAGGGATTATGATAATTAATTATATCTAATTAACGACTTATGAATTATCAAAATTTATGCCATGATTCAGGTTTATGATCATTGATATATAGTTTAAGATCATCAAAAGTTTTGATCATGTATTCAAAATCCTATTCTCAATTTCATGCTTACATGTCACCCTTGTTAACCCTTACTATGCATATGAGTTCACCAATAATTATGATTACCTCCCCATGTTATGAATATATGTTCTTATTATGACGTGTCTATGAATTTAATTTCAAGAATAAACTAGTGGGTGATAATGTATACTACTAATTTAATAGTGTTCATGTTTCTATGATGTCGTGTTTCTAAAGGCAATAATCTAATTTATTCTTTTGGCATCTATTTTTTGTAATGATTTCAATATTTGGAAATTGTTATTTAATGTCTCTGTACATTAATATTGGTTCATTATATAATTAACACTATGTTAAACAAAAATAATTATAGTTGTATAATATTTAAGATCCATAATCAAATATTAAATTTTTAATCAAATCAAATAATATAATATTGTAGAATATTTCAATATGATATTATATTTAGATATAAATATATTGATAACAATCATGTTAAAAAATTTATATTTTCATATAGTGAAAACTAGAAGAGAAATTTTTCTTACTATATTATATAATTCACTATTAAATGAAAAAATGTTAACAATTTTAAGAAAAAAATAAATTCCAGAATATTTTCATTTTTTTTTGTAACTAAATAATGTAAATTTTGTTATATTTCATTGGAATAATCATCATCATTACATTGATATTTTTTCTTGATTCTTTCGTAATTGGTATTTTTTTATCCCCATGTAGATGTAGATAATTTTGTACAAAATTTATATTATTATCCTCAATTATATTCCTTGAAACAATTCTTCCAACAATAGAATTAAATCAGATTAAGAAGTGCTTTCATTGTTATAATTTCCCCTCATGGAATACATAATATCAATATAATAAAAAAATTAATCTTCCTAGAGTTAGATACATGTATTGAATGGAGTATTGATCCAACTATATATAATATATATTAAATTCCTGAAAACATCATGTGTAACAATCATGACCATAATAGTATTATTTTTAAGGGATACACAAAATATATTCATTAAACTATAGTTAAGTACCTCTGTAGAATGGTGTATTATTTCAAATTTATAGAATGGAGTATTGATTCAACTATATTCCCTCTCATTGAATATATAATATAATACTAAATGTTTTCCAAAATATATTTCATTAAAAATAATGCAAGATTTCATTCATGTAAAATCTTCTCAATATTTATCATGACTCCTGCCATTCTCTTACCCATCATTATATCAGATGAATTTTTTTCAATCATGAGAGGAGAATAGTATTATCTTTAAGGGATACACAAAGAATGAAAAATTATAGTTATATGAAAAATTGAAAACCCATGAAAAATTATCATGATGTTATACTATTCACACTCAATAAGCAAAAAGAACATTCGTTTGAAATTAAGATCGTTGATCCAGTTTTTTTTAAACATCATTATTTCCATAAAACCATATAAATAAATGATAACATATAATGGTATCTTAAGTCATTATTATACTCAAATTAAATAACCATGCAGTCATATTTTATATGTGTCATACATTAAAATTGGATAACAACATGGTCATATTATATACATGTAACTCTTAAAAATTGAATAGAAATAAGATCGATATCTATACCCAATGAATTGAATGATTCAATGGTATATTCTATCCTTAGTTTAGAATTATACCACCAATCATTGGTCTACCAAGTAATCATCCATTAAATGTCCATGTACCATTATATAATCTTAAAACATAAAATATTTCGATATTCAACATGTCACTCTAAAAATATCATTTACATTCATATGAAAATATTTCATATAATTCAAATAATGATTTCATTTTAAATTTTTTTTTTAATAATATAATTCCCAAATTAAATTGTGGCTTTTTTAAAAAACAATAATTCTTATAGGGGATGAAAAATATTAACATAGACATAAAATTTACATTATAATCCTTTTCTATACTTATAAATAAATATGTAAAATAATATAAACAATGAAGTAATTGTTTTTGATTTTAAATAATTACTCATTTAAAAAGTGATTTTTAAATGAATGTGATTGATACCACATGAATGTATTTTAATCATAATTTCCAAGAAGGAAATAATTTTAACAAAATATATTATAACATGATTTTAAATTAATTAATTAATTCTTTTATCAATGGGGTAATATATTGACCCCATGAAGGTTGATGGGTGTATAACATCAAAATATGTCTCATTGATGGATGATTGATATGAACTCCCTTTAATTGAGTCTGATTCATCACATATATCATAATTATTCTAGAATAATAATCTTATGTTAATTATTAAATTTTTTGACAGCATGTTTCGAGTATATTATTAATTTTTAATATTTCATAACTTGTTATAACAATTAGTGAATTATTTATGTGTACATCTTACATTTTGTTGATTTTCAGTAATTGAGTCCTATATTACATTTTTATGATGTTTATAGTAAATGTTGTTTTTAGATATTATCCAAAAGATTAAAAATAATGAAAAAATAATTTTTTTATACAAATATTATAATTTTAATTCATCCATTAAATGTTTATATGAAAATTGAGCTATGATACCATCATGGAGAAGGAAATCCATACATACACATAACAAATACTCTTATTTTTTAGTGATCATAATAGAAATATGGTAAATAAACATTTTCATTCTATGATTATAATAATATAATTAATATCATTATAATATTATTATATATATATATATATATATTATTTTTTTGATTTTTTAGGAATAATTAATCTCATAAATTCATGGAGGTGATAAATAAAATCTATCCACGAATGATGCTATCATTTTTCTACGCATTTAAAGATAAGAAAATCAATAATATATTATCATTATAAAATTATAAATATGTCATAAATATCATATATAAATATAAAATATGTAGTAATAACCAGTCCTAGGAGAAGGTGATGGAAAATTAAATTTATTGATTCATTAGGCAGTAGTTCACCATACAAATGAATGATTAATTCATTTCCCATTATATGGAAACAAATATTTATTTAGGTGATTTTATTAAAATAATAACGGCCTAGCATATTAATATTACACTATTTATTATTTCATCATGGATAAAAAATATTTGATGGACATGGAAGAAGAAATGAAACTGAAACAATTAATAAAAAATGGAACATATTATTTAGAAATACTTTGTTTAATAATACATTAAGTCTACTCATGATGGTGTTATTCCATAAATTATATATCTAAAATAATGGGATAAATTCTATTAGTCTATTGATTTAGATATTTTTAAAACCAAAAATGTATTTTTCTGTGAAAAAAATAGAATAGGATGTGACCTTTTATAATATATGGGATGGGAACAATTTGTATTTCTCAAAACATTAAATTAATGTAAACAAATATTCTATTAATAATGGATGATAAATTATTTATTAAGAATATATGATGATTATGAGTTTAAATAAAATAATACAATAGAATGTATATATAATTAAGCAATTGTTTAATCCTAATAATTTTGTTTTAAACATTATTTAACGTATTTTACTCTTACTATGGAAACATGTGTCTTTACTCTTTGATGGTTAATATAATTAAAATAATGTAAAAAAAGACATCTAAATGAATCAAATTTGAAATTTTATTCTTTAACTTAATCTATTTTATTAATTTTATAATATTATGTATTTTAAATCAAATAATTTATTATAATTTATTTTAAAAAATTACTAATGTAAATTTTCACACTATTTATTACCAGATATTAAGAAAAATAATCTTAAAATAAGGCTACTTAGAACCAACTATTTTAAAACATCTCTATAAAATCAAAGTAATCAATAATAGTTTTTCATGAAATTATTTATCTATAATTATGTTCATTTAAAAAAAATTAATATCATTTATTTAATATTTCCAATAATTCAAGAATTATTGAATCATAAATGGGAAAGATATTATGGTAATTATTTCTCACCAAAAATTTAAAACTAAATTAAGATGATGATGATAAATAGTTATACATAAAAAATTAATATTTATAGACGAACATAACTCCTATATAAACCCATTTTAAAAATATTTCACTACATAATACAAGAGTATGATAAGTTTGACCATTCTTTAAATAAAATATTATATTGGTTATATTCTTATAAAAATGTCAACAAATAGTCAGATAAAAAGTAATATAATTTTCGATGGACAAAAAATACACATCCATTAAAATTTGGGAATGTTTTAGGGTCAATTTATATTATTTGTATTGTTATGTTTACCTTTAATTACATGTTTTATTCTACGTCATTGTAATAATAATTATATATTTTACAATTCATAATTCATGACTATAAAAGGGACATATTTACTAAATATAGACATTATAATTTGAAATATTGAAATAGTTTTTCGAAATTCCATTAACATAATGGGATACATTACTTTTAAATTAATCTCATCTACAATGTGAAAAAATGAGTTTTTAATGTGAAAATTTTAAAAATATAATTTTTTTTTATATAATAGTTCAATAATAAATTAATTAAAACAAAGTTAATAGGTTTAATATATGTATGATTTTACTATTTTTAAATAAAACCCGGTAAAAATATAATTTTACATTATAAATTGTTTAGATGAAAAGATAGTCATCATTTAAAATGAAATGTTTTTTATATTCCTTGAAATCAAATTATCAAAGAATACCAAAAACATGTCCAAAGAAAAAAATTATATTCTACATTAAAAAGATGATTATTTTTGAAATTATAATTTATGAATTTTTTATATTTTATTTTAAATATTATATTCTAATAAATTTCTTAAGAATAATTTTAGAAAAAAAGGTTATATATATATAATTGTATTTTTCTTATCTTATACATATGAAACACATGGGATGAATGTAAATTTTTTTATATAATATATATTATATAAATAACAATATGCTCTCAAACTAATATTTATTATTTTAATTTAGTAGTATAAAATTCCATTATGGTAATAAAATTATGTATTTTTTATAAAAACAAAAACAATATATTCTATTGGTCATTAATTCCATTTATAATTAATTGGTAAAATATTATTGACTTTTATAAAATTTTGTGAACTATATCTTCATAATTATGAAAATTATGTCCATACATTCCAAGATAATTTCTATGTTATAACATGGCCCTAATAAAAATATTTAGTTGTTTATTTATGCTCAATGTTGCTTTTCTTGTACACTACCATAAAATGTATTTCCTTTTAAAATTTCATGGTGTTAAATTATCCCCCACCCTTAAATAAATTACATCCTTGAAATTTTAAGATGTGATAATATAACTAGGGGTTTGACATTTCCAAATAACATTGTTGAAATACCACATCATAAAAATGACTAATTAAACATAAACATTAAAATAATTAAAGGGAATTATTAAAGTCTATTCATATATCAAATAATATAATTACATGCAGACAACATGGACACAAAAGAGAATAGTTACTATCAAGTTCGTATGGGGACTGACGGAGAACATGATCATGATAAATATAAACATCATAAAACCATAAAATCAATAATAGAATAAAAGTATATTTATTTTAAAATAATACTTGTAAATGAATAACTTTTTTACTCAAAATACCTTCCCTAGTGTTGTAGAATTTATCTACTATCGTTGAATATAAGTAAATACACAAACATGATATTTTTTAATTTTATAAGTAAAATTTCAACATCATAAAATTATAAGAATTATAATGTATATCCCTAAAAAACATTAATGGTCAAAGATCATAAAAACACTAAGGATAATTAATAACATAAAAATAATACAAAAAACAAAAGGTATAATTATCATTTTTATAAATCATTACAAAATCATAAAGATAAGTAAAAATATCCCAAATACGTCATAGTGACATTTTATCATTTATTTTAAAACAACATTATTAGCTTCTAAAAAAATTATAATATTGTTAACTATCATAAAATAATGAACTCCATAAAACTTACTTTATTTCAGAAAATGTATAAACATCAAAGAGATCAGTAGAAAAAATTTCCCCATAAATATTTTTTACAAAATTGATTATTTCAAGATTAGTAACAATCTTTGAACACACATTTTTATAATACTCAATCTCTTTGAAACTAAATCATTTTATATTGTATTTTCATTACGTTCGCGATCATCTTTTATGTAGTCAAAGCCATATGAAAAAAATTACCACATGGGAAGCACTTATGAGACTATAACTGACATTTTATGGGGTGATTTTTACTAAACATTTCACAAGATGGGAATTTGTTTTTCATTCATGTACACTTTGGTAATTATTGTTTTCCCATTTCATTTCAAATGGAACTCTTCTTTTACATGTTTTTATGGAACACTTGATCATCAAAAACCCCATTTCTTCCATATCATTACATAAAACATGTTTCAAAAATCTTTTTAACTTGATAAAAGATAAATCCGTTTGATTTATTGGATTCAATCATGAGTAAAAAGAATTTATCTTACTATCAAGATCCCAAATAAAATTTTGTATTTAGAATTCCACACATATTATTTTTTCTTTGAATGAACCCACAAAATCACCCCCATTTTTCCCAATTTCAATATATTTTTTCCATGATATTTTGAACATCCACAGGAAAATACATCTCATGGATAATATTATTAAATTCAGCTCATTCCACCTTATTTAGCTCTTCACATTCTCTGATATTAATAATCAATTACCACCATTATTCGACTTCACCTACAAAATGTTAAATTACAAGAGTAAAATTTTGGTGATTTAAATAACCCATGGAATAAAATTTATTTTCTTGGGATTATATCCTTACTTCTAATAGAATGAGAATAAATTATCCTAAGATTTATGGGAGATGTTGCCTCATAAAATGGCCAATTACAGACATCTTTCATTATAATACATTGGTTACTACCTACATAGATAACACCACCATTTAAATTTTGTATAAATTGATACATCATTTCAAAAAATATCTCAATTCTAGTTCTAACATTCCCGATATGTTTACTTAGAAGGATGCTTTCCTACTGGTGCCTTCCAATTATAGTTTCATTTTTTCCTTATTGGAAAACCAATCTAAACAAACATACTATAGATGAAACACTAAGATAATCTTGAAGTGTGATATGCTTTCAACATAACCATATTGTAAAATCATTAACTGAAAATAAATTAACAATATCATGACCTCTAAATATGTCTAAACCATTCTATGATGACAAATATAATGACCCAAAATTAATCCTTACTTTAAAATGTGTTTTTGGAATAAATTAATTGTATTCACATCGAGGAAGATTTCAGGTATAGTATTCTAGATAATTAGATAATAACACATATATTTAAAATATCATAAAATACAAAGTTTTCATTTCCTATCATTATATATTTTTCCATAATATATTAATTTTGGAAATGATTTATTTCAAGGAAAATATTATTATCTTTCATATTAACTCCATCAATTACATTACACATCCTTAAATCCTATAAATTTTTTATAAATCATGGGATGAGAAAAAATATCTCAGAATGTTATAAAAGAAGAAGGAAATTTTTTTGTCATATTAAAACATGAAAACACATGAAACATTTATCATACCATAAAAATTTTCACCATTAATATGCATTAATACCATAATTTTTAAATATTATCTTTTATTACATTTTTATTATCATATGATTACCATACAAATCATTGAATGCATATATTTCATATAAATATATATTTTGACAAAATTATACTCAATTAGAATATAAATGACTACGAAATCAATAATTGTAACTCATAAAAATCGAATTTATGTATGGTCAACATTAATTCATGTCATTAATTCAATGTAAATAACCATAATATCTATTTATAGTCCTAATGAACTGGAGGTGATAAGGTAACCACATTTCAATGTATTTTCACGAAACAAATCATCATTAGTTTTTCGCATTACAATAAGTAAAATAACCAATTTCCATTATATAATCACAACAAATTAAATCATTCAAATATTAATATGTCACTCTTTAAATTTCATTTTCACTCATAAGAAAATGTTAGATGTTATAGAAAAAATCAATCCATTTTAAAAACACATTTTTAATTATAAAAATACCTTGATATAGAATAATAGGGTTTCTTAAAAAACATGAATGCATATAGAGGAATAAAAATATAAAAATAAACATAAAACGTACTCTATAATCATTTTATATCAATATATGAAAAATAAGAAAAATAAATTCAATATTTAATGAAAAAAAATTTGAATTTAAATATTTAAAAAATTAGAGATATATTTTTAAATAAACTTATCCCAAACCAATTTTATACATTTTAATCCTATTAAGAATGAAGTAAATAAATTTAAAAAAACATTAAATAATGTTATAATAAATAAATTTGTAATATTCTATGTGAAAATAGATTTATAAACACTTTATAGAATATGGTAGGTGTATAACATCAAAATACACCTCAATGAAATGAGATTGAGAAAAAGTCCCTAAATGTGTGTTTGATTTATCACATATTAACATTAGAGGCTGAATAATAAAATTTTGTTAATTTAATTACATCACATTTTTTTATTATTTATTATTACTTTTATATCAATTATTTTAATGTTTTATTATTTATTATATTATCTAAGCTTTTGTTGGAAGTTTTGATTATATTTGGTAATTTAGTCAAAAATTACAATTCTATGATGTCAATAGTAAAAGTGGTTATTATTCCATCTTCTCTAGATTATTAATAATTTAAAAATTTTAATTTTTATACATTTATTATAAATTAAAATAAATCCATTAAATATGGATATGATAAATTAACAATGATACAATCCTGGAGATGGTAAGTCATACTTACATATATGTAATGATTAAATTTATTAATAATCAATATGGAAAGAATGATACTATAAATTTATTTTTATGGAATTATCATAATATAAAAATTATCATTTAAAAATACATATATATTATCTATGTTATGTTGTGATTAAAAATTAATCACATCCCTTTGTTGATGTGTAAATCTACACGTACGCAGATACAACATTATAATTTTTTTATGCATGGAAATATAAGAACATAAATTATATATTATATCCTTATAATTAATTTTTTCATGAATATAATATATAAAATATAACTCCATCAATATAGCCATTATTTAGAGATGGTAATGGAATTTTAAAATCATTATATTAGGACCATATAGTCCAACATACACAAGAATGATTAATTAAATTCACATTTGTTGTAATTGAAGATGGATTAAGGTGACAATGAAAACATCATAACATTCTAATATATATATTTGTGTTAATATATAAAATTGGATTAATAATATTTTAACTTGGTTGAATATGAATCATAACAGAGTCACTTAACCAAAATAGTACAACTTCATTAGAAAAAATATGTTACATAACACCTTAAGACCACTTAGGTTGTTGTTATGCCTAAAATAAGATCTTTATAATGTGTGGATGGAATCTAGGATGGTATTTGGGATGGTATTGGAATATGGAAAAGGGTTTTTATGTGTTAATAATATATAATCACAAGATCTCTTTTATAAGATAGGAGAGATAGACTATTAGAATTTCTCATACTATTTAATTAACATAAACAAATTTTCTTTTAATAATGGATCCAATATAAGTTATTTCAAATATAGGACTATTTTAGGTATAAATATTTTAATCCTATTCAATATAGGTATATTTTTAAAATGTTTATTTCTTTATCTTTTTTATTTACCCCTTATTTATCCTCTTTAACTCGAATTGTGGAATAATGTGTTTTTACACTGTGGGGGTTAATATAGTTAATATTAAATTAAAAAACAATAATAAATGAATCATTAACATAATATTTATCTTTACAAGAATAATTGGATGAATTTTATTTTGTTATTTTATATCATTTAATTCAAAAATATTTATTTTTAAAAATCATTAAAGTCAATTTTTAAAATCAATCATTACAAGACCTTTTAAAATATCAAGAACACATTTTATCAAAGTGCACAATCTTTAAACATGACAAATAAATATAAAATTTATTTATAAAATTCATGCAAAACATTAATTATGTAAAAATTAATTTATATAAACATTTTGAATATCATTTATTTAATATCCCAATTAATTAAATAATTTACATTTCATGATTGTGCATGCCTATAACGTAATTATGTATTCCCTAAAATAATTTATAAATTACTGTGATAACTATAAATATTATATCATTACAAATATTATGTATGACATTATATATATCCAATATAACGTCATATAAATAATATTTCACTTGTTAAAAGAAAGTCTATGTCATGTTTCACTCTACTCTAAATAAAATACTATAAAGAATATATTCCAATTCAAATGGAAATAATATATCACATAACTAATACATTATCTTTCATAGGTAAAAATACACATATAAAAAACAGGGCCAAGTTTTAGGGTCATTTTATAATATTTATTTTATTATTATTGAACCTAATTACCCATTTTAAATTTAATCATGGTAATGAAAATTAGGAAGTGTACTAGTTAAATTTTATAAAAATAAAATGGGCATATTTTATACATATGAAACCTGTTATAAAAAAATAAAAAATCCATATTTTTATAATTCCACACATTGAAGTGAATAACATAAATTTTAAATTAATCACGTAGATGGTGTGAAACAACAACTATTTTAAGTGAATTAGTTTATATGTTCACAATATATTAATGTTAAATTTCATTAATAAATTGTTGAAAAAGAACTGAATTTGACTGGTAAATGAATAATTAATATATTAGGACATCAAGACTAATTCAATATATAATTTAAAAATATTAGTTATTAAAATGAAAATTCAGTTTTAAATTTCAATGTACTATTTTTCACTATTTATAAAAAATTTAATCTTATAAAATATAACAAAATGTAATGAAAATTATTTTTTATGTTTTTTCGTTAAAAAGGAAATATGAAATTTTCAATTAAAATTTATACAATTGAAAAAAAATTAAAACATGTCTCCATTGAATTGGATATATAACTACAATTAGAAGTGTTAAACCTTTTATTCCTAAAATTGGTTTTGTTTTTATCATATGTCTATAAATATTATTAAATTAATTTAATAAAATTGATTATATTCTATATAAAAATAATTACTATCTATTAATAATAGTTATTAATTTAATATATTTATATAAACCCCCATTACGGTTCATAAAATTTTTTTTTCATGAAAACATGTCATTTATATTAAAATGGTATTTATTTTCATTTCTAATTTATTGATGGAAAATATATTGATTTAATAATTATTTTTATATAATATTTTCAAAATTAAAATAATTTTATTTATAACCACCATTATATAGACTATGTCATTATGGGAAAATAATAACAATATTCAGTGGATCATTTTAATCATTATATATTGCATCAAGTAAGATATCTGATTTAGTGATTACCTAAAAAATCATAGGATTTTAAATGCTCCCCCATTAAATAAACATTTTCTATAAATTTTGATCATTGGATAAAAAAGGGGTTTTAATATTCAAAATACATGTGTTGAAACACTATATTAGACAAATGGTCAAAGATAATTCCATAGTAAAATAAATAATCTCATGCACAGATCACACCAAAGATAAATAAATATTATGATTCATTGATGTAAACATGTAATTGGAAGAGAAAACTATCTATAATGTTTTCATAGAGATTGATAGAGATCATGGCAATGAGAATGGTTACCATCATAAAACTGTAAATCTATAATAGGTTTAAAGTCCATTAATTTCCTAGTATGGAAATTAAATAAATAGCATTTTTCACTTTAAATACATTTCCTAATGTTGATAATTCATTTACTATGTAAGAATATATATAAATATAATTACATGATATATTTCTATTTTATATGCACAATTTCATCCTCGTAATATTTCTAGAAATATGATTTACATCCCAAAAAATAATCTATCTCATCAAAGATAAAACAATTTGTAATGTAATTTGTACCATTAAACACATGTAAAAAATAGTTGAAAATTTCTAATTATTATATATCATTATAAATAATAAACCAAATTAAATATCAATAAAAAAATATTAATCAATTTATAATAATATGACATAAATCAATAAGAATTCCCGAATCCTTGAACATAGGGATAACAATTAGAAAATACTAAACTAACTGTAGATTTCATTACTTCCTTGGATGTATAAATATAAACTATAGTAGTGGGAAAAAAATTCCCACACCTTTTTGTTTCTGATCTATCTAATTTTTAACTTGAGTAATTAACTTCAGACACATGTTATTATAATTACCTAACACATTTAAATAACATCATCATAATATGATCAATTTATTTTATTCTTAATCATATACTTGTATTCATAAGACATATGCCTCATATTATAAAATAGTAATCACATCCGAAAAATTGAAATAAATCTTTAGATATTCTATTTAATATATGTATCTTATGATGGGAATTTGGTTTTCTTACCTCCATAATTGTTTAAGGAATGTTTTCCCATTTCATACCATCATTATTTATTCTTTTTCAAATAATCATATGAAAAACGATGATATAAAAATCAAATTTTCCCTCATATCATATTGAGAATGTTTCATATAGTTTTTCAACTCATGAAAATACAATTCTCTTTAATATCTTATCTTGAAACAAGATTGAATTATATTTATCTTAATATTAATATCTATGATAAAATTTGAAACATATTGATGAAATTTTCTTTATTTTAAACCACCAAATATTCATCCTTTTATTATAATTAGATATAATTTTTTTCAATAAGATGTTAAAAAACCATATGAAAGTATTTCTCAAGGAAAATAATCATAAATTCATTCTATTACAATTAAAAACTTATTCACATTATCTGATATTTATTAATAATTTACAACCACTAGTTGAATTCAGCTTCAAAACGATATATCTAAATGGAAACATTTTAATTATCCAAACAACCCATGAAATCAATAATATTTTTTATGAAATTAATAAATCATTCCATAAGAATTATGTTAGATGAACATCTAAATTATTTTAAATGTATCATCATAAAATATTCAATTATATTAATGTTCCTTCATCGTACATAAGGATCCTCTATAGTATGGATATAACCACAATTTATATCTTGTTTCAAATGATACATCACTAAAACATTCTTCTTATTTCCAATTCCAACATTCTTTGAATGTTGATTTTGAAGGAGAGTCTCTTCTTGGTTCCATTCAACAATAAGATACTTTTTTGCTGAATGGAGAACAATTATGAACGATGTTACTTTTGAAGAATCAATAAAATAATCATTAAATGAAAGATCATGTAAACTTAAACATAATTTATAATATTCTATGGTAATTCTATTAACATTATACTAACCTATAATATTTTATATATAATCCATTGATTCAAAAAATATGTACCCAACCTTAAGCATCACTTATTATTGATTTTATTCCAAAATATTATTTTTTCACATCGAATATCATTTAAGGAATATGGTTTTATAGAATATGTTCATAACTCATACAAAAAAATTCCTAAAATATAAACTGGTCACTTTTAACCAGTATCCATTTTTTCAGTAATATATAATAATTAAAATAAATATTTCATTCATTGAAAATTTTATCATATTTAATCATGAATCCTTCCATTATTATTCTCACACATTAATCCTATGAAAACAAATTAAATTATGGTATGAGCGCAAAAATTTAAGTATGGGATACAAAAATAAAGAAAAATGGTAGTCCTATGAAAACCAAAAAACACATGAAAAACATATTGAAATGTAAATCTATTCATCCTTATGAAGTGGTAAATATCTTTATTTGAAAATAATAACAATTATTAACTTTTCATGAAATTAAAAAACTACAATAAAATTTCTCATTTTCATATTTAACACATAATAGTATCATTGGACATAGTAATATGAAATTGCGATAACCATGTGGTATACATTTATATATTTTACTATTACAAATAGAATAACCATATGGTCAAATTCAATAGACATCACTCTTAAAAATATAACAACTATACATTCATCTTCCATTAAAAAATTAGTTGTGCTTATAACATAACAACCCTTCACTAGATTATAATGTTACCCTCTTTTATTGGTTTATCATGTTACCGCATATCAAATGTCAAAGTACCATTATATAAAAGTAACACACAGAAGATTGAAATTTACAAAATGTCGCAATTAAAATATAATTTTTACTCATGAGAAAATATTTCTTAGGATATAAATATTTATTCCATCTTGAAAACCCATTTCCATAAGATATTACTCCAAAAAAATAAAATCGGAGTTATAAAACATTATGGCATATATAGGAATCCAAATATCATAATATACATAAAATTCCATTTATAATCCTTTTATATCAATATAAATATATATGTAAAATGAATTTAATAAAAATGGAAAATATTTTGATTTTACTTCATTAAACATTTTAAAATAAATTTTCAATAAAAGTGATCCATAACACTTTGAAACATTATAATCATATGACCCATGATGAAAATAAATTTAAACAAAAATTAAATCAATAGGTAATAAAAAAGTTAATGATATTATATTTAAAAGGGTCTTTATATACAAATCACTAATGACAGTGTATGTATGACTTTAAAATTATCATCAATGAATGGATATTGAGATAAAGTCCATCACTATGAATAAGATTCATCACTTATGTACTATATATTCCTAAATAAATAACATATTTTATTAATTTTATTTCAGGAGAACAATTTTCAAGTTTATTATTCCTTTTATATCACTTATTACCAAGTTATACCCTTATTAAATTATTTTTGTTTACATCATTTGTATAAACAATATTCAGTAATTGAGTCCAAAATTAATTTATTATTATATATAAAGTTAGTGTCAAAAATTAGTTCATCATCACCTAAATAGTAATAGTACCATATTTATAATTTTTATAGATTTATTATAATATTAAATAAATCAATTAGATATGGATATGAAAAAATAACTATGTTACTGTCATGAAAGTAGTAAGTCATTAATACACATGAGTTACATTTCCATTTTTCAACGATTCGTATGGAAAATATGTAAGTGTTAAATTATAATTAAAAATGATCATGTTATGATTTTTATATTTTAAGTATACTTATATATATTATCTATGTGATGGGGTAATGAAAAATGAATCAAATTTCTTTGTGGATGTGATAAATTGCACGTACACACGAACTATGTTTAAATTTTTTTATACACGGAAATGTTAAAAAAATGATAGGTTATATTATACTGATAAATATTTAATAAAATATATATATATATATATATTAATTCAATCTCTATAATTAGTCTTTAGATATTGTGATGGAAAACTAATTTCATTGGTTCACGAGGCAGTAGTCTATCGTAAACGCAAACGATTAATTATTTTACCATTAAATGAAATTAGATTTGTATTTTGGGAATTATATTAAAATAATAAAATATTATTCTATTTATAATTTAATTTTTATTATTTCATCATTTTTTTAATATGAATTTACTGAGGTGGAATAAGAATCATAACAGATACACTTAATAAAAAAGGATACGTCTTTTATAGAAATCTATCGTTACATAACCCCTTAATACAACTAAGGATGGTGTTTTTTTCAAATACCTAATCTACAGTGTCTATAGGGATTATGGTAAAGAATTTAGGTATATAATTTCTGATAATAATTATTTTTAATTTGTGATTAAAATATAAGAGACTGTATCATTTTGTAAGAGAGGGGAGTTGCACTCTTGAAATTTCTCGAAATATTAAATTAATATAAAGTAAATATCTATTAAAAAATGATCCAAACTTCTTTATTTCTATTATGGTATTATTAGGGGTCTTTATTAATTCATAATTTGAAGATTAAATTTTTTATGACTTCTTTTTAAAACTTATCTTTTTTATTAACCATTATTTAACATCATTAATTCATAATGTGACAACATGGTTTTAAAATTTTATGTTAAATATAGAAAATATAAATTAACAAACCACTCATAAATTAATAGGTTAATAGATTTAAAATTTTATCATAATAATTATATTGAATGTTTTATTTTTATGAATTTTATTTCATTTAATAAAATATTTTTTTTAAATATAAATAATGTCAATTTTTAAATTATTATTCAACAGACATTTAAAAATTTCATAAAAATTAATATCTATGAAAAAATCATTTAAAACATCACAAACATATCAAATACATCTATAAAATTCATGGTTGAAATTAATTATCTCAAACTAATGTATTTTAAATTTTTTATATCCATTATTTAATATTTACATTAAATAAACAATTGTTGCACCATCTTTGTGAAAGATATTAAGTTAATTATATATTCATTAACAAATAACAAACATATATCATTGATTAAGATATATATATATATCATCTTTCAAAATAATATTTTTAGTTGAACATCTCCCCTATATATCAACATATTAAAAATATTTTACTTCTTAAAAACACAAGTATAACATGTATAACTCTTCATTGACTAAAATATTATAAAGGTCATATTTTCACTTAATTTTCCATTAAAGGAAAAATTGTCAATATTTTCCTTATAATGTAAATATTACTCATCAAATAAAATTGGTCCATGTTTAAGGGTTATTATATAACATTTATAATATTATTTTTATCCAAATGTACCAAATTTACCATTAACAATGGTAATTAAATTTATTAAGTTTATTATTAATATTTACCAAAAATAATAGGGATATATTTACTAAATTTGGGGCATATGATTTAATAAATTGAATAGATTTTTCAAAATAAAAAACATAAATTTTTCTAATATTAATTTAAAATTAATTCCACAGAAGATGCGAAGTAAGTAGTTTTTAAAGTAAAATGATGAAATTTCAAAAAGGTCTTATACACAATTTCAATAGACATATGACTAAAATTGGATAATTTTTATTAATATATTTATAATTAATTTATCTTGAGAATAAAATAAATTAAAAAAATAATTTCTAAAGATAAATTACTTAGATTAAATTCTAGTTCTCAATTAAAAATTAGTACTTTCACTATTAAACAAAAAAATAAACCGATCAAAATAATAGAAATTATCCATCCAAATAAATTTCGATATCTAAAATTCAAAACAATATGATTCTTTCAATTAAAATTTATATGCATATCATAGAAGTTCTTAAAAATAATTATCATATTTAACGATAGAAACACTAATTTTTAAAAATATAGATTTTATGCATAAAATTGGTTTTTTTATTATCACATACACATCAAATTTTTTGGATGAATGTAAATTTTTTATTTAATATATAATATATGTTAATTTAATTTTTATCTCTCACTAATAGTGAATAATATAATTTATTATGGTAAAATGACATTTTGGTCAGAAGAATTTCTTTTTCATGAAAACCCAATTGTTATATTCAATTGGTCATTATTTTTATTTTTAATTAAGTTATATCTAATTAAATTATTTTATAAAAATGTTAAAACTATTTTATAATAATTTTATTAATTTTTTCATTAAAAAAATTCAATAAATATTTCTAAATTTCCATGTAAAAAAATATTTATATGTTTTTAATATCGACAAGGTGTAACTTATTTGTGATCTAACATAGTGACTAAATTTAAAACCTCAAAATGATAAAATTGTTGATAATAGATGACCTTATAGATAAACTTAATTTATTCCTATAAAATTAAGTACATGGCATATATAATGAAATTTTGGTACCTATGAATATATAAATTATTTATATTTTTACACACACTCGTATGATTAATTACATTCAAATAGATTCATATTATATAAAACCAATCCCTTGGGTCAACAAAATCTAGTATAATGAGTTCAAGAAAACATCCACCAAACACTAGGGTATATGAGAGTATGTAAAGAGAGTTGATGTAATGAAATTCCTTCATTTAATATAATGGTTTAAAAATATTTAAGTTATAGTGCCAGGCCTATGTGGAAAACATATGCATCAATGTGATACCCCATACAAACTCTCATATATCTTGTAAAAAAAATAAATCATAAAATATGAAACCTAATAAATAAATCCAAACATAAAATTCAGTATTAAAAAATTTACAATAAATATTAACTTATTTACACACAAAATATCATTTAGTAAAAGAGTATAATAAAATTATAAAAAACCGTGAACAAAAAAACACTTATATTTCCCATCACAATGGATGTGTTCCAACCAGAACATGAATTTATTATTTTAGATCATGTATTTGAAATTTCATAAAAAAATTAAATACACATCAATGTTTCGTAGTTCTTTGAAACATATGTTATGGTTAGAAAATACTGCTTATAGGTGACTTCCATTGGATATATTTTTGGAACTGTAAACAACCAACAGTTCTTTATCCAAATTGGACTTACTTTCCAACGTCACGCTTTCATTGATTTTGAACATACGATACTTAAGAACATGCATTGGTTGAGAGAATGGTTGGTCGGAATCATCACACATATTTGGGGGGGATTATTGTCTACTCCGAGACACTCTTATAGATTTGAGAGATTTTCATGAATCCTTATTAATACATCAAGTATAGCATATGGTTCCCTTGTAATTTTCAATCAATTATTAGCATATGGGAAATTTTGAACCATCAGTATGTATTCTAGGTTCTTCATTAATGGAGATATCTGTATTTATTCGAGGTTCTGTATTAATAGTATCCTCCAATATACAATTTTGAGATTCTTTTAACCATCGTTATGATGAAAATAGTTTATAAGACACATAGTGGGGCACTCTAGAATTTATTTTTCTACAGGGAGATAAAGGTCTGTTTTAATGTTGGGATCATACTCATAAATGTTCTACCTATGTATCATTGTGAAAGGAAGAATAATCCTTATAGTTCGTTACCTCTTAATGGGGAACATCATATCTTTTATGGACATGTCATAAAGACCTTGACTTATATTTTAATGTCATATGGTAAGGAAATCAAATGTAAAGGTTATTAATCAAGTCATCAAGTGGTACTTATTCTTAAATTTCATAATGAACATGAAACAAATATGGGTTCCCTAGTAGTATTTGAACATGTTGGGAATTTGGCCCAGTAATGACATGGTTGAACTGAAGTGTTGGGATTGAACCACAAAAAGGATTTCTATGTATTCTATTTGAAGGGGATTCAAATACCATGTATTTTGATGAGCGTCACATGAGGGTATAGTTATTTGAGATAAATGAGTTTAGTCATAATTACTTTAAAGGATTCCATGGTGATTTTATTGTTTTAATTTACGGGATTACTCCTATAATGGATTCGCCATTATGGATGAAATGGTATAGGGCTTGAGCATTAAGAAGGACTCCTACATATACCAATTATGGTGGGAAATAAATTTCCCATAGTTAATGAAATTTTGGGGGAGGGGGGGTAAATTCAGGGATAACTCTGAAAGAGTATGCTTGGATTAAAGGAATTTATGTTGGGTTCTTGAAGAGGATATCCATTGATCTCAACCACTGAGTAGGCTTCCTATGTATCCCAATGATGGTGGGAATCAGATTTCATGTAGTTCATTCATGGGTGTTTGTAAATTCTTTTTTATCATGATAAATCTCTATGCACACATGAGTCAAGAAAGGTGTGGGAAACAAGACAATGTAAAATTTTTGACAAAGGAACCCACAATATTTCACCTTTGTTGGTGGAAGAGGACGCACCTATGGGGGTGATAGTGGATGAGGCTGAGGCGACTAGGGAAGAGGGAAAGGCAATGATCCTTTCCTCTGTTCTCTTTAAATTGGACAAGGTTCCAATGTAATGGAAGGGTGAATATAAACAAATTATATAGGAGAAAAACAGAAACCTTATACTTAAAAAGATTCGGGGGTTACACTAAGATGGATTCCCATAAAGAATATTTTGGGGGCATACTCATATGTAGAATGCGCGATTTTAGAATTGGTTGGGGCTTTCACCTAAGGAGTATGTCCATGTGAGATTGTTTGGGGCTTAATCCTAAGGACGATTCACATTTGAGATTGGTTGGGGATTACTCATAAGGAGGATACCTATTTGAGATTTAACCTGGAATAGGAGTCAGGATATGAGGTTTGAGGTTTTTTTAAGGAGCTTATCAACTCATGGTATACTAGAAATCCATAAGAAGAGTCCAGACTCATATCATGTGAAAGGCTACAAGATGATTAATTCATCTCAAGGAACTTCATTGAGTGTCTCAAATTAATGTATTCCAATGATGGATGTTGGAAAACATAAATAGTGCAACAGAAAATGTCTTCCACCCGAAAATATCATAGTGAAACTCTCCATTATTCATGGGGGTCAGTGAAAGATGTGAATTGATCTTCCCAAATGGGTATGAGTGGATCACAGTAGTGTTCAATAATAGGCGTGGGGGGCTCAACCCCTACAACATAGACCAATGGAGTGGATCATTTGCTACACATAAGTACTTTGTGCATGTTCACCAAGATGGTGCTCTGCATAGATTCTCTGTGTGGGTGATCTATATAGGTCCTTAGCACATTTCCATGTGATATAGACATTGATATGAATTTTAACCACTTTTCTCTATTTAATTATCTCTTATCTAATGTTTGAGAGAATTACTTGAGAGTTTGTTAATACATTGGAAAAGAAGCAAATCAATGGGAGCTTTAAGATTTCCTACAACTTTTTCTGCTTATTGAAATGGGGATCCCATGGTTCATATTTACAGGTAAGGATGGGGCTGGTCAAAAAGATTTTTTTCGAGTTGGTCATTTGCGTAGGTCCCCCACATTTCTCTTCTTCATTGGGATGTTTAATGTATTATTTTTCGATGTTCCCATGCATAGCTCCTCCGCTTAGGTCCTTCGTGTAGCTCTTCAAATTCCTTTATAAAATTCATGTCTTCCTTTTGACATAACTATAGACCCGTAACTCCATTTGGGTTCTGCGACCAGTCAATTCGAAGCTCTCAACGTGATCTACACTTATTTAGGTTTTGATTCCTAAAGTATTCCAAGATAAAGTTTGGAAATTTAATTTATTGTGTTGACACATTTTCATCATTGATATTAGAAATCCACTACCAACACCTAGTTGGGGGAATCATTCGACTTATAAACTGGTATGGAGTAATATATTGGAAAACAGAAATCCAACCGAGATCTTAGACCTTCATGGTAATTAATATTTACTCATATGTGGAATTTATCGTCTATGTGTGAATCATATCATCACTATATGGAAAATTACAAGGAACACATTTCATGCTGTCTACGATAATACATTTGTACACTTTTCATGGATGATAATTTTATCATAACCAAGTGTAAATGATAAAATTTATAGATTAGTCTCAAATAATCATTACAATATAAAATACCCATGAAGTAACCATGGAATATGAAATCAATTCATAAAACAACATGTATAACTAATAACAAAGTAATAAAATATAACTACAAATTAACATTTAATATATCTAGAAATAGAAAAATATTATAAAAATTTAAATGTATAATTTTAAACATCTTAATAATTCCATTATAAAATTATTCTGATATATCTTATATATTATCCAATCCTTAATAAATTAAATTATTAATAAATATTTCGGAATACAAAAAATTCAAAAGATATTTTTTCTCATTAGACCTTCCAATGCATCAATGTAAAAGACTATTTTGGATTACACAAAAAAATAAATTATTGTGTTTAATTTATAGTGTAATGAATAAATAATTTAACATATTTAATAAAAAATGGAATACAATACAAAAATACCATAGTAACAATTAAACATTCACTCTAAAATAATAAGTAAACTGATTGTAAATATTCCCATAATCAATAAAATGATTATCATCACTTATAAAAACACATAAATTTGTATGTTATTAACTCTGTATTGAGTAATGGAAATATTATTATTTGAAAAAATCTACGTGATATAGAATAACTCAATGTGATTTAATAGTATTTATATAAAAGATAAAAAATAGTCAACATGGAAATTTATATAGATAGGGAACATAACCCTGGTAATTTGAGTTGTGCATGACCTATAAAATTAGTTGAGAATCTAAAATACAATCCATGAAATGTAACTCGAAACAGGATATTGGTTTTAGATTAATAATGGAATATTTAAGTGAAATTCTGAAATAAAATTTTATATAAAATTTTTAACAATATTATTAACAGTTGACGCTTCAATGTAGTTCCAAAGATATTATTTTTGAGTATTTGTTTTTGAAAAATATAAGGAAAGTTATTTAGAAATAATTTTCACAAATGAAAATTGAAGAGAAATAATTATTAGTCATCAAATTTAGTCTGGAATAAATATTATTTTAATATGAAATGAAGGGCCTTTTAAAAAATTTGAAAAATATTTTCAAAAGCCATATAAAAATGGCAATGAAACTTCCTTCTAAAATGAGAGAAATAAAAATATGAATTTAAAATATTATAATATATATTATTTTTATTTAATTATATTATTGATGGAATGAAATAATTAAGACATTTTCTATAAATTCAAAACATTAATAACAATAAATATTCAAGATGATAACATGTTTTAATAAATAATTAAATCCATTACAGATGATGTTTTTAATAAAAATTTAATTCAACCGATAAGTAAAAATAAAATTGAATATAAACTATTTAAATAGAATTAATATTATATAAATCAAGGAAATATGTTCATGAATAAGGATAATAACTCAATTAATGTGGGTTTAATTAATATAAACCATTATGGGTATCATAATACTTTATGTGTCAATCCTTCAAAAAAATCACTTGAAATAATTTTATATCCACATTAATTAAAAATTTGAAAACATTTGGTAAAATAAATTGATAAATTATACCAAAGATATAATAATACTATTTATTATCAAAAAATATTACGTGTTGAAGGAAAATATGATCTCTGAAATCACATTTATTTATTGCAAACCATTGAATAAAATCTTTTTTAAAGTAAAAGGTAGAAAAAATAGTTATAATTATATGAATAACATTCTCTTTATGGTGAACTATGTTATTGTTTCGTTATACTTATCATATAAATTTTAAAAGGTTCATAATATGAAAAATGTTTTAATGAATGGAAATTGAGATGAATCAATTCAATTTATTCATGAAATTTATGAATGTTACTCAAAATAATATATAATTAATCAAACCGGCATAAGAAATTATTTATTAACATTATCCAAATGTTTTAACATAAATAATATTTAAATATATTCATATATTATAAAATAATTTTTATTTTTTTGTTATTCTCATCACAAGGTTTTAGAAAAATTGATTTTTTTGTACCCTCTTTGTATTTTCAATGTAAATATCCAATGCTAATTTCATGGTCAATATTTCAATGTTTTTATGTGTTTTAATATATATTCAATAATTATTTATAGATTTATAATTTAATTCTAAATATATTTTAGTTCTGAATCATAAAGATAAAATTAATGATGAGATTTATTTAGAAATTCTTAATGAAATAATATTATATTAAATAATGGATAGATATGAAAATTATTCTTAACACATCTATGAATAATATTAATCATATAATTTGAATAATTTTATGTCATTTTATAAATTTATATAACCATCCATGCATGGTCATTATTAAAAATAAAATATGTTATTAATTATGGTTATAATTCACACGAAACAGGTGCATATTTTAAAATTACCTAGGATGGGAAGGATATATTTAATGTCAATTACATAAAAAATAACATTTAAATTTGATAAATATATATATTTTTTATATATGAATGTTTTGAATTGGGTGTTATGAAAAAATAGGGAAGAAATTATGATGGAGTGGATTGTACTAAAGTTGTATACTTTATTCTTATCTTGATGGAACTCTTGGAAAATAATTCATTTGGAAGCTTTATCTTGACAAATAGATATAAAATGGGAAATTGAAATTAGGAGATATAAATGGGTATATTTCTTCCAAATTTTGGTTCATATGCACGGTTATATGTGGTTGGAATCGAACTCCATTTATATGTGAAAAGTGGGTTATTTCCATAGAAAAAAATTTTATGTGAGTTGTAAATATTTAACCGCATTGTTGTTATGATATTTATTATTGTAATTTTTTTAATATATGTGGGATTTATTATACCAAATTAAAAATATGAATTTATAAGGTTTATTTTTCTTGTTAAATTAATAATATTCTATCAATGATGGATTACTTCATTTTTATCATTTATATTTGATTAAATATTTATAATTGTAAATAATTAATTCAAAAATATATTAGATGACCCATAATACCAAATTTAAAAATGATGAAGCTGAAGTTTGACATAATTAATTATTTTCAGAATTTTAAATATGTAAAATTTATCATTTATTTTAGAATATATCGTATATGATAAAATATATTTTTAGAAATGTTTATTCTTTAATATTAAGTTTACATATTCATATTTCCTACCAATAACTATGTAAATTTGTGATTATCTGTTATGAATATCAAAAATATTTTTTTTTTTTATAAAAACATTAAATTTTGCGATTGTAAAAGTAAAAACACATTCTATGAATTTTTTTTAAAAAATATATGTTTATGGATATTATTTAGTTTATTATTCATTTGGCTATATTACATTAGTTTTATCAAAACAATTTAATTATCAATAAAAATTATTATATATATAAAAGGGGTTTTTTATAAAGGTATGAATACAAACATTATATATAATTCCCTACATTTATACAACTTATATTTACCATATTAACATCTACTCATGTTTACCCTCATTGTTTCCAGGTAACATTTAATGAAAATATTAGAAGCACTAATAGTCATGTGCAGAGAATCATCTAGGATGGTTATGATAGTATTTTAATGATTTAAAATTTCTATAAGAAAATGATTCCACTATAGCCATACGTCATAGATATTATCTTCATGTTGTTCTTGGAAAAAACATAGTGAGGATATATTCTTATAATACTAAAAATATTTAGTTACATTATTCGATTTCATCCACATTATTAACTAATGCGACAACACTTAATTACACTAAATATTTGAAATTGATTATTATGGTGGGAATATATTTATTTTAAAAAAATGTATTTTATTCAAATTTACATATTCATTTAAAAAAATATTTCATAAAATTAAATAATTATTATATCATTGGTCTTATATTATATCCCCTTAAATAATATTATAAGGCCCCAGCCTTAAACCTTGCTTAATCTTGAGTTATTAAAATATTACACCTTGAGGTTCTTTTCGGGTTTAGAGTTTTAGAGAATTAGATCATAAAACTTGCATAACATTCCACATATAAACAAAGTTGTTACATAAAGATAATATTCTTCTTTCCCATCAATGGAATCATATTTAAAATAAAACATGGATTCTTTCTTGACACTCCCTTGACACTATCATCATATCATATACCTTTCCCTTGACCTGTGAAAAACATTTCAAAAAAACATGGGATGGGCACAAAATGCTCAGCAAGGGATATAAAAATATATAAAGGAAATATGGGTACATATATACATAATAATGAAATCATACATTACCCATAAAACATAAGCACTTTAACATACTTCATCAAATCATGAATAAATCGTATAAATCATAAGAAATAAAGGTAACTTGAGACATTCATAACATTCTTACTTATGGAGTAACCCTCTTGGTTACGTTTGGAATACCCATCAGAGTATATTCCCTTAATATCATTGGAGAAACCTTAATGTTACACTCTTTCGTGTTACCCCATGCATTGGAGAGCTATATCGGGCTCAGCCGCCCATAGTTTATCACGGAACCACCCGTCTTCATAATAATTCCCAAGAACCTCAATTTAATCGTATCACATAAAACATGCATAAAGGAAACATAACATTTCCACCTTTCAATAAAAAGATATCAATACAACACATTGATATAAAAACATTATGAAAACCATTTTCAATACCAAAATAAAAGAAAATTAAAACATAGTATTTATTTTTCTTTTAAAAAGAAGGTATGGCTTGTAGAGGAAGCCGAAACTCAAATAATGGTCACGGCGGCGGAGAAGTCGTTGTTGCCGCATATGTACGACAAAAACATTCCCTTTTGTCGTTTAGTAAAATGCTTCGTATAAAAAATATTCCTTTTGGATAAACGTAAAAGTAAAAGAGGTTTATACACCGTATAAAAGAAGGTTGTGTATAAAACAAAATATGCCTTAATGAAAGGAGATTGAGACGAAGTCCCATACCTCGGGTCCGACTTGAATCGATCGTTCTTTAACGTCCTGAATAATAAACTGGAGTTAATTTCTATTTTCTTAAGAACCTTTTTCAAATTCATTATTCCTTTTATATCACTTATTCCCATGTTATAAAAATTATGTAACCATTTATGTTAATAATGTTTGTTTTGTCGATATTTGGTTCTTAAGTCGAAAGTGGACTTCTTACAACTACATGTTGTTCGTGTGGTCAAATTTTCCTTATATCCAGAATGACATTCCTGATTTGGATATCATATATATCATATATATCCAGAATATACATGTATTTATAATATTACATAATCATTTAGAGGTATGAAATGAAATGCACCGTTCATGGAGACGGTAAGCCGTACGTACGCATGAACGCTACTTTCATTTCTATGTCATATTAATGGAATTAAAACTAAATGAGAGGTATGTATATTTTAATTCCAGAATTATTTTAATCATTTAGATGTAACATACATCATATATATCCATTATATATATGTACTTATAATAGTACATTACATTTGGGGATAAGAAATGAAATGCATCGTTCATGGAGATGGTAAGTCGTACGTACGCATGAACGCTACATTCATTTCTATCTCATAAATTAATGGAAAAAAATAATAATGATATAGAGGTTTATTATAATTCCAGTATAACATCATAAATAATAACTTTAAATGAATCCTTTATACTTCCCACATATGGCATTAACGAATCACATCACTTTGAGGGGGGCGGTAGTCTGCACTTCCTTAAATGAAGATATGCGTTTACCCATAATGGAAACCATAAAGGTATGCCCAAAATGAAAAATACATAAGCATAAGGAAAACATAAAAATATCACATATCATATATAAACATAGTGTCATCTTAATGTCCACCTTTTAATGTGTTAAAAGAATGTTGAACAATCATCGTTTCGGGAGGCAGAAATTCGCCATCCACGGAAACAGTATGTTTTTTAACCATTAGATGTAGGTGTGTGTAAGTGTAGCTCGAATCCTTCTTATAAAAACATCCTAGTATATTGAGGATACTGGATTTGTTACAAAATAAAATAATAAAAAGAGTTTAGGGGGTTGGAGATGCAAAATAAAACTAAAGGACTCAAAAGAAGACATTACCTTAAAATCGGGTAACTCCGTTTGGTTTGAGCTCAAAGGCTTCCTTGGGAAGCCTTATTCCCAAGGCGAGGATTCAAGGAGTAATATAGGGATGCGGAGATCCAAAATGGTCTGGGGTTGGCCGAGCCAAAGGCTTTGGGAGTGTGGGTAAGGAGGTAGAGGTGGGGGCCTTTTATAAGAGCAGAGGAGGGGCACTCTTGGAAAGTAAAGAAATGCTACATTATTTTAAAATGCATTTCAGATTCAAAAGGTCCCACATTGATATAATTCGAGGGTAAGGTTATAAGGGTTCTAAATACACCCATCCAATAGGTTTGGGACATGTTTAGGTTATAGATTTTACATTATCATTTCATTTTATTTAAATCCTTTATTAATGAGGTAATCGCTGCATCATCATGATGTCATAAATAATTTAATTTATTTAAAGTCTAAAAATTACAAAAAATATACTCTGATGTAGGAAGTCTTTTTATCATTCCAATGAATATTTATAATAAAAAATCTGTATTGTATAACCCCATGTAATAATTGTTTTAGTAAAATAACTCATGTTTGTGTCATTTTTACTTTAACATTAAATAAAAAGTTATTTATGTCATTTCCCAACCAAAGTGGCTCCATGGGGTCCCCAAGTTGACCCTTGGATTTTATTGGTCGGCCATGACACATCCAATGAGGGTAGGACATGTGTCAAGCTCATCTCATTTTATTAAAGCATTATTTGTACCTTAAACTACACTAATTACCTCTAATCGCGATTAATACTTAAGAGTTACTATTCACCAAAAAATTATTTTAATCTCATTGAACAAAATTTTACTTCTTAATGACAACCATGTATGTCGGAATTTTGAAATTCAAAACACAGAATTGGTAAAATTTCATTTAAACGAAAAATCAGTTTTTCTAAGTACCACTTAGTGGTTTCACTATTCATCAAAAATTGAAGTTTTTTAGAAAAATACCAAAAATTCACCCTAAGCTATATTTGATATTCCGAATTAAAAAATGAAGTCTATTTTACAAAATTCAAATCATATAATCAACATTAATTAATTTAATAATTAATTCCCACTGTCATGACAAATAGCGTGTTTTTATGAAACAATAAGTACAAAAAGATTGACACCAGTTTAAGTCCAAGTTCAAAGTAAAATTGATTCCAATGACCACCATTGGATTAAATGATAAAAATATAATCTAATTTCACTTCAAAACCAATTCAATAGATAATCTAATCATATAAATAAATTAGATTAAAAATCATTTTTGATGTAAAATGTAGTACATTTTCACTATTCATTAAAAAATGAACATTGTTTGAAAAATACCAAAAATTCACACAAAGTAAATTTTGATGTCCCAATAATAAAGAATAAGTTTATTTTGACAATCATAGCTTCTAAAATTGTCAAAAGATATATTTAAAAATGGTTTTCCATCAAAAGGCAGTAAAACAATCTTTTAAAAATATTAGTGTATTCCATGCTTAAGATTGGATTTATTTTCATTTTAAGCCTCTAAAACACTATCTATTTCATTAATAGACATAGATAAAAATATCTATAACTCATTACTTACTTGTGATGTTACATCCTTCCCCCATTTTGAAAATTGTGTCCCCGCAATTTATTTACTTATCGAATAAATGGGGGTACTTATCCCTCATTGCATTTTCAGATTCCCATGTTGCCTCTTCCATCATATGGTTTTTCCACAAAACCTTTACATGATTAATCACTTTATTCCGTAACACTTGTTCCCTGTGGTCAAGAATCTGAACCGGTTGTTCCTCATAAGATAGGTTCTCTTCCAGCTGAACTACCTCTGGACTCAAAACATTAGATGGATCTGGTATATACTTTTTCAACATCGAAACGTGAAAAAAATTGTGTACCTGAGATAAACTCGGAAGTAATGACACCTGGTATTCAACTAATACAACTCTCTCCAGAATTTTATATGGTCCAATAAACCTTGGACTCAACTTTCCTTTCTTTCCAAATCTCTCTCACACTTTTCCAAGGAGAATCCTTGAGAAAAATAATATCACCTACCTCGAAAGATAGATCCTTCCTCCGGTTATCCGCATAACTCTTCTGCCTACTCTGAGCATTTCTCATGTGCTTCTGAATCAGCTGAACTTTTTCTGCCATCTCTTCTACCAATTCTGGTCCCATCAACATCCTTTAACCCACTTCATCCCAGAAAGCTGGAGTTCTACACCGCTTCCCATATAATGCCAGAAATGGTGCCATCTGTATACTGGAATGAAAACTGTTATTATATTAAAATTCAACCAAAGAAACAAGTTGGTCCCAACTTCCCTGATAATCCATAGACCAAGAACGTAGCATATCCTCCAATGTATGAATTTTTCATTCTGACTGCCCATCTGATTGAGGATGAAAAGCTGTACTAAAATTTAATTTAGTACCCAATGACTTCTGAAGGCCTTTAAAAAAGTTAGAAGTGAACCTGGGATCCCGATCAGATACAATAGAGAGGGGAATTCCATGTAACCTGACTATCTCTTTAAGATAAAAACGGGAAAGTTGATCTAGGGAAAAAGTATCTCGTATAGCAAGGAAATGAGCAGATTTAGTCAAGCGATCAACAATAACCCAGATTGCATTATTACCTCGAGATTTCTTCGGTAATCTCACAACAAAGTCCATGGATATATTCTCCCATTTCCACTCTAGCACTGGAAAAGGCTGAAGCATCCCTTTCGGTAACTGCCGCTCTGCTTTAACCTGTTGACATGTCAAACACTTCACAGTAAAATCAGCAATATCTCTTTTCATTCCATCCCACCAGTAATACTCCCGCAGATATCTGTACATCTTAGTACTGCCAGGATAAACTGAAAACAGAGAATTATGAGCTTCACATAACAACTCTCTTATCAACTGTGAATCACAAGGCACACAAAATCTCTTCCCAAATCACAAAACACAATCACTATCAATGTTTAATTCATTCAACTTACCATTCTGAACCAACTCCACCTTTTTATGCAACTCACTGTCTTGCTTTTGTGCTTGCTTGATTCTGTCTAATAGAGATGATCTCACTGATACCTGAAACAAAATAGAAGGACATCCTGCACCAAAAACTTCTATGCCAAATTTCATCAAATCTAAAACCAAAGGATCTCGTTCCAAACGTATCATGGTTAATGAAGCATTACTTTTTCAACTCAAAGCATCAGCCACTTTATTTGCTTTTCCCAGATGGTAGTGAATTCTACTATCATAATCCTTGATTAATTCCAGCCATCTCCTCTGTCTCATGTTCAATTATGTCTGAGTGAATATATACTTTAAACTTTTGTGATCAGTATATATTTCACACTTTACTCTATACAAATGATGCCTCCAAATTTTTAAAGCAAAAACAACAGCAGCTAATTCCAAATCATGTGTAGGGTAATTTTCCTCATGAGTTTTCAACTGTCGTGAAGAAAAATCAATTACCTGATAATTATGCATTAGGATGAAACCAATTCCTTTCAATGAAGCATCACTGTATATAACAATCTCACCATTCTTGGAAGGAAGTGCCAAAACTGGAGCATTCACAAATCTCCTTTTCAACTCCTGAAAACAATCATCACATTACATTGTCCAGATAAGCTTAACACCCTTCCGAGTTAGTTTAGTCATTGGACTTGATAACCGTGAAAAATTTTCAACAAACCTTCAGTAGTAACCTGCCAAACCAAGAAAACTATGGATCTCAGTTATATTTGTGGTTATTGGACATTCTTCAACAACTTTTGTTTTAGCTGGATCAATAGTTATGCCATACATTGATACCAACTATAAGGCCCCATCCGTAAACCTTACTTAATCGTGAGTTATTAAAAGATTAAACCTTGAGGATATTTTCAGGTTTAGTGTTTTAGAGAATTAGATCATAAAACTTGCATTACATTCCACATATAAACAAAGTGGTTACATAAAGATAATATTTTTCTTTCCCATCAATGAAACATATTAAAAATAAAACATGGATTCTTTCTTGACACTCCCTTGACACTATCATCATAGCATGTACCTTTCCCTTGACATGTGAAAAACATTTCGAAAATACTTGCGATGAGAATAAAAATCTCAATAAGGGATATAAAAAAATGGAAAGGAAACATGGGTACATATATACATAAGAATGAAATCATACTTTACCCATAAAACATAAGAAATTTAACATACCTCATCAAATCAGGAATAAATCATAGAAATCATAAGACATAAAGGTAACTTGAGGCATTCATAGCATTCTTACATAGGGAGTAACCTTCTTGGTTACATTTGGAATACCCATCACAGTATATTCCCTAAACCTCTTCGAAGAAACCTTAACATTACACTCCTTCGCGTTACCCAATACATTGGAGAGCTATATCGGGCTCACCCTCCCTTAGTTTATCACGAAACCACCCATCTTCATAATAATGTCCAAGATCTTCAACATAATCGTATGACATAAAACATGCATAAAGGAAACATAACATTTACACCTTTTAATCACAAGATATCAATACAACACATTAATATAGAAACATTAAGAAACCCATTTTCAATAAATAAAATAAAATAAAATTAAAACATGGTATTTATTTTTCTTTTAAGAAGAAGGTATGGCTTGTAGGGGAAGCCGAAACTCAAATAATGGTCATGGCGGCAGAGAAGTCGTTGTCGCCGCATACGTACGAAAAAAACATTCCCTTTTGACGTTTAGTAAAACGCTTCGTATAAAAAATATTCCTTTTGGATAAAATTAAAATTCAAAGTGGTTTATAAACCATATAATATAATGTTGTGTATAAAACAAAATATTCCTCAATGAAAGGAGATTGAGACGAAGTCCCATACCTCGGGTCTGACTTGACTCGATCGTTCTTTAACATCCTAAAAAATAAACTTGAGTTAATTTCTATTTTCATAAGAACATTTTTCAAGTTTATTATTCCTTTTATATCACTTATTTCCATGTTATAAACATTATGTAACAATTTAAGTTAATAATGTTTGTTTTGTCGATATTTTGTTCTTAAGTCGAAAGTGGACTTCTTGCAATTACATGTTGTTCGTGTGGTCAAAGGTTCTTTATATCCAGAATGACATTCATGATTTGGATATCATATAAATAATATATATCCAACATATACATGTATTTAAAATATTACATAATCATTTATAGGTAAGAAATGAAATGCACCGTTCATGGAGACGGTAAGCCGTACGTACGCATGAACACTACTTTCATTTATATGTCATATTAATGGAATTAAAACTAAATGAGAGGTATGTATATTTTAATTCCAGAATTATATTAATCATTTAGATGTAACATACATCATATATATCCATTATATATATGTACTTATAATAGTACATTACATTTGGGGATTAGAATAGAAATGCACCGTTCATGGAGACGGTAAGCCGTACGTATGCATGAACGCTACTTTCATTTCTATCTCATACATTAATGGAAAGAAATAATAATGATATAGAAGAATATTATAATTCTAGTATAACATCATACATAATAACTTTAAATCCATCCTTTATACATCTCACATATGGCATTAACGAATCACATCACTTTGAGGGGGCGGTAGTCCGCACTTCCTTAAATGAAGATATCGCGTTTACCCATAATGGAAACCATAAAGGTATGCCCAAAATGAAAAATACAGAAGCTTAAGGAAAACATAAACATATTATATATCATATATAAATATAGTTTCATCTTAATGGCCACCTTTGAAGGTGTTAAAAGAATCTTGAACAATCATAGTTTCGGGAGGCAGAAATTCGCCATCCACGGAAACAGTATGTTCTTAAACCATTAGATGTAGGTGTGTGTAAGTGTAGCTCAACTAATTCTTATAAAAAAATCCTAGTATATTGAGGATACTGGATTTGTTACAAAATAAAATAATAAAAATAGTTTAGGGGTTTGAAGAAGCAAAATAAAACAAAAGGACCCAAAAGAAGACATTACCTTAAAATCGGGTAACTCCGTTTGGTTTGAGCTCAAAGGCTTCCTTGGGAAGACTTATGCCCAAGGTGAGGCTTCAAGGAGTAATAGAGGGATGTGGAGAGAAAAAATGGTCAGGGTTTGGCCGATCCAAAGGCTTTGGGATTGTGGTTATGGAGGTAGAGGTGGGGGCCTTTTATAAGAGGAGAGGAGGGGCACTCTTGGAAATTAAAGAAATGATAATTTATTTTAAAATGCGATTCGGATTCAAAAGGTCACACATTGATATAATTCGAGGTTAAGGTTATAAGGGTTTTAAATACACCCATCCAATAGGTTTTGGACATGTTAAGTCATTGATTTTACATTATCATTTCATTTTATTTAAATCCTTTATTAATGAGGTAATTGGTGCATCATCATGATGTCATAAATAATTTAATTTATATAAAGTCTAAAAATTATAAAAAAAATACTATGATGTAGTAAATATTTTTATCTTTCCAATTACTATTTATAATAAAATATCTTACTTGTATTACCCCATGTAAAAATTGTTTTAGTAAAATAACTCATGTTTGTGTCATTTTTACTTTAACATTAAATAAAAAGTTATTTATGTCATTTCCCATCCAATGTGGCTCCATGGGGTCCCCTAGTTTACCCATGTATTTTATTGGTCTGCCATGACACATCCAATGAGGGTAGGACATGTTTCAAGCTCATCTCATTTTATTAGAGCATTATTTTTACCTTAAACTACACTAATTACCTCTAATCGCGATTAAGAACTTAAGAGTTACTATTCACCAAAAAATTATTTTAATCACATTGAACCACATTTTACTTCTTAATGACAACCATGTATGTCGGATTTATGAAATTCAAAAAACAGAATAGATAAATTTTCATTTAAACGAAAAATCAGTTTTTATAAGTACCACTTAGTGGTTTCACTATTCATCAAAAATTGATGTTTTCCAGAAAAATACCAAAAATTCAACCGAAGCTATATTTGATATTCCGAATTCAAAAATGAAGTCTATTTTAAAAAATTCAAAACATATAAGTAACATTAATTAATTTAATAATTAATTCCAGCTGTCATGACAAATAACGTGTTTTTATGAAACAATAAGTATCAAAAGATTGACACCAGTTTAAGTCCAATTTCAAAGTGAAATTGATTAAAATGACCACCATTGGATTAAATGGTAAAAATATATTCTAATTTCACTTCAAAACAAATTCAAAATATAATCTAATCATATAAATAAATTATATTAAAAAGCAGTTTTGATGTAAAATGCAGTATTTTTCACTATTCATTAAAAAATGAACATTGTCTGAAAAATACCAAAAATTCACACAAAGTAAATTTTGATGTACCAATCATAAAGAATAAGTTTATTTTGAGAAAAATATATTATAAAATTGTCAAAATATATATTTAAAAATGGTTTTCCATCAAAAGGCAGTACTACAATCTTTTAAAAATATTAGTGTATTCCATGCTTAAGATTAGATTTATTTTCATTTTAAGCCTCTAAAACACTACCTATTTCATTAATAGACATAGATAAAAATATCTATTACTCATTAATTACTTAGGATGTTACAAATATACATCCAAAAAATTTAATTTCTCTAGCCGATGAGAATAATTTACGATTTTTTTAATATAGTGATTAAATTTGATATAACAATATACTCAAATTTATGATAATTTTTTGTAAATTTAATTTTAATCATCAATGGAATATCATATATGAGCACCAAAATAGGTGAATATTATGGGCCATTTTTTCACACTAAATTATCAACAAGTTTATAAAAAACCAATATTAGTTGGTAATTTTATTATTTTTGTATTTGAGCTAAATAGTTTTTATATTTTTTTCATCTGGTATGGATTCCATTGGAAATAAAAAACACACTATAATTTAAATAAATATTAGGATGTTTCCCCATATTAATTTTTTTCACCAAAATGTACACTACTTTATTATACTGGGAATATTTAATAATAATTAAATCATGATATTTACTAATATATCCTTAAAAATCATGAAAAATATAATTATTAACTCTACATAATCCTTAATCACCAAAAACAAAAAATTAAATAAAATCAATATGTATCATTGTCATATAATCTCATGAAATGTATTAAACATTTCACAAAATAACCTTAAATTACTTAAAATAATATAATATATCAATCCTAATGGATTCATATACCATTATCATATACTCTTCATAACCTTCAATATTTTTTAGGCCCTAATTTAATATTAACTATGGTTACCCAAACCAAAAATGTATGATCATTTGGTAATAATCATATCATTTAAATATTTTCATTCACAACAAGAAATGCAACACAAACATAACCATCCATAATTTCAAAATCATTAATAAATATTAATTTTCCTACACACCCTATTCCATTACTGATTGTATATTTGGAGATATATAAAATACCTTTAAGTAGAAAACACCAAACCATTACCCTCTAATAGGAATTGTTTCTACTAAACCATTGACTCATTATTTAAAAATATGTATTAAAATTCTCCAAAAAAACTTCTCCCCACATCTTAACTAATTACAATTATCCAACATAATTTTCATCAACAAAATCAATGCAAATTGAAAAAAAATATTGAGATTAATCACTTCATTAGTGGTAGTGTACAACAAAACTATTAATGTAGATAAAACATTTATGAATAATATTTAATGTATAAATAATAATCATATAATTAAATATAACTAATTCCAAGAGAAGGTAATAAATTAATCGTTAATTTTGACATATAAATAATCACACATATAATAGTAATTGATTTCGGAAATTTAGAATGTTTTGTTAAATATATTAGAATCTAACAATCTCGACCTTTTGCCTGGAAATCTTAAGAAATGCGGTGACCCAATGATATTCATTATTAATAAATGGGATGGAATAACCCAACTACCCTATAATTCTTTATCCATAATCATATTGATTTAGTAAGTGGATAAAAATTTATGTTGCATACTCAACACTAATAAATTCAATTTCAGTAATCATATAATTTTTAGAATGAATAATGAAATAAATTCTTAAATATCAAAAAAATATACATTGAAATATATACTAAATGTATTTTAAATGATTCTCTATTCAAAAAATATATTAATTTTTTTTTGATTAATACATTTAAATATTTATGATATTCAATGAATTTTGATTCATTAAAATATGGCTATACTAATAATTCAAATGATATAGTATATATCAATGAGATTAAGTATTAAGGGTTTGAAATAGTTAAATCACATCAAGAGAGTGATATGGATTTATAATAAACAAAACCCTTATAAACCATAAAGAGTATGTGCTAAAATTTCATATGAATATCTAGACGGTAAAACTTGTAAAATTACTGATAATGGGATATTTTTTATATTAGTGGAATATAAATATGTAACCATAAAAAAATTATTTTAAAAAATATTAATTAACATTTCCATAAATGTTATTTTTCATGATTCACTTTATAATGTTTCATTTCTATAAATTTGACATTAATTATTTTTCTAAGAATATTATAAATATAATTTCAGTAAATAATCCTTGAAAAAACTTGTGATCCATCAAAAGTTGTTTGGAAAATAAATGTTATGAATGTGAATGGAAAATGTTTTTCTAAAATTTTAATGTATCTTTATTAAAAAACAGTTTTTAAGGAAAATAATATAAACATTCCAAAATATTTATAGAAACATATTAATTGAAAATGATATAATAAATAACTGTGGTTAGAAATAGAAAATGAATAAATATTTGGAATTAATTAATAAGTAATAGAATATAGGTATTATGGGTGAATATGTGAATTATTCTTAACGAATACATCTTTTAATAATGAATGAATTTAAATAATGGTTAATTTTTAAATTTAAAAAATAATTTATTTATAATGAAGTATGTAATTAAATATTAAATAAATAAATAGTTGAAAAAAATAATAAATAATAATATAAGTTCACGAATAATGATTATAACTCAATATAATGGGTTGATTTAACTAATAAACTTACTAATATCCTAATAATTTTATTAATAATATCTCAATTATGAGTTATGAAAAAAATAAAAAATTAAATACAATGAATTTAAATATTAAAGATGATGCAATAATATAATAAAATAAACCAAAATTATATTAATTACTGTTTTGATTGAATATTTTATCAGCTAAAAAATAAATTAAATTTATAAAAACACCATGGTGTTATCGTAATCAATAAATGATAACCCATAGTTAGAGAAAATTTGTATAAATATTTAATGACAATTAATATAAATATATATTTTGAAAAACATATCATATGGTCATTACATACACCCTATAAATGATAATATATAAAAATATGAAAACATTATTCAATGAAGGGAAATTGAGTTATAACTATAATGTTAATCTAGACATCCATGAAACTTCTTCACAATCTTGTATAATAGTCATAATCAACATAATAAATTATATTGTAAAATTATTCTTATTTATTACCTTTTATACTCTTAAATTACAATAAATTTTATAAATTTATTCATAGTTATTATTTATTTTCATATATAGATACCAACAACATTGATTTTTTTATACCATCTTTATAATGTTCAATTATATACATGTACATTGATATCGGGTTCATTATTCATATATTATTTTTTAAATATAAACCTATATTCCATGAATTTATATAGCTTTATAAAATAATTCTCAGAAAATATGTTTTGAATCAGGAAGACGAAATTGTTGATGAGTATGTTTTTATAAATTTTATAAAATAAATGGTAGAATGATAATAACATGTCAGATAATTATATAATTTATAAGTTATACGTTTATAATATTAAAAATATAAAATTTTAATTTTTTATTTAGGAAATATATTCTTATAAAAATCCATGTATGCATTTTTTAATTTTGATATATCATCACTCATGGAGGTTGTAGTCAACACCTAACCAAAATGACGTATTCATTTCTCAATAAATCTGTGAGCGGTATATAAATATTTATAAACTATAAAAAAACTATGTATAGAAATTATACAATTTTTTTTATATTTATATGTATTGAATTTGATTGATGGATAATTTTATATTAGAAAGTGTTTAGGAATGGACAATACTCATGTTGAGAACATGATTCATCAATTGAATGTTATCATAAAAATTAATGAATTTGGTCACTTTCATGTATCTTTGGGATTCCAAAGAAATAGGTTATATTTTGGAGAGGGAAAATATTAAGAGGTTCATATAAATTTATAATGGATAATGATACATGATTTTGGTGGAATGTATCCCCATTCAATGGTGAAAAATAGTTTCATTTCCTTCAAAACAAAATGGTGATGGGTAATGGTGGAATAACATGGGATATAGGTGAGTTGGTAGTGATAATATTTGTGAAGATAGTGGTATTATATTAACCATATATAATGGTCTTATATAATATTTATGGGCCACATTATTTTAGTAACATTCAAGACAAGTAGGGTTAATTAATTTTATATATTATTTATTAAATATTTACTTTATGAAATAATTTTTTATATAAAATTTAAGATTACTCATCCCTAAAAAAGTAACATTAAAAAAATTAATTTGGAATCTATTTAATCTATATCAAAATAAAAATATTTGAAATTAATCATTAATATTTAAATAACCCGTATAGGGAAAAAAATTAGATAAATTACTATTTATAAATTAACAATGCTTATTATTATAAAATATAAATTAGTCATTAATTGAATCATTTAGTATTATAAATATAATTAAATAATATATCTACATAATCCTTTATAGATTATTTTAATTTTTTTTAAAACTAATAATTAATTCCATATAAATATAATATTTTTCAGCTGAAAACATATAAAATAATAAAATTAAATTTTTTAATTTTTACTTTGGAAAAATAATTTAATATCAAAAATAAATTTCAACTAAATTAAGTGTATTTAGATCATGGAATAAAAATTAAATCTATAAAAATACCCATGATTTATAATTTATTACTATGGTGATTGCATAATTATATCATAAAAATTCCACAAAAAGAAACCCTATAAATTTTTATGTAAAATTTACGGATAATATAAACATCAGTTTTATTCATGAGTAGTTACTTAGAGTTTATTGGTATGATATTTATGTAAATGAGATCATATTTGGTTAGAAAATTTTTATTTTCAAGATCTACCTATAGTAGTTTTACTTTTTCTTTTCCTAGAGAAAACCCTAGTGAAGCTACCTATCTTACAAGATATGAAAAATGAGACTCAAAAGGAATACTTCTACTATATTATTCAATTTATTCTGATTACAATGTAGGCATGGTTAATTTTAATTATTCATAACAATTCAGATGATATTTTTCTATGATTATTCCAACAGTTATCAATTACGTTTCTACTCATGGTCTTATTCTATACTTTATCCCTAGTAAATAAGTCCAAATTAGACGAAAATATTATAATATTACACTATATATACGTCTAAAATATAAAAGGCAAACATAAAATTTACATTAATGGTTATTGACAACAATTAATTTATTTCCTCTAGTTTTAGATATCGGTATTCTAAACGCAATATAAAATTTTGAATAATACCTCAAGTCATATCATGACATAATTTAAAGTTAATAACATATAATTATTCCATAAAAATTATCTTTTATATATTTAAATATTATTGAAATTTGTATTGAATGATTCTATATATATTTAAATAGTTTTTTCTATCCTAAATACCTACTGAACCAAGACTCTATGTGTAAGAAAGGAATAAGGGGTAAAAACAATGATATTTTATGTATGATCATAATTATATTGTAATATGATTGGTTATTACATCAGAATATCATAAGAGGATTCTACTAAGATGTAATTGTAATGAATTTTGCGATTCAGGTCACATTTATATGAAATAAGTGATTACGGAAATAAAAAGCATGGTGTTCTCTCTATTTACCAAGTATAAGGCACTATAGTATCTAGAATAAAACGAATCTAAGAGACATGTTCACTTATAAAAAATAATTTATTAATATATAGGAAAATATGAAATTATTATAAAGAAACTAGGTGAATTGAAAATTTCAAAGTATTAACAAAACATACCATATCTATTCAAGGATATCATGAACAATCAGTGTTGGTTTGGACATGTTTTGAATTAGTGATTGCCTATTTTATTGGATAGGGAGAAAATTGAATTTGGGATAAGCCAAAAAACTTAAAATCATAAAGTAAATTGATTCATTGTTTAAATTGGTATATCTATTGTCTTTTCTTGAGAATTATATTTCTAACTTTTTATGAAAAAACTTATTAAACCCATATTAAATATATAGTAAAAAACATTATGGTTCATATGGGAGGGGTATAAGTATTTTCCATATCTCTATATATATTTTTAAATTATGGTTGACTTCAAGGAGGATTTATAAGACCAACAAACTCTCTCATCTCTACCTTGTGTTCTTAAAATGAATCATAATCCCTCTCAAACCCCATAAGTCCTATAACAATTAAAAATCCATCATCTATATTATCTATAATCCCTAAAAAATAAGTTTCATCACATTACATGATAAAATAATATATAACATATCCCCTGTGGTGTTTCATTTCCCCACGGTTCTTCATATAGATTTTCTAGGGACCATATCGGGACATTTTACCTTTATTTTAGATTCATACATTGTATATATCCTTGAATACACATTACTGTATCTGAACGATTGACCAATCCTCATAGAACATTGTTTCTTTTTCAATCAAATAATATTGGATTCTCCATATAGATATATATACTTCATTGAAATTGAATTTATAATAAATCTCTTGTGAAGGTATGCGAATGTACTTTAACTGTTAGGATATGTGAAAATATTATTCATGTAGAATAATTTAAGTAGAATTTCTAGTATATAAGCCACATGTCAAAAATATTAATATAAATAATTGACCAATCTTTTATTAAGTTTTCTTTTCAAAGATTTCTTCACATTAGTGACCCATCCTAAGTGAGATTTAATGGAACATGTGATTATAAAAAACTGATTGAAATGATAGCATTCTATAATATGAATAGATTTTTTAGAGATCAAATAATGTAAAAAAATACACACATGGATCAAATTAACCAACTATTTATTCACATAAAATATCATTGGGATTATCTACCCTTAATATAAATATATATGACATATGTTTACATTTAATTTTAATTGAATCTCATAAAAATGACACAAATATATCATTTATGTTTAGTTATAGTAGATATTATTTACACAACCATCTTTTGACTGAAAAATTATTCAATGTTACTAAAACATATGTTTCATATATAATTCCCTTGTGGATATATAATACTTAAAACTCATATTCATAATATGGAGAATAGAAATATAAGAAAGTATGAGATTAGATTCTCAGAAAAGATATCTTTGAGATATAACAACTAGTGATCATAAGTTGTAATAGCACATAAAAGTGACTATGAGATCACAGTAAAAGGTGATGATCATATCTTGAAATGTCATGACCAAAAAAACATATATCATAAATCATTATTCATGACATATATATTTTTTAAATAACAATATACATGTGTCATACTATTGTGGAAAAACGAGTCAATAATTATTATTCATTGAATAATAACATAATTTTATTGAGTAATATATATTTTTAGGATTATAATGTGGAACATATATACATTGGTAAAATAATTACATATTTCAAAGCTCACATTACTAATTTTAGTGACTGTTTCCTCACGGATTTCGGGGATGACCTCCTGGACGGGAGATTCAAATGTTCCGATCGGTTTCTAACGGGTTTGTTTGTAGAACCGGAAACATCCAATGATTCCACATCCGTTTGGACCTACTTTCCAAAGGTAGGCGCTCATTAGTTTGTGGACTAATGAGGCTTAGGAATTTGCATTGGTCGAGAGGATGGGAGGTCGGACTCATCACACCTTTTTTAGGGGAATTATTGTCTACTCTGGGACTCTCTTTATAGATTTAAGTTATGTTCATGAATCCTTATTACATTACCAAGTATAAAATGATCTTTCCTTAAGTTTTAACAATCAATGATTAAATATGCAAGAAATTTAGAGAATCTTTTATATGTATTCGAGGTTCTTCATCAATAGAGAATCATATGTATCTATTTAGAGATTCGTGGTCAATGGTATCCTTCGGAACATTTATAAAAGTCTCTTGGTCATTATGATGACCGGGCTGGTTTTAAAGCCACTCAGTGAGGCACTTGAAGTTTATCGTCATTCAGAAAGACATGGATTATTTCAATGTTGGGATAGAACCCATAAATGGGCTACCTACGTATCCTTTGTTTTGGAAAATGAATCAGAACCCACATAGTTCGAGAAATGGAGTATTATGTTTATGATTGATGGCTCAAAATAAGAATGTCATAATTACTTTTACACTCTAAGCTCACGTGAGTCATGCTCGGTGTGAGAAACAAGAGGTATTGGTAAAAATTAGACAATTGTGCCATGAAAGATGCAATCATAAGAATTTGTTTGGGGCTTATATATGTATGACTGCCCAGATAGATGAAGGTTTAGGATTTTACATTTAGGGAGAAAATCCAGGAATAGGGTCCATAAAGGTATATGTGCTTTATGGAGATTTGAATACTCTAATCTTGGGGCTTGCTCCTAAGGAGGATGCCCATGTTAGGAGCGGACTTATGATTGGGTTTTACTCCCGAAAAAGAAACCCAAATCAAGGGTAAATTATGACTGGTTAGGAGAAATTTAAGGGGGGCTTAGGGATTACTCCTAAAAAGGAAGCCCAAGATTATGACTGAGTCTTATTCCTGAAAAGGAGACCCAGGTTAGGGGACTTGGGGCTTACTCCTGAAAAGGAAGCCCAAGATTATGACTGAGTCTTATTCCTGAAAAGGAGACCTAGGTTAGGGGACTTGGGGCTTACTCCTAAAAAGGAAGCCCAAGATTTTGACTGAGTCTTATTCCTAAAAAGGAGACCCAGGTTAGGGATTAAGGTTTGGGGCTTAATCCTGAGGAGGACGCCCACATTTGAGATTGGGGCTTACTCCTGAGGAGGATGCCCACATTTGAGATTGGGGCTTACTCCTAAGAAGGATGCCCACATTTGAGATTGGGGCTTACTCCTAAGAAGGATTCCCATGTTTGAGATTGGGGCTTACTCCTGAGGAAGATTCCCAGATTAAAGGATTTATAACTGGGGATTATTCCTGAAAAAGGAGACCCAGGTTAGGATTCTCTCATCTTAAAGGATGAGGTTGAATGAATGAACTCTCCATATTTAGTGACATAAGGATATTTAAATCACTAGACTTTGAGAGATATTCCATAGAATTCCTTTCAGATAAGGAAGTCAAATCAAGAAATCATGCCATAAATGGCTTTGAAGAGTGTCTTGAAGACTGAATCTTGAAAAGGAAACGTGTGACGGCTTAAGAGGGGTAAAATGGGAAAGATAGGCACCCAAAAAAGGTAGGGGCGCACAAGTATTGAAAGGCGCGCAAGTATTGCGGCGGTGCGCAAGTATTGGTGTGGCGCGCAAGTATTGGTCGCGCAAGTATACTTGCGCGACAAGAGGGGTACTTGCGCGATTCTCAAATACCATTAGAATATTTGAGAGACTCTTTATAAATCCATTTAGAATCCTCTTGAGGTTCATCCAAAAAAGGGACGCACAACTTCTATTGAAGGAATAAGGCGGCGCGCAAGTGTTGATGAGTTTCAACACTTAGGCCTTCCTTCTTCTCTTTAAATCTTCCGTTTCTAGGTAAGAAATTACCTTAGAAGTGTTCCGGAAGTTTTGAGAAGAGACTTGGGCGTCGGGAGCTTCAATCCGAGTTTCTGGAAAAAGATCCTCTCGAATGGGGGGCCCACAGGGTCTATTTATAGGTAGGAGAAGACCCCGGGCGGTTACCGGGCGGTTACCATTAGGTCGCGCAAGTCACTTGCGCGACCAAGGTAGCCGCGCAAGTACACTTGTGCGACAGTTAGATAACTTGCGCGGTGAAGTTTCTGTTGATCCTTTCTTCCTGCCTCTATTGATTTTTGACATTTTCTTCAAAGGATGAATCACTTTGAGCTCGGAAATTCCTTTTTCCGATCTTTAGATTCTGTGACGAAAGGAGCGCCAACAAAAGTCCCCCCCTCAGAGTTGGATCCGGAGAGAAAAGAGGATTGGACTCTGAGGAAATCTAATCCCTCCAAAGGAAAAGGGAGGTGCGCAAGTCTTCAGTGCACAGAGGGCGGCATGCAAGTTTTCGTCGCGTAGGTCTTATGCGCTCTGAGTACGGCGCGCAGATAGTCCTCCTGGCCTATAAATACACCGCTTTTGGCTGTGGATGACACCTGATCCCGAAGTTCTCAATCTCTCGCCGCGCAAGTCTTCCTCGCCGCGCAAGTCTCTTTTCCACTGTTTCCTCGCTGCCGCGCTACTCTCAAGGTAATAGGGCTTGCGCGATAATACTTGCGCGACAAAAACTTGCGCGACACATGTATCACTTGCGTGATATCTCCATACTTGCGTGCCTTAATGCCTTAGCCATTTTTTCCAAATTCTTTCACAAATTTTATGAAAAACTAAACCCATTTAAGAGTTTAGTTTATTCAACTCCTGTGCAGATTCAATGGCTCTTAGACCTGGATTAATTGATGAACTGGCTAGCAAGAGGATAGATGATATGATGGACATCATTGGCCCTGATTACTATACTGTCAAAGATAGTACTCTTTCAGATTTGGCTAAGTATCTGAAGAAATATCATCGCAACATTCCTCACTGCACTTATCTACCTTTGTATGGCTATGGTCATCTACAAGAAGTCATTATTCCAGAAGTAAAGAATTATCTTCCATTTTCGTGGTTTCAGAATTATACCAATTTTGCTTCAGCAAATATCTCAGGTGGAGGAGTATTTCTAACTACTGGAACAGTGGAGAAGGCTTATGTGATGCATCATAGCCCTTGCACACCAGATCTGAAAAAACATACACCTGAGCTTCAACCACATTGTCATCCTTCAATCTTCCAAAATGCTCAGATGGATCAATCCAATGGCTGGAAGAAAATTTGGGATTTCCGTCCTGGGGGAGGTGTGAAGCCAACTTGGATGTGGGCATACTGGGTGCGACAGACTTGCGAGGAGTTTATCGAGGACCTGAAGAGAGTTGCAATATATGAGGCTGTTTGGGTTGGGCAAACATATGTTTACAGACATTATAACTTCGTGCCAGAGATACTCAGCCACTGGATCCCAGCGACTAATTCTTTCCACTTGACTCATGGAGAAGTAGGTATCAGTTTGTGGGATGTCCACAAGATTTCAGGAGCTCCAATCTTGGGTGATATGTATGATGAATTCATTCCTCCCAAGGTGACTTGGAATGATTCAGAGAAGACTCCTGCTTTAGCTCGAGAATTATTTAAAATCTTTCACAGGCTCAAGAGCTCAGAGACCTCATTAACTCATTTTAGAAAAGATATTCATCCGGAAGAATGGATGAATGTGTTTCGTACTGAGAAGAAAAGGATGGAGCCAAAAGAAAAAGGATCCAAGAAAAAGAAATCCAAGGATACCCGGCCCAGACGTCCTACCACTTGTCCAAAACCTGAGAAGAGAGGAGCTCCTGGCACATTCTGGCCAACTCTAGAAGCAGGAGAGTTTGAAAAGTGGGGATATGAAGTGAATCAAATAATTCCAAAGAAAACTTGTCTGGCGGGTTTCTTGGCAATGTGGCTCAGTGTTTATCTCTTTCCAGTCAGGGATTCGAAGGGAGGTGTTAGGCCAGGGACCTTCGTCATTGCGGAAAAGTTGGCTGAGGGAAAAATGGTTGGGTTAGCTACCCCCATTTTAGCAAATATTCACAGGAGTTTACTTCATGTCTTCCAGGGTAAATCTCCTTTTAGAATAGTGGGACCATTCCAGGTTTTGTGGGGATGGATCGCCACTCACTTCAAGACTTACAATGTACAGAATAGATTACAAATTCCTGGAAGCTCTTTCAGACAGTCAGTGCACGCATTCTCTGGAATTGCTCCATTAGATGTTAATGGTTATTACATGAAAGTAAGACTGATCATGTTTAAGGAATTCAACTTCTTTCCTTATGGAAGTCTGCCATCCGGGCGGTTTGTTGATGATGGGACATCCCATTTGGATTTGAGGGCATACATGCTAGTTTGCAGGGATGGCGTGTTAGTAGCCAGGATTGATGGAGAAATCATATGTGAGGCCTATGCTCCATATAGATTTGCACGCCAATTAAAATGTTTGCAACAGATTGTTGTATCCCCTCTGGTACATGTCAGGTTAGAGCAACATCCGATGGTTGCTCGACAATTATGGTTGTTGACATCAAGAGAGAAGACTGGGGCAGTATTTGATCTACCAGTTGAAAAAGCGGCACATAATCTGACTACATTTTATGCCGAACACTGGATAGCATCATACCCCAAAGGGATATTGAATCACCCATTATATCAAGTGGGAAAGAGGAAGAGGACTGTAGATAAAGAAACCCCTCCTCGTGAAGGTGACGCTTCTCCACCTGAATAGGTTCAACAGACTCCTCTTCTAGAACTGATTCATCGGATTATCATGATGAGGCACAACCGGCAGCAAAGCGGTTTCGTGCCCGATATAATCCTCCGTCCAGAATTAAAAGACCCACTCCATCAACTCATGGTGAGTTATTTCATTGTAGTAATTTCAATCACTGCTACTTTATAAAGTAATCAGTCTTTCTTTCTTATTCTCTATCTGTAGTTGTAGGAGCTGGGAAGAAATTAAAATCAAAAATTGTAGGACCTTCCTCACAGCCTTTATATCTAAGACCAGAGGCTGTTCAGCTATGGCAGAGCTTATACTATGGTACTGAGACCGCCTGGCTGGATTTGTGTGAGGGCCTACATCTTCCTGGAATAGGAAATCTTGTAGCTTCTAAAAATCTTCAATATGAAGATAACCCCAATGAAGTACGAGCTTACATCAGAGAGCTGGAAATGCTCATATATGCCACTGATGACTCGGTTCCTATCACCAGGAAAGTGAAAGAAATGATTGATCGTGGAGCCACTGAGGGGGCTGGTGGTTCTGGAGATGAGGAATGGCAAGAGTACGTGGCTCCTGAAGATGTAAGTTTTCTTTCCTTATTTTATTTGCAACATGATTTCAGTTGAAGCTTTGTTACATAAGGAAGTTATTTTCTTCATCTCGCAGCTTGCAAAGAAAGGAACTGGGGTTCCTTCGCCACAGTATAGCCTTGGTGGTACTGCTATCGGGGCTGCTGCTGATTCTCATCGCGAACCAGGCGAGATATCTCCAGGCCAGCAGGCCATGAATGAGGAATTGGACACAACCTTCCATTCGCCAATCCAAGTGCCTATAAGGGAGACCACTGATACTCCAAAAAAACAAAAGAAGCAAAGGCAACGAAGGAGGAAATCCATAGCTAAACGTTTCATTAGCAGCGGTAAGTCCTTCGAACAATCATGAGTTTATACCCATAATCACATGGTTACTCATATTTCTAAGGATTGCAGGGGCTTCTTCAATTTCTCCCTTGAGGGAAGGGACTGATCCTTCTTCAAAGGCCTTGGAGGGTGTTGTAGAACAATCACAGACCCAAGATTACTTGGTTGCTCCTGGAGAAGAGCTAGCATCCATTCCCAGTATCCCTCCTACTTTTGAAGATGCTGTCCAGGGTCATGGGTTGCAGGACATAAGTCGGCAAGAAGATGTAGCAAATGCTCCCTCTGGTGAGACTAATCAAGATTCTGAAGTATCATTGGATGAAATGATGAATCAAGGAATGACTTTTGAAGAATTTTATGATCATGCTAAGTTGTCATGTGATTTAGAAGACCTTGGGCGTGAGTGCTACCCTTCGCCCAAATTTTTCTTTAAAAAATATACTTCTAACCATGATGGAAAATAATATGCAGTTTCTTCCGTAGAAGCTGCTGAACTACCAATGCCCGAAGAGGGTGTGGACACTGATGTCAACCCTATCATTGCAGAAACATTAGCTCAAGTAGATCTAAATCCAATAAACCCTTCTGAGAGCCATCTTGAAAATCCTGTTGAAACCGGGAAAGATGAGGAAAAGTCTTCTCGGGTTGTTGAACCATCCTTGGGTAAGGGATAACAATATTTGTGATTGTACTTTATTCGCAAGACAATCTATTCTTTTGTTATCCTTTGAAGCTGACTAAACCTTTCAATTAATCATGCAGGACCATCAACTGCAATGACTAGATCCGGAGGTGAGGCCTCAGCCTCTGCCCCAATGGGAATTGAAAGTGAAGAAGCACAAGTCAGGGGGGAAAGAGCAGGACAAGGCACTTCCTTAAGCGCGCTAATTCCAGATTACATACCCCCTGATGACGATGATATTGAATCAGATCCAGAGATTCTTAAAGCATTTAGCTTTTCACGACGTAAGGCATGGAACAACATATGGAACATCATATCTGGGGTGCCTTTAGAAGAGCTACCATAAAAAATTTCTCGATTGTCATCCCAATTTGTTATATTGGGACTTGGTGGTTTTGGGTATGAAAAGATCCATGCTGCGGTGAAACAGATCATTTTCAGGAGGGAGCAAGTGCAGACAAGTCGCAAAGATTTGACCAGAGTGAAATTGTCAGTCAACATAGGCGAATTTGAGGCTGCGATATCCCAAGCTGAAGCTGATTATGTTGCCAAGATGAAGGATCTGAAGCAAAAAATCAAAGAAAAGGTCGTCCAGTAGGTGAAACTCCAGCAACAGTTAGATGGTGTTACTGGGGAACTTGATCAGCTTAATAAATCATTGGATGAAACTCATATGAATGTCATGAATGCCATCACAGATGCTAAGAAGGCACTTCAGCAAGCTAAAAAGAGTGAAGCTGGTCAAGTGCACGAGCTTCAATTAACTACTGATAAGGCTCAGGATGCTATACATCAAATGAAGACTTATGTTGACAATCTTCTGTAATTCTTGAAAAAGAGAAGAGACTCCAGTCTGTGGATGTCTTTCTATCTCCTGTGTATCAATGAAAAACACTTTTGTCTTCAATCATTTGTACCTGCATTCTTTCATTACCTGCTTCAAATTTACATAAGCCAATGGGCCTAGTAAGCATAGTTTGATTTCTACTAGGATTATTACAAATAACCCTACAAACTTTGAATCTTTTAATTGCTCAATATTACCTAAATCATACAAAAATGTATATTTAGTGAGCTGGAAGTTGACTTTTATTCAGAGTTCTTTTGTCTTTTGTGGGTAGTTTAATGTCATGCATGCTGGATATAAAGGGTCTAATGTTTAAGGTCGAAATAGCTTTGACCGAAATGGATTAAAATTGATTCAATTCTTTGACAATTTATCTGAAAACATATTACCATACTCAAGTATGAGAGAAAAAATGTAAACCATGGCTTAAGAATATTTGAATCTGAGGAATGATATGAAAAAGAGCTAAAAAGGAATTAGAAGAAGTAGTTTCCAAGAATGAAGTTACTATTATTTAGCAAAACCCGTTAGGGGGTTGAAATATGCAGGGCCACCTAAGGGCATTGGCTGCATGGTTAAATAAATAGCATCTTTCGGCTGACAAGTCTGTTATGTGGACTGTTTATGCAAGGCCACCTATGGGCACGTGCTGCATAGTCAGGCAAAAGAACTCCCAGAAATTTACTTTCCTAATGCTAAAAATCCAGTGAAAGTTTATGGAGATTGAAATTTTCTAAAGTATAGAGTTTGTTGTATGGAAAGAGGTACTTGAATATGGAAAAGATATTTTCGAACAAGAATATCGAAGAACTGGATGAACATTACTCCTACGAAGGTCTGACCCAAACGTAGGGAAGAAGAATAAACCATAGACTTGAATACTTTCAGATCATGAAAAATGATATGGGAAAAATATGTTAAGGATGGCTATTTTTTGCGGATTCCTACATACTGTCGTTTAAGACAAATAAGGACAAAAGAGGCATTGTTCCCAAGAATGAAGATACTATTATATAACAAAAACCGTTAGGGGGTTGAAATATGCAGGGCCACCTAAGGGCATTGGCTGCATGGTTAAATAAATAGCATCTTTTGGCTGACAAGTCTGTTATGTGGACTGTTTATGCAAGGCCACCTATGGGCACGTGCTGCATAGTCAGGCAAAAGAATTCTCAGAAGTTTGACATTTTTGTGATTAGAAGTCATGAAAAGGGTTATGAAGTTTTGAAAATATTTAAGGTTGGGATTATAACACATAAAGATGGGTATTGTCCAATGTATATAGAGATACATAGGTCAATGATTACCATAATCATGTTGTGGCTGGGTCCTGAAAACTTGGACTTCACTACGTATCTCATAAGAATGAGAATCAAGCCATACATAGTTCTTGAAATGCAGTTTAACTTTGTGCAGGACGAAAGTATGAGTGATCTTAGTTTAGGGTCATAGAATTCGGATCATAATAATGAATACACAATGTGTGTTTTCATGAGGACTTTTCAGCCAAGGGACTGAAAGTGAAATTCGGGGTTAGGCCCAAAAGACATGGGACTGGATTCAAGGGACACTCGAATGTTCCTACGTTCCCATAAGGATGGGAATCCAGTCCACGTAGTTCTAGAACTACCCTTTGTACAAATTTGGTTCGTATATGTGAAGGGTGAAATGGGACTTTAGTGCAATGATGGTTTAACCTAAGATAAAAATTTTAGGCATTACCATGTATGCACGTAGTCTTTTGAAATGAAACATGATTTAAAAAATCCATGTCAATAATGGTTCCTTCTCAAATGAGGAAATCAAAGAATATTGTAGTTTATTGTCGTACCGGACAAAAGTGTTGTATAGTTTAACGTCATATAACAAGGATGAAAGTGAATCAATGTAAAGATATTGATTCTAGGGGCGGTTACACGAATCAACATCATATGAGATGGTGGTGAACCGATGTGAAGAGATTGTTTTTGGGCTTGAACCCTGGGAGGTTGCCTACATACCCAGCCTGGAGGCCAAGGATCAAAGTCCATGTAGTTCAATTAAAGATGAATTAATGATCAAGTTGTTCTTGGGGACAACGATCTAATTAAAATGTTGTTGGGACTTACACATGGTTAGGGGCCCAAAGAGAGTGTTATGGTTGAGGTTTGCTCTAAGATCACGTGAGTCATACTCGGTGTGAGAAACAAGAGGTAATAACAACCTTAACGATGCACAGTTTAATGTCATGTAGGACATAAAAAAGGGACTATGCAATTTAAAGTCTTTCAGTTAGGACTATTGGTGCTGCCCAGTTTAGTGTCATGTAGCTGGGACAAAATAACAGTTTAATGTCATGTAGGACATATTAAGGACTTTCTGTACAGTTTAGCGTCATGTAGTTAGGACGATGGGGACAATACAGTTTAACATCATATTGGACGAAAGTGTGAATAGTTTAAGGTCATATTCATTGACCGTGGATGGTGCGGTTTAATGTCATGCTGGACCTTTGATGATTATATAGTTTAACGTCTTTTCGGACGTGAGGGACTTTGATACAGTATAGCGTCATGTAGTTTAGGATGTCACAGTTTAACGTCTTGCTGGACATAAGGGATTTGCAAATAGTTTATGGTCATATACATGGACCAGGGATGATGCAGTTTAAGGTCATGCTAGACGGTTCATGAAACTTTTTCACAGTTTAAGGTCATGTGGGACGAAGTTTGCAGTTTAAAGTCATACTGGACCATTGCTGTATAGATTTAACGTCATATAGCAAGGATGAACTGGTGTTGTACAGTTTAAAGTCATGTAGCTAGGACTAAGGTGAACCAATACGAGGATATCAGTTCTGGGGACTTTTTTACAGTTTATCGTCATGCTGGACGTTGGAAGTGCCACACAGTTTAATGTCATGTAGATAGGACATAATATAGTTTAATGTCATCTCGGACAAAATATAGTTTAATGTCATCTCGGAAAAATAAGGAACTCTTGTACAGTTTAATGTCATGTAGATAGGACATAATATAGTTTAATGTCATCTCGGATAAAAAACAGTATAGTCTCATGTAGGACAAAATACAGTTTAGTGTCATGTAGGACAAAATTACCATTAACCAATGTGATTGTTTTGGATCTGGGAACAATATTTTGTGTTTATACAAAATACTTCTTCAGAAATATGGCATTAGTTAGAGTCGTGATGTGTTCTCCATCCATTGAGATTAGATAATACGCTCCATTGGAGTAGACCTTATGTATTGAATAAGGTCCTTCCCATTTTGGTTCAAGATGGGGAGGCTTCTTTCCTGGTATCATTGGTGCTCTGAGAACCAATACCAATTCTCCCTGAATAAATGAACGCAGATGAACTTTTTTATTAAAAGCTCGTGCTATTCGATTTTGATAGATTTCCAAGTGGTGCAAAGTGCACAATCTTTTCTCATCTAATTGTTCCAAATCATTCAACCGCTTTTGGGATTGCTCATCTGTAGATAACTGATCACAAATGGCTATTCTGAGCGAGGGCAATTGAACTTCAATTGGCAAGACTGCTTCTGTTCCATATACCAACGAATATGGAGTTGACCGCGTTGCATTGCAAGTGGTAGTCCGATAAGCCCATAAAGCATGAAAGAGTTTATCAGGCCATGACCTCTTATCTTTATCCACCATCTTTTGTATTATATTTGAAAGAGTCTTGTTGAAGGCTTCTATTTGTCCATTAGCTGCTGTATGATATCGAGATGAATGGTTGGACTTAATGTTGTATTCTTGATATAATTTCTTTACCTCAGAAGAACAGAAGTTGGTGCCGTTGTCCGTCAATATGGTATGAGGGACACCAAATCTAGTAATGATGTTAGACTTGATGAAGCTAACAATGCATTTAGAACTGACTTCTTTGAGAGGTAATGCCTCTGACCATTTGGAAAAGAAATCAGTATCAGTAAGAATGTACTTAAACTGCTTGGCCGTAGCTGAAGGGTAAGGTCCCACCACATCCATTCCCCATGTGGAAAATGGCCATGAGTATTTAGCTGTATGAAGCAACTCTGGAGGTTTATGAATGAAGTTGTCATATACTTGGAATGAATGACACTTCTTTGTAAAATTAACACAATCTTGTATCATTGAAGGCCAAAAGTATCCAAGCCTTCGAATTTGATCAGATAGTCTATGTCCAGACTGGTGGGCACCACAGACTCCTGCATGCACTTCTTTTATGACAGCCATTGTCTCTTCACCATCAATACATATGAGGAGAACTCCATCAAAACCACGTTTGTAGAGAATTTTCTCGAGGTGGTTTGGGCTATCATAAAGAGTAAAATTGACCACACGTCGCCGAATTTGTTCTTTATCGGCTCTATCATGTGGAAGTGTTCCATTTTGAAGGTATTCCCTGATAGGCGACATCCATCCTGTAGTATGACCATACGATTCAGGAATGGGACTAATTTCATTAATTTCCTCTATTCTGACTTGAACATAAGGTGAAATTGCACGACGGTGGGCAATACAGATGGTTGTCTCGTCCCGATTTGGATCTGCTAAAGCTCTAGCTATATTAGCCAGTGCATCAGCTTGAGCATTTTGTGATCTTGGGACATAAGAAAATGTCGGTTCTGAAGGGAATTCCGACATTAACTCTCTGACGTAATCATACAAAGGGATTAATTCTTCTTTTCTGATGGAATAATCCCCATTGACTTGTTTGATTACCAGGTCTGAATCACCTTTCACCTTTAAGTGATTCACTTGTGCTTGAAGCGCTAACTCCAAGCCTGTAATGAGAGCTTGGTATTCAACTTCATTATTGGTACCACCTTCCCACAAAAAAAAGGAATAAGGTAACACTGCCTTATCTGGAGAAATGAGCACAATTCCTAAACCAACTTTGTTGAATTTAGGATATTCCATTTTATTCCCTGTTGGACTTCTAGAAGCACCATCAAAATACATTTCCCATGTTTCAGGACTCTCTTGAATAGAGAAAACTTCCTCATCAGGGAGTTCGATATCTGAATATGTGTCTTCTACTAAAGGATGTTCATCCAGGAAATCAGCCAGAGCTTGGCCCTTAATTGCCTTTTGAGACACATACTGAATGTCAAATTGCTGTAGAATAACCACCCACCTTGCCAGACGTCCTGTAAGCATTGGACGACTAAGGATGAATTTGAGCGGATTATTACGAGATACCAATTGGACCTCGTAATGTTGGAGGTAGTGTCTCAGTTTCTGAACTGCAAAGATTAATGCTAGGAAGCACTTTTCAATACTTGAATACCGGGTTTCTGCTTCAATCATAGTTCTACTGAGATAGTAGAGACTATTTTCATTCCCAGCGTCATTCTTTTGAGTGAGAAAGGCACCCAATGATCGCTCTAAAGCTGTCACATAGAGGATAAGCTGTCTACCCTCAACAGGTGGCATGAGTACTGGTGGACTCAAGAGGTATTTCTTGAGAACATCAAATGCTTCTTGACATTCTTCAGTCCACTGGTAAGTGACTCCTTTCTTCAATAATTTGGTAAAGGGTAAACTTTTGTCTGCCAAATTGGCGATGAAACGCCGAATATAGGCTAAGTGTCCTTGAAGTCCTCTTAATTCTTTCAAATTCTGAGGAGGTGACATACCAAGGATTGATTTGGTCTTCTCAGGATCGACTTCAATACCACGATGGCGTACAACAAAGCTGAGGAATTTTCCTGAGGTTACCCCAAAAGCACATTTTAAGGGTTTCATCTTCAAATTATGTTGTCGAAGCTTGTGGAATATGACTTTCAAATAAGCCAAGTGATTAGAACGTTGTTTGGATTTAACCACCAAATCATCTACATAGCATTCAACAAACTTCCCTAAAAGAGGTTTGAAGATACGATGCATGGCGCGTTGATATGTTGCACCTGTATTCTTTAAACCAAAGGGCATCACCCGGTAATAAAACACACCTTGAGGAGCTCTGAAGGCTGTATATTCCTCATCTTTTGGGGCCATTCGGATCTGATTATATCCAGAATATCCATCCATGAAAGAAAGTACTTCATAGCCAGCCGTCGCATCAATTAAGAGTTCTGTAATCGGAACTGGGAAATCATCTTTAGGACAATACCGATTAGGATCTCTGAAATCGATGCAAACCCTAATTTGTCCGTTCTTCTTCTTTACAGGGACAATATTAGCCAACCACTTGGGATATTTAACTTCTCTAACGAAGTTATCTTTGATAAGCTTATCCACTTCAGCCTCAATTTTGGAAGCATAGGTTGGGTGTGTTCTTCTTGCGGCTTGTTTAAAACCTCGATGTTCTTTTGGTAAACCCAAATGATGAGTAGCAATATCAGGATCAAGCCCAGGCATTTCTGTATAATTCCAAGAAAAAATATCTTTATTTTTCTTTAGAAAAGAAATATACATATCTTGCTCTTCAAGGGTCATGGTCGCACTAATTAAAGTGGGGCGTGGATCTTTCTCTGTACCCAGATTTACTTCTCTGAGTTCGTCCACAGTGGTAGAGATACCCTCTTCAAATGCTGGAGGAGCATCTCTAAGATCTTCCTCTTCCTCTTCATCATGTGTTATTTCTTCCGTTTCTACTTGCAAAGTAGATGAAAAAACGAAATTCTCATGATCATAAGAGATGTCAAAATTTTCACATTTTGAAGAAGAAGCTTCCAATTACGACCCTATTGATGATAAAGGGTCTTCTTTGGGAATCAAAGAGGAGATGATGGATCGAGAATCGACATCATTATTCATCTCTGGTGTTGCTATAACTTCTTCTGGCCTGATTAGCGAAGTATAGACTTGTTGAATTTAATCACCACTTATGCTTTCATCACTGCTTGGTAGGTTACCAATTTCTCCCATGTTGTCTGGCTCGATCGCCGTAATTGACATTATGGATCTTTCCATAAGAGTATTTTGATTTGAGCCTATTTTTTCAATTTGACGGATAGGTAACACATAATCTGTACTCACATGTAAAAATGGATTTATTGGAATTTTTTCCAAACCATATGGAGCATTAACTTTGGTAATTTCCTTCATTGTAGATTTTTCTCTTCCCTTCCTGTGATAAAATTCCGCCTCAATGTATTGAGACTCACATGTCTTAAACGGGGCCTTATCACCATACAATGTTCCAAATTGACCATCGAAACAGTATTTGAGACATTGATGGTATGATGACGGAATAGATGCATGCTGATGTAGCCAGGGTCTTCCAAGCAAGATATTGAAAGCTGAGTCTTGATCAACAATCATGAAATCCGAATTGGAAACAAGATCTCCAAACTGAGTTCTGAGTGTAACTTCTCCCAGTGGTTCTTGATCATTTTTATCATATCCTTGTAACATCATGGTATAAAGAGATAAATCAGATTCCGTGAGGCCCAATCGACGAAGTGTACGAATGGGCATGAGGTTGACTCCTGAACCATTGTCAATAAAAGCTCACCGAACATCTACACCATTGAATTTTCCAGATAAGTACAAAGGTTTTATGTGCCCATGCAAAACATCATATTCATCTTTATCAATAAAAGATATCACTACATGGCATTCTGCAGGATTATTCTCTATGTGATAGATTTTAGCTGCAGCAATTTCAGTTTCAAACTCCTGAGGACTTGACAAAGCTTCAACGAGTGCTTCCCGAAGATCTTTTGACAGATTCAAAGCATCCAAAATTGATAACTTGGCTGGTACTTGGGCCAAGTGTTTCAATATATCATACTTTTGATCTAGAGGTCTGTGTTTCCCAATAGGAATATGCGGTTTAGCAGGTACCTTGGAAGCTGATGTTTTGGAAGCTGATGCATCTTGTATTGAAGTTGGCAACATCCTTGGTTTTGGATGATTAGACTGATTAGAACCATTTACTTGCTGAGATAAAGAAGATGGAACCTTTAATCGGTCTTCCAAAATAACTGTGCCAAAACTGAGTTGGCCATTGGTAGAAGAACTTGCTTGTTCTTTTTGAGCTCGCTGAAGGGCTCTACCACGAGTTTCTGCTGCATATACAGTGCTAGCAGGGGTAAAATTAGAGTAGTGGCTTCGGAAAGATTCACGTCTTCCCCTATATCCTAAACCTCTAGAACTTCCTCGGATTCCCTTATTTGATACAGGGAATTCAGGCTCATCAAGACTAGAATATGGATCTGTTAATTGAATCATATTAACAGAACCAAAGATTAAATCTTCGTCTGATAAAGACTCTGCTTGGTTAGCCTGTTTAGGCTGTGCCGTTTGGTGGGACGGTGCCCGTTGCTTTGAAGTAGATGACATGAAATCTACCAGAGTCAAAGACAATTTAGGCTTTGATACATACTCATCTTCTCCTGATTCCTCTTTCTTCTTTGAATTGCGCTGCCCTTTTGAGGATTTGTCTTTTGATGGAGGCATTACTGCAGCTTTTGTAGGAGACACAATTGGCTTCTTCAATTGTGTTCGCAAAATGGAATGGGTCCGATTGATTGTCTTTCTGACCATCCAATCATCATATTTTTTCGCAGTTTTGCTTTTGACTTCCTGCCACTCGCCTCCTTCCTCTGGATATGTAGCGGTAATACACGCTACATGAGCTGAAGAACCCTTCAATTTGACTTGTCCCAAGTCGACCATCTTTTGCAGGAGGTCTTTAAAGACAAAACACTCTTGGATGGGATGCCCCAACATTTGATGAAAACGACAATAATTGAGACGTTCTTCATCTCCTTCCTTGTTTGGCCTCTTGGGCACTGGTAATTGAACCAAATTATTTTCCAGAGCTGCAATGAAGTAACCAGGAACTTTCTCATTTCGGAAAGAGTATGTTTTACTCTTCATATCCTCAAATTGTTTTCATCATTGATCTCTTTGATCATTTGGACGAAACAGCCTTTGTTGTTGGCGTTCAGGAGGTGGAGTCCTTCGAGAAGATGAAGGATTTGAAGTAGATATAGGTATAGGTGCTTGTTTAAGCATAACTATAGCAGTTTCTGCTTTACCCATTTTTCTTCCTGGAGCTGATGGAATTATACGAGATTTAACCTTAGCCTGTATAAGGGAATCTTCAATTTGTTGAGCGATTGAAGTAAGGTCTCGAAACCCTCCTGTGTATTTCACAGGGATCAATGGCGTGCATAATTCATCACGCAAATTTTCCACATAGATTGGCAACAATTTCTCCTGAGGGAGTGCTAAACTCAAGGAATACGTTAATCCCTTCCAACGAGCAATGAAATCAGAGACTCTTTCATTCTCCCTTTTCTTGCAGTTTGTAAGATCGAAAACTGTCGTTTTTGGCAAAGTTGAGCTAAACTGAAGAAGGAATTTTTGACGAAGATCCTCCCATCCGATGACTAATCGGGATTGCAAGCTTGTATACCAGACAAAAGCTTGTCCTTGCAAGGTTCGCACGAAGCATCTGAGTTTCACTGCTTCTTGCTGCTCTGGAGTTCCCATCATAGGATCACAACAAGACACGTAATGCGTCAAATGTTTGATCAGGGTCGCCTGATCCATTGAAAGTAGGGAAAACAAGGTTTCCAAAACTGGATGGAGGAGAAATTGAATCTACCCATTTAGGGTAAACTTTCTTTTCAGGTTGAACTTGCGCCTTTTTCCCTTCCATAGTTTCTAACCGAGCTGTTAAAGACTCAATAGTAGTTATTAACTTTTGAGAAAGATCAGGTTTAACTTGGTTTTCGGTAGGTGCAATGAATGAAGCTTGGACAGACGTGGTGGTTGGTGCTGAAACTGATGGTAGTGCTGCCAACCGTTGTTGCGTTTGACCCATAGGATTAGACCTCTTAGGGTGTACTGATAAAGGAGGATATTCCTGATCCATCTCAGTAGTTACCACAAATTCCTTTGGCTGTCAGACTTCAGAATTCTTAAGAAGAAGACTACTCTGAAGTAGTTCTGCATTCAACCTTCTTAATTCTTTCATTTCTTCCTCCTGTTGTGAAAACCTTGGCTCTAATGAGAGCGATTGACCTCCTTCAGAGGAAGGGTGATAAGTAACCTGATTCTTTCCTTTCCCCTTATTGGATCCTTTTCGGAGAGGGGGAAGTGGGTTACTTGAAGGAATACCCAGATTTTGGGTAAGCCTTTGATTACGTGTGCGCACACCTTCTTCATTTAGGTCTGTGTGCGCAACTTCTTGAGCAGGAACCTCTTCGTCTGATCCCTCTGATTGAGCCTCATCTGGTGAATCAGCAGCAACGACATTGATGACATTAATGGATGCATATTGCATGGAATCCTTTCTATCAGCATTCCTGTGATATTGTCTTCTTCCATGTCCATGATGAGACATGGAATTCCGTTGACTTGATCCCTCAGGAATTTCTTGGAGAACCATCACTGGAGAGAATCTCATGATATCTTGGATCTTCGTTCCTCTTGAGGCTTATTCCCTAATCGAGAGAATACTGACTTTCTCTGAGGGAGGGATTGAGGATTTGAAAAAGTCCTCAGTCCGGTGGACTGGGGATGTTCCTGCTGCTTCCGCTCAACTCCTCGAATCTCATTTGTTGACTCTGAGGGATGGGTTAGAGAAGTCCCCAGTCTGACAAGCTGGGGTGTCTCTTGACATGCTATGTTTGAGATCTTCTTAAAATCTCTCTTGATCTTGCGAATCATAGTTCGGAAATTAGCTGGATGCATTAACCTATATCCACTTTTATCACCTAGTTCAACAGACCGTTGGATGATTTCCGAAACTTTTGTCATTTGATGACGTGTTTGCTCCAGACGAGAGGCTTGTGCAATATTCTCGCCTGCTTGATGTAGGAGAAATTCAACAACTTGTTCTCTATATAATTGATTTTGAGAGGAACTAGTTGAAGCCTGTTCTTGAGCAAGCTTTTGATTATGAACAAAGCCCACTGACTGTGGCCGGCCATGGGCAATAACATTGCATGAGACCATTTTCGGCGGGCTTTGCTGACCGGAAATCACTGTAAAATGTAGTGCTCCATGAACACCCCATCCTCTTATATGAACATCAGATGGAGCATTGGAAATTAACTGATGCAATTTTCTTAGTGCGCCAAGGCATGAACGTTGAAGGGTTCTTTGTTGCTTTTCAGCCTTCGGATACCGAGAGACTGATAGAGTTGCCAAATCAATCTGGCGTTGTAACCCCTCTATTATCTTAATATGATTTTCATAATCACCATAAGATAATACTTTCTTCTTTAATTGACAAAGAGTCTTCTATATGTTGAGATGAATATCATGGATTCCATCATCCGTCAACATCTTTGGAATGTCATACTGGGAGTCAGCCAAAGGCCAAAACATGACTGGTACTTCACCTTTTGCCAGTTTTTTCCTCATGTTCAGCATTTCTTCTTTATCATTAAATGAAGATTCTTCTACCTGTTTGGACCAGAGTTGGTGTTTCCTTGTTACTTCATCGGATTCAACAAGATTGGTAGAGAGATCACTATTCATGCTGGAAGATGAATGACCCAGGGATGGTTCGGAGAATAACCTGAACCCCAGGCTATCTTCTGATGGAGAAAGAGTTTCACCTGCCAATAGTAAAGCATCATACATGACTGGTTTTACATTTTCAAGTGCCTCGAGATAGGAGGGCTTTCTCATCACTACATTGCCTTCTGAAGAATTTTCGAGACAACGTGAATCACTACTGCGGAGAGGACGTTCGCAGCGAAGTTCATCACCATGAGGAGGACCGTCATGATAGGTTACAGCAAAAGATGAAATCTCCTGCTCCTTGGTCTTCTGACCACACAGAGGGTTCCTGTGGCTCTCATCTGAAGAAGAAACTTCGAGATTGACCGAACATTCATGAAGCAAGTCTTCATGAGGAAGTGTCTGTTGAAGACCTTCAAAATTAATGTTCCCGTTATTGGGAACTGAGGGAGTAGAATCTTGAATTCCGACAGATAAATGTCTGAGGGCTTCAAGAACTCCAGCATCGAGCAAGGCTTGGTTAGAGATTGGCCTTTGATCTCCTGACTGTGCTGGGCGGATCTTTTTCTTAGATGCCTTCTTACTCGCTTTAGAAACCACTTGATGACGAAAGTGATTGTTCTGAGCAGGTGTATGTGCCTGATCAGGAAAGATGGTCAGGTTAGGCTGAAGATCTCCACTCAAATCAGGTGTATGTGCCTGACTTGGTTGTCCGTATGATATGGGGGAGTATAACCCATAACCCTATTAGACTGGAACAGATGTGTGTGTCTGTTCCGGAGTGAATCATTGATGTGTCACTCCACTGCTAGGGATAGATTTATGTGTATGTCCCTGTGATGATGCTGAAGCTGTAATGATATCCTGGAAAGAATCCAGAATATGAGAAGGAATTTGCTTCTGCTCTTTCACCATTTACAAAATATGTTTGGTGACTTCAGTCGCCGGAACTGTGATATACGTCCATTCCGGGCTTGGAGTAGGTGTATGTGCCTGCTCCTGTCCTCCTTTTCCTGTCAGTGAATCCTGACAGTACTCAAGTGTGGAGGCAGAGAGTTGAGTATGCCTCTTATTTGTCGTCGGGACTTTCCGACTGACTTCTCCATGTGCTACCAAGCGAGACTGTTGGTAGGCTTGATTAGTATTTGCAGGTGTATGTGCCTTCTAATTACACTTCGCCAAACGCGGTTGACGAGATCCATCATATGTAGTCAGACGAGCCTGCTGACTAACTGGTGATGTATAAGCAAGTGCATGTTCCTGCCTATGGTACTCCGCCGGAATTGCCTGGCGGGATTGGCGTGATGCTGCCAGACGAGTCTGCTGGACAGCGGAATTAAAACGGACAGGTGATTGTGCCTGCTCGTTATTTGCCACCAAGTTAGGTTGGTGGACTTCTCCGGAGATGGCAGGGATGACAACCTGCCTATTGTTAACCGGATTCTGTCTCTGGCGGTTCATCTTGCCTACCCGGGTTCGAGGAACCTGAGCTGAATGCCTGGAGTCGGTACCCTCATCATGTTGAGGGCGCACTACCGCACGAGTCTGGCGGAGATTGTTGATGGGAGCCCTTGAGAAGGACTCATGTGTTTTTGAATTAAGGCTCTGCAGGACCTGCACATTCACTTCCTTAGAGTAAGGTAATGAATGGAAATTGCGTTCCGGGGATAACGACCCGAAACGGTTGGAGACGGTAGTCAGCACCGCCTGCTTCTTGATCCCTGGCCGCCGTTGTCCGGACGACCAGGTAGATTTGTTAACTTGTAGGGCTTGACGAGCGGCCTCCAGAGTTGGGATAGTACCGTTGAGACGGTACTCCTTAATCAGTGTATTAGAAACCCAGCGTTGAAGACGCTGAGTTGGTGATGTCATCCTCGGAGTGGACGACGTTCCAGCAGGAGTAGCAGCATTGGTTTTCACAGCAGAAGACCTCACAGTAGAGGTGTTCACAGCAGCAGTATTCACAGGGGTGAATTTATGGAAAGCCATTTTGTAGAAGATCTTGAGAAAAGAGTGCATGTTCCATATAACAGACATAATCAAGATGAATCTGGCCCCTGCATATTTTGGATGAGCACATGTCAATGATTGATTTGTTGGCCCAAGGGGCTTAACAAATAAGAAAATCATCATTTTAACTTGGTTAAGGATTCACGTCGGGTTCACCATTTTTGTTTCCTCACGGATTTCGGGGATGACCTCCTGGACGGGAGATTCAAATGTTCCGATCGGTTTCTAATGGGTTTGTTCGTAGAACCGGAAACATCCAATTATTCCACATCCATTTGGACCTACTTTCCAAAGGTAGGCTCTCATTAGTTTGTGGAATAATGGGGCTTAGGAATTTGCAATGGTCGAGAGGATGGGAGGTCGGACTCATCACACCATTTTGAGGGGAATTATTGTCTACTCCGGGACTCTCTTTATAGATTTAAGTTATTTCGTGAATCCTTATTACATTACCAAGTATAAAATGAGCATTCCTTAAGTTTTAACAATCAATGATTAAATATGCAAGAAATTTAGAAAATCTTTTATATGTATTCAAGGTTCATCATCAATAGAGAATCATCTGTATCTATTTAGAGATTCTTGGTCAATGGTATCCTTCGGAACATTTATAAAAGTCTCTTGGTCATTATGATGATCGGGATGGTTTTAAAGCCACTCAGTGAGGCACTTGAAGTTTATCGTCATTCAGAAAGACATAGATTATTTCAAAGTTGGGATCGAACCCATAAATGGGCTACCTACGTATCCTTTGTTTTGGAAAAGGAATTAGAACCCACGTAGTTCGAGAAATGGAGTATGATGTTTATGATTGATGGATCAAAAGAAGAATGTCATAATTACTTTAACACTCTAAGCTCACGTGAGTCATGCTCGGTGTGAGAAACAAGAGGTATTGGTAAAAATTAGACAATTGTGCCATGAAAGATGCAATCATAAGAATTTGTTTGGGGCTTATATATGTATGACTACCCAGATAGATGAAGGTTTAGGATTTTACTTTTAGGGAGAAAATCCAGGAACAGGGTCCATAAAGGTATATGTGCTTTATGGAGATTTGAATACTCTAATCTTGGGGCTTGCTCCTAAGGAGGATGCCCAAGTCAGGAGGGGACTTATGATTGGGTTTTACTCCTGAAAAAGAAACCCAAATCAAGGGTAAATTATGACTGGTTAGGAGAAATTTAAGGGGGGCTTGGGGCTTACTCCTGAAAAGGAAGCCCAAGATTATGACTGAGTCTTATTCCTGAAAAGGAGACCCAGGTTAGGGGACTTGGGGCTTACTCCTGAAAAGGAAGCCCAAGATTATGACTGAGTCTTATTCCTGCAAAGGAGACCCAGGTTAGGGGACTTGGGGCTTACTCCTGAAAAGGAATCCCAAGATTATGACTGAGACTTATTCCTGAAAAGGAGAACCAGGTTAGGGATTAAGGTTTGGGGCTTACTCCTGAGGAGGATGCCCACATTTGAGATTGAGGCTTACTCCTGAGGAGGATGCCCACATTTGATATTGGGGCTTACTCCTAAGAAGGATGCCCACATTTGAGATTGGGTCTTACTCCTATGAAGGATGCCCATGTTTGAGATTGGGGCTTACTCCTGAGAAGATGACCAGATTAAAGGATTTATAACTGGGGATTATTCCTGAAAAAGGAGACCCAGGTTAGGATTCTCTCATCTTAAAGGATGAGGTTGAATGAATGAACTCTCCATATTTAGTGACATAATGATATTTAAATCACTAGACTTTGAGAGATATTCCATAGAATTCCTTTAAGATAAGGAAGTCAAATCAAGAAATCATGCCATAAATGGCTTTGAAGAGTGTCTTGAAGACTGAATCTTGAAATGGAAAGGAGTGATGGCTTAAGAGGGGTAAAATGGGAAAGATAGGCACCCAAAAAAGGTAGGGGCACGCAAGTCTTGAAAGGCGTGCATGTATTGCGGCGGCGCGCAAGTATTGGTGCGGCGCGCAAGTATTGGTCGCGCAAGTATACTTGCGCGACATGAGGGGTACTTGCGCGATTCTCAAATACTATTAGAATATTTGAGCGACTCTTTATAAATCCCTTTAGAATCCTCTTGAGGTTCATCCAAAAAAGGGACGCACAAGTTCTATTGAAGGAATAAGGCTGCGCGCAAGTGTTGATGAGTTTCAACACTTAGGCCTTCCTTCTTCTCTTTAAATCTTACGTTTCTAGGTAAGAAATTACCTTAAAAGTGTTCCGGAAGTTTTGAGAAGAGACTTGGGCGTCGGGAGCTTCAATCCGAGTTTCTGGAAAAAGATCCTCTCGAATGGGGGGCCCACAAGGTCTATTTATAGGCAGGAGAAGACCCTGGGCGGTTACCACTTAGGTCGCGCAAGTCACTTGCGCGACCAAGGTAGCCGCGCAAGTACACTTGCGCGACAGTTAGATAACTAGCGCGGTGAAGTTTCTATTGATCCTTTCTTCCTGCCTTTTTTGATTTTTGACATTTTCTTCAAAGGATGATTCACTTTGAGATCGGATATTCCTTTTTCCGATCTTTAAATTCTGTGACGAAAGGAGCGTCAACAGTGACATAGAGGAAAAACAAAAAAAGTGGATTGGGTTCAGTAAAAATATACTTCTATTTAATCTACTTTTATATAATGATTTACTCAATTCATTGTATAGATATATAATCTTTGGAATTCTATAAATTTAATGAAAATCAATATATATGTTTCCCACAAATAAAGTCAAAAATTTATAATTTCTGCATAATATATATAACCCATATGAATGATATCAATTGTATTATGTTTTCCACAATCCATGATCATAACCGTTAAAAAAATAAGGGAGAATATAACCTAAAAATATGTCCCCATTAAGGAAAAACACAATAATATATATTCAAAAAGACTAAAATCACATTGTAATGGTAAATTAAAATTTCATTAAAAAATAAGATAATAAGTCTTCACATTTCAATTTGTTTTTTTAATATGTAATAATTTATAATATAGTAGTATAATAAAAATAATTATTTAGTGAATGAAAATTAAACTGGAAAAAATCATTGGATATAGTATTTATAAAGAACATAAAATAAAACAATGGGATAATGTGACTGATAAAATTCATTAAAAGGATTCATTTTAATGTTTTTACAAATAAAGAAAAATCAAATAATTTAAATATAATGGCCAATATCTTAGTAGTATATTTATTTTTCAAAATCCAAAGCTAGGGGTGGCCTGGACCCAATGGTTGAGTGATGAGGGCATCGGTGTCAGTGGTAGGGCATCGATGTCAGTGGAAGAGTGTTGGTGCCGGTGGCAGGGCATCAATGTGGTGTCACCTATCAGTGACACCGATCGGTTTGTCCTGATCAGTGTATCCCGATTGGTGCCACAAGGGGGGGTGGGTAGTTGGGGTTTCATTCCCTGTATTCCCACATAATGAATCATTAATGTTTTAATACTTCATTAAAGTGTTTTAAGACCATTTTATAAGAAAAAAGATTATTTGAACCCCCATCAATTGTGAAACACTTGGGGTACCAAAACTTTTGGCCTCTTTCATATCCTGTACCTCTAGGAACATGACTTTTATCGCACAGAGATTATTTCTCAACTTGTTTGGATTCTTTTCCCTTCCGTTGTGGGTAAGGAGTCCCTCTTCCTGAGGATAGTTGTGCCCTAGTGCTGGAGCATTTCTTACTCACTCTTAGAGTCCTTGAAGTACTTCCCCTACAAGTTGTGCATCTATAGTTCTTGGTGCGAGGACAAAAAATTTGACCGTTCATCATCCATGTTGGGATTCTTCCTTCATCTCTCTTTATTGTGCATCATGTGTGGTAGTTATGATGATGTTCAATCATGATGTAGTGGAAACCAAATTTAACAAAGATAATATATGAACATTTAAAGACTGAAGGGGTGTGTTTAATTATGATATTTTTGTATCCTTTTGTCATCCATTATATAAATTGAACTGTATGGTCTTGTGTCCACTAAAAATTGGGGTCTTTTGTTTCCCTTCCTTGCAAACTAATAAAATTATTTTCTCAATAATCTTGTTATTGAATGGCTTTAACATGTAAAATGGTTAATCACGTAAACATGGTTGATTAAATGGATTAAGAATAAACATAAATCTTTGTGTGATCACACTGATTTACCAAAAGGAAAGACTAAATTAATAAATGGTTTGATTGAATATCATAACTCTCTTCCTCTGTTATGGTGTTGTGTATGGTTGTTCTGTTCGACGCCTTATGGAGTGATGTGAATGAGGACAAGATCCCTTGTTGGTGAGTTGTTGATTCTATACCAGAGTCTTTGTGTTAGTATTTTATGGGGATTGGGTTGGTTATAGTACTTCAAGGTATCTAATATATCTCTTATGTTTTTGTGACTTTATAAGAGAAGCAGGTGTGAATGTGTAAATTATTGCATGGTTGTTTTCCCTACCATGGCTTGTGGCTATTCTTACTAGCTTCATCAGAGTGAATAATTATTTAAATATAATCACATTGTTATGGTTACAGGAATGGGTGTAATGGGGTATTGTTTTCAAGTAATTATTTTTTCTCTAGTTGTGGTTGTTGTGCTTTTGTATGAATGAATAGTAACTTTTGTGTTTGTGTGTGGGCTGGTTTTGGAACCCTTAAGTTGGGATGAGTGGTTTTTGACCTACACGTATAAATTTAGTTTTTTTATTATTCCCACCAAACATAAGTTGAGAACTACATGACAAACACCCCCATTTAATAGGGTTGGTTGTTTTTCCCAACATCCTATTGGGTGGATACATATTAGCTCCTTTCATCTCCATCTCCCAACAATCCCAAGAAACTTTATGTAGGATGTTATGGAATGAGGTCAATTTTGTTATCCCAAGACTCATTTTGTAGGGTATGTTTTGGTGGTTGGACTAGGTGTGGGTTGGCAGTTTTGTTTCCCAAATGTCTTTGGGATGAGATCCAGGTGTCTTCAGGTGTGCAAGTAGTTGTTCTAGACTAGGTGTATGTAGGTAGGATATATGGATGTGGTGGATGAGTTTTTTGTGGTAGGGATGTATGGTTGTGGTTTCTTAAGTGTCTATGGGCAGGATACATGGTTTTTGTGGCCCATAAGGTTGTTGTAGGGGTGGCCCTGGGACCGTAGTGAAAATGGTGTGGGAGGTATGATGTGTATGAGGTCTTAAATAACTTGTAGGAATGCAGTACGGGGTTCCCAAAATATGATGTCATATGACTATTACTTTAACTGACTTTCTTTATTTGGGGAGTGTGACTTGGTGAGGAAGGGTGGATAGTCTGTTTACTAGGTTTTTCGGATATCTCTATTTTCTAAAAGGACATTATATTTGCTCCCCACATGTGCATAAGAGATTGTGGTTTTCCAAACTGATTATACTTTTATACTCACCCGATGTAAATAAAACTACTTTCAATATCCCAAGAGGACATCGTAGACCTTGCGTTACCGTGCGGTCCGCAATTTCTCGGATGTCGGGAGAGTATCCAATGATATTTTATTTATTTTGGCACATTCCCTTGGAGTTTTTTCATGTACTTGTATAAGAATATCATTGAACATACATATGGTAATGTGTTTTTTCATTATTTTTAGCTGATGTTTTAGTGTTGTTTGGGTTTTTACGATGGTATATCACGATCCTACTAAATAGAAAGGGTATTTCCTTATTTATTACGTGTGATTCTATACCATTGGTGCTTTTCACCACTCTGGAGCCTATTGAAGGAAAGAAAGAAGGGTCATTATCTATCCATCAATAAGAATAAGGATGGGTCTTGTGGTTTTCCATCTCTTCCCTCATCTCGGTGAAGGAGGGTTAGGACAAAATGGTATCAGAGAAATATAGTTGAGAGATCGGATGGAGCGATAGGTTAGAAATAGTAATGATTTCATGGGATGGTAGGGAAACATTGTTATGAGACTTTATTTTTTGAAATAGGATAAGGAGTACCAACTAGGACACTGGATTTAGCCCCCCCCCCCCCCCCCCCTCCATGTTCTGATTCAAGGACTCTAGACCTACCAAAAGACCAACTGTGACTATGCTGATTGCAGGGTAGTGACCTGAGGAATGGTACATGCATCATAATGTCTTGTGTTCATGTGTGTTCTGGGTGTTCTAGGAATTTAAATAAATAACATGTTTAAGAAAACATTAAAAGAATTATTCTACACTACTATGGTTTAAGCATTCCTTGTTTACATTACAACTATGGAGCCCAGAATACGAGCAAGATTAGTGTGGGAAATCCAGGCCCAGGAGGATTATCTCGTTTATTAGCGAAATACTGATAGAGAGGAAAAGGATGACCAGTGGAAGAAGACACTTCATTCCATTAAGCGAAAAACCCTCGAAAATTACATGGGAAATATATTAAACATGGAGACCAAAATATGGCATGAGGTGATGGTGATAGCCTTCATCTTTATCCGGGCATCAGCTGATAACTGGGTTCTATTGGTAGACAGTCAGATGAGAGGATCAGTGCTTCAATGGTGGAATCTCTACATCAGATATAGGATGGAGAGTGAACTTTTATGGACTGAATTCAAGAAGGAGTTATATGTGGAATTACTTTTTTTTACGATGAATTTTGAGAAGAAGTAGGAGAAAGACTCCCTTCAGCAAGGGGCATGTCATTGAGGTATCTAAGGATCATGTTCAAGGATCTCCTTCATTTTTCAATAGACCTCTTTCTAGAAGAGGAGTCTCATGAGCGATTTTTAGAGGAGGAACTCTGACATTCTCTTCAGTAAGTTGTTACTCCCTTTACCCTACCGATGAATATGAAGGTCCATAATAAGGGTAAAGTGGTGGAAAGGATTCACACACTGTGAAGTGTGTCATGAGATAGGAGCTACTTGGGTTCATCAAAGAGGATGGCCGTCAGTAGTAGGTATCCAATGTTAAGGACTTCTAGGTTTCAGATATTGGGGAGCAGACCCTACAGTCCTAGTTTCGATCTACTGGTTGTCGCCCTTCCCTTGTGGGCCCAAGACCATTGTGTTTCATATGTTGATGTTGTAGTAACCATTTGAATAAGTTCTCAGACTATGTGTTGTACATTGGGGGTGGGCAGGTTTAACACTCACCTCAGTAGCGGTAGTTTTCAGCTAGGCCCTTTCAGTATCAACAATAGGGACAGCGAGCTCCCGCTCCTCTGAGAGCCGATGTTGTATAAGGAGGCAGACCTGAGGGGACTCCTTAGGTACATTGACTAGGGCATCATCGGGGAGGCATCCGACCACTAAGTGGAAGAGGAGCTGGGCATGGGCAGTTTCACACCACCGAGGCATCATTTTCTGTAGGTTCGGATTTCATTCTAAGTACGATCATCTTGTATAGCACTCTTTCATGTGCCTTGTTTGATTTAGTAGCTTCACACTAAATTGTTACTCCAGGTATATCCCATGCATTTTTCAGAGAAGTAGACAGATTCTATATACCCCTTGTTTTGATTATGCTAGTTCGAGGTCACAACAGCTGGTTTGATGTTTGTAGATGATGCAAAATGGTTTTGTGGGCGCATTAGTCGTGTGAGGATCTCATTCTACTACAGATAGAGCCATACGATATCATCCTAGTCATCAACTGGCTTTTTTCTTTTTCACTCTTCTTTCCTCTACATCAGTAGAAGAGTCATGTTCTCCTATGAGGATGGCTAACATGTGGCTTTTGTTGGAGAATAGAGTTATGAGGTGGGGAGACGTCGTGTGGGGCATCTTATTTCTATGATGGCTGAGCTTTCAAAATAATCATTGGATGCTGAGATGATGGATGTTCTTTGTGTGGTCAGAGGGTTCCTATGAATTTTTCTTTAGTATGTTGTGACAATACCCCTCGAAGTGATGTTGAGTTTTGGATAGACTTACAGCCCAGTTACAGAATGATTTAGATAGATCCTTATCGGATGACACCATATTAGTTTCGGAATTTGGATTTCAGATTGAAGATCTAATGATGAAGAGATTTGTTCGACCTAGCATGTCACCATGTTGTGCACCTATCTTTTTGAGAAGAAGGCAGATGTTGGTATTCGGCTATGCATAGACTAACTGGGACTGAGTCATGTAACAGTCATTAACTATTACCCTCTTTCGAGGATAGACTATCTCTTTGACCAGCTGAGGAGAGCATGTTTATTCTCTATGATAGGCATGTGGTCTGGGTATCACCAGTTATTGTTGAAAGACAGTGATATCGTAGATACTGATTTTCGTTGCTGGTATGGGATCTTTGAGTTCGTAGTCATGTACATCAGTGTTACGAACGCACTAGCTGTGGTTATGGGGCACATGAACTCTGTATTATGTGTCTTTCTTGACAAGTTCCTCATCTTGTTTAAACGATGACATATTGATCTAACCAAGATACGAGGATGAATATACTAATAACCCCAGGATGGTCTTGTAGATCCTTCAACATCACCAACTCTCTGAGAAGTTACCCAATTTCAAGTTCAAGACATGATAAGTGAACCATCTTGGACATGTGGTGTGTCAGCAAGGTGTAGTGGATGATCCTTCAATGGTTGAAGTGGTTGTTTCTTTAAAGAACCCAAGAATATGACTGCAGTTCATATTTTCCCGGGTCGTGAATTCTATTATCCGAGGTTCGTACCTAAATTATCTCGATTGGAATATCCTTTGACAAATTTGATAAGAAAGGAACATACCGTCGGGTGGAGTGAGCTCTGCCAGGTATCTATCAGCTATTTGAAGGAAATTCTGGTCAGTGCTCTTGTGCATAGGGTTCTAGAAGGATGGTTGTTATTTGAGTGTTTTATGATGCTTCTAGACTTGGACTGGGGTGTGTGCAGATGTAGTAGCATGGAATGGTCTCTTATGGGTCTTGGAAGTTACGTCCTCTTGAGCTTAACTATGACTCCCATGACCTAGAGCTTGTAGATGTAGGTTTTGCATTGAAGTTGTGGTGACATTTCCTTATCATGGAGCACATTGTCTTCTTCATAGATCATAAGAGTTTGAGGCATATATTTACCCAGGGAGATCTATAATTGCGACGACAAAGGTGGTTGGAGTTTCTTCTGGACCCACAACATCAAGATCTCTCTCAAGGAAGATAATTGGAATGATTTTGATGATACCTAAATAAGGAAGTCACATAGGGAAGTTGTTCATGAATCTGGGGATACTTGGAAGGAAATTGAAGAGTCATCTGCCTTAAATCTCAACAAAAGGGTGGATGGTGGTAGAGGTTTTTAGTTTAAAATGATAGTTTTGTCCTCTCTATTGCTGATATTGGAGCAGTCTCGGTGGGGAAACATAGAAAATGAAGTGATTCGTGATGGGTTTGACTATGGAAATGTTCTCTAAGGGTGGTCAGAGGATGGATAGAATCAGATTCTTTTCCGAGGGAAGTTGTTTGTCATAGAGATGATGCACAAGGGAGTACTCTAGGAGTTCCATAACTCACTCATAGTGGTACACCCAAGAATTTCCATGATGTATCATGGCCTGAGGGAATAATTTTGGTGTCCCGGGGTGAAATAGGAAGTGGCAGAGTTTGTGGCAAGATGCCCCGTGTGTCAACAGGTGAAAGCATAACACCATGTCCCATGAAGATTGTTGCAACCTTTATATGTCCCTTAGTGTATGTGGGGTGAAATCTAGATGGATTTCATCACATTTCTACCCATGCTTAAAGGAGACTACGATGCTATCTCGGTTGTGGTAGACCTGCTAACAAAATCATCTCACTTCCTGGTGATCAAGTAGTTGAGTGAGTTAGATGCCTTAGAATAGAGATACGTGGATGAGGTGGTGTAGTTACATGGAGTTCCACGTCCCGTAGTCTTAGAAAGGGAGTAATAGTTTACCTCATGAGTTTGGAGAAAATTTGAGCATAGCTATGGAACCGAGCTACACCTAAGCACTTCTTTCCACCTATAGACAAATTGGTAGACAGAGCGGACCATCTAGACATTGGATTATATGATGTGGGTATGTGTTTTGGACTTCATAGGAATATGGGAATGACATTTTCCTTTATTATAGTGTTCCTAAAATAATAGCTATCACTCTAATATTGGCATGGAACTGTTTGAAGCCTTGTATAGGAGTCTATATCGTTCACCCGTGTGCTGTACCGAGGTTGGGGAGGTAGGTGTTCTTTGATAAGAGGTGGTCCAAATCACAACAGAGAAGCTTCACCTTGTTTGTGAGAGGATGAAGGTAGCCCTAGAATGGCATAAGTAATATGTCAATCATAGGAAGAGGCCCTTAGAGTTCGAGAATGGATACCATATGTTCTTGAAGGTTTCCCCTTGACGTGGGAAATGATGGTTTGACAACTGGAGAAAGCTCTCTCCATAGTTCGTCAGGCCTTTTGAAGTGTTGGGGAGAGTCATTGAGGTGCCATATCAGTTTTCATTTCCACCTTAGATGGAAATGATCTGTGAAAATTTCCACATCTCCCATCTTCGTCTATATCTACATGATGACTCTCATGTCATTGTCTAGGGTAAGTTAGATATAGATGATGACTCTATACTCATGTAGTTACCAATGAGGACCGAGAAATGAAATGAGAAGGTGCATCGTGGAAGGACCATTCCTTTGGTTGGTGTGTTGTGGAGGCATGGTGTCCTTGAGGAGAGCACTTGGGAGGTAGATGCTCAGATGGACGCCCAATACCCATAGTTGTTAATCTATATGTTCCAAGCCTTCCTTGAGGTCCTTGTTTTTGTGACATTCTTTGATGTAATTCATGACCTTCTGTACTATAAGATGGGTCATTTCCCATATTCTATAAAGGTGTGTGAAGAGTCCTTACTGTGGGGAGAGGAGGACATGATCCCAAATCTAGACACAATAAAGTGGATGTGATTAAATCTGTACAAGCGAGTCAGTGCCGCCTAATTTGGATAGTATCTTGGCATGGAAGATGGGACAGTTTAATCCATATTCCTGATGGTATGACCGTTACATATTTGTGTGGCTACATAAGGGTGGGGAGCGGTACTGCCTCTACAGTTGTTCAATATGAGGGAGAGGTGTTCATATATGTCAAGGAGGATTACTCATGAGAGGTATCATACGAGGTGGTTTTTGGACCACACTATTATCTTTGGTATTGGTTTTGATTATAAAAGACTATAATAGTTTTATATGTATCTAATGTAATCCCATAGAACCTTGTGGTCCATTACTTTGTCAAAATATGGTGCTTGGGGTTTACTGGACACTATGGGTGAGTGATGAGGTTGTCAGTGTCGATGGAAGGGAGTTTGTGTTGGTTATAGGGAATCACCCTGGTGTCACCTATTGGTGACACTAATCGGTGCATCCCGATCGGTGACACAATTCGGTGGATCCCGAATAGTGTGTCACTGATCGGTACATCCCGATCATTGTGTCCTGATTGGTTTGTCACTGATAGGTGTGTCATGATCGGTGAGTCCCTGACCAGTGTCTCGCCGAGCAGTGCATCACTGAATTCTATGTCACTGCTCGGTGTGTCACTGAGTGATGTGTCACCAATCTGTGTGCCACTAACAAGTCTTACCAACCAGTGGGTCACCCGATTGGTGCCACATGGGGTGGGGTTGGGGGGGGGGGTTCAGGGTTTCTTTCCCCATTTCCCACATAACAAGTCCTTTATGTTTTAATATCAATTTAAAAACGTTTAATCCCATTTTAAAGGCAGTGGACGATGTTTTCAACCCCTATAAATTGAGACACCCTTGGGGTTACTAATATAACTGTCCTCTTTCATATCTCGTAACTCTATGATATAGCCATTTATCGCATGAAATTTATTTCTCCTTCTTGGTTTGTCTCTTTTCCTTTCCTGGATGTGTCTGTAGTCCCTCTTCCCAAGGCTAGTTATTCACCCGTGCAAGGGCCTTTCCTACTCACTCAAAAATTCCTTGGTGTTCTCCCCTTGTAAGTAATTCATCCCCAGTTCTTTGGAGAAGAAGAAAACATTGATCATTGATCATCCAATATGGGATTTTTCTTTCATCTCTCATTAATGTTCATTATTCGGGGTTGGTATGATCATGACATAGATGAAACCAAATTTGAAAACGATAATAAATAAACCTTTAAAAAATGAAGGTGTGTGTTTGATGATGCTGATGTTTTATTCTTATATCTCACTCTATATGATGTGATATTTATGGGATTGTGTTAAATGAAAATCGTTGTTGTTGGTGGTCATTCCATGTGCAGTAATGAACATAGGTTTCTGGGATAATCCTGTGATTGAATGGATATAACATGGAAAATAGTCTATCAAGTAAACTAAATTGATTAAATATATTCCCAATGAACAATAATCCCTCTATTATTACCCCTATTAACCTAACAATATGATGATATGTAATTAATGGTGTGATTAAATTTGATAACTATCTTGCTCTATTCTGTTTTGGTTTTTGGTTGTTCTGTTTGAATCATTGTGGTGTGATGTGGATGGGTATGAGATACCCTATTGTTGAGTTATTGATATTGGACCTGAGGCCATTTTCGAATATATGATGGGTCCTGGTTTTGTTCACGTACATTGAGGGATATCATAGAACCCTTTGTTATTGTGACATTACAAAAGAACTGGGTGTAAATTCTTAAATTACTGATTGGTTGTTTATCCTTCCAAAGCTTGTGGATATGCCGTCTAGTTTCCCGGAAGTGAAGAATTATTTAAATTTAGTCACATTAATATTATAATAAGAATGGGTTTAATAGGGAATTGTTTTCCTGGAATGAGTTTTGCTATAGTTGTGGGTGTTGTGGTTTTTTATGATTAATAGTAAAACATGTCTTTGTGTATGTGCTAGTATTGGATCCCTTAGGTTGGGATGCCATCTTGTTTACTTGTACATATAAATTTATATTTTTTTTCACTTATTCGCACACCAACTAAGATGAGTAATTGATTTTGAACACCCCCATATCATGTGGGAGGGTGTTTTCCCATCAACGTATTGGGTGGATGTATATTAACTCTTTTTTACTCCCTTTCCCAAGTATCCCAAGTCTCTTTGAGAAGGATGTTATTGCCTAATGTGTTTTTTGTAAGCCCAAGACTTTTCGGGCATGGAATGTTGTGGTGGTTGACCCATGTGTGGTCGGGCATGTTTTTTCCCATATTTCATCAAGATGCGGACTAGGTGTCTTCAGGAATATAGGATGTTTTTCTGGCCCAGGTGTCTATGGGAAGGATTTGTGGTTGTGGTGGACCAGGTGTCTGTGGGCGAGATGCGTGTTTGTGGTGTCGCAAGTGTCTACGGGACGGATACATGGTTGTGGTGAAAAATAAGTTTGTTTTTGGGGAAACAGTGGAACTGCAGTGAAAATGGAGGGGGTGTCAGATACGTAGGATGTCATAAATTACCAGTGGGAAAGCGGTGCGGGTTTCTCAAATGTCGATGTAATATTACAATTACTTGACATATTATGTGTTATTTGGGGAGTGTTCCTTGGAGAGGTTGGGTCAATAGTTTCCTTGATAGGTGTTTTTGTAATTTCTATTTTCTCACGAGATATTTGATTTTCTCCCCACTTGTGCACGAGGGATTTTCGGTTTCCATACTAAGTATAAATGTATACTCACACTACGTATATAAATATTTTGTCAGGTTTTCAGTAAGACTTTAGGGACTGTGTGAAACCATACTAGCTCGGTCTTTGGGATAGTTTTCGTTTCTATTTTCTTTCTTTTGGTTCTTTTCCTCATAGTTTTGATTGTAGTTGTGTGGGTTTGTCATTGAAAATGCATTTGTGAATGGGTTTTGGCTTTACTTTTACCTTCAGTTTTGTAGTTTTTGGGTTTTTATCATCGTATTTTATGATCATACTAAATACAAAGGGCAATTACTTCAATATTGAGTGTGATTATATACCCTTGATTCTAGTCGCCACTCTAGGGCCCATTCAAGGTGAGAATCAAGGGCCATTATCTCTCCTTCAACTTGATGAAGGATGGGTCTGGTAGTTTTCAATCTCATCACTCATCTTGGTGAAGGCGGGTCATGACCGTAAAAATATTAAATATAAGAAATAATATTATGAAAATACATAATATCATATGAAAATCATAGACATAGATGATAATTATTCATAAATAAAATCATGGGATAAAATTTATTTCACTAACAACTATCATTTTGAATGAATTATGATCCAAATGAATATAATTTTGGACAAGAGAATCTTTCCTCCATCAATTTCTTATTTATTAATGTTTTAAATTCATATATAGTAATTTTATAATATTTTTAATATGTAAAGGAAGTTATTTTATTTTTAATGAATTAATACCAATCATTTATAATTCATTATTTCTGTTATAATAATTTTTTTATTTATATTATTATTAATGTGTTAAATGAAATGTATTTTACTAAATGTCAGGGTCTTTCAATTCAAATTCATTTTAATTTGATAATTATTAATTCTCTTGATAATCTTCAGAAAAATTAATTTTATGTTTTTAGACATTTATAGTATCCAATTGTTATTTCCATGAAAAAAATATAATTTTTTTCAAATAATTAAAAAATATATTCTTTTGTGATGCCTATTGAATAAAACAATATATAAATTTATTGGTGAAAATATTTTGGAGAATTAAAATTAGATAATTTTAAAATACCATAAATAAATAATTATTATAAATTATTTATAACTTTTATGTTTTATTAGTCATTCATTATTTAAACATTACAATATTTCATATATAGATTGTAAAATAATCTCAACAAAGTATAGCTGAATAAAAAATATAAAAAGTAATATTTTATGAAAGGTTACACTTATATTAATATATTAAATATTCTCCTAGATATCATCTTATAAATTTTTTATTTTGGACCCCTTCAGGTGACCCCATGTTCAAAAATATGAGATTTTCAATTTATAAAAAAATATTAAGTAGGGAGTGAAGATGAAATGGAAGAAATTGTTTTATATTACTGTATGGATTTGAAGTCAAAGGAGCCATAATTTTTGTGTAATATTACTTATAAAATAAATATTATCTTGGATATCATTATAAAAAAATTACCATAATGAAACATGAGACATATAAATAAAATAGTTGTCAACTACTGATGGATACCCATTGAATGTGTAGGGGCACAAAGTTGTAACCTCGTTATGAAATAATAGTATAGTTTAATACTTCTTTAAATAATGTAGCTAATCTTTTAATAATACATTTTTATAGTTCATATTTATATTATATGTTGGATATTTTTCAAATTTGATATATATTTTATGAGTACAATATTACAATTTACATTAGATGAGTAATTATTATAGCTATTGAATAATTTCCTTAAAATGTGATCTTACATAAATTAATAGATTACATCATAGTAAAATATATGAATTATTCAATTATATTTTTAAAAAATTCAATTCACTTTTAGACATATCATGATAGTATTATCTTAATATATATTTTTTGCATTTCTCTAAAATGTTTTTTTATTTGAAATGTCAAAAACTCATTTTTAGAAATTCATCCACTTATACAACATTAATATGATATTATTATGGAAAATAAATTTACTAATCTATTATATAGAAAAATAATATTTTACCTGAAAATTTATAATATAACATGAAATTTTTAAATGTTTATTTTTTTCATTTAGACCGTATGATATAAAGTTTCTAAAAATCATAAATTGTGAACTTATTTTATCAAAATTGATTACTTTAAAAATTATAAATTTAATATACAATTAGGATCCAAAATTTACACACTAGAGAACAATTTATTTTTTGAAATATATGATATGATACCTTTGTAAAAATAACCAGTTAGCATATTAGAAACCAAAATGGTAAAAAATGGGTAACCAAATGAGTAAAATGTATAACATGTTAGAAAAATGTATAATTGTGTACTTAGGATGTGGTTCTACTAAACCATATCATCACTGAACTATTGAATATTTTATTATACATGTTGAATTTTATAACATTTACAATATTTATTTTATGTGGTAATAATTACTGAAATTTGAATATCACATCCCTTAAGAGTGGCCTCTACCCACCCCATCAATAACAAACAATGAATTTAGATTCCACATGAAACACTTACCATTATTCTTCTTTTATAACACTCATTATTTTACATAGGACTTGATTCGCACTTTATTTCCTTATATTCAATATACTGATATGTTTTGATGTCATGTTCATAAACAAAATCTTTCCCCACTTCTATAAAATGGGTTATGAAATCAATATCCATGTTTTATAAAGAACTGCCACCTCGCGAACTAATGAAATTCATTTCTCTTTTACCATCTCTCATGGTTGAGTATGATGACGAATATTTTGTTTATATATTTTATTTATAACATAATTATTCCTTTTAGTTAGTATATAATATATTAATTTTCCCATTCATTTCATAGGGGATATGATTACATCGCTCAGGTGTGTAATAAATAACATCCTCAAGATGCATTGTGATTTTTTCCTTATCGCTTTCCATGGAAGGTAATAATGATAGTGTTAATAAGAATATTTAATATTTTGGACATAATTATTATATTCATGAAATATTTATCTTTAAGATAAAAAATTATATCATTATCATTATTATACAAAAAATGATAATGTTTTTCTCTATATGTGGAGTATTTCCTTTACAAAGTTCTATATATCACATTGTAACACCACCAAAATTGTATTATATATATTAATATATTTAGATTATTTATTTTCTATACATGATATTATTATCATTAATTATGTTTATTATTTTACAAACCTTTTTTCCAAAATGATCATCGAAAAATTTAAATCTTACTAATGCGTATGTACGACATACTATCTCCATTATTGGGACATAGATAATTTTTCATAACAAACTATATTGATTGGTATTATAATTATAATCATTGAATTAATATGAAAATTATTTCATAATTAATGTTCTAGAAATGTCTCAATAATGAGCTCTTTGATCATAACTGGCCCACAAAATTTATTTTCAACACATTATCGAATATCATCTAAGAATATAACGTAAAAATAATTGATTATGTTATCATATATATCACGGTAATAAGTGAAATAAAATTACTAATAAGAATAAAAAATGTTCTAAACAAATTTAATAGTAAATTTATGTTTATTATTAATGAATATAATGAAATTATGAGATGATTCAAACTCAAGGTAAGGGGTAATCATCACACTTCTACTTCTATGAGATCTACTCAATATTGACATCTTTATATTTTTATGGTATATATATTTCCCCATTGATATTATATATCCAGAATCTATTTACCTTCCACATAATTAAAATTTAATTTTATATCATTTATTTTACGGGGATTAATTTTCAGAAGATACCAATGTGGTAGGGTTTTATTTCCCTCCCTCGTCATTATTTGGAATTATATTTGTTTATGTCTCCATGGGGGTAATTATTTCATATTTATATGATAAAATAAATATATTTACTTAATATCATATTAATCATGTTCTTTTTTATTAATAATAATATTTTTATAATGATTGGTATTTAAAATGAAGGCAATTTTGTTTAAGAAAAACCTAAATTATTTATCCTCTTCTATTGAAAATCGTATCCCAGCAAAACACATGTTCTCTAAAAAAAATTATAAAATGATCTTAACTATTTTAAAATGAAATTTTTAGAAATTTTTACCCATTTTGAATTTAAATAAAAAATATTTACATTAATATTCATAAAATTTTAACTATAATTTCCCTTTTGGTTTTACTAAATATTTAAAAGGGGTATATATTTCAACTTGTATGGAACAAACATTACTTTCTATCATAAATACAAAAAAAAATATTTTAAAACTTTTTATAAAATCATTAATGTTATTTGATGTAAAAAAAAATTCATCATTTATTTTGATTATTATGTTTTAATAGGTGATCTTAAACATGAAAAGGTCATTTTCATAAAAACTATTTTAAGGATCTTATATGGTATATATATTCATCCACAACATAAAATCTTAAAAGTACATATAATCCTCTAGGGTTATGTTATATAGATATCATTAATATTAATTACATATGATGTTTTAAGATGAATTTCACTAAGGATATATGATGTTTAGTCCATTATTATTACTCCAGTTGTGTTATAATTATATTTATTCATAGGAGAAACTATTAAAAATTTTTATTCAAGTTTTTTATAAAGAAATTAAAATTTAATTATGATTATCCCCTTTCATAAGACGAAATATATTTAATTTGACAGTGAAGGCAACATACCTATATAGACCATATATGTATGAGAAATTCTCAAGAGACAAAACATATTATGTTTTGGATACGGCTTTACATTGTCATATAGATATCATGGAATAAGGAATTTTAATTTTTAGATATCGTTTCATAATTCAAATATTTTTTTTGTTAGATATGAAAAATTTTAATTCCATCATTATAAATTAATTTATTGATATTCCTCCTGAATATATATTAGTTTAGAATATTCATTTTTATGTTTTATGTTTCATGTGATTATTTATAGGGAATTATTTAATCGTTATTTATTAATACATATATTAAGTAAAAATTAATTATTTAATGAAATTTGATCACTTATATACATTTATATACTGATTAAATTATATTTATTCCTAACATCTTCTATATTCTAATCTTTATTGAGGTTCAAATCTCACACCATTCCTAGGATTTATTTCCCTAGAATACCAATATTTTTTTGTTAATAATATATAAGGATATAAAAATGAAAATAATGGGGTTCTCAAAATAAAATTTGTATTTTATGTTCTGAATTATCATTTGGTTTGGGATTTATATACTTCACCATGAAAAAAAATCATCCTTAAATATGATATTTTTTGTATATTATAACATGTTAATAAATAAAATAGTAACTCCACACTAGAAAATACTGGTTTTTAATAGTTATCCTCAAAGGAAGCTTAGTAGAAATGTTGGGAACTAGTTTAAAGAAAAATATATTAGGTAAACTAAATGTATCACTAATTTTGAGAATAATTACATAATAACATATTAATGTTTTTGTAATGTATATATTATGTGGTTAGTAAAAGAAAATACATCTCTATTTGGATTATAAAAGCCTACATGGTTTCGATATAGATGTACGTAGGGGTAATAACTCTAAAAAAGGGATATTGGGATTATCCTAGTCATCAACATGTTTATAAAAATTGTACTTACAGTTCAATTTGTTTGAAATACGAGGGGGACATGTTTATGCTGAATTCAATACTATTTAAAACCCAATATGAATTATTTAAAAATAATTTTGGATGACTATTTTTAAAAAATATGATATTAGCTTTGAATAATTTTTATAAATTTGTGTTATGTATATATATAGTTGTGGGATTAAAAAAATAGATTTATAAATATATAAAAAATATTAGTGTCTTACATTTTTTTGAAATGGAGCCTCACATAAGAATATAAATCCCATAATTTTATAAAATCTGATGAGTATAATTATCATTTATTTTATGGGATTATTCAAAACTTTTGAATGGAGCTATTCCGCCAAACATTTTTATCAAATAAAGTATTCATATGATGTGATTAAAATTTATATAATTAATTCCTTATGTATTAAGAATTAAAAGGGATTAAATTGATTGAAGATAAAAATAAAGAAATTGTGCTTATGGAAAAGCAACACATCAATTACCTATATTAAATTAAAATCAACGATTGTAAAATAATTCCTAATATTTATGAAAAATATAATAAATTTTTTTATCAGAATATATTTTTTTATATTCAACCGATATTCTTTTAAATAATCACATAATTTTATCTTTTAGAAGAATAACATTTCATTGGTCATTTATATTTTTATGATCAAATTATTCTATTACTCTATGAAATTATTGATTCTTTTTAACCATATACATGTCCTCACTTACCACTACTGTTATCCCTAATTTATAATCCTAGTTATTTGTTATTCCATATGACCGTGGTATTTTCCTTTCTCACTTATCATAATGATGCTTTATTAAATATTCTCTTGATGTGGGGATTCAAGAACAATGTCTTAAAATGAAACACCATTGATTATCAACATAAATAATAAATTATGTTGACACAATTTATTTATGGGGGTGTGACATTTATATTTAAAGATATTAACATCATACTATAATGTTTGTGTGATATGCAATGCCATAGAGGAATGGAATATTACATCTTCAGACATTGTAATATATTTATTTCAAAATAAATTCAATCACATTGATAGCTCAAAATGCACAAAATCAAAGGTCTGATTTAAAAGTGATACTCTTTTAACATCTTATTATTTTAAAATGAAGATTTTAACATGGATATTACATTTTTGGGTAAGAGTATTTATAAACTAATTATGAAAACTAGATTTTTTATTAATCTAAAATAAAATAATTTGTATATATATTTTAAAAATATAAAATTACCACAATTTGAATGAAAAAGAAATGATTTTTGAAAAATGTATTTTCTTAATGAAAGATTCATTTTTCTTTGAAAAAATAATTTATAAATACTTTTACCCATTTTAAGATATTTTATTTGAAAAAAATAAATTTTTTTTAAATTATCATATAAAAATATTATTTTGGTTATAATATATGGTGGTTTTTTAATTTTCATTATATGATGAATATTATAGAATAATATGGAACTTTAATGGGATAAAATATTTTATAAAAATTTATTTATAATGTAATATTATATTTAAAAATTATTTTCAATGTATAGTTAATTTAATAATACATAAATAAATCAAATTTAAGTCATTCTATTCAACTTCTTTTTGAATTTTTATGTAAAACAATTGTTAAACTTTTTAATATTTTCAATTTAAAAACCATATTTCTCATCATGTGTGTAGGATTAATTTTAAATTAAAATATACATAATTTGTCAAAGTATTTTGGAAAAATGAATTCAATATTTCTAATCTTAATAATATCTTAAATTCATGATCATATTTTTAATTTTCTACAACAATTAATATTAAAAATTATTTACTCTTGTAATGGTAAAAATTGACTTACTAGAGGATTAAACTAAAATTAAAATGGGTATAATTTAATGAAATTTTTTATAAAATATATTTCATACTATATTTCAACCATTTAATGTTTAATACTAGAGAATAATCCATTTTGGATCATTGTGTCTTATATTAAACATATGTACACCTTTTTATTTTTTAATAATTAGTATATTTACACTAACCTCAACAATAATGGGATAACACATAACCTATCATAGTCATACCATAGAAACATTTTGATTTGACATGAAAACCGCAGACCACTTATAAAGATAAATACAGTATCCTATTAGTCTTATTTTTTGTATAACTATAAAAAATAAAGTCTTTTAGTGCAATCCAAATGTGGTTACCGTAAAAAAGGGGAAATGTTCTTCAACGAGTGTTTTAATTTTATTTAATCTTCCACCTAATTCAATTACTATAAAACCATTATTAAATAAAGAAATAATTATATTAAATATAATAATATAAAATTTTCTTATGTTAATTTCCTAAAACCATCCCCACATAGATCAATTGTGTTAAAAATTCATTAGTGTGTACGGCGGACTATCACCTGGCGAACCGCTATAATTTTGTTCAATTACCACATATCACATATTTGTCAGATGCGGTATATAATTTATATAAAATAAATTTATAATAAAATTAGACATATGTATTAAGTATATCATATATTAGTTTAAAATTATCCATTCTATATCTGATATGAAAATGTCACTCATGTGTACGGTAGACTACCGTCTCGCGAGGCAATGTAAATCAGTTTTCACTGGTGCATTACATGGAATGTTAAAATGATAAAAGCAATAAATATATATGATATAAATAAAAAATTATGATATCAATGAAATTATGATCATTATTAAAATAAAATATATGAATTTACTACTTACAATGTAACATGCTAATATCTTTCATGAATGTGTGGACTACAACCTTAATGTTGAAATTTGAATAAATTATAATCACTAAACCACTGGGATGATATATATATGTATACATATAAAATAATAATATTATAAAAAAAATTATTATGTCTCTATTATGTGAAAATAGTACTTACAAAATTTTTATTATGAACACTGAAAAATTGAAATGTTACTCAGAAGTATGTATTAATTAGTGTCTCAAATATTGTATCATAGTTCATTTTTCCTAAATATAATTCATGGATGGTTTTAAAAGAATAATTTATGAAATATATGATAATTATTACGGGATTGTAATTATTTAGACGTATAAATAATGAATTTTTTATCACAGGCATATTATTAAATGATTTTTTCACACATAAGAAAAATATTCTAGAAACACCAATCATAAATATAATTAAATAAATAATTATATAAATCATGTTATGATGTGAAATAAATGGAATAATAAAACTTAAAATGGTTATTAATAATTTAAATAAGTAATTTATGGTAATTATTCAAGATTATTAATAATGTATATTATTATTTACAGTCAAGGATTAGTTTCTCATCAAACTTTTACATTCCTGAGAAATATTACATATTACTAACTTGATAATTGTTTGTGGTGTATATAATTCCACATTGAAATGTCATATCATGAATGTATTTAACATAATTTTATTTAAAGTATCATTTTTCTATTTATTTTATGTGGATTCTTATTCATATGTTTCCATTGTGGTATGGGTTTATATCACAATTTCGTCATTATTTACAATTTTTTTGGTTTACCACTCGCAATGTGGAATAATTTTAATATTTAAATCAGAAATTAAATTTATATTATTCAGCCACGGTTATTCATGAAAAATTCTATATAATCATACCATTAATATAATCATTGGTACCTAAAATTAATTGAGAATATATTTTAAATTAAATTGAAATATATTTATCTCTACAGTCATAAATACACTATAATAAAAAAAATTTAATAAAATATTGTTTTAAAAAATTGTTTTTATCCTTTTTAGAATAATTTATTAATGAATTTCTTACCCATTTTTTCATTTTATAACAATAATTTTAATGAATTATCAATCAATTTTCAAACCAATTCATAGTTGGGTTCTAAAAATAGGGAATGGAATCATTATTATAATTTGTATGACATGAATAAAATTTTCCTCCATTAGGACATCTCAATATTTATAAAACATATTTTAATATATTGTAACATAATTTATGAATAAAATAATTATCATAATTTTATCTTAATTTTTTATTTAAAATTTTGATCTTAAAAAATAAGAGGTTATTATAGAAAAAAAAATTTATTAATAAAAAATTTACTATATTTATATTAATTACTCAAATCAACCCTTGATTTTAACATTGACATACATGGGATATATGTCACGACCCGTCCTCGGGGCCCGTGCCGTGACTACCCCAAGCACGCCTTCCATAGGCCAGGGGCTGGCGACTAACACCAAGGCGTAAATCCCGATAAAAAGGGAAGGCATTGCCTTTGTAAAGTAAACTAACACCACATAGTAAACAAGAAGTAGAAGTAAACACTAAGTAAATGCTGGTACAAGAGTAAGTGCGGAAATGTAAGTGGGCCAGTATACAAACCCAAACTGAAAGTAAAGTACAAATCGAAAGGGAAAACAACAACTGAAAGTTAAAGCCGCAACAATGAGCTGTCCACTGGGAATCCCACCCGAAGGGTGGGTACAGAAAGCCTCCACTACTCCTCGGTCCAGCCTACCGCTCCGAGTACGTCCTGCCCAGTGGTCCACCTCCAGGTACCGTCCTGCTCCGCAAGCCTCCACCACGATCAGTTTTTTCCATCGTCTGCAACCAACACAACATAGTGCGGGCATAGCCCGTTCCGGGGTGAGTATAAGCTACTCAGTAGGGACCCCAAGACCCCCAATGGTCTCCCAAAATCCACATAGGATAAACCACAAAGGAAAGATGCAATCACGAAGTAACAACAGAAACTGATTAGGTATATACCCATACATATACCTAAGTCATCAATTCAAATACGCTCCAACCTCCGAGCCCAAGTACAACCCATTCCACATAAGAAAGAATATGTATTCCATACAAGAAAGCAAAACGTAATCCACAAAGTATAGCACAACACAATCCACATAGGAAATCAAACAAGATTCAGCTCACACAGGTATAATTTTTCGAAAGATGATAGAGATGATCACTGATCCATCTAAGTCGTCGGACCCACAAAGGATCGATAGGTACTAACCCCCGCAATGAACCACACAAGATCGGACCCACACAGGATCTGTAGGCGCTGGCTCACATAGAACCACTGAGCACTAACCCACACAGGATCGGACCCACATAAGATCGGTAGCACTGATCCACACAGGATAGCTAAGTGTTGTAGTCGCCGTCGTTGAATCCATTGAGGATCTCTGCACAGTCATCGTCGCAGTCACAGTAGCAGTCGCAGCCAGCTCTAGGGTTCCCTCACATAGCAAGATCATTCGTGAGGGTCCGCTCCACGAGCCGAGAGGCTGATACATCAATTGACACATAGTCCAGAGTTGATGTATCCAAAAGTTCTTGATCGTCAACAGGAACTCAACGTCGCAGACGGCGTGTCAATCGGATGCCCGGTCTGAGAGTTATTGGCTTTTTCGTCCCAGGGGCCCGGTTGGTTTTTAAGGAAAAACCAACCCGACCGTACTCCACCTGCGTCCAAACCTCGGGTGGAGTAAGCCAAAAGATTCGTCTCACTATGAGAAAACCAACAAAGTCGACGGCACGTCATTCGGACGTCTGCAGCATAAGATATGAGTGTTTCTGCTCCGAGGGCCCGGTTGGTTTCGTGTATGAACCAACCCTTCCAGACTCAACGTATTCTGAAACCTTGATTGCGATATACCGAAACGACCGTCTTGATTCAAGGATTGCATCGCAACTGACAGTGCATCGATCGGAGGTATGTGGCCCATGTTATGGGAAGAAGACCGAAGATGGTCCGAAAACGGGGGTTTCGGGCCCGAGACCGACCTGGCCCGAGACCCCCCGGTCGGCCCGAACCGGGTTGACCCACCCCGGGTCCGGGTCGGCCCGGCCCGGCCCCGCCTTGCGCGGCCCGGTGCGGCCTGGCACGGCCTGGGCACAGCGCGCCCAGCGCGCTGGCCAGCTCGGCCAACGACCGAGCCATTGGCAGGGGGGCGCCTGCCCCCCTGGTGTAACCGCGGCGCCCCATTTATGGGGGCCATTTTTGTTGGCCGGCCGGGGAAATTAATTCCCCCAGGTTCCCTTTTTCCGGCCAGCCCACCCCGGCCGGCCGGTTCTGCCAACAAGGACCGGCGACGGCCGGTCCTTCCTCCCACGCCGACACCGGCGGCCCGGACCGGTCGTCGGTCACCCTGATCCGCGGCGGCCCGGAACCGGCCGCGGCTTAGTTCGTCTAGTGTGGTGTGACGACATCGTGCCCTTCCGCCAGGGCCCCGCTCCGGCCGCGGTGTCTTCGGTTTTCTTCAACGCGGCGCGACGGCGTCGCGTCCTTGTTCAAGTTCACGGCGCGGCGCGACGGCGCCGTGCATTACTTGCCGTAAGATCCCGCGTGGTGCGACAGCAGCACGCCATTCCGTCCCAACCAAAAAGATTCAAACAAGGATAAAGGAGGAGGGTCGGCCGTGTTTGTGTGGTCCAGCCCCCTCTCTTTAACCGATATCATTTGGTCACAAAAGTACGAAGAACGAAAAACTGGAAATCACGAACAAAAATAATTAAATAATCCCTTACCTTGATAAAAGAGATGACGAACGTCAGCGTTGAAAAGCGAGGATTCGACGAAGTTGATGGATATTTCGTCGTGGAAAACCATTGCGAAAAGGGACATCACGGAATAAAAACACCGTGGAAGAAGACGTCGCGTCGCGGGTCGGAGTCGCGGAAGACGGTCTCCGAGGGCTCGGCGCTCCACATCGGAGATCGTTCGTTCTTCGCGTTCTTCGTCAAAGAGAATGAAGAACTCAAGACTTCCTTAGAATTTTCTCCAAAGGATCTCAAACAACTAAACACCAACCCAATAAAATAAGTTCTCATATTATTTTATTAACACATCAAGGCTTTTAAAATTCAAGTGTTTTAATTCCACATTAACTCACCTCATTAATCCCATAAGTTAATAAACATAAGTTAACAAAATTAATGGGAGTTGAGGAGGTTAGAGGATATGAAGGGGTGGGGTTCATGTGGGCCCCACCACCTTCATAACCTCCCATGGGAGGTTGGTTAGTTACCCAATGTCCACCCAAGGATTAAACACTTAGAGTAAAAATAAAAATTGTTGTTAAATTTTCATTTTTAACTTCCACAATTTTTATCAACCTCTCTCGTGTAAAACCAACTCCGGATTAAGCGTTTCTAACCAATTACCAGCACTGCGGTTCCATCGGTGCCCTCAGAATTCGATTCCGAGCACCATTTCAAAAGATAGGAATTCCCGCTCGTTCGTTCACTAAACGTACCTGAGAAAAACATCGGATAGAAATTCCGGGCACACCGGGCCTCGTAATCAAGTGCCGTTTGAAACTGAGTTCTTGAAAAATCCCATAGAAAATTAAGAAATTTTTTTCCTTGAATATTACGGCTCTTTACATTACTCCCACCTCAGGACTTTACTTCCCCGTAAAGATACATCGAAAACTAGGGAAACAAATGTGGGTACTGAGCACGCATCTGAGCCTCCCGCTCCCAAGTGCTCTCCTGGAGGTTCCCGTGCTGCCATCTGATGCGCATTAGAGGAATCGACCGTCAACGTTGGACCCACTCCTGTCGATCCTCTATCTCCACTGGTACCTCCTCAAAAGTCTCCCCATCATCGACGTCAAGCTCCCCATGGTCAATGATATGCGTCGGGTCGTTCACGTATCTCCTCAGCTGAGACAGGTGGAAAACGTCGTGCACCCGGTGCAACTATGGTGGTAGAGCAAGATGATAAGCCACCTCACCAATCTTGCCGAGGACCTAGAATGGTCTGATGAAGCGTGGAGACAACTTGTTGCCTCGGCCAAATCTCTGTAATCCACGTCGAGGTGAGACATGCAAGAAGATGTGGTCGCCATCCTCGAACTCTAGTGGCCTCCACCTCCTGTCATCATATGACTTCTGCCGGATCTGAGTTGTCCTCATCCGCTCCTGGATGACCTGGACCTTCTATTTCGTGGCCTGGACCATCTCCAGTCCCACAAGTGCTGACTCCCCAGGGTCTGTCCAGCACAAAGGAGATCTTCAAGGTCGGCCATACAATGCCTCATATGGTTCCATCCTGATGGTGGAGTGGTAGCTATTGTTGTACGCGAACTCCACCAAGGGTAGGTGGTCCTCCCAACTGCGACCAAAGTCGAGGACACAAGCACAGATCATGTCCTCGAGAGTCTGAATGGTCCTCTCCATCTGACCATCCGTCTGAGGGTGAAAGGCTGTGCTCTGATGTAGCTGCATCCCGAACGCCTCCTGCAACCCCTTCCAAAGCCGGGAAGTAAATCCAGCATCTCGATCGGAGACGATAGATGATGGAACACCGTGAAGCCGTACAATATCCTGAACATAAATTCATCCCAAGCTATCCACTTAGCCCTACTCTCTGATGGGTAGAAAGTGCTCCAACATGGTGAGTCGGTCGACAATCACCCAGATGCAGTCGTGAACTCTAGGAGTGCATGGAAGTCTAGTCATGATGTCCATATAAATCCCGTCCCACTTCCACTCCGGGACCTCTAAGACCTGTACCAAGCCTGCTGTTACCTGGTGCTCAGTCTTCACCTTCTGGCAGGTGAGGCATCGAGAAACGAACTATGCCACATACTTCTTCATGCCCGACCACCAGTTTTGTCGTCTGAGATCCTGGTACATCTTCGCCACTCCAGGATGTACCGCCAATGGAGAAGTGTGAAACTCTCTCAGCACCTCCTCCTGTAAATCAACTGGTACCAAGGTACGTGCTATAAAAAGGACGTCGTGCTCTACTCCAAAGGAGAAACCATCCGGTGCCTGTCCTGAGGATATATGTGCACGCCGCATCTCACAGTTAGCATCACCACACTATGCCTCTCTGACCCGCTCCAGTAGTGGAGGAGTGACTGTAAGAGACTAGAGGAAGGCTGCTCCATCTCTATCAACGAAGGATATCTGCAAAGAGGCTAGCTGCTCTGTCGCCTCCTCAAGTAGCTGAAAGCCTGTCCTCCTACTGAGAGCATCGACTTCCATGTTCCCCTTCCCAGAAGTATAGACTATCTCAAAGTCATAGTCCTGGAGGAACTCGAGCCATCGCCACTGTCTCAGATTCATATCCTTCTGAGAGAAGATGTATCTGAGACTATGATGGTCAGAAAAGACGGTAAAGCGCTCGCCCATCAGATTGTGTCGCCATGTCTTTAGAGCGAAGACCAATGCTGCTAACTCCAGGTCATGGGTAGAATAGTTCTGCTCATGCGGCCTCAACTGACGTGATCCATAGGCGATCACTGCCCACTCCAGCATCAGGACACATCCGAGTCCGGTCCCTGATGCATCGCAGTAGACTACGTACCCTACTCCCTCCTCAGGCAACCTCAAGATAGGTGCGCTGGTCAATCTCTGTCTCAGCTCATAGAAGCTTTGCGAACATCTGTATGACCACACGAATGGTTTCCCCTTCTTCATCAAATCTGAGAGTGGTGCTGCAACTCTGGAGAAGTCTGGCATGAATCTCTGGTAGTATCCAGCTTGTCCCAAGAAACTCTTCACCTCTGTCACGCTCCTGGGTGGCTCCCAAGCTAGCACTACCTCGATCTTTGCAGGATCCACTGCAACTCCCGCCTCAGAGATGATGTGTCCCAAGAAGTGGACCTCACATATCCAGAATTGGAACTTCAATAGATTACCATAAATGTGGTGCTCTCGGAGTGTGTCTAGTACAACCCGTAAGTGGTAGGCGTGCTCCTCCTCAGTCATCGAGTAAATCAAAATGTCGTCGATGAAGACCACAACAAATCGATCGAGGTATGGCTGAAAGATCCTTTTCATGAGGGCCATGAACACTGCTGGAGCATTGGTTATGCTAAAAGGCATAACCAAGAACTCATAGTGGCCATACCGACATCTGAAGGTCGTCTTCTGCACGTCCTCGTCTCGAACTCTGAGCTGATGATAGCCTGACCTGAGGTCTATCTTTCAGAACCACCGTGCTCCCTTGAGCTGATCGAAGAGGTCATCAATCCTCAGTAGTGGATACTTGTTCCTCACTATCACCTGGTTCAGGCAACGATAGTCAACACAAAGTCCCAAGCTCCCGTCCGCCTTCTTGGAGAACAATATCGGGGATGCCCAGGGTGAAACACTGGGTCGGATGAACCCCTTTCCCTACAAGTCCTCCAACTGTACCCGTAGCTCTCGAAGCTCAGTGGGGGCCATCCAATATGCTGGAGTCGATATCGGGGCTGTCTCGGGGTACATTTCAATATAAAATTCTACCTCTCTACGAGGAGGTAGCCCTGAAACGTTGTCGGGAAAGACGTCCACATACTGATCCACAACTGCAGGTAAACCAGGACTCCGCACGTCAACTTCTCCTAGGATGATGCTAGCCAACTGATGTTTGATGGGCTGTCCTCTCCTCCGCGGAAGTCCATCCTGTGCTGCAAAGGCTCCCTATTCACCGGTGAAGGTGAACCTGCTCCCGTCGGTGCGTACACATCGCACCTTGCACCTAATACCGTCAATCTGTGCATGGACCGTAGACAACCAATCCATGCCCAAGATGACGTCGTAAGGCCTCGACTCTTCTATAAGAAGATCCCAGCCGGAGCTCTCGCCTCCTAGAGTAAGCTCACACTGCCGACACCAGTGCGTAATCGTTGAGTCTGCTCCCGTAGGAGTCTCTCCCTGTAAAGATCGAGCCAACGGCTCTGTCGGAATCTCCGAGATCTGAACAGGGGCAGCGGCTATGAGAGAATGACTCGCTCCTGTGTCTATAAGAACTGCAGCAAGGGTGGAATAGACACAGATAGTACCTCGAATCATCTCAGGCGCGCCGTGGTCATAGGCCTATGCTGCCTGGAGTTGTGCATGTCTCTGCCCGCCAGCTCCCTGTGGTCGGGGTGGACCTCCTGGTGGTGTTGGTGGTAGAGCCTCATAGCGTCGCCCACCACCTGCTGCTCGGCCAGCACCTCTGCCTCGTCCGCCTCCTCCCTGCGGACCGCCACGGTTGACCCTCTGCCTTGGTGGTCCCTCAATTGTCTGCTACTCCTCGGCACGGCAGGTCGGGCAGTCAAGAGCCATGTGGCCCTGCCCACCGAATGAGTAGAACTGCCTGCCTCTCGAAAGACTAGTTCCGCGCTGTGTCCCCCGCACTGCAGAGCCAGTGTCCTGAGGTCGTCTTCCTGAGGGTCTGGTCTACCTAGACCCAAGAGTCATCCGTCGACTGCCTTCTGTAGAAGACTCTGCTACGTGCCGCCCTACGGTGGGTCTCAGTGCTGGTTTAGACTCAGCAATAAAGCTCTCGATCAAAAGGGCTCGCTCCAATACTCCTTTCTGAGTCGGAATGCTGAGGGAGATCCGTGATGCCCTGATCTCATGTCTCAATCCCAGTTCAATGGTCCGGGCCCAGAAGAATGGGTCTCGTACCATGTATGTCGAGTAGCGCGAGAGATCGGTAAATCTCGCCGAGTACTGGGCGACCTCCATGGTGCCCTGCCGCAGCTGAAGAAGCTCCTGGATGTGCACCGCACGGAGGGTGGCTGTGACGAACTCCGAGCGAAAGAGGCTCTCAATGTCCATCCAGAGAAGAGATGCCTCATCGTGCAGCTAGAGCATCAAGCTCTACCATCTTCATGCTGCTGCGTACAGTAGGCTCGCTGCGAGGATCACCATGAGTCCTGTTGGTGTCCTCGCTAACCTGAAAACTCTCACCACTGCCTCCGGACAGTCCTCGGCTACCTGGGGGTCCGTCTCCCCGCAGAACCTGGTTGGTCGCTGGCTCTGGAACTCATGCAGTGCACTGAGGCGACATGCATCATCAGCGGCTGGTGCTGGAAGCATCGGTGGCTCGGCGGGTAGAGCTACTGCCGGTGCCACTGCTGAAAAAGGGCCATGCACCAAGGCCACGTCTCTCGGTGGGCTGTCTTCACGCTCGACTCTCCGAACCCTAGCTGGCTGACATCGTGGGTCCATCCTGAAAAGGCAACAGGTGCGCCACAGTCAGAACAGTATACCTGTTGAGCTGATACAATGTAATCACAATGAAAAACTTGAAACACACATGCAATCAATGCTTTCATGAATTAAGTCAGAAATCAGAAGTCAGGGTCCTGGTGTACGGATACGTCGACCGCTGCACCAAAAATGGACTCCCTGGACTGATAACCACACACAATACGCTAAAAACTATTGATTCACAAAGAAAAAGGTCAGAGTCCAATGTTCTGCGGTAGAACCGAACCACCCTTTGATACCAATTTGTCATGACCCGTCCTCGGGGCCCGTGTCGTGACTACCACAAGCCCGCCTTCTATAGGCCAGGGGCTGGCGACTAGAACCAAGGCGTAAATCCCGATAAAAAGGGAAGGAATTTCCCTTGTAATGTAAACTAACACCACAGAGTAAAAAAGCAGTAGAAGTAAACACTAAGTAAAATCTGGTACAAGAGTATGTACGGAAAAGTAAGAGGGCCAGTATACAAACCCTAATTGAAAGTAAAGTACAACTCGAAAGGGAAAACAAAAACTGAAAGGTAAAGCCGCAACGACGAGCTATCCACTGAGAATCCCACCTGAAGGGTGGGTACAGAAAGCCTCCACTGCTTCTCGGTCTAGCCTACCGCTCCGAGTACGTCCCGCCTAGTGGTCCACTTCCAGGTACCATCCTGCTCCACAAGCCTCCACCACGATCAGCGAAGTCCGTCGTCTGCAACCAACACAAGGTAGTGCGGGCATAGCTCATGCATGGGTGAGTATAAGCTACTCAGTAGGGACCCTGAGACTCCCGAAGGTCTCCCAAAATCCACAAAGGATATACCACAAAGGAAAGATACAATCAAAAAGTAACAACCGACACTGCTTAGGTATATGCCCATACATATACCTAAGTCATCAATTCCAATACGCTCCAACCTCCGAGACCAAGTACAACCCAGTCCACACAGGAAAGCATACGTAATACACACAGGAAAGCAAAACGCAATCCACACAGGATAGAACAACACAATCCACATAGGAAAGAAAATAGGATTCATCTCACACGGGTATACTTCTTCGAACGATGATAGAGATGATCATTGATCCATCTAAGTCGTTGGACCCACAAAGGATCGATAGGTACTAACCCCCGCAATGACCCACACAGGATCAGACCCACACAGGATCAGACCCACACAGGATCTATATGCGCTGGCTCACATAGAACCGCTGAGCGCTGACCCACATAGAATCAGACTCACATAGGATTGGTAGCACTGATCCACACAAGATCGCTGAGTGATGTAGTTGTCGTCGTCGAATCCACTGAGGATCTCTGCATAGTCGTCGTCGCAGTCACAGTAGCAGTCGGAGCCAGCTCTAGGGTTCCCGTACACAGCAAGCTCATTCGGGAGGGTCCGCTTCACGAGCCGAGAGGCTGATACATCAACTGACACATAGTCCAGAGTTGATGTATCCAAAAGTTCTGTATCGTCAACAGGAACTAAACGCTGCAGAAGGCGCGTCAATCGGACGCCCGGTCTGAGAGTTATTGGCGTTTTCGTCCCAGGGGCCCGGTTGGTTTTAAGGCAAAACCACCCTGAACGTACTCCACCTGCGTCCAAACCTGAGGCGGAGTAAGCCAAAAGATTCGTCTCACTATGAGGAAACCAACAAAGTTGACGGCACGTCATTCGGACGTCCGGAGCTTAAGATATGATTGTTTCCGCTCCGAGGGCCCAGTTGGTTTCGTGTACGAACCGACCCGGCCGAACTCAAAGTATTCCGAAACCTTGAGTGCTATATACCTAAACGACCATCTCGATTGAAGGATCTCATCGCAACTGACGATGAGTCGATCAGAGGTCTGTAGCCCATGTTATGGGAAAAAGACTGAAGACGGTCCGAAAACAGGGGTTTCGTGCCCGGACCGACCTGGCCCGAGACCCCCCGGTCGGCCCGAACCAGGTCGGCCCGACCTGGGCCAAGTGTGCCCAGCGCGCTGGCCAGCTCGGCCAACGGCCGTGCCGTTGGAAAGGGGGGGGGGGCCCAGCCCCCCTGGTGTAACCGTGACCCCCCCCCCATTTATGGGGGCCGTTTTTGTAGGTCGATCGGGGGAATTAATTCCCCCGGCTTCCCTTTGTCCGGCCGGTGCGCACCGGCCAGTCGGTTCTGCCAATAAGGACCGGCGACGGCCGGTCCTTCCTCCCTCGTCGACACCGGTTGCCCGGAACCGCCCTCCGGTCACCCTGCTCCGCCGCGGCCCGGAACCGGCCACGACTTGGTTTGTCCGGCGCGGTGCGATGGCACCGCGCCCTTCTGCCGCGGCCCCGCTCCTGCGGCGGTGACTTCGGTTTTATTCGACGCGGTGCGACGGCGTCGCGTCCTTGTTGAAGTTCACGGTGCGGCGCGACGGCGCCGCGCATTACTTTCCGTATGAACGTCGGTGTCGCAAAGCGAGGATTCGAAGACGTTGACGGAGATTTCTTCGTGGAAAACCATCATGAAAAGAGACATCATGGAAGAAAAACGTCGTTGAAGAAGACGTCGCGTCGTGGGTCGGTGTCGCGGAAGACGGTCTCCGAGGGCTCGCTGCTCCACGTCGGAGATCGTTTGTTCTTCGCGTTCTTCGTCAAAGAGAATGAAGAACTCAAGACTTCCTTAGCTTTTTCTCTAAAGGCTCTCAAAAAACTAAACACCAACCCAATAGAATAAGTTCTCAACTTATTTTATTAACACATCAAGGCTTTTGAAATTCAAGTGTTTGAATTCCACATTAACTCACCTCATTAATTCCAAAAGTTAATAAACAGAAGTTAACAAAATTAATGGGATTTGAGGAGGTTAGAGGATATGAAGGGGTGGGGTTTGTGTGGGTCCCACCACCCTCATAACCTCTAAAGGGAGGTTGGGTAGTTACCCAACTTCCATCCAAGGATTAAACACTTAGAGTAAAAATAAAAATTGTTGTTAAATTTTTATTTTTAACTTCCACAATTTTTATCAACCTCTCTCGTGTAAACGCAACTACGGATTAAGCGTTCCTAAGCAATTACCGGCGTTGCGGTTCCATCAGTGCCCTCAGAATTCAATTCCTATCAATGGTTCAAAATATAGGGATTCCCGCTCGTTTGTTCACTGAACGTACCCGGGCTAAACATCGGATAGAAATTCCGGGCACACTGGGCCTCAGAATCAAGTGCCGTCTGAAACTGCGTTCTTGTAAAATCTCAAAGAAAATTAAGAAAAAATTTTCCGTGAATTTTACGAGTATTTACAATATATAATATTTATATTATCCATATAATTTATATGAATTATTTAGGATCTCTATTACACTGGATATATATGTTTTTCTCTATTCATATTACTCTTGATTATTTATGGAAATATTTATAGATTTGGGTAATTCTTAACATATCATTTTCTATTTTTTCAATAAAGATGTTTATTTATATTATTTTTAATCTGTTTCATATAATGAATTAATTCAACTTGTATAGTAATAGATGGGGCTTAATGGTTCCCCTAAATACATCACATGGTCTCATGAGTCAAACTAGAATGGGTTTTGGATGACGAATTATGAATTAATATATATTTAATGGAAAATTGACTTAGTAGTATTAGATGCCTTGGAACACGTCTTCAAATGTATGTTTTAGAATTCCAGAATTATTCATTCCATCATTATGATTTAAAAAATTTATATTCAATTGCATCATTAATTATGTTCCTAAATCCAAGGATATGTTTTCTAGATCTTTTTAAAATTTTATTCATTCATATTATGCTCATGTTATTAATTAAATGGTCAATGTGGTAGTTATTTACATTATCATATTGATTTTTGCTTATTTATTCAACTCTTCCACTTTATATTTACCCATACTGAGAATTTTACCTCACAACTTTTTTCATTTTAGTTTCCCTAGGATACTAGGAAGTGTATTTTGAATGATATGAAAGGATAAAATAACGTGAATAATGGTGTTACAAAAAAAATTGTTTCTTTTATGCTTTCAATTGTAATATAACTTATAAATATGTATACTTTTTATCAATACTATTAAACTATTTGGTTCTTTGGGATATTATTCCTTATTTTTAATAAAGAAATAAATCAAAATCTAGTGTTTTTCTTCTGAATCTTGGGTCATTAATTATCATTTCGAGCTAAAAAAAGAATTTTCATTTTATACTAATGGGGGAGATTGAAATTTTTGATTGAAATAATTTTAGTAAAAAATGAAATGAAATCAACAACATGAGGATAAATCAGATGGTAAGACAAATGGGGGGGAAATTTCAAACCCATAAGTCAAAAATTTGTGGGAAAAATAACTCATGTTATTCCTCAAAGTAACTAGGAATTTTTTTATGTATGGTAAAGTAAGACACCAGGTAGAAAATTCTCAAAGTAATGTAAATTTTATAATTATATATATAATATTAAATAAGGTCCCACCTAATGATCACCAATATTGTAATACGTTATGTGTAATGAATATATAAGTTTTATTAATGATTGTTTATAACCTTATTTCAAAGAATAATGTAGTCCCTAATAATTTCAGGAAGTAATGGAAAAATATATACAATCATTATAACTTCCTTTATTGGGAATAAAAGTATATATATAAATTAATAAATTTATCATGAAATTTCTTATATAATATACCATAATTGAGATCAATAGTTTTCATTAGGTTATCAGGATATTACTAATGATTTGTTATAGATTTATCACAATTATCAATTCCATTAAGTATATTGATAACTATGGGAGTGATTTTTATATATATAGAAGAATGTGATGGATGTTTAATGTATCAAACGTAAAGTTCATCCATTACACTGGTACATACATTACCTTACTATGGGGAGGTGTTGTATTATGTATTTATTCTATAAATAACTGATTATAATGAATCACGGATATTAAAGTGTAAATTTATTATATATCATTTTAATTAAAGTATTATGTGAATATTTCCATGATGGATGATTATGAGTGGGTATTAATGATATTTCCATTATGGATTTAGTGACAACAGCTCTATTGAAAAAATTGTGACATATATAATACATATAATATAATGAAATACATAATCAACAATAAGATTAATGAACACTAAATGATATAATAATTATTGATCAAATATTATGAATTCCTAATAAATTACATCCCATTGAATGGAAAAAATGGTTTATTCTCTTTGAAATAAAGACCATCCTTTTATATCATTGATGTAGATCGAAAAAGAAATATATAATAATTTTTAGAGGATGAATCAAAAAGTCATAATATGAGTAGAAAAAGGCATCAATCTCAAAGGGCTTCCTACCATTTATTTATGTAAATATTAGAGAATCCCTAAAATATGATGTGTATCTATTTAAATAATTATTTTGTATTATGTAGTTCAACCTTGATAAATTTCAATAAATATGGTTGGGAACATTGAGATGTGTTCCATCAATTATATAATTGAATTGTTAATATTTCGATGATACATGGATATTATCCTTATCTATTTATCCATAATTAATGAATAAGTATATAGATATAAAGAAAAACTATTATTGAGATAACCTGAAGAGGGGTGTTGAGGAATAAATATCCCAATGAATGGTTTTCTATAAGGCAAAGGTAGAGTGGAATAAGTCTAAGATATATTTAAATTATTCCACCTAAAATTATGGAAATGAAAAAGTATTACCATATATTTCAAAATAGAACTCCATTATATTTATATTGTCATTAATAACAATTAGGTTATAGTATACTATATTACTATGTCATCCAAAACTGTATTCATTAATGAATATTTCACTCTTAACTAGCTCAACAATATAAGCTTAACAGATAAGGTAAGGAAGCATGGAGTAAAACACTCCATTTAATATGATTATGATCATAGGTATACCCCAGGCGTCCTTATAAGTCATTATAAATCATTGGATAAATTGTTAATGTTATACACCACTTGTCGCCATCATACTAATGGTTAATATTAGATAACAATTCAATATTTGCAGGATATGTTATGATATTATTTGATGACAAAATAATGATTTCTTGATCAATAAATTTCCTAGGTACAGTTATCATATAAAAAATATTTCCAATATATCATTATGATTTCAATATATGAACTGATGTATATGAAGGGATATAGGACCACAACTTGTTGAAATGAAGTTGTAATGATGAAGCTGATAGTTCTTGACATTGTCCAAGAAATGTTAGAGAGGTATCCAACCCTTAAATGATATATGAATGTAGTAAAAACTCATCATAAGAGGAATAAAAATAATTCTATATGGGATATATATTTTTCCAAAGGTTAAAATGGGTTTTTTCATAAAATGTCATGGTAGAGGGAAATGAGATTTGAGAATAAGGGGAAGATGATATCTAGGTATATCGATCACTTAAATATCATTGACCAGGTCGAGTAAGTTTATTATCTCTTATAAAACACTCAATATCTCTCCTAAATGCATGAGATATTAATTGCATCAATTTTTAATAAGAACATACCAAACCCATCCCGTGAATTAAAAATTAAATCCATCTAACTGGAATCATATCTCTCGTATGAGAAAAGATTAGTGTAAATTATGGATCTAATAGATAATGTGTTCTATAAAAAAACTATACATATTTTCAATTTTCTATAGAGTAATCATAGGTTTCAGAAATCTATATGGGGACCTTAGGATGTGATCAAAGAAATTTAATCTCATGTGTTTTCATCTGAGTAGTAAAATATATATAATGAAATTAGATTTAAGGGGGTATAATATAGCACCACAATATTTTACTAAAATTAGTGGGTGAAAATTATTTACCACATTATGAAATAAAGATGCACATTATATTTTGTCACAAATAGTGAAACATTAAAACTATTAAATTATTTTGATAGAAAAATTATTTTCAAATTTTGATATACTTCAAAGGTTATTTAATTTTAAAATAAATAATAGATAATCTTTTATTTTAGAATAATAGATAATATAAAAAAATAATAATTTCCTTATAGAATAGTTTTTCATTACTTTAGGCTATTATTAAAAGATAAATTTATAAATTTTATAATGAGATAATAAAAAAATTAAATCAATTTTTATATATAATTAATATATTATTATATCTTTACTTTTTGTATTTTTATAAATGTATTTAATTTTATCTGAATAGTTTGAAAATAACATTTCGTTAAATAACACAACATTTACAACATTTATAGTTTTATGAATGGAATTGTATTTTACAAAACACATTTATTGATAGAAAATGTCTTTTATAAATGAAAATATAATATTTATTTTAATTTTCAAATCATTATATATAATTGTAGAGAATAAGTTATATATTTTGTTTTGAAAAAAATGTAATTAACCGTAAAGTTCTTATTTTAAATTTATTTTACTAAATATGTTTCCAAATTAATATAAAAACTGAATTATATATATTTAATTATAAAATAAAATTTATTTAATGAGAAACATTTTTTCTTGGGTATGAAGGATAATTTATTTTTAAAAAACCGCATTTACATATTAGAAGTCGAAAAATATAAAAATAGATATCTTAGGATTTAAAAGGAATAACTTGTTAAAAATGTGATTCACATTTAGTGGATGAGGTTCCACTTAACCAATCCTTATCTCTATTATATTATTGTCTATTTTTTTAGTTATATGGAAACAATAACATGTGGTCCTCTTATATTAGATGTTGTAATTGAAGAAATTAAATTCTCATCAAATATAAATTTTATATATTAATATAAAAATACACAAAATTTATAAACAAATAATTTCTAGATAAATATTCCTCATCATTAATAAATTATTTTAAGAACACCCTATTATTTAATCTATTTTATCAATAATTGCGTATTAGAATCAATATTCCGAATTTATATCTGTGTCAGATCATTTACTTGAAGTAATAAAATAATTGGTGATGAATGAAAATAAATCTATAAACAATGAATCAATATATTTATTTATTATAATCTACTTCATTCTATAATTTTTTATCATATGAGAAATATAACAATTTTAATTTTTTTATAAAAATTAAAATATCTAAATGGGCTTATTATAAATAAGTATATATAAAAACTATATATGCAATGTTCATATATACAATTTCTATATATAGAATGACACTAATATGGATATTTTAATTATATAAAATACATTACATAGATAACATAATCTATTCACTAAAATAATTTTAATATATCTATCATAGGTCTATCATATATTATTAATTCTTTTGTTATAATTTTTTGTATGATCTTCCATGATGTTCATGATGATGAGAATTCAGTCCTTTTAATATTTTATACTACTTCGGGGTTCATTCCTTATGTAAATTTAATAAATATATTTAATTTAATTAGATAATAATTTTTTTGTGTGTATAAATATTATTCAATAATATAATTAGGAATTGGTTTCATTATTGTAAATTTTTTAATGCATCATGAACTATCAATTAGATATTATTATTATATGTGACATTCATACTCATGTTATGGGGTGTTACAATTGTTGGTTTGATCCAATCATATTCATACACTCTTCATTTTATGTATGTCAATTATGAAATCCGTAATTATTTTATCATAACTCCAAATAAAAAATGATAGTGGAAGGAGACATCCCATAGGTATTTGGTGTTCTATGTCAACCTGATGGTAGGTTAGGTATATAATAAACACACATTTCATATCAAGATACACATAAAAAATTAATAATACGAGTCAAATGTATATATATATTTTAACAATTCAAGGATACATACAATAACTAGATGAAATATATTCCTTCGTTACACATTCTATTATTTATGATTTGATCACTAATATCCCATTAAAATATAGTAATGATGATGGCTCATGGATGTGAACATCAAGGATCACCTATAAGATTTCATGTCTATGTAGACCATCCCTTTATGTCTTTTCAATGCTCATTATGCTTATAGTAATCCTAGAGAAGGAATATGTGTGGTTAGTGTGTAAAATATAGAATCATAGAGAAATCAACATGTGTAATGTTTTTACATCATGAATGTGAAGTTCGTGTCTTGTGTGAGGCTTGTTCCTAGGGTTTGCCATGACGTGAACTAAATCATGGTTAAATCGATGGAGGGGATTTGTTTTTCGAAGAGACATAAAATCTCAATATCTTCATAAAAATAAAGGATTTCACATGATGAAAATTAGCTATGTATCACTCCTTGATATCATATAAAGACTCATGTTTTCCAAAATCATATTCCATATATATTGATTTCAATTAGATTGTAAAAACATGTTCCATGTGTTTTGGAATAACATCAAGTATAATTAATTAATGACTTCTGTATTCAATTTGTGGTGATACTATGTATATTATACATATTATATCATGGGATTACAATATTTAATAACCTGTGTCTTCTTACAATGCAATAGAAAATTCTCTCTATCTATCTACAAAACAATTCTTTGTTGTTTTTTTCATGTGGATGTGGCCTATTATCCTTGGAGGGATACATCTCTTGTAAAATTGGTGATTGGTATCTATGATGTTGGTACGTTCTTGTCGAAAAAATGATGACACCTTTCGGGTGGATAATTCATTTCATCTCTTATTTTTATATGAAAAATCACACACTATAAGTGGTTTATCCCTTTTTTAGGTAACCAAATAAAAAAAATTATTGAACTACATTAATAATTAATAGTAGGTAGTGATATTCTAGTTATTCTTTAAACAATGATAATTATTTTTCAATTTATTTTCATGATAGAGGGATATCAATATTATTCTTGTTTTCACGTCTTGTAATAGTGCATAATATAATTTTTTTTATTGGAGAAATATTTTGTGAAAATAATTCAACCATTAATTGATCAAATAAATTATGCGTGAAAGAATAGGCTTGTCTGAGTATGGTGCTTCTAAAAATTTAATAGTGGTCAAAAAGATGAAATGAACATTTTTAATAAAAAATATTCATCCATAATAATGAAATTTTTAAATAATGTAAATAATAATTATTATTTTTAGAATGTTTTATAAAAAAATAATGTTAATTAAAAATGGAAATTATCATTTTTTTAAACAGATTTTAATGATATTATTTTTGTTAAAATTTGATATCTTCATATAGAATGATTCTTTAGGTTTTTGATAGATGATACTAAAACCATTTAATGGTGAATTATTTAATTCATGATGTATTAAATACTAGTTGTATTATATACAAAATTTCTTGATAATGGTTTTTTATAGTCATGAGATCAATGATAGGCATTTATTTGATTCTCGATAACTTTATTATTCTTGAATTATGCATGCATTATTTTAGGGCGAATATATACAGATTGGATGTGTTGGTTTGTTTCATAAAACAGTGTGATTTTGTGTGGATGTGGGCTTCACAATTAGACTATGTTATGGGCCTAATATTGTTGAGACATGGATGGATGATTTGATGTTGGAATGAAATTTAATAATATTTTGATGAAATTTACTCCATTGATGATGATAGACCTTGGGATATACTTGTGGGTGTGGGAGGGGATATAGATGATATAATTGGTATAATCTATGATTACCCATTATATAATGATGATATTTTTTATAACCACATACGATTGTGTTTCATGGTCAATGGATGGTTTCCCTGGTTTATCTAGATTCCATGTCCCATAACATGAGTAAGATTGATTTACTAGTGTAATGTTTCCCTTTTATTGTATCTTATAAAGGTTATTCGAGAGTAGATTTATTCTGTAATGATTCTAATAATGAATAATTAATTATTATACCACATTGAAAATGTTGATGGAATTCAAAATATTAAAATATGTTAAATATGATAAATTGTGGATTCAGTATCAATTATCCTAAGATGGAATATATATTATAATTACGATTATTATAATGTAAAGTGGAAAAATCTAATCGTTAATTTAATGTCTAATGAATTCATTAATAAAATTATAATTATATAAATGAATTTTGTAAATAATTATCTCATTAAAATATTTGTATTCTTGTAGCATATCGGGTCTTTGTTTTGGAATGTGAGAGACCAAGTGAGATTTTGTATAGATTATCCAATGACTAGGTTATACACATATTTTTGGTATTAGCTATATTGTACAATTTTTTGGATTTTATATACTTATCCACTAAACTGGGTTATGGATACTGACACCTAGTAGACTGTATGATTGTGTTGTCCCCAAAAACCCATGGTTGTATTGATAGATTATAAACCCCTACGACCCCAATTTTTTCTCATACTAGTTAATTTGGAATTAATGAATGATATTTAGCTTCATAATAAATGTTTAGAGTTGGATATGTTGTATTGTTCCTATTTACACACATGTATCCCTAGATATAATATCCATATTATTTTTATATGTAGAGTGTGTATAGGATGTGATGGAGTAAGGTACTTACTCGATGTGTGGGTTGTGATGGATTGATGTATAAGCACCAATGTATTATAAATTTCATACGTACTATGGATGAACTTGTAAAATAAAAAGTTATTATATATGGTGATGTGATGTGGTATAATGTGAGGAATTGATTCATGACGTGTATGTTAGGTTTCCTTTTCTAATGTGTGTTTGGGTTGTATTTTTTTGGGGAGAGATTTCTCCTGACGTGTGATGATGTGATAAAGAATCAAATTTATGGGGAAGATCTTGTGGGGTACCATTGATGATTCATTAATATATTATATTTTTTATTTTATGCAATTCGTTTTTATATATAGAAATGGTTAGTTAAGGAACTTTGTATACATATTTATGTTGTGAGTTAGGTTCACTGTTGTTCACTATGATTTATCCTACTTTCGTTATCTTTTAAATGAGTGTCTTTGGAAAGGATCTTATTGACTAAAATATTATGCTCAACCAATATATATATAAATATTTTTTCACTTCATCAATAGCATGTTGATGACCGGGATAGATATTACTAGCTTAGGGTTGTGTAAAACATGTTTGGACTCCAGGGTCAATGTTAAATTTACCCTTTGGAACATGTAGATTCCTATTAGATGTTATAGTAATTTATGGGATTGCATTTTTTTAAAATACTAATTATATATATTATATAAATAAATATATTTGGTTGGTTTTTATTGGGTTATCTATATTATTACAATCCACCACTACTATAAAAAGAACATATACCCACTGTTTTAGGAGAGCTATAATTATAGGTTTTACAGGGATTAAAAATTCATAGAAAAGGCATATACCCATGGTTCTTGTAAGAACCAGGTTCTTATTCTTGAGGTAAGAGTTTCTTATTTTAAATTTCCATTAATGTTTTTGAGATAACAGAGAAAATAGGGGAAAATATTAAATTTATATGTACACGCCATGTACATTAGCAGTGTGGGATATGAATATGGGGCGTGTGGGCTTGTCGGCGATTCAGGGTGTAAAGAACTAACTACATTCCGTATACTTAGTAATACACGTTGTTTAATCAGTTGGAAGGTGAACAGTAAGGTAGTTAGAGTATCTTCTAGTTGGATGATAGTACATGCCGTGTAGTTGGTAATACACACCATGTAACCAAGTTAGTAGATGAACAGTGAAGCGGTGGAAAGTGGCCGCTGGGGGAACAGTTAACAAATGGAGAGTACACCCCATGTACTTGACAGTACATGACGTGTAGTTATGTTTTCCTGATAAAAATATGCATTAGCCTCCTTATTCCGTAGAGAAGGCATAGAACACAACGAGAGCCACAAGATAGGAAGTCTAGATTTGTAGGAGATCCCGATCTCACAACGGGAGTCCATTTCCTTCATCGATGATCTCGTTTGAACCGCGCGGGTTAGATATTTTCTCTTCATGAACCTATCATTCCAATTTTTTACATAAGGGATGTTATTTGAGTTTGAACAGGTAATATTTTATCCCATATTTATGCCATTCTTGATTGTTTTGGGAGGCGCCTTTCACGTAGTGCTATGCGCCCATGTTTTTGGTGTCTTATAGCAGAGGACTTGACTGTTAAGATACCTATAATTGCATTGGTAATTTAATTATCAAGTATAAATTTTTGTATGGGATCGTTTCGTTGATCTAGGGCCACCCGTGGGCGTGTTTCCCTTGATTAGAAATTTGTCCAGGATACCCGTGGGTATGTCATGATTGTAGAATTTTTTGAGTTTTTGTTGAGACAAAAAATATATAATTTTTTTTCTTATGTGTTGGGCTTGGCCTAGATACTCGATTATACATGGATAGTGTTTTTCTTAGTCTAAGGGCAGTGTTTTGTTTAGCCTGAGGGCAAATTTTCTTAAGCCTGAGGGAAATATATCGTATGCCTGAGGGAAATTTTAGTTATGCCTGAGGGCAGTCACTTGGGGGGGTTTCGATTCTGATTTCCTGAGGTTAAAGATTTTCTTGTCTGAGGACATTGTATATTCTGAATATTCATTGTGGTTATTTATTACGATGTACATGTTGAGATAAAGCATAATCTTGGAATTGTTAAATAATTATTTAAATGGAAATATAACTATTAGGAATGTTTACTTTTGTGTACTTCTAAATTTACTGCATTACATTATTGCACACTGTTGTTGCACATTTTCACTGATAGTTGGGCACAGACCTTTGGTGGTTGTCTACTAGGATTTATTTCTCACACCCTATTTGGGTCATGTCTAGGGACTAAACAAGTTATATTGGTGCATTTTTTATAAGGTAAAGAGTCTCTATACAGGTACTTGATTATTGCAGAGGAGTAGGAGAGATTGGGACTGGGCATAGGCTTGCGATGCTGCTGAATTCCCGCTGCACTATTTTGTTTTGCATTGTGGTACTTGTACCTTGTGTTATATTGTTTTTTATTGTAGTGTATCCTATTTTGGTTTCTTTCTTAGAATTAGGGACATATTGAATCATCATATATATGATTTTTGGTCATTTATTAACTTCAGTACCATTGTCCATTTCAGGTTTGTATTGTTCTCTGCCTCTTCCTTGGTATGTTTGTATTTCTCTACTGTGCTACACTTTGAAAAATGAGGGCATAGTTTCCCCAGTATCAGAATCAGGCCCTCGCTGCTAGTCGGTAGCCCCTTTTGTTTGGGGAAAAGCACATGAGGTCATGTGACCAACCGGGTTTGGGGCACCCGTTGTGTGGCACCCAGATCTTGGACGTTAAAAAGTGGTATTAGAATAGGTTTTATTTCCCCTAAGACATTTTATTTATTTGGTGGCAACGGTAAGAGAAGGACTATTAAGGGATTCAGTAATAGAATGTGCCCAGAAGTAGCAACCTCGTGTGCAGGTAAAGGCCAGATTTCCTTAAATTAAATTCTGATATTCTATTTATGATTATTATAATTGATTTGATTTTCAGCATTTGGTGACACACTTTTGGTGTCCTGTTTATATTTTTATACATGGGTCCTATTTAGTTGCAACCCGATTAGATGAGGTTATAGCATCTCATGCATCTTTTAGGCACATGATAGAATCACATTCCATGCATAGTTTTCAAGCCATATAGGTGCTTTATAAATTGCATTTTTTTGTGATATATGTTGTGCTAAAAAATTCATGTTGTTGTGATAGGTACATTGATAGATTCTTCTACTGTTGATTGGGTGTTGGTACTTGTTATGGTTGGATTTATGGATGTTAAGCTATGGTTCCTGAAATGTATGGCCTCTCTTGGACATGAATTTAAGGGATCATAATCCATCTTGTTGTTGTGTTTCGTACTATAGTAGGAAAAGTCAGGTGGTAAGCATTGTTTCACGGGTAGTGTGTGCCCCCATGGATCAGAATTTTGTATACCGACACTTGAAATTTATGAAAAAGGTGCTCCAAAGTTGTTTATAAATTATACTCTCTGGAAACCCAGACAACACGGCGTGTGGTTCTATGAACACATACCATGTACTCTTCTGTTCAAGAATAAATATAAAATATAAGTACAAACCATGTACCTTATGTACATGACATGTAGTTTCCAACCATGCCATGGATCGTGTAGGTACAAACACGGGTTGGGAAAACTCTATAGGGAATATTTCGTGTACCCGTTGTACATGTCGTGTCATGTTGACCCAGTGTCTAGCGTGTAACTAACAACATGGACAGAATAATATTTGCCTAAACACGTTGTTTCACATTCGAACAATCTGTGTATATATTATGGGAATCTTCCTGTGTAACTAACAACACAGGTTCATGTTAAATTTTCAATAACATGATGTGACCTTCTAGAACACATCGTGTAGTGTGAGCCGTGTACCAGGCTATGTCTTGAACAACACAAGTCGGTGGAGCTTTTCTAGTACAGACCATGTAGAACTTATACACGCCCTGTAGTCTCGTTCTAATAAGAGTCGTGTGGCTTAGTGGTATAGAATTACTTGGGCAGGGGATGAAAATTGAAATACACGCCATGTGTAAGGACAACACACTATGAGTTTGGGGTGTTACACGACCAGTTCTGGCTGAAGTACATGCCCATGAGAAAGACATAAGGGATCACTCTGTGTACTTATTATATAGGTTGTGTTGTCTTCTTTGTCGACTTGAATATTTTTATTTTCCTTGATCCCTTCGTATGATTTCAGTTATTAGTCCTTGATTATCTTAATCTATGGCGTGTATTTGACCTTTTAGAGTCATGCTGCTGAGACGAAATATAGTTTTTCACCAAGAGAGTGGAGACAATTATACTCCTGAGACTATAGTCCACGGAATACCGATGGATTCTATAGCAGTTCCAGATGTGGTGCCAGCCGTTACACCGGACGCAGGTGCGGATGCGCTGTTCCGTGAAGGCTTCATGCAGTTTATGCAGACCTTCCAAGGAGCACTACTGGTTGCCAAATCTATGGCAGAGCTAACATGTATATTCCAATAGTAGCATCTGCCTACATTTTCAGGGGATAGCAGAAAACAGGATCCAGATTCATTGATGGGTTCTATGTAGATGATCTTCAAGCATCTAGAGACGCATCCTGGGAGTAGGAAAGGGATGATTTTTAGGCAGTATTCTATGAATTTTTCCTTACAGGGATGCTAATGTTAGATCGAACTTGATATTTCATGAATATGAAGCATGGCGCGGTGTTAGTGATGGACTATTCTTCCCACTTCACCGAGCTCCATTGTTTTTCACCTATTCTGGTGAGTGATGAAACGTTGAGGGTTAGACGCATTAAAGATAGTCTTTAATTTGACATCTGATCACTGGTGAATGTTTTTATGTTTTCAACATTTCATTCTATTGTGAACCAGGCACTGATTATTGAGCGGAGCCGGCAGGAAGCTAGTGGTGTGGACCAGGTTAGTTAAGCACAAGTCTCTGGAACTATTTCTACCTGCAAAAGGATGAGGCAGATGGATTTCTCTCTCTGTGGCATTACTAGCTAGAATAATTCTTTAGGTGGCTAGGTGATTTGCTACCAGTGTGGTAAACATAGGTACAAGTGACCTCAGTTTCCATGCTACCCGGTGGAGTGTCGATCTTGCGGTAAGTTGAGTCATTTTCAGCATGTTTCTGGGAGTTTCCACCAATTAATAGTGACAGGGTTTCTGTGTAGACTCTGCATGGAGGATCAGGGGTAACTGCTTCTTACTAGTCAGAAAATTGGAATATATCAGGATGTTCAGGCTGGGGTGGTGGTCGTGGTCATGGTAGCCAGACACTACGATCTCAGAGACAGAAGGGTGGGTCAGCTCAGGGTATCGAGGTTGTGTCGTAGTGCCACATCACTGGGCATGCATATGCAATACAATAGACCCAACCAGAGCAAGATCTCGGACCATCTACTGTCAGAGGTACTATTATTGTAGCTTTGGTTTTATCTTTAGTACTTTTCAATACTGGTTCTACACATAGAATCATATTTATACCCGTTATATAGATCATTGGGCTTTGTGTTTCTTCTTTCTCTTATATTATGATGCTAGACACACTCATGATGATTAGAACAATAGGTGTGTGTCAGTGCAAGGAGTTACCCCTAGAGGTCGGTGGGTGTTACATTCTATGGGTCCTCTATGTCTTAGAGATGGTGGCCTATGATGTAATTCTTAGGATGGACTAGTTGGTACCCTTTCGTGAGATTGTAGATTTCTATCATCGCAGGTTGTGTTACATGTCACCAGAGGTCCAAAAGTTTCTATACAATGGAGAATGGGATGTCCAGGAGAGCCGAGCAGGACCCGAGCATCGTGGGCGAGGGGCAGTGAAAGGCCAGATTGCGAGTTTATATCTGGATGACCAAGGAACTTGTCATAAATATTTCCCTCCAGTGGTTAATCATTTCATGGATGTCTGTCCGGATGACTATTTAGGTATTCTTCTGAGAGAGAGGTCGATTTCTATATTGAGCTTGAGCCAGGAGTGTCACTAGTAACTATTCCTCCTTATAGGATGGCTACCCAAGAGTTACAGGAGCTCAAGAGGTAGTTGGAGGAGTTGTAGGAAAAGGAATTCATCTGACTTAGTACTTCTCCTTAGTGTTCGCCTGTCTTGTTTACAAAGAAGGAAGACGGTACCCTCAGACTTTGTGTGTATTATCGGAATTTGAACCAGTTGACGTTCAAGAACCAATATCCTTTACCAAGGATTGATGATCGTTTTGATCAACGTCAAGCAACACATGTGTTCTCGAAGATTGACTTGAGATCCAGATATCATCAGTTGCGTGTTAGAACATCAACCTTAGTAATTGAGTCCTTTTGGAGTAGATATGGACTATACGAGTACTTGGACAAGTCGTTCGGACTCACAAACATGCCAGCAGTTCTCATGGATGTGATTAATCGTGTGTTCCACCCATATCTAGATTCTTTTGTGGAAGTCTTTGTGGACAATATCTTGGTGTACTCTCACACTCATCCTAGCCTTTCCACCCATCTTGATAGTGTACTGAGTACACTGAGGGAGTATCAGTTATATGATAAACTCCCAAATTGCCACTTTTCGATCGACTATATTCACTTCATGGGTCATATTATCTCAGTGGAAGGAGTTGCAGTAGACCTAGAGAAAGTGATAGTACTAGTTTCTTTGGAGAAGCCTAAAAATGTGTTTGAAATACCGAGTTTCATAGGGCTAGCTGGTTACTACAAGCGTTTTATGCACGAATTCCCCTACATAGCAGTGCCATTGATGGGTTCGTCTAAGAAGGGTAAAATGATCGTTTGGTCAGAAGTGTGCGAGACAGCCTTTCTGGAGCTGAAGGTAATGTTGACATCAGCACCAGTCCTGATACATCAAAATCAAGAGAATCATAATACAATATACGTTGATGCATCATGTATTGGGCTAGGAGTAGTGTTGATTTAGGGAAGTCGAGTAGTTGCGTACGAGTCTCAGCAGTTGTGGCCCCATGAGAGGAATTACCCAATGCATGATCTTGAGTTGGCTGCAGTTGTTCATGCATTACGCTGTTGGAGAAATTATCTCTTGGGAGAACATTTTGTGGTGTTTACGGACCACAAAAGTCTTTAATACATCTTTACAAATCATTACTTGAATTTGAGATAGAAATGGTGGGTCGAACACCTTCTGTAATTTGACATTGAGGATGCCTGTACACTTGGTAAGGACAACGTAGTAGAAGACGCACAGAGTGGAAGGACTCAGATATAGGCAGAACAGGAGGCCAGGGGAGAGTGGCATCTTATGGCTCTGTTCTCTTAGATGCATTTGGAGGTGCACGATAGTCAGGGGTGAGCCTATATTTCATACTTAGTTGTGACTTCTTCCCCCTTAGATATTGTGAGGATAAGACAGCTATCATATTATAAAGGACTAGTTCTCCGAGATTCGGAGGAAAGTGAGGAACCTCCTCCCGGTTGGACGATAGGCGATGATGAGGTATGGTGTATCTATGGACGAGTGTGTGTTCCAAGTGATCTACGCGAGGAGTTGATGTGGGAATGTGATGCATCAGCTTGGGCAATGCATCCTGGGGTTACCAAAGTGTATCGTGACTTGAGATGTCAGTATTGGTGGCCGAGTATGAAAAGAGATGTAGCTAGTTTTGTTATGAGATGTTCCACCTGTCAGCAAGTGAAGGCAGAGCATCAGAGGCCAGCCGGACTATTACAACAGTTACCCATTCTGGAGTGGAAATTTGATGATGTTCCATTGGACATCATGACCAGTTTTCGAGGTCACCTCGAGGAAGTGATGTTGTGAACAAACTTACGAAAGTATCTCACTATTTTATAATCCAGGAGACCATCAGTGTTGACAATCTTTGGAAGTTTTATATCTAAGAGGTAGTATGTCATCATGGGGTCCCTCATTCTATTTTTTCAGATAGGGACACACGCTTTTCGTCTCATTTTTGTTAGAGTATTTAGAGGGAACTGGGTACACATGTGCTTTTGAGCACATATTACCACCCTCAGACTGATGGCCAGTCAGAGCGTACAATACATGTGTTAGAGGACATGTTTCATGCATGCATCCTAGACTTTGGGGGCTTTTGGGAGAAGCATATTCCCCTAGTCATGTTTTCCTACAATAATTATTTTCAGGATACTATTGAGATGGATCCTTGTGAGGCTTTATATAGTAGGCCATTCCAATGACCCATGTTCATGTTGGAGGCAGGTGAGGCAGCTTTACTGGGACCACGTCTCGTGTAGAAGAATTTAGAGTACGTCCAGTCGATTCATAAGCGGATGACTACTACACAGTCTCGTCATAAATCTTAAGATAATCGCCGCAGACGTCCCATGTATTTCGTGGTTGGGGATCATGTTTTCTTGCGCATTTCACCAAGGATGGGACACATACGAATCATGATACAAGGTAAAAATTCACCACAGTATGTAGGGCCATTTGAGATTATGGAGATAGTTTAGCTGGTTACCTATCAGTTGTAGTTGCCACAGAAGTACATAGCCATGAACAATTTCTTCCAAGTATCAAGATACATCGTTATCACTCAGACCTGTCTCACGTTTTTCAGCCTAAGGAGGTTGAGCTTTAGGTTGATTCATCATTTGTGGGGCATCCGATTCGTATAGTTGATTGGATCATGAAGGTTATTCGAGGCTGGTCGATTCCTCTCGTATGGGTACTATGGTAGCACGACCGAGTGCAGGATGAAACGTGGGAGTGGGAGACCGACGTACGTGCTCAGTGGCCAGATTTGTTCTTATATTTATCTTCACCTCCTTGGAATGGAAATTCAGGGGAAAATTGCGTTGACGGTGGAAGTTTGTAAGTACTCGGTTCTTCTTCTTGAAGCACATGTTTCTTCTTTTTCCTTTTCCGTTAACTTTTTTAGAAAATAAATAAAATGGGAGGAAAAACCCAAATTTATTGGTACACACAATGTACTTTTCCACACGTCATGTACTTTGGACATGTGGGATGAGAATACAGGGGGTGTATTCTTTTTGAAGATTCAGGGGTTAAAAAACTAACTACACACCATGTATTTAGTAATACATGTTGTGTAATTATTATACAGGTGAAGAGTAAGGTGGTGAGAGTAGCTGCTAGAAGAATGATAGTATGCGCAGTGTAGTTTCTAATACACATCGTGTAACCATGTCGGAATATTAATAGTGAGGTGGTGGAATGTGGCCACTAGTGGAAATGCTAAAAAATGGAAACTACACGTCATGTACTTGAGGCTACATGCCGTGTAGTTGTGTTTTTTTTGTTAAAAACATATAGTGGTATCCTCATTTGTTAGAGGAGGAATAGAACTCAACGGGAGCCACGAGAGAGGATGTTGGGACTTGGAGGAACTCATGATCACACACCAAGACTTCGATTCCTTCGCTGACGATCTCGTTTAAACCATGTTTGTGAGATCTTCTGTCTTCATGATCATATCCTTCCAATTCCTTCCCTATGAGAAGGTATCTGAGTTAAAGAATAAATCTTTATCCTAGATCTACATCATTATTTTTTGTTTTGGGATTCACCTTTCATGTATAGCGGTCTGAGGAGATCAAGGTGGGTGGTTTGGTGTTTATTTCCAATTGTCGAGTTGTTTTTATGAACCATAGATATTTGTGGCCTTGTTTGGGTGTATTATGGCTGATTCCATTACTATTATGATACCCAGAATTGCATAGGTAATTTAATGAACAAGTATAAACTGCTGTTTTGGATTGTTGCCTTGATCTAGGGCCACTCATGGGTGTGTTTCCCTTGTTTAGTCATTTGTCCAGGATACCCATGGGTCTGTCATGATTATATCATGTTCTTGGTTTATCATCAGGGAAGAAGATATATATAAATTTCATTTTAATGTGTTGGTATTGGCTCAGTTATTTTCTTAGCCTGAGGGCAGTGTTTTGGTTAGCTTTAGGGAAGTGTTTAGTTTATCCTGAGGGTAACTTTTCTTTTGCCTATAAGCATTAGCTTCTGCGCCTGAGGGGAATATCTGATATGCTTGAGGGAAATATTCGTTATTCCTGAGGGCATCCACATGAGGGTTTTGATTCTTATTTCCTAAGGGTATGGATTTTCATGTTCGAGGACAATTTTTACTCTGAATATTTATTGTGGGTGTTTTCTTACGTTGTACCTGCTGAGCTAAAGCACTTTCTTGGAATTGTTAAATAATTATTTAAATAGAAATATAACTGGTTGGAATGATTACTTTTGAGTTCTTACTATTTTACTGTATTACATTATTGCACAATACTATTGCACATTTTCACTTACAGTTGGGAAAGAGCCTTTGGTGGTTGCCTATTGGGATTTATTTCTCACACCCTGTGTGGGTCCTTTCTTGTGTCCAAATATGATTGTATTTTTGAAGATGTTGATAAGGGAATGAGACCATTGCAAGTACATTATTGTGGCAGAGGAGTAGGAGATCATGGGACTGAACTTAGGCTTGTGATGCTGCTGAGTTCCTGCTGCACTGTTTTGTTTTGTTTTGTTGTACTTATACCTTGTGCGATATTGTTTTAGATTGTAGTGTAACCTATTTTGGATTCTTCATTGGAATTAAGGAAATATTACATCATCATATATATGATTGTTGGTCATTTATTTACTTCAGTATCATTGTCCATTTCAGCTTGGAATTTTTCTCTACCACTGCCTTGGTATGTTTGTATTTCTCCACTGCGCTACACATTGACAAATAAAGGCATAGTTTCCCCACTATCAGACCTAGGAACTCGTTGCTAGTCGATAACCTCTGGAATTTGGGTAAATGTGCTTGAGTTCATGTGACCAAATGGTTTAGGAGCACCCGTTGTGCGGCACCCATATCCGGGACATTTCATTACTCCTAAAACAATTTGTATAAGTTGATATCTTACCATAATTTTCAATGAATCGTGGGTATAGGTTTGGTGGGAATTTTTTTTTGGGGACGACCAATATGCACCGTTCTAAAAAATTGTGTACATAAAATGGGCTAGAAATGTGATTTTTCTAAACATTTACAATAAGTTTTATGAATGAAAAAACATTTTGACTCATACCCATGATTTGGCCAAACATGGGTATAGGTTGAACAATACGTTTTTTCATAAAAATACAATAAAATAAATAATTTAATAATAATATTTTTATATATAAAAATAATTAATATTTTAATATATATTATATATATATTTAAATAAAATGTGTTAAGTAGTGATAATGACATTGTACTATATGAGGAATGAGTTGGAATCAAATCCCATCGAGTTATTTTTTAACAAATGACATAAACATCTAGTTTGGAAAACTGTGGGTAATGTTTTTCATATAAAAAAGTACTATAAAATAGTATAAAACCATGGTTATAGAACACATATACATACTATTTTTCTAAAATGTAGTAATATACCTATACTTACGAGTTGGTTGCTGACGGTTCATAGAACCATGGGTATAACCAATAGCCACAATATTTTGGGCTTTACCAACGATTTTAAACTATGTGTATATGTAAAAATTCTATTAGAGTTTCACATGTTCTGTAATATGGTAATTACACCTATATGCATGATTATTATACTCACTATTATATTAGACAAATAAGAGCCTACTATAGGAGGGGCATGGGAATTCACCATCTCTCTTTCATTATAATCCAATAAGGTGAAAAATTCAAGTGAATGGGTTCATGATATAGTTGAATAATTGGATCAGGTTGAGATATATGATGTAGTTTAGAGTTTTGAATAGTTAGTGTTTAATATGCTTCCATGGAAACAATGCTAGTTATGTATAGTATGTGTTGTAAACACAAGCATATTGGACATCGGTGTTTAGAGCACCTTATAATCTGATGCATGGATCATTATATTGGTTAATCCTGCTAAATTAATGGATAATAGTTACGTGGTAGATTCCTAGGATAATACCATTCATCATTCTTATTTTCACCTTTTTAAAAAAATTGTAGTACTTTGGATAGGATAAATTCAGTAAATGATAACAGATAATTAATTAATTAATGTTAAATATTCTATATTCTAGGTTTAAGAGCTATAAAAACTATTCTTTGTAGGTATGGCTACAAAAAATGTCTTCATTAGTTTTGGGCCAAATATGATCAGTATATTTTACTAGAAGATCACCATAAAGTGGAGTTCTAAGAAGATGACACACAGAGGACACTATGATGGTTTTAACAACATAGTGTAAATAAGTGTGAGGGAATTCTTTCAGATTCAATCATTGAATATTGGTTTTTGAGGAGGTTGATCTATCATTCAGTTTGATCCATTTTCAGAAAGATATATGGGTTTCATTGGACATGATGATTCTAAATAGAGTAGTGAGGTGATTGTGGTTCAGTTTCCATAGGCACCAATACGAGTCCATAATCTCATGAGAGATTTTTAGATAATAGTTCTATGTAGTGATCCCGAAATCGATCATGAGGGTAGTTAGTCAATAGTAATTAATTACCCATTTATAGAAGAGTTCTATCATTCATTATTTGTTATTAATTTCCTGATCTTTCTATGATTTTATTTTGACATATTTTTGGATGAGGAGGTATGGGAAATGAATTTTATGGATGATTTTCATCAGGATATCTAGTGTCGGGTAACCTCATTTACGATAATGATATACCATGATGTATAAGTGAGTGTATAGGTTACATACTGGATTTTATCTAAAACTACATAATAATCAGTGGGGATTTGTGAAGATTCCTCCTGAAGTAATTTTGTGGTTTTGGGATCAATGTTTTCTCGGAAAAAAGTTTTTTAAGTGAGAAACGGGTAGGACCCATCCATCATTATCTTGTGTCTCTTAGGAAAGAGGATCTCATACCTATTCCATTTTATAATCTGAATTTTTTTGGGGAGTTTTATGAAATTAATGATTTTTTCCATCATTTTATAGTCGTCAAAATGGGCAAGAGGTTTTACATTAGGTTCTAATATTAAGGTTCTTTCATCCGACATAGAATAATCAGGATGTTTCAATTTAGGATCAGTAGAGTGGAGATTGGGATATAAGAGTAAATCCATGAGATTACCATCATCTTTAATAACTGTATCATGGCTATGGACGTGGTCGTCAGTAGTGTTAGCGATGGTATGTTGTAGGTTATTTCATAATCATGATTTAGCATTTCTAGAACTTGGTGGGAGATATGTCATTTTGGGTACCCATTTGTTTTTTATTTAGTTTTCTTCTTTTTTAAATTTATGATATATGACATCATTAATTTCACCGAGCCTCATCAATGTTTTGGACCATGATGTAGGGAGGCATCCATTTCCCATGGAGTTGAATATGCCAATTGGAGATTGATCTGACATTTAAGATGTATGGTGAGACTATGAAATATTTTTTTGAAATAAACACTCATAAAGAGACTTCATATCCCTATGGATAAAACCATATTGAATAATACTCCATTTGGATTAGTATTATTAGTTTGAAGATGACATGGATTTCATTACGACATTGGATCTGTTCTATGATGGTAGATAGCTATGATTGATTGTGAGCGTGACCCATGGATGGGTCAAAGGCTTGTTCAGTACCAAACTTAACTTATAACGACCCATATTTTACATACATTGTTATTACTTCAGAATTGAAGAACACTTATTAAAATATATAACAAAACCAAGAAAGGACCGAATAGGTATAGTGTCTTTAGAAACTGGGAAACATAAACAACTGGTTCATAAAGCATCTACACTGTCTCCCATTTATTTCATCATATCTATAGTCCCTTTTGGCATATCTTACTTAATAACCTTCTTCCTGACCATGGGAGTGAAAACATACAAAAGGGTGAGCTCAAATGCTCAGTAAGGGTAATCAAAAGAATTATCAATCACATCATATACATAATCACATAACTTTTGGAAATCTTAACCTGCAAAAGAGATCATAAATTCATAACATTGGATAAATCATGGTAGTGAAATGTAATCACAATAATCATAACATAAAACATGAAACTTTGTGTCATACACACATAATCATAGAGAATCATTTCTTGTTAGTCAAGACTCATTGCGAAGACTATCTTAGTGGACAAAGTCCCTTTCTGAACCGATTCACCCTCGTTTCAGTCCTGTTTCACTGAACCGGTATAACCTACCGTTCCAGCCATGGCTATCTCATGAGATATAAAATCTTTACCCAATGCATTGGAGGGAGATATAGGTCCCACCCATCTCATAAATATACCGTTCTTATGTGTGCCACAAAATCATAAATCACACATCATTGCATAACCCATGTAATAAAAATAGGAATCTTAAACATCGTGACATCATCAAACAATTCATATAAGATAAAGAAATTAATAAAAATAATCCCATCACAACCTAATCAAATACATGTAATAATAGGGATATAAACAGAAACCTTTATTATCTTAGATGGAAAATAATTTTGATAAAACTATTGAACTCTATTCTTGAGGAAAATATCCTTTTTACTTCAAAATCATTTTTTCCTTTCTTAACATATCATACAATTTTAAACTAAAAGAAGTTGATTAAAAATAAACTTGAAAACTTGTAAAGGAATATTCTTGGAAATATTTTTAAAATCCATTCATGCTGTATATGTATAAAAAAACATTCTTCTCGTACTTTTGTTGGAAAAGTCAAAAAAGTACCTCGTACGAAAAAAGACAAAAGATTCCTTTCATATCTTTTACTAAAAACTCACTGAAGGGTAAAATTGGATTTGAACAATTGTAGGTGGATGGAAATAATATTACATATCGAAGAAACATGGATGTGGATGATAAAATACACCCCAGTAAATACCAAAGTATAAACAATCTCGGATAAAAATGAGATTGTGATATTTTCCCTTACCTTAGGTCCGACTTGCTTTGTAAGTGTCCGAACCTCCTGTATAATGATTTAAATAATGTTATTGAATTATTCCAGAATCATACTTATTTTTATGATATCATATATGGTCATATTCTTAGCTTCTTAGTAGTAATATTTCATTGCTATTTGTTATTCGGGTGTTTATAACTTTTTTGTTCTTATGCATGTTTTGTCTAATAAATTCTTATTCTTATCTTTAGGTTATAGATACCTAATTTACAGAATGGTATTAGTGTAATATATATCATATTAATTCATTCAATGCATTTATATAATCATTATGAAATGAAGATCATGTAGAACGAGTCGCATCACATCGTGGAGACGGTATTCCGTACGTACGCACGAGTGATGATATCGTTCCTATGATCGTGGAATTGTATTGGAGTGTATGTATACTATTTCAGAATCAGTATCACTTTATAATAGTCATATATAGTCATTATATACACCATAATAACCATCCAAGTAAGGTGGTGGTGGAAAATAGATTACACCACGGCGTGGAGACGGTATTCCGTACGTACGCACGCGCAGTGATTTCTGTTTCTGTAGGATGGATATATGGTGAAATAGGGTTGTTTCATACTTATAATAACATATCAGTATATGAGTGATACTGATTTTATTAATTCATAATGAAACAACCTAAGAAGAAGAGGTGGAAGAAGAAATAAATATGAAAGAATCGGTAACGGGCATTACCTCTTCTTTGAAGTGCTTCTTTGAGACCTCCTTTTAGGGCACTAAAATGGGTCTTTTAAGAATACCAGAACCTCTAGGATGTCTATAGGGAAGTGGAGAAGAAAAAGTGGCAGGGGTTGGCCGAGCATGAAGGCTCAAAGTGGTGTGAGGAAGAGGGGGAGGAGGTGTCCTTTTATAAGGGAGGAGAGGGGTACCTTTGGAATAACTAAAACTATTATTTTATTATAAAGTCAAGTTCGATTTTAAATATATCCAAATTGATATATTTCGAAGCTAAGGTGGGGATGGGTTGAAATCCCCTCATCTAAATGAATTTAGACATGTTTAGGTTCCTATTTTAACCTTATCATTTAGATTTAACATTAAGTTAAATAAGTTTACTTTTACCGTGTCTTCTTGTGTTCTTATAATATAAGGTTAATTAACATACTATAAGCAGACAAACGAACCCCAAGTTGTTTATTATTAATATATATATCCTTATCTAAGTTATTTGGCAGAACTTTAGATTTTTAGGAATAAAATAACAATTACCAATATAATATTTGTTTTAAAAACTATTTTATGTCAATTTTGACACTATTTAGTAATTGATTTTTGTGAAAATCATAACAAAATTATTAGTTCGAAAAAAGTTAATTAAATCAATAATATCATGTCATATTAACCTAGAAAATTAGTGCGATTCATAAAAAGTCTCAAATTACATTTATTTTGGTGTTTATAACATCAATTATGTCAATATTTCATTAATAAGATAATTACTGCATCATCATTGTGTCATAAATAAATTATATTATTTAATGTCTAAAAATTACAAATAAAATCACATTATGTAGGAAATCTTTTTATCTTTCTAATTAATATTTATAGTCGAATTTATCTTATGTATAGCCCGATATTAAAAATTATTTACGTATTAAACGTTGATTTTAACTATTTTAACCCTTCTTTAAATAAATTAATAATAAATGTCCTAATCTAACCCAAGTGGGCCTAAATGGTCATATTTTATTCCTAAGTTTGTTTTTGGTTGAATTACACTTATACAATAGAATTAGGACATGTTTTAGGGTAATAATAATATCATCTTTACCCTTAACTACCCTATTTACTTTTAACCGTGGTAAAAAAAAGTAAAAAGTTACTATTCACCAAAAATTATTTTCATCTTATTGAACCACATTTTAGTCCTTGATATTAACCGTGTCTCTCGGATTTTCAAAATTCCACTCATAGAATCGGTAAAATTAAGTTTTATGAAAAATTCACTTTTTTTAACTACCACTTAGTGGTTTCACTATTCATCAAAAATTGAATGTTTTCAGAAAAATACCAAAATTTCACCCTAGGCTAATTTCGTTATTCCGAATCCAAAAATGAAGTCCATTTTGAAAAATAAAATTTATAAAATTTCAAAAAGTGGTTATTACTATTCATAACGGCTAGTTTTAATAATATTTTAATAGCATATCGTTGTCTAGTGAAACTCGGTATTGCATATGACGCAAGCTATCGAGGAAGCTCGCGATTTCGTGTAAAGAAAGCCAAGAAAGTATTGTGTAGAAAAGGATTCCTTTGATGATTTATATAACATAAAAGTCTCGGGTGTTACATTCTACCCCCCTTAAAATGAATTTCTCCCTCGAAATTCGTCACTTTGTAACAAACAGATGAGGATACCTCTCCCTCATAATATCCTCAAGTTCCCATGTAGCTTCTTCTAATTGGTGGTTCCTCCATAAAACTTTCACCAATCGAGTGGTCTTGTTTCATAGGACTTTTTTTCTACGATCCAGAATCTCTATCGGTTGTTCTTCATAAGAAAGATCTTGCTCCAGCGGTACAACTTCGGAGCTGAGTACATGTGAAGGATCAGGTATGTACTTTCTCAGAAGAGATACATGGAACACATCGTGAACTTGAGAGAGATTCGGTGGAAGTGCCAATCGGTAAGCTACCTTCCCAACACGATCCAGTATTTCGAAAGGACCGATATATCTAGGGCTCAACTTCCCCTTCTTTCCAAATCTCATAACCCTATTCCAGGGAGATATTCGTAAGAACACTTTATCACCCACTTCAAACTCTAGGTCTTTTCTTCGGTTGTCGGCATAACTTTTCTGTCGACTCTGAGCTGCTCTTATGTGTTGTTGAATAGATCTGACCTTTTCTGCCATTTCATCAATATGATCAGGTCCTAAAAGCTTTCTTTCCCCAACTTCATCCCAGCAAGTTGGAGTCCTGCATTTCTTTCTATAGAGAGCTTCATAAGGAGCCATCTGAAAACTGGAGTGAAAGCTATTGTTATAAGAAAATTCCACCAGAGTTAGGTGTTGATCCCAACAACCTTTGAAATCCATAGAGCTAGCTATCAACATATCTTCTAGAGTTTCAATTGTTCTCTCAGACTGACCGTCTGTCTGAGGATGATACGCAGTGCTGAAACTCAACTCTGTATCCAGAGTATGCTGAAGACTTCGCCAAAACATCGAGGTAAATCTCGGATCCCGATCAGATATAATAGAAAGTGGTACTCCATGAAATCTTACCACTTCCATTACATATATCCTGGCAAGCTGATCCAGAGAGAAATCCTCTCTAATATCAATGAAGTGTGCAGACATTTTAAGACGATCAACTATGACCCAGATAGCATTATTGTCTTTGGATGTTTTAGGAAGTCCTGTGACAAAGTCCATAGTAATGTTTCCCCATTTCCATTCGGGTATGGGTAATGGTTGTAACATCCCCTTAGACTTCTATCTCTCAGCTTTAACTTGTTGACAAACCAAGCATCGAGAGACATATTCAGCAACATCTCTTTTCATGCCATCCCACCAGAAGTACTCTTTCAGGTCCCTATACATCTTTGTGCTTCCTGGATGAATAGAGAATGAAGAACTATGAGCCTCATGCAGCAGCTCCTTCATTAATTCAGGGATGGGAGGAACACAAACCAGATTCCTGTACTTTATTATCCAATCACAATCAAGGTTGAACTCAGGAACATTTCTCACCTTCTTTTGTAACTCTACATATTCTTTCTGTGCCTCTTTAATCTTCACATGTATAGATGGTTGAACATTCATGTGAGAAAGATAAGATTTTTCCCCTTCCATTATAATTCGAAGATCCATCCTTTGTAAATCCATAAATATTGGATCTTTTGTGATCCTCATCATGGATAAACTAGCATGGTCTTGTCGACTTAATGCATCTGCCACCTTGTTTGCTTTCCCAGGGTGGTAATGGATTGAGCAGTCGTAATCTTTAATCAGCTCCAACCATCTTCTTTGACGCATATTCAGCTCCTTTTGTCAGAAAATATACTTTAAACTTTTATGATCATTATAAATATCACACCTTTCACCATAAAGGTAATGCCTCCAAATCATTAATGCAAAGATTACCGCAGCTAACTCTAAATCATGTGTTGGGTAATTTTGCTCATGGATTTTCAACTGTCGTGAGGCATAAGCTATCACCATATCATTTTTCATAAGAACACACCCCAATCGCTTCTTGGATGCATCACTATAGATCACAAACCTTTCTCCACTACAAGGCAGTGTGAGCACTGGTGCACTGGATAACCTTCTTTTCAACTCCTTGAAATTCTCTTCACATTCCTCCATCCAGACAAACGTAACTCCTTTCCGAGTCAACTTGGTGAGTGGATTAGATAATCATGAAAAATCTTTCACAAAACGTCGATAATATCCATCCAAACCAAGAAAACTTCGGATCTCAGTTACTGTTGTTGGTCTCGACCATCTTTCGATAACCTCTGTTTTTGCTGGATCCACAGATATCCCCTCTTTTGAGATTATGTGACCCAAAAATGAAACTTTCTGAAGCCAAAATTCACACTTGGTAAATTTGGCATAAAGCTTCTCCTTTCTCAGGGTCTTCAATATAATTATCAAGTGATCTTCATGTTCTTCCTTGCTCTTTGAATAGACAAGAATATCGTCTATAATGACTACCACAAATTGATCAAGATAGTCTCTAAAGACTGTATTCATCAGATCCATGAAGATAGCAGGGGCATTAGTAAGACCAAATGTCATCACTATAAATTCATAGTGTCCATACCTTGTACGAAAAGCCGTCTTTGGTATATCCTCCCTTTTGACCCTTAATTGATGATACCCTGAGCAAAGATCAATCATGGAAAATTATTGAGCTCTGTGTAGTTGGTCAAATAGGCCATCAATGCGCGGGAGAGGATATTTGTTCTTGATAGTGATCTTGTTAAGTTCTCGATAATCAATGCACAGTCTCATTGATCCATCTTTCTTCATAACAAATAGAACAGGTGCTCCCCAAGGTGACGCACTAGGGCGTATGAATCCCTTATCAAGATTCTCTTGGAGTTGCTTCTGAAATACCTACAAATCAATTGGGTCCATTCTATATGGTGCCTTTGAAATAGGCAAAGCACATGGTACAAGTTCTATTGAAAACTCAACTTCATGATTCGTTGGAAGACCCGGTAATTCCTCCGGAAAGACATCATCAAACTCCCGTACAATGGGCATATTCATAATCGTGTGTTTCTCAACAACCATTTGAGATAAATAACCTTCATTTAGTGGAATCAATACCCATAAAATGGATGAAATTTCCACTGGAAGGTTATGTTCATCCTTTCATTGATAGACGATCATAGATTGATCTGGAATATGAAATGTGACTTCCCTTCTTTGGAAATTGATATGAGCTCCATATAAAGAAATCCAATCCATGCCAAGAATCACATCAAATTCCACTATAGGAAGGATCTCAAGATTTGCAGGAGGCACTTTCCCACAAACTTCGATCGGAGAAGAATTATAAACTTTTGATGCGACTGTTGTGCCATTAGGTGTTGTCACAGCTAACTCAACATCTAATTGTTGAGGTAATATGGTGATACCCTTAGAAAATTCTTCAGAAATAAAAGAGTGGGTGGATCCAGAATCAAATAAAACATTTTCTACTTTAGAGTGGATGGTAAGTGTACCTTTCACCACATCGTTATCGTACTCCACATCGCTGATAGAAATTGCATGTGACTTTCCTTTGTCTTTAGCCTTAATAGTTTGTTGACGTCGACCATCATCATCAACCCTTGGATTAGGGCACTTATTGGCATAATGTCCCATCTCCTTGCACTTGAAACATTGAAGTGTAGTAGGTTCATTCTGTGTATCCCTTCCTTTTTTTGCGTCATTAAAAATCTTCTTCCCATCATCGTGGCATTCAAATTCCCAATGACCTTCCTTTCCACATTTGAAACATTTACTTGTCCCTTTAAGACAACTCCCTCCATGTTTCTTTCCACACTTTGAGCATAAGGGAAAGCTCATCTTCTTTTCAGTGTGCTCTTTAGATTTTCCTTTGAATTCCATTTTCCTCTTCTTATCAAACCCATATGACTGATGGGTTACTCCAATCTCCATCTCGACTTTGAGAGCACATCGAACGATTTCCTCGTAGCTATTGAAGTCCCTTATGGATAACGCCCTTAGAAGACTTGGTTTTAAGCCACTAAAGAATCGATCAATCTTACTCTCAGGTTGGATAATAATACCAGAAGCGTACCTTGCAAGTCTTGTAGAATTTGCTTCATAGGTACCAACAGATTCATCATCCTTTTTCTTTAGTTCAAGAAACTCTTTCTCCATCTTTGTTCGGAGAATACGTGGGAAGTACTTATTGAAAAATAAGTTCTTGAACTCGTCCCATTCCATGGACTCAATTTCATCCCTTTGCCTCGTATTCTTAATAAGATTCCACCATTGGCCAGCATCTCCTTCCAAACGATACACTGCTAGGATGAATTTATCATGTTCAGAACATTGAAGAACTGAAAATATCTTTTCAGTAGTACTAATCCATTGTTCAGCAACTAATGGATCAGTAGACCCGCTGAAAGAAGGTGGATGCTGCCTCATGAAGGATTCAACAGAATGTTTCTCCTTCCTTTGCTCGTTTGGAAGTCCTGCATGATTCATAGCTTGAGAAAGTTGTGTGAGCATGGCTACAAGATTTTTTATTTCAACTCCCATAACGTTTGGTTGCTCAGGGGGACAATCATTGCATTGCCCGTCGCATTCCGCATTAACATGATTCCTTCGGGTTCCAGCCATTGACTAAAACCAAGAAGAATTGTGTGAGCAACACTAATTATAATAGAAAAACCACATAATCAAGAATAAAACATCACACTTAAGGTCTTATCGTAGATTACTCATGGCCATTTCTAAAATAAAAATATTGTGTTCTATGCTTAGACTTATCCTTAGGGTTCTTACTAAGGCTTTCACATCCTAGTTTCTAAAGGTTGACTATAACCTCCCTCTGATACCAACTATACGACCCATACTTTACATATATTGTTATTACATCAGAATTGAAGCACACTTATTACAATATATAACAAAACCAAGAAAAGACCATATAGGTATAGATTCTTTAGAAACTGGGAAACATAAACAATAGGTTCATAAAGCGTCTACACTTTCTCCCATTTCTTTCATCATATCTATAGTCCCTTTTGGAATATCTTACTTAATAACCTTCTTCCAGACTTGGGGAAAGAAAACATAGAAAAGGGTGAGCTCAAATGCTCAGTAAGGGTAATCAAAATAAATATCAATCAAATCATATACATAAGCACATAACTTTTGGAAATCTTAACCTGAAAAAGAGATCATAATTTCATAACATGGGATAAATCATGGTAGTGAAATGTAATCACAATAATCATAACCTAAAACATGAAACTTTTTGGCATACACACATAATCATAGAGAATCATTTCTTGTTAGTCAAGACTCATTGCCAAGACTATCTTAGTGGAAAAAGTCGTTTTCTGAACTGAGTCACCCTCGTTTCAGTCCTGTTTCACTGAACCGGTATAACCTACCGTTCTAGCCATGTCTATCTCATGAGATATAAAATCTTTACCCAATGCATTGGAGGGAGATATAGGTCCCACCCATCTCATAATGATACTGTTCTTATGTGTGCCACAAAATCATAAATCACACATCATTGCATAACCCATGTGATAAAAAATAGGAATCTTAAACATCGTGACATCATCAAACAATTCATATAAGATAAAGAAATTAATAAAAATAATTCCATCACAACATAATCAAATACATGTAATAATAGGGATATAAACAGAACCCTTTATTATATTAGATGGAAAATAATTTTGATAAAACTATTGAACTCTATTCTTGAGGAAAATATCATTTTTACTTCAAAATCATTTTTCCTTTCTTAACATATCATAAAATTTTAAACTAAAAGAAGTTGATTAAAAATAAAATTGAAAACCTGTAAAGGAAGATTCTTGGAAATATTTTTTAAAATCCATTCATGCCGTATAAGTTTAAAAAAGAATTCTTCTCGTACGTTTGTTGGAAAAGTCAAAAAGTACCTCGTACGAAAAATGACAAAAGATTCCTTTCATATCTTTTACTAAAAACTCACCAAAGGGTAAAATTGGATTTTAACAATTGTAGGTGGATGGAAATAATATTATATATCGAAGAAACATGGATGTGGATGATAAAATACACCCCAGTAAATACCAAAGTATAAACAATCTCGGATAAAAATGAGATTGTGATATTTTCCCTTACCTTAGGTCCGACTTGCTTTGTAAGTGTCCGAACCTCCTGTATAATGATTTAAATAATGTTATTGACTTATTCCAGAATAATACTTATTTTTATGATATCATATATGGTCATATTCTTAGCTTCTTAGTAGTAATATTTCATTGCTACTTGTTATTCGGGTGTTTATAACTTTTTTGTTCTTATGCGTGTTTTGTCGAGTAAATTCTTATTCTTATCTTTAGGTTATAGATACCTCATTTCCAGAATGGTATTAGTGTAATATATATCATATTCATTCATTCAATGCATTTATATAATCATTATGAAATGAAGATCATGTAGAATGAGTCGCATCACATCGTGGAGACGGTATTCCGTACGTACGCACTAGTGATGATATCATTCCTATGATCGTGGAATTGTATTGGAGTGTATGTATACTATTTCAGAATCAGTATCACTTTATAATAGTCATATATAGTCATTATATACACCATTATAACCATCCAAGTAAGGTGGTGGTGGAAAATAGACTACACCACGGCGTGGAGACGGTATTCCGTACGTACGCACGCGCGGTGATTTCTTTTTCCGTAGGATGGATAGATGGTGAAATAGGGTTGTTTCATACTTATAATAACATATCAGTATATGAGTGATACTGATGTTATTACTTAATAATGAATCAACCTATGAAGAAGAAGTGGAAGAATAAATAAATATGAAAGAATCGGTAACGGGCATTACCTCTTCTTTGAAGTGCTTCTTTGAGACCTCCTTTTAGGGCACTAAAATGGGTCTTTGAAGAATACCAGAACATCTAGGATGTCTATAGGGAAGTGGAGAAGAGAAAGTGTCAGGGGTTGGCCGAGCTTGAAGGGTCAAAGTGGTGTGAGGAAGAGGGGGAGGAGGTGTCCTTTTATAAGGGAGGAGAGGGGTTCCTTTGGAATAACTAAAACTATTATTTTATTATAAAGTCAAGTTAGGTTTTAAATAGCTCCAAATTGATATATTTCAAAGATAAGGTGGTGATGGGTTTAAATCCCTTAATCTAATATAATTTAGACAAGTTTAGGTTCCTATTTTAACCTTATCATTTAGATTTAACATTAAGTTAAATAAGTTTACTTTTACCGTGTCTTCTTGTGTTCTTATAATATAAGGTTAATTAACTTACTATAATCAGCCAAACGAACCCCAAGTTGTTTATTATTAATATATATATCTTTATCTAAGTCATTTGGCCGAACCTTAGATTTTTAGGAATAAAATAACAATTACCAATATAATATTTTTTTAAAAAACTATTTTATGTCAATTTTGACACTATTTAGTAATTGATTTTTGTTAAAATCATAACAGAATTATTAGTTCGAACCAAGTTAATTAAATCAATACTAACATGTCATAGTAACCTAGAAAATTAGTTTGATTCATAAAAAGTCTCAAATTACATTTATTTTGGTGTTTATAACATCAATTATGTCAATATTTCATTAATAAGATAATTACTGCATCATCATTGTGTCATAAATAAAATATATTATTTAATGTATAAAAATTACAAATAAAATACCATTATGTGGGAATTCTTTTTATCTTTCTAATGAATATTTATAGTCGAATTTATCTTATGTATAACCCTATATTAAAAATTATTTACGTATTAAACGTTGATTTTAACTATTTTAACCCTTCTTTAAATAAATTAATAATAAATGTCCTAATCTAACCCAAGTGGGCCTAAATGGTCATATTTTATTCCTATGTTTGTTTTTGGTCGAATTACACTTATCCAATAGAATTAGGAAATGTGTTAGGGTAATAATAATATCATCTTGACCCTTAATTACCCTATTTACTTTTAACCGTGGTAAAAAAAAGTAAAAAGTTACTATTCACCAAAAATTATTTTCATCTCATTGAACCACATTTTAGTCTTTGATATTAACTGTGTCTCTTGATTTTCGAAAATCCACTCACAGAAGCGGTAAAATTATGTTTTATGAAAAATTCAGTTTTTTTAACTACCACTTAGTGGTTTCACTATTCATCAAAAATTGAAAGTTTTCAGAAAAATACCAAAATTTCACCCTAGGATAATTTCGATATTCTGAATCCAAAAATGAAGTCCATTTTGAAAAATAAAATTTATAAAATTTCAAAAAGTGGTTATTACTATTCATAACAGCTAGTTTTAATAATATTTTAATAGCATATCGTTGTCTAGTGAAACTCGGTATTGCATATGACGCAAGCTATCGAGGAAGCTCGCGATTTCGTGTAAAGAAAGCCAAGAAAGTATTGTGTAGAAAAATATTCCTTTTATGATTTATATAACATAAAAGTTTCTGGTGTTACATTCTACCCCCCTTAAAATGAATTTCTCCCTCGAAATTCGTCACTTTGTAACAAACAGATGAGGACACCTCTCCCTCATCATATCCTCAAGTTCCCATGTAGCTTCTTCTAATTGGTGGTTCCTCCATAAAACTTTCACCAATCGAGTGGTCTTGTTTCGTAAGACTTTTTTGTTACGATCCAGAATCTCTATCGGTTGTTCTTCATAAGAAAGATCTTGCTCCAGCGGTACAACTTCGGAGCTGAGTACATGTGAAAGATCAGGTATATACTTTCTCAGGAGAGATACATGGAACACATCGTGAACTTGAGAGAGATTCGGTGGAAGTGCCAATCGGTAAGCTACCTTCCCAACACGATCCAGTATTTCGAAAGGACCAATATATCTAGGGCACAACTTCCCCTTCTTTCCAAATCTCATAACCCTATTCCAGGGAGATATTCATAAGAACACTTTATCAACCACTTCAAACTCTAGGTCTTTTCTTCGGTTGCCGGCATAACTTTTCTGTCGACTCTGAGCTGCTCTTATGTGTTGTTGAATAGATCTGACCTTTTCTTCCATTTCATCACTGAGATCAGGTCCTAATTGCTTTCTTTCCCCAACTTCATCCCAGCAAGTTGGAGTCCTGCATTTCATTCTATAGAGAGCTTCATAAGGAGCCATCTGAATACTGGATTGAAAGCTATTATTATAAGAAAATTCCACCAAAGGTAGGTGTTGATCCCAAAAACCTTTTAAATCTATAGAGAAAGCTATCAACATATCTTCTAGAGTTTCAATTGTTCTCTTAGACTGACCGTCTGTCTGAGGATGATAAGCAGTGCTGAAACTCAACTCTGTATCCAGAGTATGCTGAAGACTTCGCCAAAACTTCAAGGTAAATCTCGAATCCCGATCAGATATAATAGAAAGTGGTACTCCATGCAATCTTAACACTTCCATTACATATATCCTGGAATGCTGATCCAGAGAGAAATCCTCTCTAACAGCAATGAAGTGTGCAGACATTTTAAGACGATCAACTATGACCCAGATAGAATTATTACCATTGGATGTTTTAGGATGTCCTGTGACAAAGTCCATAGTAATGTTTTCCCATTTTCATTCGGGTATGGGTAATGGTTGTAACATCCCCTTAGACTTCTGTCTCTCAGCTTTAACTTGTTGACAAACCAAGCATCGAGAGACATATTCAGCAACATCTCTTTTCATGCCATCCCACCAGAAGTAAACTTTCAGGTCCCTATACATCTTTGTGCTTCCAGGATGAATAGAGAATGAAGAACTATGAGCCTCATCCAGCAGCTCCTTCTTTAATTCGGGGATGGGAGGAACACAAACCCGATTCCTGAACTTTATTATCCTATCACAATCAAGGTTGAACTCAGGAACATTTCTCACCTTCTTTTGTAACTCGACATCTTCTTTCTGTGCCTCTTTAATCTTCACATGTATAGATGGTTGAACATTCATTTGAGAAAGATAATATTTTCCCCTTCCATTATAATTCCAAGATCCATCCTTTGTAAATCCATAAATATTGGATCTTTTGTGATCCTCATCATCGATAAACTAGCATGGTCTTGTCGACTTAATGCATCTGCCACCTTGTTCGCTTTCCCAGGGTGGTAATGGATTGAGCAGTCATAATCCTTAATCAGCTCCAACCATCTTCTTTGACGCATATTCAGCTCCTTTTGTGTGAAAATATACTTTAAACTTTTATGATCATTATAAATATCACACCTTTCACCATAAAGGTAATGCCTCCAAATCATTAATGCACAGATTACCGCAGCTACTCCAAATCATGTGTTGGGTAATTTTGCTCATGGATTTTCAATTGTCATGAGGCATAAGCTATCACCATATCATTTTTCATAAGAACACACCCCAATCCCTTCTTGGATGCATCACTATAGATCAAACCTTTCTCCACTACAAGGTAGTGTGAGCATAGGTGCACTGGATAACATTCTTTTCAACTCCTTGAAATTATCTTCACATTCCTCCGTCCAGACAAACTTAACTCCTTTCCGAGTCAACTTGGTGAGTGGATTAGATAATCGTGAAAAATCTTTCACAAAACGTCGATAATATCCAGCCAAACCAAGAAAACTTCGGATCTCAGTTACTATTGTTGGTCTCGACCATCTTTCGATAACCTCTGTTTTTGCTGGATCCACAGATATCCCCTCTTTTGAGATTATGTGACCCCAAAATGAAACTTTTTGAAGCCAAAATTCACACGTGGTAAATTTGGCATAAAGCATCTCCTTTCTTAGTGTCTTCAATATAATTATCAAGTGATCTTCATGTTCTTCCTTGCTCTTTGAATAGACAAGAATATCGTCTATAAAGACTACCACAAATTGATCAAGATAGTCTCTAAAGACTCTATTTATCAGATCCATGAAGATAGCAGGGGCATTAGTAAGACCAAATGTCATCACTATAAATTCATAGTGTCCATACCTTGTACGAAAAGCCGTCTTTGGTATATCCTCCCTTTTGACCCTTAATTGATGATACCCTGAGCAAAGATCAATCTTGGAAAAGTATTGAGCTCTGCGTAGTTGGTCAAATAGGTCATCAATGCGCGGGAGATGATATTTTTTCTTGATAGTGATCTTGTTAAGTTCTCGATAATCATTGCACAGTCTCATTGATCCATCTTTCTTCTTAACAAACAGAACAGGTGCTCCCCAGGGTGACGCACTTGGGCGTATTAATCCCTTATCAAGATTTTCTTGGAGTTGCTTCTGCAATACCTACAACTCAATTGGGTCCATTCTATAAGGTGTCTTTGAAATAGGCAAAGCACCCGGTACGAGTTCTATTGAAAACTCAACTTCATGATTCATTGGAAGACCCGGTAATTCCTCCGGAAAGACATCATCAAACTCCCGTACAATGGGCATATTCATAATAGTGAGTTTCTCAACAACCATTTGAGATAAATAACCTTCATTTAGTGGAATCAATACCCATAAAATGGAAGAAATTTCCACTGGAAGGTTATGTTCATCCTTGCATTGATAGACGATCATAGATTGATCTAGAATATGAAATGTGACTTCTATTCTTTGGCAATTGATATGAGCTCCATATAAAGAAATCCAATCCATGCTAAGAATCACATCAAATTCCACTATAGGAAGGATCTCAAGATTTGCAGGAGGCACTTTCCCACAAACTTCGATCGGAGAAGAATTATAAACTTTTGATGCGACTGTTGTGCCATTAGGTGTTGTCACAGCTAACTCAACATCTAATTGTTGAGGTAATATGGTGATACCCTTAGAAAATTCTTCAGAAATAAAAGATTGGGTGGATCCAGAATCAAATAAAACATTTGCTACTTTAGAGTGGATGGTAAGTGTACCTTTCACCACATCGTTATCGTACTCCACATCGCTGATAGAAATTGCATGTGACTTTCCTTTGTCTTTAGCCTTAAGAGTTTGTTGACGTCGACCATCATCATCAACCCTTGGATTATGGAATTTATTGGCATAATGTCCCATCTCCTTGCACTTGAAACATTGAAGTGTAGTAGGTTCATTCTGTGTATCCCTTCCTTTTTTTGCATCATTAGACATCTTCTTCCCATTATCGCGGCATTCAAATTCCCAATGACCTTCCTTTCCACATTTGAAACATTTACTTGTCCCTTTAAGACAACTCCCTCCATGTTTCTTTCCACACTTTGAGCATAAGGGAAAGCTCATATTCTTTTTAGTGTGCTCTTTAGATTTTCCTTTGAATTCCATTTTCCTCTTCTTATCAAACCCATATGACTGATGGGTTACTCCAATCTCCATCTCGACTTTGAGAGCACATCGAACGATTTACTCGTAGCTATTGAAGTCCCTTATGGCTAACGCCCTTATAAGACTTGGTTTTAAGCCACTAAAGAATCGATCAATCTTACTCTCAGGTTGGATAATAATACCAGAAGCGTACCTTGCAAGTCTTGTAGAATTTGCTTCATAGGTACCAACAGATTCATCATCCTTTTGCTTTAGTTCAAGAAACTCTTTCTCCATCTTTGTTCGGAGAATACGTGGGAAGTACTTATTGAAAAATAAGTTCTTGAACTCGTCCCATTCCATGGACTCAATTTCATCCCTTTGCCTCGTATTCTTTATAAGATTCCACCATTGGTCAGCATCTCCTTCCAAACGATACACTGCTAGGATGACTTTATCATGTTCAGAACATTGAAGAACTGAAAATATCTTTTCAGTAGTACTAATCCATTGTTCAGCAACTAATGGATCAGTAGACCCGCTGAAAGAAGGTGGATGCTGCCTCATGAAGGATTCAACAGAATGTTGCTCCTTCCTTTGCTCGTTTGGATGTCCTGCATGATTCATATCTTGAGAAAGTTGTGTGATCATGGCTACAAGATTTTTCATTCCAGCTCCCATAACGTTTGGTTGCTCAGGGGGACAATCATTGCATTTCCCATCGCATTCTGCATTAACACGATTCCTTCGGGTTCCAGCCATTGACTAAAACCAAGAAGAATTGTGTGAGCAACACTAATTATAATAGAAAAACCACATAATCAAGAATAAAATTTCACACTTAAGGTCTTATTGTAGATTATTCATGGACATTTCTAAAATACAAATATTGTGTTCTATGCTTAGACTTATCCTTAGGGTTCTTACTAAGGCTTTCACATCCTAGTTTCTAAAGGTTGACTATAACCTCCCTCTGATACCAACTATAACGACCCATACTTTACATACATTGTTATTACATCAGAATTGAAGCACACTTATTACAATATATAACAAAACCAAGAAAGGACCGTATAGGTATAGTTTCTTTAGAAACTGGGAAACATAAACAACTGGTTCATAAAGCGTCTACACTTTCTCCCATTTATTTCCTCATCTCTATAGTCCCTTTTAGAATATCTTACTTAATAACCTTCTTCCTAACCTGGGGAATGAAAACATACAAAAGGGTGAGCTCAAATGCTCAGTAAGGGTAATCAAAAGAAATATCAATCACATCATATACATATGCACATAACTTTAGGAAATCTTAACCTGCAAAAGAGATCATAATTTCATAACATGGGATAAATCATGGTAGTGAAATGTAATCAAAATAATCATAACCTAAAACATGAAACTTTGTGGCATACACACATAATCATAGAGAATAATTTCATGTTAGTCAAGATTCATTGCTAAGACTATCTTAGTGGACAAAGTCCCTTTCTGAACCGAGTCACCCTCGTTTCAGTCCTGTTTCACTGAACCGGTATAACCTACCGTTCCAGCCATGTCTATCTCATGAGATATAAAATATTTACCCAATGCATTGGAGGGAGATATAGGTCCCATCCATCTCATAATGATACTGTTTTTATGTGTGCCACAAAATCATAAATCACACATCATTGCATAACCCATGTAATAAAAATAGGAATCTTAAACATCGTGACATCATCAAACAATTCATATAAGATAAAGAAATTAATAAAAATAATTCCATCACAACCTAATAAAATACATGTAATAATAGGGATATAAACAGAACCCTTTATTATCTTAGATGGAAAATAATTTTGATAAAACTATTGAACTCTATTCTTGAGGAAAATATCATTTTTACTTCAAAACCATTTTTCCTTTCTTAACATATCATACAATTTTAAACTAAAAGAAGCTGATTAAAAATAAACTTGAAAACATATAAAGGAAGATTCTTGGAAATATTTTTTAAATTCCATTCATGCCGTATAAGTTTAAAAAAGCATTCTTCTCGTACGTTTGTTGGAAAAGTCAAAATGTACCTCGTACGAAAAACGACAAAAGATTCCTTTCATATCTATTACTAAAAACTCACCGAAGGGTAAAATTGGATTTGAACAATTGTAGGTGGATGGAAATAATATTAAATATCGAAGAAACATGGATGTGGGTGATAAAATACACCCTAGTAAATACCAAAGTATAAACAATCTCGGTTAAAAATGAGATTGTGATATTTTCCCTTACCTTAGGTCCGACTTGCATTGTATGTGTCCGAACCTCCTGTATAATGATCTAAAAAATGTTATTGACTTATTCCAGAATCATACTTATTTTTATGATATCATATATGGTCATATTCTTAGCTTCTTAGTAGTAATATTTCATTGCTACTTGTTATTTGGGTGTTTATAACTTTTTTGTTCTTATGCGTGTTTTGTCGAATAAATTCTTATTCTTATCTTTAGGTTATAGATACCTCATTTCCAGAATGGTATTAGTGTAATATATATCATATTCATTCATTCAATTCATTTATATAATCATTATGAAATGAAGATCATGTAGAACGAGTCGCATCACATCGTGGAGATGGTATTCCGTACGTACGCACTAGTGATGATATCGTTACTATGATCGTGGAATTGTATTGGACTGTATGTATACTATTTCAGAATCAGTATAACTTTATAATAGTCATATATAGTCATTATATACACCATTATAACCATCCACGTAATGTGGTGGTGGAAAATAGATTACACCACGGCGTGGAGACGGTATTCCGTACGTACGCACACGCAGTGATTTCATTTTCCGTAGGATGGATAGATGGTGAAATAGAGTTGTTTCATACTTATAATAACATATCAGTATATAAGTGATACAGATGTTATTACTTCATAATGAAACAACCTAAGAAGAAGAAGTGGAAGAAGAAATAAATATGAAAGAATCGGTAACAGGCATTACCTCTTCTTTGAAGTGCTTCTTTGAGACCTCCTTTTAGGGCACTAAAATGGGTCTTTGAAGAATACCAGAACCTCTAGGATGTCTATAGGGAAGTGGAGAAGAGAAAGTGTCAGGGGTTGGCCGAGCTTGAAGGCTCAAAGTGGTGTGAGGAAGAGGGGGAGGAGGTGTCCTTTTATAAGGGAGGAGAGGGGTACCTTTGGAATAACTAAAACTATTATTTTATTATAAAGTCAAGTTCGGTTTTAAATAGCTCCAAATTGATATATTTCGAGGCTAAGGTGGGGAAGGGTTGAAATCCCTCATCTAATAGAATTTAGACAAGTTTAGGTTCCTATTTTAACCTTATCATTTAGATTTAACATTAAGTTAAATAAGTTTACTTTTACCGTGTCTTCTTGTGTTCTTATATTATAAGGTTAATTAACTTACTATAAGCAGCCAAACGAACCCCAAATTGTTTACTATTAATATATATATCCTTATCTATGTCATTTGGCCGAACCTTAGATTTTTAGGGATAAAATAACATTTACCAATATAATATTTGTTTTAAAAACTATTTTATGTCAATTTTGACACGATTTAGTAATAGATTTTTGAGAAAATCATAACAGAATTATTAGTTCGAACCAAGTTAATTAAATCAATAATAACATGTCATATTAACCTAGAAAATTAGTGGGATTCATAAAAAGTCTCAAATTACATTTATTTTGGTGTTTATAACATCAATTATGTCAATATTTCATTAATAAAATAATTAATGCATCATCATTGTGTCATAAATAAATTATATTATATAATGTCTAAAAATTACAAATAAAATACCATTATATAGGAAATCTTTTTATCTTTCTAATGAATATTTATAGTGGAAGTTATCTTATGTATAACCCTATATTAAAAATTATTTACGTATTAAACTTTGATTTTAACTATTTTAACCCTTCTTTAAATAAATTAATAATAAATGTCCTAATCTAATCCAAGTGGGCCTAAATGGTCATATTTTATTCATAAGTTTGTTTTTGGTCTAATTACACTTATCCAATAGAATCAGGACATTGTTAGGGTAATAATAATATCATCATTACCCTTAATTACCCTATTTACTTTTAACCGTGGTAAAAAAAGTAAAAAGTTACTATTCACCAAAAATTATTTTAATCTCATTGAACCACATTTTAGTCCTTGATATTAACTGTGTCTCTCGGATTTTCGAAATTCCACTCACAGAAGCGGTAAAATTAAGTTTTATGAAAAATTCAGTTTTTTTAACTACCACTTAGTGGTTTCACTATTCATCAAAAATTGAATGTATTTAGAAAAATACCAAAATTTCACCCTAGGCTAATTTAGATATCCCGAATCCAAAAATGAAGTCCATTTTGAAAAATAAAATTTATAAAATTTCAAAAAGTGGTTATTACTATTCATAACAGCTAGTTTTAATAATATTTTAATAGCATATCGTTGTTTAGTGAAACTCGGTATTGCGTACGACGCAAGCTATCGAGGAAGCTCGCGATTTCATGTAAAGAAAGCCAAGAAAGTGTTGTGTAGAAAAAGATTCCTTTAATGATTTATATAACATAAAAGTCTCGGGTGTTACATTCTACCCCCCTTAAAATGAAATTCTCCCCCGAAATTCGTCACTTTGTAACAAACAGATGAGGATACCTCTCCCTTATCATATCCTCAAGTTCCCATGTAGCTTCTTCTAATTGGTGGTTTCTCCATAAAACTTTCACCAATCGAGTGGTCTTTTTTCGTATGACTTTTTTGCTACGATCCAGAATCTCTATCGGTTGTTCTTCATAAGAAAGATCTTGCTCCAGCGGTACAACTTCGGAGCTGAGTACATGTGAAGGATCAAGTATGTACTTTCTCAGGAGAGATACATGGAACACATCGTGAACATGAGAGAGATTCGGTGGAAGTGCCAATCAGTAAGCTCCCTTCCCAACACGATCCAGTATTTCGAAAGGACCGATATATCTAGGGCACAACTTCCCCTTCTTTCCAAATCTCAAAACCCTATTACAGGGAGATATTCGTAAGAACACTTTATCACCCACTTCAAACTGTAGGTCTTTTCTTCGGTTGTCGGCATAACTTTTCTGTCGACTCTGAGATGCTCTTATGTGTTGTTGAATAGATCTGACCTTTTCTACCATTTCATCAATGAGATCAGGTCCTAATAGCTTTCTTTCCCCAAATTTATCCCAGCAAGTTGGAGTCCTGCATTTCATTCCATAGAGAGATTCATAAGGACCCATCTGAATACTGGAGTGAAAGCTATTATTATACGAAAATTCCACCAAAGGTAGGTGTTGATCCCAACCACCTTTGAAATCCATAGAGCAAGCTATCAACATATCTTCTAGAGTTTGAATTGTTTTCTCAGACTGACCGTCTGTCTGAGGATGATAAGCAGTGCTGAAACTCAACTCTGTATCCAGAGTATGCTGAAGACTTCGCCAAAACTTCGAGGTAAATCTCGGATCCCGATCAGATATAATATAAAGTGGTACTCCATGAAATCTTACCTCTTCCTTTACATATATCCTGGCAAGCTGATCCAGAGAGAAATCCTCTCTAATAGCAATGAGGTGTGTAGACTTTGTAAGACGATCAACTATGACCTAGATAGCATTATTGCCTTTGGATGTTTTAGGAAGTCCTGTGACAAAGTCCATAGTAATGTTTTCCCATTTCCATTCGGGTATGGGTAATGGTTGTAACATCCCCTTAGACTTCTGTCTCTCAGTTATAACTTGCTGACAATCCAAGCATCGAGAGACATATTCAGCAACATCTCTTTTCATTCCATCCCACCAGATGTACTCTTTTAGGTCCCTATACATCTTCGTGCTTCCAGGATGAATAGAGAACGAAGGACTATGAGCCTCATCCAGCAGCTCCTTATTTAATTCAGGGATGGGAGGAACACAAACCCGACATCTTCTTTCTGTGCCTCTTTAATATTCACATGTATAGATGATTGATCATTCATTTGAGAAAGATAATATTTTTCCCCTTCCATTATAATTCCAAGATCCATCCTTTGTAAATCCATAAATATTGGATCTTTTGTGAACCTCATCATGGATAAACTAGCATGGTCTTGTCGACTTAATGCATCTGCCACCTTGTTTGCTTTCCCAGGGTGGTAATGGATTGAGCAGTCGTAATCCTTAATCAGCTCCAACCATCTTCTTTGACGCATATTCATCTCCTTTTGTGTGAAAATATACTTTAAAATTTTATGATCAGTATAAATATCACACCTTTCACCATAAAGGTAATGCCTCCAAATCATTAATGCAAATATTACCGCAGCTAACTCCAAATCATGTGTTGGGTAATTTTGCTCATGGATTTTCAACTGTCGTGAGGCATAAGCTATCACCATATCAATTTGCATAAGAACACACCCAAATCCCTTCTTGGATGCATCACTATAGATCAAAAACCTTTCTCCACTACAAGGAAGTGTGAGCACAGGTGCACTGGATAACCTTCTTTTCAACTCCTTGAAATTCTCTTCACATTCCTCCATCCAAACAAACTTAACTCCTTTCCGAGTCAACTTGGTGAGTGGATTAGATAATCGTGAAAAATCTTTCACAAAACGTCGATAATATCCAGCCAAACCAAGAATACTTCGGATCTCAGTTACTGTTGTTGGTCTCGACCATCTTTTGATAACCTCTGTTTTTGCTGGATCCACATATATCCCCTATTTTGAGATTATGTGACCCAAAAATTAAACTTTTTGAAGCCAAAATTCACACTTGGTAAATTTGGCATAAAGCTTCTCCTTTCTCAGGGTCTTCAATTTAATTCTCAAATGATCTTCATGTTCTTCCTTTCTCTTTGAATAGATAATAATATCGTCTATAAAGACTACCACAAATTGATCAAGATAGTCTCTAAAGACTCTATTCATCAGATCCATGAAGATAGCAGGGGCATTAGTAAGACCAAATGGCATCACTATAAATTCATAGTGTCCATACCTTGTACGAAAAGCCGTCTTTGGTATATCCTCCCTTTTGACCCTTAATTGATGATACCCTGAGTAATGATCAATCTTGGAAAAGTATTCAGCTGGTCAAATATGTCATCAATGCGCGGGAGAGGATATTTGTTCATGATAGTGATCTTGTTATGTTCTCGATAATCAATGCATAGTCTCATTGATCCATCTTTCTTCTTAACAAAGAGAACAGGTGCTCCCCAAGGTGACGCACTAGGGCGTATGAATACCTTATCAAGATTCTCTTGGAGTTGCTTCCGCAAAACCTGCAACTCAATTGGGGCCATTCTATAAGGTGTCTTTGAAATAGGCAAAGCACCCGGTACGAGTTCTATTGAAAACTCAACTTCATGATTCGTTGGAAGACCCGGTAATTCCTCCGGAAATACATCCTCAAACTCCCGTACAATGGGCATATTCTAAATCGTGAGTTTCTCAACAACCATTTGAGATAAATAACCTTCATTTAGTGGAATCAATACCCATAAAATGGAAGAAATTTCCACTGGAAGGTTATGTTAATCCTTGCATTGATAGACGATCATAGATTGATCTGGAATATGAAATGTGACTTCCCTTCTTTGGAAATTGATATGAGATCCATATAAAGAAAGCCAATCCATGCCAAGAATCACATCAAATTCCACTATAGGAAGGATCACAAGATTTTCAGGAAGCACTATCCCACAAACTTCGTTCGGAGAAGAATTATAAACTTTTGATGCAACCGTTGTGCCGTTAGGTGTTGTCACAGCTAACTCAACATCTAATAGTTGAGGTAATACGGTGATACCCTTAGAAAATTCTTCAGAAATAAAAGAGTGGGTGGATCCAGAATCAAATAAAACATTTTCTACTTTAGAGTGGATGGTAAGTGTACCTTTCACCACATCGTTATCGTACTCCACATCGCTGATAGAAATTGCATGTGACTTTCCTTTGTCTTTAGCCTTATGAGTTTGTTGACGTCGACCATCATCATCAACCCTTGGATTAGGGCATTTATTGTCATAATGTCCCATCTCCTTGCACTTGAAACATTGAAGTGTAGTAGGTTCATTCTGTGTATCCCTTCCTTTGTTTGCATCATTAGACATCTTCTTCCCATCATCGCGGCATTCAAATGCCTGATGACCTTCCTTTCCACATTTGAAACATTTACTTGTCCCTTTAAGACAACTCCCTCCATGTTTCTTTCCACCATTGGTCAGCATCTCCTTCCAAAAGATACACTGCTAGGATGACTTTATCATGTTTAGAACATTTAAGAACTGAAAATATCTTTTCATTAGTACTAATCCATTGTTCAGCAACTAATGGATCAGTATACCCGCTTAAAGAAGGTGGATGCTGCCTCATGAAGGATTCAATAGAATTTTGCTCCTTTCTTTGCTCGTTTGGAAGTCCTGCATGATTCATAGCTTGAGAATGTTGTGTGAGCATGGCTACAAGATTTTTCATTCAAGCTCCCATAACGTTTGGTTGCTCAGGGGGACAATCATTGCATTGCCCGTCACATTCCGCATTAACACGATTCCTTCGGGTTCCAGCCATTGACTAAAACCAAGAAGAATTGTGTGAGCAACACTAATTATAATAGTAAAACCACATAATGAAGAATAAAATTTCACAATTAATGTCTTATCCTAGGTTATTCATGGCCATTTCTAAAATACTAATATTGTGTTCTATTCTTAGACTTATCCTTAGGGTTCTTACTAAGGCTTTCACATCCTAGTTTCTAAAGGTTGACTATAACCTCCCTCTGATACCAACTATAACGACCCATACTTTACATACATTGTTATTACTTCAAAATTGAAGCACACTTATTACAATATATAACAAAACCATGAAAGGACCGTATATGTATAGTGTCTTTAGAAACTGGGAAACATAAACAACTGGTTCATAAAGCGTCTACACTTTCTCCCATTTATTTCATCATATCTATAGTCCCTTTTGGAATATCTTACTTAATAACCTTCTTCCTGACCTGGGGAAAGAAAACATACAAAAGGGTGAGCTCAAATGCTCAGTAAGGGTAATCAAAAGAAATATCAATCACATCATATACATAAGCACATAACTTTTGGAAATCATAACCTGCAAAAGAGATCATAATTTCATAACATGGGATAAATCATGGCAGTGAAATGTAATCACAACAATCATAACTTAAAACATGAAACTTTGTGTCATACACACATAATCATAGAGAATAATTTCTTGTTAGTCAAGACTCATTTCCAAGAATATCTTAGTGGAAAAAGTCCCTTTCTGAACCGTGTCACCCTCGTTTCAGTCCTATTTCACTGAACCGGTATAACCTACCGTTCCAGCCATGTCTATCTCATGAGATATAAAATCTTTACCCAATGCATTAGAGGGAGATATAGGTCCCACCCATCTCATAATGATACCTTTATTATGTGTGCCACAAAATCATAAATCACACATCATTGCATAACCCATGTAATAAAATAGGAATCTTAAACATCGTGACATCATCAAACAATTCATATAAGATAAAGAAATTAATAAAAATAATTCCATCACAACCTAATCAAATACATGTAATAATAGGGATATAAACAAAACCCTTGATTATCTTTGATGGAAAATAATTTTGATTAAACTATTGAACTCTATTCTTGAGGAAAATATCCTTTTTTACTTCAAAATCATTTTTCCTTTCTTAACATATCATACAATTTTAAACTAAAAGAAGTTGATTAAAAATAAACTTGAAAACTTGTAAACGAGGATTCTTGGAAATATTTTTTAAAATCCATTCATGCCGTATAAGTTTAAAAAAACATTCTTCTCGTATGTTTGTTGGAAAAGTCAAAAAGTACCTCGTACGAAAAACGACAAAAGATTCCTTTCATATCTTTTACTAAAAACTCACCAAAGGGTAAAATTGGATTTGAACAATTGTAGGTGTATGGAAATAATATTACATATCGAAGAAACATGGATGTGGATGATAAAATACACCCCAGTAAATACCAAAGTATAAACAATCTAGGATAAAAATGAGATTGTGATATTTTCCCTTACCTTAGATCCGACTTGCTTTGTAAGTGTCCGAAACTCCTGTATAATGATTTAAATAATGTTATTGACTTATTCCAGAATCATACTTATTTTTATGATATCATATATGGTCATATTCTTAGCTTCTTAGTAGTAATATTTCATTGCTACTTGTTATTCGGGTGTTTATAACTTTTTTGTTCTTATGCATGTTTTGTCGAATAAATTCTTATTCTTATCTTTAGGTTATAGATACCTCATTTCCAGAATGGTATTAGTGTAATATATATCATATTCATTCATTCAATGCATTTATATAATCATTATGAAATGAAGATCATGTAGAACGAGTCGCATCACATCGTGGAGACGGTATTCCGTACGTACGCACGAGTGATGATATCGTTCCTTTGACCGTGGAATTGTATTGGAGTGTTTGTACACTATTTCAGAATCAGTATCACTTTATAATAGTAATATATAGTCATTATATACACCATTATAACCATCCAAGTAAGGTGGTGGTGGAAAATAGATTACACCACGGCGTGGAGATGGTATTCCTTACGTACGCACGCGCGGTGATTTTTTTTCCGTAGGATGGATAGATGGTAAATAGGGTTGTTTCATACTTATAATAACATATCAGTATATTAGTGATACTGATGTTATTACTTCATAATGAAACAACCTAAGAAGAAGAAGTGGAAGAAGAAATAAATATGAAAGAATCGGTAACGGGCATTACCTCTTCTTTGAAGTGCTTCTTTGAGACCTCCTTTTAGGGCACTAAAATGGGTCTTTGAAGAAGACCAGAACCTATAGGATGTCTATAGGGAAGTGGAGAAGAGAAAGTGGTAGGGGTTGGCCGAGTTTGAAGGCTCAATGTGGTGTGAGGAAGAGGGGGAGGAGGTGTCCTTTTATAAGGGAGGAGAGGGTTACCTTTGGAATAAATAAAACTATTATTTTATTATAAAGTCAAGTTCTGTTTTAAATAGCTCAAAATTGATATATTTCGAAGCTAAGGTGGGGATGGGTCGAAATCCCCTCATCCAATAGAATTTAGAAAAGTTTAGGTTCCTATTTTAACCTTATCATGTAGATTTAACATTAAGTTAAATAAGTTTACTTTTACCGTGTCTTCTTGTGTTCCTATACTATAAGGTTAATTAACTTACTATAAGCAGCCAAACGAACCCCAAGTTGTTTATTATTAATATATATATCTTTATATAAGTCATTTGGCTGAACCTTAGTTTTTTATGAATAAAATAACAATTACCAATATAATATTTGTTTTAAAAACTATTTTATGTCAATTTTGACACTATTTAGTAATTGATTTTTGTGAAAATCATAACAGAATTATTAGTTCGAAACAAGTTAATTAAATCAATACTAACATGTCATATTAACCTAGAAAATTAGTGGTATTCATAAAAAGTCTCAAATTACATTTATTTTTGTGTTTATAACATCAATTATGTCAATATTTCATTAATAAGATAATTACTGCATCATCATTGTGTAATAAATAAATTATATTATTTAATGTCTAAAAATTACAAATAAAATACCATTATGTATGAAATCATTATATCTTTCTAATTAATATTTATAGTCGAATTTATCTTATGTATAACCCTATATTAAAAATTATTTACTTATTAAACATTGATTATAACTATTTTAACCCTTCTTTAAAAAAATTAATAATAAATGTCCTAATCTAATCCATGTGGGACTAAATGGTCATATTTTATTCCTAAGTTTGTTTTTAGTCGAATTATAGTTATCCAATAGAATTAGGACATGTGTTAGGCTAATAATAATATCATCTTTACATTTAATTACCCTATTTACTTTTAACCGTGGTAAAAAAAGTAAAAAGTTACTATTCACCAAAAATTATTTTCATCTCATTGAACCACATTTTTGTCCCTGATATTAACCGTGTCTCTCAGATTTTCGAAATTTCACTCACAGAAGCGGTAAAATTATGTTTTATGAAAAATTAAGATTTTTTAACTACCACTTAGTGGTTTCACATTTCATCAAAAATTGAAAGTTTTCAGAAAAATACCAAAATTTCACCCTAGGCTAATTTCGATATTCCGAATCCAAAAATGAAGTCCATTTTGAAAAATAAAATTTATAAAATTTCAAAAAGTGGTTATTACTATTCATAACGGGTAGTTTTAATAATATTTTAATAGCATATCGTTGTTTAGTGAAACTCGGTATTGCGTACGACGCAAGCTATCGAGGAAGCTCACGATTTCGTGTAGAGCAAGCCATGAAAGTGTTGTGTATAAAAAGATTTCTTTGATGATTTATATAACATAAAAGTCGCGGGTGTTACATAACTGATTTATGAGTTGATTCTAATTGTGTTTCATGTTTAATAGGATATTTTTCGTAGTTTTCAATAAGATTAAATTGATGTATTTCGACAATCAGTTTTAGTTTTATCCCCTTGATGGGAGATTGCGTTTGGGATTGAGATACATAACACTGTGTATCTTATCAAGATGTATGTATATAAGAAGATACCATCTATGTTCAATAATATATGAGTAAATATCGTGGATATATTGAAGTGAGATTTTTATTGACATCGTGTTCCAACATTGGGTGCACTTGTTTTGTTCGTGATGATGTCTTCTGGAATTTTGCATCTTTTTATTAATTGTCACCACTTGAACAAAGTGAATGCGATGAACCACTATCCTCTCTCATGGATTGAAACATTACACAGTCAAATAAATGGAACATGTTTTTAATTTAAAATTTATTTACGATTAGGATATCATTAGATGGGGTTGAATTATGAGGATATTCATAATACATCTATCTAGTGTCAATATATGAATTTTAAATTGTTGTGATACTGTTCAGTGTGACTAATTCTCCATCTGTGTTCTTGAGGTTAATTAATTTCATGTTTATTTTGTTCCAATATATGTTTTTGGTTCTTTTCATTGACGACAACATTGTTTACTCTACATATGATTATGACCATGTAAGGAATCTACATGATGTCTTTGGAGTTCTTCATCATGATAAGATATTCCGGAAGTTGTCAAAGTGTGAGTTCTAGGACAATGATACCTATTTCATAAGTCCTATAATTTTCCATCAGGGTTTATCATTTGATCATATTATGATAGAGGCAGTATCTTCTTTTGAATACCCTAAGATAGTGGCATATGTGTAGTGTTGCATTGTTTGTATAGGCTATTGTTGGAGGTTCGTATCAAATTTCTCTTTGGTTATGACTCCTCTCAAAAACATGATCATAAAAAATCATGTGTTCTCATAGAATGACCCATGTCATGAATCATTTGAGTATATAAAGGATATTTTGGAGAGTTCTCAATTAATTTTTTCAGAATAACAAATTTAGTTTATGGTTTTATATTATTGTTTTCATCCTTTATTGGGATGTATTCTGATGAAATATTGATAGGTTGTTTCATATGTGTCTTGATAATTCATCCCCCTAAGCATTACTATTCCACCAATTATCACCATTTAGAATTTTTTTTTCATTGATGATTTCGTAAAATTACCTCATTGGTGAGTGTTTTGGTGTTCCAACCATCCATGAGAACTTTATGTAATTCTTCTATAAGAAATAATTATTCCTATGTCGACAAACTTGTATGGAATTATTCTAGGATTACTAATGGGACACTTTTTTTAATGGCCAAAAAATAATTTTTATTAGTATATTTATGAGTTTTATGTTTTATGGTAGCTTCTTAATTTATATTGTACATTGAATAAATTTCAGCATGTATTACTCCCCATTGCAGATTAATCACTGAAAAATATAACTCACTATTTTGGATGAGTTGCCTCCATCAATTACTCATAGCTGATGATGATTCGCCACAATGGATGACTATCTATTAGGCATGACTCAATGTAGAGGTGGAGTCACTATCATCATCTTCTCAGCACTAGGATCAGAGTTTGGCTAAGTGCGAGAATCACCAAACATAACATATATCTCACAACTAGAGATGAATTTTTGAAAAGTATTTGATAAACATAACTCCATAGGATGACTCACCATTGAACATGAAATTTGACATTTTTTCAGAAGGACTTCCCACTAGCCAGAGTCATATCCATCCTCAGTCACTGATAGATAAAGTCGCCACCCTATATTTTCTCGACATTAAAGAAGAATCACCATCTATTTTAAAACAATATTGAACTAAATATTTCTAATGGATGTATAATTGAATATATTTCCAATGAATATTTTAATTATTGTTAATAATTATATTACAGATTGGCGTTAAAGAATGTTTCATCTATGAGTACAAGAATCCAAAAATCAATATGATTATTGAAACATTATTTTTCTAATAATATATACAATACTCTGTCATGTGAATGTGTACATAAAACACAAATATATTCATATACATGTGAAGTGAACATAAATAACCTGAATAAGAGTTCCTCTTTTTATGATCTTATATGCTTTTTATTTCTTACACATGACAGAGGAAAAGAACAAATTACAGGGTGTCATGTTTACTCTCAACTTAACAAAAAGTATATGATAGTCTATTCTATTACAAATTTCAAAAATTATACTAGAGCTTCCACTCAAGATTCAATCAAGGAGTCACAATATTTAGAGGTAATCATATTTCGAAATATACATTCTTAACTGATTTTATTTTCATAGTTTGATTATATTTAATACATTACACAAAGTGAGTGTCTACAATATTTTAAACACAACATTGTCACCTGTTAATTGATTAGAACATAACAGATATCTTCTCAAACACTCTAATTCATATTTTCCTATTAAGTTGTGAAATAGATCCCACAATGAACTATAGTTCCTTATTCTGACATGTATTATGGATGTGTTCTTATTTGACCTAGGATGATTTGTTGTTGTACACCCATATTATTTTAAATAAAATTCTTAGTTGTGGGTAATTTTGAGGTGAAGATATTTGGTCTCACCATGATACTAAACCTCAGGTTTTTAATCCATTGGGAGTTTTGTCTTATTTTTTTTTACATAAACTGAAACTTTTTTATTCTATAAAATAATTAATCAATAACATTTAATTTCAATTTGTGATTGTATAAATTTTTTAATAAGTAAATTTATTTCAAATGTTAATGTAGTTTTCATAATTCATTTCAATGGTATGTAATAACTCATGGAGAAATATTTTCAAATAAAAAAAATATATCAATATACTTTTTTGGTTAAAATTGGGTATTTTAATTGAACTAGGAGATTTTAAATAAACATTTATAGAGATATAATTTATTGGGTACATTATTCACCCTTTGAGATGCTCACTCAGAATAACATTTGTTATCAATGGGATTTCAAAATATTTGAAACTACTATTTTACTTGTTTTAATGATCATTAATATATGTCATTTCCAAATTTAGTTCTATAAACGTTTTCTAGAATATTTGGTTATGCTACTAGAAAAACATAATTTAAAAATTTTAATAACTATGGTCAATTGAAGATAAAAATAAAAATGAATATTGAATTCAATGGTTTTGAAACATTCACTTATATAAAGGATATAAATGAGTTTCAAATGACCTCTAGTTTTACTTCGGAATATGAAACTATGATTGATGTCAAAAACAAATACAATGAAATGAATACCCTTTAGTGTTCTTTAGGTTATAAATAATTAAATAGAATATTTTCTAGAAAAACTAATTATTAAATTTTGGATACATTATCTATTTCACATGAAGGAACCACAAATGATAAATAAATGATATTGAATACACATATAATTAAATATGATACCTTTAAGAATAATATTATTGAGATAATTTATTATTTGTATATCAAGTTCAAAAATATAGTGAACAACATGATCTCCTTGGGAAATCTAGTATCTAACAAGGATCAGATTAGGAAACTGCTAAAATGCCTTATAGAAAGATGGAGAGGGACATCCACTTTCATAAGGTAATAATGTCAGATAGGTAAAATTTATGTCAAGGAATTTATTGGGAGTTTTGTGATGTATGAGTTAGAACATAAAGTCATCTTTGATGAGGATGATGAACTGAATAGAAAATCAGATTTTTCCAAACTACTGAATCAAAACAAAAAGAGAAAGAAAAGATGAAAGTTGAACGTTCCAGTAATGAAAAATCACTATTGGATAGTGACATGGAAATATAAATTCTATTTAGAAGGTTTAATATTTTATACAATAATATTAAATTATGCAGAAACCATGTTTCAATATAATGTATGAAAACATTTGAACATGAAAAAAGGACAAGAAATGGGTAACAATTCAATAGGTATTACCTATGTTGAATGTATTTGACAAGGAAATGTGAAGGTAGAAAATCAATAATTTTAAAAAAATATATGATGATATGGATTGAAAATTCATGTAATCCTTGAAATCCACATTGAGTGCCTCTATTAAAATCTCTAGTGACTCTGACTCACCTCGTGAAGTGAAACCTAATAGAGCCAACAAGTGCTTCATGAAAGAAGTTTCATAGGTTCTTACTTAATCATCTATACATGATCTAATCACTATGATTATGTAAATGATGAAAATGTATAAATAAGATGTAATTTAATAATATATTATTCTTTTGGTAAATTTTAATGAACATAATGACCAATAAAATGTTTTGAAGAAACCACGTATTTTATTAGCTCGTACTAAATCTGATCATTATGTTGATAAAAATAATTTTTAGTTGATAAAGTAAAACATTGAACTCAAGATTTCTAATTATAAATTTCAAAAGGTCATGCACATATTCACAAATGGAATAGATATACTTACTAAAATTATAGTAAAATAGATTTCTCGTAAATATGTTATAATATATCTTATAAACATGGACATAGAAGAGTACAAAAAAATTTGTTGCAAATTCTAAATATGAATATTCTATTGTCAAATATTTTTCAATAGAACCAATGAATTTTTCTATTTCAAAATGTTACCATTATTCATGTATGAAAGCTATAAATAAATTTTTTGATCCTAATTCCTTAATCACTATATTTTTTGGGCCAATGAAAATATGGGTACCAAAATAAAGTATGTTCTAAACATCGATTTATAGGAACACTATTTGAATAGCTCTTGTTAAATTCTATAGTAAAAGGATAATGACAGTTCCATTCATATGGTACGACACTACTCAAGTTTCAATAGCCTCATAAATGTTGATGGTGGTCATGTAACCTTTGGAGACATTGTTAATGAAATAATCACCAGTTTTGTCCAAATAGGTAACACCAAATATGTTTTAATTTATAAATTAATTTTTTTGATTATCTAGAAAATAAAATTCCAAACATCTAGAAATTGTAAGATGATGGGTTTCATGTCAATTTTGATAAAATATTACTTTAATGTTTTTAATTATACTTATTTTATAGTGTTTACAACTTTGAGAAATGTATATGTTTATATTGTTAATATTTATTCTTTTATTTATCAAAATGTTTCTTACATAAGCCACTTTGATATATATTCATTGATTTTTAATACTAGTCTAGGAAATAATAACATTAAATCACATAGAATTTATACTATTAATTAGTTATTTATGGATCTACCAAACATGAGTTCTCAAATTACAATGTTTGCAACCCATATCGAACAAGGGAAACAAAAGATCATTTCTGTTAACCTAAAAAAATATTTTTCAAATTTTCATCCTCTTATTTCAGTTCACATAAACTTTTCTACAGCATCAAAGTATTATAGTTTAAATGGGAATAATTTTTTCTATGTACCTGTATGTGACTTTTCTAGGTATACATGGGTATTATTTTTAATAAATAAGAGTGATGTTTTTTCTCATTTTACTAAATATACTAAATCTACAAAAAATATATGTGGACATAGAATTAATACCATTAATAGTTACCATGGATGTGAAACATTAAATCAGGACATTGAATCCTTTTTCTCAAAAAATTGATATATTCATAGCTTATCTACTCATATGACACATCAAGAGAATAGAGTTGTAGAAAAAAGTTATTAAATACATCAATAGATTTTCCATAATATGATTAATGAATATGAATTACAAATTAAAAATTCAATAGATTCTATGAATATAGCCTATTATTTAATAAATAGAGTGTTGGTTAGACCTATCATGAATAAGACACCATTAGAATAATTTAATGAAAAAGAATAATTACTTTAGTATTCTTATTTTGAAATCCTTCATTAATAACATTATGGATAATATTGACATGTTAGAATCCAAAAATGAAGAAGGAATATTCCATGGTTATTTAACCTCTAGAACGAATGTGGAAGATTTTTTTAATTTCAATTTTGATGATACAAATCCACATGAGTCAAATACCTCTTAGTGAATCATGTGTATTGTTTTTATAATGTGATCAAAAATTAAAATGTGTATAACGTGCTTTAAAGAAGGAAAAACATACTGTTATAAATAATATCTAGAAACTGAACCAATGCTTAAAGAAAAACATGAACTAACCATCCATTATTTTTATAGAAATTTTATGACTCTTAATAATATGCTTTAGTTGAAGACTAAGATACATGTACAAAAACTATAGCATTCATATGAAAAAAAGTTGAACATTAGTATTTATTTTCACAAATTGAACCTAATAATATAAATTATGAAATTAATTATGAATTAATGTTAATTTAAATTCAATAAGAACTAAGATAGTTTGATGGAAATAAATTTCGGAACATATTGATAGACCCACATATGACATTACTATATTCACTAAATCAGTGTTTATAAATAATGTCAATGAATCTTGAACTATAGTTAAGAATAATGCTACAGTAGTTACACAAGGAAATATTCATGAAGAAGGTATAAATAATGAAAATATATTTGAACCATTATTGAGACAAAAAACCATTAGAATACTACTTCCGTATCAACCAGATAAATATTTCAAACTATATCAATATGAGGTAAAAATAGATTTCTTTAATGGGTATATAACCGAGGATTTTTTTTTCAAAAAACCACTGCATTTCAAAATCATGTTTTTCAAAATGATGCTTTTATATTAAAAAAATATGTATATGGTTTAAAACATACTCTTATAGCTTTTTATTATACGCTCATCACTATTATAATTTAAAATTGTTTTAAAAAGGTATAGATTATCCTACAATTTTTATAAAGATAATTTGAAAAGATGTTTTAGTTGGTTTTAGATGATATTATTTTTTTAAATAATTATTAACATAATAAATTTTCAAAAGTGATTCATAATGAGTATGAAAAGTGATTAATGGGTGAAATAAAATTCTTTCTTAATTTCTAAAATTTTCAAAATAATGATGGAATTATTTTAAATAAATGTAAATATAAAATATATATTTTAAATTTTTTTAACAAGGATATCACTAAGATTAGTGATACTTTTATGGGTACCACCTGTAAATTGGATCTTGATAAATCTGGTAAATTAGCAGATCAAACTAGTTATAGCGGATTGATTAATAATTCCTTATATACCTTCTAGTTAGACATATATCATTTTAGGTGGTTCTCTCTGTTCTCTATTATTAGAAAATCCAAATGATCCACACATAGTATATGTAAAATGAGATTTCAAATACATCAAATGTACTCCAAATTTAGGACACATTTACACTAGATGATAATTATTTGACTTATTTAGTTATTCATATGCTGATTTCGGGGGTAGTATATATGATAGAAAAAAGAAAATTTGAAAGATGTTAGCTTTTAAGATAGTAATTAAATTCTTGGTGTAGTAAGAAACAATTTGTGTTTTCATTTTCAACTACCAAAAATGAATACATAGTTGTAGGTAGAAGTTGTACTGAAATTTTGTCGATGGAAAACACATTGCAACACTATAGATATCAATTCAGAAATTTATCTATAAAATTGGAGAACAGTAGGGATAAATATTTTTTTAAAACGTTTATCTCACTATGGAAAAAAACATATTGATACAAGAAATTAATTTTTCAGAGATCATTTTCAAATGGTTGATATCAATCATTCTTACATTTTAAAAAAATATAAGCATTGTAATATATTTACTAATACATTGATTTTTGAAAGAATTAACTAGACCAAAAATGAGTTACGTATAATTATATTAGCTTGTGTTTAAATTTTTGGGACTCCCCATTGAGTAGTAACCACCATTGATCTTTACCCACTGTTTATTATTCAATCACCATTGGAATTACAAACCATTGTAATTACTCACCATTGGAATTAATATCCATTGAAATTAATTATCTTTATTTACATGTGTGTTTTCCTAAGATTTGTTTTAATCACAATGGATTTTACCTACCAATGTAAACCACAATCATTTTTATATTTTTCATTTTAAATATTGAAGCCACCATTTCTTCCTGAATTATGAATTATTTAATTTTCATATTAAATTCCATTTTATTCATATTTGTTATTTCTAAATTTGAATCTCTATAAATGATATAATATTCTAAACATTATAATTTAAATTCACCCCTATCTCACTCCATTCTCTCAAAAAAAATTCAAAATTTTTTCTCCATATCATAATTATTCCTTCACATTCAATCTAACATATCGATCCAATCTCAATTGGTAAAGTAAAGTTATCTTTTGAATCATACCTGGATGATTAATGACCCATAAATAAGAATAAAAGAGAGTATAGTCATTCCTAAAAAATATCCTCTGAATCCTTAACAAGATAAGAGGGTTTTAGTATACAAGAAAGTAGTTTAACTGGAATGGTTAATCCTAAGGATGCTTCTTGTGATCAAATATTATATATGTCGATGTTTTTTTGGAATGATTTTATTCTAATTACATACTATTTTATATTATGTTATTATACACATTATACTTGTTTGTAGTGGTTTTCGAAGAAAATGGAGACTGGGTGAGAACAAAAATAAATGTAAATGGGTTGTATTTAATTTACTTTTTATGGATAATTTCATGAAGGTTCTATATGAAGGATTTTAAAATTATTATAAAGAAAATATTGCTAATTCCATTAATACATTTATTTTTAAAGAATATTTTGGTGAGTTAAAAGGACATGGTGTTTTGAGAAGGCCAATTCCCTCCATAAATTAGTGTGAATGCATTTTTCTTTTCAAATAAATTTAAAATATTATGTTTTGCGAGGAAGGGTGACTTTTCCATAATAAGGTAACATGGTATTTATGTATTTTATATAATTAAAGAAAGATATAAAATTCACTTTTGTAGTTATATAATTCTACACATGTCGGAAATAAGATATCCCTAATTAAAGACAAATTCCTTAATCTACCCTATGACTTTTAGAAATCCTTGAGGACAAAGCTCTAGTTGATGAAGTTAAACAATCAACATTGCACCATGGCAGGTTTGTTTATCACTAGAGATATTTCTATAGTGATGAAAATTAGTTGGAATCCATGGAATAAGTAATGAATCATTGATATTAAAATTTATTCCGATTAACTCTACCTACTTGATTATACTTTGAAATTGAAATATATTATGGAACTTATCATGATGAAAGATGTTGTTTTTGAGAATTCTGATGAAGTGGAACAAGAAGTTTACACATATGTTGACGAGGTGAAATATTTTCATATGGATGAATGAAAATATCATCCTACAGTATACTTTGGTGCTTATAATACTCAAAGGTTACTTTCTATCATAGTGAAAATTATAACAGATGTTAGTGATGAGGAAAACACAAATTTTTTAAAGGAAGGGAAAATTATGGGTACTTCTAAATAAATTGATTGTAATTGAAATTGTGGAAATGGTTATGACGAAGAAGAAGATGGTGAAAATTATGATGATTATAATGATAATAGAAATGAATATGAAGATGGAATCAATGGTGATGGAAATTTTGATGGTCTGGATGGATGCATTAGGACTATGTAGGCTGAGATGTCAAATGCACTCATTCCTTATACATGATTTATAGCCTCTATATCTGAATAAATATCGGGCCTACTAGAAGATGTGTAATGACTTCTATAGAAGAAAACATAGCCTCAGTTGAGGGAAAGGAATCCCCATTTTTAGAAATTCTTCCAGGTGATCCTATTACTTGTGGCTATCATTCTGTGCTAGTAAATTCTATTGAATATACTATTGATTAACAGTTATTGATTAAGAAGATGAAGGTATTTTTTGTTCATGATATTTCATTTTCTATGATGATAGATGTTGAGGCTCATATTTTTGATAAACATTGTCGGGTGAAGAGATATATTAAGTTCCATATTATTAAACATGATGTTGGTTTGTAAAGAATTATTGGTTATAATAATGTTTAATTACATTTTATGTCTTCTTACAGTTGGATGGATCCAATGTTTGAAGAATGTGATAACTTTTATGGAAGTCCTGCAAATAATTGTGGACCTTCCATTCGAGAATAGTGGGATCCTGAGGAATATTTATTTAATAAAATAATTTTCATAGTGATTTGTAGATGCTTGATGTTGAGAGATCTTTAACTCATGTTCTTCCTCATATTCCACTGGAATTTTTCACTTGACGAGGCATTATATTTTTAATAGAAAATCTAATTTTTCATTGTATTGATTTTGAAGAATCAAGGACCTATTATAATTTATTTAAGTGAAATTATTCATGGTATGGAATTGATCCAATGATACATCATATTAAACCAAAATTGATGCATCACATTCAAGAATTAGAGATTGAAAACATAATACTAGATAATGATATTTAGTAAATGAAATATGTATTAGAAGTGATTCAGAATGCCTTTGCAGCTAGTATAGATGCAAAATTTGAGAGGATGGAGTGTATTTCTTAATCATATTGTACTTCTATTTATCATCCTCATTTTTATGTTTAAATGGTAATATTTTTTTTCATAGGAGGGCTTCATGATTCTTCAAGTGAGGTTCTTGACCGAACTCATGAAACTCTTAAAAAAATCAAATTTAACAGTGATCATTTAATCAAGTGTGTTAAATGGTATGTGTAACACATTATGATTTATAGAGATATAATCACCCACGAAATAAATTATTATTATCCAGGAATATTAATTAAAATGGATTTGAATTCTAATTTCATGTTTATTGTAAGGAATTGGATGATGCCTCCAATCAACTAAGACTTTAATGGTAATGATAATAAATCAATGGTCAAGACTATTACTTTAATGATTTTTAGGAAAGAAAATAATGAATTAATGTTTTAAGAGATATAGGTGTAATTATAATTATGAGCTTTATCAATTTGATTGAACAGTATTTATGTGTCTAGAATAGCTATAGTTGATCAAGATACCATTCGAGTTACAACTCAATTGACACTTCTAAATTCTCTTCTAGTGTTACTAAGGATTGTTGTAACAAGATAACCCAATAAAACATTGATATTAGGTTTCAATATATTATTCCCTTTCTCCTAGAGATGTTTTTCATCACTTAATACCTTTCATCATTAGATAAACTCCTTCTCTGATTGGTGATCCTTCAACTATTACTAGAGTGCTTTTCGGCTCTAATACTCAGTCATCTTCTTTGGACAAAGGAATGGAATGAAAATCAAGATCCATCCCTAAATATAGAGAATATTTTAAGTTTAGAATATATTTATTTTATGGTTTTTTTGAGTAACCTGTTAGTGACACATTTTGTTTGCACTTTTATCTATTTTTGTAAATGGAAAATATCTGACAACTGTTATTATGTTTTTTCTTCTTATAGTGCAATGAGTTTTCTTATTTTTGATTAACTTTTCATAATCCCAAAGGGTCATAAATATATATCATTTCTAATTTATGTATTATTATTATGTTGAAATCGAACTAATATTCATTTCCATATAAGTGTAAATACATTAAATTGATAAAATTATTTCTTTGATACTTTTTACTATCTTACACTTAAAACAATGTGTCTATTATTTAACATTGTTCTTTACATTTGATACCTTGGTATAGAAAAATCATGATTTAACATTGTTAATGTATATATAAAATGGCATGGTTTGTGATCATCACATATGGGGAGATTATGAGAACCCTTGTTTTAAGGATCAAAAAATCATTTTTATGATTTTAATGAGTTCTATGAAATTTTTATCATCATGATTTATGAGTAATATTGATACAATATGTATAATTATTACTCTCAATTGAAGATTATTTACTACCATGTACGACTCTCCATTGATTTTTGCACAGTGCCCGTGAAGAATCAATGTTGAAGAGGAGTCACTGCCAAGGATGAATCACAATCAGTCTTGACTCACCATTGAGGTTGAGTAACCATTTAAAATGTCTCACTACAAGGACTGAGATTTCTCTGTGTACTAGAATCACCTATCGCATCTTATTTCTCATTATTAGAATTAAATATTTTAAGCACATACATATAGAGGATGACTGAATATATAACCTTATATTTGGATATGTGTTAGAAAGACATAGTGTCAGACTAATTCTCCACCAGTCTCAGTCACCTCTTTTTCAAGTCATCACCAAAGATTCTATCACCATTTAAGAAGAATAACATCCACATATCATTTATTTTTTATTAAATATTAATCAAATTTATATTTTTGAATTAAATTATGAAACATATTCTAATTATTTATAATAATTTTATTTTATAAAAGAATTAATTAATGTATCAGTTTTGATTATGAGGATTCATAAGATCCACATGACTATTCTTGATGGCTAATATAAGAAAAAACTATCTAACTCCAATAGGTGAGAGTGTGTAGAAAACATAGATATATTCATGTAAATGTGAAGTGAGAATAAATAACCTATAGAAGAGTTTCTCTTACTAAATCATACTTTCTAAATATTTCTTAACCATTAAAGAAGAATATTAGAGCTTACAGGATATTCAGTTCCTTCCCATAGTCAGAGAAAAAAATTATAACACTTTGATCAGCTATAGATATTAGAATCTAGACTCGAGCTAACACTCATGATACACTCCATGTGTCATAAGATTTATAGCTTAATATATACAGTAAAAAATTATCTTAACTACATTTCTTTTCTCTTCATAATTATTTTCATTACATTACACACATTGTGTGTATACTCTATATAAAAAAACACAATGTATCATTTGTTTTATCTTAAATATCAAATATATATTCTCAAAGCCTATTTAGTCATAATATCCCATGATGTTGTAGAAGAGTGTCGTATGTGACCTTTAGTTGTTTATTCCCATGGGTATTGTGGAAGAGGTCATGTTTTCCCCTGGTAGTGTTTCTATTATTCCCCAAATTCATGTTATATATCATATATTATTTAATATAATATTCTTGGTTCCTGTTATTTTCATGATGAGAGGAATACGTATTAACTTTACAATAAAACTCTTCTTTTTATTATGATTTCCTTATTTTTTTTGTTTTGTTTTATTTGATTTCATTAAACTGAATCTTTTTTTCTATGAAGATAACAACTGAATTTATACATAATATTAATTACTATTTATATATATCATTTTCTATTTAGTATTATTTCAAAAAAAAATTAGTTTTCATAATTGTTTTCACTGAGACAAAATAAATCATGTATAAATCCTCAAAAATATCAGAAACTCTCTTGAATGTCAATTTTGATTAACAATGGTTGTTTTAATATAACATGTGGATTTTATTTTAACTTATTTTTGGATATAAATTTTTATGTGGTACCCAATTCACCCAATTTAGAGATACTCAATCTGAACTACAATTTGTATATTGATATTTCATATACGTATGTAAAGGTAAATGTTTTGGATAATCTGATGACAATAAGTCAGATATAATAACATTACATGAATCATGATATTAATGGTGAGTGATAGATGAAATATCTATAAGGAATATAAATGTGAGATAGGTTGGAGGTAGAGGTTGTCTTTTCTACTTGAAGGTGCATTCATATTTTCTGCGACATGTGTCGGATTCTTTGATTGGGAATTCTAGGGTCTTTGTGTCGAAAGACATAGTTGTTTTAGGAAATAGTAGTTATAGATGGTATGAGAATTAGAAAAAAAAAGTTTTTGGTCTGAGGATTGTTATTCAATACATTGGTATTGAATAAAATGGTTCACTATGGTTTATATAGATCACCTTAAATAGTACATCATGGTAGGTAACGATATACTAAACATTGGGAGGTCAGTTTTGGTGGTTTGGTTTTTTTCGTGCAATTGTATAGTTTTCTTAATGATATTGGTACTTTCATAAGGTGAAGGTCTTGCATTAGGTTTTATATAGTTTAATATATATGTTATATGTTCCACTGTGTAAGTGGTAAGATAGCATTATGGACTTCATTTCTTGTTTACCATGATATCATAGAGATCATGATTCAATATGGACGATGCTTGATCATTTGGGGAAATCAATCAACATTGTATAGAGTAGAGAGTCTAACCGAATTGAATATTTTTTTTATTATGTTTCTAGAGGATGATTTCATACTCTATAGAGTTGTGAGGATGGACATCTATGGTCGGGTTAATTATTTTACCCCAAGGCTATATAGAGGTCTTCATCAAGCATTTATCTCTAAAGAATTTTCAACACTACTTTTTCATATATATACATATGGTTAAAAAAAGAATACCATATATAATAATGAAAAAATGTTTATGCCTTAAGTCATGTATTTGGAGGTTCTTTGATGGAGATCCTTTACATTTTCTTGTTTCTATAAAAGATTTTTGTTTCACTCCACCGTAGATGTGGTTCCATTTGGATCGTTCAATATACCATAAATAATTTTACCTTTGTTCTAGATATTAGGTAGAGTGGCAAAAATTCATGGTCCAAAAATTGTAAACAATATTATAGAGAGGGTATAGGTAATTCAGATGGGGATCAAGAAAACACATGATAATATATAATATTCTTCGAATCATTAGAGGAGACCATTGGGGTACTAATTTGGATATCATGTCTCTCTAATAGTGGTTAATTATCATTGGTAGTGAATAATTTGTTAATAGATTAATCCTTTAACGTAGTTTTCATAACCTTTATAAGGTGTTGTCTCAGGTCAGAGTGGTGGAGTATTGAATATCACATCCCTCTATGATGATCTTGATACATGATTTGTTTCTTGTATTGCAGCTTTGTTGTTACACCCATTAAAAATACCACATCATTGATTATGGAATGATTATTGTTGATTATTACATGGACTTTGAAGATGGTCCTTTATAGAGAAATTCCCACAAAGAGAAGGCATTTCACATACATGGAATTCAATGCGTTTATGTCTTATTGTTACATGGTGGCATAGATGAAAGTACAATAGAACTAGAGTTTCATATGTGCACTTAGTACACTGAGTATTTTGATATTTAACACATCTCTTATATAATATTTTTATTATGGATATTTACCATTGTAATTTAATATATTTTCCCTCTTTTTTGTTATAGGTGATTTACTTATTCTATGGAGTTATTTCCATAGGATGTTGTTTGATAGTGTCGTTTTGATGGTTTCATAGGTTCTCATTATATAGCTGATGAGGTCCTTGAGCTCTTGTGACGTGATGATTCTTCAATAGGTATCTCATAGGGTGGATGTTGGGATTACTCCATTTTCATATTCTCTCGATGTTGGGGTTTTGAATCTTGAATAATAGAATGTTTTGAGAAGAATATAAATTAAGGGGCATGCCCATTTATTTTAACATTGGTATGTTTCCAAATCCATAGGTACTTCGAGGAGGCCTAGAGTGGGATTGTAGGTGTTGTGATTCTATAAGATCGAGCCACGATGTATCCAAGACATGTATGTGTTTCATTCCATGAATGTGGTGTTTAGATATTTTATGAGAATGTATCATGTGGTTTATCAATATGTAAATTAAATAATGGTTTAATTGTTTGATGAGATATGTTTTTAGAGAAACTAATGTAATAAATAATAACAAAATATAAAATTGTTTCATTTCATGAATATTTATTATGACTTTCTCTTTTAAATGTTTCAGAACGATTAGTTTTCTCAAACATCACACTCTATCTCAAAATTTTCTCAGAATCAACATTTCACATTCCATGAATTTTGGAATTAATTTTATAGTTATTAATAAGGGGCATCCATATTTGATCCTTGGTGATCTATTGTAATTTTTTCCTCTTCTATGATACTTCTTTGATCTAGATCGTACCACTTAATATTTCTATTTGATATTGGTATTTCTATGAAAATCATATAGTTTATTATTATTTGTTTGTTGGTGATATTGTGACATGGTGTCCTGGGATGTATGCACCTATGGACGGAGTGTTCATCAGGATCTATGATTCTAGTTAATTCATTTCGAAAGAATATTGAAGCATTTAAGGAAAGTGATTCATTTATTTTGTTATTATTAATTTTAAAATATTAATAATGTTTCAATGGTTTATATCATTGGATGGAAATAGAATTCACATATAAATTATGGAACTATTTAAAAAAGAATTTCATGTAGGGATCACATGTTGTTTCTTTCCACCGTGATATCAATTTTCTTATTGATTTTCGTGATAGTATGTTTTCTACATTAAGTGTGATTAAAAATATTTATATGATATATCTTAGAATGTTTTTCTTAATGGAAATTTATATTGATCATAAATACATAATTAAATTATTAATTTAATTAATAATTAAATAAGTTTAATGTATGAATCCAATGTATTGTATAAGATGACACTAATCAAATAAATTTATTGCAATTGATAAATTAATTATGATCTTCCTTTATAATAGAATTTTTATATAAAGATAAGTCGGATAATGAATGTCAAAAATGTTGTAATAAAAATAAATGTAATTTTGGTATGATTGTTCTCACATTTTACTGATCCTATTTTTACTACATATAGTGTGGTTAGATTTTGATAGATTTTTATTGATGGATGAGTTAGGTCTCACTGTATAAAAACCTCTAAATAAATAATTATTTAATTAATTATGTAAAAAACTATATTTTTAGTAAGGATAATTTGTATCATTTGAGTATCAAACGTTCCTAAGAGGTCTGATTGAATTTTTTTGGAGCCATGAGATCTTGTTTCAGTGTGAAGTTTGGAAGTTGGGTTTTATTGAATAGATTTACCTATTATATGAGCAGGTTTTTTTCATTTTACCTCTTATTGGGTTATGAATGTAATCTTCTCTATGAGACAATATTATGAGCATATTATGGATGATCCATGGATAGAATATTTTATTTGGTTGATGAGGCCCGAATAATGAAGGGGTAGTGGATGCTTATTTTGTATTGATATATCAGAATATGTATGTGGGTTTCATGGTTTAGACCAGAGATGAGGGAATGGTTGAGTGATGGGATTACTCTTTGACATGATACAGAGGTCTCGTATTCCCACATATGGTTCTGTTTAATGGCCAATGGTTCGGTTTTTTGTATTATCTGCATTCCTTTCCACAATACATGAGGATGTTAGATATACATGTTTTTATCTATCATTCTAGTGGTATAATACGATGGTTTTATTACAGTACATAGATTATAAAATGATTCTAAATTTGAATAAATAAATTTTAACACAAAGGGTTGGTTGGATGTAATGAAAATATAGAAAGGGTGATAAGCAGGAGAAACTGTGTATATGATTTTGATTATGCATGGTGTGAATGGAATTAACTCTATTGATACATGTAATGTATCATAGAATAATATTAATAGTTAATTTATTTGGTTATTAATTAATTTATTCTTGAAAATTTATAAAAATTAAATACGTAGTAAATGTAGTTCATCTAAATTCATGTGTACTTACTGTATATCAGGTCTTGGTAGGGGCAGCGAGAGTCCAAGTGACATTAGGTGAATTTGAACCCAACATGAGGTTATTATCATAGTTTGTGTCTTTGTGATATTATATCTGGTATATTTTTTGATATTATAGGCTATTGTAACCATGTTGGATAGGGAGACTGACACCCAATAGCTTAAAAGGGGTGTTTTCTACATCATACTTCTGGGAGGATGGATGGATGTCAACCCCTTTTTATTTTCCCTTTTCACATGGTTTTTAATTGGGTTGGTATGAATGTGGGTTAATTACTCCATATATGTGTTTATAGTGTAGTTATTTCGTGTTCTTATTCACACACATGTATCCCTGAAAAGGGAATCCCAAAGATTAGTTTATGAATGGTGTGTATCAACTATGATGGATTGATGTAATTAATAATTTTATGGGATATATTGGATTTTGATATAATAACCAATGGTTGATACACATCATATGGGGTCTTTTTCATGACCCGTCCCAGTGGGGATGGAAATGTGACTCCCCAAGACGACCTCTAATAGGGCAGGGGTTGGTGACTAGCACCGAGTAGCATTTCACTAACATGGGAGGCATTGTCTATGTACCTATACAGATGCACAAAATTCCAAGACCACAAATTATGAAACTTATGAAAACCACTATGGAACAAAATTAATGCATACAACTAAACCCAACCAATAGAGTATGATGAGAAGTAATGTTTTGAATGTTAACTGGGCCATAATGAAAGCCCACAAAAAACAACAGTCTCCAAACTAGAATGTCCAACTTATAAGCACAAACAGGTACTGGGAATGCTACTCGTATCTGTAAGAATACCTCTTCTTGTAGGAAACTGAGAAATATCAGTCGATTCCTAGTCCATAGTGGGCTCCCTCAAAAGGCTTCTTGTCTTCACAAGACAAGGGATATGCGGGCAATGCCCGTGTAGGGGTGAGTCTAACAATACTTAGTAGAGGAACCCTAAAACCACAACGTATTACACCAAGTAAAGGTATCGTTATATCTAAATAGTATATGTCTATATAACATATAACTAGTGATACAAAATCGATATATACCAAGGCGGTGTGGTGACGGCATGAGGAATGTTTGTGTTGTGTCGAGGATGATAGCAGAGAAGGTGAAGCGACGATAGGATGGAGTTTGGTCATGTTCTTCCTTGATATGGCTTCTTCGATGACTCTGTTATGTGGAACATGTTCTTTATGTTTCGGGAGATCATCTCACAGTGTTGGAGGGATTTGGTGGATTCCGACTGGAGTACGTCGGCGGTTATGTGGCTCGGGGCTGGTGATTATGGTCGCATCAGAGAAGTTATTTGAGGAGGTCGTTTCTGAATTTGATATTTTCAGGTTACTTATTCTGATGTTTTCATATCCTTGGTTTTTGGATTCCTCGGTTGGCTATGGTGTTTTTTTCGGGCGATGACAAAGGCATTGGTGTTCATATGTGATCGTGGTTTGGACTGGTTGGTGGTGAAGGGACGTCGATTCGGCGGTGACGTCAACTGTTGTGGTTACGAGATGTGATATGATGATGGTGCCTGGATGGAAGTGCTAGTGATGGGTCAATGTGAAGCCTTTTATGGTGAAGATTTTATAAGGTCTGAGAGGTGATGATAACGGTGATAGTGACATGGTGTCTCTCTCTTTCGGTTTTTAGGAGGCGTGTTTTTCCCACGTTTTGTTTTGCAATTATTGAATTATAATTTACAATTTTGAATGTGGCTTTTCATAATGTTTGTATGATGTGTAATACTATTTAAGATGGAGGTGTTTGAATCTTGTATTAGTGTTTGTAAAGTTCCCAGTCATCCAAAAAGTGGTTTATTTTAGAAAATGAAAAAAAATATTTGGAGTTCATATACCCAAAACTAAGACATGTAGTAAAGAGAAACGTCACAAAACTGCATAACACAATTATGGATTCGTTTTGATGGTTCCATAAAGCCCTTGACATAGATAACTCACTCCATGCGTTTGATGGTTCTGATTATGTATTTATGAGAAGTACTATTCCTTGTGAAAGGTCACTATAGATAGATACACTCATTCTGGGAGAACATGCTCATGATTAGGAAAGATCACGATACATAGATGAGGATCAATGTCAAGGGTTTGTCGGATACTGCATCTCATCCGAATTAACCTGTAATGTATAGGATTTGTGTCCTATAAGTGTAGCAACATCGATACTCGACTCCACATAAGTTCAAAAATGGTTTGAGTATATCTCTCTAGGCCTCTTGGAGAAATCCCTGATTCTATCTCGGGAAGTCCTACTGAAGGAATCATACTCCTGGGGATAGAAATGATACATGACCTTTAGGGGAACAAGAAAATGGTAACTAAACCATACGAAACATGTTTGTGATATAGTGGAAAAGTTTTTCAAGAAATGTTCGATGATATACATGGTGTGTATAAATGTCACACGCCATGTCTATAGACTCTAGGTAATACCCATATATAATAGACCGAGTCAGATGCAAATTTTGTCTATAAAATTATGTACACTGCGAGTAATACATACCACACATGATGTCTGAGTAACTGAGGTTCCATTCATGTATGCAGTCATTTTCCCATACACGGGTTCAACCCGTGTGTGTCATCATTTGTAACCGGTAGATGAGTTATCCTATTGAGCTGTCTTGGTCTAGTAGTTTGGTGGAGTACACAACCGTGTACCCACACATTTTTGGTGCACTTTCCAATATGCACACCAAGTCCATGAAAGGACCCACACGCCGTGTGAAAATGGTCACACACCATGATAGTGCTTTCTGTCACCCAGAACTCCAGTCGTCATGTGATTGGGCCCACAAACCTAGTCTTCCTAGCTTCATGTCGTGTTCCTCATCCTATGAAGCAATCGAACCTTATTCGCCACCGCCGGTACCACACAACGCGTTCTTCTTGATACACGTCATGTGTTCTATAAATTTCTACATATAGTCACCTGCTCTACCAAGCCTCGGTGACGTTCTGATCTTTGATCTGATGATCTATTTTCCATGAAACATGAATGTTAAGGCCTCCATGATGTCTTGAAATTGTCTCTGTTGTTTTCAGGCCTCTAATCAACATTGAATCGCGTATCGATGCACCCACACGAAGAACTCTCTAAGAATTGTCTCTCCCAATCTAAGTTGATTCATTGTACGCCATCATCGACGCACCATAACTAGGTCATCATGAGGTTGGATCTCCAATATGGATCATTGGATTTTGAAATGGACACACAACAAACTATTGTTCATCACCCTGTGATGGGCATGAAGAGCATAGGGTGAAGGGAGAAAATTAGTCACCAAGAAGGAACGAAACCCAACTATTATTCGTCATAGCATTAATCATCTACAGTTAGATAGTATAAAAGGGGTTAATTAAAAGTATTTAAACATGGAAAATGAATCCCTGTGAATGAACCTGAAACTGAAAATCCTTCCCTGAAAGAACGAAGCTGTGTGGGTCAACGATTTCATGGGTTTATCCACGTTCGTCGCTTTCTTAAATAACAGGGAAGAAACAACTTAAAACATATCCCATACCATGATAAGGGATTGATTACTGATGAAGGAATCATTCTGGCATCACCACTGAGATCCTTTAATTCTATAGGCGTAGAAATTTGTGCCTTTTATTCGTTGTCATTCGTTGACGAGAGTTATCTCCAGGGATCAAAGAATTCCCAAATATTCTCTCAACCTTTTTTCACCAATGATCAACATTATTTTAACCTTTTAAAAGGATGTAATGTGTATCAATGTTTTTTTACATTGTAGAATTAATGATTCCACGTTGTTGTTTTAGATCAATTATGTTGTGTCATTAATTATCGAAATAGAATTCTGTTGTTGCACTACTGCGAATGATTCCAAATAAAATATAATAAAATTTTTAACTAATTTTATTATATTTTATTTTACATAAAATGTTCTAAAAATTCAATTTTTCCCTCGACCCATGCCAGTCGAGGATAGGCACATTCTTAGGTAATGTCGTTATCCTAGAATCAATGGTTCCCTTTGATATTTAATCTAAGCATCCATTTGGAAACCAGCACAACTGCCCACACATCCCAACTCACTTAACATTAAAAGTTCAAACAACTACTCGGGTCTCATTGGGCCTCAGAATGACGTTTATTCTCTATGATTGGTTTCTTAATAATTCTATATAATATTTGAATATAATACACATAAAATCCAAGTCATTTCACCCCCCTTGGGTCTTTGCATCCCCAAAAATCCAAAAAAGGGTTACTCAAAAATATGTGGGTACTGGGCATGGATCTGAGCATCCCACTGCCATGTGATCCTTAGAAGATCCTCCTGCTTCCATTAGAAGCACATAATGGGAATTGATCTCCCATGAAGGATCCTCTCACGCTGATCCTCGATCTCCATCGGGTACTCTTCAATGGTTGCACCATCCTCGAAATCCAACATGCCCCAATTGATGATGTGTGGTGGGTCATGCAAGTAAAACCTCATCTATGACATGTGTAAGGCAACATGTACCCTGAGAAACATTGGTTGTAGAGCTACGTGGGATGACACCTCTCCGACTCTATAGAGTATTTGGAATAGTCTTATGAACGTCAGAGATAACTTAACGCACCTACCAATTCTACGTATTCCTCCTCAAGGTGAGACCCGAAAGAATATATTTTCTCCCTCCTCAAACTACATAGGACTCCATCCCCTATCAGCATAACAATTTCACCATCTTTTTGCAATCTTCATCCACTCCTGGAAGATCATCACCTTTTCGGTGGTATCTAGAATGAACTCTAGACCAATGAGTGCTGACTCTGTCGTCAGTTTTCCAATGCGGTGACCGATATGTTCTCCTATATAAATCTTCTAACAGTGTCATACCAATGGTGGATTTGTAGCTGTTATTGTATAAAAACTCCACCAGTGGTAGGTTGTCCACCCAAATGCAACCAAAGTCCAATATATAGTCCTGCAACATATCCATTAGAAACAGAATATTCCTCTCCATCTGACCATCTATATGGGTATGGAACACCATGCTAAAGCATATCAGAGTCACGAAAGCCTCACACAATCACTTCCACAACGAGGATGTGAATAAGGCATCTCGATCTGCGAATTTTTTTGAAGGGAAACCATGCATCCAAACTATACCCTTCATGTATAGGCATCCCAATCTCTCTACATATCTCTACTACCTGATAACTAAGAAGTGGGCCAACATTGAGAGTTTCCAAACAGTTACCCAGATCAAATCATGCCCCTTGGATGTATGTAGTAATCGTATCATGAAGTCCATTGTTATTCTATCCCACTTCCACTTTTGGAACTTTGATGGGGTGAGCTAACCTGGCTACATCCTGGTTCTCATCCTTCACCTACTACAATGTAATGCATGGAAAATGAACTCTGCTACTACCATATTAATACCATTCCACTAGAACAACTATCGTAGATGCTTGAACATCTTCACCATGCCATGGTGTACTACCAAGGGGGATGTATGGAGCTCTATCAGGACGTCCTCCAGAAATTCCACTGGTACAAAAGTGCATCCTATGAAAAGACCAATGTGATCCTCACCTTGCAAATATACATCATGAGAATTTCATGTGGACATGTTAGAAAGTAAATCCTCACACTCGACATCCCCATGTTGTGCCTCCCTTGTCGCTATAAGAGCGTAGGGGTGACAACCATAAACTAATTGTAAGATGAATCGTCAATGTACATGAAGGATAAATATAATGAGTCTAAATGCTCCATCACCTCACTCAACAATTATATTTCATCCCACCTTTTTATTACATAACTTTTCATTAAATTTTATAAAAAAGGAACTTTAAATTCTAGTATCATGGAAATCAACAACATAAAACTTGAAAACATAATAGCTTTTTCCTATACAATTTTAGGGCTTCACCATAAGTTCTTCATATGTAAAATTATTTCATCTCATAACCTAGAGACATAAATCAATGTAATGGGTGAGTAGAAGTCCCATTAATGAAAACACGGGAATCAATTTACTTGTAAAATCAATAAGCACGTGATAAAAAACATAATGACATGAGAAATAGACATACAAGCATATCATAATAAAAATAACGTGATTTTTAACATAATTATGTGGATAAAAATTTTAATTTAGAAATCATTAAACATAGCACCAATGTTTATCCCTCTGTTTTCCTAAAAATTACCTAGGTTATTCACCAAGGTATCGTGAAAATTTTCATCTCTTGAGATTAAATTCATTACACAATGCATTAAATTGCTATCATGGTGCACCGTTAATTTGTCATTATATTCATGTGAGCCTCATAGATAATAATAAAAAATTTCATAAATAAACCATAGAGAGTAAAATTAATGGGTTTCACTTTAAAATCGCTAAGTTTTAAATGTTCATAAAAATATGATTGTTATATCTATTTTTACCCTTGGAAAAAAAGATGGTTTCATGTATGTAGATTCAGGAATAAAATAGATCATATTTATGTCTTTATGAATACTTTTGGAATTTAAAATATATTTTGGTATTCAGATAAATAAAAGAAGATAATTTCTTGAGAAAAAAGAGAGATATTTTGAGACAAACTTTCTCCAACACAACGGATATGTAAGATGGTTTTAAAAAATCATAAAAAGAGAGGGGATAAGGGTATAATATAAATAAATGAATATTTTATAGTATAGGTAAATAATAAAAATAAATAATATGATGGTGTGAAATTACACACCCCGTGGAAAGTAAACATGAATGAAAATAGAAAATGTGATTTCCTTAATGAAAATTTGGTAGCCTAATGGTGTTGCTTATAATTCTTAAAAATAAGTTGATAAGAGTGGAAAGGGTCTCTCATACATTTATAAAGAAATGGAAAGTAATAAATATAGATATGAACATAACCCAAAATAATGAAATTGAAACTAGAAGACAAAACATAAAGGAAGACATGACTTAAAAGAGGAGGGTCAAATGTTCCCTTACCTTGAAGAGTATCTTCGAAAGATTGATGGTTGGGAACTTAGAGGGATTGTGAAAACCCTGGGAGGAATCCTTGGGAGGACTCCTTGGGAAGTAAAATACTATAAATTCGTTGAGGAGTATTTTTTAATGATATTAATGAGGAAATGTCTTGGTATTTATAGGAAAAGTGAGGGAATATTTTATTAATTTCCAATTGAAACCCCATTTGTGGTATTGACAAGACCATGGGTTTGCCCATGGGAATTATCCGTGGTATTGGCCACATAGGACACCTCATAGCATATCATACTATTAACAAGTCAACTAGAATGCTTATATTATTATTACATCATTATTACATAATTAATTATTTCATTAATCATCGGAAACACAAAACTGTGTTTTTATTATTCATAAAAAATTCAACTATTTCAGAAAAATCCCAAAAATGTACTGTAACCTAATATCTTTGCATTGAATTTTAAAATGAACTCCATTTTATGATAAAAATTTATAAATATTTTTTAATTAAATTTCTAAATAAAATATTTATTTATTCATTAAATAACACTATAAAAATAACTTGATTTGTAACACCTTGAAAAATTAATCATGGTCCCAAAAAATTACCATATAACCATTTCTGTAACGCCCCATCGCCAGTTACCCAGAGTCGGTGCATTATTGCATAACATTGGCATGATCAAAAAGATCTAGTCTCGAAAGGCCGATTAGTTTAGTAACCTTGGAAACACTAGATACATTCATAAGTCTTACATTACATCATAATGTAAAACAAATCTACAACAAAATCTTGTCTTCATATCCCCTCACACTGTCCCTGAAGGTCATTCATAATATACTTCTTCACATCTGGGAAAATTTAAAACATTGGAAGGGGTGAGCTTAGATGCTCAGTACGGATAACAATATAGCGGACACTTTCATAAATAAATATTCACATTTAAGGCAATGTATAACAAAAACAAAAGACATTTAAACTTTAACTTCAGCATAATATGGAAAAAATAAAATGATATAATTCCATTTACTTATTCACATGGATATTCTACGGGTCGAATAATCACATGCAATATCAATAACCACTTTAATAATGATAGAATGCATAATTCCAGAATTTCATAACCACGTAGCCAAGGCCTTGTGTCAAGACAACAAATAATATTTTGTCAAGGCCTCGTGACAAGACACTAGTTTGTCTCATGAGACCTGCCGATGCATTGGGGAGCCATAGTGGGCTCCACCCATTACATATTAAGTCCAATGCATTCCTTATATGAAAAGTTTTAAACATATCATAAACCATAACATAATTGTATCACATAAAACATGCATAAAGGAAACATAATATTTACATATTTAAATCAAATGATATCAATACAACACATTGATATAATAAAAACTTTATGAAAACCATTTTCAATACCAAAATAAAAGAAAACGAAAACATGGTATTTATTTTTCTGTTAAAAAAATTTATGGCTTGTAGAGGAAGCCGAAACTCAAATAATGGTCACGACGGCGGAGAAGTCATTATCACCGCATACGTAGGACAATAAAAACATTTCTTTTTGTCATTATTTAAAATGCATCGTATAAAAATATTCCTTTTCAATAAACGTAAATTTCAAAGGGGTTTATACACTGTATAATAGAAACTTGTGTATAATACAAAATTTTCCTCAATGAATGGAGATTGAGACGAAGTCCCTTAAAAAGATCATTTTTTAAATAATATATATCTATTATGTGTATTAACTATATGTACACATAAAGAATGTATAAATACAAGATACGACATAATAATATCATGACATAATTTGAAAGTAGGAGATTAACCAAAAGAATTGAAATTGGGTAATGAAGTTCCCTTACCTCATGTCCAACTTGACTCGATCATTCTTTAATATCCTGAAAAATAAACTAGAGTTAATTTCAATTTGCATAAGAACCTTTTTCATGTTCATTATTCCTTTAATATAACTTGTTAGCATGTTATGAACATTATGTTATTATTTAAGTTAATAACAGTCATTTTGTCAATCTTTGGTACTTGAGTCAAAAATAAATTTCTTATAATTACTAGTTGTTCATGTGGTGAAATATCCATTATATCCAGAATTATATTCATGATGTAGATATCATATATATCATATATATCTATTATATACATGAATTTATAATATTACATAACATTTAGAGGTAATAAATGAAATGCACTGTTCATGGAGACGGTAAGCCGTACGTACGCATGAACGCTACTTTCATTTCTATTTCGTATTTAATGGAATGAAATTATAATTATATAAAGGTATACTATAATGCCAGTAAAATATAATGTATAATACCATTTACTCTATCCTTTATACATCCCACATATTGCATTAATGATTCAAATCACTTTGAGGGGGCGGTAGTCCGCACTTCCTAAAAAGAAATTATCGCATTTACCCATAATGGAAATCATAATGGTATACCATAAATAAAAAATAAAAAATCATAAGGCAAACAAAAAAATAATATATATCATATATAAAAATATTTTCATCATAATGGCCACCATGATAGGTGTTAAATGAATATTGAACAATCATCGTGTCGTGAGGTAGTAATTCGCCACCCACAGCAACAGTATGTCCTTTAACCATTAGACGAAGGTGTGTGTTAGTGTAAACCAAATACTTCTCATAAAAACATTCTATTATATTTTATATACTGTTGTTGTTACAAAAGAAGGTAATAAAAATATTTTAAGGGGTTGGAGGAGAAAAATAAAACAAAAGAACACAAGAGAAGACAATACCTGAAAATCGGGTAACTCTTTTTGATTTGAGATAAAAGCTTCCTTGGGAAGAATTCTCACCAAAGTGAGGCTTATAGGAGTAAGATAGGGAAGTTTAAAGAGTATTTGGGCAGAGTTTTTCTGAGCCAAATGGATTTTATGGTGTGTATAAGGTGGTAGTGATGAGGGCCTTTTATATAAGGAGAGGAGGGGCACTCCTGGAAACTCATGAAATGTTACATTATTATGAAATTATTTTCGTATTTAAAAGGTCCCACAATTATATATATCTAAGATAAGGTGATAAGGGTTCGAAATATACCCATCCAATAAGTTTTTGACATGTGTAAGTCTTAGATTTTACATTATCTTTTCATTTTATTTAAATAGTTAATTAATGAGGTAATCGCTGCATCATCATGGTGTCAAAAAAAATTAATATATTTAATGTCTAAAAAATATAAAATAATTATAAATATGTATGAAATCTTTTTAGATTTCCAATTAATATTTATATTCGAAATTTTAACTTATATAACCTCATGTAATAATTGTTTTTGTAAAACAACACATGTTTGTGACAATTTTATTTTTACTTAAAATAAAAAGTTATTAATGTCATTTTCTTACCCAAGTGGCTCCATGGGGTCCCCAAGTTGACCCATGGATTCTCTTGGTCGTCCATTACTCAACCAATAAGTTTAGGACAAGTGTCATGATATTTTCATATTTTTATAATATCATTTTTACCTTAAATTTCACTAATTACCATTAATCGCGATTAATTAAACTTAAAAGTTAATATTCACCAAAAAATTATTTTAATCTCATTGACCCAAATTTTACTTCCTAATGACAACCATGTATGTCGGATTTTTGAAAATCAAATCACAGAAGTGGTAATGTTTCATTTAAATGAAAAATCAGTTTTTTAACTACCACTTAGTGGTTTCATTATTCATCAAAATTTGATGTTTTTCAGAACAATGCCAAAATTTCACCCTAAGCTATAATTGATATTCCAAATTAAAAAATGATGTCTATTTTAATAAAATTCCAAACATATAAGTTGCATTAATTAATTTTATAATTAATTCCCGCTGTCACAACAAATAACGTGTTTTTAAAAACAATATATATCAAAACATTGACAATTGTTTATGTCCAATTTCAAAGTGAAATTAATTCTAATGACCACAATTGGATAAAATGGTAAAAATTTATTCTAAATATAATTTAAAACCACTCAATAGTATAATTTATCACTATAAATTATTTAGATTAAAAAAGTTGTTTTGAAGTATTTTTCACTATTCATAAAAAATTGGAAGTTCTTATAAAAATACCAAAAATTCAACATAGGCTAATTTCGATATTCTGAATCCAAAAATGAGTCCATTTTGAAATATAAAATATATATATTTTCAAAAAGTGGGGATTACTATTCATAATGGCTATTTCGATTAGTCGCGGTGTGTTAGAATCTCGAACTTGCGTACAATGCAAGCTATTGCATTATTCAAAGAGAAGTGTATCGTGGAAGCTCAGGGTGTTACATTCTCCCGTCCTTCAATAAATTGTGTCCTCGCAATTTTGAAATTTTTCTTTGAAAATAAAAGGTTGAAAATTGAAAATACTTTTGTGGAAAACCCACATCGGAAATGAGGTTAATAAAATTTAGCCTTAATAAGAGGGAAAGGGAAATAAAAAAGTCACCACCATATTATGATCTCCATAAGGAGAACATTGTTGTCAATTATAGACATATAATTGGAGGAAAAACGTAAATATTTGTAGGGTGTGATTGAAATCATCATTCAAAAACAAGTGTAAAATTGTGGCCCTCAAAGCCTTCAATCTATGTTGATTTAAAATATTATCAGTTCAATAAGACATAATGTATTAGGATAACAGATTTTTTGTTTTAATATCCCTTTACTAAAGATTAAGAATTAATTTATTCATAGAATAAGAGATAGGTATGTTTATATTTAAGCTTGACAAGTAGAGTTTCAACCTTCAAATAATTTCTACCACAAACTCATCTTTCACTCAATAAGATAATAGAACTCAAAAATATTATATTTATCCTAATCGTACAAGGTTAAAAATATTAACACATACCATTTAGATTAGGAAAACTATTTTTAATAACCAGGGACTTCATGTAGGCTAGTGGTAGGTAATAAAGGTATGTCGCACTATGGTAGTGGGTTCGATTCCTACACCTTTTTTCGACGTGATGGGTTATCCCCCAACCTACAGTTTGTCCTTTTCCTAAAACTATAGTATTATAATATTCCGAAAATAATATTCAGAAATGTTTTAACCTTAAACAATACTATCCAAGGTTCAACTTAATCCATTCCAACCTTTATATTTATCCAAAATACTTCTGTCCAACTCACAATCTATATTTTATAAGCAAGGTAAACATAATGAGGATCCTTTTTTCCGCGTAACAACATGTGAACACCTTCATCATGTATTATTTTAAAACACTGCAACATCCTGAATTACCATAAATCCTTATTTAATACATTCATGATCCCTTATTCCTTATATAATACTAGATATACTCCTTCTATCCAAAAATGTATACAAATCATTAATCAGTTTCACGGAAGTTAAGAATATCCAATATAATTTATCCAAATCGATAATTTATTATTCCAAAATCACTATCTTGGTATCAGAACCATATTATGGTTTATCATTCTCTCAACCATATATTTTCCAAAAATTTAACCTGCTCTGGAGTCTCTTTTCTTGGTTCCACACAATCTCCATTCCTTGATGAAACAGTACAGCAGTACACTCCTTATATACTCCATAATTATTATAACCAGTACATCATTGATACAACACTCAAATGAAAAAAATTATTTAATAACAACATAAGAACTCTAATCATTCCTCCTCATCTGTGGTAGTATTATAACTTGATTATTATCTAATAACATCATTTGGGGCATACTCTGATGATTTTTACATTGGATTACGTAGTGTCCCCACTCCTTGAAGATGAAGAATTGTACATTTGAAACCTTTTTCTTACCCTTGCAGTCATGCACTTGGTGTCCTTTTTCTCCACACTTATGACAAACTCTCATTCCATTCAGGAAAGTTCCAAGGTGTTTCTTCCCATAGTTATCACATATTGGAAAATTCTTCTTTTCCCTTGTCCCTTTATCCATCATTCGCTCTTTCATCATTTTCATCTCTTGCTTCCCTTCAAATCCATAAAGCTCAAAGAATTCTTTACTAATCTTGTTAACACATGATACTATTTCTTCATATGTTCAGAACACATGGGAGATTATTTCACTTCTAAATGTTGGCTTAATACCATGAACGATATGATTTTTCTTACTGCTTGGATCATACGTATTGCTGGATTTCACATTCCTTCCACTGGGCACCATTTCTATACAATGGAATAAACTCGGATAGTTTATGAATTTCAATGAATAATTCCAAACAAGTAAAATACTTATTTTAAATTGAACAGTTTATAGATATAATCCATAATCATAAAAAATGTTTTCTTTGAGAAAGTATATACTCATAAACCCTTCATAATGGTTTGTAAAAAAATTTGAATTATCCTAAACATATCCCCCGGGAGTGTCGTAACCAAGGGTGCAGCAAGGCACGTTGTCGTGCACTAGTTCCCATTCGAGTCTAGCTCAAAGTGGTGTTTCGGGATTTAACCCTAGGTACATCTGTGCCAGATCCGCCTCTACCTGCTCATATCCAGACATGTATGTGTTTCTCAGAAAACACACAAAATCTCTATAATACCAAAATTCTAGAAATTTCTTCTATACTAATCTTCAAAGTCTATCATAGGGCTATGTTATCTAATAAGAGTTTATCTAAATCTAGCTTCCTAGGATTGTACTAAACTCCCTCTGATACCATCTGTAACGCCCCGACCCTAGTTACCCAGAGTCGGTGCATTATTACGTAACATTGTAATGATCACAAAGATCACGTCTCGAAAGACCAATTAGTTTAGTAGCCTTAGAAACACTAGATACATTCATAAGTATTACATTATATCATAAAGTAAAACAAAACTACAACAACATCTTGTCTTCATATCCCCTCATACTATCCCTACAGGTTATTCATAATACACTTCTTCACATCGTGGAAAAATTAAAACTTTGGAAGGGGTGAGCTCAGATGCTCAGTAAGGATAACAATATAGCGGAAGCTTTCATAAAGAAATGTACACATTTAAAGAAATGTATAACTAAAAAAAGCCTTTTAAACTTGAATTTCAGCATAATATGGTAAAAATAAAATGAAATAATTCCATTTACTTATTCACATGGATATTCTACGGGTTGAATAATCACATGCAATATCAATAACCACTTTCATAATAATGGAATGCATAATGCCAGACTATCATAACCACATAGCCGATGCCTCGTGCCAAGACTACAAATAATATTTTGTCAAGGCGTCGTGACAAGACACTAGTTTGTCTCATGAGACCTGCCGATGCATCGAGGAGCTATAGCGGGATCCACCCGTCACTTATTAAGTCCAATGAATTCCTTATATGAAAAGGTTTAAACATATCATAAACCATCACATAATTGAATCCCATAAAACATGCATAAAGGAAACATAATATTTCCACATTTAAACCACTAGATATAAATATAACACATTGATATAATAAAAACATTATCAAAACCATTTTCAATACCAAAATATAACAAAAGTAAAACATGTTATTTATTTTTCTTTTAAAAAATGTTGTGGCTTGTAGAGGAATTCGAAACTCAAATAATGGTCACGATGGTGTAGAAGTCGTTGTCGCCGCATACGTACGACAAGAAATACATTCCTTTTTGTCGTTTAGTAAAATGTTTCATTTAAAAATATTCCTTAAAAAAACGTAAAATTCAAAGGGGTTTATACATCGTATAAAAGAAATTTGTGTATAAAACAAAATATGCCTCAATGAATGGAGATTGAGATGAAGCCCCTAACAAGGATCATTTTAAAAAAAAAGAATATATCTATTATGTGTATTAACTATATGTACACATAATGAATGTATAAATACAAGTTTGAGCATAATAATATCATGACAAAATTTGAATGTAGGTGATTAAACCAATGAATGGAAATTGGGTTAAGAAGTTCCCTTACCTCGTGTCCAACTTGACTCAATCGTTCTTTAATCACTTGAATAATAAACTAGAGTTAATTTCAATATGATTAAGAACCTTTTTCATGTTCATTATTCCTTTTATTTAACTTATTACCATGTTATGAACATTATGTAATTATTTAAGTTAATAACGGTCATTTTTTCGATCTTTTGTATTTTAGTCAAAAATAAACATCTTATAATTACAAGTTGTTCATGTGGTGAAATATCCATTATATCCAGAATTATATTCATGATGTAGATATCATATATATCATATATATCCAGTATATACATGCATTTATAATATTACATAACATTTAGAGGTAAGAAATGAAATTCACCGTTCATGGAGACGGTAATCTGTACGTACGCATGAACGCTACTTTCATTTCTATTTCGTATTTAATGGACTGAAATTATAATTATATAAAGGTATAGTATAATTATAGTATAATATAATTTATAATACCATTTACTCCATCCTTTATACATCCCACATATGGCATTAAAGATTCAAATCACTTTGAGGGGGCGGTGGTCCGCACTTCCTAATATGAAATTATCGCGTTTACCCATAATAGAAATCATAAAGGTATGCCATAAATGAAAAAAAATAATCCTAAGGAAAAAAACATAATATATATCATATATAAAAATACTTTCATCATAATGGTCACCATGAGAGGTGTTAAAAGAAGATTTAACAATCATCATTTCGTGAGGTAGTAATTCTCCACCCACAAGAACTGTATGTTCTTTAACCATTAGACGAAGTTGTGTGTAAGTGTAAACCAAATCCTTCTCATAACAACATCCTAGGATATTTTATTTACTGGTGTTGTTACAAAATAAAGTAATAAAAAGATTTTAAGGGGTTGGAGGAACAAAATAAAAGAAAAGAACACAAGAGATGACATTACCTTAAAATCGGGTAACTCTTTTTGATTTGAGACAAAAGCTTCCTTGGAAAGAATTCTGACCAAAGTGAGGCTTCTAGGAGTAAGATAGAGAGGTTTTGAGAGTATTTGGGCAGAGGTTGGCCGAGACAAATGGCTTTGATGGTGTGTATAAGGTGGTAGTGGTGGGGGCCTTTTATAAGAGGAGAGGGGGGGGGGGATCTTGGAAACTCATGAAATGTTACATTTTCTTTTCATTTTATTTAAATCGTTAATTAATGAGATAATCGCTGCGTCATCATGGTGTTATAAAAAATTTAATTTATTTAATGTCTAAAAAATATAAAAAAATATCATGATGTAGGAAATATTTTTAGCTTTCCAATCAATATTTATAGTCGAAAATATAACTTATATAACCCCATGTAATAATTGTTTTTTTTAAAACAACACATGTTTGTGACAATTTTATTTTTACATTAAATAAAATGTTATTAATGTCATTTTCTTACCCATGTGGCTCCATAGGGTCCCCAAGTTGACCCATGGATTGTCTTGGTCGGCCTTGACTCATCCAATAAGTGTAGGATAAGTTTCAAGATATTTTCATATTTTTATAATATCATTTTTACCTTAAATTTCACTAATTACCTTTAATCGCGATTAATTAAACTTAAAAGTTACTATTCATCAAAAAAAATTTATTCCCATTGAAACACATTTTACATCCTAATAACAACCATGTATATCAGATTTTTGAAAATCAACTCACAGAAGTGGTAATGTTTCATTTTAACAAAAAATCAGTTTTTTAACTACCACTTAGTAATTTTACTATTCATCAAAAAATGAAGTTTTTCAGAACAATGCAAAAATTTCACCGTATGCTATAATTGATATTCCGAATTAAAAAATGATGTATATTTTACAAAAATCCAAACATATAAGTTGCATTAATTAATTTTATAATTAATTTCCGCTGTCACAACAAATAGCATGTTTTGAAGAAACAATATATATCAAAAGATTGACAGTTGTTTATGTCCAATTTCAAAGTAAAATAAATTCTAATGACCACCATTGGATAAAATGGTAAAAAAATATTCTAATTATACTATAAACCACTCAATAGTATAATTTATCACTATAAATTATTTTGATTAAAAAAGTTGTTTTTAAGTAATTTTCACTATTCATAAAAAATTGGATGTTCTTAGAAAAATACCAAAAATTCAACATAGGATAATTTAGATATTAAGAATCCAAAAATGAAGTCCATTTTGAAATATAAAATATATATAATTTCAAAATGTGGGTATTACTATTCATAATGGTTTTTTCGATTAGTCGCGGTGTGTTAGAATCTCGAACATGCGTACAATGCGAGCTATTGCATTTTTTGAAAGTGAAGTGTATCGTGGAATCTCGGGGTGTTACATTTTCCCCTCCATCAATAAATTTCATCCTCACAATTTGAAATTTTTCTTTGAAAATAAATGGTTGAAAATAGAAAATACCTTTGTGAAAAAACCACATCGGAAAGAAGGTTAATAAAATATAGCCTTAATAAGAGGGAAAGGGAAATAAAAAATTCACCACCAAATTATGATCTCGATAAGGAGAACATTGGTGGAAATTACCGACATATAATTGGAGGAAAAACCTAAATATTTGTAGGGAGTGATTGAGGTCATCAATCAAAAACAAGTGTAAAATTGAGGGCCTCAAAGCCTTCAATCTATGTTGATTTAAAATATTATCATTTCAATAAGACATAATATATTAGGATGAAACATTTTTTGTTTTAATATCATTTTACTAAAGATTAAGAATTAATTAATTCATAGAATAAGAGATAGGTATTTATATATTTATGCTTTACAAGTAGAGTTTCAGCCTTCAACTAATTTCTACCACAAACACATCTTTCACTCAAAAAGATAATAGAACTCAAAAATATTATATATATCCTAATCGTACAAGGTTCAAAATATTAACACATACCATTTAGATTAGGAACACTATTTTTTAATAACTAGGGACTTCCTCTAGGCTAGTGGAAGGTAATAAAGGCCTGTCACACTATGGTTGTGGGTTCGATTCCTACAGCTTTGTCCGATGTGACGGGTTATCCCCCGACCTGCAGGTTGTCCTTTTACTAAAACTATAGTATTATAATATTCCGAAAATAATTTTCAGAAATGTTTTAACCTTAAAAAATAATATACAAGGTTCAACTTAATACATTCCAACCTTTATAGTTATCCAAAATACTTCTTTCTAACTCACAGTCGAAATTTTATAAGGATGGTAAACATAATGAACATCCTTTTTTCAGCGTAACAACATGTGAACACCTTCATCATGTATTCTATTAAAACACTTCAACATCCTGAATTACCATAAATCCTTATTGATTACATTCATGATCCCTTATTCCTTATAGAATACTAGATATACTCTTTCTATCCAAAAATGTATACAAATCAGTTATCAGTTTCACGGATGTTAAGAATATCCAATATAATTTATCCAAATCAATCATGTATTATTCAAAAATAACTATATCTGTATCAGAACCATATTATGGTTTATCTTTATCTCAACCATATATTTTCCAAATATTTAACCTGCTGTGGATTCACTTTTCTTGGTTCCACACAATCTCAAGTCCTTGATGAAATAGTACTGCAGTACAATCCTTATATACTCCATAATTATTATAACCAGTACATCATTGATACAACACTCAAATGAAAAAATTATTTAATAACAACATAATAACTCTAATCATTCCTCCTCATCTGTGGAATTATCATAACTTGATTATTATCCCATAACATCATTTGGGCCATACTCTGTTGATTTGGACATTGGTTTGCGTAGTGTCCCCACTCCTTGCAGATGAAGAATTGTACATTTGAAACCTTTTTCATACCCTTGAAGTCACGCACTTGGTGTCATTTTTCTCCACACTTATAACAAACTCTCATTCCCTTTAGGAAATTTCCACGGTGTTTATTCCCACAGTTATCACATATTGGAAAGTTCTTCTTTTCCATCATCCCTTTATCCATCATTCTCTCTTCCATCCTTTTCATCTCTTACTTCCCTTCAAATCCATAAGATTCAGAGAATTATTTACTTATCTTAATAACACATGATACTATTTCTTCATATGTTTAGAACAAGTGGGAGATTATTTCCCTTATAAATTTTGGCTTAATACCGTGAAAGATATGATCCTTCTTACTGTTTGAATCATACGTATGCTGAAGTTCACATTCCTTCCATTGGGCACCATTTCTATACAATGGCATAAACTAGGATAGTTTATGAATTACAATGAATAATTCTAAACTTGTAAAATACTTATTTAAAATTGAACGGTTTATAGATATAATCCAAAATCATAAAAAATGTTTTCTTAGAGGAAGTATATACTCATAAACCCTTCATAATGGTTTGTAAAAATTTAGAATTATCCTAAGCATATCCTTCGAGAGTGTCATAACCAAGAGTGCAGCAAGACCCATTGTCATGCACAAGTTCCCATTAGAGTCTAGCTCAAAGTGGTGTTTTTGGGATTTAACCGTAGATACATCTGTGCCAGAGCCGCCTCTACCTGCTCGTATCCAGACATGGACGTATTTCTCATAAAACTCAAAAATATCTATAATACCAAAATTCTAGAAATTTCTTCTACACTAATACTCAAAGTCTACCATATGGCTATGTTCTCTAATCAGACATTATCTATATCTAGCTTCCAAGGTTAGTACTAAACTGCCTCTGATACCAACTGTAATGCCCCGGCCCCAGTTACCCAGAGTCGGAGCATTATTGCGTAACATTGGCATGATCACAAAGATCAAGTCTCAAAAGACCGATTATTTTAGTAGCCTTAGAAACACTTGATACATTCATAAGTCTTACATTACATCATAAAGTAAAACAAAAATACCACAACATCTTGTCTTGATATCCCCTCATATTATCCCTGAAGGTCATTCATAATATACTTCATCACATCCTAGAAGAATTAAATCATTGGAAGTGGTGAGTTCAGATGCTCAGTAAGGATAACAATATATCGGAAGCTTTCATTAATAAATATACACATTTATGGCAAATGTATAACTAAAAAATTCCTTTTGAACTTGTATTTTAGCATAATTTGGTAAAAATAAAATGAAATAATTCCATTTAATTATTCACATGGATATTCTACGGGTCGAATAATCACATTCAATATCAATAACCACTTTCATAATGATGGAATGCACAATTCCAGACAATCATAACCACGTAGCCAAGGCTTCGTGCCAAGAATACTAATAATATTTTGTCGAGGCCTTGTGACAAAACACTAGTTTGTCTCTTGAGACCTTCCGATGCATCTTGGAGCTATAGCAGGCTTCATCTGTCACTTATTAAGTTCAATGCATTCCTTATATGAAAAGGTTTAAACATATCATAAATCATAACATAATTGAATCACATAAAACATGCATAAAGGAAACATAAGATTTCCACATTTAAATCACTAGATATAAATATAATACATTTATATAATAAAAACTTTATCAAAACCATTTTCAATACCAAAATAATAGAAAAGTAATACAAGGTATTTATTTTTATTTTAAAAAAATGTATGGCTTGTAGAGGAAGCCGAAACTCAAATAATGGTCATGGCTGCGGATAAGTCTTTGTCGCCGCATACGTACGCTAAGAAAAATATTCCTTTTTGTAATTTAGTAAAATTCTTCATTTAAAAATATTCCTTTTGAATAAAGGTAAAAGTCAAAGGGGTTTATACACCGTATAAAAGAAATTTGTGTATAAAACAAAATATGCCTCAATGAATGGAGATTGAGATGAAGTCCCTTACAAAGATTATTTTTTTAAATAAAATATATCTATTATGTGTATTAACTATATGTATATATAATGAGAGTATAAATATATTATAGAACATAATAATATCAGGAAATAATTTGAATGTAGGGGATAAACCAATGAATTGAAATTGGGTTAAGAAGTTCCCTTACCTCGTGTCCAACTTGACTCGATAGTTCCTTAATCTCCGGAATAATAAACTAGAGTTAATTTCTATTTGATTAAAAACCTTTTTCATGTTCATTATTAATTTTATATAACTTATTACAATGTTATGAACATTATGTAATTATTTAAGTTAATAACGGTCATTTTTCGATCTTTGATACTTGAGTCAAAAATAAACTTCTTATAATTACAAGTTGTTCATGTGGTGAAATATCCATTATATCAAGAATTATATTCACGATGTCGAAATAATATATATAATATATATCCAGTATATACATGCATTTATAATATTACATAACATTTAGTTGTAAGAAATGAAATGCACCGTTCATGGAGACGGTAAGCCGTACGTACGCATGAACGCTACTTTCATTTCTATTTCGTATTTAATGGAATGAAATTATAATTATATAAAGGTATACTATAATTAATGTATAATATAATTTATAATACCATTTACTCCATCCTTTATACATCCCACATATTGCATTAACGATTCAAATCACTTTGATGGAGCGGTGGTCTGCACTTCCTAAAATGAAATTATCGCATTTACCCATAATGGAAATCATAATGGAATTCCATAAATGAAAAATAAAGAATCATAAGGAAAACAAAATCATAATATATATCATATATAAAAATATTTTCATCATAATGGCCACCATGAGAGGTGTTAAATGAAGATTTAACAATCATCGTTTCGTAAGGCAGTAATTCTCCACCCACAGAAACAGTATGTTCTTTAACCATTATACGAAGGTGTGTGTAAGTGTAAACAAAATCCATCTCATAAAAACAACCTAGGATATTTTATATACAGGTTTAATTACAAAATAATGTAATAAAAAGATTTTATGGGGTTTGAGGAGAAAAATAAAACAAAAGAACACAAGAGAAGACATTACCTTAAAATCGGGTAACACTTTTTGATTTGAGACAAAAGTTTTTTTGGAAAGAATTATGCCCAAAGTGAGGCTTCTAAGAGTAAGATAGGGAAGTTGAGAGAGTATTTGGGCAGATTTTGGCCAAGGCAAATGGCTTTTATGGTGTTTATAAGGTGGTAGTGGTGGGGTCCTTTTATAAGAGGAGAGGGGGGGCACTCTTGGAAACTCATGAAATGTTACATTATTATAAATGATTTTAGTATTTAAAAGGTCCCACAATTATATATTTCTAATATAAGGTGATAAGGGTTCTAAATATACACATCCAATAGGTTTTTTACATGTGTATGTCTAATATTTTACATTATCTTTTCATTTTATTTAAATCGTTAATTAATGAGGTAATCGCTGCATCATCATGGTGTCATAAAAAATTTAATTTATTTAACGTCTAAAAAATATAAAAAAACATCATGATCTAGATAATCTTCTTATATTTCCAATGAATATTTATAGTCAAAATGTTAAATTATATAACCCCATGTAATAATTGTATTTTTTAAACAACACATGTTTGTGACAATTTTATTTTTACTTTAAATAAAATGTTATTAATGTCATTTTCTTACCCAAGTGGCTCCATGGGGTCCCCAAGTTGAACCATGGATAGTCTTGGTCGGCCATTACTCATCCAATAAGTGTAGGATATCTGTAAAGTTATTTTCATATTTTCATAATATCATTTTTACCTTAAATTTCACTAATTACCTTTAATCGTGATTAATTAAACTTAAAAGTTACTATTCATAAAAAAATATTTTAATCCCATTGAACCACATTTTACTTCCAAATGAAAAAAATTTATGTCAGATTTTTGATATTAAATCACAGAAGTGGTAATGTTTCCTTTAAATGAAAAATCAGTTTTTTATCTACCACTTAGTAATTTTACTATTCATCAAAAATTGAAGTTTTTCAGAATAATGCCAAAATTTCACCCAAAGATATAATTGATATTCCGAATTAAAAAATTATTTCTATTTTACAAAATTCCAAATATATAAGTTGAATTAATTAATTTTATAATTAATTCCTGCTGTCACAACAAATAGCGGGTTTTTAAGAAACATTATATATCAAAAGATTGACAATTGTTTATGTCCAATTTCAAAGTGAAAATAATTCTAATGACCACCATTGGATAAAATGGTAAAAATATATTATAATTATACTTTAAAATCACTCAATATTATAATTTATCACTATAATTTATTTTGATTAAAAAAGTTGTTTTTAAGTATTTTTCACTATTCATAAAAAATTGGAAGTTCTTAAAAAATACCAAAAATTCAACATAGGTTAATTTCGATATTAAGAATCCAAAAATCAAGTCCATTTTGAAATATAAAATATATATAGTTTCAAAAATTGGGAATTACTATTCATAATGGCTATTTCTATTAGTCGCGGTGTGTTAGAATCTCGAACTTGCGTACAATTCAAGCTATTGCATTATTGAAAGAGAAGTGTGTCATAGAATCTTAGGGTGTTACATTATCCTCTTCTTCAATAAATTGAGTCCTCGTAATTTGATATTTTTCTTTGAAAATAAAAGGTTGAAAATAGAAAATACATTTTTGGAAACCCACATCGGAAATAAGGTTAATAAAATTTAGCCTTAATAATAGGGAAAGGGAAATAAAAAAGTCACCACCAAATTATGATCTTGATAAGGAGAACATTGGTGGAAATTATAGACATATAATTGGAGGAAAAATGTAAATATTTGTAGGGAGTGATTGAGGTCTTCAATCACAAACATGTGTAAAATTGAGGGCCTCAAAGCCTTCAATCTATGTTGATTTAAAATACTATCAGTTCAATAAGACATAATTTAATAGGATAACACATTTTTTGTTTTAATATCCCTTTACTAAAGATTATGAATTAATTTATTCATATAATATAATATAGTTATATATATATTTATTCTTGACAAGTAGAGTTTCAACCTTTAACTAATTTCTACCACAAACTCATCTTTCACTCAAAAAGATAATAGAACTCAAAAATATTATATTTATCCTAATCGTACAAGGGTAAAAATATTATCACATACCATTTAGATTAGGAAAACTATTTTTTAATAACCAGGGACTTCCTGTAGGCTAGTGGTAGGTAATAAAGGCTTGTCACACTATTGTTGTGGGTTCGATTCCTACAGCTTTGTCCGACTTGACGGGTTATCCCCCGACCTACAGGTTGTCCTTTTCCTAAAACTATAGTATTATAATATTCCGAAAATAATATTCAGAAATGTTTTAACCTTAAACAACACTATCCAAGGTTCAACTTAATCCATTCCAACCTTTATAGTTATCCAAAATACTTCTCTCCAACTCACAGTCCAAATTTTATATGGAAGGTAAACATAATGATGATCCTCTTTTCCGCGTAACAACATGTGAATACCTTTATCATGTATTCTTTTAAAACACTGCAACATCATAAATTACCTTAAATCCTTATTGATTACATTCATGATCCCTTGTTCCTTATATAATACTAGATATACTCCTTATATCCAAAAATGTATACAAATAATTAATCAGTTTCAAGGAAGTTAAGAATATCCAATATAATTTATCCAAATAAATCATGTATTATTCCAAAATAACTATCTCTGTATCTGAACCATATTATGGTTTATCTTTCTCTCAACCATATATTTTCCAAAAATTTAACCTACTGTGGAGTTGCTTCTCTTGGTTCCACACAATCTCATGTCCTTGATGAAATATTACTGCAGTACAATCCTTATATACACCATATTTATTATAACCAGTACATCATTGATACAACACTCAAATTACAAAATTATTTAATAACAACAAAATAACTCTAATCATTCCTCCTCATCTCTGGTAGTATCATAACTTGATTATTATCCAATAACATCATTTGGGGCATACTCTGATGATTTGGACAATGGTTTTCGTAGTGTCCCCACTCTATGCAGATGAAGAATTGTACATTTGAAACATTTTTCTTACCCTTGAAATCACGCACTTGGTGTCCTTTTTCTCCACACATATAACAAAATCTCATTCCCTTCAGGAAAGTTCCAAGGTGTTTCTTCCCATAGTTATCACATATTGGAAAATTCTCCTCTTCCCTCGTCCCTTTATCCATCATTCCCTCTTCCATTATTTTCTTCTCTTGTGTCCCTTCAAAGCCATAAGACTCTGAAAATTCATTTCTTATCTTATTAACACATGAAACCATTTCTTCATATGTTGAGAACACATGGGAGATTATTTCACTTCTAGATGTTGGATTAATACCATGAAATATATGATCCTTCTTACTGTTTGGTTCATACGTATTGCTGGAGTTCACATTCCTTCCACTGGGCACCAATTCTATAAAATGGCATAAACTTTGATAGTTTATGAATTGCAATGAATAATTCCAAACTTGTAAAATACTTATTTTAAATTGAACGGTTTATAGATATAATCCATTATCATAAAAAATGTTTTCTTTGAGGAAGTATATATTCATAAAACCATCATAATGGTTTGTAAAAATGAGAATTATCCTAAGCATATCCCCCGGGAGTGTCGTAACCAAGAGTGCAGCAAGGCTCGTTGTCGTGCACCAGTTTCTGTTCGAGTCTAGCTAAAAGTGGTGTTTTCGGGATTTAACCCAAGGTACATCTGTTCCAGAGCGTCCTCTACTTGCTCGTATCCATACATGGATGTAATTCTCGGAAAACTCACAAAATCTCTATAATACCAAAATTATATAAAGTTCTTCTATACTAATTCTCAAAGTCTATCATAGGGCTATGTGCTCTAATCAGAGTTTATCGAAATCTATCTTCCAAGGTTAGTACTAAACTGCTTCTGATACCAAATGTAATGCCCCGACCCCAGTTACCCAGAGTCGGTGCAATATTGAGTAACATTGGCATGATCACAAAGATCAAGTCTCGAATGACCGATTAGTTTAGTAGCCTTGGAAACACTAGATACATTCATAAGTATTACATTACATAATAAATTGAAACAAAACTAAAAAAACATCTTGTCTTCATATCACCTCATACTATCCCTCTAGGTCATTCATAATATATTTCTTCACATCCTGAAAAAATTAAATCATTGGAAGGGGTGAGCTCAGATGCTCTGTAAGGATAACAATATATGGGAATATTTCATAAATAAATATACACATTTAAGGCAATGTAAACTAAAAAAAAGCCTTTTAAACTTGAACTTCAGCATAATATGGTAAAAATGAAATGAAATAATTCCATTTACTTATTCACATGGATATTATATGGGTCGGATAATCACATGCAATATTAATAACCACTTTCATAATGATGGAAGGCATAATTCCAGACTATCGTAACCACGTAGCCAAGACCACGTGCCAAGACTACAAATAATATTTTTTCAAGGCCTCATGACAAGACACTAGTTTGTCTCATGAGACCAAACGATGCATCGAGGAGCTATAGCGGGCTCCACCCATTAATTAATAAGTCCAATGCATTCCTCATCTGAAAAGGTTTAAACATATCATAAACTGTAACATAATTGAATCACATAAAACATGCATAAAGGAAACATAAGATTTCCACATTTAAATCACTAGATATAAATAGAACACATTGATATAATAAAAACTTTATCAAAACCATTTTCAATACCAAAATAAAAGAAATGTAAAACATGGTATTTATTTTTCTTTTAAAAAAAGTTATGGCTTGTAGAGGAAGCCGAAACTCAAATAATGGTCACGGAGGCGAAGAAGTTGTTGTCGCCGCATACGTAAGACTAGAAAAACATTCCTTTTTGTCATTTTGTAAAATGATTCGTATAAAAATATTCCTTTTGAATAAACGTAAATGTTAAAGGGGTTTATAAACCGTATAAAAGAAATTTATGTATAAAACAAAATATGCCTCAATGAATGGAGATTGAGACGAAGTCCCTTACAAAGATCATTTTCTTAAATAAAATATATCTATTATGTGTATTAACTATATGTACACATAATGAATGTATAAATACAAGATAGTACATAATAATATCATGACATAATTTTAAAGTAAGAGATTAACCCAACGAATGGAAATTGGGTTAAGAAGTTCCCTTACCTCGTGTCCAACTAGACTCGATCGTTCTTTAATATCCTGAATAATAAACTAGAGTTAATCTATATTTGCTTGAGAACCTTTTTCATGTTAATTATTACTTTTATATCACTTATTACCATGTTATTAACATTATTTAATTATTTATGTTAATAACGGTCATTTTGTCAATCTTTGGTACTTGAGTCAAAAATAAACTTCTTATAATTACAAGTTGTTCATGTGGTGAAATATCATTTATATACAGAATTATATTCATGATGTAGATATCATATATATCATATATATCCTGTATATACATGCATTTATAATATTACATAACATTTAGAGGTAAGAAATGAAATGCACTGTTCATGGAGACGGTAAGCCGTACGTACGCATGAACGCTACATTCATTTCTATTTCGTATTTAATGGAACGAAATTATAATTATGTAAAGGTATACTATAATTCCAGTATAATATAATCTATAATACCATTTACTCCATCCTTTATACATCCCACATATGGCATTAATGATTCAAATGACTTTGAGGGGGCGGTGGTCCGCACTTCCTAAAATGAAATTATCGCGTTTACCCATAATGGAAATCATAAAGGTATGCCATAAATGAGAAATAAAGAATCATAAGGAAAAAAAACATAATATATATCATATATAAAAATATTTTCATCATAATGTCCTCCATGAAAGGAGATAAAAGAAGATTGAACAATCATCATTTCGTGAGGCAGTAATTTTCCACCCACAGAAACAATATGTTCTTTATCCATTATACGAATATGTGTGTAATTGTAAACCAAATACTTCTCATAAAAAAATCCTAGGATATTTTATATAATGGTGTTTTTACAAAAGAATGTAATAAAATGATTTTAAGGGGTTGGAGGAGCAAAATAAAACAAAATAACACAAGAGAAGACATTACCTTAAAATCGGGTAACTCATTTTGATTTGAGACAAAAGCTTCCTTGGAAAGAATTCTGCCCAATGTGAGGCTTCTAGGAGTAATAGAGGGAAGTTTAGAGAGTATTTGTTCAGAGTTTGGCCGAGCCAAATGGTTTTGATGGTGTGTATAAGGTGGTATTGGTGGGGGCCTTTTATAAGAGGAGAGGGGGGGGGGCACTCTTGGAAACTCATAAAATGTTACATTATTAAGAAATGATTTTCGGATTTCAAAGGTCCCACAATTATATATTTATGAGATAATGTGATAAGGGTTCTAAATATACTCATCCAATAGGGTTTTGACATGTTTATGTCTTATATTTTACATTATCTTTTCTTTTTATTTAAATAGTTAATTAATGAGGCAATCGTTCCATCATCATGGTGTCACAAAAAATATAATTTATTTAATGTATAAAAAATATAAAAAAAATATCACGATGTAGGATATCTTTTTATCTTTCCAATAAATATTTATAGTTGAAATATTAACGTATATAACCCCATGTAATAATTGTTTTTGTAAAACAACACATGTTTGTGACAATTTTATTTTTACTTTAAATAAAAAGTTATTAGTGTCATCTGTTCTACCTCTCGTACCCCTCGTGGTTTGATTTTCATGATCACAATCACTCTCTTATTTATCTAATACTGTTTTAAGTGTTTTTGGTTGATAGGCATAATTTCAGATTGCCAAGGAATTGGGGCAAGAAGGCTGAAAGCAAAAATGGACTGGTTTTCAGTCCACCGGCCAACCGGTGGATTCCCACCGGCCAGCCGGTGGAGGCCTGGACAGAAGGCATCCCTCTGTCCAGACCACCGGCCAACCGGTGTCCCACCACCGGCCAGCCGGTGGCACCCAGACAAATAGTGTCAGCTACTGCCTCAGCACCGGCCAACCGGTGGCCACCTCACCGGCCAGCCAGTGGTGCCTGAGCCCGAAGGCCTCTCCTTTATCCAAGCACCGGCCAACCGGTGGCTCTGTACCGGTCAGCCGGTGGAGCCAGTCAAACTAGCCGTTGGGCTTTGACCAGCCTGCTCCCAACGGCACCGAAGCCTTTTCCAACGGCTCCGAAGACCCCGAACGGCCATATGAGGGTTCTCCCTCTATAAATAAAGGACTAGGAAGCCCCGGAACAAGCATGGAACAATAGTGGAACCATATCCAAGTCAAGGAAGCCCATAGACACATTTTTGATCATTTGGCGATCCTCCGGTGGATTCCTTCAAGGAACCCCACTTGCTCCAACTCACTTCCACATTCAAGGAGCACCACCATAGAAGCTTGGGAGCGCCCTTCATCAACTCCATCAATCCTTTGGCGCCCAAGGCTTCTCCCATTACGGTTTTTCTTGTTTTATTTATTTTGAGCATCAAATTGGGTTTGTGCCTACAAACCCCCATCTCTTTCTCTCATTCTCTCTTTTGGGTTTTCACACCACCTTCAAGGTGTGAAGAGGTTAGTCAAGCCTTCCCTTTAAAAGGCTTGAGACATAGGTGAGCTAGCCTTCACCTGTAAGAAGGCTAGTGGGTTCTTGCTCAACCATTAAAAGCAAGTGGGTTCTTGCTCAACCAATAAAAGCAAGCTGTAATAGGTTCTAGACTAACCTTAAAGTCTATTGGGTTTCTTGCTAAAACCATTAAAAAGATAGCGGTAGTAAATCTCTCAACGGTTGATTTGGGAGCAGAGACGTAGGCTTTGGGTTAAGCCGAACTCCGTTATCAAGTTGCGTGTCTTGCCTCTTTTATTTCCGCTGCACTTTTACTTTGTTTTTAAATTGTTAATTATTCTTTAAAAGGAAATTCACCCCCCCTCTTGCCATCACTTCCTTCTTTCTCCACCCAAAAATTGGTATCAGAGCCAAAATTTGAGTAATACCCTAACCGGTTTTAAATTCAAGATCCTTTTTGATGGCTTCAACTTCTTTCGCCCTCGAAGGCTATTCTTTGGGTCATGCTCCATTTTTTTATGGAACCGACTATACTTATTGGAAAACCCGCATGACTACTTTTCTTAGAAGTATAGGTTGTCCTATTTATAAAATTGCCATGCATGGTTATTCTCTTTCTTCTCCCGATGAATCCAAATGGACCCAAGCCGATATTAAAAATTTCGAGCTTGATGGCAAATCCATGAATGCTCTTCATTGCTGCCTTGATCGTAATGAATTCAATCGAGTTTCCACATGCACCTCATCACATGAAATCTGGAAACTTTTGGAGGTTACCCATGAGGGGACCAACAAAGTTAAGGATACTCGATTGGATATGTTTCATCAAGATTTTGAGTCTTTCACCATGAACCCACACGAATCAATTTCTGAAATGTTTACACGTTTTACTGACGTTTGCAATGGGAGAAAGTCCCTTGGTGATGATGTTTCTGCAGAAACAATGGTCAAGAAGATCCTTTGGATCTTACCAAGCTCATGGGCTCCAAAGGTGACGGCAATCCAAGAAGCGAAATATGTCATGAAAATGCCTGTTGAAGAACTCATTGGATCCCTCATGACCTACGAAATCACCATGAGGAGGCAAGCTGAAAAGGAAGGCAAACCGATCAAAACTCCAAAGAACATCGCCTTCAAAGTTCAACAAGAAGAAAGCTCCTCCTCCTCATCGTCTTCCTCTTCAAGAGGTGATTCCGAAATGGAGAATCTTGCCCGCAAAATGCACAAATTCATGAAGAAGCACAAGAAGAAGAAATCCCGCAAGGCTCAACCCAACGAAAAATCCGAACCCGACGTAACATGCTATGGGTGTGGCAAGAAAGGCCATTAGAATCCCGATTGTCCACTCAACAAGAAAAAGGCCAAGCAAAAGGAAAAGAACAAGGCATTCAAGGACACATGGAGTGATAGCTCCACATCCTCCTCCTCCTCCTCCTCAAGCGACAACGGTAAAAAATGCCTAATGGCTTTTCATGAGGTAACATCTTCCGACTCCTCATCCTCTTGTTCTTCTAATTCTTTCAATAATTTATCTTACGAGGATCTCCAACATGCAAGAGATCAATTGGAGGAAGGTTTTCACGAACTTTCTTCCAAATTTGTTGCTTTAAAAAAGAATTTCAAAAAACTTTCTTCCGAAAAGGAACAACTTCTCAAAGAGAAGGAGGAGTTGTCCCTCAAAATCCAAAACCTTCCCGATATTGATTCTATGGAATCAACGATCAAAGATTTAAGGGAATATCTTGCCAAGTTCACCCAAGGTGAACACAATTTGACCAAATTGCTTGGTTCCCAACGCATATCTAGAACCACCCAAGGGCTTGGCTATTCCAAGCAAGCTTCCTCTTCCCATGCTCCAACTTTTTTTGTAAGGGGGAGCTCTCAATTTAAATTTTGTAACTATTGTAAAAAACCCGGGCACTTAATTTATGAGTGCAATTGCAAAAATGCCCGGTATGGAAGGCCCAAAACCATTTCCCTTAGTGATGAATTTCTTAGGAGAAGACCCGCCACTAGACATGTGTGGATTGAAAAATCCCTTTTAGCGAGTCTTACCGGACCAAAATTTGTCTCGGTTTCAAAAATCTCTCCCCGGTGATTTGTTGTTTCTATTTAGGGGGAGTTAGGATTGTTTAAGATTTTTTGCGTTTTTTAATTCAAAACTTTCAATTCAAATTTCAAAAATTTCAATTGGTTTAAAAACTCTATCTTGTTTTTCAAAATTTCCCTCAATCAAGTTTTATGCCCCGTGCTATTTTGATAATCACAAAGGGGGAGAAATTCTTGGTTGATTGGGGGAGAAATCTTTCTCTCATGCTTTGCTTTACTTTTCAATTTATCCTTAAAGCATGCCTTTCATTTCATTTTTACATTGTTTGTTTTGGTGATTGTGATCATCAAAATAGGGGGAGATTGTTGTACCTCTTGTACCCCTCGTGGTTTTATTTTCATGATCAAAATCACTCTCTTATTTATCAAATATTGTTTTATGTGTTTTTGGTTGATAGGCATAATTTCAGATTGCCAAGGAATTGGGGCAAGAAGGCTGAAAGCAAAAATGGACTGGTTTTCAGTCCACCGGCCAACCGGTGGATTCCCACCGGCCAGCCGCTGGAGGCCTGGACAGAAGGCATCCCTCTGTCCAGACCACTGGCCAACCGGTGTCCCACCACCGGCCAGCCGGTGGCACCCAGACAAATAGTGTCAGCTACTGCCTCAGCACCGGCCAACCGGTGGCCACCTCACCGGCCAGCCGGTGGTGCCTGAGCCCGAAGGACTCTCCTTTTTTCATGCACCGGCCAACCGGTGGCTCTGTACCGGTCAGCCGGTGGAGCCAGTCAAACTAGCCGTTGGGCTTTGACCAGCCTGCTCCCAATGGCTCCGAAGCCTTTTCCAACGGCTCCGAAGACCCCGAACGGCCATATGAGGGTTCCCCCTTTATAAATAAAGGACTAGGAAGCCCCGGAACAAGCATGGAACAATAGTGGAACCATATCGAAGACAAGGAAGCCCACGAACACATTTTTGATCATTTGGCGAACCTCCGGCGGATTCCTTCAAGGAACCCCACTTGCTCCAACTCACTTCCACATTCAAGGAGCACCACCATAGAAGCTTGGGAGCGCCCTTCATCAACTCCATCAATCCTTTGGCGCCCAAGGGTTCTCCCATTACGATTTTTCTTGTTTTATTTATTTTGAGCATGAAATTGGGTTTGTGCCTACAAACCCCCATCTCTTTCTCTCATTCTCTCTTTTGGGTTTTCACACCACCTTCAAGGTGTGAAGAGGTTAGTCAAGCCTTCCATTTAAAAGTCTTGAGACATAGGTGAGCTAGACTTCACCTGTAAGAAGGCTTGTGGGTTCTTGCTCAACCATTAAAAGCAAGTGGGTTCTTGCTCAACCAATAAAAGCAAGCTGTAATAGGTTCTAGACTAACCATAAAGTCTAGTGGGTTTCTTTCTAAATCCATTAAAAAGCAAGCGGTAGTAAATCTCTCAACGGTTGAGTTGGGAGCGGAGACGTAGGCTTTGGGTTAAGCCGAACTCCGTTATCAAGTTGCGTGTCTTGACTCTTTTATTTCCACTGCACTTTTACTTTGTTTTTAAATTGTTAATTATTCTTTAAAAGGCAATTCACCCCCCCTCTTGCCATCACTTCCTTCTTTCTCAGCCCAACATCATCTTCTTAACCAAGTGGCTCCATGGGGTCCACAAGTTGACCCATGTATTTTCTTGGTCAGACATGATTCATAAAATAAGTGTAGGATAAGTTTCAAGATATTTTCATATTTTTATAATATCATTTTTACCTTAAATGTCACTAATTACCTTTAATCGCGATTAATTAAACTTAAAAGTTACTATTCACCCAAAAATTATTTTAATCCCATTGAACCAAATTTTACTTCTTAATGACAACCATGCATGTCGGATTTTTGAAAATCAAATCACAGAAGTGGTAATGTTTCATTTAAATGAAAAATCAGTTTTTTAACTACCACTTAGTAATTTTACTACTCATCAAAAATTGAAGTTTTTCAGAACAATGCCAAAATTTCACCCTAAGCTATAATTGATATTCCGAATTATAAAATGATTTCTATTTTACAAAATTACAACCATATCAGTTGTATTAATTAAATTTTATAATTAATTCCCGCTGTCACAACAATTAGCGTGTTTTTAAGAAACAATATATATCAAAAGATTGACAATTGTTTATGTCCAATTTCAAAGTGAAATTATTTATAATGACCACCATTGGATAAAATGGTAAAAATATATTATAATTATACTTTAAAACCACTCAATAGTATAATTTATCACTATAAATTTTTTTGATTAAAAAAGTTGTTTTTAAGTATTTTGGACTATTCATAAAAAATTGGAAGTTCATAGAAAAATACCAAAAATTCAACATAGGCTAATTTCGATATTCCAAATCCAAAAATGAAGTCCATTTTGAAATATAAAATATATATAATTTCAAAAAGTGGGTATTACTATTCATAATGGCTATTTTGATTAGTCGGGGTGTGTTAGAATCTCGAACTTGCGTACAATGCAAGCTATTGCATTATTGAAAGAGAAGCGTATCGTGGAAGCTCGGGGTGTTACAATTTGAAAATAAAGTAAAATTTTATAATTATATTTTATGAAAATATATTTTTATTTTAAATTGTTAAATTAATTATAAAATTGAAAATAAATTATTTATGACATATAAAAAACCAAAACATATATTATGAACATTTTTTCACTTTTAAGATGTCTAAATTTTATTTATACACGCCTGGGTGATGATTTTATTTTTTTGGCCGATTTACTATTCATTACTAATCATTACTATTCATAAGTGTATATTACTATTTATACTTTACTATTCACAAAAAAATAAATTGATCTTATAAGACTCTAAATTTCATACTGGTAACATTTGTAGAAGAACATTTTCAGAGAATACATTCACATTATTTATTATTTAATGTTCACATAAATATTTTAAAATACCATTTTCCAAAATCATCAATAATATTCATCCCATATTTATCTAGAAATTTTAACGTCATTAATTTTTCCATAATAAGAAATCACAGTTTATTATATACCAGGGGATTATAAAATGTATCTAAGGCCTCGTTACGGAGCCCCTTATTACACAAGTTTATGACAAAAGTGTAAGGTGTGCAATGGTTATAGTATCTTGGGGAGGATTAGAAAACATTTCTCCAGTGGTGATTTTTTTCAGTTTGAACATCATTATTAGGAGATTTCATTCAAGATTCCAATGTTGAAGCTCAGCTATGATTGGTCCAGAGAAAAGCCTAGATATTCTACCACTTTCCAAAGCTCTGATAGATGGGCCTAGTATTCCTTGAGACTTATGGATGAGGCCATCGACAATTATATCTGTTTATCCAAGAGAAATTGTATTTATAAACAATATTTGTAATGTATAGTGTTTAGTATCCAATGGTCATATTGAACAATGGTCCGACAACAATTGAATCCCAACAGCCACATTTAATTATACTCACTTCATTAAATAAAGGATATAGTTTTTTGGAGTATAAAATAAAATAACACAAAAATTTAGTATAAAAAAATTAATCAAAAGATTGGTTCCTTATATTATTCTCCCCTTAAGAAATTTCAACCCTGAAATTCTAAATCATACCCTAAAAAGAGAACATGTGTGGGTATTTCTTCCTCATAGAATCCTCATGTACCCACGCGGTTTTTTTGAATTTGTGGTCCCTCCAAAACACTTTAACAAGGAGGGTAGTCTTATTGTGTAAAAACTAGTCTCTACAATCCATGATCTCCATCGGATGGTCCTCATCAGATATGTCATGTTCCAGTTGTACCACCTCAAGATTTAGTACATGTGAATGGTCAGGTATGTATATCCTTAAGAGGGATACACAGAAAAAATCAAGAACTTGTTCTTGATTCGGTGGAAGTGCAAGCCAATAGGACACTGCTCCCATGCGATTATGGATTTCATAGTGGACTATGTACATAGGGATGAGATTCCCTTTCTTCCCAATCCTCATGAATCTATTCCAAGGTGACATTTAAAGAATGAATTTTTCACCGACATCCAACACCATGTCCCATCGATGGTTTTTGGCATAGACCTTTTTCCAAATATGAGAAGAATTAATGTGTTGTTGGATTTTATTAAACTTTTATGTCCTCTAATGCACAAGATTAGGCCTATGAAATATTCTCTCATCTACATCATATCAAAAAGAATGATTTCAACATTGCTTACCATATAGAGCATCACATGGTGCCATTTGAATGCATGAGTGGAATATATTGTTCTATGAGAACTCAACTTAAGATAGATATTGATCCCATCCACCATTAAATTACATTAAGCATGTTTTCAGCATATACTTGAGTGTTTGAACAGTCCTTTAATTTTTTCCATCAGTTTAAGGTGATAGGTCATACTGATTTTGAATTCATTTCTAAGAGCATCTTGAAGACATATCCAGAATATTGTTGTGAACCTCGTATCACAATCAGATATTATAAAAAGTGTAACTCCATTCAACCTTACCACTTCATTAATGTGAATCATGGAATGTTGATCAAGAGAAAAATCTTCCTTAATGAGGATGAAAATGGCAGCCTTAGTGAGACAGTCCACAGTAACCCATATCACATTGTTTACTTTGGATGTTCTTGGGAGACTAGTGACTAAGTACATAGTGATATTTTCCCACTACCATGCTGGTATGGGATGTGGTTGCAATACCCCTTTAAGAAGTAGTCACTCTGAATTCACTTTCTGACATACCATGCACCTTGAATTACAGCCATCATTTTCCCTTTTCATCTTATCCCACCAATAATGACCACAATGGTCCCTATACATTTGTTTCCTTCAAAGATGTATAGGGAATGTAGATCTATGAGCATCATACAACATCTCCTTCTTTATTTACAGAATAGATGTAACACATAGTCTTGTGCGAAATTTCAGTACACCTTCTTGATCAATATTGAACTCATGAATCATTCCAACCATCACAGCTTCAAACATGTTATGTAATAAAGGATATTCTTTCTGAGATTTCTTAATGTTCTCTTGTAATGACTATTGAAGAATCATTTGTCTTATGGTTGATGATGTCCCATAACTTATAATTTTCATGCCCATATTCATAAGGACAGTAGTCAATGGATCTCTTGGAATCATCAGTGTGGAAAGAACAACTATGTTGTTTATGATTAATGCATCAGTGACATTGTTTGCTCTTACAGGATGATAAGGAATTTAACAATCATAGTATTTAAGAAAATTCAACCATATCCTTTGTCTAATGTTCAATTTATGTTGTGTGAAAATATACTTCAAATTTTTATGGTCTATGTGTATATCAAATTTCTCCCCAAAATGAAAGTTCCACCATATCATCAGAGAAAAAATGAATGCGTCAGACTCTAGATCATGGGTAACATAGTTCTGTTCAACAGTCATCAACTGTCATGATCCATAAACAATGTATTTTTCATTTTTCATGAGGATGCACCCAATCACATTCAAATATGCATCACTAAAAATAACGTATCCTTCTCCACATGAGGTCTGAGTTAACACATGTACAGTAACCAATTTCTTCTTCAGCTCCTTGAAACATTACTCACACTCCTTGGTCCAGTAGAACACGTCCCATTTTTGAGATAACTTAGTTAAAGGATTAGAATGTTTTGAAAATTTTTTCACAAACCTCCAATAATATCCCTCTTTTCCATGGAAAATTTGAATCCCAGTTATTATTTTAGGCTGAGGCCACTCCACTAAAACATTAGTCTTTTAAGGGACAACTGTGATTCCTTCATTGGTAATAATGTTCCCAACGAAGTTGGTCAAATAATTCTTAAATTTTTGGAATAGGGTATTTTTTATTAACTATGATCCCATTCATTTATCTATAATCAATGCATAGTCGCATAAATCCGTCATTCTTCTTTATAAAAGAACTATTTCTCCCTAAGGAGACACAGTCAGTCAGATAAAACCCCTTTTCCAAAATATCTTGGAGTTGTTTCTTTAACACCTCATGCTATACATTTCCCATCCTATACAGGGTCTATGATATTGGATGGAATCTAGGTACGAGTTCAATGGAGAAATCTACCTCTATTTCAAGGGGGAGGTCCATGTAACTCCTCAATAAATATGTAAACTTCTTCTTGGACGATGAGGAAAATTTATATCATCAATATCTCATTTCCATTCTCTACATGACCGATAAACTCCATAAAGAAGGATATAGGATGTTCTCATAGACCACGATTGGGTTGATATTTATCATCTTGGATGATAAATGTAGGTTTTCCATTCAATACAACTCTGATTTCCATGATTCTGCATTTGATCTTAGCAATATACATTGAGAGCCAGTCCATCCGTAGTAAAAAGTCGACTTCCAGCATCGGAATGACTACTATATTTGAGATAATATTGTTCTCTCTAAAGTAAATATTAGAGTTTATACACACTGATTATAATTGTATAATCCCACAAGGAGTGTTGAATAATAACTCTACTTTATAAAAATTGGGGTTTGATTATAAATTATTTGCAAACATGGAGAAATTATAGGAATGCATTGAACTAGAACCAAAAAATGTATTTGGTAGCTTTGAGAGAACAACATGATTTCCTTACACAACATCATTTGGCACTTCATATTAAGCGTTAGTGGTTTCAAAAATAAGACCCAATTCATTTGGCTATTACTGAGGATGATGGTGATTCTCCTCCATTGCACTCGGATTTTGACAGTGATTGGAAAAGTGCCCAAGTTTTCAACACTTATAGTATTGTACATAGAGAAGGCCTTACACCATAATCCCTTTCCCATTAGTGTTGGGATGTTGTGTCTTAACCTAACTATGAAAATTTTACTCAATGTGGCCATCTCTACCACAATTGTATCACTTCCCGCTCCCGAGAAGTCAGTTCCCTTAAAACATCTTCCCACATTTATTACACGTGGTATGTTTTACTTGCTTCCATCAAATTCCTTGATCAAATATCATACCTATTATTGGATCCATCAATAATTTCTTGTCATTTTATTTATGAGACCATTTTTTCTCACCAAAATCTAGTTCTACTTTCATCACACGTTGCATGATCTTCACACAACTATCAAAATGTCGGTTGGCTAGATACTTCTTCAGATGAGGTCTCAGTCCATGGAAGAATCTAACAACCTTACAATTTGGATCAATGAAAGATCTAGAGATGTAACATGAAAGCCTAATGTAGTTAATCTCAATGCTTCACACAGTTTTGTTCTCCTTTTGATTTATCTCAGGAGACACATTCTCTATTCTAGTTCTCATCGTTCGAGGGAAATAATTGTTGAAGAATGTCCCTCTAAACTCTTCCCACTACATAGCATAATCTTCCCCTCATGGACTTGTGTTTTAAATAATTTACCACCACTGATCATCATCTCCATCTAAGTGATATACAACCAAGGTAAACTTCTCCTGTTCATAATAGCGGGGCACAAAAAATATCTTCTGAATAGAGCTGATCAACGGTTCAGCAATCAATGGGTCGGTAGATACACTGAGGCTTAGTGGTCGGTGATGCATAAAGGGTTCAATAGAAATTTGTTCCATTCATGGTGAGATTGGACTCTCAGCATGATTCATGTTATTTCCTATAACTTTAGCCAGATGGTTCATCATTCTCATAAAATATTCCATTTCGGCTTCCATTGGAGGGATGTCAGCACATTGTCTATTGTGGTCACCATTTCATGGTTATTCGTATTTCATGCCATTTTATAAATGAATAAAAGCTTAGTGATAAACTAACCTAATATATGAATCTTTTGAATATAAATGATATTATGTCTTAAAACATGATTCCTGAAACAATTAAATTTATTTATAAATCTTTCATAATGTATGATAAAAATATTATGATTAACCAAACATATCCCCCGGGAGTGTCATATCCAAGAATGCAGCAAGGCCAATTGTTGTGTACCAGGATACCCTGGGTCAAGCCTGAAACTTCTTCTCATATTTTTCACTCATATATACATATGTTCTAGACCCACCACTAGCTGCTTGTATCCAGGAATGGATGTATTATCTTGATAAACCACTTACTCAATACTCACAAAAATAACAAGAAGTATTCCATTATTTAAATTTTTCTATAGGGTTATTCCTAAAGTTTTATTATCCAAATTTTAATAAATATATAAATATCTCTTTAATACCAACTATGGAATCCTTCCTTTTCATTACAAAACTTTTCATTACATTTTACAAACAGAGGATATTTAATGTTTAGTGTCTTGGAAATCTAGAACATAAAACATGAAAAAATAAAACATTATTCTAATCCACTTATAGGGATATATCATAAGTTCTTCCTAAGAAAAATTATTGCATCTCATAACTTGGAGTCATACATTAAATGATAGTGTGAGCAGAAGGACCAGTAACGAAAAAAAAGGGATTCAGTTTACTTGTGAAATCAATAAGAACGTGGTAAAAAACATAAAGACATGGAAAATGTAAGTAGAGTCATATCATAAGAAAAATAAGGAGAATAATAACATGATTATGTGTCTACAAAATTTCATTTATATATTCAAGAACATTTCACCAAATTTCATCCCCAATGTGTCATAAAAATTCCCAAGGTTTTTCACCAAGGTATCTTGAAATGTGTTATCTCAAGAGGTTAGATTATTTACCCAATGCATTAGAGCACTATCAAGGAGCACCCTTAATATGTATTTATATTCATGTGAGACACATGAATCATAAAAAAAAATTTCATTAATATCCTATATAGAGTAAATGTAAAGGGTTTCACTTCAAATCATGATGATTTAAAAGTTCTTAGAAGTATAATTGTTATGTCAATTATAACCCTTGGAAAAGTAAATAGGGTTTCATGTATTTTTATTACATAATAAAATAGATCAAATTTATATCTTGATCAATGCCTCAATGAATGAATATATATTTGGTTATTTAGATATATTAAATAAGTGAAATTCTTATAGAAAAATAGATATATATTTTGAGACAAAATTTTGGCAGCATAATGGCTATAGAACATGGTTTTATAAAACAATAAAAATAAAGGTTACATGGGTCTTGTCACTTCCATGACATATTTTTCATTTAATTTTCATTTAAATTCTATTCATTCTTTGGGGGTGGGGGGTTTCCATTCATTTTGGCGGAAATGGAGGGTTTTCAAAAAATTGGCCAAACCGTGACCCCAATTCCAGATTTAAAAATAAATTTTATTTATTTTACAACTCCTTAATTTGTTAACATTTTTCATTCATTACACATACCACTTTTCCTCCAATGACCTATCAAAATCCCCATGTCCATTTGGGCACTTTTTGAACCCATTAGAATTTTGGGTTTTAGTGAATTAATTTGGAATTGGGCCAACCCGTGAGACATTTCAAGTTTTAAATTGTTTTTTAATTCATTATTAACATTCCAATTTTTTACTGTATTCTCTTGATTCCACCCCCTAACTGAATCCAAAATCCCAAGACTCACCCCCATTATTCGTTTTTCCACTTTGGACCTCATATGCCTCTCGAAGTAGGGAAATGCTTCTTAGGGTTCCTCAAATCGTCCAGATTTGAGAAGGTAATTTGATTCTTTTAGAAATCATTTAATTTTAACTCTTTTCCCCCATTTCAGTCCCCACTTGACCTTATCATCATCCTTATATCCTTCATAATATGTTTTGTATCTTGTATATTCAAATTTTAGTGTATTTGGTTCGTTTGATTCAAGATGTTTCAAGTAAGTGTTTCTTTCCTTGATTTCTTCTCCTTCCTAAGGGTTTCTTTCACCCTTTATTGAAGTTCCTCATGTCCAGAAGTTGATGTTAGAACCTACGGTTTTTTTGGTGTATTTTTGGTCAAATATTGTGGTCAAGGGCAGGATTCATCTTCCTTGAGGTGTGGCGGTAGTGCGGTTGATTATTCGCACCATGTTTTTAGGGTTTCGACATAAATGGTAGGTGATTCCATGTGTAATCATTTCTAAATGAGTTTGTTTGATTGAATTAATTATTATCCATGTTCCAAATATATAGTGTGTGGTGAAAAACTGTTTATGTTGGATTTCGTTAAGCATTTATTTTTTTAGTTTCATTTTAGCTTAAAATTGGGTGGTTTTCATGTGCAACCCATTGGATATTTTTTGGGTGTGTTTTATAACATATTAAATTGGTTTAATAAATCTGGTTTGGGATGTAAATCCTGATTTGGTTGGGTATTGGTGTTCCATTAGGTTTTATAGATGTTTTTTTAATGGGTTTAATGTGTAAAACCTTATTATACTTCTTGAAAGTGATTTTGAAAATGTGTTCTTTGCATGTGGATAATTTGTGGTATTTTTTGAGGTGTTTGTATAACACTTGGGGTATTTTAATAAATTTCCTTGGTGCTACCAATATTGTTTTGAATTTTTATTGGCGTGATTTTTCCCTTGAAATACTGTTTTGAAATGGGGTTTGTGTGAAAAGCTTTGGTACACTCTTTATAATTATTTTATGAAAGTTTTGAATGGTTTAATGATTTATGTAAGAGGTGAAACCATATTGTAAAACTATTTTGGATTGTTTATAATTTTGTATGGACCATTTTAAATGTTAATAGGACTATCATGTGATGTTTATCCTCTTTGAAATGTATTATAAAAATGATTAATGGATTTACTGAAATGTGAAAGAGGTGAGAACGTGATGTGGGCTAGTTGTGTGAGTGAGATGTGAAAAATGGATTTTGTTATTAAAGAGGGTTTTATGAAACATGTGAGTTGGTTTTTATGTGATGTTTAGCATATTTGGAGGGACTTAATAAAATTTTTAAAGGATCTGTTGGATTTTGAATGTTATGAAAAAAGTGTTATGGGCTATTTTGGTGTGAGTTTGATTTCAAAATGCATTTGAATAAAAAGTGGAATCTGTGACTTGTGTGATGTAAATGGGGCTGTTTGGTTAATTTTTGATGTGGATGTGATATTTTAATGTGAAAACTATATTTCTTGGCTTGTTTAACTTGTTTGAGCACAAAGAGAAAACCCGTGTATCTAGGTGGGTGGACGTGTATTAGTATGCTCGTTAATCTGTGGGGTTTGGCCTCAGTTACACTTAGCAAGATTGACGCTTACAACTCTAACTAAAATGTGACGATGATGATTGGGGACCACAAGGTTATTGGTATGTTTCCTACTAGTGGATAGTGCATGAGACCATATATTTTTTATGGTTACGCTCACCGAGATACGAGGTACCTGGGACCTAAAGCTAGCTCGTGCCTAGGGGTTATTTCCATTTGCTTGTGCTCATTAGATCATTCATACATACCATCGGAAAACGGTATTTTTGGCAGGAAAAATTCAATAGATTTCAAATTTATTTTGAATGTGTTTATTCATTAAAATAGCTCACTTGAAAACTAATTTTTTTAAGTTTTATCTTTTTCAAATTGTTACTAGAAATTACATGTTTTTTTAAAACATACATAATTCTTGTCTTTGAATATTTATCACATGTAATATCATAGTGGTGGTATCCTACTGGGCAATGGCTCACACCCTACGTACACCCTTGGTTGTAATTAGACCTAGTTATTTTTCTTGTCACAAGTTTGGGTACAACTTTTGTGCCAACAGTTCAGGTTTTCACCGGTCATTCATGATGCGGTGTTGTGGAGATGGCTTGAGGGCGATGCCTCTTTCCATGTTGAGTTTCTTGGGTTGTTCATTTTTGGTTCTTTACTTCTTTTATAGTCCTGGTATGTTTTTTTAGAATATGTAATTCAGTTCTGAATATTTTTAAAACATTGTTTGGTTTGAAAAATCCATATTCGTTTAATTGGATTCATTTGTTGTTTTATGTTTATAAACTAGGGTAAATCATTCACAATTACCATTTTATTATACTCGGGCACTTGTTCCCACCCATGCAGATCGTGAATTCCCTTTGGGCCTTATCACAGGCTGGGTTTGGTGCTGGTTTCGGTGGTAATCCGATTCAGTTTGTGACAAAATGGTATCAGAGGTGGTTCACTCTCTTTGGGTCATATTATTTGGGTAATAGTTGGGATAGTCTGGAATTAAGATTTTCAGGACATGGAATTTTGGTTATGAGTAGTGTGGCTGATCACCACACCTCATGATAGGATTCATGTCTCTAGGGGAAGTCAGGTAATTACAAAGTCCTTTGGTTTTCATGGTTTAATGATGATTAGGGGAAATTAAAATAGAGTTGGGTTAATGGTCTCCGTGAGCTCGTAGGGCCTGGAAAGCCATGTGGAGCCAGTGATATTCCCTAGAATACTCTCTATCAGAGTGAAGTTATTGGAATATGGCCTCCAACCATAAGTCTGTGTCACCCACTAAAACTATTTTCCTCTCGCATTGTAATGTTCTCCTTAGATTTGAAATCTTGGAACCTTGGTTTTAAAGTGACTTGGTTTTAAGAAGTGAAATGTTTTTGTGAAATGATTTTCAAATAAAGATGGAATGGTTTGATTTATGAAATGGTGGAACTGATTTTTCATAATTTTTATTAAATGAAAAATTTTCTGCTTATACCACTTTTGAAATCAAGAACTATTTTGAAGTTGGTTATGAAAATGTGTTTCCAATAAGGTTTTCTAAACAATCAAAGTGTGTTTTAATGGGATTATATGTTTGGAAATTTATGTGAATAACATGAAAGTGTGTTATTTTCTAAATGTTTGTGTGTTTGTGAAAAGTTATTTAAGATGTGAATTGGTATATTGATCTTGTGGATAGCGGTTTTGAGAAAAAGGATGTGCTGGTTCACCGTAATGGTTTTGAAAATTGGAATAAATGATTATTTTAACCTTTTGTATTTTCATGAGAGACCACATTCATGGGGTTATATGGGATGATGTATGATTGATGGCATGATTTAATGAGTTCCAGGATGGATATGAGGAGGGTTCTCGGTGTGTCACAGAAACATTCATGTGTGAGGCCCATGGGGTACCATGGGTGGATACGCTACCCGCTGAACCGTTTTTTTCAAAGATATGTTTTTAAAGAAATAATGAAGTTTTTTTTAATTGTTTGGGATTTTTTATATTATGTTTTTTTGGAATATGATGATGTTGTGGTATGTTTTCAGTCTATGTACCCCTCTTGTTCAAACCGTGGTATGAGTTTGTGTTTGGACGACAAGTTGGGTAGAATTGTCGGTTAGTAGTCTCTTCAAAGAAATGTTTCAAGACACCTTTAAGGGGGTTCCCTTCCCGTGTTTGGATCTGGTTTTTGTCATGTTTCGACGAATGGACTGCTTGTTTGGTTCCTTGGGTTCTCTTATTGAATAACGTACGCCCCCACGAAGGGTTAATGCACAACATAAGTGAAACCCATATTGTTTCTCCATTGGAAAATCCTCCAGTTGATAAATATGGGGAATATTTTATCAATATTTGTTGATTGAGTCTACACCCATTCATTTCCTTGATTTTTGGATCCTCTTGTAGTGGTATAGTTTTTGTGGAAGGTTGAAAGAGACCTTAGTTTCTTATGTTTCCTGATTCATCAAAGGTGGAAGTGTTCTGGGGTTCTTAATGTGGATGAGTGTCTCAATGGCATCTAAGAAGGCCTATGGGTTCTTCAAAGATTAATTGAAGAAAGAGTTCTTGTTAAACAACCAATTTTTGGATTGTGGTCATGAGAGTCTATTGTGTCCACTTTTTGGACTTGTCTGTTGTTTAAGGACTTGGCATAAGGTCTCGTTCCGTGTATTGTTTCTATCAATTAGAAAGGTCATTTTCAGTGACGCATTTTGATGTTTTGTGCTAAGTTGACTGTAAAGGTAAAGGTTGCGCAATCCTATGAGGTTATCTGTTATGTTGGGAGTGTGTCTCCCTTGTGGAAAACATCAATTCCTTTATCTTAGAGGAAGTTGTTTATACATTTCCTGCCCTTCTATTGTTTCTCCCAGAATGAAACATAGTGCGATGTGTGTGCATCTTCTGATCCATTGTTTTTGTGAAATGTCAGGTTTCGGTAAAGTGAGTTATGGAGTGTGTCATGTCTTGGTGAACCCATCGTGTTATGAAGTGTAGTAGTTTGTGGCACCGAAAGAAGATGTTCCACATAAGAGTTTCCACAGCCTAATTGTGAGGTCGAAGATGCTTCAATATTTTGAGCTCTAGCTATAGGTCCTGGAGAGAAACTGGAGCGTAGTCATGGGAAACCCCAGTGTCATTTAAACCCTTATACAATGTCATATCCTCGGTATGCAAGAAAATAAGAGTTTAAACCTATATTTTCATCATCTTTCTTCTATTGTTCTTGTTCGGTGGAAATAAGTAGAGGGACTTGTACCCATGTCATCACCCAATATCGTTCCCCCCCCCCTTTGGTTTCCATTGTGTCATTGGAGAATGGATTAAAATTTGGCTAGACATGAAAAACACATAGTTTTTTCATGATAAGTAGTGACCATGTGCTAGGAATTCATGCGAAAGAATGATATTTATAGTTAGTGCACAGTTTCCCAAACTGTGGAGACTAACTGTGAAGCCTTCCCAACTAATTAAATTTTGGGGTCTTTTTGTGTCGGCCCATGCCGGTCGGTTAAAATGGTTGGTTCTTGTGGTGGGGAGACCCAACATGGGTATCATACATATTCTTTTGTAAATTTATAATGGATGTACACCCCTTGTACTAGGGAGTCTATTTGGTCCTCCCCCAGTTAGTGTCCTGATTCTGGCTTGGGAAAAAAATTATGTTGCCTCTTATGGTGGGGAGCCCATTTGTGTCTCTTCATACGAGTAACTAAGATTTTTTTCCATGATCTTGTATTTGAATTAGATATTATAATTCGAAGATATATAACTACCTACATCTTCCTTGAGTGAACTTTGAGATTGGAGAGTTCCCAATGGTTTATTTAGAGTATGGTAAGTGTAACTTTGTTCAATGTTGTTGTTTGTTTAGGTAAATTGATTCAGTATTGTTCAGATTTTGTTTGATGAGATTTCATTTGGGATAAAGCCTGACTATATTTGATTGTTTCAAGAATTTGGTGTACGTTTCTTTAAGATAAATCCTTCCTTAAATTATCATTAGATGTGTTTTGGCCTTTGGGGGTTAATCATGGCAAAGAATTAATTCTTGATTTATCGGTTGGGTTTGGTTTTTGTATTTTGCCTTATTGTGGCTTTCCGGAGATAGAAATTTTTATGGTGGGGAGAATTTTCACATCCATGACTTATTTTAAATTTATTTTTCATTTAATTTCAATTATTTCTTTTGGGTGGGGGGTTTCTATTCATTTTGGTTGAAATGGAGGGTTTTCAAAATTTGGGCCAAACCGTGAGCCCAATTCCAGATTTAAAAATAAATTTTATTTCTTTTATAACTCCTTCATCTGTTAACATTTTTCAATAATTCGAATTCAAATATTTCTTCCAATGACCTATCCAAATAACTATGTCCATTTGGACGCTTTTTGAACCCATTATCATTTTGGGTTTGAGTGAATTAATTTGGAATTGGGCCAACCCGTGATCCACTTCCAGTTTTAAATTTGTTTTCTAATTCTTTAATGACATACTCATTGTTTACTATATTCCCATTATTCCACCTCCCACCTGATACCACAATCCCGTGCCTCACCCCCGTTATTCGTTTTTCCACTTTGGACCCCATTTTACTCTCGAAGTAGGGAAAATCTTCTTAGGGTTCCTCAAATCGTCCAAATTAGAGAATGTAAGTTGATTCTTTCATAAATCTTTTAATTTTCACACTTTTCCCCCATTTCAGTACCCACGTGACCTTCCCATCTCCATTAGAGCCTCTATATTAGGATTTGTTACTTGGATATTCAAATTTTTGTGTATTTGTTTCGTTTGATTCAAGACGTTTTAAGTAAGCGTTTCTTTCCTTGATTTCTTCCCCTTTATTAGGGTTTCTATCACCCTTTCTTGAATTTCATCATGTCTGAAAGTTGAGGTTATATCCTAGGGTTTGATTTGGTGTCTTTTTGGTCAAATATTGTGGTCTAGGGATGGATTTATCTTCCTTGAGGTGCGGCGGTGGTGCGGTTGATGTTTCACACAATGATTTGAGGGTTTCGACATAAAAGGTAGGTGATTCCATGTGTAATAATTTCTAGATGAGTTAGTTTTCCTGAATTACTTATTATTCATGTTCATAATATGTATTCTGCTGTGTTAAAACTGTTTATGTTTGATTTGGTAAAACATTTATTTTGATAGATTCTTTTTAGCTTAAAATTGTGTGTTTTTCATGTGTAACCCTTTGGGTATATTGTTTGGGTGTGATTTATAACATATGAAATTGGTTTAATAAATCTTATTTGGGCTGGAAATTCAAATTTCGTAGAGTATTGGTGTTCCATTAGGGATTATAGAGGTTTTTATTAATGGGTTTAATTTGTAAAACCATATTGTACTTCTTGAAAGTGATTTTGAAAATGTGTTCTTTTCATATGGATCAGTGGTGGTATTGTTTGAGGTGTTTGTATAACATTTGGGGGTAGTTTAATAAATGATTTTGGTGATACCAATTCTGTTTGGAATTTGTATTGGTGTGATTTTTCCATTGAAATATGGTTTTGAAATGGGTTTTATGTGAAAAGATTTGTTGCACTCTTTAGAATTCATTATATGAATGTTTTTAATGGTTTAATTATTTAGGTAAGAGGTGAAACCATATTGGAAAACTATTTTGGATTGTTTATAATTTCAAATGGAACATTTTAAATGTGAATAGGTCTGTCCTATGATGTGTATCCTCTTGGAAATGTTTTATAAAAATGTTTAATGAATTTACTGAAATGTGAAAGAGGTGTGAACGTGATGTAGACTATTTGTGTGAGTGCAATGTGGAAAATAGATTTTTTTTGTAAAAAGGGTTTTATGAAACATGTGAGTGGGTTCTTATGTGATGTTTAGAATATTTGGAGTGACTTTATATAATTTTTAAAGGATCTATGGGATTGTGAAAGTTATGAAAAAAGTGATGTGCTCTATTTTGGTGTGAGTTTGATTTCAAAATGAATTTGAATAAAAAGTGGAATTTGTGACTTGTGTGATGTACATGGGGATATTTGGTTAATGTGTGATTTGTAATTGATATTTTCATTTGAAAAATATATTTATTGGCTTGTTGAACATATTTGAGCACAAAGGGAAAACCCCGAAAAATAGGTGGGTGGACGTGTACTAGTATGCTAGTGAATCCGTGGGGTTTGGCCTCAACTTCACTTAGAAATATTGACGCTTAAAACTCTAACTAATATATTATGATGATGATTGGGGACCAATATGTTACGGTTATGTTCACTAATACTGGATCACGCACGACAATAGATATTTTTTGTGGTTACACTCACCGAGATATGAGGTACCTAGGACGCACAGCTAGCTCGTGCCTAAGGGTTATTTTCTATTGCATGTGCTCATTAGAAACTGCATACATACCATCAGCAAACATCATATTTGGCAGGAAAAATTCGATAGCTTTTGAATTTATTTTAAAAGTGTTTATTCTTTAAATTAGCCCACTTGAAAATTGATTATTTTTTTAATTTGCATCTTTTAGAAATTGTATCTAGAAATTACATGTTTTTTGAAAACATGCATAATTTTTTTCTTTGAATGTTTATCACATGGAATCTCATAGTGGTTCTATCCTAATGGGAATTGGATCACACCCTACTTACACCCTTGGGTCTAAGTAGACCTGGTTATTTTTGTTGTCGTAGGTTTGGGTACAAATTTTGTGCCAACAATTCAAGTTTTCACTCGTCATTCATGATGCGATGTTGTAGAGATGGCTTGAGGGTGATTCCTCTTGCCATGTTGAGGTTCTTGGGATGTTCATTTTTGGATTTTTACCTTAGTTATTGTCTTGGTGATTTGTTTTAGAATATGTAATCCAATTATGAATTTTTGTAAAACATTGTTTGGTTTGAAAAATCTAGATTTGTTTTATTGGATTCATTTGTTGTTTTATGTTTATAAACTAGGGTAAATCGTTCCCAATTCTCATTTTATGATACCCGGGTAGTTGTTCCAGCCCGTGGGGATCAGGAACGCCCTTCGGGCCTTGTCACAGGCCTGGAATGGTTCTGGTTTCGGTGGCGATCAGATTCGGTTCATGGTAGGTCTCCCATTAATAAATGAATCATTTACATTAGAGGAAAAGAATAAAAATAAATAATATCATGGTGTGGATTGACACCCCACATTTAAAGGAAACATGAAATAAAATAGAATATATGATTTCTTTTATGAAAATTCGGCAGCCTAACGGTGTAGCTTATAATACGAAAAAACATGTTCATGGGAGCAGAAAGGGTCTCCCATAAACTGAAAATTAAATGGACAGTAATAATGAAATATAAGAACATACCACCACATAATGAATTGGAAACTAGAAGAAATAACATAATGGATGTCATGACTTAAAAGAGAAGGCTTAAAGGTTCCCTTACCTTGAAGAGTAACTTCAAAATCGTAAAGGTTGGGACCATAGGGGGCTTGAGGGAACCTTGGGAGGACTCCTTGGGTGGTAAAAAGACTAGAACATTATTTATGAGGATTTTTTAATGAATTTAATGCGGTAATGTCTTGTTATTTATAGGAAAATTGAGATAATATTTAATTAATTTCCATGGGACACCTCATCAGTGTTATTTGTAAAACCATGTGCTTGCACAGGGTATTTTCCCATGGTATTAGCCACTTTGGACACCACATAGAATATATTACTATTCAAAAGTCGACAAAAAATATTTCATCATTAATTATGTCATTAAACACCCAAAACATAAAACTGCGTTTTTACTATACAACGAAAATTCATCTGCTTCAAAAAAATACCAAAAATTTATGCTAACCTTATTTTGATGCCTTGAATTCCAAAAAAATACATTTTATTAAAATAACATTCTTAATATTTTTTATTTAATTTTTAAATAAAATCATTATTTAATCCAAAAAAACAACCCTAAAACTATAACTTGTTTTGCAACACATTAAAAAATTAATCAAGTACAAATAAAATTATCGTATAACCACAGGACAATAAAGTAACAACTTATGATTACATTTTATGAAAATAGATTTCCATTTTAATATATTAATTTAATTATAAAATTGTAAATAAATTATTCAGAATAGAAAAAATTACCAAAACATATATTATGACTAGTTTTTAGCATTTATGATGTCAAAATTATATTTATACATTCATGGGGGATGTTTCTATTTTTTGGAAAATTTACTATTCATTACTATTCATAATAGTATATTACAATTAATACATTAATATTCACAAAAAATTAATTTCATCTTATTAGACTCTAAATTTCATACTGATCACAACTACAGAAAACCATTTTCTTTAAATCATTTCACATTATTAATTATTTAATGTTTTTATAAATATTTTAAAATAACCTTTTTAAAATGATCAATAATATTAATCCCATATTTGTCCAAAAATTTGAAAATCACAAATTTTACCATTATAAGAAATAAAAATATTATTAAAACAATGATATAAAAAAATATTTAAGGCCTCAATACAGAGAAAGATATAACACCTTCATAGAACTTAATTGTAATGTATGATATGATTATAGAATCAGGGGGTGGCACAGAAAACACTGTCTGATAGATGGGCATTTTATGGCCAAAGAATAATGGATGAGGCCATCACCATTTCATTCTGTAACTACCACGATAACTTGTATTTATAAACAATAATATTAATGCAAAGAGTTTAGTTTCCAATGACCATATTGACCAACAATCATATAACAGTCAAAACTCAATGGTCTCTTTTAATTATAAACACTTCATTAATTAAAGGATATAAATATATAGAGTATAAAATGAAATAACACAAAAATTTAGGAAACAAATATAATTCAACAGTTTAGGTCATTACATTCTTCCCCATTAAGAAATTTCATCGACGAAATTTTAACTCGTACCCTAAGAAGAGAAAAGGTGTGGGTACTTTTGCCTCATAGACTCCTCTGGTTCCCTTGTGACTTCTTCGTATTTCTGGTTCCTCCACAACACCATAACAATAAGGGTAGTCTTTTTTCATAGAATTTTGTCTTCAAGATCCTTGATCTCCACCGGATGCATCTCATAAGAGTGGTCATGTTCTAGTTGTACCTCTTCTGTATTTAGTACATTTTTAGGCTTAGGTATGTACATCCTCAAGACAGATACGTGGAAGACATCATGACATTTATCTATATTTGGAGGAAATTGAAGTTGATAGGCCCTTACTCCCATGTAATCGAGAATTTCATAAGGTCCAACGTACATAAGGATGAGCATTCCTTTCTTCCAAATCCTCATGACTATTTTCCAAGGTAAAATTCGAAGAAATAATTTTTCACCAACATCAAACTCGAAGTCCCTTCAACAGTTGTCGGCATAGATCTTTTTCTAACTCTGAGTAGCCTTAATGCGTTGTTGGATGGCATGGACCTTTTCTATCATCTCTTACACAAGATTAGACGTAAGAATGTATCTCTCATCGGATTCATTCCAACAAGTTATAGTTCTACATTGCTTACCATATAGAGCTTCATAGGGTTCCGATTGAATGATCGAGTGGAAGCTATTATTGTAAAATAACTCAACTAAAGAGAGATTTTGATCCCATCCAACTTTAAATTACATTGAGAATGTTCTCTACATATCCTTCAGTGATTGAATATTCCTTTTAGATTACCCATCAGTTTGGGGTTTAGAGGTCATACTAAAATTCAATTCAATTCTCAGAGCATGTGGATGAATTCTCCCAAATTTTATGTGGATAATTGATCATGATCAGATACGATAGAAACTAGAACTCCATGCATCCTTACAACTTCATTCATGTAAATCATGGCATGTTTATCAAGAGATAAATCTTCTCGAATGGAGATAAAATTTGCAATCATGGGGAGACGGTCCACAATAACTCATAACACATTGTTTCCTTTGTATGTTCTCGGGAGACCAGTGACAAAGTCCATAGTGATATTTTCTAACTTCCATGATGGTTTGAGTAGTGGTTTCAATACATCTTTAGAAGTGGTTTCTCTTCCTTCATTTCCTGTCATACCAGGAACCTTGATGTGTAATCAGCAATCTCCCTTTTCATATTATCCCACCAATAATGATCAAGAAGTTCTCTATATATTTTTGTGATTCCAAGATATATAGAGGAAGTAGAGCATTAAGCATCATCCATCATCTCCTTCGTGATTTTTGGAATAGATGGATCACATAGTCTTGTAAAAAAATTTAGTATACCTTTTTAATCAATATAGAACTTAGGATTCATTCCATCCTTCACAGCCTCAAACTTCATCTGTAACAAAGGATATACTTTTTGAGATTTCTTAATCTTCTCTAGTAATGACTGTTGAAGTATCATTTGGGTTAGGGTTGATGATATCCCTTACATTATAATTCCCATGTCAAACATTATTATTTCATTGATCAAAGGATATATTTGAATCCTCAACATTGAAAGTATTACTGGGCCTTTTAAACTTAATTCATCAAATAATTTTTTTTCTCTTTCGGGATGATAATGAATTAGAAAATAATAGTCTTCAAAAAGTTCCAACCATCTCATTTGTCTCATGTTAAATTCTTTATGTGTGAAAATATGCATCAATCTTTGATGGGATGTGTGTATATCACATTTCACCCCATGAAGATAGTTCCTCCTTATCATCAAAGAAAAAATAACCACGGTCAGCTCCAGATCATGCATAACATAGTTATTTTCATGAGTCTTCAACTATAGAGATGCATAAGAAATGAATTTTTCCTTTTTCATGAGGAAACACCTAAGCCCTGTCAAAGATGAATCACTAAAAATAATGAATCCTTTTCCAATTAAGGGAAGAGTATACAAGAGTTAAGTAACCAATCTCTTCTTCAGCTCATGGAAACATTCCTCACACTCTTTTGTCCAGATGAACTTGACCAAATTTTGAGTTAATATGGTTAATGGATTTGAATTTTGTTAATAGATTTTTACAAACCTTTTTATAATATCCCTCTAATCCAAAGAAACTACGAATCTTAGTTCTAGTTGTAGTTTGAGGCCACTCCTCTTAAAATTTTGTCTTTATAGGGTAAATAAAGATTCGTTCATTGGTAACAATGTGCCCATGAAGTTGGTCAAATAAGTCATCAATACATAGAAGTGGGTATTTTTTCTTCACAGTGATCCTGTTCAGTTCTCTATAATCAATTCATATCCGCATCCAACTATCTGTCTTCTTCAGAAATAGAATTTGTGCTCTCCATGGAGACAGACTTGGTTTGATAAAACCCTTATCCAAAAGATCTTGGAGTTTTTTATTTAACTCCTCCATATAAAAATTATTAAATATTATATGGGGTCGTTGATATCAGATGGGATCCAGGTACAGGTTCAATAGAGAACTATAGCTCTCTTTTAGGGGGAGTTCTGGGCAACTACTCAAGAATTACGTTAACATATTCCTAGAATATTGGGACATTTTTTATCCTCGAACTCTCATTTCATTGATCTTCTTCATTTATAAAATCCCTAAAGAAGGATATAAGAAGTTATTCTAGTCAAATATTATGTTGATATATCTTTCCTTGGAAGATAACTATAGGTTTTCCATTCAAGACTAATGATATTTTCTTTCGTTGTACATCTAATCATAGCATTATACTCTGAGAGACAATCCTTCCAAAGTATAATGTAGAATTCTAGAATGGGAATGGCTACTATATTTGTGCTAATATTTCACTCTATAAAGTTAATACTATAGTATCTAAACACTAATGATTCATGGATAATCCCACTAGGAGTCTTGACTAAAAACCATAATTTTAGAAAATTGCGGGTTGATTCTAAATGATTTGCAAATATGGAGGAAATAAAGGAATGTGAAGAACCAGAATCAAACAATGTACTTTCTATCTTGGAGAGAATAAAAAGAGTACCTAGAATGACATCATTTGGTTCTTCAACATCGGCCGTAGTGATTGAAATACCATAACCTTGATACCTTGTCTGTTGCTGAGGTTGATGGTAATTCCCCTCCACTGCTCTAAAATTTGGATAGTGATTGGAAAAGTGACCAAGTTGCCCACTATCATATCATTAAAAATCCAGTAGGGCATGCACCATCATCCCTGTATCGTTAGTGTTGGGATGTTTTGGATTCAAAAAACTATGAAAATTCCGCACAATGTGGTCATCTCTACCACACTTTTATCACTTCCTGCTTCTGAGCAGGAAGTTCCCTAAATGATTCATTCTACATTTATTACATGAGGAACATTGTACTTGCTTTCCTACTCACCCCTGGTCAAAGATCCTCCCTAATCATAATTCTATCAATATTTTCTTGTCAATGAATTTATGATACCATTGCACCTAAAAATCTTGTATTCGACTTTCATCGCCCTTAGCATGATCTACTCACAGCTCTCATAATCTCGGTTGGATAGATTTATCTACAGATGAGGACTCGGTCCAATGAAGAATCTATCAACCTTTCAATTTGGTTCCAGGAAAAAGCTAGAGGTGTAATATGAATTACTATGGATGTTCACCTAGTAGCTTCTCACAGATTCATTATGCATCTACTTCAGCTCAAGATACTCGTTATCCAGTATTCTTCTCATTGATCGAGGGAAATAATTGTTGAAGAATATCCCTCGGAACTCTTAAAACTCTATATCATAAACTTCCACTCAAGGCCTTGTATTTTTAATAAATTCCCACCACTGATCAGCATCTCCCTCTAAGTGATAAATATCCATGGTGAACTTCTTCTATTCAAAATAGCGGAGCAGAAAAAAGATCTTCTCGATAGAGCTGATCCATGGTTCAGAAATCAATGGGTCAGTAGATCCACTAATGGTTCATGGTCATTGACGCAAAAATTATTCCACAGAAAGTTGTTCCTTTCATGGTGATATTGGTATCCTCTCTTGATTCATGTTATTTCATAAAACATTAGTCAGTTGGTTAATCGTTCACATGAAATTTTATATTCAAGATTCCATCGAAGGGTATTTAGTTCTTGGTCCATTACAGTCACCATTTTCACAGTTCCTCATATTAACATAAATTTTCTAAAATAATAAACCTTATTGAGAAACCTATTTTATTTTCAAATCGTTTAACTAAAAAATATTTTATGTCTTAAAACTATATGCTTTAAATAATTACACTTCTCTGTAAATCCTTCATAATGATTCATAAAAAGAATATGATTAACCAAAAATATCCACAGGGAGTGTCGTAACCAAAAGTGCAGCAGGGCTGGTTGTCGTGTACCAGGATACCCTGGGTCAAGCCCAAAACTCCTTGTTAAAGTTCTAACTCCTCGGTACATCTGTGCCAGATCCACCTCTACCTGCTCATATCCAGACAAGTATGTATTTTCTTGATAATACACTTACTCAATACTCACCAGAATACCTGGAAGTATTCATATATTTAATATTTTTTATGGGGTTCTTATAAAATATTTCATACACTAATTTCCATAAATAACAAAACCTCCATTTGATACCAACTATGGCATCCCTCCATTTTGTTACATTACTTTTCAATACATTTTACAAACTAAGGATCTTTAATGTGTACTGTCTTGGTAATATAGAACATAAAACATGAAAACAGAAAACATTATTCTAATACACTTTTAGGGCTTCATAATAAGTGATTAATATGATAAATTAATATATATCATAACCAAGAGACATGCATCAATGGAAAGGGTGAGAAAAAGTCCCTGTAAGGAAAATAGGGGAATCAATTTACCTGTGAAATCAATAAGAACTTGACAAAAAACGTAAAGACATGAGAAATTAAAGTAGAGTGATATAATAATAAAAATAACATGAATCATAAGATTATTATGTGTTTACAAAAATTAATATTTAAATTCATGAACATATCACTGAGGTTCCTCCCCAAGGTGTCATAAAAATTACCAAGGTTATTCACCATGATAACATCAAACTTGTCATATCTAGAGATTAAATTCTTTACCCAAGGCATTGGAGTGCTACCAGTGTGCACCATTAATATGTATTTATATTCAGGTGAGCCACATAGATCATAATAAAACATTATATAAATAAACAATACAGAGGAAAAGTAATTGTTTTCACTACAAAATCTTTACATTTTAAAAGTTCTTAGAAATATGATCGTTATGTCTTTTATAACCCTTGGAAAAAGAAAGAGGGATTCATGTATGTCAATTCAAAATAATATAGATAAATTGTATGTCTTGATTAATTCCAATATAAATGAAAATATATCTGGGTAATTAAATATTTAAAACAAATAGAATTCTTTGAAAAAAAGATTGATATTTTGCGACTAAATTTTTGCAGCATAAGGTCTATATAAAATGGTTTTAGAAAAAAATAAAGAGGGAGGGGAAAAGGGTCTCCCAACAATAAATTAATCATTTGAATTAGAGGTATATAAATAAAATAAATAATATTATGGTGTGGAATGAAACACCATATGAAAAGTAAAACATTAAAGAAAAGATAAAATGTGATATGTTTTATAAAAATTCAACTGCATAATAGTGTCAATTATAATTCTGAAAAAAAGTTGATGTGAGCGGAAAGGGACTCTCATTAAAATGGAATTGAAATGGAATGTAATAATGATATATATGAATATACCCACATATAATTAAATTGAAACTAGAAGACATAACATAATGGTAGTCATGAATTAAAAGAGGAGGGTGAAAGGTTCTCGTACATTGAAGAGTAACTTCGAATGCATGATTGTTGGGATCTTAGAGGGATTGAGGGCCACATGGAAAGACAACTTATGTGGTAAAAAGACAATATCTCTTTTGAGGAGAATTTTGGAATGAAATGAATTACATAATGGATTGGTATTTATAGGAAAAATGAGGGAATATTTAATTAATTTCCAAGGGACACCTCATTTGTGGTATTTGAAATATCATTGTCCTACCAATAGTATTTTTCCATGGTACTGGCCACATGGGATACCTAGTAGAATATATTAATATTCACAATTTGACAAGAATTATTAAACCATTAATGATGTCAATAAACACCCGAAACTCAAAACTGTATTTTTACTATTCACCAAAAATTCAACTGTTTCAGAAAAATACCAAAAATTTACCTTAACCTAATATCAATGTTTTAAATTCAAAAATGAGTTCCATTTTATGAAAATAATTTTTAAAATATTTTTACTTTTTTTTAATGATATCATTATTAATTCTAGAAAACATCTCTAAAACTATAAATTTTTTTGTAACACCTTGAAAACGTAATCAAGGTCCCATAAAACAATCATATAGCCACATGACAACAAATTAAAAATTTATGATTACATTTTATGAAAAATATTCCATTTTAAATTATTAAATTATTTATGAAATTGTAAATAAATTATTTATGACATATAAAAATACCAAAAACTATATAATGACCATTTTTTCACTTTTAGGATGTCTAAATTATATTTATACTTTCAAGGGTGGAGTTTCTATTTTTTAGCCAATTTAATATTCATTAAGATTTGTAAGGGTATATTACTATTCATAATTTACTATTCCCCAAAAACAATGTTCATCTTATTATACTATAAATTCCATACCAGTTACAATTGTAAAAGACCATTTTCTAAAAGTTATTTCACATTATTAATTATTTAATATTTACATAAATATTTTAAAATACCCTTTTACAAAATCATCAATAATATTCATCCCATATCTATCCATACATTTCAAAATCACAAATTTTACCAGAATAAAAAATAACAATTTTATTTATACTAAGGGATTCCAATAAGTATCTAAGGTCGTGTTACATATCCACTTATAACTCCTGCATAATAGAAAAGTGTATAGTGTGCTATGGTGATAGAATCTTGGGGCGGCTCAGACAACATATCCTGAGTGGTGATTTCTATCAGCTTGAACATCTCATTTAGGCGATTTCATTCAAGCTTCACATGTTGAAGCTTAGCTTGGGCTTGGTCCAGAGAAAAGCCAAGAGATTCTACCTCCTTCCCTAGCAATGACAGATGGGCTTTGTACGACCTGAGTTTATTGTAAGAGGAAATCGACACAACTTTCTATATTAACCAAGATCACTATTATTTTTAAAAAATAATTGTAATGTAAAGAGTTTAGTTTCTAACAGTTATATTGATCAAAAGTCATATAAAAGTCGAAACCCAACAATCTCATTTAATTATACTCAATACATTAATTAAAGGATATATTTTTGTGGACTATAAAATAATATGACAAAAATATTTTACAAAAAAAAATTATTCAAATGTTCAGGTCATTACAAGCTGTGTTCTCGACCTTCAGATAAGGGAATCTTCCACCTTGTTCCCCTTCCCAGGGGTATAGATGATCTCAAAGTCATAATCCTGGAGGAACTCTATCCATCATGTCCGCCCTAGATTGACATCCTTCTTGGAGAATATGTATTTGAGGATCTTGTGGTAAGAGTAGAAAATAAACTGCTTGCCCATAAGGTAGTGTCACCACATCTTCAATGGGATGTCTACTTCTGGCAACTAGAATTCATGGGTTGCATAGTTCTTCTCATGTTGTCTAAGCTAGCACGAACCATAATCAATCACTTCCTATTTCTGAATAAATACACAACCATTTCTGGTCCATGATGCATCATAGAAAACTATGTTCTCAATAGCCTCTTTCGACAACCTCATGATCGGGGTGCTCATCAAGCTCTATCTCAACTGCTTGAAAGCCTGCTAGCACTTCTCCATCCACATGAAGGGTTTCCACTTTTCTTTCAAGGCAGTCATCGGTTCTGATATTTGGGATAAATGAGTAATGAATCTTGAGTAAGATCTTTCCAAACCATGGAATCTCTATAAATCCATCACACTCTGAGGTGGCTCCCATCAAAACACTGCATCGACCATGGCTAGGTCCATAGCTACACCATCCACTGAGAAGACCTGTCCCTGAAAGTTCACCTAATGAATCTAGAACTGGAATTTTGGGGGCTTCCCATAAAGCTGGTGCCCTCAAAGTACGTCTATAACCATTTTCATGTGTCTCGTGTGCTCCTCCTCTAATGCCAAATACACTAGTATGACATCGATGATGACCAATTTGAACTGGTCCATGTATTGCTAGAAGAGATGGTTCATATGTCCCATGAACATTGTGGTGGATTTCATCATGCCAAAAGGCATCAGCAAGTACTCATTGTGACAGTAGCGACATCTAAAATATGTCTTTGGTATATAGTCATCTCGTACTCATAATTGGTGGTAAACTGACTAATGGTCAACCTTCGAGAACCATTGTGCCCCTCATATATGATCAAATATGTAATTTATCCTCATAAGTGGATACTTCATCTTCACCATTGCCTAATTTTGGCTCCGTTAATCCATTCACAACCAAAAACTTTCGTCTGCCTTTTTGAAAAAAACCGTGGTTGCCCTGGGTAAAAACTAGGTCTTATAATTCTCGTTCTCTACAAATCCTCAAACTGATCCCTCATCTCATGAAACACTGCGGGAGCCATCAAATACAGTGGTGAAGATATTGGTGTTTTCCCAGGGTGTAAGTCAATGCAGATGTCGATCTCCCAGTGGGGAGGTAGTCCAAGAACATATTCTGGAAAGACATCCTCGTACTCCACAACAACAGTTGGGAATAAGAAGCTCACAATATCTACTTCTCTAAAGGTAAGGATAGCCAAGTCATGAATAATCAGCTGCAACCTCTTATGGATTATCACATCCTGTGATGCATGGGTCCCGCTTTCAACATCAATGGAAAACCTCATCCCATCGCTACGGACACATTGCACTCTGCAACTAACTCAGTCAATCTGGGCGTGGACCGAAGATAACCAATTCAAACTGAGAATGAAGTGTTAATGACTTGACTCTGCCACCAAGAGGTTCCAACCAAAACATTCACCTCTAAGGGTAAGATCATAGTATCTACAGAGGTGTTTGATCATCAAGTCTCCTCTTGTAGTTGTCTCTATGCATAAAGGTCGAGTCAATTACTCTACCGGAATCTCAAGGTTTCGAACAAGACTTATTGTTAGAATTGAATGACATGAAACTATTTCTATAAGTATGGTATCTAATGTACAAAAGTAACAGATTGTACCTAGGATCATCCCTAGAGTCCCTGGGTTATATGACTCTACCGCATTTAGTTGTCCCCTCCCCTGTCACCCAACTCCATTAGCCTGGTGCGGAACTCTTGGAGGTTGTGGAGGAAGTATATCAAAGTATCATCCACCACCAAAATTTTACCCTACACCTTAGCCATATCTTCCACCTATCGAGTCTGTCTTCTCCACTCTTTTCCCTTTCCTTGGTTGTCCATCCATCACTTCCCTATCAGCAACTCGAAGAGTTGGACAGTCTCTAGATATATGTCCCCTACAGGCGCACTAGTAGAATTTCCTCTCCCTAAGGTGACTAGATCCATCATGAGATCCATAGACAGTTGATCCCCTATCCTAGGTCATCCGATGATGTCTCCCACAAACTGATTCTTATGCCTAATGTCATCTCTCTACTGCAAATGTCTCTACACTTGTCTGCCTACAACTGACTGTTATCGGCTATCTCAACATTGCCATGAATCTCTCGATCCACAAGGCTCGCTCGATCACTCAAACATAATATGATATTAAGAGAGTCACAGAACATTCTCGAATGTGCCATCATATACCTCTCTCGAAGGCTTGAGCTCTAAACTATTGATCCTTGACCATATCCATCGAGTACATAGTGAGGATGGTGATCCTCGATGAATAGTCTGCCACCGTCAAACCTCCCTACTGGAGTAGAAGAAGCTCCTAGATATGCACTTCTCTCAGCATTTCTAGATAGAACTACTCTCTAATGTATTAATCATACTTAGTCCATGAATGAGTCTCCTTGTCGTGAGTTTGTTTGGTAAAACACCACTATCTTTCCATGAAACCCTAAAGAAGGATCACTCATAAGATCACAACCTGGTCCACTAGTGTCATCACTAGATAGAAAATTATGGTCACCGCCTCATTCCAGTCCTTAGTCACATTGTTTTTGGGCTTGCCTTAGATCCTATGGGTCTGCCATATCTTAAACTCATGTAGCGTGCTAAGCCTACAACCCTCATCTTTCAGTACTGCATGTACAAAGGAATGCTTCACTAGTGGTGGTATAGAAGTTGAACCACCTGGATGTAATTACTGGGGAACATGTCCCTATATCGAAGCCTCATCACTAAGTGGGTCATCCTCATCAACGAGTTGTTGAATCCTTCCATGAATGCATCGCGGAGTCATCCTATAAGGCAATGAGATTTACAATGGTCAACAAGTTTATCTGGATAGCTAACACAGTGGAAATGGAAAACACAACCCATTCCTATATGTTGCATTTACCATTCATTTCCTACCCCGAAACTAGTGCTTTAATGTACCAAATAAAAAATCAGGTTATCAGGGTCCTCGTGTATGGATATGTTGTCTGGTTGCACCAACATTAAATTCCCTATCCAAAAAGATGATCTCAAAACAATCAACATTGTTTCTACAAACAAATCTCACAGACACTTGGTATTTTGGTAGAACTGACCACATATGATTCCACTCGGTCATGACTATCCCAATGGGACCCACACCATGACTCCCGAAGCCCACCTCCAATAGGCCAAGGGCTGGTGACTACCATTGAGTAGGCATATCACATAAATGGGAGGAATTGCATATGTACCTATACATACACACACAACTCCAAGCCCAGAAATGTTGAAATTTAAATTATACCACTAAGGAGAAAAATTTATCCATATAACTAAACCCAACAAATAGAGTTTGATGGAATGCAATGTACTAAATGTAAACCTTGACAGAATACAATCCCAACAAAAACAAGATCTTGCAAACTACAAAGTCCAACCTATAATCACAAAGAGGTAATGGGACTACATCTCGTAGCTGAAAGAACACCGTGGCCTATATGGAACTCTGAAAGCTTGTCCTAGTCCTAGTAATCCCTGGACTCTGTTGAAGGGATTCTCATCTGCACAAGACATGACACATGAGTGCCATGCCCGTGCTACGGTGAGTATAACAATACTCAGTAGAGGACCCCAAAAACCACAAAGCAATACACAAAGAAAATTTATTATCATCTATACATCGTATATTCCTATTAATCATATAACAATATATATACAATATAGGTATAATCATAACGTTGACCCATTTTCTATATACAATTCATTCAACTGCATATCGCTGCTAGGGATTTACTTCAAAGATCCATGAACCACTCGTCTGGGAGAACTCACTCCATGTGTCTGATGGTTCTGATGATGTTCGTCAAAGAATTATTATTTTTTGGGAAAGGTCACGAAAGAAATATAAATCAATTCTAGGATAACACACTCTTTAGTGGGGAAAGATCATGATACACAGATTATGATCACTGTGAGGGCCTTGGCGGATACTCTAACTCATTAGGATTAACCTACAAATTATAGGATCTGTGTCCTATATGAGTAGTCCCATCAATATCTGACTCTACCTTGGGTAAATAATGGATAAAGGATCTTGCTTAGGGACTCTCAGAGGGATACTTGCCTTTATCTCTGGAAGTCTTGCTAAAATAATCTTACTCTTGTGGATTGAAATGTAACCTAACATTTAGGGGAATGAGAAAAGAGGTACTAACCAAAACAAAACATGTCCAATATACTATGGAAAAGAGATTCAAGTCATCTTATAGGATATACACGGTGTGTATACAGTTCACATGTTATGCCTCTTGACTCTGGGTACGACCCGTGTAAAATGGCTCGAGTCAGAAGAACATACAGGGTAGAAAAGTAAGTAAACACTGTGTAGTACGAACCACATGTCGTGTCTGAGTAATCAGGATTCCTTCATGTACGCGGTCATATGCCCATACACAGATTCAACCTGTGTGTGCCATCCCATGTAATATTTTCACTGGTTAGCTTGTGTAGCTAGCCTGGTCTACAAGTGTGGTAGAGTACACGATTAAGTACCCACCCCATTTCTGTGTATCTTTTGAGATACATGTCACGTTTGTGGAAGGATACCCACACTGTGGGATAATGGTAACAAGCCGTGTTAGTGCTTCTCGTCGCCTAGAAATCCAACTGTTGTTGGATGGGGCCCGGACACTGTGTCTCCCCAAAGGCACGTCGTATTATTCATTGTGTGCAGTGCACTAACCCTATCCTCTGATGTTGGTACCGGAAATTATGTTCTTTGGGATAAATGTTGTCTGTTATTGAAATTTCCAGAAATGTGAACCAGCTCTTCTACGCCTCGGTGACACTATATTATTTGATCTAATGATCCATTTTCCACGAATATCGAATTTTATAGTCTCCCAGATAATTCAAAGTTTCCACCATTGTTTCCAGGCATCCAATCGGCCTTTAATTTCATATTTATTCACCAATGCGTACAACATTCAAAAAAACTTCTCCCCCAATCTGGTCCGATTTGTCATCGGCCATCGTCGTCACACCTCTTCTAGGTCATCGTGATGTCTGATCTCTAATATGTGATTGTTGCATTATGAAACTGATGTACAATTTTTCATTTTTCATTTCCCCACGAAGGACGTGAAGAACGCATGGCAGAGGAAGAATAAAAAGTCATCTATAAAGAAAGAACCATCACCTTCATTCATTATGACGTTAATCTAATCCTGTTATAAGGCTTAAATGGGGAAAATTTAAAATATCCAAAAATGACAAATGAATCTCCAAGAAAGGAGTCGAAAAAGAAAATCATTCCCCCGTGAACGAAGATGTGCGGGCCGACCTGTTTTTGGGTTCATATGTGTGCATCGTTTACTTATGGAATGGGGAAGAAACAATATAAATCACATCCCCTACCTCAAGAAAGGATCGATTACTGGTGAAGGAATAACACTACAATCGCCAATAAGATCATTTAATTCCATTGGCACAGAGAATTGTGCCTTTGATTCATTGTTGTTTGTTGTCTAGAGTTCTCTCTACGGCTCCATGAATTGCTCAGTGTTTCTATCATCCTTTTTTTCAATGACCAACATTCATTTAAAATATTAAAAATACGGAACATATTTCATCGTTCTATTACGCTATGGATTTATTGATTTATCATTGCTATTTTAGAGTCATTATGTTGTATCATTATTTATCAAAACATTTTCCGCATCATTACAATGCAGTGAGAGTTTAAAATTAATATATAATAATCTTTTCAAATTATTTTATTTTATATTATTTTACTTAAAAGGTGTGAAAATTAACCTTTTTCCTCAACCCACACTAGCCCAGGTTAGGACTGTTCTAAAGAAAAAGTCGTCTTCCCTGACGCAACGATTCCCTCAGTTTTTTATTCTAGGAATCTATTTGGAAACTAGCACAACCGCGCACACACACTGACTCACTTAACTTCAAATGTTCAAATCCCTATTATTGGCACACTGGGAATCAAAATGATGTGTCGTCTCCGTTCTTGGTCTCGTAATAATTCTATATAACATTTAAAAATAATATTTAAAAAATATGAGACATTACAGTCTTGGTGTTCAAAATAACTACACAGTTACATTATATGGTTATGTGATATAGGATGGTCTATTATGTGATGCAAGAGCTGCATGTTGTGATTTCTTGACCAGGTGTTTTGGATCATTCTTTTTATAGAGAGTGATGGATCATGATGTGAGACATTGTGAAAAGGAAATATAACTAATGGGAAAGTTGGTGTGGGGAACCCATATTGATTCATTACTATAGTATATGATATATTTTATTTCATAATTTTTTATATTTATCAATGTTAATTATGGAATCTTAGTATTAATATTTATTTGATGAGATTATTTCACAATTGTTTAGTGAGCTTTTGCATGTTTTTAATTTAATTTTCACTGGATTATTTGAGGATGATCCTATTGGTTATAATTTTATTATGAAAAAATTTATATATTAATTATTTTTCACGTCATAAATTATTGTTTATAGTTATATCATTATTCTAGTAGCTTGTGGTTTTGGATTTGTGGTTAGTATCATTCTTAACATTTGTTTCCTTTAGATTTCCTTTAATATGTTTTAGAACTGTATGATATTATATTTCATCACATTTAATTTTCATATATATATATATATGAGTTGTGCTTTATATGGGGTTGTCTTTTATATATCTCTTCCTCATGTTATTTAGAGGGTAATAACAAAAAACTTGTTTATTATAACCTCGGTACATGTGGAATTTTGGAGGCCAACTAGAGGCAAGACTTAGGTAGTCAACATCTTCCTTTTATCAAATCTATCCCCGTGGGGCTTCAATAGGGGGTTGGGGTTATGAAATCACCCCATAGTGGCATCACTAGTGGAATATTATAGAATATTGATTAGTGATTTAATAGTTTTGGACATACTATATAAGAGAATATGTGCGTATGACACAATAGAAATTTAATCTAGTTTGATCATTAAGTAAATCCATGTGTTGTTCATAAATAAGACTCATAAATCATTATTAATAATTTTTTGTTACCACATTATGATATAAAAAATAATAGATAACCATGCGTCCAACTATTTTTTCCTTCCTATGATAATATATGGTCTGAAAAAAGAATTGCTAATGGTTTTATTCAAAATTCTATAGAAAATAGTTGAACTAAATTTGTGAAAATATGTTTTATTAAAACTAATTTTACATAAACATCACAAAAGAATAATCATATAGGTATTATTTGTATACATTAGGTCCTTAAATCCATACCAAATTCGACATCATTGGTGGGATAGTTACAGTGATGGAAATGAAATTTTTTTCAACCACTAGCTGCCACCTGATTATTTGATATAAAAACACATATGAGGCCAAAACAAAAGAATCATAATACAAATAAATACAAATTTTATAATTATGTAAAACAAGATTATGGTATATGGACATTCAAGTATTTATCTCCTAAAAAAATTATTCAAATTATTCTGATTAGATAAATGTAAACCCTTCATGTTTTCTATATTTTAATAAATCTTAGATATGTCTCTAATAATGAATTGGTAATGCCTTTTATTCATAGAATGTCTATGAACATCAATTCAACCAGTTATGGATTTCATATACATATTTGTGGCTAAATTTATATGTTCTATGAATATTAAACAATTAGATATATCATTTATAAGTAATTTTCCACTTGAATTTACAATTCTATTTAAAATAGATTGGTGATGAGAAGATGTATTATTTTGATATCAAAAATGATATGGATATACAAACTATTCTCAACATAAGACATAGTTAAAATGATGATATCATTCAAAAACACTTTCAATGATAGTGTCTAATAATAGATTGTAAATATTTTTTATTATAGATTTATACATAGTAAGAGAGTTTGTATGACTAAATAAATAAATTGGAATTCCAAATATTTATACCTATATGAAAAATAAATAATAGATGAATCATAAAGACTAAATTGAAACTGATTGTACTGATAATTAATTTCAATAATTAAGAAACATCTTCACCATTTATAATTTAACAGTGATATAATTAATTTGTTGTAATTATATCAATTCTTGATTCTCACCTACTTTGGTATCATATATAATAAATATAATTGATGACTCCCGTCTATTTTCTTATTGAATAAGAGTAGATCGCCCCCAAAAAATTGATTATTCTAATTACAAATTTAGATTCCATCTCTTAAAATGGGTTTATGAAACAATATATTATATCTATCATATAAGTAAAAATTGGGATTCGTTTGGTTTTAGGTATTCATTAATAGTAGATAACTCTTTCCAATAAGGATGATATAAACATTAACATTATATCAATACATCATGAAATAATTATTCCATTGGAGTCAAGAAAAGTCAAAAATTTTAATTATATTCCCCTAGGATAGCAAAATCAACATACGTTATGATCTCTCAATCCTACCCCTGATTAGGACCTACCTGACTATCATAGAACACCCATTGTAACATCCCAGGTAAATAAAGATCATGAAAATTTTCATATTTTTTTATTTGTGAATTAAATATTAATTATAATTTAATGGGGATTTTATGTTCGACGACATACCCGATACACAACAATGGGTTTCTTTGAAATCTTACGTTGCACACTAATAATATAATATTATTTTTTAAGTGGTAATTAACGCCTAGACATTATATTATAGAGAATGAATAGAACTAACTGTAATATTATTATATATGTTAGTGGAATATTTTTACATTTATCCAATAAAAGATAGCGCCTTAAAATGGGTAATGAATTCAATTTAAGCATAAATACTCTAATATTCACTAAAAGATCGATTTATCGCCTTTTAATTGAGAACCCTCTTTATATATAGTTTTTGTAATTTTTATATGTTCTATATGAAAAAATAATATTCTTCTTTAGATTTGGGACATCATAATTTACTTTCAGTAAATTTTTGGTATTTTTCTGATAAAGTTCATTTTTAATGAATTGTGAAAAATGATGTATTTTAATACAAAAGTGTCTTTTAATCTAATTTATTTATATAGGTATATTATCTTTATAATTGTTTTTAATATTCAATTAGAATATAATTTTAACATTAAATCTAATTTTGGTCTTTGGAATTTATTTTATTTTTTATTTGAACATAAACAACTATCAATCTTTTAATAGTTATTATTTCTTAAAAACGTGCTATTTGTTTTAACAGCGGGAATTAATTTAAAATTAATTTTTTCCACTTATATGTTTTGAATTTTTTAAAATGGATTCCATATTTGGAAACATTAGATCCAAATTATGTAAATAGGTAACTTTTATTTTATTCATTTCAAATATTTATTTCAGTAAATATTTTATTTATATGATTAAATGATAAATATAATAAATAAGGGTAAAATATAATATTATAATAATATTAAAATACCCTAACATGTGTCCAAATCTTATTTAATGATATATATTCGACCATGAGAATCCTTGAGTCGAATTTGGGATCCCATGGAGCCTCATGGGAGTAATAATGACATTTTATATTAATTACTTTAATGTGAAGACAAAAATGACATAAACAAATATCTTTTAGTAAATAACTTTTTACATAAGGTTATGTAAGTTATATTTTTGACTATAAATATTATTTGGAAATATAAATAAATTTCCAACATAATGGATTTTTTCTTTAATTTTTGGACATCATATAAATTAAATTATTTATGACACAATAATGATGTAATATTTACCTCATTAATAAACGATTTAAATAAATAAGATTAGAAATATTAAAAAAATATCCAAAACCTTTCCAATTTTTATTGGATTATTTTATTTCGACCATGATTCATCTTAAATTTGATACTAATGAATATTTGAACTTTTTAATCTAATGAGGATGTTATAATAAAATAATTGTATCAAACTTTTCTAAAGAGCCCCTCCTCTCCCTTATAAAAATACCTAACATCTAACTCATTTCTCACACTTATCAAGCCTTTGGATCATGAAAACGCTAGTTCAATAAGCTCCCAAGATCCCTCTATTAATTATAGAAGCCTTAACGTAGGAATAAAACACTTCAAGAAACCCTTTTGGTTCATACCAAAGGGAGTTACCTGATTTAAAGGTAACGTCTTCTCTAAAGTTCTATTGTTTTATTTTACTTCTCCAACCCCCTAAAATATTTTTATTCCATTATTTTAAAACAACACTAGTATCCTAAATATACAATGAATATGTTATGAGAAGGATTCCTACCACACCTACAAACACCTCCATCTGAGGGGTGAAAAACATAATGTTTCTGTGGATGCCAAACTAACGCCTCACGAAGCGATGATTGTACAATTATCTCCTACCACCTCTCATTGTGGCCACTGTGATGAAACTTTGTATATATATATGATGTATATTATTTTTTTGTTTTCTATATGATTCTATAATTTTTATTTACAAACATACCTTTATGCCTTCTAATATTCGTAAACATGATAATTTCATTTGAGGATGTGTGGACTACCGCCCCCTCAAGGTGATATATTTCGTTCTTGACATACATGGAATGTATAAATAGGGAGTTAATTAAATTATGTAAAATATATGATATTATACTAGAATTAAAATATACCTATGTATCATTAGGTTTTCATTCAATTAAATATTTAATATAAATGAATGTAGTGTTCATTCGTACGTACGGCTTACCGTCCCCATGAACAATGCATTTCATTTCTTCTATCCAAATGTTTTGTACTATTATAAATAAATAAATATATATATATATATATACTGGATATATATGAATTATATGATATCTATTTTATTAATATCATTCTCCAGATAATGGAGTTTTGACCAAATGGATAAATTGTAATTGTAACAAGTTTATTTTTAACTCAAATTCCGAACAAGCACAAAATGTCCGATATGAACTCAAATAATTTACTAACTGGTATTTAAAGGTAATAATTGATACAAAATTATTAATTAAAATTAGAAAGGATTTTAATCAATTATAAATTAAATTAATTTTGTTATTCTGGAAGAACAAGGAACATACGAGTCATGTTGGACATGAGGTAAGCGATTTCTTATCTAGCATTTAATTCCTTGATATTTCCATTTTTTTCCACTTATTTATTGCATGTGGTGTATTCTGTACAACCATTATATATATATTACAGTTATTATATTTATATTAATGGTTTTTTGTGATTAATTTGGTGGTTATTAGCTTTTCTCATATGACTCGATTGATTACAACGTGGTAAGGGTTTTGAATCTCACTTTTTATTCTCGTGAGATTCTTTCTATATATGCCACTATTTCCTTTTGTGTGGTAGATGTACTGCCCATTATTTTACTATTTGTGTAATATTATTTTATTTATGGATATTTACATATTCATTGTGTGATATTTCTTTCATGGGGTGTATGTTTTGTATGTTACCAAATCAGTAAGGGAACCTTTCACCCCCCTCTTTTATAAAAGACTTATTTTTGTTATGTTTTTTAATTTACGTCTTATTATGTTGGGATATGTTCTAATATATCCTTCTTGATGAAAATTTTCTGTCCAAGTGATGAGATATCCTTTTCTCTCTCATCGGATTATTTTCATAATTTTAAAATGACACCATTAGGCTGTCGAATTTCTATAAAAAACATCTTAACCCAATTTCAATTTTTTGGATAAACATCTACCTATTGATTATCTTGTGATATGAATATGTATGAATAAAATATGATTGTTTTACACTTAATATCCACTTATATTGGGTGTATTTATATTTTTCACACATAATTATGTTATTTATTTATCCTTAATCTAAAGATACCATCTTAATAAGGGATTTTGTCTCAATTCACATCTCCATGAACCAATTCATTCCTATATGGTGTATATAATATCATTTGGAATATTATATCATAAATAACGTTATTCTCAGGATATTATTATGTTCTGATTAAATTTTATTCCTCAATTATTTTTATTCACGGTTTTCTAAATATGATGAATACTCTTTACCTTAAATAGCCTTTTAAATGTTTTAAAGGATTATTATTCTAAATCATTCAAATTAATTTACTTGATTTAAATTTTTTTTAAGGATTTATTCATATGAACATGAATTTTTGTAAATTTAAATATCTTTCAAAATATTCAAAGTGGTATGAGACAATTTAACTCCAAAATCTCTTTATTTAATATTTTAAATGGGTTTTTAAATGGTTTAATAAAAGCTTTTATTTTGTCAATACTTTGAAATGATTTGTTGTGATTGTAATGTGGAAATGTTATATATCCATTATTTTTGTTGTATGGGTTATGAATATGTTATGTATATTGGCCATTGTTTATGTATATGGGTTGTCCATGATAAAACTAGGACGGGTGATCCCAAGACAGCTCTTCAATGCATTGGTTAACGTGGCAGAGGTAAAAGTTAATGTTTCTTTAAAAAGATTTAGGGAATATATTGTGATAGGTATTCCAAATGTGACTCCCTCTGTAGATATGATAGATAAAATTTAATTATGTTATATATTCTATAATCTACCTTTATGATTTATGATTTATAATTTTTTTTCATAAATCTTACGGTTTCATGAGGTATTTTGTGATTGAAAATTATGGTATCATTGTTTTGTATTTATTGATGGGATAATGTTTTCATTATTTATTTTATATCCCTTACTATGTTATTTCTGCTCATACCATGTTATTGAAATGTTTTACACAAGACATAAAGTTGAATAAGGGTCAATTATGGGATCAAGGAAAAGTCATGTTGTCTAAAACATGGAACTAGACATGACTCTTTTTTCTCAAGAGTTTTTATTTTATGAAAAAATGGATACATAGTATAATTGTCCACATGTAATTTTCATTTTGTTATATAAATGTTATGACCTAATTATCTAAAACTATAAACATGAAAAGATCATAAATTTGAATTATTCAATAAATTCAATAATATGTAATGTTTTAAGGCCGGGTCCTTGCAGTGGGTATCAGAGGTCGGTTTAGAAAACCTTAGGGATTATGAGTTTTCATTAAACACATAGTTAATCCCTATGTCTATTATTTCAGTTAAATCCTAGTATTATAACATTTTTCAGATAATGTAATTTTAGTTACAGATGGAAGGAGGAGGATCTCAAACGGAATTCATATCTCTTCCTGATTACATTCTTGCAATAATTATTGCAAAGTGTTGTTCGGATGATTGTGAAACTTTTTCTTACATACTACTCACTTCGAATAAATTGATTGAGATATGAAACACCTCCACTATACCCCAATACCATCATGAATACTGGGTTGTATTTAATCATATCATATTTTCACAATATTCTCATATTTTTCTAAATAGTAAATATTTTCAAGTAATTTTCAAATATTTTACCCAATCACAAGATTTTGAAGCATATTATGATTTTGAAAAAGGTTATAAAGAAGGACACAATTGTGAAACCTATTTATATTTGATTTTAAAATATAGTCTCTTAGAACATACTTATGATATTTTAAAAGGACCACTAATTAAAAGTTTCCACTCAAACTCATTCACACTGTTTTATAAAAATAATTTTATATCAGATGTTTTGAAATTATATATCATGCATGAATATATTCCAAAACTATTTTTCTAGGAACACCCATATGACCACAGTTTTACAAGGTGTATTTGGATGAATTAACCAAATTATTTTGAAGGATCTATAAATCATTTTTTCAACACATGGAGATTTTACATACGTGATCAATATAATGATGAAACCAAGTTGACACCATGATCAAGGTATGATGTTCTTTATTCTGGGAATCGTTTCATTTTATTATATGGTGGTGAAATTAAAAAAAGACAATATATATAAGACATCATGAATTAATGTGTGGAGATAAAAATGATTTGGAATGAAAATGGGAGGTATAAGAAAACCATTGATGTTAAAACATGTTAGGGTTATTTTTGAATTTTATAAAAAGGACAACATGTTTGATGTGTGACGACCTATCACATCTAGTAAGGCCACAATAATCGAACACACAACCAAAGGGCGACAAGGGCGCATCTCCTACCACTAGCCGACATAATGTCTTAGGTTATTATGAATTATTATTTTACGTTTAATGGTTGTATGGTTCAAGAATAAGTTGATTTTGGGATATTAGTTTTTATAAAATAGATATGCTTAGTATAGAAAGATTATTTTTTTATTAAGTGATAAAGGTTATTTTGGATTACGTTCTCTGTTTTTAGGAAACAATATATTCTTAAGGAAAGTAGATTACCATGGGATTTCATTTGTGGAATAATGGTTGAAATTTTATTTTTGGAAGAACATATTTTTATGTATATATAGATTATTTATGGAAATGATTAACCTATCATAAAGAATATTTGATTATATTAATTACACTATAGTATAAGACATTAATAATAATAGATTTTATTTGGAGATAAATCATAATAATTTTCATGGAAGACTATGTGATAAAAGGCCTTCTGAATTTTGGGTTTCAATTTTAGTTTGGATTATTTTGAATAATTTTTTGGACAGTTGTTTATTGGGTGGTATTTCATGAACTTTGGGTACTTTTGTTGAATTTTATAGATTAAGAGTAGTGTTTTTTTAGAAAGAAATATCCTTTTTTGGGGATTATATGATCTCGTACAAAACATTTTGGTTTGACTTGATGTCTAAAGACAAGGGGAATATAAATTTCTTCTTTTGTAGATGATCTGATACTCTAGATGTTTATTCTAGAACTCTTAATGTGACCATGTCAATTTGAATTCTAATCGTTGAGAGAAAAGTTGAGTTTGTGTTAGAAATTTAGTAAAGGATGAAAGTATACATGACAAGTATGATTCTTTATGTTATTATTCAATCTCATAAATAATTCTTCCAAAATTATGAAAAGGAACATAAAAAAAAGTTTTCCGTTTACATTTCCTACTGGGAAACCCATAACCATTTATCCAATAAAAAATTTGTGGGTTTCTTGTTTTTAACTTTCTCTTAATCATGATTTTTATCACTCTCCATCAGAACTTGACAGTTTGTTCTCTCTTCCATATCCAAGTCTTCCTATGTGATATCATAGTATGGGTAATATTAGAGGACCATTTTACTTCTCATTATTTCTATTAATGTGATAGTTTTACTGACTCTTTTGTGATGTGGGACTTTTAATGAAGTTTCCAATTCCAGTTTTAAAATTGAGTGGATGCAATTCCCACAAGGGGGGAAGGATGTAACCTCACAGGTAAACAAATAACATAAAAAAAATTTATATTTAATAATATTTGTGAATTAAATATTAATTCTACTTTAAATAGAAAGCTATTTTTGATGGCATATCTGATATGCTCCAATGGGTTTATGTGAAATCTCACATTGCACACTAATAATATAATATTATTATTTTAAATGGTAGGTAATTCCTAGCCATTGTATTGGTGATAATGAATATAACTATATAAAATATTATAATAATTGTTTGTTGAATGTATTTACATTTATCCAATTAATGTTATACGATTAAAATGAGTAAAAAATTTGATTTTATGCATAAATACTCTAATATTCACTCAAAGGTAGATTTACCACCATTTAATGGAGAGAACTTTTTAAATCACGTTTTTGTCATTTTTATATGTTGTAATTGAAAAAATAAAATTATTATTTAGATTAGAGACATAAAAATTCACTTTGGATATATTTTTGGTATTTTTCTGATAATGTTCAATTTTTTAATGAATTGGGAAAAATATTGTATTTTAATTCAAAATTTCCTTTTAATCTAATTTATTTATATGGTTATATTATCTTTTTACTTTATTTTAAAGTTCCATTAGAATATATTTTTACCATTTTATTGAATTTTGGTCATTTAAAGTAATTTCATTTTCAAATTGGACATAAACAAGTGACAATATTTTGATAGTTATTATTTCTTAAAATCACGCTATTTTTTTAACAGCAGGAATTGATTTTAAATTAATTTATACCACTTATATGTTTTGAATTTATAAAAATGGATTACATATTTGTAATCAGTAGTTACATATTGTGTAAATAGGTAACATTAATTTGTTGACATTTTAAATATTTACTTCAGTAAATATTTTATTAACCATGATTAAAGGGTTAATATAATAAATAAGCGTAAAATATAATATTATAATAATATTAAATTACCCTAAAATGTGTCCTCATCTTATTGGATGATACATATCCTTCCATGGGAATCATTGGGTCGAATTGGGGACCCCATGGAGTCACATGGGAGTATTAATTAAATTTTATATTAATTAATTTAAAGTAAAGACAAAAATGACATAAAAAATATTTTAGTAAATAAATTTTTTCATGGGGTTATGTAAGTTATCGATTTGACATTAATATTATTCGGATAACTGAAACTATTTTCATCTTTTTAATTTTTTATAATTTTTTGATATCATATAAATTAAATTATTTATGACACAACAATGATGCAATATTTACCTCCTTTAAAAATTATTAAAATAAATTAGATTATAAATATTAAAAAAATATCCAAAACCTGTCCAATTTATATTGTATTATTTTATTTCAACCATGAGTCATCTTAAAAATGATATTAACAAATAGTTGGCATTTTTAAACTGAAGAGGAGGTTATAATAAAATAATTGTTTTCAAACATTCCTAAAGAGCCCCTCTACACTCTTATAAAAATTTCTCACTTCTATCAAATTTCTCTCACTTCTCAAGCCTTTGGATCATAAAAAAATTAATTAAATTAGCTTCCAATATCCCTCTCTTCATCCTAGAAGCCTTAACATATGCATTAAATACTTCAAAAAACCATTTTGGTTCAAACAATAGGGTGTTACCTGATTTAAACGTAACATCTTCTCTTAACTTCTCTGGTTTTATTTTACATCTGCAACCCCCTAAAATATTTATATTACTTTATTTTAAAATATAACCAGTATCCTCAATATACTAGGATCTTTTTATGAGAATTATTCGAACAACACATACACACACCTCCATCTAATGGGTGAAGAACATACTGTTTCTATGGATGGAAAACTAATGCCTCACGAAGCGATGGTAGTTCAATTATCTCCTACCGCCTCTCATATTGGCCATTATGATGAAACTGTATTAATATATGATATATATTACATTTTTTTTCTATATTATTCTGTAATTTTAATTTTCATGCACACCTTTATGCCTTCTAATATGTGTAAACACGATAATTTCATTTGAGGAAGTGCGGACTACCGCCCCCTCAAGGTGATATAATTCGATCATGACATAAATGGAAAGTATAAAGATGGAATTATTGAAATTATGTAACATATATGATATTATACGGGAATTATAATATACCTATGTATCATTATGTTTTCATTCTATTAAATATTAAATAGAAATGAATGTAGAATTCATGCGTACGTACGGCTTACCGTCTCCTTGAATGGGGAATTTCATTTCTTATCTCCAAATGTTATATACTATTATAAATATATATATCTACATACTAGATATATATTATATATATGATATATAAACCATTAATATCATTCTAGAGATAATGGAGTTTTGGCCACATTGGTAAATTGTAATTATAACAAGTTCATTTTTAACTCAAATTCTGAACATCAACAAAATGTACGATATAAAATCAAATAATTAACAAACTATTAATTCAAGGTAATAATTGATATAATAGTAATAATAAAAATTAAAAATGTTATTAATCAAGTTTAAATTAACTTAAGTTATTTATTCAGGAAGAACAAGGAACATACGAGTCAAGTTGGACACGAGGTAAGGGATTTTCTTATCTCACTTTTAATTCCATGAGATTTCCATTGTTCACCACTTATTTATTGCATGTGGTGTATTTTGTACTACTGTTTGGTATATATTATCATGATTCTATTTATATTCATGGTATTATTGGATTCATTTGGTGGTTATTAACTTTTATCATACGAGTCGATTGATTACAACATGGTAAGGGGTTTTCATCTCACTTTTTATTCTAGTGATATTCATTCTATATTAGCCACTATTTCCTTTTGTGTGGTGGTGTAATGCACATTATTGTATTCATTGTGTAATATAATTTACTCTATGGGTATTTACATATTCATTTCCTGATATTTCTTTCATGGGGTGTATGTTACGTAAGTTTCCAAATCGGTAAGGGAACCTTTCACCCTACTCTTTTTTAGAAGTCTTCATTTTGTTATGTATTTTAATTTACATATTATTATATTGGTATGTGTTCTTATATATCCTTATTGATGTAAATTTTATTTCCATGTTATGATATATCATTTTCTCTCTCATCATCATATTATTTGAATTTCAAAGTGACGTCGTTAAGCTGTCGAATTTCAGTAAGAAAACATCTTAACCCAATTTCAATTTTTGGGTTGAACATCTACTTCTTGATTATGTGATTATATGAATATGTGTGAATAAACTATTATTATTTTACCCTTAATATCCACTTATATTGGGTGTATTTAAATTTTTCACACATAATTTTGTAATTGATTTATCCTTAATCTATTGATACCATCTTTATAAGGGATTTCATCAAAATTTACATTTCCATGCACCAATTCACTCTTATATGGTGTATATACTGTCCGTTGGGATATTATATCATGAATACGTTTCTTCCCATGATATTATTCAGTTTTGATTAAATTTTACTCCTCAATTATTTAAATTCTAGGGTCACTCATTTTGTTAGAAACTCTTTAACTAAAATATAGTTTTAAATGTTTTAAAGGTTTTTTATTATAAATCACTCACATTAACGTCCTTGTTTAAAAAATGGTTTTAAGTATTTATCCATATGGAAATTAATTTTTGTTAATTTTAATTAGTTTCAAATGCTTTAAAGTGGTATGGGAGACATTGATTCAAAAAAAATATTATTTTAAATTGTTCGGAAAATGGGTTAATAAAATCTTTTATTTTGTCAATATTTTGAAATGATATATTGTGATTTCAATGTGGAAATGTTATATTTCCATTATGTTAGTTTAATGGTGTTTGAATATGTTATGGATATTGAGAACTGTTTATGTATATCGGTAGTTCCATGATAAATCTAGGGAGGGTGAGCCTAAAATAGCTCTTCAATGCATTCAGTAACTTGTGGAGGTAAATGTTAATGTTTCTCCTATGAGATTTAGAAAAATATACTATGATGTGTATTCCAAATGTGAATACGTATATAGATATGATAGATACAATGTAAGTATGTTAATTATGTGTTAAGTTACCTTTATGATTTATGACTTCTATGTGTTCATAAATCTTATGATTTCATGACGTATGTTATGATTGAAAAGTATGGTTTCTTTGTTTTGTATTTATTAATGGGATAATGTTTTCATCCATTATCTTATATCCCTTACTGAGATTCTTATTCTCATCCCATGTTTTTGAAATGTTTTATATCGGAGTTAATGTTCAATAAGGGTCAAGGATGGTGTCAATGAAAAGATAAGTTATCTAAAACATGGAACTATACTTGACTATTTTTCCTCAATAATTTTTATTTTATGAAAAAATGTATACTGAGTATAATTGTTTATATATAATATTCATGCAGTTATGTAAATGTTTTGACCTAATTCTCTAAAACTATAAACCAGAAATGATCATCAAAGTGAATTATTCATTTAATTCAATATTCTGTAATTTTTTAATGTCGGGTCCTTACACCCACTCTTTATGGAGTGTGTAGTGAACAAAAAACGAGATTATGAAGAATAAATTACTATATTATAGAAATTTTAAGTACATAACTCATTGAAGACTGAAATTCTTTGATTTACATAGGAATAAATTATATTTAAAACTATTAAATCAAAAACATATCTAAATATTTCCACTACTAATGAATAAGAGTAACAATACCATATTCAGATGACCCTTTTCCCTAAAGGGGTATGAAGACTTGTGTGTGATGAAATATCCTCTCCAACATGATAAAGATGACATATTTTCCAAAATTATATTAATATTGAAACCCACCCTCAAAATGTGCGCAGGAAAAACTATAATATAACGTAGTTGTACCGCTTAGAACAGAATTATTGGTTCTTGTATCAAATATTAGTTTCTATAAAGAATATGTTTGTTCAATATCCTCATCCTAAAATTATGATAAAATGTATTGTAAAAATATAATATAATTACATTTCGTTCATGACCTCTATATCTTCCACCCCAACATAATTTCCCATTTGGCTGTCAAATTCACCCAATTAACTATATATCAGACCATGATAGGCCTTCCGGGTTCATCATTATATTTTTATTAACACTCTCTAATATTCGATTTTATAGAAACAGTAACAGTTACCATATTATCCTTAGATATAACACTAAATTTCTGAAAATGTATATTTATACATGAAGTAACCATATTTCCAACACTGATGTCTATAGAAAATGGATCTTCTTAAATTATGTGACCTTGTTACAACAACTATTTTCATCATTAGTGAGATATACATCTTCTATTCTCTTCTGAACATCATTTAGTATAATAAAAATTTTCAAAATGGATTGGTATCACCTGACCAAAGACAACCAACTACCTACAATAATTTCGAATAATTAATTCTTAAGATGAGTTTCTTTACTATTTATATGATTTCTGGTAGTTTGAAAGATATATCATGGGTCTTTAAAGGCATTTGATGGCTCATCTTCATCCTTCCATATATTTTTTCTTTATTAGATATGATAAAATACTAGAATAATAAATAATTGTTTGTAAATATTCAATTATAATCATAGAACATCCTGAAATTTCAAAGACTCCATCACATTCACATTGAATGTGATATTTGGTTATAATTGGTCAGAGAATATATCTTGAAACTTTTCTCGAGTGAGAACATAGATAATTATCTTCTCAAAATAAAATCATATCATCATCATTACTCTAATTTTTTCTGAAGATATATTTTTTAAACATGATATTCCATGGGTATTTTTAGGATATAATATATTCAGTAGAGTGTATTAGATCACATTTTGGCCTAATGATGAGTAACCTCCCTGAAAGACATTGATGGATTGATGAATAAGAGACAACTTATAACATCAACGGTCATTGAATCCATTAACTAATCTATTTAACAAACAACCTGAAGAAAGTTATAGGGGGCCTCTATTATTTATAGGGTTACCAGAGGTCAGATTAGTGGGGTTTTATCACCTTTTCCTTGTTAATAATTTAAAGATGGTATTTGATGTAGAATTATCTACAATGTTTTAGAGATAAATTTCACTACACTCATCACAAAAAAAATATGTAACCATGTTCATCTGTTTTTCACATCCAATTATAAAAATTATATGCAAATAAAAAAAGAATAGAAACCATTTTAATGTAGTTTCACATTACCAAAAAATCATATATATAAAAGTAGTATATGAATTTGGTGAATGGAAAAATAATCTTTCAATCATCATTTCATAAAAAATTCATCAATTAAAGGATTATCTTACTAACTCATGTTCACCGAAATTTTAATAATATATACATCTGAAAAAATAATTTCATTATTATTTATGTTTAATTTAATATGAACCAAAAATTTATTGTAACTATAGTATTCTAAAAAAATACTTATTTGATCATCTAAAGGACTCATCCCAATATTGTCTTCTAGTAAGTGTATTATAGTTTTCATGATATATGAGGTGTAAAAAGATAAATTTTGAAGGAGAAAAATAGATTCTAGAAAATCATTGGAAGCCCAATATTCCATTATTATTATAGTTACCAATAATTTTTATATGATAATTATTGATACCCAAATGTTTTCTTCATATATCTACTATCATGTGCCAAACTCAAGACTACAGTATATTGTCTATAATACAATGTTTTTTGATATAAATAACATAAATAATTTTACAAGACCCAATAAATTTCATAAAATCACATTAGGAACAACTTATAATAATTATAGTTAGTTGTAAATATCATGTTAGAAGATAAAACAAATATAATAGTACATTATCTATTCAAAATTAATGAAACATGGTATATAACAAATGTGGCATTAATTATCCAGGTATATGTAGTAATAAAATGTATATAGTATAAAAATGATCGAATCAGATGGTTGTGTATGATTATGAATGTTTATATAATATCCTGGGTAAATGTATTCTCATAAATAACGATCTATAAACTACAAAATGATACTTGAAACATATCATATTATTAAAAAAATATGTATATATAAATTTTATATAATCAAAATTATCTTATGTTTAATTTTTATTGGTCCGGTATGTGAAGAACCTATAAAAGGTATTATGGATAGAACATGAAATATCTCTCATGACACCAACAAAGTGGAATAATGGACGTTCACCAACCTTCACGGTCTATGACCAACTACACCTGAAGGAAAAGATGATTTCCTGAAATAGGATAATAAATAAACGGGTTTTATGTATCTCAACTAGGGTGTATATAGGGAGTGAGTAAGAAATCACAATATGAGATCACTACACTTGCCCTAAAAACCATAATAATAGTGTGTGTATTTTTTTAGTAATATATGTCTAGAGGGATGAAGAAGAAACAAAAGGATGGAAGAATAATGAATATATACATATTTTATGTCATTGAAATGTTACAACCTAAAATGGGACAATCCATACAGATATAACAAAATCAATATTATGTGGCGTATATTGGATTAAAATGAAAATTACTCACTTATGTTAGAGAAAAAAAGTACTTATAAACAGATCACACATGTAAAAAAATCCATCCCATCATATAATATGTTGAGTAAAAATAATGTGAGGGATTGAGTAGCCTATCCCAATTGGAAATTATATTAGGTGTAACATGTTAATGGAAACTGTTCAAGACATATCAGATAATAGGGGAATTCATATAATGAGTATGGATGTTTCATGAATTTTCCAGTTCATTAACCTATACAAACAATCATTGTATAGTTATCATCCCATGGTTATAATATGAATGCGATCTTGTGGGTAAATAATCAAGGTTATATAGAAAAATAAAAACATAAAATATAATTATAACATAATATAATGTAAAAGAAACATCCATCATTTATAATTTTATTATGTATTAAAATAAGTTCATTTTTTTATTCACATTAATTAATAATGTAATAATAAAAATATAATGAACAATTTATTTAGTAATATGTATGAAAAATGAAAACATAGAAAAAAATTACATGAATAATAACATGTATTATTAAGAATTGAATAATATCATAATACCTTGTTAGTGATCTTTAATTGATTATATATTATTGAACACCCCTATTATATAAAACTCTCAATTTTTTTTCTTATATTAATCTTTAAAAAAAATTGGGATGAAACTCTTTGACTAGGAATATTAGAAGAATATTACCTATCAATATTACTTATTGGGATTTCCCTATGTTCTAACAAAATATATGATACATCCAAAAGATCAACAAAAACATCCAATGTGAGTAAAAAATTATGAATGTTATATTTTTAGTCACTAACAAATAAATGATGTAAAACTAGAATGTAAATCAATTTTCTTAAATATTTTTCCAAGGATAAGTCACTATTGTTTCTTTAAGAGAAGAAATCTGTGAATATAATAAATTTTAAGTAACCAAATTCTATATATTCATGGAATTATAATAGATTCTATAAAGAATCCTAAATAAATGAAACTCTATAATAATGAATTCCCCTATCCTTTTACAAGATGGTTCACATGAAATATAGGATTTTTTATGACCGATGATTAAACGAGATATTTATAATAAAATGGGGAAGTATTGGTGAACTTGATGAATAAGTGTAATATTATAAATATGATAAATAATTTTGGAAAAGGGTTAAATAGGATTTTTATTAGATAATTTTTAAAATATAAAATTTATTACCTTTATTTAGTGTATGATAATTTATTGATGGAACACTATTATGGCCCCTATTGATTTCTGATGGAAGAGGAATAAGAATATACTCTCTCTAATATAAGTATAATAGATTTCCATCATCATTATAGTGGGAGTTATGATATAACAAGACTACCACATATCTACCCCATATTCAAATTATGAACCTCGAACTCCTTAAAAAACATTAATTTGATTAATATACAACAAAATAAATAAAAAAATTAAAATAAAAACACTAATTTTTTTAGTGGACTCACCAATTTTTGGTGGGAACATTACAAAACCCATATCCAAAACAATAAAACTAATTAATTTAGTAATAAAATTATTTTATTAATTAAGAAATACATTTTTTATCAATGTTTTCTATCACTTATTATTGCTATTGGAAAAACTTAATCTCACATGAGGAGTCATTAATTGTTTCTGAGACTGATTTTTTTGAAATTATAAATCATTTATTATAATCAATATCTAAAACATCATAATATTCTGTCAGTTTAAGGTCATCCCTAAAAACACATATGTCCCTAGATTTACACTAAAATTATAAATGAGGGTCATTAATTAAAACTAATTAATAAAAATAAGACTTTTATATTTTAAAGCAAGGAATGATACTAATAATATGAAATTAAATATAACCTATTTGTTTTAACTCAATTATTTATATTCTATAATCACATAAATATTGACAAAGAATAAAAATAAACTATTTAATGTATATTTAATTTCTAACTACATGATTATACTTTTATAATTCTTATTTAAATTATTTATATTAGTAACATGTATATTCAAAACCACATTTTAGTCAATTATATTTAACTCATTCCAGGAGAAAGACTGTTTTGACGTAGAATTATTCATCCATTGATTTTAAATTCCAGAAAAATGATAATCAATCATGTAAAATATTTGATGAAAACATAATGGACAAAAAATAAATGAATGAATATGAAAAATATAAAATTTAAAATAAATTTGTTTCATCAGTCATCGATTTATAATTATGAATATTATATTACAGTATTTATCAATCTTTATTAGATCAAAATATCAGCAATGTACAATATGAAATAATGAATCATTATATAATATCTATTGAAAAATAATTCCATTATTCATAAATAAATACTAGTAAATATCCCCTTTGATTTAGTGATGTCAATTCTAGGAAGAAGCTTTTAATTTTTTTACAAAAAGGATTATGGCCTAAAACAATAATGTGGCGGGTATCATTATGTTACAATAATTTAATAATAATTTATAAATATTAAAATCATTAAATCATTCAAGAATATAAAATGTAATTACTCATCATTTTTAATAGAATATCATTATATATATCATTTCACATCAGAATTGTTAAATGTTATATATCGACCAAAGAAATACAAACACCCATTTTATATCATTAACAATTGTTTAAAATTATATCTTAGAAAAATATTCAATCATTAAATGATCATTCCATATTACTTTATTTAACGAAAACTTATAAATTTATCATATTTTATAATTTTTAACCCCTATCTAAAATATATATCTTATAGACCACTATATAGATCTATTATATGTTATAATTATGTTTAAAACATAGGGGTGGGAACCAAGAAAAATGGTTGAGAATAGATTCTCTGTAAGTGAAAAAATTAACAACTTGTGATCAATGGTTGCCCAATAAATATGTGGGAAAACATGTGTTGGGATAATTTTTTTATAAAAATCACATATGATAATAATCGATTTCATTAAATTATGATGTAAAGACATGTAATATAAAAAAACAAACATATTTCATCATATAGAATTGAATTATATTACTGGCCAAATTAATAAAAAATGCAAATCATATGTTCTAAAAATAGTAAATATTTTTCAACATCATTAATCGTTTCATCGTACTAATAAGATAAAGCTCCCTACTATGGTTGTTATCACATAGTATAAAAAGTGTTTTATTATAATAGGCCCACCACCTAATCCCATAAATAATATCTCATGACGTATAAATCCACACCAAAAGAATCTAATGTATATATAATTTTTTTCTCCTATCTTCATATAAATAGTGTGCTTAAGATAATCAATTGTGAACCATACATTGTGTATCAATAGAATAGACAACAACAGTACCAATGATAAAAACAATTTGATAGAAGATGGTAACATTGTAATGTCTCAAAGAATGAAAAAATAATATATGATAATGATTCATGGGAGTGGTAGAAATTCAGGCATTTTTATTTAAATTTTAATAAAAATCATTGGTCTTGATAAATGTTTGATGGTAGAAAAATTCATGGGTTGGATCAAGGATAAGAAAAAAAATTAATGGTACAGTTGTTGGATTTTGAAATGACCATATCATAATTTAATAATGGAAACAATGCATTAAATAATTTTAGATAAAAATTATATAAATATGGATTTATAATATAAAATTACGTTTTTATAATTTAATCATATAGAATCTATATTATAGAGGTGAAAATTTTCATAAAATAAGACATCATAATGATTAATTAAGTTTAGTTTAATTAAAAGTAGAACATAAAAGTGAAGATAAAAAAAGTATTGACCACAAGAAACTATTTATAAATATAATGAAAAACAATAAATGATATGGAAGAAATCATGAAAATAATATTGACATAAATATAGTAAATAAAAGTTGTTATATAATGGAAATTTAAATATACTGGTTTTAGTAATTCCATTATGAATTTTGAAAACCAAATTATTGAAATTACATATGATTAAAATGGATTATAATTCAATACATTTAAAATTAAAAGGAAAATTTAATATAAACATGATATACTACATAATCATAATACCATATACAATGATAACATTGGCTGGTATGGAAATTACTGATAAGGTTGCGAAACAATTTTTTCAGAGGATTTTAATTGTTTTTTACATACATTCATTTTCATGAATGAGGATAAATCATACGAATGAATTAATTGAATAAAAATAGTTATCTCAAGAAAGAATCACGTTCTACCATTTGAAATTATTGATGAATATGAAGAATAGTAATTATAACTCACGAATGTTGAATCAGTTATGAAAATCCCTTACATTTTAGGGTAGATATAAATCATATCACATAAAAAGGAAGTGAATTAATGAATGTGAGGTCTCTATAATCAATATTAATTCATTATATTAAATGAAATTGTAAAGTATATGAACTATAAAAATGGTTATTGGAGTATAATATGAAAACATGCCTCAATAAAAATTAACTGTGAAGGAAACCATTTCCTTATTCTTTATTCACTCTTCGCATGTGTGTGACATCCATAATAATGAAATTAAGATTATTTTATATCTCCAATGTAATATTTTTTTCTTATTTTTAATTTAATATGGACCATTTATGACCACCTATTATATATTGATTAAATGTTTTTTTGGTGAAATATGAATCAACGACTTCTTATTTAATTATTATTTTTTGTTATCAAATATTATATTTTAGCATTAAATTTAATATTATTATGAAAATTTTAGAAAAAATAAATCTTTATTTTATTATTAATTTTTATTAGTATTAATATTTGTCTTTCAATACAAATCCATGAAATTTTTAAAACATTATTCATGTAGGTGGTTAAACTAACTTAGACCATAATATATTATATCACAGTGGGAGAGTAAGACTAAATATGTCTATAAGATCATTAAAATAAAATATTAATGAAATTATTTACATTTGTAATGTTATTTACTCATATTTCATTTTTTTGGATGAATAATCAAAATTGAAAAAAAAATTAATTTATGTGGTAGTCTGTAGAACAAAAAGATAACATTATATTTTATATGTTCGTGGAATGGAATAATAATGTTTCTACAAATAAGAATATAAAAATTCCATAAAATAATGATACATGTTTTATTATATTTATATAGTTACGGTATTATTAGAATATGATGATTAAGAATAAATTATAAGGAGTAATTGACACTCACATCTTGTCCTTGAACATTATTTTGAATAGATCCATTGATATACCAACTCATACATTACATTAATAGATAGTAAATAAAAATTTAAGAATATAAATTAAATAATAAAACAATAAAATGACAGGACCATATATTTCTTAAGTCTTTAGAAACTGGGAAACATAAAAAAACTGGTTAATAAGTCATCTTGATTATCTCCCACATATTTCATAAAAACTAGATCCCATTTTGTCATTATTTACATAATACCCATCCTCATAACCCGGGGAAAAGAAAAATATTAAACGGAGATCTAATATGCGTAGAATGGGTAAACAATTTAGATATAAATCATATCATAATGATAGATATATTAACATATCATTTGAAAATATTATCCTTTATATGAATGATCATGATATCAATCGATGTGATTAATAATAAATGTCCATAAGAATCAATGAATGTAATACCAAAAATCAATAACATATTACATGATTTTTTTGGAATACCCATAAGCATATAAAACCATATCATAATATCCAAGGCTCATATAAAAGTCCATCATAGTAGATAATTGGAATAAATCTAGTTCACTCCTCATTCCATCCATTTACTACAGAACCGATGACATTTCTCATTCCAAATATGTCTATATCATGAGATATTAATCATTACCCCATTTATTGGAGGGATATAAAGGTCCGACTAATCTCATAATGAAACAATTCTTTAGTTATCGAACGTATCATAAATCATTAATCATAACCCTAGGAAAAATGGGGTTCTTTAAACACGATAACATAATACTTGTAAAATAAATAGATGTTATAAATAACATTCCATCATAAAGACAATCAATCAAAAGAAACAGTAAAGTTATTATAAATGAAAAATTAAAATTTTAAAAAATTAAATACTATATGAAAAATAATTCTGATATTACACTTGAAGTTAATTTTTGATGAAAATATTTTATCCTTTTAAAAAACTATTTATTTTCTCAAAATAACTTCCAATTTTAAAAGAATTTTTTTTAAAAAATAAACTTGAAATCATGAAAGGGAATGTTCATGGAAATATGGAATTTATAAAACATAAAAATAAATTCATGTTGTATAAGTTAAAAAAGTATTATCCTCGTAATTTATCCAAATAAGTCAAAATGTACATCGTATCGAAAATGATACGATATTCCTTTCATACCACTTAATAATACATCATAAATGGGTAAAATTGACTCTAATTGATTATAGAAGAATAGAAAAAATATTTTGGAATGAATAATTTAGAAACATTAACATGGATGATAAATATACCTTAGTAAAAACTTATGTAAAATCAATATAAGATAATAATGAGACTGTGAATGTATTCCTTACCTTAGGTCTAATTTTCATATTATGTATCCGACCAACCTCTTCTTCAATGTGCTCCCTCAAAATCATTTCTTCATGCACAAGATATGGTCATTGAAGAAGACCAGAACCTCTATAATATAACTAGGGATGTTGTGAGTGGAAGTAGGAAGGGGATGGCTGAGCATGAAGGCTCAAAGTGAAGTGATGCGGTGAGCGAGGAGGTTCAGTTTTATAATTGAGGTGAGGATAACTTTATGGTTATCCAAAAATATTAATTTAATATAAAATCAAACACCATCCAAAACCCTCCAATATTTTCCAATTTCTAATATGAGATGATGTAGGGTTTCATCTCCCGAATGAATAAATTTTTGACATGTATTTTTTCAATTTAAACATTATCATTATAATTAACACATTGTTATTATATTTAATTTTTAACTTCGGTAACAAATATTTCAATATTAAAAAGATGAAATATTTACAAATTATATTTAATTTATATCATAAATAAATAAATAAAAATGTTTGACCATATCATAATTATTATATATTTTTTAAAAATAAATATTTTAAAATAATTTACTAAAACATTTTCTTGATTGACAATCAGTACTGTCAATTTATAAATTATTCAATTAAATGATTTTTAAAAATATAAATTTAATATGTTTATTTTAGAAAAATCATTTTATTATATTTCTTTTAGGTTAAGGTCATCTTTAAAATTCATTAGACATATTAATAAGAACCAATTTTATTTATTTTAATATTTGTAATAAGATTTAATTAATATTTCCATTAATAATATCATTACTACAAAAATATTTTCTAACCATTTTATATAAATATTTGTTGAATAAAAATAAAAAAAATACTATGAAAAAGAAAAATCAAATATATTTTATAATAATACATATAATCATATATATCTTTTGTAACAGACATCATTAAAAATTTCATACTTATTAAAAAATGAATGTGACATGTATATCATCAATTTAAATAATATAATATAAGTGTCATAATCTCATATATCAGCCTCTAAATCGTTTATACCTCAACCGTAGGATGGTTATGGTCGATATATACTCAAAAATTAATATTTTGTCATGATTTTGTATCATCAAATTCTTATTATAACATTAATAATAATCCTTTTATTGATTTCTTAGTAATTAAAGAATTTTTCATTAATAATGTATAATTCATTAGTATAAATATTTATTTTATCAAATTACAAATAATTTATAATTATAAAGAAAAGAATTTTTAATTTCAAATGAATAATTATAATTTAATTTATCATATGTATTATTTTATATCAAAAATAATATATATATATTACAATTTGGGTAATACATATTTAACTTTTCATTAAATAGAATAAATTAAATGTACTAATCTCATCCAAAAGACATAATTTACACCAATGGATTATTTCGATTAAAAAAAACTCATAAAATTATATTTTGACTGGTGTAAGTTAATTTCATAATACTATTTTACCGTTAATTACCTGATTTACCATTTTACCATATTAATAAAAAAATACAACAGTTACTATATAGAATGCCCAAAAATAAATGTAATATATTTATATAATTTTAACATACTAATTCCAAATATAGAATCAATTTTTAAAAAATCAAATTATATAATATTCATTAATTAATATTAATTTTATCCTCTTTTTGGAAATATAGAATGAGTTTTACATTTTAAAACATTGAAAATTATTAAAATGTTTTTATATCAAAATTCAATATAAAAATATTTTTTATTGAAATAAATAATATTGATTGATAAAAGTATATTCAATTCATTATTCAAAACATTCCAATACTATAATTTTAGCTTTTAAATTATTTTAATCAAAAATGTTTTTTCAACTAAAATTTATTATATTTTTACTAATATTTAAAACATGAAATATATTAGGAAACCATCATAAACTCATTAAAAGTAAAATTTTATCTCCCTTTTATAAAGAACATTCTTATGTTGTCATATAAAAATTATTAATATGTTAACAAATTAATTTAAAATGTGTTTTCTATCAAAAAGACAAAAAATACCCGCTTGATAAATATAGGTTTTATAAATCAACAAGTGTTTATTCTTACCTTGTGAAAAAATTATTTATTTTTTGAATATAATTTTTTTATTAAATTTATACAAATATATTTAATTAATTTCATTTATTAATTGTAAATCCTTTAATAAAAACACATGCATATAATTGATTTATATTTTTCTTTCCAAATACATTTTCATAATTTTTTTATATTTATTCGTGCTTACCTAAATTCTTGGTTATAATGTCATTTTATATTATGGGAATCTCACAACTTGTTTAAACTAATGATTTTGAGTAATTAAATCTATTGAATAAATAAAATTACATTACTTAAATATTTCACAAAAAATCCAATTGATACATTCTACCCCCTTAAACCGAATTTCACCCATTAAATTCATCATTTACAAAGAAATAGATGAGTATTATTATACCTTATCACATCCTCAAGTTCCAATAAATCATCCTATAATATGTTGTTCTGCTATAAATCATTAACCATGTGAGTGGTCATGTTTTATAAAAAAATGTAGTTATTATCTAGAATCTCAATCCATTAATTCTTCATAAGAATAATACTTCTCCAGTAGTTTGACATTTTTGTCTATAGATGTGAAAGATCATGTAACATCCTTCCCCTAACCCATTGTCTTGAGAAGGCCGTGAGGTTTACCTAGCATTATGTGACGTTCCAAAGGCGCCAAAGGCTGGCAATAAATGCTGAGGGATTTGAGAACAAATTGGGGAACAATTTTCCCTTAAGACAATACAAACCAAACCATCCACTAACAACCACTATATGACGCATGTCAATAAAAACATTCAAGAATGTATTCCCAAAGGGCAACCATGCTGATCCATAATACAACCAAAAACAAATACAACCAATACTATATCAGAGTACTATGCGGAAGACTCATCAAAAGACCCAAAATAAGACAAGAAACACTCCATGACTCTACATCAAGCTCCATGATCCAAGATCAACCCAGACATCACGATGAACCACTAAAGGAGGTTGATTCCTTTACCTTTCCCACATCACGATGCACCACATCTGCAAAGACACCAACATCCCAAAGCAGGGGGTGAGTACTAAAACACAGTAGGATTTCCCCAAATGACTTCCCTACACACACCAGTATTATAAAACCGTTAGCACATTTATATAAAACAATTTATATAAAATAATAACTATTGCTACAATTTCCATAAGGCAAAAACACCCTTACTAAGCCATCATCCCCAAACCAAGAACCCAATGGAATAACAACCAAACATTCCACAGGTCATTCCTTCATTTACACACTAGCACAAAAATTTCCATCTTGAAAAACAATGCACAAAAAAACAACCAAAACGGTTGAGATTTTGTCCAACCCTTTCACCAGTTCACACCAACAATCAAAATGGTTGATCTTCCATCCAACCCACTCACCCTTTTACACCAACAATCAAAATGGTGGAGCTTCTGTCCAACTCGTTCATCCATTCACACCTAGTGGCACTTCTCGTCCACTTATCCTTTGATGGTGGCCCTTCTATCCAATATCCATCCCATTTTTATAGTGGTACCTCTCGCCACTTCCACACAACATTCCAATCAATCACAACCAAGCATATAACCCTTTAAATTCAAAAAAAATGCAATCAACCAATCCCATTACATAACAATCCACTTTAATAAATCATTAATTTATTGACAACCATTTTCCATGCCAAACAAAATTTCAATAAAAAAATACTTATTAAATCACATTTTCATCGAACATTTTCCCAAATTAATATGAACACCCCATTTTAAAATCCACAATAAGAGAATTTCACCCTAAAACCCCTTTTCCCAAAAAACCCCAAAACATCACCCAAGGGATTTCCAACCAATTTCGAACAAAAAATCGGAATTAAATTTTCAGAAAAAAAAATAATTGTAACAAATAACCACTAGTTCTACCCAAAATGACTATAGAGATAATCCACCCACCTTTAGGGATTCGGTGAACTCGAACCACAAGCAACCAAACCTCAAATATGGCGAATGCACCACCGAAACCTCTATAGATCCCCTTCCCTAACCATCACAAGCCTTAAAATCAACATCCAAGGAAGACCCAACTCCAGATCAACACACAACATGTGTAGATATAGAAATCCATGAAGTAGGGAATAGTAGATCTAGAGGAAAACATAACTAACCAACGGGTAGTGACATACATGAGAGAAACATCCTTCAAACCACCTCAATACCCCTTCAAAACGAATCCAAAATATGTGGGATAGCACCTCCAAACCTTGAAAACCGAAGAAACCGAGTGATGCTCAACTGGGAGAGAATTTGGAGAGGAATAGGCAAGCCTGAGTGACCCCAGGTTTTAAAACCCTACTTTTAAGTGGCCGCACAGTTATCCTACCTGGTTTGTGAAACCATACACAAATCGTGAGCACGCTACTGCCTCGAGAGCGAGCGTCCACATGGTGGCTTCGCACGGTTCAGACAACCGTGCACAGGCCGTGCGAATTCTACTGTCTCCCCCTGCACGGTTTCCTGGAGCATCTGTATGGTTTCCCCTAACCGTGCTCATATCGTGATCCCATAGAAAAGCATCCAATCTTATCCAAAGCCATTTCAAACTATCCCAACATTTTCCCAACTAATCCCATTAAAAATGAAAACATAAATATGCATAAACAAATTCCACATACCTCAAACTTGGGGTGATAAATTCTCCCCACCATTGGAAATTCTGTCCTCAGAATATAGTGAACCCGCCCATTACCGAATGATCTTGGGCCACTTCTCAACCATATCTTTCTCTCACTCCCAAGGCTCTTCTTGAATCTGACCATGTTTCCAAAAAAACAAACTAAAACTATTATTTTACCATGCAAGACATTATCTTGCCTATCCACAACCCGCACTGACAGATGCACCAATGAAGAGTCCATTTTTAGCTCAACATGATCCCATCGAATCACATGTTCATGATCCGGATGATACGTTTTCAATTGTTACACATGGAACACATTGTTTACCGCACAAAACCTCGGTGTCAAATCCAAACGATAAGCCACCTCACCAACCTGCTCAAGAATCTCCAATGGTCCAATATACCTCAGAGATAACTTTTCCTTCTTCTCAAACCGACGAAGTCCCATCCTAGGAGAGATACTCAAGAAAACATGATCACGCAACTAGAATGAAAACAACCATCGAAGATGATCCGAATATTATTTCTAACGACACTGATCCATCTCCATTATTTTCTTGATGAACCTGATCTTCTCTGTAGTATCCTGGACAAGGCCCGATCCAACCATCGAGGAATCACCCATTTCCACCCAACATAGAGTAGAATAACACGACCGCCCATACAACGCTTCAAACATAGCCATATGTATGGATGCCTGATAACTATTATTGTACTAGAACTCAACCAATTACAAGTGCTCCTCCCATGCGCCGACAAAATCCATAACAAAGGCCCTCAAAATATACAACAATGTTTTTATCATCCTTTAGTATTGACCATCCATCTGAGGATGATACGCTATACTCACAGTCAACATAGTTCCGAGGGCTTGCTGTAAGTATTTCCAGAAGCGAGATGTAATTATCGGGTCTCTATCGGATACAATCGAAACTGGGACATTATTACTCTTTACCTCTTTCCGGATATAGAATTTGGACAGGTCCTCCACCGTGTGAGATTCACAAATTTGCATGAAATGGGCCGACTTCGTTAGTTGATCCACTATCACCCAAATGGCATCATGCTTTATGACAGTTCATGGGAGACCTATGCCAAAATCCATCTCAATTTAACCCACTTCAGGACATGGATTGGTAAGGACATCAACTTTCATGCTGGCCTCTGATTCTCTACCATGAACTACTGAGAAGTCATGCATCTCGAAACAAACTCATCCACTCCCCTTTTCATTCCATCCCAACAGAACTGCACTTTCAATGATTTATACATTTTCTAAATTCCAGGATGAACAACCCACCTGGAATGTTGGTACGCCCTGAGAAGATCCTCCTGACAAGCAATTGGTACAACCATTTGATTCAGAAAACACAAAACTAAATCTCCATTCAGTTTCAAACTCTCAATGATCTCCCCACCATTGAGTCTTGACCCCATGGACACACACACATTAACATATATATGTTCCTATCTAACTAGGCCAACCATGTTATTAATAAAAAAACGGAATGAAGACCGCTCTATCACCATGTTCTTCATATTCCAACAACATTCTAGAAATAACCGACATCAACTACCACTGGTTCAATACCTGTTTCACCACCTAGCATATAATTTTCTACATAATTTATCTGCCACCTAATTGAACTTATCTGGTGTGTACATCCTATAAAAATCAAACATTTGGAGATATTTCATCCATATCCATTGCCTCAGGTTTAAATCTCTTTGTGAGAAAATTTTCTTCAATCTCATACGATCTGTATATACTGAGAATATCTCAATGAAGAGATAATGACACCACACTTTCAATGCATGCACCAATTCTACCAATTCAAAATAATTAGTTGGGTATTTCTTCTCATTCTCCCTCAACTACCATGAGTCATACGCAACTACATGGTTTCCTTTCATGAGAACGCTCAGAAACCTGGATCCCGATGCATCTCAATACACCACGTTCCCTTTTCCTGGTTTTGGAAAAACCAAGACTGGTGCTGATGTAAGGGGACCCTTTAGCTCTTCGAAACACAGTTGACACTATTCATTCTACTAGAATGGAACATTCATTCTTGTAAAAGCTATCATCAGTGAATCTAAACGTGAAAAATTACAAACTAAATACCGATAATAACCAGTTAGACCAAGGAATCTTCGTATATCAAACACATTATTTGGCGGCTACCATGTCAAAACATCCTCTATATTTTTTGGATCCACTGAAACACCCCTTTCAGAAATCACATGGACAAGAAAACAATATTCACCTATCCAGAAGTCACACTATGACAATTAGGCATACAACCGATGAACCCTTAAGATCCCCAGTGCTGTCTCCATGTGCTTCTTATGCTCCACCATTGTCATTGAATGCACCAGAATATCATCTACAAACACCACAAAAAATGAATCCAGATATCTTTAAAATATCTGATTCATCAATTCCATAAACACCACTTGTGAATTCGTTAGACCAAAGGTAATAACCACATATTCATAATGTCCATATCTACTTTTCAAAGCTATTTTAGGAATATCTCCCTTCCTCACCCGCAATTGATGATATCCCGACCTTAGGTAGATCTTGGAGAAACGATGAGATCCCCTAAATTGGTCGAACAAATCATCAATTTGCGGAAGTAGATAGTTGTTCTTTATCATAACATGGATGAATCTACGATAATCAACACAGAGCCTCAAATTTCTATCCACATTTTTCTCAAACAACACTGGAATTGCCCACGGGGACGTGTTGGTCCAGATAAACCCTTTGTTTTCTAACTCTTCAAACCGAACATTCAATTCCCGCAATTTAGTGGGGGACATTCGATAAGATGGAAGTGAGATAGGACTAGTCCCTAGTAGGTGATCAATCGTAAACTAAACTTATCTTATGTGAGGTAACACAAAGAATTCATCAGAAAATAAAAACTTTGAATTGCTCCACCACTTCTAGAAGAACACTCTGGTCAACTCCCTTTACTAATTCCAATGATAATACCACCAACCGATACGATAACGTGCCCACTACTTGTTCCAACAAAACCGTTGCACCTGGAATTTTATGACTCTCTCCTCTATAAGGATGTCTAATGCCATCATGTGTCATAAATAACACTGTTCGTGCCTCAAAGTCATTGGGAGCGTTAAACGCTGCCGAACAATCTATTCCTAGGATTACATCATACCCATCCATCTCAAGCACTGAGAAATTTTACATTATCTCCACCTCTCCCACAACGATACAACATTCTCTACATAAGAAGGCTCGACACTCTCTTTGACCCAGAGGAGTTTGAAGGGTTAAAATAGAGGGCATAATTTCTACACTTAAACCCAGAAAATCATCCACATTTGCATCAATAAATGATTGTAATGAACCCTTATCAAACAACACATTCATCAAGGTAAAATTAAAAATCATAGTATCTCTCACCGTGGATGGTCTCGACTGATCATCCACCACAACCTTCTTAGCATCAAACACATGTTTTCTTGCCACACTATGCTCTTAATTTCCCTTCTAAGGCATTGTTGCATTCTGAGAATCACCATGACCCACATTACTCTACTTTTGAGGGGTATGCTGCATTCCTCGTCCTATCGAAGAACACGATGTCTACGATCCCTGAGGAGTATCACGTGCACTCGACCTCAGAACATTTTGACAATAACACTATAGATACCCCACCTTCTTACAATTATGACAGGCTTGAGTTTGTGCATTACAATCTCGCTTTATGTGGCTCGTCGAACCACACTGAAAACAACTTGGTTAGTATTCGTGCTCTAGAGTAAGATTCACCAATCCTGTAGTCATATTATGTTCCATAATCCCACCCTAGGAATAAGTCTCCCTCTTCCTCTAGAACACATCTTTAGAGTTTCCACTATTCCCTATGGGAACCACTATGCTTCCTCCGCCTGGAGCGCCCAACAGATCCCGCTCCACCACCAAGGATCTATTCACCATCTCTGTGTAGTCATCAATACAATGTACTTCTATCTTTGAAGGGATTTCTTGCCTTAACCCCACTTAAAATATCCTTTCCTTCAATGATGTGACACCCACCACCTCAGGGGAAAACTTCACTATGATCATAGATATAGTTGCATACTCTGTCACAAACATAAGCTCTTGCTTCAAACTAATGAAATAAATTATACGCTGAATTCTAAACGTATGTGGGTAGAATTGTTTATTAAACAATTCCTCAAAGCCTTCCCACGTCACACCATATTCCATCCCCACTTGGACTACCAACTCCCACCAATGATGGGAAATATCTGCCAATATATACATGGATAACTTCACTTTTAACTCTACCAGTGTTCCCATGAACTCTAAAATCTTGTTCACTCTATTCAAACATGGTTCTGCCCTCTCTGGCTCTGATTCACCCCTTAAGATGGGTGGATTTTTCCTTTGAAACTAAACCGCATGATCCACATGCCTTGGTTCATCCATTTTATTTCCACTTTCCATAGCCTGGAAAGCTTGCACTATGCATTGCACTAACTGCTGGTTCACCTGAGGCTCATGTGCAACCACATTCATGGGAGCCTCCTTCAGTTGGTCTCTACGAAACCTACCGGTGCCATTTCTATCAATAGAAATAAAACATCCATGAGTCTCACTTCAGTATACATCAACAATTCCCATTTCTAATCACTTTACAAAACACTATTACAACAGGGCTTTCCCCCTTTTCCACATTTTTCATGTTTCACCATTTTTTTAAACAAAACCATTTTCAAATACCTAATTTATTCACATTAAAATCTCACACATTTTCCAAACCATTTCACAATTTATCCCACAAATCATTATACCCCAATAATAGATGCATCCTATTGGGATGTCATTTCTACCTTATATGCCATGCATATCTCATTAGCTACACCCATGACAATTAGATTTCCAATTCCTATAATTGTCTCCAAAAAAGTTATGTACCGAACTCCTTGGTAACTTGGATTTCATCATAAGAGGATTAGCTACATATTTTTATTCTATACATTCCATGTTCTTACATTCCTATGCCTTTATACCATCCTAACTCAAGGAGTATACCACATCGAATGTCAACTTCAAAACCAAGGATCCAAAGTGACCGAACAACAGTTATCACATGAAAGCTAAGGACCGAACAAACTGATACCACTTGTAACACCCCACCCCTGCCTCATTGGATTGAGGAGGTGGTGAGGGTTACCTGGCCTTAGGAGACGTTCCCAAGCCCCCAATGGCTGGAAATAAATGTTGAGGGATTTGAAAACAAATTAAGGAAAGATTTTCCCTTATGAAAAAACCATCCAAACCATCCACTACAAACCACTATATGATGCATGTCAATCAAAAGCTTCATGCATGTATTCCCAATGAAAAACCATGTGGTTTCACAATAAAACCAAAAACCAATACATTCAATACCATATCAAAGTAATATGAAGAAGACTCTACAAAAACCCATAATAATCCAAGACACACTCATGTCTCCAGACGAAGCTCCAAGCTCCAAACTCCACCCAGATATCACGTTGCAACATTAAAGGAGGGTGGTGCCTTACCATTGCCTATGTCATGGTACACAATATCTACAAAGAAACCAATGCGCTAAAGTAGTGGGTGAGTACTAAAACTCAATAGGATTTTACCAAATGACTTATCTATACACGCATCTAAGATAAAACCATTAGCCCATTTATATATAAAAATTTATATAAAATAATCACAAGTGAAACCATTTATATAAGGCAAACACAGCCTTACAAATCCATCATACCCAAACCAAGAACCCAAATGAATTCCAACCAATCATGGAACAAGCCATTCCATCATTTAGACACTTGCACATCAATTTCCATCATGAAAAACAATGCACAACAAAACAACCAAAATAGTGGAGCTTCCATCCAACCTCTTCACCCTTTCACAACAACAATAGAAACAGTGGATCTTCCATCCAACCCATTCACCCTTTCACACCAACAATCAAAACGGTGGATCTTCTGTCCAACCCGTTCACCCATTCACACCTAATGTAACTTCTCGTCCACTTATCCTCTGATGGTGGCCCTTCAGTTCACTATCCATTCTCTTTTATAGTGTTACTTATCGCCACTTCCACACAACATTCCAATCAATCACAAACAAGCATATAAGCCACCAAATTCACAACAACATGCAATCAACCAATTCCATCACATACCAATCCACATCAATAAATCATAAATATATTGAAAACCATTTTCCCTACCAAACCCAATTTCAATAAAAACAACATCTTTATTTAAAAACATTTTTCATCATCCATTTTCCCAAATCAATCTCAAAACTGATTTTAAAATCCCTATTTTAAAATCCACAACAAAATCATTTCACCATAAAACCCGATTTTCCAAAAAATCCCCAAAATATCACCCAAGGGATTTCCAACCAATTTCGCACGACAAATAAAAATTAATTTATCAGAAAAAAAAATTAATTCTAACAAATAACCACTAGTTATAACTAAGTGGAGTCGAGAGAGAATCCACCTACATTTAGGGTTCTAGAGAACTCGACCCACAAGCAAAAAAACATCAAATCTCGCGAACGCACAACCGAATCCTTTTTAGATCCCCTTCCCTAAAAATCACAAGCCTTAAAATAAGCATCCAAGTAAACCAAAACTCTAGATATAGAAAAAACAAGTTTAAATATAGAAAATCAAGAATGTGGGAACAATAAATCTTGAGGAAAACACAAAGAACCCAAGAGTAGATACTTACCTGGGAGAAACCACCTTCAAAGCACCTCAAAACTCCTTCAAAACGTTTCTAAAATGTTGGGGAGAGAACCTACAACCCTTGAAAACCAAGGAACATGAGTGAGGATCAAGTGGGAATTAATTTGGAGAGGAATTAGGCGAGCCCGAGTGACCCTAGGTTTTAAACCCCTTCTTTTATGTGGTCGCACGGTTATCCATCACGGTTTGGCCAAACGTTTGCACACTACTCCCTCGAGAGTGAGGGTCTTCATGGTTTCCTTGCACAGTTTGTAAAACCATGAGCAGGGCGTGTGAAGTCTACTATCTCCACCTACACGGTTTCCTTTAGCATCTGCATGGTTTCTCCTAACCGTGATCAATCTGTGCTCCCCTAGAAAAGCATCCTAACTTATCAAAAAACCATTCCAAACACTCCCAACCTCTTCCCAAGTAATCCCATGCACTTCAAACACATAAAAATGAATAAAAATGTCGAGATACCTCAAAACAGGGGTACTACAGATCATGAATGTACATTCATATGAGAGATAATTAGATCAAATAATGAATTTGAGAGAGATTCTATGGATGTTATAATTAGTAATCTACATTCCCAACATGATACACAATTTCAAAATAAATTATATAAATATGGATAAACATTACCTTCTATCCAAATATCATTACTCTCTTACAGAGAGATATTCATAGAAACACCTTGTCACCCACATCAATCTCTAGGCATTTATATCAATTTTCAAAAGAGACATTTTGTGGAACCCAATAGTATCTGATGTGTTGTAGAATATATCTATCATTTTCTTCCATTTTTAAACAATATTTGGTCCTAATAGCTTTATTTCTCAAGAATCATTCCAGAACGTCGATGTTTTTCACTTCCTTCCAAATAGATATTTATATGTCCCCATCAGAATAATGGATTAGAATTTATTTTAATAATATAATTCCACCAAAGGTAGGTGTTGACCGCAAAAATACATTAAATATACAATGAAATATCTAAAAATGTATTCAATAGTTTCTATTAACCTATAAAAATTACCGTATGTCTGGAGATTATAAGGTGTTATTAAACATATCAATGAATCAAGATCCTACATAAGTCTTCACTTGAACATCCAGGTAAGCATCAGATCATGATGAGATATAATAGAATGTGGTAATCCATGTAATCTTACTAGTTTTTTTAAATATATTCTGACAATATAATCAAGACAAACATCCTCTCTAATAGAAATGAAGCGCACCTAAATTTTATGACGATCAACTCTAACCAATATCATATTTTGAACACTGGATGTTCTTGGATGTCTGATGACAAAGACCATAATTGCGTTTTTCAGTTTCCATTTCGGTATAGATAATGGTTGGAACAACAACATATAATTTCATATCACATCCTTAACTTGATTACAAACCACGCACCAAGAGAAATATTCAGTGACATGTCATTTCAATCAATCCCACCAAAAATACACTTTTAGTAGATATATGTGCATCTAGGATGAATAGATGTTGAATAACTATGAGCCTCATACAATAGATCCTTATTTAATTTTGGTATGTATGGAATACATATCTAGTTCCTAATAATTTTTATTATATCACAATCAAGGATGAATTCATGATCATTTTTAAACTTCTTTTTAATTTCTAAAATTTCCTATAGGCCTTTTTATTCATCAAATGCACAAATGGTTGACCTTTTATTTTAGAAATATAGTATTTATCTCCTTCCATTACATTTTCAATTTTCACCATGTTCAAATCCATAAATATTGGGTCTTTTGAGATTCTCATCATGGATAGGGTAGAAATTCCCTTTCGACTCGATGAATCTTCCACCTTGTTTGCTTTCCCATGGTGGTAATATCATCCACAGTCAAAATCAGTAATCAATTCCAACCATTTGAATTGATTCATAATTTTATCCTTTTGTGGGAAAATATACATTAATGATTTATTATCAGTATAAATATCCCACCTTTTATTATAAATATGATACCATCATATATTTATTTCAATGATAATAATAGCTAACTCCAGATCATGATTTGGGTAGTTTTTCTCATGGGTTTTCAATTTTGGTGAGACATAATTTATTACAATATCATTTTACATGGGAATAAAACTCAACACCTTCTTGGATGCATCACTATAGATCACAAACCATACCCAACGACAAGGTAGTGTAAGTATAGGTGCACTGCTGATCCTTATTTTATGTTTCGTGAAATTCTCTTCACATTACTCCATCCATACAAACATAAATATTTTTCGAGTCAACATGGTGATTATATTTGAAAATAATGAAAAATAATTTAAAAAAAATAAATAATATGGTGCCTTGCCAAGAAAACTTCATATCTCAATTACCATTGTTGTTGACAACCAACATTCACTAGCTATTGTTATTTCTGGATCCACAGATATCCCCTCTATTGAAATTATGTGACCCAAAAATGAATATTTCTAAAGCCAAAATTCAAATTTGGTGAAATATTCAAAAATATTCCCATTTATCTAGGCCAGTAGTAAAATTCTCAAGTGATCTATATGATCTTCATTCAACTTTAAATAAAAAATAATATTGTCTATAATGTCTATAAAAAAACTGATCAAGATATTCTCTAAAGACATTAGTCATTTGGTCCATGATGATAGTGGGGTAATTGGTAATAGAAAAAGGCAACATTAAAAATCGTATTGTCTAAACCTTTTTATATAATGTTTCCTTTGGAATATCCTCATTATTGTCCCTTATTTGAGGATATCCTCAATAAAGATCAATTTTGTAAAAAAATTTAGCTCAACATAGTGGGTAAAATAATTCAGAAATGAGAGGAAAATGATATATCTTCTTGATAAGGATCTTGTAATGTTGTAGATAATCAATGAATAATCTCATTGATGAATTTTCTACTAAACAAATAGAAAAGCTACAAAAAAAGTGACACACAAGGGAATATTAATCCCCTTTCAAGATTCTCCTGGAGTCTCATATTCAATTCCTACAACTCAAATAGGGACTATTCTATAAGATATAGTGGAAATAGGCATCACCCCCAGTATGAGTTCTATTGAAATCCCAACTTCTTGATTTGGTGTAAGACCTAAAAATTCTTCAGAAAATATATCATCAAACACCTGCACAATGGGTGTATTCTTAATTGTGAGTTTCTCACAATCAATTTTAGATAGATAAACTGCAATTATAGTAATCAATACCCATTATATAAGAGGGATTTCTATTAGAAGGTCATATTCATTATTGCATCGATAGATGATCATTGATTGATTCAATATATTAAATGTGGCTTCCCTTTCTTGGAAATTTATATTATGACCACAAATTCAGAGCCAATACATGCCACAAATCACATAAAAATTCAACTATTGGAGGAGTCACAATATTGTCATGAACATTTTCCTACAAACATCAACCAGAGAATAATTATATTATTATTCTATGACCTTTTTATAGTTTGATTTGACATAATAAAGTCAATATATAATTTTTGAGGTATTAGAATGATTCCCTTACATAATTATTTATAAATAAATGATTTGGCGGATCTGAATATAATAAAACAATTTATACATTAATGTGGATAATAAGTGTACCTTTCAACACTTCATTTCCATACTCCACTACACCGATAGTGAATTAATGTGACTTGTCTTTTCCATTCCCCTTATGTATCTTTTGACACCAATCATCATAAATAACCCTTGGGTTAGCGAATTTAAAGGTCAAATGTCCCCATTTCTATCAACTTGTATCATTGATGTGTAGAATGTTCATTTTTTGTGTCCATTTATTTATTTTCATCATTAGTCATTTTTCCCATCACATTGGCATTCAACTATTGGAAAAATTCGTATCGACACATAAATCATTTCCAAGTCCCTTTAGGAAAATATCATCCACGATTCATTAGAAACATTACGCATAATGGAAAAATAATATTATTTTTAGTGTGGTCATTAAATTTTCACTTGAATGCCATTTTTTATTTTCTTTATCAACCCCTTAGAACTAATGGATTACTCCAATCTACATCTCATATTTATGGAACAATATGTGATTTCCTCATAGCTATTGATATCAATTATGGATAATAACCTTCTGAGACTTTTTTTTAAGAAAAAAAATAATCAATAATTGTTTCCATCAGAATGGTTAATATTTCCAAATGTGTACCGTGAAAATATTGCAAAACTTCATTCTAAGGAACCCAAATATTCATAATCATTTTTATTCTGTTATTGGAAAACCTTATATATCATTTTGATAAAAATTTGAAGAATTACTGAAAAAAATATGTTCTTGATCTCATCTCATTCCATGTATTCAATTTCCCTTATTTTCCACCTAACCATGATCATGTTATACCGTGGATCAATTTTACCTTCCAAATAATAGTCCGATAAGTTGAATTTTTCAGGTTCGGGACATTAGAGAACTGAAAATATATTTTCATTGTTACTAGTCCATTTTTCAAAAACTAATGAATCAAAATACCTACTAAATGAAGGTGGATGATACTTCCTGAAGGACTCAAAAAAATGGTGTTCCCTCTATTTCCATTTTAAAATTCTTTCAGGTTACATAGATTGAGAATTTTCATTGAGGATAACTATATGTTTGTTCATTCTATCTCCCATAACATTGGGTTTCTCAGGAAGAAAATCATTTCATTTCCCATCACATTCAGCATTAACACGGTTCTTTTGGGTTCCATCCATTGAATAAAACCATGAATCATAGTAAGATAAACATTAATCATAATGTAAATCCACATAATCAAGAATAAAATTACATATCATGAAACATTAGTTTTTATCCTAGGTTATTCAAGATCATTTCTAAAAAAATACAATTGAAACCTATAAATTGATATACCCTTTTGGTTATTTAATATGGGTATCTTTTCTTATTTTATAGAGTATAAATATACATTTCACATGACAAAAAATATAATGGCTCAAACCATAAATACATATATATTTTATCAAATTTTATGAATATTCATTATAAAATATAATAAATACATGATATTAAAATACATGTATAGTGTCTTTAGAAACAAGGAAATTTAAACATCCAGTTAATAAGAAATCATCATTGTCTTCCCCTTATTTCGAATAACTATATTATTTTTGGACATATCTGACTTAATTAACATTTTCATGACCTAGGGAAAAGAAACATATTAAAGGGTGAGTTTAAATTATCTATAAGGGTAAACAGGAGAGATATGAATCATATCATAATCCTAAGACATAAGTACATAACATCGAGAAATATTATCCTATATATGAAAGATAAAGATATTTTTCAATGCGATAAATAATAAACATTTATAGAAATTATTGAACGTAATCCCAAATGTCAAAACATAAGAAATTAAAATTTCTGTCATTCACATAATAATAGTTATTCACATCATATTTGTCTGGGATCATTTCCAAAACCATTATTGTGGAAAAATTCCATTACTAAACTGAGTTCACTCTTCGATCCAGTCCTTTAGTTCTGAACTGAGATCATTTATGATTATAGACATGTCTTTATAATGAGATATAAATCATTACCCAATGCATTGGAGTTAGATATAGGTCCCAACCATCCCATAATAAAATAATTCTAACGTGTTCCACAATAACATAAATCAATAATCATAACCCATATAATAAAATGGTTTTCGTTAAAAACTATAACATAATATATGTAAAACAAATGGATTTCATAAATAAAATTCTATCATAAACAGAATCAACTCATTAGATAAATATTTATATTATAAATTAATCATAACCTTATTAAATAATTCCAAATTAGTTGGAAAATTATTTTTACATATCATGAGAAATTAATTCTTGAGGGAAATATCAATTCTTCACCAAAAATGATTTCCTTTCTCGAAATGCCATGTAATTTTAAATGAAGTTATTTTATTTGTAAATAATAATGAAATCATATAAATTAAGCTCTATATAAAAAAGTTATTATGAAAACATAAAATTCCATTCAGAATGTATATGTTAAAAAGTTATCCTCAAACGGTTTCTATAAATGTAAGAAAATAACTCATATCTAAAATGAAATATGATTCCTTTCATACCATTTATTGAGAAATCACCAGTGGTAAAAATTTATTCTTACAATATATGAACTAATAGAAATGATAAATTAAAATATAAATTTAGAAAACATATACCTAGATGATAAATGCATTCGTATTAAAAATATTGAAGAATAATGAGATTAAAAAATTATCTCCTACATAAAATTTGATTTCTTTTGTATGTATCTGAACCACCCCTTCATCGATGTGTTTCATCTAAATATCTTAATAAAGAACTATATCTATTCTTTCAAGAGGACTATTACCCCTAGAATGTAAATATAGAAGTTAATGATATACCTGATAAGGGGATGGCTGAGTTTTATTTCTTCATGTAAAGTGAATAGGTGAGAGTGGAGGGGACCTTTTATAATTGAGGTGAGGGGCTCTTTTGGGATCTAAAATAAATATAAATTTAATATAAAATCAATCTCAATACAAGAAACCTCCAAAATTTCCCAATTTCAATGATGAGATGTTATAGGGTTTTAATATAATAAACTAATAAATTTTTGACTTGCTTTCCTATCAATTTAAACCTTATCATTTTAATTACCACATAGTTATTCTGTTTAATTTTTAATCAGGATAAAAAATATTTGAATATTAAAAGAATGTAATATTTATTTATATTATTCAATTAGTACATAAATATATACCGTAGAACATTTTAGACCATAAAATAATTATGCAATATTTTTTAAAAAATATTTTTTAATATTTAATAAATAAATATTTTTGTAAACAATAAATAATGTCAATTTTGTCACTATTAAATTCATTGATTTTTAAAAATATAATGAAAAAAATTTATCTTTGAAAAAATTATTTTATTATATTATTTATAAGTCAGGGTAATCTGTAAATTTCATTAGACATATTAAATATCCTAAATTATATTTAATTAAATATTTTTATAATATTTTATTGATATTTTCCTTAATATAATCATTACTTCCATAGTTATTTTTAATAATTTAATATGATCATTTTTTAAATGAAAATTAAAAATAAAATACAATGTCAATTATAAATCATATATATTTCAATTTAATACTTATAATCAAATATATCTTATATAGAATCTATCATTAAAAATTTTATACTTATTAAAACACGAATGTGATAGGTTTATTATCACATTATAAAAAATTATATAAGTGTAAAAATCTCATATATAAGGCTCTAAATATTCAATAACATGGCTCTTGGATGATCACAATTGATATATAGTAGACCAATAAAATTTGGTCTTGTATTTGTGTCTGTTAATGGTTATTTCCACTTTAATAATAATAATTTTCCAGATTTCCTATCAAATAAATAATTTTTGGATAATTAAAGGATAATTATTTTTGGTAATTATTTATTCATACAAATTTTAAATTAATTATCATGATAACGAAAAAAATTGTCTTCCAACTAATTTTTTATAAATGAATTTTTCTTTTATAAAAACATATATTAAAAATTATATCATTATTAATATTTGATTAAGAAATATTTTAATTTTTTTTAAATAATATAAATTAAATGTAAAACTCTAATCCATGTGGCTTCTTAAGGACACCATTTCGACCCAAATATGACTTAGGTGGAAACACACTAATCCAATGATAATATTATAAGTGTTAGTGTAGAAATTCCAACCCAAATAGCCATCCGAACAGTGCTAATGGGTCGGGTTCTACTGCCCTTAGGCGCACCTCCATGAATTCCAAAGGCTGATGACTAGCAGTGAGGGTGTAAAAATGTATACTGGGGAGGATATACCAAATGGCAATAGATTATATACTTGTTTTACAATAATAATATAACTTGAAATGAAAATAAATTAATCCACACACTCGAAGTAGACCTACTGAGAGGAAACACATCCTATAGAGATAAATAGAGGAAGTAATATAGAAACAACTCCAAGAAAAAGTAAACTGAACATCATGCCAATAAATCACATTTAACTAATAAAACCGAAAAAAATATTCATTCCATGTTAGACCGTATAATAAAATATCCAAGGTTTTCCCCATACAAGAACACAATAATTACATATATAACCCTACTTAATCTAAAAAGGAAAATACACAAAATAAAATATCCAATTAGGAATAAACTCATGGTTCATGCCAATATCAATTCCAAATAGTAATATGATTTAGATTCTAAGGCTATTCCTCAATATATACATAAATCCAAAAAGACAATACATGTATCGAAGGGTCTTTGCGGGGTGTATGACAAATATCAGATGGATACCACCCTATAGTGCATACATAGTATATGTATTTATGAATCCTTGCACAACTATGAAAAGAAAACAGTATGATGAAACAATAAACACAACCTCAACTAGTCCTCAACAGCCACTATGGATTGTCACCTAATTTATTCATATTTAGAGTCACAGAATAAAATAGAGGCATTTCCCCATGGTTTAAGGTACCTGTGTAGTCACAATGTCCCGAAGAACCATACAGTTCCACCTATACCATATGACATGGAACCATGTGATTCCTTACACCTCTTTTCTAAAAGAACAAATTTTCCAGAGGCACACCCAATCAATCATATCCTGGTCCCACAGACCCCCACTCAAAATCTAACGTCATCCCATGGCCTAAAAACTAGAGGGACAATGATTTTTCCTCAAATATATATCCATGTCCATGAAATCAATCATGAAAAGTATCAAACCCACCTAGATATACTCATCGCTATCAATCTAAGGCTCCTATCCTTCCACATGACTTTCTACAACATGAACCCCAAAACTCAAATACATATTCTTCAAATATCGATGGGCCTTTACCCACACAAGTGGTGAAAACTAGCTCATCGGGTAGTCAACCTTTGTTCACAAGACTCATGCAATGCTTTGGCCATCATGTGTTAGTGGGAATCACAAAATAAGACCCCAAGACCCACCTAATTTGAGACCTCATTCCCCTACAACCATGTCCCTCAAATCTGATGGCATTTTTATCCTTGTTTCATGGGCATGCCCAAAATGATAGTCACACTACCTCAAACCGACATCCAGGATGCCAAATCCTATGGTCAAAACAACTCAAGAAAATTTGTGCCATTCCCAACCAGTGATCAATCTCACTCAATCATATTTTCCCTTCCATTATATCCTTGGGTAAAATCCATCACAACCCCTAGGGTCTTATCATTTGTAACCTCAATCTGTACAAATATTTAAAACACATTAATGAACATTAAACAAGCTATTTAATTTTGTCGATTGGATTTAACAAATTGAAAATTCATCATAATTCACTTATCGAGGTCATTAATGACATTAATTTCTTTAACAAATCCTAATTAAATTAAATTAATCAATTTAATGAAAATCAATTCGATTTAGACAATTTTGGAACCCTAGATAAAATACCCCATAGAGAAATGACTTCTAATTTGGTCCTGCTCAGGTGAAAAATGTATTGGTCATGTTCAAAGGAATCACAATGATAACAAGGTAATTTTGATATAAAGAAATATGTTTAAAGGGGTCTCACTAAAAATAGTAAAAAATATTTCACAGTCTACACAACTATAAAGTCCTTGAAAGTAAAAAAATGAGGTATGAACAACCTACCATAGACTAATAGATGTAGTCACATCTGATATCAATGTCCAATTAGAAGACGATTAACGCATACCAAATTTTTATCGAAAACATTTAAATTGGATTGGATGGAGATAATGGTTCATAAGATGAATGATCAAAGATGATGTGGTATGTGTGGGGTTAGCCTTACTGGAGAAGTCCTATAGCCATAAAAAGTTAAAATAAAGGAGGTCAGACAAGGAGAAAGATCGCAATCCAATTGTGTGTGACCCAGGAAGACAAAATAAGGAGAGAGGGGAGGAAAATAATGAAAAAAAGAAAAATAAAAAATTATATAAATTACCCACACAACCTGTATGGTTTTCCCACAGGGTTTTCCAAACCGTGTGGAAATCGTGGAGAATCATCTACCTAAAGCATTAGGTCATCACTACCACCTGACATGTTTTTCCATTCCATGTGAAAACCTTGAACATCTATCGTAAAATTTTGAAAATGTGTCTGCGTGGTTGTTTTCCATGACACGCAAGGTTTCCCTAATACATGTACCTATATCCACTTCCTAATAACTAGACCTTCAGGCATCCAATGCTCCCAAAACTCTTCTGAATAATAAAGGAACTGTCCTAGCCTCTAATCTAACCCAAAAACAAAATTTAATTCCAACATAACTCTCAAAATTTAGTTCTAATCAACGAATTAAAATGTATCATTTCCATCTGTTGAAAAATTTAAACCTCGTAATGATTTGGACTTGTTATAAATACCTGGGTCATTAAAATATCCCAATCTCAGTGTAGTTCATTCCCAACCTATCATACAAAAAATGTAGATAGTATCAAACATACCCATACTAGTATGATGTCCCCAAACAACCCCATCCCCTATAGAATATTTCATCTTCTATAATGAGGGATCACCAGCATAGGAACATTCTAACACCATCTCAACCTGACAAAAACTCAAATCACACAAAGGCATATTGACCTGTTTCTAGAACCATAGTCCTCCTGTGACACATCATCACCCATGTTCCTCATCTGGTGCTACTGTGTCACTACTGACCCCCAATAACATCCCACACCACTTCAGTGCTCACCTAGATTCATTAGCACCCATGGCACAATTAGGTCATGCATCCCATGGATGATAAAAAAACATGCTTCCTTTCTCATCAATCACAAACCGCATCGTTGATGCCATAATGCCCAAGAAGCATCATGTAACCTGCATCCTTTGCATTCCCCGATCCCAAACACCTCAAAACATGCATCCAATGATGATGTTGATTCCAGGTACCATGCACAAACACACACACATATATATAATCACGCACCAAAAATGGTGTCAACCAAATGACCAGTATATGTTCAGTCCATTTATATCATGGTCACCACTTTCACTTAAATTGGTCATGATTAGATAGGACATGAAAAACAAAAGAAAAAAGAAATCAGGGACTTTCTTGTAGTGTACCTCTAACCATCAATGCCTATCCAGTCTGCTCTACCACTAGTAGATCCACAGAATGCACCTAGCCTAACACATGGATGCATAGGACTAACATCCATGTAGTGCTTCACCAGTCACCGGCCACTGAACCCACAGTTGGGACCCACTGTATTTTCCATGTCCTCCACATGCAACTGAACGATGTCTACCCTCGAATGGTACTGATCCTGAAGAGATTGTTGATGCATTCCCCTACTTCAGTGCACATCATCCAGGTGTATGACATGGGTACCAATAGAACCTTTCAATATTCCCCACTTGAACACATTACTAGGACTCATTTTGGGTAATATGAAACCATGTCCAGACATTCCATGGATTCACACATTGATGGAAAAACACTATTGAAGTTCTATAAGGTGGTCTAGCTGTTTCGATGGCCTAGGAACCCTATTGGAAGACATCCCGACCTTGTTTCTAGCTATTTAAACTAACTCCTAATGTCTCTTCCCATCCCAAATTGGACATGTCTTCTAGGATTCTCTCGACGTTGAGCTCCTAATTCACCACCTCTGAGAACCATGTCTGCCCAATGATGATTACATGCTCCTGAATCGCATTTCTTAAGACATCATCAAAGTTATTCACCCACTAGGTTTCAACTCTAAAAATATATTGTGCATATAATGTCAACATAGTTAACAATTATTCCTAGTCCATGATAGAAATGTCACCCAGATGAGGGATCATGAAAACCCATGATATTTACAACCTGAGAATATTTGGCAGAAAGGGCTTGATGAATCTATCTTCAATTACCATATTGTTCAATGCCTCATGTATAAGAACCTGAAACTACACATCCCACCATCACAAATCTAATCCCTTATGCATATACATATATCACTACATTGAACCTACTCCCTAGAGGCCTCATGATCTGCTCAAAGAATTTAATTTTTTTCTAGTTTTAAGACCCATGAAGACCACCCTAACACTGAAAAATTGGTGAGTGTTGCTAATAGAACTCGAGTGCCATCCACTCAATCAATGGAACTACTATTTGGGCTCAAATGTCATTGCCTTCAAGACACATATTAGGATAAATCGATTCTTCACTATGAGACATGGCCCAAACCATGTCCAACATGACAGTTTCACAACCTATACAGGATCCAATACCCAATCATGTCCATGATCATGTACCTGTGGATCATAATCTACCTGACCCTCATGGTTCTAAACATTATATTGTTTCTATAGAACTACATCATCACCCAACTAGCGCTCAATCCTATCCAACTAAAAGGAACTCACTGAAAACCATAAATTGAATGACACTCCACAAATATATATATAACGCAAATAGGGATTTTAGTAAAAATGTTGTTTATAATAACTACCCTTACTCTCCCACATTGCGACCATTCCCATAACATCCCGACATTGTGTCCACATTACCCACAATCATTAGGTCTATGTATCACAAAATCCCCAGGACATGACTGTCCAAACAACCATTGTTGATTCAAACTGACGACCAAGTCCCCCAATCTTAGTGATCAAAATCACCACAGTCATAGTACCTTCCTGATCCTATAAGATATATCCTCATTCCTCATAATACATGAATCTTTCTATATATATATATCATAGAAGATCAAATTTCACATTTAAAAAGCATTTAAATCATGGAATTTCACATTTCCACATGAAATTTGATATTATTCACGGGGTTTTGTCAATTCAAAATGGATATGTCCATATATGAATTTGAAATACACAATAATTGTTCTGATAAAAATCCAATCAGCCTACATTTACTTAATGGTCCAAGGATGAATTCATCCCAACCACGCTGAGTCGATGGACCCATATCACAACAACTAATCATCAATAACCAAGTGATCCACCAAGGTGTAAATCATATTTACTATAATATAATAAAATGAAAAACAACATAACCAACCTAACAAATCTCAATCCATCCCTCTCGCATGGGGCTTAATGATCCTAATCATGATTTCAGAATAAATATCCAATAACAACTTATATCTCATCTACCATAAACACAAATAGTAATAACAATATAAGAGGTAAAATTAATCCAACTAATACCTCTTGTAGAATTATCGACCCGAAAAACCACCAAAATAGTGCTAATGAGCTGGGTGCCATTGGCAATAGGCACACATCCCTAAATTCCAATAGATATTGACTATAAGTTACAGTGTGAATTGGTATAGTGGGAGGCTATATTAAATAAGAATATATAATATAATTTTCTGAGAACAATAAAATAACATACATAAGAAATAAATGACCCAAAATAATCGAACCAAAACAGTAGATCAGAAACACATCTAATAGAGATAAAAGTGGACGACATGTAGAAACCACTATAGTAGAATGTAAACATAACAACTTGCTAGAAAATCACTTGTATCCACTAAAAATGACACAAAAAATCATGTATTCCATGTGAGATCGTACATTGCAATATCCAAGGTGCTTCCCATGGATGATCGACGTTGATATATATATAATAATGCTGAAACTAAAATGGAATCTACAAAAAAGTAAATCTACATCCAGAAATGACTTCACGGTCCTTGTAAATCTCCCTGCCAAATAGTAGTATGTTCCATATGCTAATGTTGATCCTCTACGTGTATGTAATGATACAAAGTCTACATGCCTTCCAATGAACCCATGCATGGTGTGAGAAAAATCCCAGAAGGATACAATCCAATGGTGAGTACCTAGAATATGTGTTTAGGCATACATGAATCTCTAAGAAAAGTAAAAAATACGATGCAATAATAAACCCATCATTTACTAGTGCTCTGTAGTCCCCCAGGGGTGTCGTATACTTTAGCCCTCACCAAAATCTCTGATGTACAGAGTGTCTCTGGATCAAGGCATATGGTACCCATGTATTAACACAAAGTCCTAGTGAACCGTTAAGTTACCCCTCAATCATTTATCCCTGAAACCATGTGCCTCTTGACACCTCAGGTATCAAAGTACCAGTGTTTTAAAGGAAAACCCAAACAATCATATCCCAGTCCCACATTCCTCAACTCAAAATCTAACACAATACCATGGGAGGATATCTAGAGAAACAATTTTTTCTATCCTTAATTAAATATCTAGGACCATGTCCTCAAGGACATAGAGTCTCAGCTCCCAAACTGATAACCTCATCGCTATCAACCGATGTCTTCACACCTTCCTCGTTGTAATTCTATTAAAATAACCCCCAAATGAAAAATACACATGTTTCAACTACATGGGTCCTCTGCCCACAGAAGTGGTAAAAACCACATCATCATGACTTCAACCAATTTTCACATGACTCAATTGGCACATTGGCCATCACAGGAGAGCAACAATCACCAAATTAGAACCTAAGCCACACCTACTTAGGAACCTTGTGCCCTATGACCTTGTCACTCAAATCCAATGTCCATTCCATCCAAGGATCTATGTCCACGCCCAACATGATAGTCACAATGCCACAAAATGACGTCCACAACACAAAATCATATGGTCAAAACCACTCATGAAAACTTGGGCCATTCCCAACAAGTGACCAACCTCACTCATTCTCGATGGACATTCCATCCTATCCTCAGGTCCATCGATTCACTACCCCATGGTTCATAGCATATGTAATCTCAGAAATTACTAATATATAAATCAAATTCAACAACATTAAACTATGAGTTCTATATAAATGATTGAATTTCACATCTCAAAAAATAATCACGATTTACATATGGATGTCTTGAATGATTATAATTTTATTAACCAATCCTCTTCAAATTTAAAAAAATTATTTATGGAAATAAAAACAATTTAGAAAAATTCGGTACCCTAGCCAAAATACCACATCGAGAAATGACCTAAAATTCAGCCTTGCTCAAGTAAAAAAGGTATTGGGAATGTCCAATGATATCCCACATTTCACATGGTCATTTTTATATTATGGAAGATTTGTAATGGGGTTTCGCTCAAAATAACCATAAAAAAAGTCAAACGCTTCCCCCAATCTTTGAAAAAGCAAAAAAAAATAGTTATGCAACACCTACCTTAGAGTCTTAGACATAGGAACATCTGATATCAAAGTCAAATTCGATGTCGATTGATTTATATCTGATTTTCCATCTAAAACATTGAAATTTGCTCACATAGAAACAATGGTTCATAAGTCGATGGATCAAATAAGAAGCATTACACATGGGGTTAGCCTTACCAAGGGGGTCCTATATCCTTCAACGGATCGAATAATGGAGGTTAAATGAAGTATTTGGATAAATATCTACCAGATGAGAAAAATGGGTTGTTATCCTCTCCAGTGTGCGAACATAGCAGAAGAAAGTAGAATGAGACGACCTTATTACAATACATAATCTTGATTTTAGTCAATAAATTACATCCTTTTACATTGAATATCGTTTCATGCCTAGATATTTAGAAAATTGGGTCATAATTCATTCATAATAGTACACATTGTTATATAGTGGATTCCATAAAAACAGTTCCATTTTTTTCAAAATATAAAACATTAAAACATAAAACTTTATTTCTTTAACAATTCATCAAAAATTTAACATAAAATCATTTTTGTATTCCACATTCTTATATACTACGAAAATAATTTTAAAAACTTTTGATTTGCAAAAAAGTCTCAGTAAGGGATGTAATAGAAGGAAAGAGCACATTAGTCCATGAATACTTGTAACATATGAATTCATTTTTGAAAGACATACCCATCACTCATATATACTTACTTTAGGAAACATGATATTTCCACAAGATATAAAGAATAAATATGAACATAAATATAAAAATAAATTTATAATGGTGCATTAATTACATAATCTTCAAACCCTCTCGGCTACCATATAATTTGTAACCCTCATGGAAACCAATCAATTTGTGTAACCATTGCAGTTACACCTGGAGTAACCATATGGAAGACTGTCAACATACATATTCCCAGGGAATTGGAGGGTGATATATGTCCCAAAAATCATCATAAAAAATTCCTAATAACTATAACAAAATCACACAACATGAATAATATCATAAAAACATGTCTTTTGAATTTCGTAAAATAAAATTTAAAAAGAGGGTTTTAAAAGAGAAAACCCTTACATATATCATGTGATTGAAGAGAGACATAAAAGAGTGGAAAGAATATGTATATAAATAGTAAATATACATAATTCAACATAATATAAGAAAAACCCACCACATAATCAATTTTAATACCACATAAATATCAATGTAGAAGGTTAACCCATAAAAATGAAAATGGGTTAAGAATTCCCTTACCTCGTGCTGGTTTTAATTCATTCATTTTTAAACCACCTGGATAGTGGATAAAAAAGTTTTATTAATATAATAATGAAACATATCTATCTTTATAATACCGTATATGGTCATTTCATTACAACATTTCACTTTTTATTGTTAGTTTGTTGTTCCTTACACTATTTTGGGTGAGTTCTTTACATGATTTTCATGATCAGTTCATGATGGATTATTCTTGTTAAATGAAAGTGAAACTCTATAATTGAATGGATTAGTATTTAAATATTTATATTACCTTAATTTATAAAACTTATAATTTTTAATTCTTATATGAATAAGATTCATAAGGTAAAACATTATTGATGTTTGTTTAGATCTTTTTAGTCATTTTTTGATAATAACAACCTCATTTTTTTATAAATTAAATATATGTCTTCAAAATAAATCCAGAACCATGAATGAGACATAATACATATATAATAAAATATTTCAACCATAAAAATGGTTTTATGACCATACATGAAGTTATTAATGTTGATTGAAATCACATCATACATGATGTCGGTAATTCGACACATCATGGACAATGTTTTTAATTCGATGAGAAAGTAGGGGAGGAGATGAAGATTGATGGGGAATTTTCAATGAACATGACAAATTCCCAAGTATAAAATATTCTAGAGCTTCCATTACTCTTGGATAAAATTATGCTATGAAATAATAAGAATAGAAAGGAACTCAAAATAAAAGAAAATTTTAGAAATACCTTATGAAAATTTGGCACCCTAACTGTGTCGTTTAAATTTTATTAATTTAATTTGATGATAGAAATTGGGTATATCATCATTATTACATAATATGGGATGTAAGTGGGATATGGAATGTAATATCCTAACATAATCGAATGGGAATGATAAATAATAACATAAAATGAACAGAATGAATGAAAAAAGAGGATTTTTACCTCTTGATCTCTTCTCCGTGAGATCCCTCTTAAGGCATTTGGTTTTGGGGTTATTATTATAACATAAGATATAGGACATGCGGAAGGGCCTTGGGAGGAGTATTGGGAATATCATTGGTAATTATAAAGGCTTGTGAGGTGTGGTAGGATGAGTGGAATAAGGGTGGTATTTATAGTGGAGGAGAGGGGGTATTTTTCATTATTCTAATAATTATTATAATATGTTTGCTCAAGACTGTGAAGAATAATAATTAATGTGACCCAAAATAGTAATAAGGGAATGTGATTTCGAACTATGTGGACTGAAATAACATATGAATTCATAAATAGTGTATTTTATTGATAGTTTGAATAGGCGTTGTTTTACTATATTTCACTATTCATTGAAAATTCTAGAATTTCATTTAAATCACACAAATTCACTGTTACCATTTATCGATTATTAAAAATAAAAAATGAATTCAATTTTATCAATTTAATATTCAAATTAATATTAATTTATTATTTAAATAAAATCATACTTAATTCACAAATTAACAATTTTAAAACTATAACGGCTTTTATATCACATTGAAAAGTTAACAAAAAGTCATTATCTTAAAGCCTTAAGAAAATAAAATAATATTACTCTTTACAATTCATTATCTTCATATTATTATTCATATTTCTATTTATAAGGGTGTGTTAATATTCACCAAAAAAACTTGTTAGTTCCATTAGACTCCAAATAACTATCTAAACACAATTGTTGATGCCCGTTTTCATAATTCAAAACATTAGAGTAGTAAAATTTTGTTAAAAGTCTAGTTATAATTATACACATAAAACAATGTTTCATGAATATAAATTTCTTTAAGAAAACCATGGGGTGTTACATTATCCCCAACTTCTAAAAATTGTTTCCTTATAATTTTATTTTTTTTATTAATAAAGTGAGGGTACCTTTTTATTCTAGAATTTTTATATTTCCATGTTTCTTCTTCTACCATGTGATTTCTCCGAAAACCCTTTACCTGATGGAATAACTTTTTTTGCAATAATAGTTCCCCTTTTATCATGGATCTGAACTGGTTTCTCTTCTTAAGAAAGGTTATCTTCCAGATGAACTGCTTATGTGCTGAAAACATGAGTTGAATCTGGCACATTTTTCTTCAACATCAAATCATGATAAGCATTGTGTACCTGAGACAATCTATGAGGCAAAGATACTCGATAATCCATATGTCAATCATTCCCTATTATTTTAAATTTATCGATGAACTGCAAACTAATCTTTCATTTCTTAAAAAAAACGTATCATACTTTTCCAAGGAGATATTTTAAGGAAAACAAGGTCACCTACATCGAAAGAGATGTCTTTCTGTCTATTATCTACAAAACATTTCTGCCAGCTCGGAGCTTTCCTCATGTGCTGTTGAATCATCATCACATTCTAATCCACTTCCTCTACTAATTCACTCCCCATCATCTTTCTTTAACTACATTCATTCGAAAATGCTGTTGTATAACACTAATTCTCATAAACATCCTCGAAATGTGCCATCTGTATACTAGAATGAATATTGTTATTATATGAAAACTCAACTAAAGAAAGATGATGATCCCATCTTCCCAGATAGTCTATTGAACAATCTTGAGCATATCCTCCAAATATTGAATCATTCATTCTAACTAGCCATCTGATTGAGGATGAAAAGTTGTACTAAAATTTAATTCTATGAAAAACAACTTTGGAAGTCCCTTCCAATTATTAGAAGTGAACCAGGGATCCCGATCAGATACAATTGAAAGAGGAACTCCATGTAACATTCCAATCTCCTTGATGTATAGTCGAGAAAGCCAATCTAATGATATTTTATCGTTAATATAAAGAAAATGTGAATATTTTGTCAGCCGATCAACAATAACCCATATCACATTTTTACCTCGAGTAGTATCTCGTAGTAACACCACAATATCAATGGATACATTCTTCCATTTACACTCTAGAAATGGAAAAGGTTGAAGCATCCCCTTTGGTAACTTCCACCCTAATTCAAACTTTTGACATGTCAACCATTTCATAGTAAATTTAGCAATATATCTTTCCATTCAATCCCACAAATAATACCCCTGAATGCCTCTGTACATCTTCATAATGCCAGGATTAACAGAAAATCGAGAACTATGAGCTTCACAAAACGAATCCTTCTTAAACTAAGAATCACAAGGCATAAACAAACTTTTTCCAAATCATAAAACACAATATTTATCAATGTTATATTCTAGAAACTTACCCTTTTAAACAAATTATACCTTTTTCTTGATGGTCATGGTCTTTTATTTGTGCTTGTTTAATTCTATTTGATAATGATGACTGCACTAAATCCTAAGTCAAAACAGAGGTATTTCTTACAACAACAACCTCCAAGCCAAAATTCCTCAAATAATAAATCAAGGTAAAATTTTGAAAATGTATCATTTTTAATGATAAATGATGTCTTTTGACTCAAGGCATAATCCACTTTGTTTTCTTTTCCGAGATAGTAATTGATCATGCTATCCTAATCCTTTATCAGTTCAAGACATATTATCAACCTTATGTTTAATTACTTCTAAGTTAATATATTCTTCACACATTTATGGTTAGTTTATATTTGACCTTTGGATTCTTATAAATTATGCCTCCAAATTTTCCAAGAAAAAAACCACAACTGCTACTTACAAATCATTTGTGGGATAATTTAACTCATGAGGCTTAGGTTTCTTGAAGAATAAGCAATTACCTGATCATTATTCATCAAAACACAACCATTTACATTCAATAAAGCATCACTGTAGATGAAATACTCACCATTTCGTGAAGGAAGGGAAAAAAAGATCATTTAACCAAATCTTCTTCAGCTAATAAAAACAAATATCACATTATTCTGTCCAAATAAATTTAACCCTTTCGTTTTAACATGGTTATTGGGTTAGATAACAGAGAAAAGTTCTTAACAGAACGTCTATAATGAACTTCTAATTCAAGAAAACTATGAATATTTGATTGAATATGGGGTCTTTGTCATTCATCAAATAATTTTCTTTTGGTAGGACCAACTATTATTCCATCCTTATTTACAGTTTTCCCAAGAAAATAAATATGTTTCTAACAAAAATTAAACTTTCTGAATATTGTATACAGTTTCATTTCCTTTATGGATTTCAAAACAACTCTTAGATGTTTTTAAATCTCCTCTTTATTTTTTTTAAAATACTAGAACATCATCAATAAAAACACCTAAAAACATATCCAACAACTCATAGAAAATTCTATCCATTATATCCATTAATACAGAAGGTGAATTATTCAATATAAATTTCATAATAACAATTTCATAATTTTCATATCATGTACGAAAGGTTGTTTTTGAGATGTCATCTTTCATCACCTTCAGCTGATGGTATCTGGATCTCATGTCAATCTTGGAAAAGTATTGAACTACCTGGATCTAATCAAAAAAAATAATCGATGTGAGGAAAATGATAATTTTTTCTAATAGTGATGTTATTCAAAGCTCAATAATCAATGCAATGTATCATGGATCTATCTTTATATTTAAAGAATAAAACATGAAGACCCCATGGTGAAGTTATAGTATGAATAAATCCCTTATTATGAAAAACCTGCAACAGATTTTTAAATTCAAGAAGTTATATTTGAGACATATGATATGGGGGTTTTGAAATTGGCTTAGCATCAAGAACTATGTCAATTTTGAACTCGACTTCTTGATCATATATGAAACTAGGCAATTCATTAGGAAAAACATCAAGTTATTCCTTTACCACTAGAACATATTTAATTTGAACAACTCACATTTTTGCATCAAAATGAGCAAGATATATTTCATTTCCATCTATCAATGGTTTTTCTGTTTCCAAATATGTTATCAATTGTATGTGTTCATTCTTATATAAAAACTGAAACTCAATCTTAAAAACAACTTATTTATCTCTACAGTCAACATTAGCTTGAAAATAGAAAGCCAATCCATTTCTAGAATAACAACAACCTTGACTAAGGGTAAAAAAAAAGGATTGTAGGTAATGTCTTTCCATAGACTACAATAAAAATATTTTTATAATTCATATTTTATATAATACTTCCCCCGTCTATTTTATCAAAAAGTTATAGTCTCATATGTTGACGTGATATTTCCAATTTACAAGAAAATTTCTCAGATATGAAGGAATGGGTAGACCTCATATGAAAAAAACAATAGAAAAATTTGAGTGAAAAAATGAAGTACCATATAATACTTCATTGGATAGCCCAAAATCTGCTGACGTAATTACAAAGTATCTCACTACACCTTTCTAAATATATTTTTTCTTCTTTTCATCCTTTTGATATTTATTGGGATAGGAATATTCATAGTGTCACATCAAATGTCATTTAAAACACATAACTGTTTGCTTACATGGATTAGTCATGGGATAATTTTCATTAGAATATCAAGCCATATGTCCAAACAGACCACATTAAAACACATTCTATTTTTTCTTAGACATTCCCGAGGGTGCTTTTTACCACAATTTTCACCAACTAGAAACAATATATTCATACCATCATACTTCATTTATTGATTATTAAGCATTATATTCCATCTATACATATTATTCATCATGTTTCCAAAATGAACATAATCATTAGGATACTACATCTCTATCCTCTCTGAACATTAGACAAGATTCTCACAACATTTGAATTCACTGGAAGCCAACGACTATTGATACCATGGATTCAGTACTGTGTAAAAGCAGTTGATTTTTAAATCATGACTGATAATATGGTTTGGAGAACTCCTCTCTAGTATGGTGAATTTCTCTTCATACATGTCCCTGAATGTTTCTTCTTCTTTTTCAATTCAAGGAATCTCTTCTCCCTCCTATGTTACACCACATTAGGAAAATATTTTTCAAGGAAAAGACTTTTAATTTCTTCCCACTCTTCGGCATCAATATCCACTAAATCCCTAATATTCCTTACCATTGACCACCAACGATCATCTTCACATACAAAATGATTAATAGAAAGACATTACATTTAATTTGATGAACATAAAATAACATCAAAATTCTTTTCAAGGGATTTAATCCATCCTTCAATCGCTACAGAGTCAGAAGATCCATTGAAAGCAGGTGGATGTTGTCTCTTAAAATGTTCCACTATTGTCATGTTACGTTGTGTTACATATGGTCATTCTCCTTCATGGATCTAACTACCATTTAATTCATGTTTTAGCTTAGTAATTACTCTCACAAACTTCTCGGTTCCAATCCCTACCATTCTGGGCTGGAGATTCAGAAGGATGTCGTTATATCAGTGCCTCTCATCTTTAGCTTCCTTGTTTCTTCTGTGAACAACCATTCTGATCAAACAAATCATAGTCGAAGAAACAAGGTAATATTAAAATTCTATAACAATTCAAATTAATCATATAGTAAAAATCATTTATGGTATTATTTTAACATCATCCTATTCCCTAATGTTATATATATTATCCTCTCATTCAAACAATAAGGACCCAACCATATTACATTACATAATCTTTATTTTAGTCAAGAAATAAATTCATTTTACATTTATGATATTTTCATATTTAGATTGTCAGATAATTGGGACATAATACATTTATAACATTACAAATTGTTATAGAGTGGATACCATAAAAGTAGTTTCCATTTTTTCCAAAATACAAGAGATTAAATTTTATAACATGAATTCTTTAACAACTTTTCAAACATTTAACATGAACTTACTCTTTGTCTATCACATCCTTATGACCGCTGGAAATAATTTGAAAAAAATTGGATGAACACAAATTGCTCATTATAGGATTTAAAAAAGGAAATAGCACATTAGTCCATGAATACATGTAACGTATGAAAACATTTTCAAAAGACATACTCGTCACTCATATATACTTACATTGTGAAACATGATACTTGTAGATGATTTAAAAAATTAATAAAGAAAAATATATATACCAATAATGGTATCCTATGGAATTACATGCATAATCATGTAACCCTATCAGCTAGCATATAATTTTTAACCCTTACTGCAACCTTACAATTTGTGTAACCATCACAGTTGCAGTAGGTGTAACCATACGTCCGACCTCCAACATAAAAACTCTCAATGCATTGGAGGGATTTATTTGTCCCACCCTTAATCATAATCAATTACAATGAACTAGAGAATAAGAATACAACATGAATAATTCCGTAAAAACATTTCATTTGAATTTCGTAAAATAGAAGTGTAAAAGAGGAATTTAAAAGAAATAACCCTACGTATATCATTTAATTGAAGAGAGACATAATAGAGTAGATAGAATATTTTTATATACTATACATAGAAATAATTAAAAATAATATAATCAAAAACCATCACACAATCAATTTTAACACCACATAAATAATGAAGAAGAAGGTTAACCCAATGAATAGAAATGGGGGTAAGATTTCCATAACCTCATTATTTTTTTATTTCAAACATGTATAAACCACCTTTATGATTATTAAAAATGAGTTATTAATATCTTATATAAATATATCCATCATTATAATACCTTATATGATCATTACATTAAATCATTTCACCTTTAATTGTTTATATTATGTTCCTCATACTATTTTGGGTATGTTCTTTACATGATTTTCATGTTCGGTTCATGATGGATTGTTCATATCAAATGTAAGTGAAACTCTAGAATTGTAATGGTGTAGTATTTAAATATTTCCAGTACCACAAATTATACCATTTTTATTATTATTACATTACAATGATTAATAAGTTAAAACATTAATGATGTTTTTTAGATCATTTTAGTGGTTCCTTGATAATAACGACATCATTTTGTATAACAAACTAAACCATGTGTTAAAAATAATTACAGAACCATGAATGACACATAATACATATATTATAACCATGTTCAACCATAATAATGGTTTCATTCCCAGCCTTTAAGGAATTAATGTACATTGAAATCACATTGTCCATGATGTCGGTATTTCGACATATCACAGACAATGTTTTTTAATTCCTTGAATGAGTGTGGGAGGATAAGAATATTGACGATAAAGTTTCTAGGAACATGAAAAAATCAATAAAAAACATGATTATATAGATTTCATGTGTCTTGGATAAGAGGAGGTTATTAAAGAAGAATAACATAAAGGAACTAAAAATAATTCAAAATTTGAGAAATTTTAAACGAAAAATCGGCATCCTAACAGAGTCATTTAAATTTTCATTAAATAATTTGATGAGATAAAATGGGTCTCTAATAATTATTAATTAGTATGGGTATTAATGGGGATATATAATGATGTATATATTAATATTAAGAAAATGTAATGAAAAAGAATAACATTAAATGAAAGGAAATAAAGAAAATTAAAGAGGATGTTACCCTTTTGATCTCTTCCCCTTAAGATCCCTCTTCAGGTATTTGGTTTTGGGATTCTAGTGAGACCATATGTTATAGGTCACGGTGAAGTGAATTGGTAGGAGTATGGAGTAAAACCTAGGTTAGGATTATAAGAACCCAAATCATATTTTCAGGTATGAATCGTGCTTTCTGGTTGTTTTTGAGAAAAAGAGGAGTTCCTGGAGATTTATGAAGTACACTTCGTGTACTCAATTTCTATGGGTGACCGTGTACTTGATGAGTGATTTCCAAGTACATGGTTGTGTCAGGTGACCTAGAGGCTACCTAAAGAGTGGCCCATAATGTGTATGTAGACGCTGTGTACTTTTAAAGGACACACCGTGTTCTTTTTTTCATTATACTGACTGAGGACAAGTCTAATGGAATGAATGCTCTCCTTCATTGTATGTTTTGACCAGGAGTGTTTGTACGTATTCAGATCTTCTCCAATCCCCCAACTCGCCATCCTTTCTCCAAAATGAACTTTATTAGTTGCGTTGGAATCGCATCGATGATTTCCCTATTCTTCGTGAATACCATTTATTGATTTCTCCTCTTTCGCAAGATTTTCTCGGTTGATTTTTTTTAATGTTTTTGTATATCTACAACATTATATGGAGATTGAAATCATGAATTTAATGTATATCATCCATACAATGCTTCGGTAGTTGGTCGGTGCCTTTTTCTAGATAGTCTTTAAATTTTCTGTGTAAAAGTTCTCAATTCACTCGTTCGAGTTGTTGTCTGTTTATGGTTTTTAGTCATGTTTTTCCTGATATGCTTTTTTGTTTAGATAGAGGTTAATTGGTTATTAATAAAGATAACATTTCCATGATATGGATTTTTTTACCATTTTTCCTTGTTTTTTACCATTTGGTCATGCTTTTTTTGTTAGGCTTCTACATTGTCTCCCATGACTTGTATTTTTAGGATGGAGTGATTATTATCTGAGATGATATGATATACTGTATATTGTTTATAAAATTAGTTCATTTGGTTTAAATTGGATGTAATGTATCATTGTGCCTCATTAACTTATAATGGTCTGTGAGAACCTACTGTAGTAGACCATATGGAGAATGGACGTAGAGGTCTTCCTGAGAGTGTCTATTTACTGTTATGTTGTGAGATTATAGGGGGGATGCACTTTGTGCTCCCTCGGAGTGTCTGTAGTTTCCTCGATATAGGCCTGAAGGGGAATTTGATGTTTATTTCTTCCTCATTGTTCTTATTAGTTAACTATATGAGACCACAAGGGGAATTGATGGTGAGTTCTTCTTTAGATTGTCTTTGCTAAAGGTAAACCCGACGGGTTAGACTGTGTATACTTCTTATAGGGTTTCCTGAGTTTGTTTCATTGAATCAGATGGGTTAATCAATGATTAAATTCTATAGGGTTACCTTATCATTATTACCTACTTAGTTGATATAAGACAATGAATGCCATTGAATTTGTAGGATTGTTACTATGTTTACTTCCTTGCTTACTGCTTCATTTTGTTTATTGTCTTTCATATATATTCAGTAACTATTAGGAACATATCGTTGAGTGGTTGAAAAATAGGATTCATATCACACACTGTATTGGTCATGCTTTTGGGCCCAGACATATTATATTGTTGCAGGTTTCTATAAGGGAACATGCCCTTCTACTTTAGGTACATGATTGCTGGAGAGCTAGGTAGCATTGGACCATGTTGAGGCTTGCAATGCTCTGGATCTGTTTAATTGATTTTCGTTTATACTTGGGTTTTGTACTATATTCCATCATTGGGATTTTTTGGCTTCTTTCTTAGGCATATGTATCATGAATCATTTATATATGTTTGCTCTTAGTATTACATCGAGTCATTCGTTGATTACTACTATATGCTGTTATTACTACTTCCGCTATTGCTATCTGTTTTAATTCTACAGTGTCACTCTGCCAATGTGTCTGTAGTTTCCCCATCATCACACCCAAGGCCATTGCTACAATTTGGATGCTTCTTGAGTTCTTGGAAATGCTCTTGAGGCCATGTGTCCAACCGGGTACTGGGCTCCTATGGGCAACTTCCGGAACCGGGACATTAGAAAGTGGTATTAGTGGGATTATTTTTTCACGACATACTATTTGGAGCCTATATATAGGGATAAGAAAGAATAGGAAGTTTTTAATAAGTTTTTCTCAGATGTACCTAACCCGTGTACAGGGAAAAGCCAATTTACCTCTATTATCTTATTTTTTTTGCTTTTGCGAATTTATAGCTGATTGATTTCACCATGAATGATTCACATGTATTGTGCTATTATCATTGATTTTATTGTGGTTCTATTTCTGTTGTAACCTGATGAGATGAAGGTATTCCATATTTTGTATCATAGAGGCACTTGTTAGAAATCCCATGACATGCATTTCTGCCATTCCATTTAGGGTGCATTAGTGATTTCATGTTGTTGTGATAGATGTTGTGTAAGATATTCAAGTTTTTGTGATAGATTCCTTGATATAATACCCACTATTTGATAAGGTATAGGGTTTTGTATGATTTTTTTTAATGAATTCCATTATTTTGTTATTGAGGTGTTATGGGCTCTTATGGACCAGAATTTAATGGATCATTTCACAATTATCCTTATTATGAAATGTATAAGATTTCAGGCCTTGATTTGAGAGGAGTATGAGCACTCACAGATCAGAACATGACAACTTAATGTTCTTTTTATTATTTTTATGGGTTCTATACTAGTTTCTAAGGCTTAATATCTAGAAAAAACAAGAATACATGGCATGTAATGATGAATACAATCCATGTTTTTTTTTGTTCGGAAAGGAACTGTTGTTCAGAAGTACATGCCATGTTCTATATGCACATGTCATGTAGTCTATAAATATGTCACTAGCTCTGTGGGATGAGACATGGGGTTGGTAAATCATTGGAGGGACATGTTGTGTATCTGATGTACATGATGTGTTTTATAGACCATGTTTCTACTCGTGTGACTAAGGAAATGAATGGATTAAAACTTAAGTTATACAAACCATGTCAATATTAAACATGTCGTGTAGTGTAACCCAAGTATCAAACCATGTAACAATCAACATGGGATGGTGAAACCTTATTTTACATGCCATGTCTTAAAAAACACATATTGTTTTGTCAGCCATGTGTTCACCTGTGTGAATAACAATAGTGGTAGTTGAAACTTAACTAGTACATGTCATTTCCGTCAAGATCATGCAGTGTATATTGAGCTATGTATCCAGCCGTGTGACTAACAACATGGGTCAGTGTGGTTCGACTGATACACTTCAAGTAGTCTAGTTCTCAGAGAACCGTGGGTTTTAGCTATGTAGAAGAACTCGGGCAGAGGAAGAGGATACAAGTACACGCCGTGTGTTAGGAAAACACATTGTGTTTTTGGGGTGTTACACGACTTGTGTTGTAATAAGTAAACAACCATGTAAAGGTTTAATAAAACATGGCATTTAGTTTTTATACACACCTTGTATCCATGCATTGAAAAAGTTGAATTCTTTCCTTCTTTTATTCCCTTCTTACACTTCTTAGTTTCAGTACCTATTAATCATGATCTAAGGTCTGCACCTAACCTTATAGAGTCATGCCACTGAGATGTCCTTCGGTTGTCTGCCAGCTATAGGGTAGTGATCAGAAATTAGATATGGAAGATCTGGGACTACCTGTAGATCCTCCACTTGTTCCAGTCTTAGCCCCAGCTGTCATTATAGACACAATTGTCGATGCATAGTTCATGAAGGGCTTTATGAGGTTCATGCAAAACTACTGTGAAGTACTGTATCCTACACCGTCTATAGCAGAGTTGATGTGGGTATTTCAGCAGCAACATCCTACCACCTTTACAGGGGAAGGAGGACCTCAGGATACAATATCGTGGTTAGAATCCATGATTTCTATCTTCGAGCATCAAGAGAATCCTCTAGAGAGGTGAGAGAAGCTCACTACATATATTCTATGGGACTCTTCCAAGAGATGGTAGGACGTCAAATCATATAAAGGACGCAAATAGGTAATTTCGTGGGATTATATCTAGCATTCCATAGACGACTACATCTACACATAGACTTTGTTTGATGATCGAGGATAAGATTTCAAGAGTCTATAGTAGGGTACACTCTCAGTCATGGAGTAATAATCTCATATCACTAAGCTGTATCACTTCATGCCTATCCCAGGAGGTGATGAGTTTTTTCTGGAATGAAAGAATGAGGATTGTCCCAGACAAGACATTTGATCTCATGTGAACATCATTATATTGACTTCTATCTCATCTATAGTCAACCATGTGCTAATCACGAAGAAATATCGGAGGGATTCTAGAGTGTTATGGCAGTGCGGTTCGACATCCAGATTTGGTATCCCTCTTACTGACTGCAGGAAGCATTATAGGGAGTCTACGTGTGGAGATCCTAGTAGGTAGAATACTTCTTCTGGTATCAAACTGAAATGATACCAGTGTGATAAAAAGTGTTCATATAAGGACACATTGCCGGAGAGACCCAGAGAGTGCTGATTATACATCATGATGGGGCATCTTCAATGCTTCTATCAGTTCTTCTCACCAGCAGCTAGAGATAGGGGTTCTTCTATGACTCCATATTCAAGATAAACACCACCAGTTTTTAATCTATTATGGAACTAGAGTTATTTGGTCTGTTTAGGCTGAGGTGGTGGTCGTGGTCGTGGTATCCAATCACCAGGAATTTCGTGACAGTAGGTTAGATCAGATAAGGGTGGTCAGGTAGGGTCACATGGCAACGGTTAGGTCTGAAATTTTTAGTGGAGACAACACAGAAAAAGAAGGATCTCAGAACCTCTACAGTTCGAGGTTCGATACTAATTGCCTCAGTTTTAGAATATTCTCTTTTCGATACAGGGCTTCCCATATCTTTATATCTATTTTTTATGGGGATCCATGGGATCTGTATCTTTTTGTTTGGTGAGATCATGATGTTAGACACCCCATTGGGGATGTGAATGACTAGTGTACGTCAGTTCAAGGAGGGCCCTCTATAGGATAGTGGGTGTCACTTAATTAGTGACCTTTAAGTCATAGAGATGATAGGTTATGATTTCATTCTTGGAACGGACTGGTATGTTCCATTCTAGACAATTTTCTATTTTTATCATCATAGGGTGAGTTTCACATCACTAGAGGGATGATTGTTTCTTCATAAAGGAAAATGGGATGTCCTTGCGAACAGAGAGGGACCCGAGCATCCTGGATTGGGAAGAGTTACATCCCATATTTCGTGTCTTTATCTAGATGACCAAGGTATTTTACATATGGACACTTCTCCATTAGTGGATCGTTTCAGGGATGTCTTTCTAGAGTTATTTTCAGGTTTTCCTCCGGAGTGAGAGGTAGAATTTTCTATTGATCTTCTTCCAGGACAGGAACCGGTGTCTATTCCTCCTTATCAGATAGCTACATTAGACTTGGAGGATCTAAAAAAGTAATTGGATGAGTGGAAAGCAAAGGGATTAATCCGACCCATTACTTCTCCTTGGGGTTCGCCTACACTATTTGCGGTGAAGGTGGACATTACCCTCAGACTTTGTGTGGGTTATCAAAAGTTGAACCAGATGACGGTCAAGAACTGATATCCCTTAATAAGGATTGATGAACTCTCTAATAAACATCTTGGATCCCAGATTTTCTTGAAGATTTAATTGAGGTTCGGTTATAAACAGTTTCACGTTGGCCCATCTGATATACCTCTTACAAAATTTTGGAGTTGGTATGGTCTATACGAGTAATTGGTTATTTCTTTTGGTCTCACGAATGCACCTGTAGTCTTCATGGCATCGATGAACCGATTGTTCCATCCATTCTTTAATTATTTCATGGTAGTCTTCGTGGATGATATACTAGTATTCTATCACACTCTACACAACCATTCCACACATCTTGAGATAATTTTTAGTACACTGAGAGAGCATCAGTTCTATGCTAAATCTCAAAATGCCACTTTGGGATGGAACAAATTTATTTATGGGGTCATGTTATCTAAGAGAATGTAGAATCAGTAGACACATATAAAATGAGAGAAGTAGTCTCTATGGATCAACTAAAGAACATCTTTGAGGTGATGAGTTTTCTAGGGCATGCTAGTAACTTCAGTCATTTTATATAGGACCTTTCACACTTAGCAGCATCACTGATGGGTATGACTAAGAATGTTGTGAAGTAGTTGTGGTCTGATTCTTCTGAGTCATCCTTTCAGGATCTAAAAGGGATTGTGACTTCAGCATCGATACTAGTATTTCTAGTTAAGGGAAAGAGATATATGGTTTTCTATGACGCAATAGGTATTAGGCTGAGAGCAGTGCTTATGCCAGAAAATAATGTTGTTGCTTATGGGACTCGGTAGTTGAGGCCACATGAGAGGAATTACATGACACAAGATATCGAGTTGGCTATTTTTGTTCATACTTTACTCCATTGGAGACACTATTTGTTGGGAGAGATTTTTGTGGTTTTCACTAACCACATAAGTATCATGTAAATCATCACTCAGGGTGACCTGAATATGAGACAGCAAAGGTGGTTTGAGTAACATTAGTCTTTTGACATTGAGCTTTCCTACACACATGAGAAGGGCAAGGCATGGGAAGATCGTTGAGTAGGGGGACTCAAATATCGACATTCCAGGATGCCAGCATTGAGTGGCTGCTAATGGATCTGTACCCTGAAATGCATTTGGAGGTTCACTAAGGACAAGGGAAGACGATTCTATCTTCTGTAGCTATTACCACTACACTTTTTAATCGCGTGAGAATTCGGTAGATATAAGATTTAGAAGGCCTAGTCCTACAAGAGAGTTTGACATAAGAGGACCATATTTTTCGATTGAAAGTAGGCAAGGTTGAGATCTTGTGTTTTCATGGACGTGTGTGGGTTCTAGAAGACATATGCGAGGAGCTGATGAGATACTTTCATTCCTCAATTAGGGAAGTTCATCCTGGTGTAAAGAAAATGTATCATGGTCTACATCGTCTGTATTGGTGGAAAAGTAGGAAGAAATATGTTGCTGGGATTGTCATTAGATGTTCCACCACTTAGTAGGTGAAGGCAGGGCATCATCGACCAACAAGGCTTTTCCAAGAGTTACCCATCCCCGAGTGGAAATGAAACGTTGTCTTGATGGACTTCGTGATGGGTTTACTGAGGTCGCCTCGAGGGAATGATGCAGTGTAAGTTTTCATTGATAGACTCACGAAGTATGATCACTTATTTTCAATCAAGGAGTCCTTCAGTGTTGATGATCTAGAATGGTTGTACATCTGCGAGATTGTACGTATTCATGGGGTTTCACAATCTATTGTATTAGACAAGGATACACGTTTTATGTCTCGGGTCTGGTAGGGACTTCAGAGGTGTTGGGTACATAGGTACTTCGGAGGACAGCTTACCATCCCGATATAGATGGCCAGTCCGAGCATACAATTCATGTGTTAAAGTACATGCATCGATCATGTGTCCTATATATTAGAGGTTTGTGGGAGAAGCACATACATATTTTGGTGTTTTCCTAAAATAATTTTTTTAATGAATCTATTCATATGGAACCTTATCTAGATTTTTATGGTAGGACATGTTGATCTACATTATGTTGGATGGAGGCAGGAGAGGGAGATATGCTGGGACCTCATTTTTTCCAAAAGACCATAGAGTAGACAGAGTTGATTCTGAAGAGGATGGCTACTACACAGTCTCGACAGATGTCTTTTAATGATCGATGGAGACGACCTTTAGATTTTGAGGTCATATATGTAGTTTTATACATGAAACATTGTGGATGGCACACATGATGATTAGGATATATGTTAATCTTTCACCGAGGTATGTCCGGTCATTTGAGGTGCTGGAGAGAGTTGGGGTAGTGGCCTATCTGATGTTGTTTCCTTAGAGGTACCAGGATATGCATTATGTCTTCCACATATCTCACCTTTCATGTTACTTCTCATACACTTCCCATGCCTTCCATTCCGAGGAGGTTGAGTTAGAGGTGGAGGAATCTCTCAAGGGGCATCTTATCAATATTTTTGATCCCAGTGCGAAGGTTCTCCGTGGCCGGTCGGTTCCTTTGGCACGAGTGATATGGCAGCATGGGTGAGTATAGGACAAGACCTTGGAGAGGGAGATTGATGTACGATTATAGTGCCCAGAGATGTTTTAGGATTCTTCTTCTACACCACCTTTATAGGGAAATTCAGGGACACATTTCTTTAAGGGGGAATTCCATAAGAACCCGGATCATATTTTCCAATATGAATATTTCTTTCTATTTTATTTTTTTTGAAAAATATAATTTATTGAATTTTATGGAGTACACACCATGTACTTATAAGTACACTCTGTGTACTAGGATGTTGGGGGTGACCGTGTACTGGGCGTGTGATGCCCAAGACCATGGCTGCTTGGGGTGACCTGCTGGCTGCCTAAAGAGGGGCCTGGTAAGGGAAAGTACATGCCATGTACTTTTTTTTCATTTATCTGTTCGTGGATGTGTTTAATGGACATAATGATCTCCTTCTTCAACTCTCTCTACAATGATCATCTGAATAGATGAAAATCTTCTCTGAACTCCCCAACTCACTGTCTATTCTCCGAATCGTTCTCCATCAGTTGCTTTGGAATCACATCGGTGAGTTCAATCTTATTATTTAATAGAATCTATTTATTTCTCCACTTTTTAAAAAATTTCTAAGTTGATCATTTTGTACATTTTTATAGATTTGTGGTATTATACAGTGATTCAAGGTTTTAGGTTCATGTATATTGTCTGTAGAACTTCGTGGTGGGTAGTTTCTATCATTCCGTAGATAGTCTTTGAAATAATATGTGAAAAATCTCCCAATTCCCTCATTTAGTGTGTTGCGTGTTTATGGTTTTAAGCCATGTTATTCTTGTTATGCCTTGTTATTTGAATAAAGGTTAATTGTTTATTAATAGGGTTTAATTTACCATGATATGGATGTTTGTCTCATGTTTTCTTGTTTTTGACTATTTGGTCTTGCTTTTCCTGTTAGTCAGCTAGTTTGTTTCTCTGGCCTAGAATTGTTAGTATGAAGTTATTATTATCTAACATGCTATGATATGATATATATTTATTATCCAAGTAGTTCATGAGGTTTACATTGGCTACCATGTATCGTTGTGCACGGTTGACTTACACGGGGCCATGAGAACCTGATATAGTAGACCATATGGAGAATAGAAATTGAGGGCTTCTCCAGAGTGTGTGTTTACTATTATGTTGTGAGACTATAGGTGGGATGGAATTTGTGCTCCCTCCATGTCACTTTATTTTATTCAATATGGGCCACATGGGGAATTGGATGTTGAGTGATTATTCAAAGTTTATATTAGTTACCGATACAATACCATGGGGGAATTGATGTTGGGTTCTTCCACAGAGTTTTTTTTCTAATGCTAAACCAAAGGGGTAAGACTGTGTGTACCTTGCAGGTGGATGCTTGTGTTTTTTTGGTTAAACCATAGGGGTTAGGTTGTGAGTACTTCCTAGAGGGTTACATGCTTTTGATTAGCTACTTACTAGATATATTAAAATGAATGCAATTGAATTTTTAGGATTTTTACTAAATGTAATTCCATGCCTACAACTTCATTCTGTTCATTGACTTTCATATATATTCCCCAACCGTTTGGCACAGATCATTGAGTGGTTGCCTTCTGGGATTCATCTCACACCCTGTTTGGGTCATGCTTTTGGGACCAAAAGGATTATAATGTTTCATGTCCAGATATGGGAACGCACCCTTCAACTTCAAGTACATTATTTCTATTGTGTAGTGGAGCATGGAACCATGATGAGGCTTGCGATGAAATAGAGATGTTTAGTTTCATTCCTTTTTTACATGGGTTTTGTACTATATTCTATCATGTTTATTTGTTTGGAATCATTCCTAGACCTATGTATCCTACATAATTTATATATTTGTGCTCCTGTTATTACATCCAGTCATCTAATGATTATTGTTGTATGTTGTTATTACTGATTCCTCTATTTCTATTTTTTTCTTCTGCTGTGTCACTTTTCCAATGAAGACATAGTTTCCCCATCATCACACCCAAGGCCCTCACTGCTAGTCGGCAACATCTTGCTTTCGTGGAAATGTACTTGAGGCCATGTGACCAACCATGGATGGGGCGCCTCTTGGTGGCTTCTGAAACTAGGACACTACAAGGATGATGTCTTGAGAGGTTTGGGAGGAATAGGGGAATGCAGGTTGTATTTTTAGTGGAGGAGGGGGGTATTTTTCATTTTCTAATCATTTTTATTATATTTTTTTCACAAAAAAATGCATAATAATAATTTATTTAACTCAAAATAGTAATAATCGCATTTGAGTTCAAACCGCGTGGCCTTAAATCACTTATGATGTTATAAATAGGGTATTTTACTAATAGTTTTAATATACGTTATTTTACTGTATATCATGATTGAGCGAAAACTTAAGAATTTCAAAAAAATCTCAAAAATTATCCTCTACCTTTACTCGATGTGTATAATTCAAAATTGAACATAATTATTTGGAAATAATTTTCTAAATATTATTAATTTAATTTTTTATTTAATATCATAATTAATTAAAAAATTAACATTTCTAAAACTATAACTCCTTTTATATTATATTGAAAAATTAACCAAAATGTCATTATCCTCAAGCCTTTAAAAAATAAAATAATATTACAATTTACTATTCAGCACTGTCATTTTACTATTCATATTACTATTCATAATGGTACATTAATATTCACCAAAAAACATGTTGGTCCCATTAGACTTAAAATAACATACTAAACATAATTTTAGATGACTGTTTTTTGAAATTCAAAACATAGGAGTAGTAAAATAATTTTTTAAGTCTAGTTATAATTATCTACATAAATCAATGTGTAATTCATTTCAATTTATTTTTAGAAAAACTTGGAGTTTTACAAATAGAATGAGAGAGGAGATAAAAATAAAGAATAAAATAAAAATAAAAAATTAGAGAAAAATACCAAGTACTAGTTGCAAGGTTTACCACACGGTTTCCCAAACAATGGGGAAACTGTGTGGAATCCACATCCTAGTACTTTAGTTCAACACTACCACCACACATGGTTTCCATACCATGTGTGAACTGGGTGAAGCTCTCTGCATCTTCAATAAATGAGTTTTAATGGCCGCTCACAATGACTCATATGGTTTCCCAAGTCTGTGCACCTATAGCTGCGTAAACAAAACTAGCCTTTCGGGCCTCCAACTCCCCCAAAAACCTTTTGAACACATATGGCACTGTCTTAGTCTCTAAACCAACCCCAAAAAACATTTAAGGCCAACAAAACTCTTCAAATTTTGTTCCAATGAAAAAATGAAAATACATAACCACCACTAGATGAATATATTTAAACATGTGGGGATCTTTTCATGTTCAAAATAACTATGTAATTACAGTTAGTGTAATTTCATAATATTATTTTTTCCATTTATCACCTGATTTACCTTTATACCATATTAATTAAAAATATAAATGATAATATTAATATTGACCAAAATATATTTAATCTATTTACATAATTAGAAATTACTGATCCCAAAAATGGAAAAAAAAATTAAAAATCAAACAATATAAGTTGGAGTAATTATTTTTAAAGTAATCATATTATCAGAAAGTGTGAACAAGTTTTAAACGATAAAAAATTACAAAAGATGATAATATTTTTTATATAAATTAAATGTAAAATTAATCCAGCCTACATAAATTATATTAACGATAAAAATATATTCTATTTTTAAATTAAACCCATTAACTATTAATATTTAACAATATAAATTATTTTGATGAAAAAGTTTGTTTTCAATTAAAAATTTGTGCTTTTTACCAATCATCAGAACATAGCGGTTATCAGAAAAATATCATAAACTCACCCACTATAATGTTTTGTATCCCACCAACAAATAACATGTTAAGGTTGTCATATAAGAAATATTATTGTTTTAAAATACTAATTTCACATGGGTTCTCAATTGAAAATAAAAAAAACTACATTTTTTGAAGATATTGGTTTTTATACATCAATTATGGTATATTTATTCCCTATGACAAAAAGATATCTATTGGAAGAATATCAAACATATTTTATTTAATATATAACAAATATATTAAATTGGTTTCATTTAAAAAATTTAAATCATTTGAAAAATACAAATATATAATTTATTTATATGTTCTATTCACAATACAATTTCATAAGTTAGTTTTATTTATTCCTGATAACATAACATCTCAGTTGTAATTATAATTTTATAATAAGTAAGTTGCATGGTTTTTTTAATCTAATTAATGTGTGAAGTGTTAGAAATTCTATAAGTAAAATTTTTTATGTAAATATTTAATTAACATATTCTTGTGTTACAAATGAAATTTTGGGATTACTATAAATAATTATGACTATAAATTATAATCCTTAGTGAGAATTCTTGGAGGATAAAATGGAATTATTTCATGAAGGAATTCGAAGGAATTAGTATATAATAAAGGGTTCAAGTGTACCATTTTATATATTTAATGAGAAGACAATTTTTTAGTACACTTTACCTTTACATTTTATCATAACATTATTAATTCGTCATTGATTCTAAAAATCTAAAATAATGGAGTTTTGGGTTCTATTTGGTAAATAAATCATTATTTTATTTCTATAAAATGTTTTAAAAATATTGGATTTCATTTATTCTCATATTTTTTACTTTATCCTTTTTTATCTTTGTAACGTGTATTTACCATTATCACTTTGGTTTTAGTAACCTTATAAAATTACCCATTTTTTTACTAAATGGAGATACTAATCTAGAATATATACTCTATTTAAACTGACTCAATTTCTAAAAATTAAAAATATAACATTTAGTTTAAACCATCTAATAAATGGGAAAAAATTCATTATTAAAACAATCGTTTCACATTAAATTGGTCATAATAATATATAAAATAATTCAAAAAATTATATGTGTAAAAATATATTCATAAATATATATAGCCATTATATCGGAGTAATTATCGAATATATTATTTAATATATTAGATAAAAATTATTTTATATTAATAAAAAAATTATTTGAATATTACCCTCTCACTATTTTCATGGTTATTAAATTTTATATTAGTAATTATAATTTTATGCAAAAATTGAAATTTAAATTATTAAAAAATATTAATATGTAAATCTAAAATATCCCATATATTTCATTATATATAATTTCTGTTAATGAGGATTATTAATTTTTATCAATGTAAAATAAAATAACTTATGAGTGAAATGTTACTTATATCTCCAAAATAGTTATATTTGGTATTATATGTTCAATATAATTTTCATAAATGTTTAAGTTTAGTATATATATATATATACATTATAAAAAAATTCAAATAAATTTAATTCTTTTTTTTATTAAAATAACATTATAAAAGTTAGGTTCATAGAATAATAAATCTTTTTCCCCATTTAGCTATAAATCAATGAGGCCAAAAATCCCGAAAACTTATATGATGATAATATTAGAATAATTAATATATAAATTATGTCATATATTTTTAATAATTGTAAAATATTTTAGAAATATAGTTTTTTATAATATATTGAAAACTTATTTTTTAGGAAAATTACATTTTCAATTTAATAACCATTTTAGTATTATTTTATATCAATTATAAAAAATATTAATATATTATTAATCTAAAAAAATATATACTAATCATATAAAAAATTTACATATATATAATATAGATAGTTTGTTCTAATAAATTTCAAAAAAAGATTAATTTAGAAATATATAATTTTTTACCATTAGATGTTTTTATTAGTTATATAGCCACGTTAAATATTTATCATTAATAATTCAAATATCTATAAAAGTGATAAACTCTATTTATTCCAATAAAATTAATAGCTACAATATAATGGTGGTATAAATTTTTTTGGTATTTTAGTTTACTCTTTCATGTGATGAAATCTATTCAACAAGTTAGTTTTTAATGGGGACTGCAACATATAATATTGGTGGGGTCACATTCTCTATGACATAAATTCATAAATCCCTCATATTTCTAATTATAACATAATAATTTAAATAGGTATGGTAATCTTAAATGTTTACACGAATCATCAAAAAAACATAAAAAGATATAAAAACCATAAAAATTGATGACATATATTTCTAGTTGAAATAAGATAAACCGTAATATGAAGTTTTTATTTTACCATATGGGCCAAGTGTGTATCAATTATGGGATATCAAGAACCAAATTATATTAATTACTTATATTTTGTGAAAATAACTATTCATAAATTACTATATTATAATATATCTATATCAAATGTTATTTACCATTTTCAACACATAATTTTTCCTCTATGTAGGCAAAAATAAATTCATAAAATGAAATAAATTTTTTAAAAATATTTATAAAAAAATTCTTGAATTATAATCACACAATACTTGAATATGATTCATATAACATTGGTAAAATAATTATAACACCATTTGGTTTTATTTCAAAATATAATATATGGTGAAATAAAACATGACATAATATATCAATGAATAAAGGGTGATGAAGAATTCTTCCTAGAAACCATTAATTATAATTAATAACTACAATAGAAGACATTGAAATGGTTTTTATATATTCCAATGATGTATAATATTTTTTTTGTTTCAATTTTCATCATAATCCCATGGAATACAGTTTTTGAATACATGTTTCAATAACTGATCACATCTAAAACATCATATATATATACATTCTTAAAGAAGAAATTTATTATTCCTTATCAGGTCAAGCGAGTTTTTCATTTTTTCACTTTTTATTTTTTCAAACTATTTCCACCTTAATTATTGATAAAACCTCTTCTATATACATTGATATATTCCCCTATGTACCAATTCTCAAATGATAGACACAACGAAAATTGATTATTATTTCCTTTATTATCTTTATTAAATTAAATTCCCTGAGAATATATCATTCTATTCTATAGTATATTTCAAAATTTAATGGAAAAATATTATTAATAATGTATTTTTATAACTAGATTTCTATAATAACTTAATTTTTGACTCCATAAGTTATCAATTACGGTTTCTAATTGGGATGATATTTAGTTTTTCCCTAGAACCCAAAAAAAGCTTCTTTGACTTAGGCTCAATCCATTACTAAAATAAACAATGGTTAATGTGAGTAATGATGAAATAACATGACTAGATAATTATCATATATTATCCCATTATAAACTCAACCATGAAATTTATTACTAAATACAATAAATTTAGATGTAGTTTGACATAAATATATCTTAATTCATTATAGATTTCATATGCCCGAGTTTTTTCACACACTTGGAATAAATTCTATAACAAAATAAAACATTAATAATGGACTATATAAATAATTTTATTACCCAATTCTTTACCCCTTGTTGTGTAAAACTAGGCGTGTTGGACTCTTTTTCATATATTATTTGTTGATCTAGTTAATAAAAATTAAGCCCTTATCAAGAATATATACCACAATCTGATACCATCAATGGAGAGTAAATCTAAAAATAACTGTAATCATAATATTTCGAAAACAACATTAGCACATCTCATATAAATACCACACATGTTGTAGTACTTTTCTCTATAGTGTATGTTAATAACTGTCACATACGCAACATATTTTAGAAGACATAAAAACACTTCTCTATAGTAGAACCCTTATATAACCCCTTAATGATATCTAATGATTTTTAACTTATTTATGATAAATGTATTGAATAAATATATATGGGTGGTTAATTGTGGAGCAACAAAAGATGTGAAATTTTACAGGTAAAGGATATGAACCAATGTCTATGTGGGTTTCTCCATCAACTTCACATTCCCATGTATAAGTGGGTGAATATAATGATGGATTTTTTTTAGGATGTAGTAGCCTTTGATGATATTTTATTATAGTTTGTTCATTGAATATATAATTTTTGATGTTTCTAATTTTTTTTAAATCCATGAGCCTCAATCAAAAAATGATCATGGAAAAATATATGTACAAGAAAGTGTATTTTTACAGGGAGTTATCATGATCATTGTATTTTGAAAACATTCATGTTTTATTTCATATTTTCCATTGGTATTGAAGAATACCTTATAAAATCATATCGAATTTAACACATTGTACTATCCTAGATAGATAGACAGATGATTTAGATGATTCATATATTTTATTATTTTTAGGCTTGTATCATAGTATTTATTGGATCATAAGATGATAAATTATTTTGGATGAGTTTTTATATAATAATAGTTACCTTAATGGTATTTATATGGAACCATAAGATAATATTTATGGTATTCAATTTCGTTCACCACTTTATTAGTAGAAGGTTAGTGTGGTAACAATTGCAGGGCCCAATCTGGTACAGTGGACATCTGAGATTGTGTACCCAAATATAGAATATCATGATTGTAAATCAGAGAAGGTGGTATTATTATGTCAATCATATTGGGATAACATTGTATTTTTCTATATGAGGCATTGTTCTTCAGAATTTTACTACAATATTATGAAAAATACTTGGGAAAAAATTCAAGTTATCAACTTGTTATGTTGGTCAATTAGACATAACTTGATGGATTTGAACAGTGTTGTAGTGACTTGTTATTCCATAACATTTATAATGTAGGCATGATTTAATTTAAATTTAAGATATAAATTAGATAATTATTAGTTAGACACATGTTATTTACTATGATGATTTTGAGAAGGAATATAATGTATCAAAGGTTGAGTGATCATTATAGATTGCAGACCAGAGCATGAAAAATTATCAAAAAAAGAAAACATTAATTTTTGTGATCATTTGATTCCATGGATGGATACATAATGATATATGGTATTGTGATGAATATGTATGGTATTAATTTCATGAGTAGTTTTATTAAGTCTATTTATGGACGTTGATAAGGATGCGAAGTCATTTTTTGAGGTGAATTATTATTTCCATGATAATTTCAATGTAATAGATATTAAATGGTTATAAAATAATATAATCTTATGATTATTCAACACTATAGTGGGTGAAATATAGGTTTATGTATAGATAAAATGTGTAAGGGAATCAAATTCTAGATATTAGTCTTATGTCTTGGCCTTTTCAAGGAAGTAAATAGTCACTAGCCAACCGATGGATACCACTGGCTCCCTAGTGGATTTACTATAGGTAGGATGTTTTCAACATACCAAACAAAAAAGTTAGTGTGGATCCATTTTTCAATATACTTTCCCATTGAACTATGGTGGTTCTTCAACACACTAGAATAACGGGGGACAATCCTCATCTAGACAGTGTTCCACCCAATCAACTAATGATGACCACCAACTGACCAGTTTATCCTGGATTGGTATGAAATGAAAACACCCCTTGTAATATTAATTACATAAATTTTTTGTGATATTTAATAATCCAATTAAATTTTAACCCCATAATTTTAATTTTGGTCCACATCATTTGACTCTGGCCCTCTTTTATTCATCATCACCTGGTTCTACGAAGATTAATCAATCCAACAATGCACGAAAGGTATATTCTCTCATGATATAAAGACAATTATTATTTATTTAAGTGATATGTTTAGGGATATATGACGTATCTACAAAATATATTAACATCCAATTATTTTTTCGTACCTCCTTCATGTATCGGTTATAGAGTTGGTGAGTTAATGATGTCTCTTGATCCGTTAATGATCTATCATTTATTATAAAAAATCATCTTGTATATTATTTAGGATAATAATTTTATATATCATCTTGAAGTGGGATTAATTATATACATATAATCAAATGATTACCATTTGGTTGATTATTTTTTTATCTAACTTTTGAATTACATACCATTGTACATTTCAATTTTTTTTAGGAATGTTTGTAATTTTCAGTGAAGTGATCAAAGACAAATATTCTTGAAATCTTAATGTTTTTTGTCTCATATTTGATCTTTCTTATGATGATTTATTTATTAAACCTAAATTTATATTGACTAGATTGAAGTTTCACTTCTATATTTGATGAGGAATTCTAGTTATTTTATTTATTCGTCAATGAATCTAGTTAATTTAAGTCATCTTCATTAAAATTATAGGGAACTAGTTTCTTTTATGGACAATATGTGGTATATGATCCCATAACAAACATATTGTAACATATTATTATTTTGTATCAATCATATAATCATTTACTAATGAACTATAACCAATGAAGTAAATCCATAATTTCTGATCACGTTCTCTATGGTTTCAGTGTTTGATTCCGGCCTCAAACCATTGAAAATTATTATAGTTGTTCATAAAGAATTGTATATATTATATTATAATTTTTATCTTTTATAAAATTGTTTATTGATATCATTATTGTTTTTACGTTGAATAATTTTCCTTGATTGATAGTAACCACAATTGTTTACATGTATATCCCTCTAAACCCATATGTAATGTTTGATTCCTTGGGTCTTTTTATTGTATCATATTACCGTGTTTGATGATGATGACATATAGTTTATTATTTATTAAAAAGTATCCAGATAAATTTTTATAATCTTTATTATTATTACCTTCCATGTTGTGTGTATCTACTATTCCCCTAGAGTTATTTTCCTTGGTAATTGGAACATGTGGTATACTTTTTTATTTTTATCCCATAGTGGTGGTGTTTAAAAAATATGTGGTGATGAAGATGATATATTCAGACACAGGGTAGTGTTATAGAAAAAAATTTCCCCATCAATAATAGTGACATGTTATATGATGAACTAGATCATTCCTAGAAACATTTTCACTACATGTCCTTATGACATGACGTAAAACTCAATTCCTTTTGGATTATCAGGGTAATTTTCATAAAACTTTTGTCTAGTTCTTGATAAACTCAAACAAAATACGATTATGATTACCAGATGGAGCTGTTATTGGTGTGGTTGGAGCTCATGGTGACTTATTTATCACAAAAACACTAATTTTATTAATTTATATTGATATAATTAACATTTTTTATAATCATAGAATACACTTACACAAAATGGTCAAACATATTTATGATGCATTTTTGGTTTCCTAATGGGATTTATTACACACAACCAATAAATGAATCTCCAAGAACATGAAAAATACATGATAAGGATCCATGTAAGGGAAAGGGAACATGATAGATAGATCACTTATAGAATATATTGTCGTTAAAGGAACTGGGATAAAATCGAGAATATTTGGGAAAATTTTAGTTTATTTATCATTTTTCATTCCATACTCTAGTTTATCTTTCCACGCCAAGATCCCGATTAAATATCTTGAATGACATGCGTATCATATGTTATTACATTATGATTATTTTTCTTACATATTTATACACTAATATATTTCATTTTTTATTAATATATTATTAATATCATCATTTTGTGACCATGATTACTAATGGGGTTAGTCTCCCCACTAATGATGTTTATACCATCAGTGCTATTCAGTGGCCCTCTTTGTATGAGGAGATGCAGATGAAGTATTTTGGATATGTGGATTAATCCCAATTGTTCATTCTAAAATGTAACATAATTTATTGTGGAATGATTAACAGTTTAGAATTTTTTGTTAATATCTTTACAAGAAAAACTAAATGTGAATTGAGATAAAACAAATCACCTTATTACTTATTCATTATGTATATTCACTTAACTAAAATAATAATCAAATTATGTTTTATAGATACATTCTTAATAATGATATTATTATATTTTTAATATAGTACTAAACAATTATTATCTTTATGCATTGATTTATTATATTATATTTTTTTTGTTTTTAACTCTGCACAATGCATGGTTAATTTCTTCTTTTATGTTTTTATAAGTTAGTGGAGATGAATAGATAATGATGATTACATTATTATAATAACATTTATATATAATAAGTACAATAATTTCAATACATTATTATTGTTTGGGTGAATATAAATGATACTGATTATGGAGAAAAAGGTATGGAGTAAGTAATATTCACTTCTGTTCCATAATTAATCTTGTAAATGTATCCTTGTAAATGAATGATAAAAGATAAATAATTGAAGTAATAGGATTATAAACCTAAGAGAGTCTTCTAGGCGGTACACATTGTAGATATTAAAGGTATAATTCTAACAAATGAGTGTTCAATGATTTTTTAAAGGTATCCCCCTTTATAAATGATGAAAATGTTTTATTAGTGAATACCAATTACCTTTCTTGTATATCATTACACTAATCAATGTTAAATGACTCCAATGATTAGAAATATTAGATTTTAGGATGATATTTAGTGTAGAAGTTATCTATTATTAATTTCAAAACATGTTTTAAGCCCACTGGAAGAAATTTTTCATTTATATTAATTTATTATACCTTTTTTTACTAGGGTAACTAGTTTTTAACAATGTAACATATATTATTCTAAACATATAAAATAACCCATATTACTAAAAAAAATTGACGATTAACCTCAAAATAATATAATTGAATCTTTAAAAATAATAATAAACATGTAAAATAAAACATATAACATAAATAAAAACTATTTTGTATAAAAATAATGTTTCAAACATTAAGTGTTCTTAATCCTATATAAAAATAATCAATAATAAAATGATTTATCATTTACATATTTATTTTTATATATCAAATGAGAGTAATTATATAAAATATATAAATTTAATTTAATATATAAAAATTATGCATCATTAAAAATATAGATCTTTGAAAATATTCATTTCACCATTATCATGGTTTTTATATTTATTCATAATAAACATAACATAATTGATTGAATAAATTATACATCTTAATTAAATTGAATATGTTTTTTAAAAATATGAGTTCACTTTGTCATATTTATTTTATATAATCTAATTAATTTTTTTTTTAACTTGTCTGATTAAAATATATTTTTTATCAAAAAATAAAATAATTTTCTTAACTGATAAACATAGATTTTAAAAACAAAACATTGCCTTTAATATTTGTCAAATTGTAGATATATATATAACTTATATAATAATATTTCAAAAAAAGTTATATTCATTCATATATTATAATATTATCTAAAATGTTATGGATTTTACAAAATTAGAATTTTATTACTATTCACATAAAACTTAACTATATTTTTAAAAATATAAAAAACGACACCAAAGATTATTTTTTAAATGATAAATATAGAAAATACAAATAATATTTCATAGTCAAATACTATAACGTAAGAACATATAATTTTTATAAATTTATTAAATGTAATAAAATATATTTTATAGAAAATATCATTTCCAAGCATTATCTATTCTAACTATTATTTCCTATTAATTAAAAAAATTATATAATATTTGTATAATGATATATATTATTTAAGTAAATAATATTCTTAATCTATAATTTATTTTGTTTCTAAAATTAAAATTTACAAAATACTAATTATCTAATAAGTACATTATCAATCATACTATAATCTTATGAGTTATCTATATACCCTAAAATATTTATATTCATTACAACATATATTTCATAATATGGTTTTCCTCTTTTTATACCAAGAAACATAATAGCTACATTGTAATTGTAATATTATTTACCATATCTTTATGGTTCAGTGTTGTGCTTGATGAATTTTTTTGACAATATTAGTTTATAATGAGAAGATTAATTGACAATATTAATATATCACATATCATGGCACTCTTAAAATATTTGGTAATTAAATTTATAATAAAAAATTAAAATTATTTTAATTTTATGTCATCCTTTACCTTTATTGCTTCACAATACCCTAGATGATTATGTTGGTGAGTTCTCTTGACCCTCCCCATCTACATGCAGAGGGTTAGAACCCACCCCCATTTAAAAATTACCTTTAAATGGTTCTTAAAACATTAATATAATGGAACAAATTACTCAACATACATTCATCTTACTGATTCTGATGGTCCTTTTGAATTATAATTCCATACCAAATCTACCAATATCTTTGGTTGAATTCATACAAGATTCACCCATTAACAAATGTTCTATGGTGGATCTCTATGGATGTGGATAACCATTTATATAATCTCTTAAGAGATTCATTAATTCTAATTGGGTTTTTTCAACTCGTAATATGTATTGTCTACTCCACTCGAGTCATTATTAGATTTAATTCATCAAATTTATTGATCTCACTCTCTAATGGTCAAAATGAAAATATCTATATGATGGGTTTAAATTAATTCTCATTCACTAATCTAATTAATTTCATATTCATAATGCCTAATTTTTAGTATATTAATAGGATTCCATATCTCGTTTTCCCATATCATATTAGAACCCATCAATTCCTTCTGTTATGTGTTACCCTGTCAGTTGATTCCTCATATTTGAGTATAGGATGAATAAATGATTCTATGAAATTTCTCATCACATCTTCATTATGGTTGATTTATCCACTAACATGGAGTTTTTTGTGTGTATTGAGGACAAATATGAGATTAGGTTATCTCAAGGTGTGGAACTATAATCCTGTTGTGCGTTAATTTCCAATGAGTAATTAGTTCATTTCATGATGTCTTCCCTTTTCGATCAACTTTTTGTTATATTATAAAATCTGCCCCACTATTAATGATAGTTATACATAAAATCACATTCACGGGAATCTTCTATAGAGGTTTTCATTGAATGTAGTTTTTTATGTGTATAATCTAGTATAACATTGGACATTACCCTACAAAGAATATTTCCATAAACATTAATTCCAACCATATTCAATATAAAAAATCGCATATAGAAACAACTTGATCTGGATAAACACTCAACAGATAACTCACCCTCGAACATAGAAGTTTTTTTTGTTTGGGAGGGTTCTTTTAAACAGCTTGTCCACTAGAATTGAAAAATTATGTTTTTCCAAATAATTTTATTACATTATTTTTCCACTCAGTATGTGTTAGTGACCCTGAGACTTAGTTTTTGTGATGATGAAAATTTTACATGGTTCATTTTTGAGAATATGTATGAATTATTATCCACTAATTATTTTTTCATTAAAAACTAATAGGACAATAATTTATATTTAAGATATGAAAATAGGGATAAAAATTACTTATATTTGAAGCATTAGAGAGTGAACCTTGGAGTGACGATTAAAAATTAGTAATGGTATATGTGAATATTATGAAATGTGATAATTTACATAATGGTAATATTGACATATTTAATGTAAAAGAGATAGGGTTATGAATGACTAAAATATGATTCTGAAACCAATTGAAACTAGATCAGAAAAATAGTCCCAAAAAAATAACATGTCAAGGAGTATTTAATGGTAATGATGTATAAGGCGAAAACTATTGAAGGGGATTATATCAGTTGTATTCACAACAACAATGTGTTTTATGATGGGGAGACAAGGTTATACCTATTATATGAACTGAAATCTATAAGTGAGAAACTGAATCAATAGAAGGAAGTATTAGAAGAGTTGGAACAAAATGGGAATGTTGATATGGCCTCAAATAAGGTCTATCTCACTCTTTTAGTGTGTGTAATTCCATGAAACAATGTAGATCATTTTCATCAACAAAAAAGGTAAATTGAGGATGATATTTTTATTAAACAGGGAAAATGGTATAAATTATTAGAATATCAATAATATCTAGAGATGTCAACATGAATTAATTTCTATAAAAAAGGATCAAATACCAAGTCTGCATATTTTTTTTAAATGAGGAATATCATCATGGATGAGTACATATTAACCTTGGAAAAAAGGGACATCTGATTTTTATCATTCGTGAATTTTTACATAGAGAATAAGTAATTTTTAATGGAATAGAGTTTTCAATTTTTATTGGTTCCATGACTCTAAAATTATGTGGGAATAACCATACAATGTATTATAATGATAGTATTTCTACTTATATTTTTTATTATACTGAGGTGGTACATTAATTTTTTTTATTGAAATTCATGAAATGTAACTATTTAATTTCAAATTATATAATAGTTTCAAATTTTTTACTCCAAAATATTCATCAATTGAAATAATATGTCCTCATCCTTGAACATTATCCCTTTTACACAACAGAAGTAGTTTACACCACAAAATTTTATTCTGGAAAAACTCACTAATTTTCATTAATGATGAATCATAATATTACAATATTGAAATTATTTTTTTACTGTTATCATACAAAACAATACACGAATACTATTCCCCCTTAATAATTAATCGTATTCATGATTTGAATGTTTCTATTACACCTAAATCTGGGGACCAATATATTAACCAACACATCATCTTTTTTTTATAACCCTAAACAATTAAAAATTAGATGCAAAGAGTACATGGATTTTTAATAATATTGGAAAAAAATTAATGAGACAAAACTGTAATCTCTGATATAACATTTTTCATCTTATATAATTGGATATAATCATTCAAAAACATCTAGAAACAGTAAAAAAACATTGTTAAATAAATTTACAATGTAAATTATTTAAATATTAGTCTATAGTTTAGAAATGTTTACTATAAAACACTATAATATTAATATAACCTATATATTAATTTATTCATATAATGTTACAATACACCATCATCCTATTTTGAAATTAAAATTGATATCTAGGGCTTTACCATTATATAATAAAACAAAATTTGTCACAAACCATCATTGGTAGACCTTGAAATGGTCACCCAAGCCGATCTGTGGTAAGACCCGTTGGGAATTCCTGATCCACATGGGCTGGAAACTACTGTTGGGTATCAAACCAAAAACCTAGGAATGATTTTAGCCTAAAAAACCAGGACCAAAAAAATAAACAATACAAAAAAAATTGCAGGATTCCAACAACTGAGTTTGAATAAAAAAAATATAAAGAGATTATGTTATAGGATATAACTTAGTAACTAAGAACATAAATAAAAAACTGAAATTAAAAGAAAAAATGGAACTTTCACCACATTATCTCCATGTGACCTCTTGGTCACCTCCAACCACCAGAACATCAATGCACCAACAACAAGAACATTCTAAGGAACCAGAAAAAATGTTTAACATATAAATCAACTTGGGTATAACAACATAGAGTGGTATAGGTATGCTATGAGCTAATTTCATAATAGGTAAACACCAAATAATCCATGCCACATCTTCCCAAAATAAATCCATTAACAGCATATTGAAATAAATTTATAAAAATTAGACTTTATTAATATTTTTATTTAAAAACCAACATCAATAAACATTTCTCTAATAATATAAAATGAGGCACAAGAAGAGAAAAAGGAAGATTCTATTTATTTCCAAAATATCAACATAAAAACCCCTAATAAACCAACCATGCATTCACTATTTTTTTAATTTAAATACCAAAACTAGGTACAGAGAATATGATTTTACAAAATGAGGTCAATGAATCTAGTAATACATGTAATAGGGAAAGACAGGAAATCTTAGGAATGTAAAAGAAGACTAGAATATACTACACATGTGATTGATCCTGAAGGCATTCCCTTCACAACGATGTCACAATGCCCCAATGCTCGATCATTGCCTTACTTGGCCTGATTAAGGGGCACAATACCATAGCAATAACCCCAATTCCCACCTTCAATTGGACACTAGCTCGTAAAATAACCTTGAAAATTGAAATAGTCTGTCTTAGTAAACCTCTTTTCTATGCTACCCTCCCATGTATGTTTCACAAAGAGGCGTTCCCTTAAATTCAAACAACATGCCACATATATATAAGAAAACAAACCATACAACTTAGAAGCACCTGTGTATCTTCAAGGGTAGTCCCTTTCTATAACATTCAATACATAAGGGAGGTCCTATATCGAGTCCCCTCACAATCTTGTAGATCAACAACTAGGAAAGGAACCTAGCTTAATAAGGGTTTTACAAAAATCATTTTAAAATTCCATATAGACTTTACTTATACCAACCATGGGTAAATTTATAAAATAGAATGATAAAACATAAAACCATTTCAAACCATAATAAATTCCATTTTCACAATGCAATTTATTTTCAGGCTTTACATTTCAAACACACCCAAACAAGTCACATTTTCTGAAAGGCCCTTTATCTAAAATCCAATTTATCACAAAGCTAATTTGGAAAAAATCACAACCCACTATAAGGAGACACATGGGAATTTAACCATTATGAGAATCAAATAACTTTTATATGACACATAAAAAGTTATAAAACCTTTCACATAATTTTGGAAACCACCCCAATAAATTTTTAAAAACATGGATTCATTTATCCATTGAAAGAGGGAAAGATGAAATATGAATTGTTTTTGTAAAACCATGGTTCGATAAAAGTTTCACTTCAAATATCATCATCATTTATTTTCCCATTCATTGGTGCACTCAGGGAAACCATGTGTTACACAACATCCAATGGCATAAGAAAAATGGAATTCTCCCTACCATTTGTAAAGAAACAACACACACGCCATTTATTATCATAATAATCCATTTACATTAAAACCACTTGTTTCATTAAACCAAACTACCCAAGACAATAAATTTTCATAAAAATGTTTCTCTTGGAAAAAACCACCAAAAAATTCCAACATAATAATTTTAAAATAAAATAAAAATTATCCCAACCTAATGGAAAGGTATACACATCAACATAAATAGATAAATAATCGAAAACCACTTTTTAATCAAACCATAAAACATTAAAATGCTACCAATAGTCAACTATGAATATAATATGGGTGTAAAACATGATTTATGAGTTAATCAAGAAAACCAAAGAATAAAATGGATTGAAAATGGAAGAAAATACATGGAAACACATGCATGTCATGTGTGAAATAATCAAAAACGTTGATGATGTATGATTAAGCATCTAAGAACAAACTGCCAACCCCAGAACCTAAGAAACACAAGATTAAAAATCATCCCTACCATTAGCTTTAGTCCAAGTGATTTAAATGGATGAAAAACCAAGAATACAAGAGAGGAGAAGAGAAATATGGAAGAAATAAAAATAAACCCATATAATGTACCTTGGAGATGATTGAGGAGAACCATGACAGGAGAGAAGCCAAGGGATAAGGGGACATGGGACCTGTTGGTGAACCAAAATTTAAGGGGAGGTAGATGCCTGATATTGTGTGAAATAGGGGAGAGGGGAGAATATGGATATCATGTTTTTAATATTTAGGGTTAACCAGATGATTTGGTCGAACATTTTTCCAAATCATGATGTAATCATGGGGACCCATCTTCCCATTAAGGATGGGTCGAACATTTACCTGGGATCGACTACATATTTATGTGTAAGAAGTGTGGTCGGTTCGGTCCTACCTTCACCTTCCACGAAACCTCTTCGGACGGTTACTAATAACCATGCAGAAACAATGGAACAACATGAAAATTCTCCTAAAATTTTTAAAACATCATTAATATAACCCGCATATCATCCTAAACCAAAAACAAAGGACCCAATACTAGAAAAATAACCAAATAATTGAGTATATATGGTTGGGATTTTACAATTATCCCCCCCCCCTTCACAAACACATTCTACACCTAGAAAGTCCCCAAGTTAACAATTTACCCAACTCGAGTTCTTGACCATGTATAATGAAAGAATGTCGCAAGGCCTAGGGAGACTATTCCTAACCCACATCACACCCAACCGATTCATGAAAAACCGCATCATCAGATTGAGTGTGGAATACAAGAGTTCCCCCCCTCCACCACAAAGATTAAACTAAAATGTTGGCTTTAAAATCCAATCATGCCACACCATGGGTGAATCCTACGAACTCCCCAAACATAACATAATAAATTTCATCCACATGGACTTATCAACGCTCATTGGACATTAATAGAAAGATCACTACTAGAAGACCCATCCACATATGGTAATCAACACCACCCACACCAAACGATTTTAAACCATACCGCAAATATGAACTAAGGAATCCCTCACCTGAGCTCAATCGACTTTCTAAACACTAACAGAGTAACTCTAACACAATGACTCAATAAAAAACATACTCTAGATAAAACCAGCACACTGGGAAACTAGAGTAGATAAGACCTCTATGAGAACCGAAACAACCTAGAGGAAATATCACATTAATGTTATTGACTTAAGAAAGGGCCTAGAAACACTAACCATCAATCTCACCATTATAAACACCACCCTACCCAACATGATTGAAACCAAACTCAAATCTAGTACAGGTTTGTGCTTTCATTTCCATAATATCCTTCAAGGAACATGAATGATTTAAAATCCATAATTGAACCGTGTAAATATTCCAGGATTGTTGTAGAATGAGATCATTACATCTCCACAAAAGTATGAACATACAATGATGTAAAGAATGTAATAAGAAATATTTTGATATTTCCTTTCAAAAGTAATAATAAATGAGAATAGGATGAGGTTCTACACACCATTGGTAACTTCTGACTGATCGCGAACTTCACCCAAATACCTGAGGCTGGGTGTTTGAAGGATGAATCATATCCTTCCTCATAGTCATGATCTAGAATCCTCCAATCCCAACTCATTTTTCATCCAGATGATTCTAAGGACCCCAATGGTAGTATGTTTTCATAATAATGTAATACTATGGCTTAAGAAAACTATACCGGCCATAATTATGTTTCACTAGAAATCAATTAGAAAAACTAAATTTCAGAGCCAAAAAGGGTAGCATTTCATAAATAGGTTCATATTTAAAACATTACTTTTCAGATGGGGAACATTCAAAAAATCCAACCACCACCAACTACACCCTGAATTTCAATGATGGTGAGACATTCAACCTCCAATTGTCAATAACTAAACCCCCAAACTGACCCAATATGGCAGGAACCATATAAACAATGGGAATTCATAAAATACACAAAGTAACATCCCTATGACAACCAGAAAACTGCATATAACATACCTAGATTACATCGATAGACATGCATCACTCAAAAGAACCTGAAAATAGGCATGGCACATTAGAAAACGTGGTAGACTTTCTATGCAAAACATCCTAAACAACATCAACAACACAAATATTTGTTACTAAATTTATAATATAATTATAATATGATTTTAATTTTAGGTCATCCTCTGCCTCCATTGTTTCATGATACCCTATATTATTATGTGGGTGTGTTCTCTTAAACCTATGTCACCTCATGTTGATGGTTATCACCCAACCCCATTAACATAGTCCCTTTATAGGGGTATTAAACTATTACAATACTAGTAAACATTATTCAACTTAAATGATTCTAACTGATTCTGATGGTCATTTGGTATAAGGACCCTTCCTTCAAAAATTACATAAAAATAAAATTTTCACAATACCGTACGTTATTACACTTTGAGAATCTTTTCATGTTTATAGTTTTAATTAATTAGGTAAGTAACATACATGACATACCACATTCATAGAAGAGGATACAACTAAAACAATATCCATTTTTTCAAAATATAAAACAAAAAACATAATACATAAAACATTATTTCTATAAAAAAACTCCATATCAATCACTGTGAATCCTTTATTTCATTTACCAATCCTTATATCTTGTGTAAACCATTTTATAAATATCTGATGAGTTTAAAAATCAGTATGGGATATAAATAAAAAATGAGTTAGTCATGTAATGACATAAAAACCAATAAAACCCATTATGATAAAAACTCATATGCAGAGAAAAATTGTGTAGTTTTATAGGGACATATTAATCATATAACTCTTACATTCACCCATACACCTGGAATAAGCTTTTTGAAAACTTTCATCTTCAGAGTACCTAATGCATTTGAGAGATATAATGGGGCCCACACTTCATATCATGAGCTATAATGTACTCAACCAAACATATCTTGAGCTATAATGGGCTTAACCCTACATAAATAATGTCCAAGGAAAAGATGATAGTAATAAATTATCTTGAAATCATTATAAATTTTTCATTTCATACACATAAAAATAAAATACCATTCATATTTATTAAATATACTTTTAAAAGGATTTTAAAAAGAAAGTCCCTTAAAATATAATTGGAGTAAGAATTAGTAGAATGGAATGGATATGTGTATACACTATAAATAAATATAGTTCAACACAATATAAACAAAAAATATTTTCACCAATAGTATTAATACCACATAATGAATAAAGAAGATGGTTAACCCAATGAATGGAAATTGTGTTATGAATTCTTTTACAGTTGGTTCTTCTTACTTCAAAAGTGATTAAATCTCACGTATAACTATTAAAATAGTATTATTAATAACTTAATGAAACATATTAATATTTATAACATCTTATATGATCATATTACAACATCATTAGACATATTTATTAGTATTATTTTGTTATTTACATTGTGTCTGGTGCATTCTTTACACAGTTTTCATGATCGGTTCATGATGAGTATTCCTATCGATTTGACGTGAAACTACTGAATTGGAATGGAATGATTTTTAAATATTTTCAAAAACATAAATTATACCATTTATCATCTTCAATAATGAAATGATAATGATTCATAAGTTAAACCATTGTTTACATTATTTAGGTCATTTTGGTGATTATTCTATCATAAGGAACTCGTTTTGTATTATAAATAAATAACATATGTATCAAATAAATCTAGAACCTTATATAAAATATAATTCATAAATTATAATCTAGTTCAAACATATAAATTGTTCAATGACCATTTTTGAAATAATTAAATGAATATTAAATAAAATCATCCATGATGTTGGTAAATCGACACATTACATACGATGTTTTAGTTTTATCAATAAGTCGGAGAGAAGAATCTTATCGATGAGTAATTTTTGATGAACATGGGAAAATAAGGAATATAAAAGAATATTGATATTTTTTGTCTCTTTAATAATAGGAGGGGAAGAGAGTACCAGAAAAGAAAATGAAATGTATGGAAACATGTGAAAATGAATAGAGATTCATACCCCTTGATATCTTTTCCTTGATATCCTTCTTAAAGCCTTTGGTTTTTCCCTTTTGATGAGTCTAGAAGCTATAGAATGTAAGGAAGAGCATTGGAAGGAGAATTGGATAGAACTTTGTTAAGTCTCAAGGATTGATAGGTGTGGGTGGATCATGAGAATGAGGATGGTATTTATAGTAGAGGAGATTATAGATTTTACATTATTTAAATCATTATTATAATATTTCTACTAAAGACTATTAATAATAAGAATTCAAGTGACCCAAATAGTATTAATGGATTGTGGGTTCGAAAAAAGTGGTCTTACATCACTTATAATTGCATAGATAGTTTATTTAACTGATAATTTTAATATACGGTATTTTACCATATTTCACTATTCATAAAATATTCATGAATTTCAGTAAAATCCCAAAAAAATCACCCAAACTATTTTTTGACATGTAGAATTCAAAAATGAACTCCATTTTTTGAAAATTATTTTCTAAATTTTGTTAATTGAATATTAAAATAAAATAATACATAATTCAAAAATTAACAATTTTAATTCACTATCTACTTTTATATCACATTGAAAAATTATCCAAGATTTCATTATATGAATTCCGTAAGAAAATAAAATAATAATTAAAATTACTATTAATTAAGGTCATATCACAATTAATATTACTATTCCTAAAGCTGTGTTACTATTCACCAAAGAAACAATTTGTATCAATCCGACTCCAAATAACTTACTGAACACAATGGTAGATGACCGTTTTTTGAAATTGAAAACATAGAAGAAGAAAAATTATGTTTAAAGGATAGATATGAATATATAATTAATAAAAATTTCATGCATTTCATTTATTTTTTAAGACCATTTGGTGTTTCATTATCCCAACCATCTAGATATTGAATCCTCAGAATTTTATATACTCATTAAATAAGTGAGGGTAGCATTTCCTCATAGAATTTTCATATTCCCATGTTGATTCTTCGACCATGTGGTTTCTATATAAAACCACATTACCTAATTGATTACCTTATTCCACAATACATGTTCCCTTCTTTCACGAAGTTGAATTAGTTTTTCATTCTTTTAAAAGTTCTCTTATAGCTGAACTTCTTATGGGCTCAATAAATGAGATTTATCTGGCACATACCTTGTCCACATCTAAACAAGATAAAAAATTTATACCTGTGTTAAAATCAGAGGCAATGATACTCTGTATGCAACTGGTCCACATTTCTATTGGATTTCAAAAAGGACCAATGAATCATAGACATAAAATTCCTTTCATACACAAACACATAACACACTCCAAGGAGATATTTTAATGAAAACATGGTCACCTACCTGAAAACATAAGTCTTTCCTTATGTTATATTCATATATTTTCAACCTACTTTGAATTATCCTCTTGTGCGGCTGGATCATCGTCACTTTCTTAACCACTTATTCTTCTAATTCTGGTCCCATCAACCTCATATACACGACTTCATACAAAAAAGTTGGAGTTCGACACCGTTTCCCAAATAATGAATCAAAAGGATACATTTGTATAAAGGAATGAAATGAAATTATTAAATGAAAAATCAACTAAAGAAGTAAGTTGATTTAAAATTTCCTAGTAGTCCATTAAACAAGAAGGAAGCATATCCTCTAAATTCATAATCATTCGTTATGATTTCCCATATGATTGAGTAAGAAAAGCTATACTGAAATTTAATTCTGTAACCAATGACTTCTGAAGCCCCTTCCAAAATTTAGAAGAGAATCTGGGACCCAAATCTGATACAATAGAGAAAATAAATCCATATAACCTAAAAATATCTTTGAGGTACAGTCAAAGAAGCGTATCCAACAACATTGTATCTAGAATTGAAAGGATATGTGCAGAATATGTTATCCAATCAAGAATAACCTAAATTTCAATATTACCTGAAGATGGAATTGGTAGTCCCACCATGATATCCATGGATACAATCTCATTTCCACACTAGCCCTGGTTAAGGTTTAATCCTCCCATTGGTTAACTACTGCTCTTAATTAAACTATTGACATGCCTAACATTTCATAGTAAATTTTACAATATCCCTTTTCATTCCATCCCATGAGTAATACTCCCGACGGTTCTGTCAACATTTTAGTACATCTAGGAATATCTAAAAATGGAGACCAATGAGCTTCACACAACAAATCATTCTTTAATTGGGAATCACAAGGCTAAAAAATGTTTCCAAATCTTAAATCATAATATTTATCAATGTTAAATTCAGGAAACATACCCATTTTAACCAATTTTACCTTTTTTTGTAGCTCAAATTCTTCTTTCTACAATTTTTTAATTCGTTCTAATAAAAATGATTTCACTGAAACCTGAAATAAGAAAGATTTATTTCCTATATTGACAACTTCTAATCCAAAATTAATCAAATCCTTAATAAAGTTATCATTGTCAAAATGTAACATAGTTAATGATGCATGATGTTATTGAGTCGGGGAATCTTTCACATTGTTTTCTTTTATTAGATGGTAAATGATCGCGAAATCATAATCCTTTATCTGTTCAAAATATCTTATCTACCTCATATTTAATTCCTTCTGATTCAATATATACTTTATACTTTTATGGTCAGTATATATTTGACATTTTGATATGTATAAATGATTCCTCCTATTATTCAAAGTAAAAACCACAACATCCAAATCCAATTCATGTGTGGTATAATTAAACTCATGAGGATTTAGTTGTATTTATGAATTATAAATTAACTGATAATTCTACATTAGAACACAACCGTGACCCTTCAATAAATCATCAATATATATGAACAAATCATCAATTTGAGAAGGAAAGGACAAAACTATAGAATTCACAAATCACATCTTCAGTTCATGTAAAAAATCATCACATTATTCTGTCTAAATTTATTTAATCACTTTTCATTTTAGCTTGGTCAGTGGTCTTGATATCAATGAATTTTTTTTAACAAATTCCCAGTAATAACCTTTTAATCAATGAAAACTATGAATCCATGCTAAAATTTTTAGTCCTGGCCATTCATTATAAACATTTTATGGAAGTATCAACTATTATTCCATCCTTATTTTCAATGTGCCCATGAAAATTAATATTTTTCATCCATAAATCAATATTTTGGTATTTTTTATACATTTTATTTTCTTTAATGTTTCAAAAAATAACACTTAGTCATTTTTCATGTTCCTCATTAATTAAAGAATATACTAGAAGTTTATCAATAAAAACAACCTCAATTATATCTACGAACTCATGAAATAGTATATTCATAATATCCATTAATACAATAGGTTTATTAGTTAACCCAAAATTAATAATTTCAAATTCACAATGACCATATCTAGTAAGGAACGCAGTCTTCGTGATTCCTGCACCCTTTACATTCAATGTAAAATACCCCGTCCTAAGGTCAACCTTCGAAAAACACTAAACTCCCTGGATATGATCAAGAAAATCACTTATATGATGCAAACAATAATTTTTAACATTAATGTTATAAAATGATATATAATTGGAGAAATGACTCACTGAACCATCTTTTTCCTTAAAATACCAGACAAGAGAACCCCATGGTGAATTGTGAGGTCGGATAAAGCTTTTACCCAATAATTCTTGCAACTATTATTTAATTCCAGAAGTTCTATTTGGGCCATTCGACCAGGAGTTTTAGAAATTTGATTAGCATCAGAAACTAAGTCAACCGTAATCCCAACCTCTCAATTAGAAATAACAGAAGGCATATCATCGGGAAAAAAATCCAAGTATCCATTTAAAATTGGAACACCATTAATCTGGATAGTTCACTTATCTTAAAACAAAAGATCAATATTAATTTCATTTCAAAACATTAGTAGTTTCTTAGCTTCCTAATATGCTATTAATGGTATGGGTTTATTCTTGTACAGAAACATGAATTATTTCTGAAAAACATCAACTTTTTCCCTGTAGATTATCTTACAATGATAAAAAATCCATTCCATACCCAGAATAACATCAAACTCTACTAGAGGCAAAACAAAATGGTTTTAAGGTAAAAATTATCCATAGATGAGGATAGAAGAATTATTTTAATTTATTTTTTCCACAACATTTCCTCCAATTGTTTTACCATGAGATATGGTTTCATTTCACAAGGTTGAAATCCCAATTTTTCAAAAAAATTACTCAGAAATGAATGAATGTGTAGGCCCTAAATGAGTCAACACATTTGTAAAATCTGTAAAAACAATAAATTTACCTAATACCACCTCATTTTATAGATCAAAATCCAATGAATTGGTTTCTATCAATTTAACCAAACAGTTATACTTCCAATATGGCTGGTTCCCTACTTGAGTTACTAGTTTCAAACCAAAATTATCTAATTGAACCCATTCGTACAGTTAAAGCATCTCACCATTAGATTATCATTAATTTTTAGATCATTTTTCACTCACTAACAAGACATGTGCCCAAAAATTCAACATTGGTATCATTTCATAGAATTTACACGACATTCACCAGGATACATTTTACAACATTTTTCATAAGGAAGGAAATACATTTTCTTAAATACAGATTTCATTAACGAGTTATTCCCCATTTCCTGCCAACCTGACCACTTCTTATTATTTTTTTCACGAGGAAAATATGTGTCAAAAAACACAATCTCAACTTTTTCAACACAACGAACATGCTTCCCAAATATTTTAAACTATATTGAAGCCAAAGCTCATTGAAAAAATTGTTACAAACCTGAGTAAAAAATATTAATTTGACTTTCAAAATCCTGAGTAAAATATAGTATGAAACTCGAATGTATTTCATAATTGGATTAATATGTTTCCACAAAAACATCAACTTTCTAAAATAGATCTGTGAATTGTTTCTACATTCTGAGATGAACAGTTTGGGAAATATATTTTTCCAAAAAATCTCTTAAAATCATCCCATTACAGACTATCATGTTCATCTCTTTCTCTCGTATTCTTAGTCATAGTGCTCCATAGATCAAACACACCTTCCAAATGATAAATGGATATTATTACCTATTAAAATTCCAAAAATCTAATGACATAAAATATCTTTTCTATAGTATCGATCCATCCTTTGACTATCACTGGATCTACGGTTCCATGAAATTATGGAGGATGTTTCTTAAAAAACTTCTCTACAAAATAAATGTTTCCTTGTTGTATATATTGTTTCTCTATAGCATGGATACCACCCTAGTTTATTGCAAGATTCAAATGAGCCATTGTTTTTACAAACATCTCAGTTCTGATTCACACAATTTTAGGATGTAGATTCAGACAGACATCAGCCTTTGGGTGCTTTCCCACATCCACATTCCTTTCTCATTTTTGAAAAAAAATTCTATATGAACATAAATTAGATGAATCAACATGGTTATCCTTAAATGGTATAACATTAAAAATTACAATAGAGTAAAAATTAGTTACGATATTCTTTATATATCATCTGAACCTCCATTGTAATCTAAACCATCATTTGAAACCAACTATAAGGACTGATCCTTAAAATGTTACTTAATTTATTATTTTTCCAAAAAACATACATTATTACACATTGATTATTTTTGTAGGTTTAGAGTTTCAATAAATTATGACATCTTACGTACATGACATACCACATTTATATAAGAGGATACCACAAAAACAGTATCCATTTTGTTCAAAATATAAAACATTATAAAATAAACATGGTTTATTTAGTAAAACAGTAAATAAAACATCATTAATCCCTTTTTTATTTTACCCATCCTTATATCCTATGAAAAATCAATTTTTAAACATGGGATTATTATAAAACCCATTAAGGTATATAATGAAAAAATCGTTAGTAGAGTAAAGACATAAAAACAAACAAAACCATTAATCATAAAAACTCATATGCATAGAATAATAATTTAGATTATTTGGAACATATTTATTGTATCAGTCTTACATTCACCCTTACACATGGAATAACCTTTTGGTCAACTTCAATCTCCAATGAACCCAATGCATTAGAGAGATATAATGGGGCTCACCCATCATATCTTGATCTATAATGGGATCAACCCAATATTTCATGAGCTATAATGGGATAAAACCACTATAACTAATGTCCATAGAACATATAATTGTAATAATGTATTGTGATATTAAGAAAAATAACTCATTCCATATACTTATAAAAAATTAATTCCATGGAAATTTATTTCGGAGACTTTTAAAAGGATTTTAAAAAAAATCCATTAAAATATAATTGAAGTGATAATTATTAGAATGTAAAGGATATTTGTATATAGTATAAATAAAAATAGTGAAACATGTTACAAATAAAATATCACACCAATAATACTAATACCAAATATAGAATAAAGAATAAGGTTAACACAATGAATAGAAATTAGGTTAAGAATTCACGTACCATGGGATCTTCATACATAAAAAGTTTTTAATTATATTGTATAATGGTTATAGTAGTGTAAGTAATATCTTAATGAAAAATATTAGTGTTTATAACACCTTATATGATCATTTTACAACATCTTTCGACACATTTATTAGTATTATTTGGATATTTACATTCTGTCAGGTGTGTTCTTTACATGGGTTCCATGATCCGATCATTATGTATATTCTTGTCTATTGAAAGTGAAAATATACAATTGGAATGGAATTTTATTTTCTAGAACCATAAATTATACCATTTATCATTTTTATTTCTGAAATGAAAATGATTCATAATTAATACCATTATTGATATTTGTTTTTCTAATTTTGGCGATTTTTTAATTTTAATGAACACATATTGTATTATTAATTAATAACTTGTGTAAAAATGATTACAAAACCTTTTATATGATATAATAAATAAATTATAATTTGATTCAACCATATAAATGGTTTCACGACCATCTTTGAAATAAGTAATCTAAATTGAAAACACATGGTCCAAGATGTCGGTAAATCCACACATCACAGACGATGTTTTAATTTATTGAATAAGTGGGAGAGGAGAATAATACTGATGGGTAATTTTCCATTAACATGAAAAAATTAAAAAAATACCTAATTCAAGAGATTTATTTCCTCTTGGATAAGAGGATAGAAATTGATTATACGAAAAGAAAAGAAAATGATAGGAAACACATTAAATTGAATGGAGATTCTTATCCCGTGATCTATTCTCCTTGAGATCCTCCTTAAAGACTTTGGTTTCGGCCTTTTTATGAGACCATAATCTCTAGGAAGTGGGGAAGATAATTTGGATGAGTATAGGGAATGAATTATGTAAGTATCAAGCAAAGAGAGGTGTGGATGTAAGAGTATAATGAGGGTGGTATTTATAGTGGAGGAGAGGAGGTATCTGGCATTATTTAAATTGCTTTTATTTTTTTTCTTAGGACTATGAATAATATTAATTATTATGACCCAAAATAGTAATAAGGGCATGTGAGTTCAAACCAAGTTTTCTTACATCACTTATTATGTCATAAATAGTGTATTTAATTGATAATTTGAATGCAAGTTATTTTACCATATTTCACTATTAATCAAAAATTCAAGAATTTTAAAAAAATCGCAAAAAAAGACCCTAAAAATATTTTGATGTGTAGAATAAAAAAAAATGAAATTTTTATTTCTTAATAAAATCATACTTAATTCAAAAATTTAAATTTTAATTCCATAGCATATTTTATATTAGATTTAAAAATTTACCATGTTGTCATAATCATAAATACTTAATAAAATTTTATAATAATATATTTTACTATTCAGTATGGTCATATTAATATTCATATTACTATTCATAATGGAATGTTACTATTCATGAAAAATATGTTAGATCCATTAGACTAAAAATAACTTACTGAACACAATTATAAATGACCTTTTTTTTCAAAATTCAAAACACAAAACCAGCAAAATTATGTATAATTTCTAGTTATAAATATCTACCGAAAACAATGTTTTGGTCCTTTCAATTATTTCTTAAAACCATGGGGTGTCATATTATCCTCAACTTATAGAATGTGAATCCTCACAATTTTATTCACCCATTAAAAAATTGAGGTTCACTTTACCTCATAGTATTTTAAGATTCTCAGGTTGCTTCTTCAACCATGAAGTTTCTCCACACAATATTATCAAGTGGATTACATTATTCTGTAATACATGATCCCTTTGATCAAGAATATTAATTTGTTTATGTTCCTATGAAATGTTCTCTACCAACAGAACTGATTTTGGGCTCATGGAATGAGATGAATCTGGATCATACACCCTCATGATTGAATCATAGAAAACATTATGTACCTGAGTAAAACATGGAGGAAAAACTACTCGGTATGAAAGTGGCCCAACATTATCCAAAATTTCAAATAGATCAATGAATTGTGGGCTTTGACTTTCCATCTTATGAAAACGTATCACACTCACTCCTGAAGTGATTTTAGGGAAAACACGGTCACCAACCTCGAATGATAAGTATTTCTTTATGTTATTTGTATAAATTTTCAGCCTACATTGAGTTGTCCTCATGGGCTGCTGAGTCATCACCACTTTTCTTGACAACTTAACATAATAATTTTGATCCCATAAAAATCCTTTCTCCGACTTCACCCCCAAATGCTGGTGTTCGACACCGCTTCCCATAGAATGCCTAAAAAGGTTCCTTCAGTTTACTGGAATAAAAATTATTATCATAAGAAAACAAAACTAAAGAATGATATTATTCCTAATGTCACTGGTAGTCAATTTAACAAGATCGAATCATATCCTCTAATTTGGGAATCATTTGTCTATATTACCCATATGATTGACAAAAAAATGATGTACTAAAATTTATTTCTAACCCCAATGACTTCTAAAACCCTTCTAAAAGTTTGAAGCAAACTTGTGATCCCAATAAGATACAATGGAATGAGTAACTCCATGTAACCTGAAAATATCATTGAATTATAGTTGTGATAGATTATAAAATGACATTGTATCTTGAATATAATGGACATGTGTAGATATTTTTAACTGATCAACAATAACCCATGTCACGTTATTACATCGATAAGTTTTTGGTGGTCCCACCATGATGTCCATTGATACATTCTCCCATTTCCACTTTGGATCTGGAAAAGGATGAAGCATCCCCTTCCATAACTATCACTCTTCTTTAGCTTGTTGACATGTAAAACTTTTAATAGTAAAATCTGCAATATCAATTTTCATTCCATCCAACCAATAATACATTAAAAATTCCTTATACATTTAAATATTTACAACATCCTAAGGTCATAAACACCACCCAGACTAACCGATTAGAACAATTACCACAACAAGGTTATATGGAATAAATATCCCTATATCAACCCACATTCTCAATACTAATAGATAAACTCTACTAGAGGGACTCAATAAGAAACATACTATATAGAAACCTATAATACTGGGACACTGGTGTATATAATACCTCTACGAGAACTGAAACACACTAGAGAAAATCTCACTTAATGGCACTTGAATTGATAATGGACCTTGAAACAATTCCCATAAATCTTATGATTCCATACATAAAATTAACAAACATGGTTGAAACCAAACTCAAAACTAGAATGGGTCTCTTCTTTCACGGCCCCATTACACCTCATGGAACATGAATGATTTGAACGTTATAACTATAGCATATAAATATTCGTGGATTATGGTAGAATGAGTTCGTCACATACCCACACAAGGATGAACAAAAAATGATTAAAATAATGGAATAATAAAGATTTTGATATTTCCATCCCAATGCAGGAAAAACATAACAGGGACGAAGGTTCCACACACCCTTTACAACTCTTGCCTGTGTGTGAGCTTCACCCCGAGACCTATGGATAGAGATCTAATGGTTGATGCATATCCTACCTCATAGTCATGCACAAACATCCTTTGATCCCAAGTCATTATTTATATTGATGAATCAAACTACCAAAATGGTGGTATATTTTCAGAGGGATGTAAGACTAAAACATAAAATGCCCAGATTTTCTATAGAGATGGTGCACTTTAAAGTGACCAAACAAACTGAATGTTAGAGACAATAAGGATAGAATTTCACAAACATGTTCATCTAGCATAAATTCCTCTCCATTTGGGGAATCATCATGAAATCCAATCACAAATGAATACATCCTCAATTTAAATGACGGTGAGACATTCAACCTCCATTATTCTAACACTGAACCCTTAAATAGAACCAGGAAAACACAAACCATAGCATCCATTAGAGTTCCCAAAATCCCAAATACACACCCCTTTCACAACCTCACAACTTCTTATAACAAACCTCGATTACATTGATAGACAAGCATTACTCAAAAAAACCTAAAACTAGGCATGGATATTTAGCAACCTTGAGGACCATTATTAGTGGCACATCTTGAACAAAATGAGAAACACTAAACCAATCTATAATGAAGACAAAAAAATTTAAAAGAAACCCCCCCAAGCGCAATACAACTATATCGAATGCCAAAAAAACTCAAGAACAACTAAATAAACTATTTTCAAAAATCTCATTTCATATTAATATTTTTTTCAAAATTCCCACATTTCAATGACACTTTCAAAATTTTGAAACCCACTTTTTATGAAAATCCATTTTCTGAAATCATATTCATATTCAAATTCATTTTAGAAAAAATATAAAATCCAAAAATTCTAAATCCCCACCATGGAATTTTATGAACCATCAAATATACATTCATCCAATCATACATTAATTATACAAGGACAAGTGTCCCCACACACTCTTTGTACATACCCACACACATGTCACCGACCATAAATAATACTGAGGTTGAAATATCACTTTTCATTATTAAATCCAAACATATACCTAGTTTTCCAAAAAATCCTTTCTATTTGAAAACCAACATCACCAATTACAAAAAAAATGAAAGAAATGCTTTTTCATTTCCAAACAAAATACATTTTTAGTGCACACTCTAATTATCTAAGACCTAAACAATACACAACAAAAAACCCAACAAAATGAAGAACTTGTGCATGTTCCCAAACCTGGATACATGGTGGCGATCCATGCCCCAAGCAGAGAATACCACTACGGAGAGATTAAACCAGGAACAAGGACTCCACATGGGTCCCCAGCCCTATTGATGCCCCAACATAACCCAATGAAACTCTATTGTTATCCCTTAATCCAAAAACCCCCATACAAAAGACATAAAACCCGGACTACCCCTAGTAACATGAGGATCAGTGCAAGAAGAGTCTACGACCCAACTCCCGCACCAATCTCCCAAGTCCTAATTGTCTTAATCTTCTTCTATTACACACCCCAAATAACAAGAACCTCCTCTGATACCAAATTTTCATGAGCCAGCTAGGGTAGACCCAGAATGTTTCACCTAAGCGTGTCAGTAGAGATACTCGAAGGGGGTTCCTAATGACCACAATTTCTAAACTAGTGTCAGGCATCAACCCATACACCTGGGAACGATTTTATCAAAAAAAGAAAGGACCCAAAAAAGGAACCAAACAAAGTTAAAATGTAGGAATTACACAAATAAATCTCAAAAATCAATAAAAATATTCATTTATAAGATAGAAATTAGCATTAGAGAACTGGGACACAAAACACATACTAAAAGAATCAACTGAACTGCCACAACACAATATCCATGTGAAACCCTTTTCCTCACTAACCACAATACCAACCATGATCTAACACCAAGAACCTGATAGGGAACAAGAACAAAAGCTGAACCTTCAAAACATTTTGGTTCTACAGACACCGAGTTGTATACCTAGGCTGTGAGCTAACATATCTGTGGGAAACCACCAAATAATCATTGTCACTTTTTCCCAAAATCACTCCATTATTACCATTTTTAAATTAGTTTATAAAAAATAGATTTTATAGTTATTTGGTATTTATAATGAAACAAGATGCATCATCTCCCTCATAATTTTAAATGATGCACAATAAGGGGAAAATAGAAATTCTATTTCTGTTAAAAATATCAACTTAGAAATCCCATTTAAACCAACCATCCATTCACATTATTTTCATGTGAAAACCAAATCCATGTACAATGAATAGGATTCTGCACATAAAGGTAAATGGATATATTAATTATCATAATGGGTAAACAAGAAAAATACTGGAACATAGAAGAATAATTGAATTTACAACACATGTGACTCATCATAAAGGAATGAAAAACTCAATGACATCATAAATCCCTAACAACCGACCACCACCCTACCTGGCCTGGTCATGGGGCCTAATCTGATAGCGTTAAACCCAAATTCCTCATGTTATGGTCCATTATCAAGTAAAATAATCTAGACTGGCGAAATAATCATCCAAAGTAATCGTCTTTTTTATTATAGTTTCCCATGTACATATCACAATTGGGTGCTCCATATAAGTCAAAAAACATGCCACATTTTTATAATAATACAATTCAAAAATCATGGAACTACCCTGACCACCTCAAGGGCAGTCTCTTTCTATAACATTCAATACCATAGAGAGGTCCAAAATAGAGTCCACTCACAATTTAATGGATCAACAACTTGGAAAGAACCCCAACTTGAGAAGGGTAAAAAACCATTTAAAGTGCCAAAATACCATTTATTTGTAACCACCTATGACACATATATTAATAAAAAAGAAACACCATAAAACCACTTCCAACAATAATAAATTCCATTTTAATTATTCCCTTACTATATAGATATTATGTATCAAGGAAACACCAAATCATGTCGCATTTTGAAAACTTTCCTTTATCCCAAATCCACATTATCCCAAAACTATTTTAATAACCATCACAATGAACTCAAAGGTGTAAAATAATAATTCAACCATTACAAGGATCAATTTCCTTATATCTAAGGAAAATAATTCATAAAAAATCTCAACCAATTTTGGAAACCACCCCAATCCATTTTGGAAACGATGGATCAATTATTCAAAAGGAGAGAAAGAAGAAATATTATTTCTTTTAAGAAAATCTTGTTTTGATAAAAGTTTCACTTCCGATGTCATCGTTATTTGATGTCCCAACCATGGGTTCACTTAGTGCATCCATGGATGTGCCCACATCTAATGGCATAACATAATTGGTCTTCTCTAAACCATTTTTTTAAGAAAACACACTCACTCCCTCAATTTATTATCACTATAACCCATTTACATTAAAAAACCATATTTCATGAATAAAACAAACCCATACCAATACATTTTCAAAAAAAATTCTCTAGAAAAAAACCTCCCAACAAATCAAATATATCCATTTGAAAATAAATTGACAATTATCCAAACACAAATGTAAGGCGTACACATGGGAATAAAAAGATAAATAATTCAAAACCAATTTTCAATAAATTAATCAATTAATAAAACACTTAAAATAATCAAATATGAATATAATATTTCATAATTACACCATTTAGGAGTTAATCAAGAAAATAGAAGAATCAAATGGATTGAAAATGGATAAAAACAAATGGAAACATTTATAGGTAATCTGTGAAATCGACAAAACCCTTGAAGATTGATGATAAGACTCCAAGAATAAACTAGCAATCTTAGAACCTAATAAACCCAGGAAAACACATCAACTATAGCACAAAATTTTTTCCAATAGAAAGAAAATCAAATAAAATGCAATAATATAAGATAGGATATGAGATATAATGATGAAATGGACAAAAATATAAATACACATACCCTGTACATGAAGAGGGAGAACAATGGGAGGAATGAGATACAAGAGAGATGGGGTCTTGGTACCCTATGGTGTACCAAAAATGAAGGGGATGCAAGAGGCCCTATTTTGGTTTATATATGGGAGATGGTAGAATGTTGAAATCACATTTTAAAAATTTTGGGATTCCCATATAGTTTGGGCACACCCTTTTCCAAACCAGGTCATAACTGTGTGGACCATTGTTCCCATAGAAGAATGGTGAAACGTTTACATATAAGAGACCGCACAACTTTGTGCAAGCCGTGCAATTAGTTTTTTCCATCCCAAACCTTCCACATGAACTCTCCGTACGGTTTCTACTAATCGTGCAAAAATTGCGCAACAATAAGAAAATCCTCCGAATCTTTTTAAATCATTGAAAATTAGGACAGGGTCCCAACCTAAAATTAAACAAAAAAAACCAATTATATAAAATGAAAAAATAATAATGATGTATCTGAAGATGGATTGTGACAAAATATCTGAAAATATCACTAAATTAAATCAATTAAAAATAATGTATATTAAATTTATAGAATAATATTTCAAGGATAATATAAATATTTCACCTTCAAGCCACAAATTCACCTTCAATAAAGAGAATATATATGATTTACTATTTTCAAATATTATAATAATGGATGGAATATACATCCCATGGTTTAATAGAAAAACCCATGGATAGTGGAATCCCACTTTTATAACAACTTACCATTAATTGAAACATCAATTAAAACAACAACAAAATCAATGGTAAATAAAAAAAATCATCAAATTAAATAATTCAGAAACTTCATATGTCAATATTTCATTTCCTAAAATGATGTTGTTTTGATTATTAATTTATTATAATATTTATTTTGGATGTTTAAATAAGTCATTAAAATATTGGTGAAAAATTTAGTAAATATTTAATTAAAACATTGTTGTAGTGAATAATTTGTAAACCATAATTATATTCATAGGACAACACAATTTATTATAATATATAACTTGTAATATTATTTTTAAATTATAATATTTATTAATTTACTAAAATATATAGGGTTTTAGATGTAGGAAGTTAATACTATTGAATTAGTAATGTTGATGACACCAAATAGAAAATATCATGGTACATCGTGCAATCTATGGGAATCAAACTCTTTAAGAATGAGATAAAGACACTTGGTTAGTCCTGGTTGGATAAGAGCCATCATGAAAAGAAGTGGAATGTTCCACATTTTATAGGGCCTATATAAACTCATATCTCATGTTTTAAATATTCAAAAATCATTATATAATTATAAGGATCATTTATTTTGAAATAAATCCTACATTCACACAAATATGGCATTATACATGCATGTGAGCATAAATGTACAATGAATACATCATTAATGATTATATTTTCAAAGTAAACCCTATTAATAACCTTAAAATATTAAGAATAATTAAACATCTATTTTTTATTTGAAATATTTTTTAATAAGAGATGAAATATTTTTTTTAATGTGATATACTTCCTCATATGTTATTTCATTAAATGTTTGAATATGAGATAGAAGGCAGTTTATTCATTGATTTAGATGGTGATCATGACATCATGCCTCTTATTTGTATCTTATCAAAGTTATGGGTTATTGAATAAATAATAAATTTAATCTAATGATATAAAATTAGTGTATTTTCATCTATGAGGAAATTATAATCTTGATGAGTTGATATTTTATTTCTGAATATTTCCCTATTATTTTAGAGTTAATATTGTTGTTTGAATCTTATATTGATTCATTTGTAAGATATTGTCACCATATCACCATTTAATATTTATGTTGGGTGATATGAATATTCCATGGAGTTTTATGGTCCTTTATTTGGAACTTATTCCATAAAATATGTCATTAATAATAATGTGATATATACAGTTTGGGTAATAATATAATTGATAAATTAAATAGTGGTTAAAATATTTCCACGTACTTTAGTTAGAGTTCTTATATTAAATACACTCCATATAAGATTTTATTTTACCATTTTATAACAATATATTCATTAATTAATATGTTTATACTCATGGAGATTTTTTTATATTATGTGAAAAAATGTGGGATTATTTATTTTTATATTTCCACTTATGATGAGTTCCTATTAATATTAGTTGTATTAGACTAAAATTTGGTTTCTTCTAGGACCATATTTAGACAATTATATATTACTATATTATGAGACAATGATAATATATTATGATTTCATAATATTGTTATAATTCAGTTATGATAATTGTCTAGGAATTTATTAATAATTATTATTTCATATTACTTATAGTCAGACACAAACATATAAAAAATTATTTGGTAATATATTAATGGATATGAATATAATATTATATTTATAGAAGCTTATTTTTTGAAGTAGGTGATATTTTTACATAGATTTGATTCAATGATTTTTTTATTTATTATTTTTTCATTTTTGCATTGTTATCATTATGTTGGTGATTATATTATTTTGTAACATATTTATTTATTGATTTGAACATGATTTTTATAATTGTAACTACAAAAGTATGATATTACATATATTAATAATTATTATATTATTAAATATATTACACCATTTGGGTAATAGCTATGTTTTATTTTGATCTATTTGATGATTGAAATATAGTTCAGGATGTTTTGGAGGTACATGGGGTCATAACTAGATTTTTATTACTTATCTATGTATCATGGGTTGGACCAAACCATAGTCTATTCCTTTTCAATCAAGGTAAAAACCTTTGTGCAATAAGAATAGAAAAGATTCTCATGACGTGGGTAGCCATGGGTGAGGGATACATAGGATTTGTATGTGGTCTATGATAAGTTTGTCCAGCACCACTCTGTGATGGTGGTCATGCTGGGTCCAAAATGACCAAAATTTTTAGAATAAAAAATATTGGTAACCTTACTATGCATGTGGATAAGGTAACTACATAATGGTGGCAATCATTATTCCATGGTGTCTATTATTCTAAAATTTTATACATCAAATTTGACTATGGGACTTCTGTGAGAAATTATATTTCTCAATGAGGCTGCAAGGGATCATTCATTGTGAATGATTAAGGAATTTTATGATTTTTTTCTCTTATATTCTGTTATTCTCCAATCTATATATTCTAGTTTATTTGATGTATTTTTTTCAGGAATCTGTTTATACAATATTCTTTATATTGAGATGTGATTTAGTGAGTTTCCATCAACATCTAAAATTTCATTGTCGACCTATGAATCTGGGGTATCATACTCTTCATTTCCAATTGTAATTATCAATGGAATCCAATTTTAATTTATTATTGTGGATGTTTTATCTATATAATGGATAATTAACATTACATACCTTGTTATTATTGTATTTTCCAATGTTTTCACATTTTATAATGATTGGTTTAATATATGTGAGTGCTATTTGTTTTTATTTATTATTTTGTAAATTTTAAAATGATTTTAATGGTGGTTTTATATAAGAAAATTTCATTACACACATCATGTGATTGATAAAAATTTTCAATATTCAACTATATCTACATTTGTTTCTCATGAATGTACTGATTGTTTATTTACTTTTAGAATGTATTAATAGTATTAAACATTGTTTATATTAGGGTTTTGTGGAGAAAACATAAAAACATTCATTATGATTGGTTATGGATATAATCAAAATTTTATATGTATGGAACCACTGAGGGTTATGATTATTAAATTTTTATACTATATCTTGATTCAATATCGTTAGAGTTCTAATTATGCACACTTTTTATTACGTTCATGTTGTACTATATATAGACAACGGCTAGAGACTAATTTCTCCATTTTTATTCATTATTTTAATTATTTAATTTCTTTATCACATGTTTATCTTTTGGATTCTAGGGATTATTTTTTTGTTTATGTCTATTTATCATTAATTATATTTTTTCATATTCTTGGACTATATGAATATGAAATTTTCTAAATTAAACTAGATTATTATTATGAGATTTTTTTAAAAATTAATTTCATTATAATTTATTTTCCCGATTAATTTAATAATGAATGGTTTCATGGTGTTGGATATATCACTAATTCATGATGGTAAATTATGGAGTGGTTTTCCCCCAATTGGAATATACCATTGAAAATATTATAACATAGTTTCATATAATAAATTTAAATGAAATTGTTATTGGTATATTTAAAAATTCTCTTTTTTTGTGACACATAGTGGTGGTTTGGGATGGTAGAAAAGTATGGGAAAATAGTGACTTGGTTATGGTATTTGTTTTTTCTGTGATCATACATCTAATATTTTTTTTTTTGTTTCTCATGGTTTCGTCCCTTTTAATTCATGATTCAATTTGATTTATTCTCACTATTTTTTGTACAATATATTATATGTTTAGTGTTATCTATGTCAACCAATTAAATATGTTTTTTAAACCGTGGTTCTTCTCACTATCTCATGACATTTGGAATCATGATTTTGTCCCTATGGTAGGCCATCTTCTTCCATGATTTAGGTTGATGAATTTTTTGTCACAAAAATTGTATTTATTTTGGATGGTTTGTCCAATAACAATGAGGAAATTGTTTATGGATTTTGGATATCAATCTAGTTATTTTATAAACAATGATGATCTTAATTAGTATATTTATTGAGAAATATATTGAATCATAGGGGTGTGGTAGTTTATTGTAGACCTCAAATTATGATTCCATACTTCTAATATCATATGGTGGAGCATCAAAGACATTATAGTTTTTCATCCTTTATCTATTATAGTATTGAAGTGGAATGATATATCCTAGGACTACATTGTTAGTTTCCCCTAAAATTACAGTGGACATAATGATATTTGATGGATAATTGATCAAAATATGAAAATATTTCATTACCATAATCATAACAAGACAATGTTGTTGGAATTTCTCATGAAGCCATTTATATAAGGGTTCATAATGATCTATATAGAACATTATACTATTGATTCTGAGAAAACTCCATGATTTTTATCTTGGTATTATATGTTTTTAAAATAGGTGGTTGGTACCTAGTGGATGTTAACCACGACACCACTCCCTCAAATGCTTTCTTAGGTCTAGAAATCAATTCAAATTCTGAAGGATATGATTTAGGAATTCATGTGAAATTTCAATCGTTATTTGGATTCATATTTCTCTTTGAATACATATCTTTTAAAAATATTTATTAAGATTGAATTATAATTTTATATGTTCAATTATTTCATTGGAGGACATGTCTAAAAACATTGTGTTAGAAGAAGTTGGGAGAATGGTGTTTTGTAAGAAAATATTTGTTTAGGAAAATATTTGAAAAGATAAGTTGATCTATAAAAGTTTAGTGATAGAAAAAAGTCTCCAAAAATCTTATACAAGTACTATTGATCAGTAGTTGGAGTTTTATGAATTTTAGGGATTTTTTCTCATCATTTCACCTCTACTAGGACATAATATCCAGGGAAATTTGTGTAGATTATTTTCATTGTATATATGTCTCATAATTTTCATAAAATACATTTGAAAATGGCGTATTGGATTACTGTAGCTTCTAACTCCATGTCCATAATTGAGTTGTATTATGTTTCTTAAATAAAGAAGAATCATTTATATCCATTCAATTTAATTATTTTATGTTTACATTGATCATGATCCTAATACCTATGTGGTTCCCCCCATATAAAAAATTCAATTAGTTTATGTAATGTTTATATAACAATCATAATATTATAATCCATGAAAATGAAAGTAGATTTCATAAACATTTCATCATCGCATAACCTGTGAAATGGAAATAGGTTTCATAATCATTTCATCATAACATAACCCAAGGGAATAAAATGGGGTTCCTAATTATTTTTCATCTTAATAATTAATAAATTAGGTAATGAATAAGTAATTTTTTATTTTATTATATTTCTAGAAAATACTACATAACATCAACAATTGCAATATTTTTTTGAAAAATATTTTGAAAGAACATGTGTATTATTTTAAGGGGAAAATATGTTTTCCTCATTAGAATAACATATTTAAAATACAAATTCTTATAAAATATTAATGAAATAATTTCATTTTAAATTAATCATTGAATATATTAATTGAATAATTAATTAATTTAGTATTTATTCTGGAGGAAAACAAAATTTATTTAATGTATGATATAAAAAATATTCCATTCATATTTTTGATTAAAATTTAGAAGAGACTTGTTTTAAAAATGAAAATAAATATTTATTTTAATTTAATTTGTAAAACATTTAGAACATTTCTACGAGTTTATCTAAAAAATAATTTACTAATATTATAAATATTCATTATATTGTCTTTAGATAAAATGGATATAGAAGAAAAATTATTTTTGACTGTAGAGAGATATGAATTTGATTTTTGTTGAAAAATAATTTATGTCCCGCCAATACAAAAGAGAGGAAAATTAATTGGAAACATGTATTCTCAAAAAATAAATAAAATAGAAAATAGGTCCATTGTTTCTTTAGGAATATATAATAATATCCATAATAAAAATATTCATCACCAATAGTCAAGATAAATAATGAGATTTTATCATAAAACCCTTTTCCACATTGGTCACTTTTGAATCATAATCCACATGAAATATATATTTTTAAATGGATATGTATATCCCTAAAAGTTCATGATATTAATCATAAAATATATTCATGGGAATTATATATAGCATAAAAAGAAATAAGTAGTGAATATAGCATGGAAATAAGGAAATAAAATTGAGTCGAAGATCCCATACATAAAGTATCCAATTTAATCAAATAAGTTATAAAATAAAATATAAAAAATATATGTGTATAATAATAATATTATAGAACTATAAATACTTATATAACACAATATACTATTTAATTATGACATTTTATAACTTCTTTATTAACAATTTCAATGTTAAAACCACATATCATGAAATATCTATACCATGTTTCATGTATATTTTGGTTATTTGTTTTTCGTATTAATACATTTATTACGAATATAAAATCTCTATAAGTTAATTCATTATATAAATAAAATATAAAAAAATTACATCTTTTTATTAATCCATTAATTTTAGTGATATAAAATGAATTACATCATTAATGGAGATGGTTTGTCATACGTACACATAAATATTGCTTCTTTATTCTCAAAGGATGGAATAAATGAAAGAAAAATATTATTTAAACTTTATATAATTATTTTAATATAATATAAAATATATATATTCTTTATATATACCCTCACTACTATTAATTTCAAAATTAATTGAAAATGATATCAAGTCCCTTTTTACATGCGATAATCCACACACACACAAGTGACCTAATAGTTAACCAATTGATGGCAATGTAATCAGGTAGATGTCATATTAAAATTAATGACTTATAATTATCTAATAAATATCATATAAATATTGTAATCCCATCATTACATCTATCAAATAATGGTTCTTTTTATAAAATAATGTCATTAGTTTTTGAGGCATTCATCCACCATATAAATTTTCCCAAATTTTATATTCCATTTAAAGAATGGGGGGAGATATATAGATTGTGAAATTAAAATAATAAAATCTCAGTAAATCGAGAATAATTAATTTTATTATATCCTTATTTGTTAATAATATTTTATGGATGGAAATAATACACAGGATAAAAATGGTTGGTTATGAAGGATTTTCCTTTTTCGAACATCTTCTTTAGGATTTCACCAATATCATTGTAATGAGATCTCAAAAATACAAAAAATGACTCTATTATGTGGTTATATATTTATGTAATATAAATTTTTAGATATTTACTGATTAAAAAAGTTTTAGATGTGTGAAGAAAAGATGAGAGCGACTTCATTTTATATCAGTGGAGTATGAATAAATAGGAATTTCAAAATAGATTAAGTTATAATCAAATTATACCAATGAATGAATGACTAAAACATATCATTAATATACCATATATGAGATAAGGATGATATAAAGACATAAAATAGTATTAGGATATGTTTTTTGGATCATTTTAAACCTTAACATTTTAGATACACCCACTATTCACCTTCTTCATCCGTAGACCTGGTAAATAATTATAATAGTTTTTAATAATTAATATGTTGGAGAATTATAGTGAAATAATTAATTAATATTAATAATATTTATTCAGACTATGGAATCCATTTTCAATCATCAATTAATTTTATAGTAAGCATTTCATTTATTATTATGCCCGAAGACATGATGAAAATACATTTTTCCCAAGAAATTTTTTTTATATGTAACGAATGTTTTAATAAAAAAAATTCAATTTTATTTTATTTATATTGGAAAATTATGATTAATTATGACAAAAATTAATTAATATTAATTTTAAAACAATATTAAAAAATGAATTGTGTTAATTATTTTTTTGAAAAGGATGATTTTAATAAAATTCTGTATTATCGTTATTCATTAAAAAGATAATCATTTCATGAATATTTAAAACATTCAATGTAATATAATTTTTAAAATTTATACTCCAAAAATGAATAAATATTATCTAATACATTTTCTAACTTTTTAAAAATTTATTTAATATGTTTCACCATAAAAAATATATTTTTATTGTAAAATATTATATTTAAAGCATATAATGACTATACTAAAAACTAAGTAAATCTTTAGGAATATTATTTTCTTATATATAAGAATTAATTTATTATTAGTTTTCTTTTTTAACTATTAAAACGATAAAATTTAATAGCAATGATATAAAAATCATATTTAAATAATAATATTAATTGTATATTGTGGTTTCTTAAAACTCAGTGTTGCGTGTAAGACAATCCATCGAATAAATTAAATTGATATGAAAAATAATCATAAAATATCATGTGGTTATATTAAACCACCATAAAAACAAATTTCAAAATTTTAAAGCTATTACACAGATAAAAAATTGATGATACTTCTATCTCACCATATGATAAGGCTACCATATATCTTATTAATATTAGTAGTTTTACCATAAAACACAACCCATTTATTAAAATTTATTCAATGAAAATTAACCCTATAATCTTGAATCTCAATATTTTATTCTTTATAAGGAATTAAATAATCTATTAAAACCATATTAGGAATCATTACCTCTGATTTATGTCATTATTTATTCATCGGGATAGATAAATTGAACACATTGTGAACTTGAGGGATTTGTAGTGAGTGCACCAAGAGATATAAAAGAATCCTTACATGATCCAGAAATATCAAATTAATAATATAAGTTTGACTTAGTTTCCTTTATTATTAAATATCATGATCCTATTTCCGGATGAAATTTTTAGAAACAACTTTTCGATAAATTTATATTGATAATTTTGACATTCATTATCAATATAAAACTTTTTGTTGGATTGTTCTACCAATGTGTGTTCATGACTAAATCAGACAACCTCCATTATTTATTTATCTATCTCACGTCCCAATATAATTATTTAAATATTTTAGTCACCTAAAATTGGATTTATAAATATATTTTTAATAGTTTATTCATAAGGTTCTTGTTGATTGGTTCTGAGGAAGATATTGATTTATGAAAACTATACTAGATGATGGTATTTATCACAACCACCAATAAAAATACATGAAACAATATTTCATCATACCTCTGTGGTTTCAATGTTTATCAATGAAAAGCTATATATCAATTTATTATATTAATTACTGAAAATGAACTCCATTTACAGATCCTCTTAAATATATTTCCAGAACATCTGAGTAATAATAAAATAAAAATTAGATACAATAGAAGGTGGTATCCACTAAAATATTCCAAAAAACATTATTGTATATTATTTTATGGATATCCTAGGATAAATATAAATTAATAGTCATAATTTGTGATGAATTTTTATAGTAATTGATGACATTCCATATAGAATGGCTCCATTTTGATATTTTGAGGTGTCCAAAAAAAAATAGGCCACGATCTTCTCATATTTCTATTCTGTAATGAAAAATGGTTGATACAACCCATTGTATTCATCTCTCTCATTATTAATTATTTAACATGACATCCCCCAAAATTAAACACTTCAAAATTTCTCTCTAAACCATCCACCATAAATACAAATTCATATTTATACACATCTTTATACTCCCAAGATGTTTAGATAATAAAGATCTATGAGAATCCTATAATGGTTTCTTCATAAAATATATTATTGAATGAACTCATATATATATATATATATATCCTGAAACATACCATTCAATCATAATCTGTGTTAATATCCAAACCATTTCAAACAATATTATACAACACAACACCATCATATTAGACCTCTTTAATCTTCAAATAAATTGACGACCTAACACTTCTTTGAGGAAGAAAATATTTTCCATATTCCTTCTTATTTCTGTCTCCATATATTGTATATCCAAAAATATTAGATCTTTTTTATCCTTATTACGGATAATCTAACACGACCCTTTCCACACATACAACTATCCACCTTGTTCAGTATTCAATAGTGGTAACATATTGAGAACTAATAATGTTAAATCAGTTCCACCAATCATTAATTCCACATATTAATCTATTTTTATATAAATATATACCACCATCATTCTTGATCAGTAAATATATCACACCTTTATAAATAAACCGAATTCCTCCTTATATTTGATGAAAAAATTATCGTATCTTACCCCAAATCATTAGTTTGGTTAAGTTTTTACATGAAAAAACAATCATCTTGATTCATAATCTATCTTTATGTCATTATTCAAGAAAATACATCCCAATTAATTATTTGATGGATCATTATAGATTCAAAACCCTTCTCCAATGTAGAGCAATGTAATCCCACAAGACCTAAGTAATATTCTCTTACGTTCCTTTTATTTTTCCTTCAATTCATTATTTCTAAGTAAGATGGATCCAATTCATGTTTTTGTTTGTTATTCGAATATATAACTATGGAAAATTATTCAAAAATAAATTGAAAATATTCATAAAATCCAAGAAATCATGGATCCTTAGTCCTCGTGGTTGTTTTGGTCCATCCTTCAACAACCTACTTCATTATCATATCCACTAATATATACTCGGATGAGATTGTATAACCCAAAAAAAAACCATTTTTCCCAAAATTTACACAATATAAAATTTGAATACAGATTCTTCTCCCATTAGGTCTTCAGTACAATCCATTAGTTATTTTCATTCTATTTCATTCAAATTATTTATTTATGAATATTACCAATAAATATTTCCAAAAACTAATCAATGTAATGTATAAATACATACTTAATTTTTATATGAATATATATTGGGCATTAATAAGTCTTAATGGAATCGCTATACATTCATAGTGCTTAAAAATAATATAGAATGTCTCCATGAATATATCATTCTTTTTAAACATTAATTTATGATATCCATAACAAATTTCTATATTGGAAAAGTATCGAGATCATTAATATTGGTCAACGAATACATCAATACATGGTAGGGAATACTTCATCTTGATTATGATTTTTTTAGTCCTCGACAATCAATTAAAATTCACATCATTCAAACCATATTGCAGTAAACAAGTATAGTTTCACTCAAAGTTGAAACACTTGGTAGAATAAATTCTGTAATGACATTCACACGTAGTATCTTATATAATTCATGAAACTCATTGAATTTCATTGAAGAACATTTTTAGGGTTTTGTTTTACAAATGTATGGTATTTTTAGAAAACTATAATTTTTTGTTAAATAATTTTTTTGATAAAAAGAAAATGAAGTTGTTGGATACTGAATTATTGCCTTTATCATAATAAAAGAATTAAAAATGTATCTAGGATTGAAATAAGTTGTTGAGTTTTAAAGATGTTGCTAAAAGAAGAAGTCACATTGTCGATGAAGTGTTTCTGAAAGAAGATAATGTTGAATGGTGAAAGGATAGAAGTTAGATGTTTCTCAAAAATTCAAAACAAAATCACACAATGCATTTCTGATAAAGAACTTATCACAATCTATGATAAATGTTATTAGAGAAATGGTTGAGTGGTTTCAAAAAAAATAATCACTAAAAACAATTCATCACATATTGGAACCTGAATTATTCACATATGAGAACATGAATTCTCCACTAATCATAACATAATTCTGCACAAATTGAATCATGAATTCTATAAAAATTGATTCCTAAATTCTACATAAATCAGAACTTTAATTCTTTTCAGAACAAACATGAATTCATCACAAATAAGACCTTGAATTATATGAAAATAAAAACATTAATTCGGCACAAATCAGAAGCTGAATTTTACTCCAATCAGAAACTGGACTCTGCAAAAAATTAGAACTTCAATTCTGTAGAAATTACAACCTAAATTCTACCCAAATTATAACATGAATTCTACAAAATTTGGAGCCTAATTTATAAGAATATTAATAACTGTTTTCAAAAACATCAGAACCACTTTCTGTAAATGTTTTAGAGGAAATCAGAACCACATATGGGATCATGTTTTTGAGAAAATCTGAAAAACATTTCTAAAAATGTATCTATGAAAATCTTAACAACATTTTTTATCATGTTTCATAGAAAATATGAACAACATAATGGGAATGTTTCGGAAAAAAAATCATACCAATATCCATCAATTTCATATTAAAAATGATATGAAGAGTTCAATAATTAAAGCTTGAATTTTAATTTTGTGTAATTCATAATGAAATTTATGATTTTTGAAGATGACAAGTATTAAACATTAAAAGTATGATATTTGTGGATTTATTGATATTTAATGAAGATATAAAGATATCAGGATTCCCGATCTTGATTTTTGAGTTTCCTATAAATATTTTATCAGTTTATTTGTTCATTTGTGACATTTAAACACAAACAAAAGGTAAAAGTCAAGATAATTCAAAGTGTAATGTTCACACTAGATTGAAAGAGTTTTCTTTTAGTGTTTGAAAAGGGAAAAATTAGAATAATTATTACTGTACTAGAAAGATCAAACATATGCAAAACAGATTGAGGATTCATACAGAGCATTTGTGGAACATTTTCAGAAAGGTTTTAGTCTTTTGTTTTGGTCATTGTTCTATAAAAATTAATGTAATTTTATTAGAGTTAGTATAATATATTCTATATAGAGATAGAAGGTGTCTAACTGGAGTTTTCAAATGTTTAATTCACTTCTCTCTTTTTTATGATTTCTATAGACCCACAAGAGTGGCTATGGAATTGATGTATGCTCTCGTATTAAGGATGATACTTGAAAATCACGTGTTACTTACATGCTTTACTATTGTTTCGTTATAAATTGTTTTCAAATTGATTACAAGGAAATAAATATTAACAAGTTATAGGGGTTATGGTTTTTGACCTTTATTATTCTTATAAAAACATAATATATATTTCATACCCCCCAATCTCAGATGATATTTGATCCTTGGATCTTCAGTTAGTATAAGAGTGAGGTTCTGTTGTTGAATCATTTTCATATATAATATCAATTATATCAATAGTAGATGAATTCATATGTTATATAGAAATAATTATTATATATAAAAAAATAGAATGAATGTTTGTCTCCAATTAGATGGCCATGATTTTGTTCATTCTACTATAATTCGTTTTCCACCTATTGAGAAAGATGAGCCTATGATATTTTCTAAAAAAACATAGAAGTTGATCGAAAATGAATAAATTCAATCTGTATCCCCATATCAAAGAATTTTTTATCAAAAGGTAATGGGTCTCAAAACATCAATAAATAAGTGGGATAATGCTGAAAGTGTTTTCTAAAGGAATACTAAAACCAAGGAAGTCGATTTAGAAATCTTCCATAGTATATATTAAGAAATCAAAATGGGGGATAAAGAAACAATTTATTAATTATTTATTAGAGTAAATGAAATAGTTTGCAACATCAGATGATTTAAATATGTCATGGAAAATTTTGAAATTTTGAAAAATGTAACGTGAAACATTACGGATTGGTTCTATTCTAAAATTTATGTTTTAGAAGTTATGGATTATTTATCTTTTAATGATGTGCAAAACATTATTGTTTCTTATGAAATGAGAAAAGCCCCGAAATTTAATAACATTCTATTTTGTTAATGAAATGAGAAATCCCTAATGTTTAAAATGATGATGAAAGATAAAATGGATTGTGAAGCTGTGATATAGATAAAAATACACGATATTGAGGAATGATATCCTTGTGAGCCTCATGATAAAGAGGATAATGAGCTAAATGAAAAAACATATCTCTAATATCTAATAACTATTGAATATGTATTGGAATGTATGGAGGAAAAAATCATCTTAAATGTTCTGATTGTAGTGGAAAAAAGAACTTTTTAATGAATATCCCACAGAATAAAGTTGAAGAATATTGAGACGATTGCGATGAAATACCTTCATAGAGGAATTGAAAAAAAAAATTTTAAAGAAGAAAATACTTCCAAAAACATTTAGAAGAAGTCTACCGAAATGAAAATAAATATGATTAGTATGAAGGTTGATTCAATATCAACTATCAATGATTCTTCGAAATATTAATGGTTAAGAAATTTTACAATTATCTATTAAAAATTTAAGAAACCAAAAGAATCCTCAAATGGTGAAGAAGGGAGTGAAAATTCTTATAGAGAGAATCATCTCAGAACTGAAATTCATTAATGTCTTGAGTAGAAAAAATACCTCATAAAATAATTTATATTAATGAATAATGATCGTAAAGATATTATTGTGTATGAAAATATATCATCACATATGAGGACGAATACATTTAGGATATTTTATATTATATACATATATTTTATGAACATGGAATGATGATTTATGATCTTATAAATAATCTTGAATCCCTATAAGAAGTGTTCAAAATGTTCCAATAAGAACTTCTTCATTCTAAACCTACACTTAGGAAGATAAATGAAAATATCAATAATGCTATAGAAGTAAAATCTATGAGTTCTAAAATTGAGAATAAGGGTCATTATGAGAATAAATTGGAATATTATCTTTTCAAAAATAATGTTTCTTCTGATTCATCTAACATTATTGGTACTATATGAAATAATAGATAAAGCTTGGGTGGAGAATGATTTTGAGAAACTTATCCAATATGCATAAGTTGGAAGCTCACTCGAAATAGAATCATTGTCAAAATCCAAAATATGTTTGATCTAAATGATGTTATCAATCTCAAAAATGTTTCAATAGATAATTATTTTTCATGAAGATAAAATAAAGATTTGAAGGTTATTGATGGTGTTTCAGACTCTATAGTCATTGTGCTTATAATTTTTTGTACAATTTTTCTATAATAGGAATAATGTATGAGTAATGTGGATGAAATAGTAAAATAAGAATGAGTATCATTTTAAACTCACATAAACTTGAAATGGGGAATTCACAAGATGTCAGAAACAATCCAATAAAGAATCAATTTGAATTTATAGAAAATGAATGGTAATATTTTATCAGTCTGGTCATCATGCCGAAATATGTATGAAAATTCTTCTAGAAAAAATATTATATGATGGGAAAGAAATGAAATATGAATATAAGATGGTTATGGAAATAGATTTTCTTGTTGTGGCAGATGTAAAATCATGAAAATGTAACAAACAATGGATTCTTGATAGTGGTTTTTCATCACATATGACCTGTGATATAAAAATTTTGAAGCATGTTGAATGTAATGAATAGGGAATAGTTACTATTGGTAATGATGGTTCCCTAAAACTCATAGTAATTATAATGTAAGAGATTGAAGATGAAAAATTAAAATCCAAGAATGATATTCTGGTTGATGGGTTAAAACATGACAATCTTAGTAAAAGTCAACTATTTGATGAGGAAAAAGAATTAAAATTCAGAAATCATTCATGTATCATCAAATGACTGAATGATTTAAAAGTTAATATAAAAGGAGAATGAATGAGTGATATTATATTATAGATTATAATAACTCAATAAATCATGTTACTTGAGTATGGAAGATGAAAATAATTTGTGGCACCAAAGACATGGGATCTTTGGTAATAAATGTCTTAACAAACATTCCATAGTTTGTGTCATTTATAACTATTGATATATAAAATGAATAGAAGGAGATGTTTTCATCACTTGTCAGAAAGAGAGTATGACTAAAATAAATTCAGAAAAGAGTTGAGATTCAATCTAGAAGACCACCTGAGCTCATTCATTCTGATCTATGTGGACTGATGAGACATCAATCAAAAAAATAGTATTTATACATTATCACTTTTATTGATGATTTCACTTGGATGAATAACATCATGTTCATAAAGTATAAGTCAGAGGCTATTGTAATGTTGCGATTCTTATGAATAGATGTTGACAAATAATTTGGAGTTTCGATAAATATTCTTGAAGAGATATTGGTACTGAATTTATAAACAAATATGTTTTAAATTTTCTATAATATAATTATATCAAACATCAATATAGTTCGCCCTATACTCCAAAAAAAATGGACCAGCACAATAAAAGAATAGAATCTTTTTTCAAATGGGGTGTAGTATGTTATAATAATAATAAAATAAATTCTTTTGGATAAAAGAAGTTAGTACTGTTGTACATGTTTAGAATATATACTTCTTGAGATAGGAAACCAACATGACTCTTTATGAAATGTTTTATAAAAAACTATATTGAAATACTTCAATTTTTTTAGAAGTATATGTTTTCTTAAAATCATAACAATGGATATGGGAACGTTTGATTAGAAATCTATGGATGGAACATTCATGGGTTATTCACCAAATGGAATAGGTTATAAATTCTTGAACAAACATTTACAAAAGTTAGTTGACTCATATGATGTACAGGTAATTGGAAACGTATGTTCCTTCACCAATTTTTTTGAGAATACATAGGAGGATATATGGATGAATCCCCAAAAAATGAATGTATCAAATACGAGTCATATGGTGAGAAAGTAATTCTAGGAATGAAACTGTGAGATTTTCTACCTTCAGAATGCATGTTTAGTCATAAAAAATTATTTGGAATTAGAAGGCTCCATTTCAGACAAGAATGATATTGGGAAATGAAAATTAGACTTCAAATTTCTCAAATATTTAACTAGAATCTATTTTTGATTCTATTCAACATAAATACTGGGTGGATGTTATGAAAGTTTACTTAGTGGATGTAATGCCATATTTCATAAATGTTGAGACATAGGAATAAGTTTACATTTAACAACCATGTGGAGTTTTACATAATATGGATGAAAAAAAATTTCTAAAATGGAGAAAATATTATATTGGCTGAAACAAGTTCCACGTAGTTGGTATTTGAAGCTCAAAAATTGAGTGAGAAAGTAGAATTTTATTAAAGGAAAATTTGATAAAAACTATTATATGAACGTTTTTGAATCTATAACATTAATTGTAACTGCTAATGTGTATGAATAATTTTTTTCATGGGATGAAGAAATGGTTTGTGAGGAGTTTGATGAGGAGTTGAAGGAGAACATTGAAATGTCAATTTTGGGATAATTAACATTATTTCAGGTCTTGAATGTTAAAAATAAGAAAATATATATCTTCTTTTCTCTAGAAAACTATATTAGGGAATTTTTGAAGATTTTTGGGATGGATGAATCCAAAAAATATTCGACTTCTATTTCCATGAGAACAATGTTGAGTAATGATGAATCTAGAATAATATTGAATCATAATGTCTTTAGGAAGTTTATTGGAAGTCACTGTTACCATATATATTCAAGGCCCGACACAATTTATGATAATAATTTTAATGCTAGGTATCAGTATAATTTAGATGAATAACATATGAAAGTTGCAAAGAATATTGGAGATATGTAAAAGGAACAAATTCACATGGATTTTTATAAAAAAAGAAACATTGAGATGAAGTTTCTTGGTTATAGTAAAGTTTATTGGTCTGGATATTGCAATGATAGGATGTAATCCCCATGGGGGGATTTTTCTTATTGAAGGTTGTGTGAGTTGTCATTGAATTAAACAAATTTCAGTAACATTAAGCACTAATAAATTTGAATATTTTCTATCCACTCACGCTGGTACTCATATGTTGTTTATTAAAATTTTGGTGGAATATTTGAAATTAATTGTTATTAAACCAATAATGAGACATTGTGATAATTTGAGTTCAATTTATATTTCTATGAATACTATGCACCAATATCATCAAAACAAATTGATATAATGCTTCACTTTTTAAAATAGATAGATTATACTGGAGATGATTTCCTTGAATACATTTCAAAAAAATATCAGATTGTTGACATCTTTACAACTGAAATGTTGAATGCATGGCTTGTTGAAATGAGGCTGCAACATAATGTTCAACATCCTCACATGTATTATTATGCCTTATAAAGATACCCCCAATATTCATTGGATTGTGTTGAAAATAGGTGAGATAAAGTAACAACTTTATAATTTTTATGATGTTTAACATAACTTCTTTTTTTGGAATCGGATGTAGTGGTTATCATATAATTGAGGAGAGAAAAATAAAAGTGATAAAATAAAACATTAAATGTATATAATAAGAAAATAGATGTGGATTTATCTATACAAGATGAAAAAATTACTTACTACCGAGGGATGAAATTCTTTCAAAAAAATTACTTTATATAATATTCTGGTGTATGGATAGTTTATTTTGAGATAGTGTATATTTTTATTAAAAATAAAAAAATATAGAGTTTTTTGAAAAATATGATTTGTGAAAAAATATGACAGTTTGAAATGATTTTAATGATGGTTATTAACAAATCCAAATGGGGAGATTGAAGAAAAAAATTTGTTATTTGTTTTAGTAAACATTTTTATTTGTTGATAACTATCCTTTTTTGTTACGGAATGATTTAGATATACAAGAAGGTGACAGTGTTGGTTGCTGGTAGAATTTCATTATTTTAACCATATAATGATAGATGTTGAGGAATTTGAAAGAAGTTGATGAGTTTTAAAGGTGTTTCTGAAACACGAAGTCATGTTTTTGTTCAACTGTTTTTGAAAGAGGATGTTGTTGAAGAGTGAAAAGTCATAATTTAGAATTTTTATCAAAAATTCTACACCAAATCAAACTATTATTTTATGATCAATATGTTATAAAAAATTAGAAAAAATTTCATGATAAAATCTTTAGATGAAATCATGGATAGGTTTTAAGAAATTAGAATCTCTATAAAGAATTCAACAGAAATCCCAACCAAAATTCTGCAGAAATCGGAACATAAAATCTTCAAAAATCGTAACCTGAATTCATCACAAATCAAAACCTGGATTCTACACAAATCAGAACCTAAATTATTCACAAATCAGAACATGAATTCTATAAAAATTGGAAATTGAATTCTCCACAAATCAGATGATGAATTCTACACTAAGCTGATCCTATATTCCCTAAAAACAATACCTGAATTCTATAAAATTCGGAACCTAAATTATTTAAAAATAAAAACATAACTTCTTCACAAATAAGATTCTAATTTTTTTCAAAAATTAGATCTTGAATTCTACACAAATCAGAATGTAAACAATTTTAGAATTATATCCTTATTTCTAAACAAACATTAACATGAATAATGATTAAGTCGTAACATGAATAATGAAAAAGTTGTAACATGAAATCTGCACTAATCAGAGCCTGAATTTTTCACAATTTAGAACAAAATTTCATAGAAAATTTGATCCTATTTTCTGAATAAATCAGATCCAATTTTTTGAGAATGTATTCGATGAAATCAAAATCAAATTTCTAATCATGTTTCTGAGAAAATTTGAACAACATTTTTGAGATTGTTTCCTTGAAAACATGAACATCATTTCTAAGCATGATAATAAAAACATCTAAACAACATTTCTACTCATGTTTCAAAAAAACTGTAACCAAGACCCACCATTATTGTACTAAGAAAGATATGAAGAGTTCAAGAATTAAATCCTAAATATAAAATTTTCATAAATCATCGAGAAATTTTTGCAAGTTTGAGGAAGACAAATATTGAAAAATAAATTTGAGAGATTAATGGAGTTTTTTAGATTTATAGAAGTGGGAAATATTATATGTTTCCTGCTTTTGATTTTCTAGTTTCCTATAAATATTTTCTCAGTTCTTTTGATCGCTTATAACTATGACACATGCCCCAAAGGAAAATATTTGGAGAATTCAGTGTCAAATGTTACCACTGGATTGAAAAAGGTTTAATTGGCTATTTGGGTAGTGAAAAATCAAAATCATGCTTATCATACTGATAATATTATACTTATCAAAATCATGATAAAGATTCAGATTGATCATTTGTGGAGAAAATTCCAAAAAAAAATTATTCATTTTTTTGGCTCAATTGTTCTATAAGAAACCAATTTACACTTACGAGAGTATTTATAATATTTCTTATCAGGATATAAAATGTGTCTAATGGGATTTGGAAGAAGTTTTATTCACTTTATCATTATATTGGAAATCCATAGACCCACGAGAGTGGCTATGACCAGGATAAATATTTGCTAAAGGTTAATCGAATGTGCCTTAATTAATTTACAATTCTTTCTTGCATAAATATTTTCTAATGATTTTTAAGAAAGTAAATATTAACAAGATGTATGGGTTATGTTTCATAATGTTTTGAAACATATAAAAAGTGAGAAACTAATTCAACCCACCCCCTGTGAGTTGTTATTCGATCCTTATATATCCATCCATTTTATATGGAATCTATAAAATAGTTATAGAATTGGTTTGGAGTTATACTGATAACTCAACTACTTTTTTTTTTGGATGAATTCGAAACTCTTCCAAAAAAACATTATAGAATTTATATACAATTGGAATATCCTCAATGTTGAGTATCCACAAATCACATGGAATGGATAATAATTATGAATGGGATTAAAAACCTTTCATTGAATCTGATTTATATTATAATATCAAAGTCATCATAACACTAATTTATGATCATTGGATAGTTTGTAATATCATATATAACTTCCCTTCCCTAGAAATTTATATCAGATTTATGCATACAAATGTGATCAGCGACTAGGATAACAACAGTTTAAACATGGTGAATGTAATAATACTTACTAGAAATACATTCAAGAATTAATCATCAAAATAAGAATCATATACTAGATATTTTATCCTCATATCACTAGTTTTTTAGATAAAAAGTTCATAATATAATAATTGAGAATCAAAATTATCATTAATATTAAATCTTCAAGATATAAATGAATATTTATGTATACTCTAAAATAATATACAAAAATATTTTATAATACTAATGACCACCTGAACATCATAATATTATCATCAAAAAATGGTTAACTTCACTATCAATAATCATTAATCTCAGATACTAATCATGAAAAAATATTTTCTAAAAATTCAGAGTCATAAACAAATATTTTTAGTCTAACATGAAATAATTTTAACCATGATAATTCATGATCATCAACTATTCATATCATTCATTTTTGTTATCAATGTCTTTGTTAATTTCTGAAACATATCCCTATATAATGTCAAAAATAGGTGTGAACTAAGTCCCATTTGTTGTGAACCATGTGATTATATAGTCCAAACCAAAGAACTCTATTCCCACTAATTACTCCTATGAAAAACGGTTCCAAAACCACATCAACATATAATATCAATACAATGATTTAATTTCATTCTAACCAATCACTCTATCATTTACAAAAATTTAAGGATGTGTTTTTATTCCTTTTTTATCCATAAACATATCCTTAGGAATAACTCTAGACATAACCTAAGGGATCTCACTAAATAATTCTTATTATACTTTACAAATATTTTACAAATATTTTATTAGATACCAACTATAATAACCCACCCCTTAAAAACATACATACAATATCTTAATATATTATTATTATTTAAACAAAATAATGATCCACACAAATATTATAATGTTCTAGTGACATTGGAAAGATGAATACAAAAAATCATTGTTATATGTGAACTATATCATGTCCCACAATGTTTTTTACAACTAAACCCTTATTATAAAAATCATATAAAATACTATTCCTCATTACCTGAGATGGGAAACATAAAAAAATGATGAGTTCAAATCGATGAGAGGGTGAAGAAGTGAGATGTCAACATAACCAGATGAAAAGGGTGTGATAAAATGAGAAAAATATTCATAAACCATACCATGTAAGGAATATATCATAAACTATAATATTATAAATTTTTTTGATAGTTCTTAATCTAATGTCCTTAAATTTCTGTATAATTTATTGTTTTTATATGGAATTATTTGGAGATTGTGAAATCTGACGGCGTGTGATTCTGAGGATCGAAGTTCCCCGAATTATCCATCGAAAAATGTTATGTTTACAAAAGCGTGTGTGAGTAGTTTTCCATAAAAACGGGATTATCTCTTAAACGGGTGACCAGATCAAAAATATGAGGGCACTGTTGCGTTCAGGATAGCGGGTTTACCGTAGGTGTGTCTTATGTTAGCTCGGTGCATGCCCTTAGTGGAAAATCCAGAAAATTGCATAATCGTAATTAAAATATTAAATAATGTTATTTTATTTTTCATATTCCTATAACTGATGAATGGTGACTCATAATAAAAATATGAGACCACTGATGAGCTTTGTTAAGGTATTATTTCTTGAGGAAGATACTAGCATTACCTAGCATGGAACATCTATTGAATTTATTTTTTGTTTGTAAAAAAAATAATTAAGTAACAAATATTTTATTGTTAAATTCCATAACATCTAAATAGTAACTCTAAATGAAAACATGAGAGTAGTATTGGGTTTTTTGGGACATGTTTCCTTTAGAAAAATCCTAACCTTGACCGGTGCGGGATGAGGGTGACTGTTAATATTTTTTTGAACATTTTTTCAGTTATGTTCAATAAATGTGTGATTGGTGTTTTAAATATTTCGAACTGGTGCTCGGATTAAAAATCCAACGACATCATTGAATCTGCAGTGCCGAGATTCGCCTAAGGAAGGATTCACTTCGACCGCTGAAGGTCAGGAGAAAAAGTTAGTTTTTTTACATTTTAGAGAATAATAAATTAACAATGTAATTTTATGTTTATTTTTCCTTTCCTCCACCAGATGGGAGACGGTGGTGGGACCAACGAAATGTCTATCCATTCGATGGAATGACACCCCTTTATTCATGTAACCGCACCATTGGAATTAAGAAAGTTCCTTAATTAAATGAACCCCATTAATTCTATGTCTGTTACTCAAACACCCACTCTAATATTTATATAGATTTATGTGAGGGTAATTGGAATAGCTTTACCAAGAGACGAAGCTCTGGAAACCTACCATGACTCCAACTACTTTGAGTATGAGACTAGCTTCAGCGAGCAGTGACAACCGCCACCGAATCATGATGTGACAAAAACTGCGAAGGTGGTTTCGTCGATCTTCATCTACAGAGATTTATTGTTGTTAAGGGATTTATTTTGAAGTGAAATTTGATGAATTAAATTCTATCCTACATTATATCACATTAACGCAAAGGTCATGGACCAAACAAACAATTCTCGCACCCTCCACTTATTCTACCATGCTCCGTTATTTAGGGACAGTTTCCTCAGATGATGGAAACACAAAATAGCATGTCACACTATGAAAGTGGTAGCGTTGGTGAGCCGGAGGTGCAGATGGAACAAAGAATGGACACGGGAGCACATCTGGTGACCCTTGGAAGAATCTTTTTTCACGCCATGTTGGTGGGGACTGGAGGACACATGAAAAAATTGGTCGCGGGAGGTGGAAGGAGGCGCGCCATGGTGGTCAAAAGTGGCTGGCCTGAGTCAGCCGCACCTGACAAGGGCGTCGCCCATAGGCTCCATGGACCGATGTCGGCCGGAACGGGTCATCCAAGCGGGTCAGACACACCTACTAGGCCAGACACACCCGGTGGGCCTGACCCACCACCGGGTCGGGTTGGACCCAAAACACAGTGAGTCGGACCTGCCCCGCAGGTAAGACATGCTAACTCGACGAGCTGTGAATACTATAGTCTTGGCCTGCGAACCAAACTGGGCCAACCCTTAATGGGCCAGACTCAGGCGGGGTCAGATAGACCCCAGGACCCGTTGCATGGGGCCAATCTGGCCATGTTGGACCAGGGCTAGACCCAACTGGTCCCCCAATAAATAAACACCCGTAACTAAAACATCAGATGCCAATTTTACACACTTTCAGTGGATTTGGGATCTATTTAGGAAGCTGTCCCTTTTTAAAATTCTGGCAGTCCAGACCGAGTTGTGTCAGACCAAGGTGCGATCACCCCCCCCCCCATTTCACAAAAAAGGATGTAACTGACAAACTGGGCGTCCGATTGAAACTATGATTGTGGAATAGGGACCTGAGTGACATGGTAATCTTTGTTAAATAATCCATGAGAGATATAAATTATGTTGGAATAAGGACGAGTTGGATCGACCCAAAATCTAACTAGGTCCTCATCACTAAAATGTCAATAGCTTACAAATCGAGCGTCCGGTTGATGCTCGGTCTATTGCGTTGGAACTCTTATGACATGATGAATCATCAGGATACTTCTTCATGGAAAAAAGGTCCAGTTGAAATAATACTAATGGATTGGGGAGAATATCTCCTAAAATCAAGAGTTCTAGGAGAGGGAATCCAATGGCTGTTAGTGAGGATTAGGTTGGAGACAGATCATAAAGAGGCCAGTATAGAGAAAACCAGTGTGGATTATCATTTATCCTGTGTGATGTAGATATTATGTGGGAGAACACATAGCGATCTTGTGTGGGTTAGCATATACTGGTCCTGTGTAGGTCAGATCATGTGTGGGTCATTGCGGGGGTTTGTAGCTGTCGAATCTGGGAGGGTCAAATCCTATGTGGATCATTGCACGGGTTATTACCTACAGATAATGTGTGGGTCAGATTTCTTATGGTCAATAACTATGCCTCTGGAAAAAATAAGATGATATTTCTCTTCGAATGATGATCTTTACTTTTATACTACACTAATACCTGGTTTGAGCTGAGACTCTGTTTTAGCTGTGTCTATTTCATTGTGATTTGTGATTGAGATCATTATTTGTGGTTTTCCTTTGTAAAATAATGTCATACTCTCAGGGGTATTGGGGTTTTTTTTGAGTATTTATATACTCACCTCTACACGAGCTTCTCCAGCTCCTTGTTGGGTCTTGTTCAATGAGGAGCAGCTGGGATAAGACTCGAGGGAGCTTGGAAAAAGTGGTGCACGGAAGATATAGGCTAATGTTGAGTGTTGTGGAGATGATATATACCTACCCATTAAGTGATATCCTTAGTGAATGATCCAGATGTTGTTTTATCATTTTAGTGGTACATGAAATTTTTAGTTGGAATTGTATTCTGGTCCCTTTACTTTCAACACACTTTTTACTATGTTAGTTTACTTCGTGGTTGATAATTTTGTGTTATTATTTTTTGTTTGTATACAATTTTGATTGAAATTACTTCTGGTTATAGTTAAACACCTTTTCGGTGCTACTCTCTAACCCCTGTCATATGAAAGGCGGGTGTGGGGTAGTCACGGGAAGGGCCCTAGGGGACTGGTTGTGAGAATGCGCTATCAGAGGAGTCAGTTCTACCAAAGAACTAGGACATAGATCATTGTAATGGGGAAATAGTGTTATTTGTTCTGAGTCTGGTTTTCAGTTTGGGGGGTCCAGTGTTTGCGCGGCGGATGATGTATCCATACACCAGAAACCTGAATTCTGATTTCTGACGTGGTGCACAAAAACACTAATTTCATGTGTTTTGGAAATGATTTACTTTTATCTGTTTTGAATCAACTCACCAGGTACAACCATTATACTAATTTTCATCATGATTCTCTTTAAAGATTCCTCCATAGAGACAACCAACTAGAATTCCTGAGATAGTACATGATGATGGCCAACAGAGCGACGAGGCTCTGGTGCAGGGCCCTCTTAACATGTGGTCACTTTCAGGTGGTGTACTAGCAGCACCACCACCCATTATGATACAGTTACATCCTGCTGCACTAGCGGATGGTTCATGATGATTGAGCTTGTTTCACCAGTTCTAGTGGCTGAGTACTCTAAGGATTTGAGGTAAGACAGATTCCCAGGAAGCTAAGGACTGACTGGAGACTGTGATTAGAGTTTTCTGCCTAGCTGATACACCCGTAGAGAAGATGGTGATCCATGCTGCTAGTTTTTTCATATGCGTGACCATGGGGATGGTCTGAATTGTGAATAAGATTTTCTACATGGACCGTTGATTGAGAGGGTACCTTCAGGTATTTTTCCTGCTATATCACTACCTATTTATAAGTAGTTACAACTAGTTGTATTGGTAGAGGACAGATGTAGGCTTAGTTCCTTACACATGTTTCAACATCAGATACCCCTCAGGTTTTGAGGCGAGCCTGACTCACAGGAAGCTATGTATTGTCTTGAGGAGGTTGTTGAGTTTCTATTTATCCATGACACCATTCGATCAGATGGCAGTCCTATTAGAGATACACCGATGTGGCTTAGAAAGATAATCTTAGGGTTTACATTACCCAGATCTTGTGAAGAGATTACATTCCATTGGAAAAGCATGAGATACTTCTTCGGATAAGGGGGTCTACATCCAAAAAACATCTAAGGGGAAAGTGTTCCCTAGAGCTTCTACATCATCCGTTGGATGACATGTTGGTAGCTTAGTATTCATTGAGGCTTACTAACCATCCCAGGTACTTGATGAATATAGTGCGGTCAGTGCATTAGGGCTCAGACATCTGAGTGTGGTGTGTTTAGGGACATCCGAGCTAGAACTATTCCACTATGCATTCCTACTTCTATTAGGATGATAGAGAGAACCATGGGGGTTGAATTTTATTTGGATAATTGGATAAAACCATTGAATGTTAGTAGTGTTAATGCACTAAAAAAATTCTAGTCTTAAAGACATGGGCGTGTAAAATGTTTTGGGAAGAGGAAGTGATAGGTACCAATGAATCTTCAGTTAAGAAGACATGAAAATGGTTCTATGAGAAAAGCATGAGGTTGTATAAATTTTCTATGTTACAATCACCCCCCAATGTGGTCCCCACCAGAATCAAGGAGCAGGAGGACTTGGGTAGGGATTAGCTTCAATCATAACATGAGTGTGACCCATGGTCTCTAGGAATGAATTGAAGTACGGTCTCTGTCTACTACTCGCTATTGAATTAATATAAATAGGTACCGATTATTCATTTTTTCCAAAAATCTTGGTAAAGACCTAGATTATCTAGTTAAATTGATTACTTGACCCTTAAATCTGTATATAATTTTGGGAGGAGACTCGATAATCACACACATTCTGACAGTGTGATATGACCCTTGAGCTTAGAGTTTCTGTTGGAACCTCTTGGTGAACCATCTAGGTCTTACGATATTAGTTTGGGTGTAGAATGGACATCCACAGTCCAAACATAGATTGAATGTTTTAGGAAAAAAGATGTATTATATCTAAATAATTGGAATGGGGTTTTCGTGGTTCAGAGAAAATGGAAACCCAAGAAGCATGGGATAATATCAGGCATATGCGGGGAGAAGTATATCACTCTTTTGTCTCCCAGCCTTTCCCTCGTGGCAGAAAGAGTTTGGTGTTTTCAATTCCAAACAGTAGTGGTAGAGTGTGGGGACATCGTTTCAAAACATGTTTCCGAAATTACCTCCCCAAAGGGAGTGGGACTTCTGCATGGGCTTGATAATACCATAGATTTTTACTAGACATCTCCAAGGTAGTGGTACACTTATCAGCGTTGACAAGAAGGGGGAGACTTTCCTGTGGATGCAGTTGTGTCAGAAGTTCATTCAAAAACTCAGACAATGACTGATAAGTCCCCCCATATTGAGGCCACCAGAAGAGGCCGTTGGGTATGTAGTCTACTATGATGCATCATGGATAATAGTAGGTTGTTTCCTGATGTAGGAGTATGCATTGATCACCTAGGGATCACAGAAGTTGAAACAACATGAGCAAAACTATGCTACCCATAGCCTGGAGTTATCAGTAGTGTTCTTTTCACTGAATATTTGGTTGCACTACATGATGGGTGAACAGTTTAATGTTTACTCTAATAATAAAAGTCTTAGGTATATCTTCTCACAGAATGACCTCAACCTGATATAGTGACGATTTCTAGAGTTCCTCTAGGACTATGAGTTTGAGATAGTCTATTCTTCTGTGAAGGTGAACGCGGTAGCAGACATGCTCTGCAAAAGATCTTCTCTGCAGGTGCTAAGTGAGGCGTCAGTGAAGCTAGTTATGTTGTAGAAATCCTTTATTGACAAAGATAGATGAGATTAACTTTATTCTATGACTTTCACTCTTCCAATTCATCAGTGAGTTCAGGTGGTACTGCTTATGGACATTTACTACAAGGCCTGACGTTCTAAGTTATCATAAAGACGGCCTCCTCAAGGATTTTCTTATAGGTGGGGAAAACATCTCTCTATTCGTAGGATGAACCATTGTACTAGTGACTCTTCAAGATGATGTGTTTAGGTATTTCCATACATCCCATTTAATAGTACATTTTTTATTAGCGAAGATGTATCAGGACCACCAATGTCCGCACGGGTGTCCAGTGATGGAGGAAGTAGTGGAAAAGTTTATATCATGATGCCTCAGTTTTGCACAAGTGAAGACTGTACAGAGATGGCATAAGTCTTATTATAACATGGGATAGGGACCCTTGGAGTCATAAGAGGGAGACCATGTATTTTTATGTTTCTCACCTTGAAGAGGATTGAGGAGTTTTGATCAGTGTGACAAGATATCTCCGAGGTTCATCAGACCGTTCTAGATTCTCAGCAATGTGGTAGAGGTGGTCTACTGTCTATCTCTTCCCCCAAAAATTCACTAGGTGAATAATTTTTTCCATGTGTCACTACCGGGGATATGTTTTCATGATCCATCACACATTATCGACTAGTTCGAGTTGTACTTTGACGATGGGGTGACATTGATAGAGTTTCAGGTGGAGATAGGGGATCGACATGGGATAGTCATTTGTGGATGGTCGATCCGTCTGTTGCAAGTTAAGTGTCAGCACATGAACCTCTAAAAGAGCACATTGGAGAGGGATGCTCCGATTCATGTTTTGTGCCCTCATTTGTTTGATTTTCCTTGGTTTTGGATTTGGGGACATAAAGCGCTAATATTGGGAGAAAGTAATGTCCTCAAATTTCCATAATAATTTTTTATATGGAATTATTTTGAGAATATGAAATCTTACGGCGCGTAATTCCGAGGCATGGATTTCCTGTAATGATCTGTCAAAAAATATTATTATTAAAATAGATTTCATTAGTGGGTTTCCTAAAAAATATGAATACCTCTTAAACAGTGTCCCAGATTAGATATCTAAGGGCACTATTGCATTCAGGATAGTGGGTTTACCCTAGGTGCGACTTAAGTTTATTCGACATAGGTCTCTGATTGAAAATACTAAAAATGGAATGACCTTAAATAAAAAAAATTAAAGTTATTTTTCATAAATACTTATAAATAATGAATGGTGATTAGGATTAAAAATATGAGACCACCATTGAGCTTAATAAGGTATGATTTCGTTTGGAATATACTAACATTGACTAGTGAGGGACAACAATAGAAGTTATTTTCTGACTGTAAATAAATCTAATAACAATTATATTATTGATAAAATTCATAACATCTTAACGGTAACAAGGATTGAAAATACGACAGTACCATTGAGTTCATTGGGATGTGTTTCCCTTAGGAAGAGCTTAACCTCAACTGGTGTGGGTTGAGGGTGACTGTTAATTATTTTATGATCTTTTTTCTGGGTACGTTCTGTAATCATGTGAGAAAAGTTTTATATCTATTGAATAGGTGCTCTGATAAAATATCCAAAGGCACCATTGAATCTGATGTACCAGGATTAGCTCAAGAAAGGCCTCACTTCGTCCTTAGAAGGACGGGAGAAAAAGATAGTTTTTTTACTTTTAAGAGAATAATACAATAACAAAGTTATATTATTTTTCTTTTTTATTTTCCTCCAGCATACGAGTGGTGGTGGGGGGACAAATGACATGTGAAGACATTAAATGGATTGACTCCCATTTAATCATGTAACCACACCCTTTGAATTAGGAAGGTGCCTTAATTAAATGAATCCCCTTAATTCCACATGTGTTACTAACCCACCCCATTACCTATTTATATGGACCTTGGGGAGGGGTATTGGTGAGGCTTCACCAAAAGACAAATATTTGGAAATGTACCACACCGCTAACCACTTGGAAGATGATACCGGTTTCAATGAGCGGTGACGAGCATCACCAAATCACGAACTGAAGACAACGAAGAAGGTGGTTCCATCGATTGTCATCTGTGGAAGTCTAATCCTGGTAGGGGGTTTATATTTAAGTTGTTTTTGATGAATTAAATCCTCTCCTACTTGCTATCTCAATAACACCGAGGGTGCGAGCCAAACGAACAAGGTTTGAACCCTCGACCTCTTCTCTCATGCTCAGTTCTTCGAGGATGGTTTCCCCTGACGATGGTAACATGATATAGAGGGTCACACTATCAATACAACAGCGTGGGAGAGCTATAGGGGCAAAAGAAATCATGAACGGGCACCAGATCACATCTTGTGACTTGCGAAAGACACCACCAACACACCATGTTGGCCACGGTCGGAGGTGACCAGAGGACACCTATGGAAACTGGCCGCAAGTGGTCGAAGGAAGCGCGCAACGGTGCGGTGCGAAGGCTGAAGGCAGCCCAGATGAGCTGACCACGTGGGAGAAGGGTGACAGCCACAGGCACTGCCAGCAGAAGTGGTCATGGCAAGCAGGTCACGAAAGTAGAGAGTGGTGCGTTCAGCGCTGCACCGCATTGGTGGAACCCAACCGTCGAAAAGGATGACGGCCCCGCAAGTGTTGGGCCAGCGGTAAGAAACATTCCAGCTTTGGGCAGGCCGAGACGGCACGAGCCATACCCAACACCGTGCAGGGTGTGACCCACGACCTGGCCAACCAATGAGGGTGAGCCAAGCTCCACCCCGTGGCCTCAGACAACCACATCCAAGGCCCGTGAACCAAACCAGGCCGTCCCTGATGGGATAGACCCATTGATATGGTCCAACCATTAATGAATCAGACCCGGGTGGGGTTTGATTGACCCCGGGACCCATTGCGTCGGGCCGATCTGACAGAGTCTAACCAAGCCCAGACCCAACCGGTCCACGAATAATTAAAAACTTGAAACAGAAAAAATAGGTGTCCAATTGATAATCCATCAGTGGCGTTGGGATCCCATTAGAAAAGTGAACCCTTTGGCATATTCTGGTAGGCCAAACTGAGCCGGGACGGATTGAGTTGTGATCACCCTCCCTGTTTCATGGAAAAGGGGTGTAACTAACAGACCCGACATCTGATTGATGCGCTGTATGTGTAATAGATACCCTAATGACAAGGCAGACCTTATTAAATTCTTCATGAGTGTTTTGAAGGAATTTTTAGTATGGACGGTTGGGATTGACCCTAAATCCAGCCAGGCCCTCAGCACTAAAATGCCAATAACTTACAGAACATGCGTCCAGTTGACGCGTCGTCTGTTACATTAGAACCCTTTTGATGTGATATATCATTGGGTTTCTTATTCATGCGTCCAGTATGGACGGTTGGGATTGACCTTCTTGGTAATGTTTTCTCCTAGATTCAAGCATCCAATGAGCGGGAATCCAATGGCTGGTAGTGAGGCGGAGGCTGGATAAATATCATACAGAGGTTAGTACCAAGTTATCCTATGTGGGTCCGAACTGATCATGTGTTGGTCTGATCTTGTGTTGGTTAGCGATCAACAATCATGTGTGGGTTATTGTATAACAATCTAGTCTGGGTTAGCTCTCAATGATCATTACTGGGTTAGCGCATACCGATCCTATGTAGGTTAGATCCTATGTGGATCATTGTAGGGGTTAGTACTAATCGAATCCGAGCTGGTTGAATCCTGTGTGGTTCTCTGCGGGGTTATTTTATACTGATCCAGTATGGGTCAGACTCAGTATGGTCAACATCTGTGCTTCTTGACAGAATAAGATGATCCAGCTCTGCGACTAATCATATGTACTTCTGTACTTCAATAATACCTGGTGTCCTCAAAAACTCAGTTTGAGCTGTATCAATTGCTTTGTGTTTTGTGATTGAGATCATTTTTGTGGTTTGACTTTGTGGAATTCTGTGAGACATTCTGGGATTGTAGTGTCCATAATGAGTGTTTTTATACTCACCCCTTGGTGCTCTTCACCTGCAACATGTTGTGTCTTGTGTAGACGACGAGCAGTTGGGATGAGACTGGATGGATCCTGGACCAGGTAATAGACAGAAGAGATGGGCTGACATAGAGTTCTATGTAGAAAATATGAACCAACCTTTCTTGTAGGATCCTCACAGGATGATCCAATATCTATTTTTAGTTTTCATTTGTACCTCTAATTTATAGTTAGGCTTGTATTCTAACCCCATTTCATGCAGCATATTTTTTTTAAAGCAGTTTACTTCGTGGTTGTTTTTTTTGATAGTTTGTGTGTTTGTAGAGGTTTAATGGAAATTCCTTCCCATTATAGTGATATTACTTTTTGGTGCTAGTCCCCAACCTATGGAATATGTAAGGCATGTTTGGTGTATTCACGGCATAGGCCCCAGGGGAAAGGTCATGAGAAATTAGTTAGTTTTTATATAACTTCCCAAGAAAAAGATCCATGAGATCATTATATTAAAATAAGAAATAGATATGTACTATAAAATTATTCATAGAAAAAATAATGTTAGTGATATCCCCCATGAAATTTATAACGTGTTATTCCAAGGATAACCACCCATGTAACTACATTCTGATTTGGATAAACACTGATTTACCATCTTTAAGGATTTTGACATGTTCCATTCTAACTACTTTTGGGATTGGGGAAACCACCCATATACCCACTTTCAGGATTGGGACGACATCATTTATACCATTTTTCAGGCATAAGAGAAAATATCTTGTACCTTTTGATCTCATATAACATTAAACATTAGAAAATAAATTTGATTGAGATATAGGTCGATTACATAAAATATTCCATACATTTATGGACAACAATACAATAATACATTTATACTATAATAACCTAGGAATAAGATACAATCATACCATAACCGTTGAGAATGAAACATGATTAAACAAAATTTCATCAATGAATATCTCAATTGAATGAAATGGATTCCCGTAAATAATTCAATAATAATAACAAACCATCTAGATAAATATGAATTACGAAATCACTAGAAAATATCCCCATTAATTATTATATTTCGTGAATTAATTTCTCTTAGATGGAATATGAATTTATAATATGACTAAATATATTTCATGCATAAAATATCCATTCCAATTTGAAAACACATATTTAAAATAATTTAATTTACCACATATTAATGGAAAAAATATCATTAATAATAACTTTTGAAACATGTGATCGAATCATTAAATAATTGTATTGTCATGATGGCAGTAAATAATGTGCTTGGATAACAAATTAAAATGAAGATTCCATTCATTTTTTTTCTCAAAACATCAAATCAATTTTTAAATAATATGAGATGAAATTATGTTTCAAAACATTTTTATTAAATTAATTTATTAGTTAAAATTTCTTTAAAAATCATTCAATATTAGTAAAATCATTAATTAAAATATTTTTAGAAAACATGGACATTGATTAAAATATTCTTTGAACAATAAAGACAAATATGGTTTGTATTTATTAAAAATATATTATAACAATATTGAGTATTATAAGAATAAAAATTAAAGCGATATATTTGTTATATTAAATTATTAAATTTGAATAAATTTAATGTGTCTTAGGAGAGATATATAATATCATTTATCATCAAAAGTATAATCAGAAGCACTCCTAATAAATAATGAAATTATATCTTAAAACCCTTACAACTTTTGAAAATAATGAATAAAAATATTTATGAAAGAGTGAAAATTAAACATATATTTATATACCATACATTGAATTATTAATATCATAACAGACATTAATGGTTAGTATATAGACTACACAAAAATAATCAAGTGGTACATATGACATGTTTCCAAAATAAATATAAGTGAGAAAATATCCCTAACCTCAACTATTGAATATCATCTTACAAGTTTGAAGATCCAATAAAAAACATTAGGTTTATTATAAATTTATTATAGAACCACAATAAAATATTTAGTATCTTATATTATTTTATTAATTTATTTTTATTTCCCCTTTTCTATAAATTTCATTTTTAGAAAACTGGTTTTAGTAATGATTTTTCCATTTTCCATGTATATTTTTCATTGTAATTTTTAATCCCTTTAAATTTATCATACTTCCATATTTTTTTATAATTTTATCCACAATTTAAATAAAAAATATATTCATTATATATTTTATTATTTTTTTTTAGAAAATTTATAGATATAAAATGAATCACACCATTTATAGAGGCGACTGTCCATACGTACATATGGATTTTGTATCCATTTTCTCATTTAATCGCATGATAGAAAGATAATTTGTTAGTCAGCTTAAAAAATCCAATTTAATATAATAATTATCATATATATTATTAAAATATACCCTAATTATAATTTATGTCCAAAGAAAATAAAAAATGTCTCACATCTCTTCGTGGATGCACTATTCAATACATACACATGAGTAACATTATAATTTTGCAACGAATTTGAATGTAAAAATGCTGATATGATAGTATAATTTATAAATTATGTATGGCATAAAAAATTCATATTAGTTTTTTAAACCCATCATTATAACCAACCTTTAAATGTGGTGATAGATAAAGAATTACATCAGGTCATGAGCCAGTAGTCTCACATGCACATCATAGATGGTTTTGTTTACCAAAAGAATGAGGTGGAGAAAAATAGACGTTATATAATGAACGTAATATCATAAATGAATGTGTATGATACTAATATTTTTATATAATAATAGATGTATAATTATTTAATTAATTGGAATGTTAAATAAAAGAGAAAAAATTCAGTTAAGAATGATACCTTCTCTTCTGACAACAACATTACATTTTCACCAAAACCCATATTAGAATATTATCTAAATAAAATCGAAAAAATGTATGTGTTAAAGGATTTAAGGAATAAATTTAGGACGATTGTGTAAAAATAAAAATTCATTGGTTTTGTGAAAACATGTAGAGAGTGGAATCCTTTTTATTAGTGGTTCAGAGGAAACACTTGGAAGTTTTGAATTGAAAATGTTATATCAACAATTTTCATAAGAAAAATTGGCTACAAAATAGACTATTAACGAAAAAATAAGATATATGGGTGATATATGTCTATAAAAAAGAAATAGTGATGGGTTTTACATCATTTTAATGCTTATAAATTCAATTTATTACCCTGGTAAACCTATTTCATCATCTACAAAAATAATCTGTTTTATTATTTTTACTATTCAATTTGGAAAAAAATAGTTTTACCATATTATATAGTATTAACTATAATTTTTAAAAATATGGAATCCCAATATATATATAATTCATAGAAATGGAAAATTTTGGTATAAAATTATCCCTATATATGTGATGGGAAAATTGTTTTCTAGAGTAAATTTTATAATAGTAATATTATTTTTTCATATCAAAAAGCCAAATAAAATTTAATTAAATGAAATAAATTTGATTATAATTATTTAATAAATATAATACTAATTTTAGAATATTCATAAATTAAAACTTATGACCTTAAAATACTTATAAGAGAATGAAGTTTTAAATAAAAGTCTTGATTTATCACTATTCCTTAAAATTTTAATATTTTCATAAAAATTACAAATATCACCCCAATGAATTTTTTAAAATTAAATTCCAAAACTGGCATTAATATTTTCAAATAATTCATAATGATGATAATAAAATTAATTTTCTAAATTTTATAAAATGAATAATAAATAATTTTTGATAATAATGTATTTTCGAACAATATAAGGGAAATACTAAAAAGTAGTTATTTTTTAGAAATATATTTTCATTATATAAAACCATTATAAATAATTACAAAATGGTGTTTTTTCATATTCAAACTGAAAACATTTATTGTTATTTTTTAACAGTCATGATTATATAATATTTTTTATAATATATTGTGGTTCATTAAGAATCAGTTTTATATGTAACATATTTTATAATGAAAATAAAATTTATCAAAAAAATGTTACATAAAATCATGGGGTGCTACAATCATTCAAGTTTTTTATGGTGTAATTATTCGCAATGTTTTTTTGTTATCCTTGGGAACTTTTCTCCAGCCATTCATCAATAGGGAATGCACATCAGGACTTGTGTCTTGTTGAAATTTGTGATAATTTTTGTCATCTATGTATGGGTCATTAAAAAAATCCCTTAAATTGTATATGTGGAATAAAAAAAAATAAATTAACGATTTTTTGTTATGTTTCTATATGTTTTATATGGAATTTTATCCAATACTGAGTGTACAAAAGATTTATACAAATCATTATCAATGATTTATGTGTGGTGGATTTAGGCTAAAACACTTGATTAAAATATTGGCCTTGGTAAAGTAATGGTTTGATTGATTCATAGATAAAAAAATCTATATGTTAGTATTTTTAGTTTATTCAAAAATAGTTTTGTAATGTAGGAAAATAATATATTTTCAAAAAAATTAATACATATGTAATATATTAATGAAATTTTATACATATAAACAATCAAACAAAAAAATTAATATTTTTCAAAAAACCAAATATAAATTTAAAATATGACTTCACATAAGAAAATATATGTTTAGAAAGGATAATATATTTGATATATGGAGGATTTTCACTCTTATTAATAATTTAACATTACCATAGTGGTTCGAAAGTAGTTGGTGAAATTCAAATTTTCATCTGTCAAATTGATTCACCCCTTTTAATCTATTAATTTATAATCATATGATTATCATTATGATTCAAATGGTTTAAGTGATTTTTTTATGGAGATAATATCATAGAATCATATTCTCATTTGTTTCCTTGTGTCACTTAGATGAAGAATGACAACACAATATATATTATATTCTTTATGTTAGAAATGTAGTCAATATATTTATTTATTAGGTCTATAAAATCTCATAAATTACTATAAAATATATTTATTTTGTGGAATATCTCCCTATTCATATGAGATTATAATATTTGGATAACTTCTTTAGCTAATGGAATGATCTTCCAGGCAATTCTATTAGAATGATTTCAAAATGGTAATATAGTGCGATATTTTATGTGATATTTTTGCAAAATTGAATTACGTATATTAATTATATTTTACGGTTACTAGTTATAAAACGTGATAACATATATCATTATTTCTAAAAATTATAGTTATTTATTATCAATCTTCTCTTTTTTGGTGGATAATTTCTTTAATATTGTTTTATTCCCTACTATGTTCATCATCAAGTACATATTCATGTGAAGGATATATTGTTTATAGGTTTCTATATATATTAATGGGTTTACTTAATCAATATAATTTTTTATTATTATTTATTCTTATTGTGTAATCTACTCCAATATTTTTCCATTCACTCATGTAATCACAATATATGTACTCATGACCATAAACACAGACGGAATAAATATAAGAACTTTCCCAAGTTATGTAATATGATTTATTGTCTTATATATATATATGAAATATGTATTAATTTAAATTTTCTACATTCGAAAAATAATATACATGAATATAAAAATATTCAATGATTACATAAATGCAATTATGTCAATGTCCCCATGTTGTTACTTGGGTTTCTCTATTTTTTGTTATACATGGGGTTATTATTAATGAAATAATCAAAGAACATAGTGTTGGTAGGATATAATTTAGGTTATTTATTCATTATATATCATTAATAATTTCAATTTGGTTACGATCACACCATGATCTATATTTTACCTCCCCAATATACTTTCAAACAATGTGAATACCACATCATTTGATTCTATATTTTTAACACTTATGAATTAATGATTATTTTCATTTATTTACATTCTCCCTTTGGGGAACCCCTACTCCTTGTCTCCATTTGTGGTTTAATTTTATAGGATCATTATTTCTAAACTAGTCGTTCAAGAGTTAGAGAGTAGATCAAAATTACCTAATATAACATGGGAAATAGTATACTATAAAATTAAGCATTTTAACCTAGAATTAGATGTCCCTAATAAATGTTGATGTTTTAAGCTACCCTCTTACATGTATATACACTATACATATATATTGTTTCTAATGGATATTTGATCTTGAAAATTGACATAAATGTTATAGTACTTTCATTATGATAAATATAAAAATATTTTTTAAGATTTTATTAATGAGAAATGATTACATGGTATGTATAATATACAATGTGATGTTGGATTTTTTAAAAATAATATCCCCAAAATGAATATAATGTATGTATAATATTTTTTTTAATTTTCTAATTATTGAGGATGATTTGACCCATATATAGGGTTGGTTACTCGACATGTAATGGAACATTTAATTCTTTTAAAATTTTAATTGAACCCTTATAGCACAGACACTAATATAATGGATTATCTGATTAATGTATAAATAGTTGTGTTTATAGATATTTTGATACAAAATTCCTCCATGAATTAGGAATACTTCCCACAACAATCTCTTCCTCAATACATTGGATTCCTACATTAGGTATATTATATCCACTATGGTTGAATTTTTTCTGTGATTTCATCTCAACATATCTAAAATAACCACCTCTTATGTATTGATACATGTGATCAAAGAACATACTATTTTATAGTACATTTGGAATATTAGGCTTCTCAAATTAACAAATAGAATTAATTATAATATTATAAATAATATTTTATTACCTCAAAATCCATAGATATTTTTAAATGATAATCATTTATTTATCTGTTGAATTACTAGACATTGATATATATGGGGTTTTCGGTAAAAAATTATTAAAAATCATATTAGCAAGGAAAATATATGTAATGATTATGATAACATGGAATAGTTATTTTTCAAAATATTCCCCAAATTATTTCATGTCAAAGAAGCTATTAATGACATAATTTTCAAGAGTATATCTTTTATATATTCCCCAACATCATTATAGAAATAATATATGATTTATTAATAACAATTAATGAGATAAATTCAATGGGAAACTATCTCACAATGTATCCATGTCATTGGCTAGGATAATTATAGTATAAGGAATTATAATTTCATTGGGAATGGGACAATATAAATATATCAATATTGAATGGCTTAGACATGCCTTTAAAAACTCAATTATAATGATGAAACGAATGTTTTAATCAATGGGAATAGGAATTTTCTGAATTAATTCATGAAGAAAAAACAAATTTTTTGATGAGAAGCTAATCAATAAAGGTGTCATTAAGAAAACCATATGTGTCTATCTACGGGGAAAAATGTAATTAATCGCTTATTCATTAATGTATTGAAGCTCCTAAGGTATAATTTGCAATAATTGATTATTTGATATCCCCTCAAAAAAATTATCAATTTTTTCACTTTTTGATAAAATAAACATACACATACTAAAATGTATGAATTAATTCAAAATAATAAGTGATAATAATCCCACTCATTCAAACTATTATAAACTCAATTATAGTTAAATTTATATCTATGTTCTTAGTCCCCATTGGTATCCATCCGTCAATTGGTAAAATAATTAAAATATTATAATGGTGTATAATAATAGATATTTATTACTAGTCTATGAGTTCAAAGAGGAATGTAGTACCAACAATTGAAGGTGTTTTTAATCATTATAGCCTTTGAAAACATAGATACATAAATTCAAATTTTTTTCTAGGATAGGGATGATAAAAAAATTCATGAGGAAAATTACATTTTTAAAAAATATGATCACCTTCATTATATGGATTATGTAGGCCCTATATTGCGGTAAAATCCATTATAGAATAAGAGGATGTGTACTATGTTGTAAGTCCTTGAAAACTATTAATTTAGTATTTAAGATGATAAAATACCATTTTGGAAAAAGAAAATTTATTTTAACCCACCCATATTATTTTAGTATTATATACCAAAAAATAAACCAAATCATGATACATAGAAACACTATATACTACTAAATGTGTTCTACAACGATCCTTATAGAAATACGATTAATGAAATTTTATTATACAACTGTGTTGCATAAATAATATCCAAAATGAAAATAATCATATCATTATCAATATTTTTTATGAATATATACATGAGAATCCGTCAATTTGATATCCCATTAAGTAATTTAATACCACCTTAGATTTTACATAATTGAAATAGATTTCTTATCTCGAGGATCCAAATAAAAATGCTACCTACTTATACAATCAATAAAATGGAAGGGGTATTGATCACCCTAAGGGGTTGATATTGTATAAGGATAATATTAAATATTAAAATTAACATACTTTTTCAAATTTTAGTTACCTATAAACATATTTCTCACATGATAATATTTATGTGTCACCAATCTGATCAACGGTCATTCAAGATTCTCAGATACTATTTTCTAAAACCAATAAAATGAATTATATATATGTATATAATTGGATTATTCTTCGTAGTTTCATTTACTATAAGTGATGAATTCATGGTATTATTGTTATTTCAACCCTATATTATCTTCTCCAAATCCTATCATCATTAATGTCACATGAATGTAAATTTTTTAATCCACCATTCATGATTATGATAAGAGCTTATTTTCTATTATGATAAATAGATTTATTTAAATATTTATATGACTCTATGGGTGGATCATCATGGTAAATGAATTAATTGGTTTCCTCAACCATTAATTATCAAAAATTATGTTCATGGGATATATCATACATGATCCATGTTTGTGGGAAGAGTAGTTTATAACTATATTCGGGGATGTGATATTCATATCAAAATCCCCACAAAGTCATGGATCATTTCTCATCACCAATGTAATGTCCATTTTAAAAGGATAATTATTTTTTAGAAGTTAATGTATTCAGTTACTTTAAATATAATTGTAATTATTTTATGACGACCCAACATTTACATTAATTAACATTAAATATCATTTTTGGAATACGTAAAACAAAATAAAAACATATTTAAAAATATTGATCTTGTCTAGTACCTTTGGAAACATATAAACATTAAAAATATAATATAAGAGATATTCATTATCCACCACTAGGATCATCATGACTAGAACTATTATCAAAATAATCAAACATAATACAGATCTTCGTAACCCATGGATAGAAACAAAAAAATGGGTGATTTCAGATTCTTTGTAAGGGAAAATAAGGGTGACTAGTAAGCATTAACATTAACGTAGGGGTAAGAGAATGTGATCAATACACATGAAGATCATACCCTGTATATAAAATATCATAAACATGTATCATGATATAAAGCATGAAATTTCATAAGGAATAAATCATAAGGAAATACATAACATAGTCATTAAAATCAAATCATATGAATAAAACATGTAATTGAGGAAAAATGATGAGCATATAATTTGACTTCAATAGTGGAAAATGCGTCTCTACCACAACCATCTTATTATTGGGGTTCCACTACCCCTTCCATCATGGTAGTCTTGTTTTACATACATGGCCATCCTAGTACCATGATTTCCATCATCATACCATCTTTGTAGTCATGGATTACTTTTATGGCCATGTTAGTTGTCTAGGTTCACTTCTAATACAATATTAGTCTGTCTAATGAGATAAAAATTGTTTACCAATATATTTGAGCAGGATATAGGTCCCACTCAAATCATATCGAAATCATTCATATTTTTTAAAAAATTGTTAAAAAAATATATAATAACCCAAGAAATGATATTTTTATTATAAGACACATGTGGAGTAAGATACAAGTTTCATAATAATTTCATAAAAAACATAATCCCTGAAATAAAAAGGGAATTCATAAACATATAAACAATGAAAGAGAAAAAGGATTCATAAAGGAAATGACATTCACAATTAACCATTTAGATAAATAATTTAAATGGTGACTTTTATGATTTCCAATAAATTAATGAGTAACATCACCAGATGTTTTCTTACATGTGAAATAATTTTGAAGGATCTTTTAAAAATAATATATAAGGAAAATAACATTCTTCTTTGAAAATTCATTTTTAAAACAAAAAACCATTTGAAACTGATTTTCAATATCAATATACTTGAAATCATATACATTATGTTTTAAAAAATTTTCAAAATTATTTTACATTGAAACATATAAAAATGTTATTATACCATTTCAATATTGTTTTCCATGAACACATTTAACTAATTCTTAAAATCCATTTTAAGAAAATAAGTCATATTAAATAAAGATCATAGAATGGATTTGTAAATACTGATAAATTTACTTAGAAATATCATAAAATACATTCATGGGTAGTATATGCACATCAAAAAAATATGTTAATAGTGAATACATCATGTATCTCATGAAGACAAAGAGTTTGGTAAAATTATCATACATTGTTTATTGGCTCTCATAGTAATCATTCAAACCTCTTGTATAATAAATATATATTTATTATAAATCAATCACATAACCATTTTGTTACTTGTAATACTAGGTAAATTTTTATTATTTATTTATATTAACCAATTTTTAACAATTTTATGTTAATGTTTCACTTCGGGTAATATCTAATTTGTTTTTCACATGTGCCTTAATTTTTTGTATCTTTGGTCCTTATAATTATATAGTTATTTTAAAATTTTAAATGATGCTTTAAATATAATTTAAATTCCATATATTTTTTTATAATAATCCATATAATATACATGTATGAATAAGAATACACCATTCATGAATAAGATATTACATACGTATGCATGAATGGTATTTTCAATTAAATGTAATGTTATATCAAGTATAATACATATATGTATAAAAATAATTGTTAATGTATATTTAATTTATCTTATATAACATATATTTTCACTAAAAACATCATTAATACACTCAATATAGTAAATGAATGAATTATTTCACTTTGAGGGTGTTGTAGTTCACACATCCTCAAATGAAATTATTATATTAACACAAGATGAAAATTATAATCACATGTGTTTTAAATGAATTAATTATAAATAAATAAATAATAAATATTATATATAAAATATATAAAAATAGGTCCCATCATGATTTCCACCATGACAGGAGGAAATGAAAAAATGAACAATCATAATTTAGTGAGTAGTTGTCCGCTGAACATGTCAACATCATGTTCATTACCCATTAGATGGATGTGTGTGAATATTTAGGTCTACCCCATAGAATAATAAAATAATATTTTATATATTATATTTTTGTTTTTATATAATAATGTAATAAGAATATTTTAGGGAGTGGATTTGGAAAATATAATAACAGAGTTTTAGGGAGGGTGCTACCTCATAAATCAGTATCTTCTTATGGTTTTCCCCAAAGGGATTCCTTGGAATGATTTATTCACAATGGAGGATTCAATGAGGATATGAGGTAGTTTTGGGAGATATTTGGGAATATTTTAATGAAATTTAGTGGCATTATCGTTGTGATGAATTGGGAGGATAGGATCAGATTAATAATAGAAGAGGAGTGTCACTCATGTAATATTTTAAAAGAATGAAACCCCATCGATGATTGTTTATTAAATGATTTTAAATACTATCCATATGTAGCTTAATTGGAGGATATGGTCTATATATATGAACAAAATTAAATTATGGTATGTTTATCATTCGTTTAAGACTATAAAGTTATAGTTTAGACCCTTATTATGATTTATTTATCCTTAATAATTGTAATTAATTTAACGTAATTTACAAATAATTTCAGTCAAAAACTAAGTTGAAATTATTATAAAATATAAATCAAGTTGTTTAAATATATTTAATCTATGTTCCCAAATTCCAAATAAATATGTTATAGAAACTAACATAAATTAAATCTCATAGTGGGATCTACAATATGAGTTCTAATGTAAAAACATTCAAATGTTTGTAATGATTTTATATAAAACATAAAATAGTAATTGATTATAATGACCTAAATTGGCGTAATTGGTTCAAATATTATCTTATTAAACCATAAAACGAATTTAAAATATAATTTAACCTTATTAAAAATTATATGAAAAAACATTTTTGAATTAAAATCTAGTAGTTTTAACTATTCATTAAAAATGAATCCTTACAGATTATTTCCAAAAAATCAAATTAATATAATTTTTATGATTAATTTATAAATAAAAAAGATTATTTTGACAATTAAAATTTATATAAATTCCAAATTTTATATTAAATTTAGTTTTTCCATTACATGGTGGTAAACAACATTTATATAAAATATAATGTTTTATGCCTAAAATTCGTTTTTTTCTAAAAATATACATATTAAATATTTTGGAAGAATATCAAAAAAAAATTATTGAATATATATTATATATATGATTAATATCAATAAAAAAATTAAATTAGTTTAAATTCATAGGATAAAATAGTTTTTGAGAAAAAAAATAGTGTTCTATAATAATATTCTCCTTATATTCAATAGGTTCATTTTAACTAATGATTTCATTTTATATTATTCTAACCAATATAAATTAATATATAACTTTTATTCATTACTTTTAACTTAATGTGTAGATATTTCTTAAAATAACATATTTCTAATATTTTTTTTTGGAATAGCATGATGTTGTGTGGAATGTACACCAAGTCGGTGTTGTGTAAAATGAATGTGTCATTTCAAAAAATCAATGAAAATTAATGTATTCTAAAAAAACCTCCACAAAAACTCAGGGTGTAAAATTCTACCACTATTGAAATGAATGTATTCTTCAAAATTATTCATTATAGTACAAACAAATGAGGATACATTTTCTTCAACATATCCTCAGGTTCTCACATAGGTTGATCTCATAGGTTATTTATCCAAAACACATTGACCATGTTAGTGGTATTGATACATATAATATTATCCTTATCATCAGTAATTTCAACCAGTTTCTCCTCATATGAAATATCGTGATCTATTAGTATGACCTCTGAGTTTATTACATGTGTTGTGTGAGGTATGTACTTACTCTAGAGAGATATGTGGAAAACATCATGCGATTGAGATATATTTAGAGGAAGTTCAAGTGATATGATACCATCATGATATTATCAAGTATCTCACAGGGATATATATACTTAAGTCTAAGTATAATTTTATTTTTTAACCTCAAAACCATCTTCTTGGGAGAGATTCATAGTTACACTTTTTCACCAACTTCAAATTATATATGACCCCATCAATAATCATCATAACTTTTCTAACAACAGTGATCTGCCATGATATATTTTCGAATGGCTCAAACATTCTCTTCCATTTCCTCAAAAATCACATTTCCCAAGAGAGTTTTTATCCAAAATCATATAAACATGTTGTTGCTCTAAATTTCATATCATAGTAGACATAATAATGCACCATCTGAATACATGACTAAATGAAATTATTGTAAGAAAACTAAAATAGTGGAAAGTGCGGATCCCAACAACATTTTAAATCTAACGAACATGATCTCAATATATCATCTAGGGGTTGAATTGTTCATTTATATTTATTATCTGTCTGAAAATGTTAATTAGTGTTGAAAATCATTTTTTATCTTGTTATTGTGGTATAAATCGACAAAACAATGAGGTAAACCTCAAATACAGATTTGATACAATAGATTGTTGTACTCCTTGTAGTCTTACCACTTGCTTAATGTATATATTGGAATGATTTTCTTTAAAAATAAAATTTCACTGATAGAAATAAAGTGTTCTGGCTTTTTGAGGTGATAGAATACCACCCATATAGCATTAAACACATTAATGTTTTGTGTAGAGAAAGGAAAAAATACATAGTGATGTTCTCCCATTTCCATTCTGGTGTGGGTAATGGATGTAACTTCTTTTTAGGCATTCGTTTTTCATTTATTACATGCTTTTATACTAATATCCAAGATAGAAATTATATGATATATCTCTTAATTCCATCCCACCAAATATATTCCCTCCAATACCTACACATCATCACACTTCTAGGATAAATGATGAACTAATCTATATGAAAATCATCAAATATCTTATTCATCAAAACTAATATGGAATGAACACATAAACATATCTTGAACAATATCATTCCATCATGATCAATGATAAATTTTGGTAAATTTCTAATTTTTTTATATCTTTATATCTTTCTTTGGTGCCTCCATTAATTTCACATTGAAAGAGGGTTGAACATTTTTTGAGAAGGAAACTATTTTTCCCTTTCATTTTAAATTTTTAGATCCATCCTTTTCCAATCTAAAAAATTTGGATCTTTTTTTATTCTCAAAATAGGTAAGATAACATTATTCTTTCGAAAAAATGGATTGGACAATTTTTTTCCTTTCTAGTATGGTAATGTATTGATCATTTATAATCATTTATTAGACCTAACTATCTTCTTTTATGCATGTTAAATTCCTTTTGTTGTGAATTTGAATTCCATTATTTTATTATCAGTATATATATAACAATCTTCTCCATAAATACAATCCTTCCATATATTAAATGAAAAAATTGTCGTTATTAAATCAGAATCATGAATTGGGTAATTTTGACTGAGAGTCATTATCTATCATAATGAATATGATATAAACATGTTATTCTAAATAAGAAAATATTACAACCCATTAATGGATGAATTATTATATTTTACAAACCCTTATCCACTATAGGGTAATGTGTGAATTGTTTCACTGACAAACATTTTCTTCAGTTCCTTGATATTTTCTTCACATTCATCTATCCTTAAGAACATTAAACCTTTAAATGTTAACTTGGTCTAAGGATTATATAGTCATGAGAAATTCCACAAAAAATTGTTAATTATATCAAGCTATATCAAGAATGTTATTGATCTCAGTTCCAACGGTAGGTCTAGGGTAGTATTCAATGGCCACTATCCATCCATCCAATGCCCCGAAGGCCTTCAATTTTGATTGATTTTTGATAATACTCCTTTCGAGGGGTGAGGGGAAACTGTTACAAGGCCCCAAGTGATAAGTATTACATGGCCCGTAGGCTATAGAATAATTCATTTTCCCATAGGCTTCAAAGATTACCTACAACATAGAATAACTACATCCCCAATATCTTCATCGTGAAATCTTCCCTCCACCTTCACATGGTTTTTCATATACGCATTCTCGTGCATGCACATGCTTTTCCTGATGGCAGGTGCCATACTCTCTCATTCTTTCAATCCATTTAACTTATACTGTGGTGAAAGCTCTTTGATCATCCTCTTTGTAGAGCTTGTTCTTTGTAGTTCGTCTGGTTTGCATCTGCACTTAAGGTGGCCCGAAGGCCTTGAGGTGGCTCTAAGGACTTGAGGTGGCACAAAGGTCATACTAACCAGAAGGCCTTGAGTTTTCCAGAAGGCCTTTAGAGTTTGTTTCAGAAATTTTCTGTCCAAACATAGTGGCTCTCGACCTAAGGCAGTTCAAATGTTTTTTTTCATAGTAAACATCTTCAGGATCGATCCAATCATCATTGGATTTTTGTTGTGTTTGCGGTGCGTCTTACTGGATCCGATGTGAAATCTTGTCTCAAATGACATCCTTGGCTAGTTTTGGTGCAGTTGAAGTTTGTTCTAGAGGTTTTTGTGTTTTATTTTATCCACCAACCATTATCCTTTTATTTTTAATCATTCCATTAATGTGTGAGTTTGTTTCTAGGGCCTTCATTGACTGCATTGTTGAGGTTTTTTATTTTGGATTCTATTGTGGAAGTGTGTGACTAAAATATTTAGTTATGTGGTTACATCTCTAGCCGATGATAACAACCATGATATTTATTACATTATAAATGGATTTATAAAATTTGAATGATTTTTATTGTGTTTTGAAAAGAATTTTTGAATGAATAATGGTTTTTTCGGGATTTTGATAAATGTATTATAAATGGTTTTGAATGGTTTTCATGCCCTTGAAATGGGTTTGTGAAAAGAAGTGCACCAGTTACCTTGGGTACATAGGTTAAAGGTTTAACTCAAGGCCATCATCCATTTTTTTTATTATCTCAGAGCTTTTCCTTGGGGATTTCATATGTTTTATCATCTTGTTTTTCTAGGATACATATATTGAAATTTTGGGGGAGATTACTCTTTGGGTATTCCACTTCTTCCTTGGCCTGTTCTTCTAGGATAATATTTGTACACTTTATTATTTTAGTATGAGTAGTCTGCTGCCTAGACTAATATTATTCCTTGGTGTTGTGATACATATACTTATGTTTTTTATTGCTTGGATTTCTTAGTTTCCCTTGACAGGCATGTCTATGCTTGTTGAAAATGATATTAAAAATTTTGTTTGAAATAGATTTACCAGATATTGTTTAGAAATTTGTAAAATGGAATGTTTACCATTTTTTCTGTAAAAATGATTTAATTTATATCATGAATGTTTTGAATTTAAAATAAGCATGCATGGGTTTTTATACAAACACTAGCTATGGAACACCTGTGTGGAATCCTTCTGATCCTCTTATCTCACAATATGTATAAAACTTCGATGGTGCGTAGACATCTATTTGTCATCCATTATAGGGAAAGGAAAGGCTCTGTACTGAGGTGACAAGGATCATGTCTGTCGGGATGATCCACTGGTGGGGAGGTCATTGGAGATCATCCATTTCATCATTGGAGTAGCTATTTGGTTTTGGGTCCCTTACAGTCTGACTTGTCATTCAGAGTTTTAGCTACTTTTTTACTTGTGATGTTTTTGTTGTCTTCCTTATAGTTATGGAATATATATTTGTTAACATTACGTTGATTCATCATTGCTCTATATTAATGTTGTGTGGACATTCAGGTTGTGGGAAATAGTTCCATTATTTTTTTGATCGATTTATGTGTTCTTTTCACAAGCCTGTAGGGTTCAGGAACATATTTCGGGTATGTGATAGATCGGGTAGGGTACCGAGTTTCATGGAAACCTTGGACGGTTTATTATTATTTTTGATAAATAGCCCTTTTGAATGGGAATTATGACCCATACAATATATTTAATTTCTATTAAATGTTAACACTTATCATTATATTAATGGAAGATCATAAGAGGGTATGAAATATCAAACACAAATTCCCTTCATTAACAACTGATGCGAACTTTATATAGAGAAAACCAATCAATGCCTAATGTGACATCAAATTCAACCAAACGTATAATGAAGTGATTTTTTGGATTAACATTCTAACAAAACATCAACTAGAGATGAATAATATAATTTTGATGAAATCATAATACCAATAGGGGTTTTCACTTATAATTTCACATTTAATTGTTTATGTGGAATACTAAAAACCATACAAAATTTATTAGATATAAATGAGTTGGTAGATCAAAAATAAAATATGACATTATATGTTTTAAACTGGATGATATTTATATGTTTTACCACTTATTTATCCCACCCTACATTAGAAATAGAGATTGAATGAGATTTCCCCTAGTACCTCAACTTAAGAGGTTGTTGTTGTCGATTTTTATCAATAGCCCTTAGATTGGAGAACTAGTAAGCATAATTCCTATACTCCTTACACTTGTATCATTGAATCATGGGGTGATCATTCCATGTTATTTTTCTCCATTCACACCCTTATCTAATTTCTTCATACTAATTTAGATATCAAATTCTCGATAGAATTCCCTTCCACACTAAAAACATTTATCAGATGCCATAAGGAAAATTCCACCATTCTTTTCCCACACATAGATCATAATGGAAATCTCATCTTTATTTCTTCATGGTTTTTTAGAATATCCTTTAAACACCTTTTTTTCTTTTATAAACTATGACATTGATATGTGACTCCAACGTCCATTTAATCCTTGATTTCACAACATACAATCTATTCATGTCATCGAATGTATCATATTCCCACTGTCATTTTCGGACATGGTTTTATGACAATGTATAACATATTATCTTTACATTCAGATGGATGATAATTTTAGAAGCGTATATCATAAGTATCAACAAATTAACCTTATTCGTATGGAAAAATTCAACATCTAATTACATTAACTCAAATAACACTTTCTCCTTCTAGGTACAAATAATCAGAGGAATGTAATTATTTAAAAATATTTTCTTGAACTCATATCATTCTATGGATACAATTTAATCTTAATTCTATATATTCTTTATTATATTCTAACACTTTTATAATTTAACTTATTAATGATGAAAAACCCGATGAAGTTTCTCATGATTTGAAAAATTAAGTGTGAATTTCATATTAGTAGTACGGAACTATTGTTCAACAATAAGTTGATCATAGGAGCCTTTGAAAGATTTTCGATTCTACCTCATGAATGAATCAACATAATTTGGATCCCTACATTTCTAATTTTAAATTCCCCAATGATTCAAAGCAGAAGATTGATTTTTGATAATATAAAAAATATTTTTCATTTCAGCACATATATACTATTTTCCACCATGGGACAATCATTACTTTTTCTATTGCAATCAACATTAACCTAGTTATTTTGGGACCAAACATTGCCAATTTCTAGAAGTATAGAGTATAAAATATTTAACATAACGTGGAACCAAATAATCATGAATGTTCAATAATGAGATATCTATGTAATGAAAAATAACTTTTTCTATGACATAATAGGTTTATAATTAGTTATTCTTAAACAAATTTTATTAAAATACTTCATAATTAATTGTGAATATTTTGTGAAATTCCAAAGCATATCATCGGGTACTGTCAGTCCTTGTGTTCAGTAAGGCCCATATTCATTATCTAGATTACCACTATTATAACCGAGAATATCTTGTCATTATTTTTAGACATAGGTACATTTTCCTGAGATCCACATGCACTAATAGTATAATTCTAGGGATGTATTTCAAGGAAACAACTATCTATCAGTTACCAAATTTCTAGGGTATTTTAACATACTTCTCCTTATCCTTATACATATCCTTGGACATGTCTTACAGGGTTCTTGATAAGATTTTCCCATCCTTGTTTAAAAAGGTAAACACATACTTCTCTGTGAATCTAACTATAATAACCCAGTAATGAAAAACATTAACATTATGTAACATTTTCAAATGACATAAAGCATAATACAAAAAGATTGAAAAATATTGTACTAGTCTAGTGTCTTTTGAAAAATGAAATCATAAACAAAATTATATAACTGAGCTACATTATCTACCACTAGATTCTTCAGGACTAGAACTCCTATCATATGCATTAAAAATAATTCATATATTCATTATCTAAGTAAGGAAACATAATATGGGGTGCGCACAGATGATTAGTAAGGGGAAAAATAGAGACGTGGAAGCATAAACATGATCAAAGGGGTATGAGAATGTGACCAATACATCTGAAAATACTACCCTACATATCGATGATCATTACTATTTATCATGTAATAAAGCATGAAAGTTCATTATGCATGTATCGTAAGGAAATAAAGAACAAAATACAAGATACCATAACATAGTAATAAAACAAGGAACTATGGAAAAAACATAAACATATAATATGACTTCTATAGTCACAAATTCATTACTTTAGGACCATTATAGTATTATGGGTTAACACCCCATACGATCTTGGAAGCCGGGATTTACTCACATGTCCATCTAAGTAGCATGATTTAAATCCTCAAACCACCTTCGTAGTCATTGATCAATACAATTCCGATATTAGTTTTAATGGTTCACTCCCAAGACAAAATTATAATATATAATGGTATATAAATCAATACCCAATGTATTTAAGATAGAAATATTTCCCACCCATGTCATTATGAAATTATAAATACATATTCCATAAAATCCCAAAATATCATATAATATCCCATAAAATTAATTATATATGAAAAAATTCTAATCATATCATATATTATGGTAAAATATACAAGATTAATAATCACATCATCCAAGATATAATGCATGAAAGTAAGACATATTTCATACATATAACTCGTGAAAGATAAAAAATATTAATAAGGACCATGAAATCAAGAATAAATCATTATGTGAAATAATATGAACTGATAATATTTATAATTTCCATTAAAGGATTTATTAATATCAATATATTTTATCTAGAATGGGATATAATTTAGAGTATCTTTTAAAAAAATTATTGAGGAAAATATTATTCATATTTGAGAAATGATTTTTAAAACATACCAACTTTTGTTAATTATTTTCTTTATCAATACACATGAAATCATTTAATGTATTCATTTAAAAAATTAAAACCATTTTCCTTGAAGCATATAATGATGTATGTAAACCACTTAAAAACTATTTTCCTAGAAAAAATTTTAAAGACTCTTAAAACACCCATTATAAAACATAAAAATTATTAAAGAAATATCATAGAATTGATAATTAAATACCTTTAAATTTAATTATAATAGAAATAAAATAAATTCAATGGTATTATATACACCTCTTAAAATAAGTTAATAGTGATTATGGAATGTGTCTCATAGAAATAAAGTGTGAGGTGATATTCCCTTACCTTGTGTCTTGAATCTCGTAGAACTCATTCAAAAATACTATATAATTAATATAAATTTATTATAGATAAATCACCAGAAAATGATTTTTACTTCTAAGAACATATATTGTTTTTAATAGCGTTATATTAACCACTTTTAATAATTCTATGTTAAACATTTTCATCAGGTAATATCTGTTTTGTTTTTTGCATGTCTTAATTTGTTATATCATTGGTCCTTATACTAATATCAAAATTTGTAGAATTTAAAAATCAATTAAAATATAATTTATATTTTTTATTTTTTCATTATAAGTATCCATATAATATAGAATTATGAATCATACTACACCATTCATGGAGACTTTAAGTTGAAGCTATGGATTAAGACTATTTCCATTTAATTTTCGTGTTCAAAAAAATAAATTGAATAAAATATGTGTATATATATATATATATTTATCATTATTAATGTATCATTATTATATAATATATATAATATATAATTACTAAATCCATCATTAATTCATTCAATAATTGTATGAATGAATGAATCTCTTTTTAGGGTTTGACAGACAACACTTCCTTGAAATAAATTATTGTATTAATAAAAAAAAATGTTTAATGACAAGGGTCGGAAATATAATTAGAAAAGAATAATGATATAATAAATTTTGTAATTAAAATATATATACATTGTTTATATCCTAATTTCCAAAATGAGATTTTGTAATTAAAAAATAATTATTCATCATTTAGTGAGCCAGTAGTCCGTTGTAAATGTAAACAGTTTGTTTGTTACCCATTACATAGATGTTCTTGTTAGTGCAGGTATAAAACATCGAATTTAATAATACTAGTATATTTGTGAAACAATTGTATTGATATAATAATGGAATAATAAAATTATAGGGAGTGGAGAAATAAAATAAAATAAAGGATTTTTAGGGATGGTGTTACCTCTTAATTGGGATTTTTTTGTATGCTCCAAAGATATTTATTGAAGGATTTATACCAAATATATGCATTATGGAAGAATTTATTGATTTTGGTGATCTATTTTTGATATTTTTTTTTTCCAAAACAGAGTTTCTTGATAATTGTGAGGATGTAGGAGGAGATGAGGACATCAATAACGGTGGAGGGGTGGCACTCTTAAAATATTTTAATAGAACGAAACCCCACCCATGTTATGTTTATTTAAAGTGGTTCACTAACGTTATAAAGTTGATACTAGGGATTAAAGGGTCAATATATTCCCATTGGGTTACTTTAGGTCAAGTGTATAGGTCGTTTAGGGCCTTAAGGTTATGGTTTAGTCACTTTTAAACTTAATTTATTATTAATAGTTATAATAAATTTAAATGAAAGTACTAATATTTTTGGTAAAAACAATTTTGACATTATTAGACGTTATAAATTAGGTTGATTACTAGTATGGAATATGTTTTTATAAATTCTAGACACATAAGTGGATGAAATTAATTTAAATTTAATCCCCATATCGAATCAACAATGGAGGTTTTGAAATTGAAAATGTTCAAAATCTTTCTATTTATTTATATTAAAATTTATAATATAATTGAAACTAATGACATAAATTTTATTAATTTTTAAAAATATTATCTAATGAATCTTTTAAAAACTTAAAATAAAATTTATCAATTTAAATAAATTATTTAAAAACACATTTTTTAATTAAAATCTAGTATTATTAAGTATTTATTAAAAATAATACCATTACATAAAAATTAGAAAAATTTATCCTAACATTATTTATATTTTTTTCATACAAATATAAAAGTAATTTTATATTTTAAAATTTTAAAAAATTAAAAAATTTTGATTTAATGTAGGTTATCCATCAAATAGAGATAAAACTACCTTTATAAAAATTTATATTTTAAATCATAAAATTTGGTTTGTTCTTATAGAATGACTTTAGATTTTATTGCATGAATATAAAAATTTATTTTATTGAATATATATTATATATATTTGATTAATTTCAATCACTGATTTTTATTAAATTTATTTTTTAGGATAAAACCGCTTTTTCACCAAAAAATATTAGTTCTCTAAAAAAATAATATATCAATATTCAGTTCGTTCACTGTAACTAATGATTTAATTTGATATTTTTTGTAAACTACAAGACTTCATAAATCAGTTATTACAATTTTCAGCTATTATCTTGTTAGATAGGTTATTACATAATATAATATATTAATAATATATCATTAATTGGTAAAAAGAAAATGTTTCGTGTAATTTATGCCAATTTGGTGTCGTGTAAAAGGAATGTTTCATTTCAAAACATGAATAAAAATTAATTCTTTAAAGAAATATTCCACAAATCAATGGGTGCTACACATATATGGTTCATAAAATTGTTGTATATCTGTATGTAGCTTCTATAACCATCAAATATACAATTTAGTTTTTCTGCTCTGTATTTCCTCAAAAAGTTACACATATCCACATTCATATGGAAGTAATTTACCTCATTTGTTCAATGTATTATCATTAAATTATAATAGTGATGATTCCGAAATTATTTAGCATAAAATTATTTAATGACTCCTATGAACATTTTTAGGAATAGTATTCCCTTAGAAATCATTTAGTTCATTAACCATATTCTTGTATACAACTTATTTACTCCTCCATTCTATATATATATATGATATGTATGTATACCTGAGTTATGTTTTGTTATGGGGAAATTTTTTTTACATTAAATATATATATATATATTTATATATACATAAATTATATTTTTTTATGATTATAAATATGATATATACATATATCATCAATGATATTTAATTTTAATAATTTTTTATTATTCATAATTTATATAAACAATAAAAAATATTTCATTATTTTTTACATTATTTAATGTTCAATGTTCTTGATTATTAAATATTTTTCCATCAACCATGTGTTCTTATTTACGTCATCAATATAAAAAAATGAGTTAAATTTTGACCTGATACAACATATATCATATATACTACATTTGTTTTGTAAATTTATTATTTTAAACATGTAGTTGTGTTTATGTTCTATCATTTCATAAAATACATTAAAATTTTATTTATATATATTGTTATTTTTGTGATGAAGTAATCTGAGAAGATAATTTATTTATAATATTTCAAATGTTCATGTATTTGTTACCCACATATAATATTGTATTAATTTTAGTGAGGAAAATGAATTAATAGATATAAATGGTCATTTTTTCACATGAAATACTTAATTAATATAAAATATATTATATATTTAGAATAAATAATATAAAACTAAAAATATAATCTTTATTACAATATATAATATATGTAATTATATATGACATATATATGTGCAAAATAAATAATATATGCCCAGAATGATTGATGTTTAAACGAAATCATATTATCAAAATGAAAAAGAAATGATGAAGTAATAAAAACATATGACATTGGTGGTGATATATAAGGTTTTGTGACTATATATATATATATATGTTTATATATATATATATGAAAATATTGATGTATGGATGTCTATATTTGTGTGGGGGAATGTATGCGCAGAGATGTTCTTATAGAAATATAATAAAATACAGAAAAAAAATGCTCTAAACACGCTAGAAGATTTCATATATGCACAAAATCATATATATATATATATAACATATTATATTTAGATATTACATACACACACAAAAAACAGAGACATAAATATAGTGTTATATATATATATAGATATATTCTTGATTGTATTTGTGTCTATATATACATATATATAACTATAAAACCGATATAAAACAACATAGGAATTTGGTTTAATTTTTATCAATTGATTTTAAATTTAACAAAATCTAATATGAGTTTTAATTTAGAATGAGTGGTCCAAAAAAGAAAAAGGGGTGGATGGTTGAATTTATCTTAAGCCATAAAATCCCAACTAAAGAGTGGGGTAGTCCATAAGATACCTTGCATCATTAGAGGAGACCATTTCCCAAACTAACAGGAAGCTTCTAGTTTACATTGGGATCCTGGGGGTCCTCTAAATGTGGGATATGGTTCAACTAGAGATCTTATGGCACACAAAACACCAATTTTAATAAAAATATTATTGTTATTTATATTTTTTCAATTTCATGAAAATTTATCTTTCTCCCACAATATGGAAGTATTACATCTTATTATCGTCTCACTTGAATCTCTCTACTATGTGGCCCCATTTATATGGAATTTTTTACATAATTTTAAATTATAAATTTATTTAGAATCAAAATTTTATGGATAAAAACATGTCATTATAGATTATTATAATCTATTGAAACATTATTTTGATTAATAAAATATCTCAAATGTTGAAATATAGGGATAATCATCAACTAATTTTGGTTCCATAAACAATATAAAAGGAATTAATGTCTACAAATATAATTTTGATGATATATAATATGAATTTATTGTGAAAAAAGTAATTATTTTCTATTTGGATGTTTTCTATATATGATTAATAAATAAGAATAGTGTTTTTATAAATTTTATTTATAGTTATTTAATATTTATTATGTATATAATATGTTATTTATGTGTTACTTTTCTATCACATGATCATTATTAACCATGTTAACAAATGAAATTATTTTAAAACTATAAAATTTTATCCCAGGATTGTCGTCTTTTATATCTTCTTTCGTAGTGAATATTTATATGTTTCATTATGATTCATCGGATGATGGAGTGAAAAGTTTTTAATAAAAAAAATTGGGGTAGCCTTATGGTGTGATTTTTTAGTTGGTAAATGGTGTGGGAAATATTATAATAGAACTGGAACCCTTTAACTCTCAATAGATTAACACATTATATTATCATGTAATAAAGGAACCCATAAACCACCCTTTTTGATGATCAGTTTAAAAGATTCCTCAAGAATTTTTCATTATGTTAAACACATATCAATCATATGATCAAATTTCTCTGTGTTTGGGGTGGGGTAAGGGATTATTTTGGACATTCCTGGATATTTATTAATGTATTCTAATTCTTATTATGAACCTAGTAACTCTATTATGGTTAGAAAAAACTGATTAATAATTCATTATACATATTTATATTATAAATAATCTCCTTGAATGTAATTGATATGAATTACTATTTTTTTATGAAATTCATCTTTAAAAATACTACCATACAAAGTCACCTTGTTAATTTTATTTTAACACACACAGTGTTACATAATCCATAAAAAATTTATTATATGACATGTAGTTTTAGAATCCTCGTGGAGGACCTACTAGAATCAAAAGGTAACCAAAAAATTCATCCATTATTTACTCCAATATGGGATCATTATATTTAGATATTAACAATATCATTAGTAGTTACTATTTAAGTATCCACTATTTATTCCCAATAGATAGTTTAATATTGATTATCCACCTTAAATAATTATTTTGACTATGTGATTTAAAGATAAATTTTATGATTACATTATCTTAAATAATGAATGGTTTATGAAATTTTATAAATTGATTTATCGAATAGGAATGTTTTGAGTGTGTTTACCCACCCAATATACATTAATTTATATATATGGATGATATGAAAATCTGTACATTAGATGTGAAAAAAGAATTTAATGTTATGTTAATTAATGTATTTGATATGTCATTGGCTTCTATAGTATTTTAATCAATTTTTATAGAGGCGATGTTCAAATATATAAAAATTAATTAAATTCCCTGGATATGGTTTTAAATACATTTTTAAATTATTCATTTTCTATTTTTGATTAGTGGGATGTAATTCCAACATAGAATATATATGAACCGATGATTATGAATGTTTAGACATGATGCTAACTCAATGTTATATCATGGTTGTTCTATAATAGATGGAAACTATGTATAAATAAATAATTTTATTCATGAAAATAATTATTTGTTATGACACCATGTTTCACATTTTACTATAGGTAATAATTTCAAAATTGATGATGATATTAGGCATTGAAATAATGGTAAAAAAATGATGTCATATTTAGAACTCGATGTGGTGATTTTTTATAATTACTAGGTTCTTCCTAATAATATTACCATGAAGTTATATATTATTAAATTTTTTAAGAAATATATTAGTAGTATCATATTATTTTAATCACTGAAATTATGGATTTGATCATTCTTTTGATGACTACATAATCATGGATATATGTGAAGAAAAAGTCCAGATGAAAAATTTATAGGACCCACCCTTGAAATTTATATATTATAGTGAGTTTTGACATTAATTAATTTTATTTCATTCAAAAAGATATTTTAATTTTATGGTTATAGGGAATTGGGGAAAAATCTACAATGTGAACCATACATTCCATATGGACACTTATATATAATATCCTTTTTAAAAAAACATTATTAATATAAAATATGATTTATTTTAAAGATAAATATTATGAACATACTTAGTTAATTGTTTATTTTACATACTCTTCCAAAAAACATATTATAACTATTTTAAAAACATAGTATTAGAATAAAAATCTCAGTAAAGGAAAAAAAAGAATGAAACAAATTATTGGTCTATAAATATATAAATTTTTATCATTTATCAAAATGAAATTTTGGCTCAAAATAATGATTTTAATACCCTATGAATCAAATTTTTCACAAATAAATAAAAAATATATTTAATAAGATAAAATATTTATAAAATAAAAACATATAATGTTTTTATTATAACATTTTACAAAGTTACAATTTTCACAGATAAAATAAACGTAATTATTTACTATATTTTGTAATATGTATCATATAAAATTCACTAATATAATACATAAATTGTAAATGTAAATTTTTGAAATGTTTTCATATAATTTAATTATATTTCATAGATCACATGGATACATATAGAGTAGCCATTATAACTATATATGCAATAAACATCAGTATATTCCATAATCACATAGGAGAATCCATGCAGGATAATTCTATCTCATTACCTAATGCATTGGAGATATATTATGGATATCATGATCATGATATTAAATATAAACACCCATAAATTTAAATAATAACAAAAAAAAACAGAACATAAAAATAAAACATAAATCCTCCATAAATACATATTTGAGGAAAGTACCCTTTCCATTTTGAAATCACATTTTTTACAAATATGTGAACAAAATAACGGGAAATTATTATTTGAAATTAATAATATTAACGTTTATATGAAATATGAAAATATTATTTAATAATGAACTTAGGAAATACCTTTATTCTTTATTACGAAAAATAATAATGATTTTGATAAAATAACATTAAAGAGTATGTTTTTTAAAACAATGTCTCTAACATTGTGTCTCACTCATCACATACATTGATTATGTTCCATAATAATAAACATAGCATAATTCATATATTTCTAAGAATATATATATTTTTATTATTAATTTAACACCACTTATTAACATGTTATAATAAATTACACAAATATATAATTTCTTATTAGACAATTTGTGGATATTTGGTTACTATGTTCATAATGACTATGGTCGGTTGACAATTGGAAAATATTTCATTATTACCTAATATATATAATAATATTGAATTCATAATTATCATATTTATAGATAAAATAAATTATTTAATATAACTATTATTTATGGTTTGGAAAAATGATCTAAGTTATAATCATGAGAATGGTAAGTTAACCATACACATAGATAACATTTTTATATTGCAATGATCCTTATAGAAAGAATAAAAATATCATTTTATCTTACCATAATGATAATAATATTATATATATCATATTATTTCTTTAAATTTATTTATATATGTTACCAGTGTAATATGGTGATTAATAACAAATCAAATCGCTTCATGGAGGTTATAGTTAACATATATGCACGAATGAAATTATCATTTTTTTGGGAATAAAATGGTTAGAATATATATTATATCTTATAAATATAGAATGAAAAATATTTCATTAATATGATATTTAATTATTAATTTCATAATAATAAATATTCATGAGTGTTTGTGTTAAAAAATGAATTACATCGGTTCTCTAGGCGGTAGTCCTCCATACACACGAATGATTTAATTTTTTTTGATTTGATAGAAGTTGAAATGGATATAGATTATTGGACTATCATAATAACATATCAATATATTTTTATACTAGATTTATTATTTTATAATAGATTAATATGTATTTAAGTATTAGGATGTGTAAACAAAAATAAAATTGAAAATAAAAACAAAGTATCTTCTCTAGAAATCTCATTTTTCATAAAAACTTCAGGACAATAATGAATGCACTAGTGTAGAAAACGATATTTACGTCACCATTTTTTATGTCAGTTATATATAACAAATGTGATAATCTATGAAACGTGGTTTTTTACGTCGGTTATTTTATAACCGACGTCAAAAATGAGGTGAGTAGATTTGTAACGTCGGTTATTTTAATAAGCGCTGTTACAAATCACGCATGTTTGTTTTTTAGGTCGGTTATAAATTAATCGACGTAAAAAACAAAAGCGCGGTGGTTTTTTACGTCGGTTATAAAATAACCGATGTAAAAAACCAAAGCACGGGGTCTGTTACGTCGATTATTTGATAACCGACGTAAAAAAATAGTAGATATCTCGTCTTTTACGTCGGTTATTTAATAACTGACATAAAAAACGCGGCTTTTGAGACATTTCTGACGTTTGTTATTTTATAACAGACGTAACAAAACATCCCACATAATTTTTTTACGTCGGTTATACAATAACCAACGTAAAAACCTGTTATTTCTGATGTCTTTTTTTACGTCAGTTATAGAATAACCGACGTAATAAACCAACACGCTGATTTTTTTATGTTGGTTATACAATAACCGACGTAAAAAATGGAGTATCAGATACATTTATAACATCGGTAATTATAATAACTGACGTTACTAATGTAAAAAAATTGTTTATAACGTCGGTTATTAAATAAACGATGTTATAATACATTTAAAAATTTAACAAGCCTCGGGGATTGTCATTTACAATTTTTCAATCGACAGTCCGGTGGCTTGTCTCTCTCCCACATTAAACTCTAATCAACTCGTCGATCTCACAGCGTTGAACTCATTTTTCATTCATCGTTTTTCATATTTACTCTCCTCGGATCTATCATTACAACTCACAACACTCAAGTAAGCCTTCCACAAAATTATTTTGTTCGTTTTTTTCCAGAGTCTATATTTATGTTTTGCGATTTTTGTGTTTAAAGTAGGTAAGATTCTTTGAATTTGAACCCTCTTACCTCTTTTTTGACATCATTATATTATTTATCATCCCTAGATCTATTAGATCGACTCGAAATATTCATGTAAGCTTCAACTACTTCTATTTAGTTTTTTTTCGCGAATGCCCGACATTGATGGTAATTTTTGTTGTCATTGACAACTAATGATCTCATTCACCTATATTACTGCATAGAATGGTTATTGATTAAATGTACAAATTTAGAAATGATATTTCATGTGTTGCTGCTGCTTATGTTTATCCTCTTTTATATCAGAATCTATTAGACATATAATGTAATGGTTGTTGACCTCTATGGCCCTTCAATGCATCGCTATGTCTCATGATTCGAAATAAAATGGGTTCTACTGAGGTCTTACCCAAGTATTTTTTGAGGCCTTGTCCAAGGCCTTGAAAATTTGATTAAGATTTCTAGAATTATACATTACCTTATTATGATATTAGTTATCGAGAAAACTTTTGATCATTTGACTAGTGGAATATCAATGGTTATTTTTAATTATCATACGATCATTTAAGTAGCCATATTTGATAATATTTAATTCCATCTATTTCATGCTGAAGTATATATTAAATTCATGTGTTTTTAGTTGTTCACCATTCCTAGTTTTTATATGTAAACCATTGTTTAGGGGGTTGTCCGGGGGTGGGGGCTGTCCAGATAGTTGGGGGTGTCCAGGGGGGTCTCCAAGGTGGTGGGTGGGTGTGGGGGGCTGTCCAAGGGGGTGTAAGCATGTATAGAGGGTTTTGGGGGGTTTTCGGGGGGGGGGGGGGGTTGGAGATGTCCAGAGGGTTGGGGGTGTTCAGGGGGTGTCCAAGGGGGTCGGGGTGGGGGTGGTGTCCAGGAGGGGTGGGGGATGCTGTCTGGATATAACGACCAATAATTTACATACATTTTTATTGCTTCAAAATTGAAAGCACACTTATTACAACATATAAAAAATAGTGAATGAACCGTATAGGTATAGTGCCTTTAGAAACTGGAAAACATAAACAACTGGTTCATAAATCATCTACGTTGTCTCCCATTTATTTCATCATATCTAGAGTTACTTTTTGGCATATCTAACTTAATAACCTTCTTCCTAACCTAGGGAAAGAAAACATACAAAAGGGTGAGCTCAAATTCTCAGTAAGGGTAAACAAAAGAAATATCAATCACATCATATTCATAAGAACATATCATTTTGGAAATCTTTACCTGCAAAAGAGATCATAATTTCATAACATGGGATAAATCATAGTAGTGAAATGTAATCCCAATAATCATAACATAAAACATGAAACTTTGTGGCATACACACATAATCATAGAAAATCATTTCTTAGTAGTCAAGAATCATTACCAAGACTATCTTTGCGGACAAAGTCCATTTCTGAACTGAGTTCACTCCTCGTTTCAGTCATGTTTCAATGAACCGATTTAACCTGTCGTTCCAGCCATTTTTATCTCATGTGATATAAATCATTACCCAATGCATTGGAGGGAGATATAGATCCCAACCATCTCATAATGATACCATTCTTATGTGTGCCACAAATCATAAATCATACATCATATCATAACGCATGTAATAAAAATGGGATTCTTAATCATCATGCCATCATAAAATAATCAATATAAGATAAAAGGACATTATAAAAATAATTCCATCATAACATAATAAAATAAATGTAAAAATATAGATAGAAACATAACCCTATATTATCTTATAAGGAAAATAATTTTTATAAAACATTTGACCTCCATTCTTGAGAATAATACATTTCTACTTCAAAACCATTTCTCCTTTCTTAAAATGTCATATAATTTGGAACTAAAAGAAGTTGATTAAAAATAAACATGAAAACATGTAAAGGAAGCTTCTTGGAAATAATGTTTCAAAAATCCATTCATACCGTATAAGTTAAAAAAACATTCTTCTCATACTTTTGTCAGAAAAGTCAACAAGTACCTTGTACGAAAAACGATAAATGATTCTTTTCGTATCTTTTACTAAAAACTCAACTAAGGTTAAAATTGGTTTTAAAAAATTTTAGGTGGATGGAAATAATATTACATATTTAGGAAACATGGATGTGTATGATAAATATTCCCTAGTAATGTCTGAAGTATAAACAATCTCGGATAAAAAGTGAGATTGCGAGATTTTCCCTTACATTAGGTCCGATTTTCTTCGTATGTGTCCGAACCACCTGTATAATGATTTAAACAATGTCACTGAATTATTCCAGAATCATACTTATTTTTATTTTATCATATATGGCCATATTCATAGCTTCATATTAGTAATATTTCATTGCTACTTGTTATTCGGGTGTTTATTACTTTTTGTTCTTATGCGTGTTTTGTCAAATAAATTCTTATTATTCATTTTAGTTTATTGATACCTCATATTAAAAATGGTATTAGTGTAATATATATTATATTAATTCATTCAATTTATTTATATAATAATTATGCAATGAAGATCATGTAGAATGAGTCGCATCACATCATGGAGAGGGTGTCCCGTACGTACGCACAAGTGCTGATATCCTTCCCATGATTGTGGAATTGTATTAGAGTGTATGTATACTATTTCAAAATCAATATCAATTTAAAATAATAATATATATTTATTCTTTACACCATTATAACCATCCACGTAAGGTGGTGGTGGAAAATAGATTACACCACGGCATGAAGACGGTATTCTGTACGTACGCACGCGCAGTGATTTAATTTTCCATAGGATGGATAGATTGTGAAATAGGGTTGTTTCATACATATAATAACATATCCTTATATGAGTGATACTTATGTTATTACTTCATAATGAAAAAACTAAAGATGAAGAAGATGAAGAAGAAATAAAGTTGAAAGAATCGGTATGGGACATTACCTCTTCTTTGAAGCGCCTCTTTGAGACCTCCTTTTAGGGCACTAAAATTCGACGCTGAAGAATACCATGACCAGTAGGATGTTTCTACAGAAATGGAAAAGATAACTTGACAGGGTTTGGCCGATCTTGAAGGCTGAATGTTGTGTGAGGAAGAGAGGTAGGAGGTTCCCTTTTATAAGGGAGGAGAGGGGCACCTTAGGAAAAACTAAAACCATTATTTTATTATAAAGTCATATTTAGTTTTTAGTAGCTTGAAATTGATTTATTTCTAAGCTAAGGTGGGTCTGGGTCAAACTCCTATCATCCAATTGAATTTATACAAGTTTGGGTTTCTATTTTAACCTTATCATTTAGATTTAACTTTAAGTTAGATAATATAACTTTTACCATGTCTTCTTGTTTTCTTACACTGTAACGTTAATATTCTTAGTATAACAAGCCAAACGAACCCCAAGTTGTTTATTATTAATATATATAACCTTATCTAAGTCATTTTTCCGAACCTTAGATTTTTTGGAACAAAATAACAATTAATAATATAATATTTGTTTTAAAAACTATTTTATGTCAATTTTGAAACTATTTGGTAATTGATTTCTGTGAAAATTATAACCGAAAGATTAGTTCAAAAAAGTTAATTAAATCAATACTAACATGTCATATTAAAATAGTAAATTATTTTAATTCATAAAAAGTCTCAAATTACATTTATTTGGGTATTTATAACATCAATTATGTCAATATTTTATTAATAAGATAATTATTGCATCATCATTGTGTCATAAATAAATTAAAATATTTAATTACAAATAAACTACCATTATGTAGGAAATATTTTTATATTTCTAATGAATATTTATAGTCGAATTTATCTTTTGTATATCCCTATATTCAAAATTATTTAGTTATTAAACTTTGATTTTAACTATTTTAACCCTTCACTAAATAAATTAATAATAAATGTCCTAATCTAATCCATGTGGGCCTAAAAGGTCATATTTTATTCCTAAGGTTGTTTTTTGTCGAATTACACTTATCCAATAGAATTAGGACATGTGTTAGGGTAATACTAATAACATTGTTTCCCTTAATTTCCCTATTAACTTTTAACCATGGTAAAAAAAGTAAAAAGTTACTATTGACCAAACATTATTTTCATATCATTGTACCACATTTAAGTCCTTTATATTAACAATGTCTCTCGGAATTTAGAAATTCCACTCACAGAAGCGGTAAAATTAATTTTTATGTAAATTTTCAAATTCTCCTAGGCGGTGGGTAAAAGACGGTGAAATGTTCAATAAATTTTTTAAATATCTAAAATTATTATAAAATGACTCCGATGAATTACTTTGAACTTATAAAGGTATTATGTATAAATTTTGACCTAAAATAAATATAAATAAATTAAATTATTATTTAAATAAAAAGTCTGGTTTTAAATAGTAACCCAGTGTTTTCACTATTCATCAAAAATTGAATGTTTTCAGAAAAATACCAAAATGTCACCCTAGGATAATTTTGATATTCCGAATCCAAAAATGAAGTCCATTTTGAATGATTAAATTTAAAAAATTTCAAAAAGTTGGCATTAGTATTCATAACGGCTAGTTTTATTAATATTTTAATAGCATGCCGTTGTTTAGTGAAACTCATTATTGCGTACGATGCAAGCTATAGAGGAAGGTCACGATTGTTTGTAAAGCAAGCCAAGATAGTGTTGTCTGTAGTGAAATATTTCTTTGAAAAAATATTTCTCAAAAAAGTCTCAGGTGATACACTGGAGGGGTGGGGTGCTGTCCAGGGGGTGGGGGCTGTCCAAAGGGTTGGGGGGTGTCCAGTAGGGTTTCCAATAGGGTAGGGGGTGGCGGTGGTGTCCAGGTGGGGTGGGGGTGATATATGGAGGGGTGGGGGGATTTCCATGAGTGGGGGTGTCCAAGGGGGTGGGGCCTGTCCAGAGGGTTTTGGGGGTTGGCGGGGGGTGGGGGGTTGTCCAGAGGGTTGGGGGGTGTCCATGGAGGTGTCTAAGGGGGTGGGTGTGTGTGTGGGGGGGGGGGGGGGCTGTCCAATGGGTGGGGCCCTGGCCATAAGGTTTTCGAGGTTTTCAGGGGGGTGGGGGGCTGTCCATACGGTTGGGGGGTGTCCAGGGGGGTGTCCAGGGGGTTGTCCAAGGTGGTGGGGGTGGGGGTGGTGTCCATGAGGGGTGGGGGTACTGTCTAGAGGGGTGGGGTGCTGTCTAGAGGGGTGGGGGCTTTCTAGGTTTGGGGGATGTCCAAAGGGTTGGGGGTGTCCGGGGGGTGTTCAAGGGGGTGGGTGGGTGTGGGTGGTTGTCCACGGGGGTGGGGGCCTGTCCAGAGGGTTTTGGGGGTTGTCTGGGGGGGGCTGTCTAGAGGGTTGGGGGTGTCCAGGGGGGTTGACTACTTCATCGTGGTTTCTGAGATTATGACATGATGATTGTCCCGTGATGATTGGATTTATATTGTGATTTTCTCCATCTGATTTTTTATTTTAAATAAGATTTGATTCTCAGGTTTACTCCATTTTCTCCAATTTTCTACCAACCATGTAGGCTCCATGGTTTTCTTTTATTCAATGGAATTTAAAACTGTTATATCTAACTATTTTATATTTTAATAATAATATTCAAGATTATTTTTTTAAATACGTATAGATTTTTTTTATATTTCAAAATTGTTTTACATTCAAATTATGATTTTTTCATATAAACTTATATTTGGATTTTTCTTAAAAATATATATATTTTTGATATTAGTTATAGGTAATAATGTGTCGAAGTTGGATTACGGCACATCGAATGAGCAATGAATATGAGGAAGGTGTTGATGCCTTTTTGGAATTTGCTAAACGAAATGTTCCAAGTAGTCACATTTTTTTCTATCCACGCCTGAAATGTTTGAATATGAAGAAGTTGAAAAGAAGAGAGATAAAAGATCATCTGATATGTCATGGTTTTAATCCAACTTACTTCCCTTGGATTTGGCATGGTGAAACTGTACGAAATGGCACTGATGATGATGATTCACATGATGGTAACTCTGATGGAATTGATGAAATGATTCACGATATTGTAGCAGAACAAATTGAGATAGAACCAACAGTTGCACGTCTATATGGTGATGCTGAAAAACCATTATATCCTGGTTGTACAGATATTATGGTTTTGTCGGCAGTGTAAATATTTATTAACCTGAAGGAAAAACCTGATGGAGTGACATAAGTTTTACAGAGCTGCTACAATTGATGAAAGACATTCTGCCAAAAGATAACGATCTTCCAGATTCACATTAAAAGGCCAAGAAATTATTATGCCCGATGGGATTGGGATATAAGAAAATACATGCCTATCCGAATGACTGCATTATATATAGGAAGGAATATGAATTTCTATCAGAGTGTCCTAAATGTGGGACATCACGGTATAAGGTGAAAGAAAAATCACAGGATGATGTAGAGATTACAAAGCTCCCTTCAATGGTACTTTGGTATCTTCCTATAATTCATCATTTCAAACGTTTATTTGCTAATTCACAATATACAAAAAGGTTAAAATGGAATGCTGATGAGTGGGTATGTGGTGGAAAAATATGTCATCTAGCAGATTTTTCACAATGAAAGAAATATAATGCGCAATATTCTACATTTGGAAATGAAATTAGAAATCTCAGACTAGGGTTGTTCATAGATGAAATGAATCCATACCGAACCCTCAGTAGCACACGTAGTTCATGGCCTGTTTTATTGGTAATTTAAAACCTCTCTCCTGAAGTTTGTTTGAAGCGCAAATATGTCATGTTGAGTATAATGATCTCTGGTCCAAAGCAAACTGACAATGATATTGATGTTTACTTGTCACCGTTGATTGATGATTTGAAACTGTTATGGGCTGTTGGTATTAGGGTGTATGATTATTATAAAATGGAATACTTTCAACTACATGCAGTGCTTCACTTCACTATAAATGACATTCAAGCATATGAAAATTTTTCTGGATATAGTGTTAAATGGCATAAAGCATGTCCAATTTTCGAACAACAGATGCCATATTGTCAATTGCATCATGGGAGGAAAATAGTGTACATGGGTTATCGAAAGTTTTTGCCTATGGATCACCCTTATAGAAGACTAAAAAATGTATTCAATGGCTCACAAGAATTTGATACTGCTCCAAAACAGTTATCCCATGATCTGTATTTTGAGAGGGTGAAAAAACATGATGTGACATTGGGAAAGACACAGAAATCTGGTAATGATAGACATATTTGGATGAAAAGGTCAATATTTTTTGAGCTACCATATTGGAGGTATCATGAAGTTTAACATAATATTGATGTCATGCACATGGGGAAGAATATATGTCATTGTTTGATTGGAACATTGTTAGATATTAATGTAAAGACTAAGGATGGGTTGAATGCAAGATTAGACTTACTATCAATGGGAATATGTTTGGAGTTAGCTCCCACTCTTAATGGAAGACGAACATTTCTTGCCCCGTCTTGTCATAAATTTTTGAAGTGGGAGAAAATTTGCTTTTGTCAGTGTCTTCATGATATCAATGTGCCTCAAGGTTATTCTTCAAATGTAAAAAATTTTGTCTAATTGAAGGACTTGAAGTTGATAGGTATGAAATCACATGATTGTCACGTCATGATGCAAAAACTTCTGCCAGTTGCATTGCGTGGAATATTGCCCATTCATGTTAGAAAGACAATGATAAGTTGTGTTATTTTTTCAATTCAATTTGTAACAAGGCGAATTAATTGAATTCTTTGAACATTTTGGAAAAGGATGAAATTTTTATACTTTGTCAATTAGAAATGTATTTTCCTCCATTTTTTTATATAATGGTTCATTTAATGATTCATTTGTTTTGAGAAATAAAGCTTTGTGGACCTGTATATCTTCATTGGATGTAAAAGTTTGAAAGGTATATGATAATATTAAAGGGGTATGTTAAAAATCCATATCGACCTGAAGCCTCCATTATGGAAAGGTATATTTCTGAGGAGGTAGAAGAGTTTTGTACGAGCTACATGGCTGCAGCGCAACACATAGGTTTTCCTCCATCTCGCCATGAACGAGTTAATAATGAGGGAAAGGGAATTCATGGCTTGAATGTGAAATCATTGTTAGATGAATAGATGAAGAAGTTAGAATCATACATCTTGAATAACATAGTCGATGCTCAACCGTATATCACATTGCATATTAATGAGTTGAAACAATTTCATCCAAATAAGAAAGAAATGTGGATTTTGAATGATCACAACAAAACCTTTTTGTCATGGATTAAAAAAACTTTTCTTGGTAGATCAGATGTATCAAAGACATTAAAATGGATAGTTGGCGGTCCATGTTTAAATGTGATAACATGGTCCGGTTATGACATTAATGGCTATACATTTAATACGAAAGCTCAGGACAATAGAAGTGTAGTTTAGAATTGTGGTGTATTTGTGTTTTCAGAAGCAATGCAATTTTCGAGTGCTAAGGACAAAAACCCAATTTCCATATCAAGTGCATATTATGGAGTGATTGGAGACATATGGGAGGGTGATTACTTTAAAATTAATGTTCCTGTTTTTAAATGTAAATGGTTTATCGGTAACAATAGTGTCAGACACAATGAATTTGGAATGACACTTGTTAATATGAATATATTGGAAGACACAGCTGATTCTTTTATAATGGAAACACACGAAAAACAAATTTTCTATGTAGTAGATCAATCAGATATGCAGTGGGATGTTGTTTTACAAGGGAAAAAACAATATGTTGGTGAGGATGAAGTTGATGAAGATGTTGATTTATGTGAGATCCCTACTTCCATGAAAAGATTAACAGATCATAATGATGATCATGTTGAAGACATGGTTTATTCCATAAGGAACGATCATGACGAAGGAATTTGGGGAAACAATACATTTTTACATTCCTAAAATTACTAGTAACATATGTTTATTTCTTGTTTACATTTATTTTATTCATAAATGTTAGATATTATAAGTTTTTTATTTATTAGATCAAGTTTAAAAAAAATATGTATAAGTTTTTGTTTGTTTTATGTTTGTTTAGTTTACTTTATCATGTATACCATTACATGAATTATATATCTATTATTTTAGTTTAGTGAAAATTACTTTACGATGTTTACCAGGTTTAACATGTTTACCATCTTGACCATCTTGTCCATATTTACCATTTTTAATCAAGCTTACCATATTACCAATGTTTACTATTACGTAATTTAGCACACTTTTCTATTTTATGATTACAGTAGTATTAAAATATTTGAATTTGTATATTTTTAACTAACATTTGTTTTTTCGATTTAAAGGATAATGACAGATCATTCAGTTAATCAACCACATGATTCTGGAAATGAGCATATTTGTCATTCCTCTAGGGAGGAACATTCACATGCTCCTATTATGACAAAGAGTTCAAAGGTTGGTAAATGTGGGTGCACACGTTTACCAAAATAATCACTTGACCGTACACAGGATCAGAGGATAGTCGTTTAGTTTGATGATGATGATATTCCTATATGTCCAAATGAAAAAGATTTTAAGAGTTTTTTAGCAACTCAGGCTAAGAGAAAATTAAGAATTTTGTATGATGACTGGAGAAGTGTGGATAAAGTGATAATCTCTCAGTTGTGGGAGACGATTTTGGTAAGATATTTTTCTATTATTTGACTATTCAATAAATTTTTCTAGTATATATAATATGTTTACCCTCTTATTTGTCAGATGACATTGGATATTCCTGACACTGGAGGAGTCGGGAAAAAATTCTTATCATTGGCTGCCAGGATATGGAGGGATTTCAAATCAACCATCTCATCTCATTTCATTTATGGTCATATTATTCATGACAATCCATGTCGTATATATCCTTTTATAGATGAAGACACATGGAGATAGTTTTTTGAAAGTAGAAGAAAAGAGTCATTTTTGTTAAGGGCAGTGTAATCTTTTAGAAGTTGTCTTATATAAATAATCTTATTAATGTTTTGTTAATGATTTATTATTCTTAATTAATATCAAACAAGGAAAGATCATCAGGAGATCCGATCTAAAAATGTATACCCTCAAAGTTTATCTCGGGGATGGTATGCATTTTTTGGAGAACAAATGATGGCGGAAAAATTTCAACAACTAAGAGCTGAGTCTTCAAGCTCTAGAGAGGTGGCCCCTCCATCCCCTCCATCTAGACATGAAAAATGGAAGAGAGATCAGAAGGGAAAAAATTGTAATATCTTTCGAAAGAATAGAGAATCGTAGCTGAGTGGATTGTAAGATATCTATTTTATTTATTTAAGTTAACCATTTTCTTCATTTAATTTCAATCATTATAGAAATTTTCAATTAATTAATATAGGACTCTCTTGAGGATCAGAGTTCATAGGGGAAATTTACAACTACTGGGAGGGAAAATATATTATCTGTAGCATTGGAAAGGCCCAAACATCCTGGTCGTGAAAGAGGATATCTGGAAGGTGTATCAGTAAGAAAAGTGTTGCCACGTTATTCAACTTCAAATGTTGAGGGGGTTTATAAAAAAATAGAATCCTTGGAGGCTGAAGTTCAAAATATTAATGTGACGATAGAGGACAAGATTAGAGCGTCAGTGCAGTTTATGTTTGCAGACATGAAAAGACAATTTCATACTGCTGCTCCCACTCCTCCACCTCCCATTACAGACCCCATTATTTATCCTCCACCTTCACCTGTAGCTCCTAGTCCCCCACCTCATCCCGCGGACCCCATTTTTTATCCTACTCCTCCACCACATCTTCTTACTTATTGCGAGTTGTATGTTGATTATTCTCAACATCATATAGTAGTATATGGGTTGGTTTATTGTATAGGAGATACAGTTCATCATGAACAATTAGAGGTAGAGAATCAGAGGGTCACTGTACATGATATTATAGATAGATCAGCTCGGGTACCATTACCTACCGATGAGGTGGCAACAGTTGGATATAGAATCGGCCAATTTTTAATTTGGCCATCCATACTTCTTCGAATCCATAACATAGAGGTATGAATGTTATATCTTTTATTTTATTTTTTTAAAAGATGTTTTATCATTTAAAAACTAATATATTTTTCAATTTATTTTTACAGGAATACTTCAATGGTAAAGAAATATTGTATAACAATATCAAATACAAATGGTTATGACATCAGATACAGATTCTAGTAGTCTTGACAGATTTTCAAGATATTCAAATTTGTTGGCAGGTCGTTATGAGTTTCAAATGGAAGCTCATGTTTCTGAATTTGAAATAAATGTGTGGATTGTGAAAACTGATATCATAGAGCTTCTTACTGGAGATAAGTTGGGCATCAACGTGGTGAAAACTTTTTCCATGTAAGTCTTAACACCTTTTCCCTCTGTTATATTTATTAAAAATGTATACTTATTTCTATTTTGTATTAGGTATCGTTATAAAATTTGTGAGAGGAATGATTTGACATATGTATATGGATTCATGGACACACAATTGATTTCCCGTGAACCATGTTCATTGGATGAGGAACAAAGAATGCTTTATATTGCTGAAAGACTCGAAAAGAATATAGTTACACAATGTTGGATGATGCCTTTTTGTGAGAGGTATGAATCATATCTCTCTCAAAGAGCTAATTATATTTTAACATAAAAAACCACTAATGTTAAATTTCTTTTTATCTGTGATCATTGGATATTAGGGGTTTTTTTCCCAACGGAGAATGCACATTATTGGATATTCTCTATCCATGATGATGTGCAGGAAAGTTTTAAAAATATATTGAAAAGTAAGTTTCAATTTCTCAATAGTTTTATATAATATAATGAATTTTAAATTTACCCCATTAGTATTATTTTCAAACCGGGCATGGGCCTACTTTCGAAAAAACATAAAGAAAAGGAATAGAAAGATCAAATATGTAAATTCGAAGGTAAATATCTATTTATAATTTGTACTTTTTAATTTATTACATAAAAAAAATATATTGAATTTAAACTCATTCAAACAGAATTGTCATGAACAACAAGGCGTCATAAAATGCGGATATTATATGATATGATTTATGTATGAAAGAATAACAACTTGGACAATTGTGAATTTTGACCTGTTAATATTTCCTCTTAAACTTTGCCATAATATTTCAATTTGATTTATTCATTATACATGTTAACAACTATACATTTCTTTTGTAGCGTTTTGATGACCCTCAACCCTTACTGCTGAAGACATAAAACCCTTACAAGTGGAGTGGTCAAATTATTTTACATGTTTGATTAAATTTTAGTTGTTTGTAATGTAAAATGTAAATTTGAATACTGTCGTTGTAATTGTGTATTTGTTAGTCGTTTAGGTTGGATTTAGTTTTTTTAAGTTGACAGTGTAAGTTTTGAATGTTATATATGTGAATGATTAATTTTTCTCTACATATTGTTTTGGTCTACTTATGATGGTTTTTATGGTATGGATTCTGGTCTGGGGGGGAGGGGTTCCAAGGGTGTGGGCGTGTTAAGTGGGGTTGGGGGTGTCGAGGGGTCTGGGAGGGTTGTCCGGTGGGGTGGGGGGCAGTCCAAGGGGTGGGAGGGCTGTCCAGGGGTGTGGGAGGGCTGTCCAGGGGGTGGGGGGTATACATGAGGGTGGGGGGGGGGGTTGAGGGGTGTTTGGGATGTCCAGGGGGTCGGGGGAAGTCCAGGGGTGTGGTGGGGGGCTCCAATGGGGTGGGGGAGGGCTGTCTAGGGTGTGGGGGTATACATGGGGGTGGGGGTTGCCCCGAGGTGTTTGGATCTGTCCAGGGGGACATGGGGCAGTCTAGGTGTGTGGGGGGCACTGTCAAGTTGGGTGAGGGGGGTGATGTTCAAGAGGGTGGGGGTTGTAGATGGGTGTTTGGGGATGTCTAGGTGGTGGGGGGCAGTCCAGGGGTGTGGTGGGGACTCTAATGGGGTGGGGGCTGTCTAGTGGGGTGAGGGGGGGAGGGGGTGCTGTTCATGAGGGTGGGGGGGGGGGGGCAGTCCAGGGGTGTGGTGGGCGGATCCAATGGGGTGGGGGAGGGCTGTCCAAGGTGTGGGGGGTATACATGTGGGTGTGGGGGGGGGGGGGTTCCAGGGGTGTTTTGAACTTTCCAGGGGGTCGGCGGGGTTGTCCAGGGGTGTGGTGGGGGCTGTCAACTGGGGTGAGGGGTTCTGTTCAGGAGGGTGGGGGGGGGGGGGGTTGTCGAGGGGTGTTTAGAGCTGTCCAGGGGGTCGGGGGGCAGTCCTGGGGTGTGGTAGGGGCTGTCAAGTGGGGTGAGGGGTGAGGGGGTGCAGTTCAGGAGGGTGGGGGTTGATGAGGGGTGTTTGGGGCTGTCCAGGTTGTCAGGGGTAGTCTAGGGGGTGGTGGGGGGCTCTAATGGGGTGGGGGAGGGCTGTTATGGGGGTAAACATGAGGGTGGGAGGTATCAAGTGGGGTAATTTTTAAATGTTAACAATTTAAATGCTTAAATTTTCTTTAGTTCATGTTTTGATCTCCTTCTGTTTTTGTGGTTTGAATTATTGATTTGGTTTCTTGTTGATTCTGGTGGAGAGCAGAGGACAGTAGTTGATTTTTTTATAAAAAAAATTGGTCTTCCACGTTGGTTATTTTATAACCGACGTGGTAAAGAAATCGAAAAGGGTTTATCAAGTCGGTTTTTTCATAACTGGCGTGATAAACACCTATGGCATTGTTTATCACGTCGGTTATTGATTAACCGACGTGATAAATCCCCTCGCACTGGTTTAGCAGGTCGGTTATTATATAACCGACGTGATAAACAATCACCCGAGATTTATCACGTCAGTTGTTAAATAACTGATGTGATAAAATCCCCCGCACGTGTTTATAACGTCGGTTATTGTATAACCGATGTGATAAAGCCCCTCCGGTTTATCACGATAGTTATATAATAACCAACGTTATAAACCCCGCACCCCCGGGTTTTATCACGTCAGTGATTAATTAACCGACGTGAGAAACACCGCGTTGTTATAATTGTTACGTCGGTTTTTAAGTAACCGACGTAAAAACATTATTTATAACGTCATCTGTATTAACGTTGGATAAAAACCGACATAATAAATGAAAAATAACTGACGTTAATAACTTTTTCTGCACTAGTGATGTATTCTACCTAAAAAAACTCCACAATTTGGGGAGTGATTATAGAAAGAGGATTTGATTACATAATGACAAAACAATGAGGTATTAAGTGTGTTGAAATGGAAAAAGGGGTACCTTTTATAATTGTGGTGAGGTGCTTTCTCAGAATATCCAAAAAGATTATATTATAATAAATTTATTTTCAAATAAAATACCACAAAATTTATATATATTATATTATACTATATTATAATGTTGTAATATCATAAAAAATTTAATGTTCTTATGTTTAGGTTTTATTTTAATAATTATCTAATTTATTAAACCCCTAGTTAATTATTTTTCACAGTTACTATGTAACCATTATTTGGAATAAAAAGGCTTAATAATGTTAAGAGAAATGAAAAAATTACTCCTAAATTGAAGAATATTTATTTATTTTACTTTAAAAAAATCAGGTGGCCCAAGATAACAATTTGAATAATTTTGAATAATTTCATAAAATAATATTTTGTTAAATTTTCAATAAATCATATTGTGATAATATTCATATAATTTATGTTAAAATACATTAAAAAGATGTAATTCAAATATAACTATTTACAAATAATAATAAAACATATATAAAATTTTAATTCATTAGAAACCATTACTCACCCGTGATATATGAAAATTAGTATGTGTAGAACCTGTTAATATTTTTGTAAATAAAATAAATGTTAATTTAGAATTTAATAATAATTTAATATAATCATATAACTTTTAATATATAAATATAAATGTTAATGATGAAAATAATTTTGTATAGATTGATATAGATATTTTGGTTTATACATTTCTTGTGTTTTTCAATGTGGAATAAAAAATTATAATAAACAAAAATAAATTGACATTTTGAAACAACCATTGATTTAAATATTATATAAATATTTTTAATGTAAAGGTATCCAATCAAAAACTAAAACAAAAATTTAATATGGTCATTGTATAATTAAATTCATCCCATAATTAATTTACAATTTTTTAGGTCACGTATAACCCCTTATCAATTTTTTTTACCCTTCTTTAACCACATTGACTGTTAATATGACAACATAGAATTTAATATATTATGGATTTTATTGTTTTTATAAAATTAAAGAATAATTGTAAATGGATTTTTAATTAGATGATAAATATTATTATAATTATTTGGCCAAATTTTTTAATAATTTTTAATATTATTTCATTTAATGAAAAAATATAAACTATATAATACTAAAAATGTTCAATTTATGGACTACTCATTACATTGAATTTAATAAAATAAATAAAACATTATAAATAAGAATATATAAGAATATATCCATAATATTAAATTTTCATCTAGAAAATTATTTTATGACATAAATCATCTTAAACTATATTTTTTCTTACTTTTAAACTCATTTCATTGATTTTCCGAATATCTAAATAATTACTGCATCGTCATTGTTAAATCCATTATTTATATCATTTACTTCATAAATATTAAAAAAAATTACAATGATTAATATAAATATTTAATCTTTCATAACACTTTTAATAGATGAACATAGATTCGGGATGACCACATTTTAAAAATGTTATTCTTATAAAAAAACTATAACATGAAAATTTTGATTTTTCTTAATATAAATTAATATAAGGGAAACAATGAAAACTAGGTTTCTCTAAAGGGTAATATACATAACACATGTTATTTTTTCATAACATAAACATAAAATAAAATGTTTACATTGGTTACATTAATTTACTATTCCATGACATATTACTTTTACACTTAATTACAATATTTACATAAAACTTTGGTAATAAAAATATCTAAATTTACTATAAATACAGTCCAAAAAATAGACATATTTAATAAATATTTAATTTATTATTACAATTTTTATCCATTTTCTAGAAATTAAAAACATATATTTGGATGAATTTAATTAAATATTAAAATGTTAAAATTCACAGAAAACTAGTTATATTTTAATAAAAAAATCAAAATTTTAATATAATTTAGTTTTGAAAATTTCTTATAAAATCCAATCAAAAACATAATTTAATTATTAAAAATCACTATAAATATTAAATTTTAAAATTAATTTAATTTGTATTGTCAATATGTAATTACATGAAAAGAAAAAACAATTTTCAAGAAAAACTAAATATTTTTTACTATTCATTGAAAAATAAAACATCTATAAATATTTTAAAAAAATTACCCAATGATAAATTATATATTATGATATAAAAAATTATATTTACATTATGAAATATAATATTCTATTCATTATAGAAATAAATTAAATTGTGTTCTCCCTAAAGAAATAACAATATTTTTTAATGAAAGTGAATTTAAAGAATAAAATGGAATTATTAAAATTAACAACTTTGTTTTTATAACACTAAATTAAAACATTAATATTGAGTAGTAATTCTTTATTTTTAATAATTTAATTAATACTATTTATTCTCCCAAATTAGGTAATTATGTTCTAAAGTTCACATACAGAATTGTTTTCGTTTAACATTGGTTTTGAAAATCTTGAATGTCATCAAACAATGTTTTTCCTTCAAAAAACCTTGTAATGCTAAATCCAATTCCCATTGGAACATTCATCAATAAAATTTTGAATTTTTTCATAGTAAATAAGGTTTAACTTTTCAAAATATATTTATAAACATCCCACATTAGAAAAATGAATAATAAAACATCGAATTTGGCAAAAGAAAGGATGTTTGAATGTTATCTGGAATAAAATATTACTATGATTACATGTAATTAACAATAGAAATTTAAGATAAAATATAACAATCACGTTTTGATAGAGAGTTATAAATAATAATGAAAATTATTCTGACATTTTTGCCCAGGTGCGCATCCATCGCTCTCGGAGGATGCGCAGCTGTTGCCCCAAATTCCATATTTCCAATGGCGGGAAACATCCGTCACTTATTCAGGGATGTTTGATCCTTTATTAGAATGAGATGATTGGATATCGATTACTCTCTCTTTGGATTCATCTTCCAAACTCATTTCCTAGTCCGAGTCTCCTTCATATACATAATCTATTGTTCATGAAACTCTTCCCAGTATGATGTCATCATCGATGCCAGTAAATTATGCTTCTTATGTCAGGACATTCCAAGGCGTCCATCTAGGGCGGCAACCATTGGTTGGGGGAGTATTCACGTTGGACATCATTGGAATGTCTGGACGCTGGATCATTGACAAATCTAGGTTTCTTCTCATTATGATAAGACTTCTCGATGGTGTGGATTCCCAAGGCATCCCACATCGAATGTGGGGAATTATATTCCACATGCATATCTCTATGGTTTTTCTTCACCATTCCATGTTTAACATAGGGGATGTCGCAAGTTTAACATCAACCGGAGAGAGATCAGACTGATCAGAACAATGATTATAATGGATCAGATGGGTGCAAACCCTAGGGGGATCGATGATGCTGGGCTAACTCCTATATAATTACCTGATTACTTCTAGGAGCCATGGGAATGTGGGTGAAATGATCTCACCTGGATGTGGCATCCCAGGTAAGAATCATGATGCATAAGGATGATACGGTAAAGAGGATATAGAATGTGATGGAAGCATCATGAATGTAATTGTAGCTTTTGTCTTCAACTTTAGAGAGGTTTCCTACATATCCATGTGTTAGGGAATCAATGTCTTCATAGTTCTGTTGGACGATGGGACACTTGAGAAGGAGGGACACGATAATCTATGCATGGATGGGTTCGTGATGAAGTAGAACCTCAATGTTGGGTAATGACCTTCCCAAAACACATAGGCTTGAGGGAGAGCTCACGATGAGATGTGGGTGATGGGATTGACCCTTAGAGAGGATTTCTATGTATCCCCCATGGAAGGAAATAAAATTCCACGTTTTTCATGATGGGAGTATTGAATCAGGGTGTGCGTAGATGAAAACAAAATAATGATAGGCTAGGTCTTACACGTGGTTAGTAGCCCATGTTGGTTTGACGCTGGGGGGACTAGAGGTGTGGGTCCTAACAAAGGGGGACTACAATGGGTTACTGTCGATTTGGGACTACAACTGCTTATTGTCGATTGGGGGTTAGACCTTTGAGAGGCTACTTCCATACCTTTCTTAAGAGACAAGGATAAAATTTCACATAATTTTGGATGTGGATAGATTTTAACATCATGCAGGATGAAGGTGGACCAACGTGAAGTGGTTGAAACTGATGGGTGTTAGGGTTGAACCTCAGGGAGGCTTCTTACGTACCTTTCTTCAGAAAGTATCAATTTTCACATAGTTTGGGATTTGGATATAGTTTAACGTCATGTAGGACGAGGGTGAACGAAATTGTTGTGATCATCACAAATGTGTGTTGGAATGGGGACTCAGGGATGATTCCTACTTACCTTGCCTAAGATACAAGGATCAAAGTCCCCATAGTTTAGGATATGGATACATTTTAACATCATGCTGGATGAAGGTGAACTGACTTAAAGTAGGCGGGAATGATTGGTGTTGAGATTGAACCTCGGGCAGGCTTCCGATGTACCTTGTCTAGGAGACAAGGATCAAAGTCCTTGTAGTTCAGGATATGTATACAATTTAACATCATGTAGGACGAAGGTGAACCAATGTTAAGTGATCAAGACATATGGGTGTTGGGATTGAACCTCATGGAGGCTTCCACATACCTATCCTTGGAAGGGATCAGAGTCCACGTAGTTCAGGATGGTTTTGGGCGTACGTGATAAGGCGTCCCAAGAAATATTTCATGGTCAATGTATTCTCAATGCCCACATGAGCAATTCTCGGTGTGAGAAATAAGAGGCAAAAAATACTAGATGATCACGTCACGAAAAGTGTGTAAATTTAATGTTGAGTGGGGTTTACACGTGGTGGCATTCCAAATAGGAAACAAGGGATTACACATGGTTTGCAGCCCAAATAGATATAGATTGGGACTTACTTCAGTATAGAGGCCTTGTGGTGACAAAGCTCATAGGGATAGGGATGGGATAATGAAGGTCCCTATCCCCATCTCTCCATAGGTCTTAGGCACGAAAGAAGATAGGAGAAAATAGGGCACTGCATTCTGAAACAAAGGCAATGGGATAACAATAATATGGTTCTGTTCCTCATAGATAGGCGCCGCTCCAGCAGAGATAATCTTATTCCATGTATGTATGATCTCACTCTTGTAGAGACCGGAGGGCATAAAGAATGTTCATGATGGTTTACCCAACATATGATGCATGGAGAAAGGCCACAACTTAATGTTATGTTCTGATGATAATGTTTCTTGGATGTTTAACCTCTTGTATCTCATGTGAGGTGAGTTCACTCTACACCATTAGGAATTACATAACAAGCACTCATTATCCCTTGTTTAAGGGAAGGAAACAGAAATACCGTAGTGAAGTGGTGTTGTGGAGTGGTCCAATTAGAGACCCACATTAGTATGTCTATTAAAAGAAGCAACATCCGTTATTATGCATATGTGAATAAAAATTAGGCTAATCAATGCAATATAAAGCACTGCCCAATGGATCTTGAAACCACTACACACAAACCTAGAGGGTCTTATAGAAGATAGTTGTGCAACCCAGATTGGTTGTGCATTAGAGGGGATCAAACATGGTACCTTAGTTTAAGGAAAAAACATGGAGAATACAAGGAGAAATTCACGCAAAAGAGGGGGTTCGTGCACAATATGCTCACACATTTGAATTGGTGCACAAAAAAATCTATGTTGTGAGGATAAAGTTGGTTTGCATAAAAATTCAGGACGTTTTGCACACAAAAAGTTGCGGTTTGCGTGAAATTAAACAAACTTGTGTGTAATTGGACAAGAAAAGGACCCGGGTGAGGTCCACTACCTATGGGTTTCACGCAAAGGTGAACTCGTGTGGGACATGTCGTGGAGAATCATGTATCTGAATTCCAATTTTTACACACTGAAGAGGTGTATTTTATACAAGGGTGATGGTTCGAATTCCAATTACGGGAAGTGAGGGGGGTTCGCTTCTATTTATATCTGATCGAGAACCATGGGGGATCATGGAATTTTGCTGACGAAGAAAACTAGATCCTCATTTCAGCTGTGCGAAATTTTCCATAGACTGGGCAACACATGTCATGTGCACGAAATCTGGTCTGCTCGTTCATGGAAAATCTAGCCAGACTTTGTGCGGAATTCTCAAACATTGGTCGCAATTTTTTGTGCAACAATGGTTTTCCACACCACGTTCTTGTTTTTTGCACTACCCTTTGATTTTTCACGAACCATACTTTCCTTTTTTCATGGGCGCCTAGTTCTTTTTAGACATTGCAAAAAAAGAGATGGTCGCTTATTACGGTGACGCTAAGAGAGAATCTGTGTATTCCATTTATTGGTCCAAGATGGTTGTGAATCATGAAATCTATGATTCCAACAATGTTGTATCTGAAAACAAAATACTCTTCAACGTGCCAACCCAAGCCTAGATGGATTATGCGCTATCTGAAAACCTATTGATATTGGTCTTCTGTATTCTATGGGAGGAACCAGTGCTAGTATTTGAATTAGATACATCATAGTCATGGGTGACCCATGAAAATGATCTTCCCAGATACAACGTCACAATCAATTGATATCCTACTAGATAATTCAGGCTTATGTCCATCAATGTTCTAAATCTATTGACCAGAACTATCTCGGGGGGCGAGTTGGAAGCTGTGAAATCTCCAGCCCATTACACAACTACCTTTTGACAGAGAATAACTAATGAGAGAAATGGTTGGTTGCAAGATTGGGAGCTTATTTATGGATGCAATTTCACATGTGAGTGGGAATGGGTGATTTGGTTAATCCAATCATGCGATCAGTTCAGGGTGGAACTGCGACACAATGGGTTGTTCGAGATGGTGTAGTCATCACACTTCTATTTATACCACCAGTATGAACATGGAGAGGAGCTATTTAGCCTGTGGTCACTTGATACCATCACATTACATCTCTAACATGTGGAGGTTGTTATTAGTCTTTGGGAAGTACGCAACCTTGGTGTTATCGAGGATGTTTCAGGAAATGATGGTGGGGTGAGGGAAGTGATGTCTGACCGTGGTATAGATGTGAAAAATCATATCATACTGGAGGATCATACAAGAAGGGGAATATAAACTTATTGGATTCAGTGTAGATGAAATTTTAGACCCAAACGTCTTGTATGATAAAATTCATGCTACTTTCCTGAGTGGGTGGCTTTTACCTATAAGGGACACAAGGATGGGAGTCCACCCAACAACAATGGTGATGGTTGGAATTATGTCATCCAACAAGAGTTTTAACTTTGTGGTCTCGGTGCTAGCCCAAATATACCCCACTCTTGGGAATCTCTTAATAGGGGATTGCTGAAGAGGATCTGTAGCCATTTTTAAATCCTTCATGATTGGATCGTTGCTCATTGTGGTGGGTACACCATTCCAAACACCATACATCCCCCATGTAACGGCCTTCGACCCTCTATGTTGAACATTGTCCAGGTCATGCTGCTAATACACAACGCAGGGGGGATAATGATGTGGATCTGCAATCATTCCAATTTTACATTAAGTTTGTTCCCCATCTTGGCTAGCCAAATGATAGATGATGAAAAAGGCTCACTAGAGAAAAGATAATACATACAGAGCCTTAGATGTGGGGTTCTTGAGGCTTAGGTCGATGGAAATATTTTTTTGCGAGCCCAATGTGCCATCATGATTTCCCTGATAGTTTGGATGCCTTCAGTAGTTTTCGAAGAATGTATATACAGATGTCTTAGATTAGAAACATCCTTTTGTTCTTCATCAAATATTGTTGATGTTCATAACTTATGACTCTGGTGTTGTAATTACCTCCCCCCCACTAGAGTTAACATTATTCTCTCAATAAAAAATGTCGAACATTGGGTGGGAAAAAATCTTTACGGTATATTGTGAAATTTTGTCTGACAGCTCAAGGTTGACAGTGTACAACCTCGGTGACGAGAGAGAAAAAATGGCGATGTTGGGGAGGACATGTAGGGAAATGGTCAGGTTGCCAGATCAGTACATTCTCGGGATTTAGTAGTAGGGATGTCAGATGGTGCAGCCTTGCCCATTTCATCCAAAGGGAGAGGGGCTCATGAAAAAACACACAGAGAATCAATGGAATATCTTCTGATGAAGATAAGGTATCTACTATATCCTTATGAGGATTAAATCATCATTGTGTTGTGGTCAGCCTGGATGACTCGATGACAATCAATGAGTACCGAATCCGTTTGGAAAAATATGGAATGAGATGGAATATATCTATCATAATTTGGGAAAATTCGGATTGATTATAGGCTGAAAATCCATCATCGGCTTCTGTATATGATTACCATGGATGCATATGCATGCCAGCTGGGTCGAAGTGAGGAACCATATCTTTAGAGAAGGTAATTCTCGGCTAGGATCATGATCGAGAAATATTATCATCAGAATATGAAGATGTTGTTTACGATTCACGGGGAAGTGATTCAGAAGATGAATAGAAAGAAGAAGAGGGATAATATGTGGAAGAATAAGTAGTGGAATCAACATAGGATCTTGCAGGTGGAGGGTCACAGGTGACAGCCCACTATGGGATTCCTCTAGAGAGAAGATAAATTGTTGGATCTGACATGGAACTGGATGAGATACTCGAGGTATGCATCAATAATTATTCTGGATTTTCCTACTTTCATCATTCTCAATCATCAATCATTATTTAAATATTGTTCAGACACATATTGGCACTTGGCAGGAAGCTCCACACGAGGGGGTGAGGATGCACCGACAGAACAAATCGGGGAGTTGACACACATTAAAAAACTGACGAGTGCTGAAGGATTTCCCACACAGATAGTTCCAACAAAAAATGAAATGTTAGAGACTGACACGCTAATATCTTCTAATTTTCATTACTCATATGCTTTTATCGATCATCCGAGAGAGCTTAGATGATTAGAGAATTCATTTTTGGGTAGTAATCACAATATTGGAATATCGGTAGGCCACTAAATATAAACCATCCACATAGAATGTGATGGTGACTGGACCCACCCAATCAGAAACCTATTCTCAAACTACACTGGCCCCAGCACTTTGTGAGAAATGAGTTGTAGGCCCCTGGGATACTACTATCGGGTCAGTGTCTGAATCTATAAGGGGTGAAATATCTGAAGTAGATATGAGTGAGGATGATCGCCCACATGCTAAAGATCCAAACCCCTTCAGAGAAATGCTATAAGGATACCATGTCGCTGATATTATGGATACATTCCCTACATATCGTTATGAATTCCCTGAGAATATAGATGATTCTAATCTCGAGGCTGCTGAGGAAAGCCATATGACACATCGGAAGGAGTGGAATTGTATTGGGAACATCCTAAGGAATCCAATAGCCGAATGGGTGGCCCAAATAGTATCACTCTGTACCTCGTTGGGCATTCTCTATGCTAGAGGGGTGGATTCTCATCACCTTCAAACAATGATCTGAGATTACATGGATGATTAGGTGTGGGATAGAAGCCAATGTCTTGTAGTAAACCACATCTAGAGCATATATATGAGCACACTGATGTTTCATGAGACTAAGAGAGAAGTTTGGTTCCTTGATGAATAGAAATATGAGTAGGAAATATTCATTGGAGAACAATCCAATACTATTGAGCTGTAGAAGGCCGAGTTGGCCAAATACTAGGAAAAAGTAGCACTAGAAAACATTCAAATGCATGGAATTGAAGATGAGATTGTAAAAATTATAGATAAGTGCTAACAAGATCCGCTCGGTATCGGCTAACGTGGAGGGGGAGCTCAATGATTAGTAATAAATTATGGGGGATATCAGCTTGAGGCTGGGATCACTAGAAAAATATATCAATAGGGCTGATCTATAAAGTTTGAGATTTGAAAAAACTTATAATCATTACTTCTTTTTTTATTATCCCGAATTGTGTACATTGACATGTACTCTTAATTCTTGTTTATTTTTATTGTTGCATATCATCCATAACAATGGAGTAATAATTTTTCAATCTCTAAGCTCACATAGGTCATATTCGATGTGATAAACGTGGTATTGCCACACCATTAAATCATCTAATCATGAGTGTTCCAACAAATCTTTGGACATCCAAGTAATAAATATCCAGTACTGGCCTCCCGGAAGAATGATGGAGGCCTGATTAGAGAATGAAGTTTTCAAGACAGTCGAGATTCTCTTTGTTAAAATGTGCTCTACTGCACAAGCGGAGTAATTATAGGAGAATTTGAATAAATCCCAACATACTGTAATAGAATGTGTTAATCATGATACCCAAAATTCAGAAAACTATAGGGGTGGCGTGAAAATTATGATAACTACTTACCATGTTCGAACCGTAGTATCCCTATCGCGTTAGCCTAAAATGGGTATGGAAAATGAGGGTTGATCACTGAACTTGTTCGAAACATGGGGCCTGACATAAAATTACATCCATTACTCTTCCAGAATGGTGGCCCAGATCATTAGGCAATCCATAGAAAGAAAATCTATGATTTTAGTGGGTTCTTTTAGATGTGAAAAAGGAAAATGGTCTAAATAATTGGCATGAAAAGAGTGGAGAGTAGAGTGATGTGTTGTTTGAATGTATTCCAACACTCTTCAAATTAAGCCAACATGGTGATGACACATTAGACGGGAACATCGGTCTGATCAACGATCTTACCTACTATCAAATATTACCTTTATGGTACGGGCCTGTAATGCTCTGTAGTTTTTTCATCGTATCAATGAGGATGATAAACAGTTGGTTTAAACATCCTGTGGTATGGAAGGTATAGTTTATGGTCATGTGGGACCAATGGTGAATGTCAAATGTCGTGTTTTGTGGACTATAGGCTCCTACATTAAGGTCATATAGACTATACCATAATCGAGACCGAGGGTCTAAAATGGATGATGACCATAAGTCTGGGCCCAATGCGAGAGGCTGTGACGTCTCCCTATATTCCATACAAATGAGAATCAAGACGGACATAGTCCATTATCACAGTGTGGAGATATACAAACATTGGATGGATAAATCCTCTCTAGTGAGGAAGCTGACGCATCCCATGATTAATATGGGGCATCATAAAATTTTTTAGGGTAGGACCACAATTTTGTGTCATACGTTGGGGACATAGGGACTCATGCAGTTTAACATCATAAGATAGGACATGTAGTGAATGGGGTTATCCCAAAAGGGGAGTACAAGATATAGTAGCTATAACCCCAACATTAATGAGAACATATGGATTATGTGCCACACATGTATCCCCAATAGTTGTTTTTAGGTCAAGGGACTAGATGTGAAGGTTATATTAGTCCTGGGGTGAAGTGGGGAGATATTCCAAAGAACCCCATTATGATTGGGATCAAGCCATACCTAGTTCTTGAGTGGTATGGTATGGTACCAATTCAAGGGAAAATATTTTCTTGTAGTTCTGGCCCACACACCAAAATTAGAGGCATTTGATATATCTTCATTATTCATTAGGATGGATGTGTGTTTTTTTTGTGAAGCGATAAACCGTGTATAGAGAATCCAGACATCACTACAGAAATCAATCCCTACGTAGGAATTGAAAAATGGTATGGTGGATGACCAATACCCAACATGATGTCCCCTCGAGTGAGGATATCACAATGTAGTTCCATTTTTCATTGTGAGACCATGGCAAAAATTCTATAGTTTAGGGTTTTATGATAAGACAACCCAATGAATTCTATCATCATGAAATAATTAAACAACAGTTTAAAGTCTTTTGGGACGATGCATCACAGTTTAAGGTAATATTTGTTTGACACATATAGAAGAAACATGGTTTTAGGGGGGAATGCGCTTCGAGTGATGATGAAAACCAGATAGGAATGATGGTGAGGACTACACCACACCATGCGCGATTACAAGGATGGAACATCAAGATGATGGTCCAAAGAATGTCATTGAATATGGGGTTAGAGAAAAAGAAGAATCATCTTGGTGTTATACTTATCCCCTGAAGATGTTAATCAAGACACACATAGTTCTATAAGAGGACGAGAGGTAGGAGATATTAGCTCCTAGAAATGGAGTACATGGTACGACTATTATAGATTCAACATTAATGAGGATGTGGTGATGCACAATACCACGCAGTCCTATGACTGTCAAGGCCAAAAGGGTGAAAAGGGTAACTAGTAGAACCTTAGCTGGACCCAACGACATGATTCCTAGACATTCTTACACGTCCCACAAATTTTAGAATCAAGACGTGCATACTTTTAAGAGTGTCCTGTAGTTTTATGTCTTATAACATGGATTTCATGAGATTTTAGTTTATTGTCCTAGATATCATACCATAGAAAAAAACTCTTCCTAACATTCCAAAATATTGACAAAATATCTACGTCCATGTGAGCTATTCTCGGGGTGGGAAACAAGGGTGGGGATGGGCTATGCAATAGGTGTAATCCATGGATAAATGAAATCAGTGTGGAGCCCCAGACGACACCTCATCATGGATTTGTTCTCCTAACTGGCTAATGTGCACTGAGGGATAGCACCAAGAGTGTCAAAATCCCACATGGACATGATGGAGTGGAAAATTGGGTAAATCACAAAACCAATATTTAAGGATTTACGGGGTGTTGTGATGAAGATGGATAACTATTGAACCTATTTGAAACACAACATCCATATCGTGTGACTTGAAATGGAAACAAAAAATGTGGTTCGAATGCTGACCATATTCCCAACACGGGACTTGTATCGACTTGTCGTTCGAGTTTCTTGAGTATGTTGGCCTGAAATGATAGGAGAGCCATTCGGATAAGTATATATACCATTTGGGGCCCTTTTGGATGTTAAAGATGATGTAATCCCAAATTCAGGGGAGCATGAAGCCTATGGATGAGCGATAACATGTCCACGTAGGATCCCACAGTCTCGGTGCTGAACCAGAGTTCTCTTTGGAAAATTGGTGAACTGCCAAAGATGTTCGAGGGGCCCAACAAAAGAGAATCCAACTTGAGAAGGTATATTTGGAAAAAGGGGATGAATATCTCATAGGATAGATTGGAATTCGTTGTGGTTGATAGAAAATTGACGTGAATGTGGACATAAGCCCATACCATGCCACATACCCCACTCTAGGGAAAACTACGGCCAGAGGCCTGGGAAGATATGGAGGTTTCTATGAAGTGGAGATGGACCTGAAGGCTAAATGTTTGGATTATCCTATGTATCCCATAATGATGTGAATTAGGACACTTGTATTTATTGATTTTGATGTGAAGTTTTACGTATTTTGGGAATAACACATATAGGGTCATGGTATATCAATGATGGATGTGTTTGGCTTGACGTGCAACCTGACATGAATGAGAACATAAGTCCATGCCACCCCCTATGATCCCAAATGAGGACTTGGGCCAGTGGATGAAAATTTTGAGGGATTTACGATATGAACTACCAACCAGTTCGTAGTTTAACATATTGCGGGGAAGATAATAATGGAGGGGTTTCTCGAAGGGATTTATGATGAATGAGAAAAATAGCCCAATTTGAACAAGGACATAGATTCCAGGACATACGACACAATCCAGAGAAAGAACTTGGGTCGGGGACAAAAAAGGCCGAGGTACCTGAGATAGGAAGTCCGATCTAGTTTTTAGTTTAACTTCTCACAATGAGGAAAATGGTGACCTTAGTTTAAGAACATAGAGCTTAGATCATGGATACATGATCCTTCATGAGGGCATTTCCTTCCAAATTTCATAGCACGCATGATCAATGATCTGTGTGGTAAACAAAGTATGAGATTTTGTTATCCCCAAAAAATAAGGCTATGGTATCCAAAATAAAAATCATGCCCAAGGCAGACTGGTGTTGAAGGGATTATGGAAGAAAATGAATCATGACAACCAATATTTGGGACATATGGTGGTGGTTGCAATGTTGAAGGATTATTGTTGACCATATTTTCCACCCAACATCCACATTGTGTGACCTAGAATGGGAGTAACAAATGAATGTCGACCTCTGACCATGTTCACAACGCTAGACATGTATCGATTTTCATCTCATGGTCCTTGATGACGTTGTCCTGAAATGGTAAGAGAGCTATTAGGCTGAACAACTGTGCCATTTGTTGGAGTTGTTGGATGCCAGTGATGATAAAGACCCAATTAAAGGGAGTTTTTGAGGCATGAAGGTGCCTATGTAGTTTGAAAACATGTGGGATAGGGAATGAGGAGGAGACCATCAGGGAGAGTGATACATGGTGCAGTCATGATGAACTCGACATGAATGAGGGAATAATCCTGTACCGCACTATGTAAATTGATCCAATGGGAGATCTTGATTTTTGGGGATGGGCCAATAGACGAAATTTCTAATCATTACTATGTATCCAAAAAGGATTGGAATCAAGACTTATGTATTTCTGAAAGGGGCCACATAGTTTATCATTCGGTAGTGAGGATGTGGGAGAATAGAAGAACGAGGAAAGGAACATGGTGAAATCATCATAATATCATCATGAGTGGGTGCCAAAGAAACCTACACTACATCACGAGGAATCCTCCAAAAAAATATACCTATGGGGAATAGACAGAGAGATGATTATGGGGTTTGGACTCAAGATTAGGTGTCTAAGAGTTTCTACATATCCCATGAGGATGGGAATCAAGCCATACCAAGTTCATGAAGGAGCCATGGAGTTTAATTTCATGTCGTGAGGATGAATGCTGAGTAGTAATACGTCCTTCCATTTAGACAAACCACACATTTTAGTATCGTGTGGGGAAGACATAGAAGTTTATGGTATTGTGGGACCGTATTGTTCATAGTTTTTGGTCATAGCACTCATACCATTTTACAGTTTATCATCATTTGGGATGGAAAATCAGTTTAATGTCAAGCAGGGCATAACATTTTATGTTCATGTAGGATCAAAAAAACTTTAACATACTAAAGGATGATTTAAAATTTAATGTCACGTAGGACATAATAGTTTATGGTCCTTTAGGACCCAAAAAATGGGTCAAGAAAATTAATCATGTGGAATTTAGCATTGGTGGGAGGATTTATACACTCTCCATCCATGTTAACAATGGATTACCTTCCATTGGGGTAAATCTTGGGAATGATGAAAGGTCCTAACCATTTGTGGTCATTCATAGGTAGATTCCTACTATTTATCATTGGTGTTCTCAGGTCCAACACCAGTTCACCATGAAAGAAATATTGGAGGTGATCCTTCTAGGGGAATGCCCTAGATATATTGTTCTAATTCCTTTCTAAATAGTACATGGCATGAATCATATTCTCATCGAGCGCTTCCAATTCATCCTGATGGATTTTAATAACCTTATCTGGAACTTACTGATCGTAGAAAGCTGTGTGTAATGATGGAAATTGAATCTCGATGAGAAAAATGGCTTTCTTTCCATACACTAGGGAATATAGTCTCACTTGTGTAGAAGTGTGAATCATTGAATGATAGTCCCAAAGGGTGATGGGGAGTTTGACCATCCAACTTTTCATATTATGAAAACCCATTTTTTCATGATGTTCGAGAGGTTTTTTTGAACACCTCAATCTTCACATTTTCATGCATGTGTTAACGAGTGGTAAGGTTAGAAAGGATGTTTTACTTGAAATAAAATTCCTTCAACTCGGTTTCCAGGAATATTGTGCCTTTATCAGTGAGGATGTTAATGGAATATTCATTTCGATAGATAATGTTGGAGCTCACAAATTCAATAATAGAACATTCTGTGAATTCCTTGAGAGGAATTTCCTCTTCCCACATAGAAATGAAATTTTTAGTGGTCTGGATGAACATATACTGGAGAGATTGTGCCTATGGATATGGCCCCACAACATCAGATCCCATGACCAAAAAATTACAAGAGTACCTGGTAGTGTGGATGGGATATACAGGAAATGCACAATGTTGTAATTAATTTTGAATTCCTGGAACCTCTAGGAAAACTCGATGCAGTCACAGATCATGGAGGGCCAAAAATAACCCAACCACTGGATCTTGTGAGATAGTTTTTTCCCTCTTTGATGAGCCCTGAAAGAATCATAATAAACCTCTTTCATGACGTGAGAAATCTCAATTCATAGAATGCTACGGAGGAGAACCCCATGAAACCCACACCTTTAGGGGATTTTCTCGAGATTGGGACCACATTGGACGGTAAACTATAACGTGTGATTTCAGATTCGCTCACGCACACCTTGTTTTATTGGGTGATTTCCAGGCTGGAGGTATTCGACAAAGGGGGTCCTCTAGTTGGGATCCACTTATATGACTACATCTGGGGCCTTGGGGTTCCTGTCACGGAGTTGTTGGAAGTAAGGTGGATTACATGTGGGATATCATCTTCATCTGATGTGATGGGGGAAATGAATCTCTATTTTTCCATGCATATAACCAAATAATCTTGATCAGGCTCTGAAAGATATGGTGCTATGCTGGAAAAGACATCAGCTCGACCGTTATAGGATCGAGGAATTTGAGTAACCTTTGGCTGAGATGGGAACTAGGCCATCAATTGGAGGGTGCATTCCAACAGTCATACAAGTTATGGCTTTCTGACGATATAGTCATCATTGATATGCTTGATGACTAGTTTGGAGTCCCCATTCACGTGATAGTGGGGAACATCAATATCGATGTCCAACTCAAGGCCAGTGATTAGAGCTTGGTTCTGTGCCTCATTTTTGGTACAACCTTCTGACAATAAGAATGAATACGAGAAAAATGCTTATGTTAGAGTGATAAAGATTATACCCAATCCTACTATGTTGGGTATGGGGTTATTTAGGCTTCTATAGGTATGGCTTAGGGAAGCGATATAAAAGTGAATTTTCCATCATGGACTGGCTTGGTGTACATAGTGGATTGACTCATTGGGAAAATAAAGTTCCAGGGACTGGTCCACGCGAGTATGATGGGTGGTAAAAAAGTCTTCCAATGCCTGCCCCTTGAGATACTTTTGAGGGAAAAACCTGATGTCGAACTACTAGAGGATCCCTAACCACTAAGCTAGATGACCTTTCAAAAAGGGGTGGTATAAAATGTACATCAATGGATCCATTCAAAAAACTAGATGTACCTCATGGTAGTACAAGTAATGTCACAATTTCTGTACTGTGAATTCCCAAGAAAGCCATCTTTTATCCATTAGGGATTATCTACACTCAGTATCGAGGAGCATGCAGCTATGATATTACAAACTATTCTTCATTCTATCTTTGTTCTTATGGGTGAGACAAGCAATGGGATATCATTCCAGGGTGGTCACTAAAAGGACCATTAGCTTTTCAAAAATGGGTGGAATCAGGAAAGGAGGTTGGAGAAAATACTGCTTGATTTCCTCAAATGAAGATTGACATTCCCCATCTCACTGATAGACAGTTCCGTTATTCATGATCCGAGATAAGGTATTACAATTACCGACCAAATTAGCAATTAATCGGGATATGTAGGCCAAGTGGTCATGAAATCCCTAATGTTCCCAAATGTTGCTCAGGGGATAAATATTGGTGATGGACTTGTTCTTATCTCATTCATTCATGATTCCCCTGTATCTGACAATGAACTGAGAAACATTATATAAGGAACCCCAAAGTCACAAAACAATGGGTTCATCTTCAAATGGCGATAATGGAGAAAGACGAACATGTTTTCAAGGTATTTGAGATGGACCTGAAAATGGAGACATTTGTACACCAGATCATCTATGTAACATTCCATCAATGTCTTGAGGATCTGCTTAAATATGCGATGCATGCCATGCTGATTGACGACACTTGCATTCTTTAGCAGAAAGGTAATTTCCTGATAGCATAATATACCTTGTGGTTCCTTGAATGATATTTAATCCTCATCTTCAGTAGCCATTTAGATATGGTTATTCCCAGAATATCCATCCATCATGGAGAGGTCCTGGAATCGAGCGATGGAATCAATAAACCACTACGTCACGGGAATGGGAAAATTATCATTCAGACAGTGATGGTTGAGATCATTGATGTCGATGAAGACTCTAATTTTTCTATCCTTTTTCTTAATGGGCATAATGTTGGTTAGCCATCTGGGGTACTGGACCTCTTTAAAGAAGATGGATGAGAGATTTTGGGCAGGTGGAGATTCCTTTAAGTCATCAAATCCAGATGGGAAGCTAGTGCCAGCCTAAGTGGTAGTAGACAGTGCATCGGGGAACTCCGGCGTTTCCAAAACCCTGGCAATGAAAGATTTTGATCTGATCCATTCATATCTTTTTCAAAAGGGGACACACTTGATTATATCGAAGCAATAGTGTCATGTTGTCTTGAGTCAATTTATCCCAACACAATAGAACATGAAAATATTGTGTTTTTTAATTTCTATGTGGTGGTCATCCCGATACCTTATGGGGTATGGGGCTCTAGGTTTACCCGAGCCTAATTTGTGTAGGAATAATGGGTGATATTATGGCGCCAAATATACTTGGGAATGTGATTACACCTCATTATAGAAACAAAAAATAATTTCCCCATATCATGGGAAATAGCCTCCACTGGATGGATAAGAAAAATTTAGGCAGCATCCAGGTCTGTACACATGTCGATTGTAGATCTAGCATGTTCAACCTTGTTTTCCTGATTATTCTAATCCTTAATTAGGCAATAGTCAGCATCCTAGTTAAGGGTTTCACAATAGGAAAAGGTAAACATGTCACCATGGAGTATTCCAACTCGACCATTAATGATGTACTTAAGGAACTGTTGATATGAAGAAGGGACCGCCACATGCAGGTGGAGCCATGGTATGCCCATCAACGCATTGTAGGAATTGTCTTGCGAAACAACTATGAACTCGATGCTTTCTACCAGGCCAATGAACTAGATTTTAAGGTATATCATGCCAACTGGTGTATGTTCTATCCTATCATAACCTTTGATTTTTAGGGTAGAGGGACATATGTCATCCTCGGATAGCCCCATCATTCGGAGGTTCTAAATCAATATCTGGTTGGTCCAAGCGCCTATGTTGATAAGACATCGACGAATTTCTACATCATTAATGTGGCCAGTAATATACATTTGGAAAATTTACCCCTTTATGGGAGAGCCTTCATCTTCTCCATAGAAAATTATAATGGCCTGACATTCATCTCTTTCGACTACCTTAGAATGGAAGGATTCTGTAGCTGCTACCTTCATCTCAAACTAGTGGGGTCTTTTTAATGCCTTGTTTAGAGCTTCACGCATTTTCATCTACAGGAAAAGGGCCTCAAGAATAGAGAGACTCATAGGAATGTCGATATGATGCTTATGGATATCATACATCTGTGCCAACCATTAACATATGCTTACAAGAGGTCAATCTACGGTATGGGGAATGACTGTCCCTTCCAGTAAATCTGACGACAGACTAGTGCATGGAATTACCGATTTCTCTCTAGTTGAATCTCATTGAGTTACTACCATATGTGGCTCAGATGAATGAGGTCAGTCCACAATAGAGCATTTCTAATCACGGTGTGGTCAAGGAGGATCTTCCCAATAGTGAAACACAAATGGAGGTGAAGGAGGACCTGATGAAACCAGATGTGAAGGCAACACATGCTGATATCTATATTGGGCCTGCTTTCTGGTTTTGGTCAAATGCATAGCCTGACTGGAAGTAGTGACTGAGGCACTCCTAAGACCCATACATTTGCAGCTCCATTGACACTGGAGACTTCTAGAGAATTTGGGAGTATCCACCTGGTGCTCCTCATTGTCAAAAATCATGTAGGGGGTTACCCACCCCATGGTGTTCACTGATACATACCCTTGATCATCACTTGAAGAATCATCGACTTCATGATGGATTATAGGTGGAATTTCAATATCTGAGGGAATGAAGTCACCGAGAGATTGGAATGTTGGTGACATCGGTAGGGGGATTTGTTTTCCATTGTGTTTTTGATTCCTACAATTCTTGGAAGGGGAAGTATGAGCCATTAACAAAGAGGTTCTAGTTGTTGGTGATGTAGCGTCGTCTAAAAGATTAGGTCGATTTAGGTATGAACGGATAATACCATGGGCACGTGTGACAATCTTGCGATCCATCCAATCATAATTGTTTTTGGGATCCATTTTAAGAAACATGGTGCCACCCACGATCGCTGTCACTACCGTTGTCTATATTCAAAAAGACACATTCCACATCTTTGGGATTTGTGCCTAACATGACTATATTTTAATCAACCTAGTCATGAAGATATTATTTAAACACATAGAATTTTTTGAGGGTGTGCACCAGGACCTGGTGACAGGGGATGTAATTGGGGCATTCAGGGAGATCTGCCTCTTCTGGTCTCCAACATTCAAGAAAGCATATAATTCCTTGTTCCTAGTCTCATCATAATGAACTGGGGACTTGAGACTCATTGAATGAGTATGTATGGTTTCTCATGTCAGGGAAGGGGGATCAAGGAGACAGACCATGACGATGGGCTAGAGGACCCTATCGAGGAGGTGGGACCTGGTTATCTTGCCTATGTGGTGGCATAGCATTACGCGGGGGCTCTTGTCGATTATGAAGTGGGCGCTGCTGGTCCAGAGGTTGAGCCTGAGTTGAATGTCCGATGTGGGGTTATAGAGGTCAATCCAATGGTATAAACTATAGTTACCTTGGGGCCTTTATTTGGGCAACTGTGGTGGGCTCAACCTTAGTGGATCTTATGGAGAGAATTTCTGGAATCAACGGACGTGCCTTCCCGGCCTGCTGCAAGGCTTCCACTAAGAACTAAGTCATATCATTGATGATTAGGAATCCCCTGGGGTAATTCTGGGTAATGTGATAGGATATCAGTTTGTTCTTGAAATTCCCCTGACACATTGTCAGCTACTTTTCTTGAGGCAGTAACATATCTAAAAATTAGGTGAGACCTTTCCACTGGATTACAAAGTCCGCGATGTTCTCGTCAAGAATCTGCTGACACTAGAAAGGTCTGAAATAGTCATCTTCCTTGTGTTAGAGCTAAAATCGTAGATATACTACCTATGGAGTTCTTCCTAGTTATTGACTAACCCGATGGGTAGCTTTCTATACCTAAAAAATGAAGGCCCTTCCAATGTTTGTATGACTCATCGAATTTTGGTGGCTTCTTGTGGTGCTAGTGTTACTAGTGTGGGTTCACACCTCAAGATGAAGTGGGAATGATTTTCCAAAGGATCTCTCATTCAATTAAAATCGGAGATGTTGGGGTTTCCGAAACCTGGGGGTGCTGCCATATCATCGACCCACACATGATATGACTTTCCATCATGCGTGATTACGACCTGTTGAGTTTACAACACCTTCGTTCAAGAAATAAATGCTTCCATCAGATCATCTATGTGGGGGTTCTTGTCATAACTAGGATCCCAGACCACCAGTGCGTTGGGAGGTTTTTTAATATGAAAAGGAGGCTTGATGGCTCATGGAGAAGCTGTTGAGATAGACCAAGGAGTGGCCTGGGGAACCTGAGCTAGGTCCATGGGATCATCACACCGCTTATGGGGATTTGGAAAAAAATACCACGCCTCTTTCCATATGCTACAACCGCTACCCTATATTCATGGGCAGGATGGAATGAGACACCTGGGGGAAACTCTTTTGGGAGAAGTGGGGTCTGTCATGCTGCCCCGGAAGTGGATCGTCATTGTCTGGCTGTCGGTCCATGGTGCATTCAAAAAGGAGGTCATCAACTATCTTCTTTTGCTCCTCGAGCTATTAAGACAACAGGGATTTTTCGAGATCATCTTATGTGTTCTACATCGAGACCGAAGGGTCATATTGCTTGATGGCTCTAAGGTATTCATTTCCCTTATTGGGATTCAGACTAAAGATTAATGCCTATGTGGGAATGGGAATACCTAGTATATTTTTCTACTGGTGAGTAACCATTCTTGACGGATCCAATAGTCATGGACTACACCCAAGGGGTATGTTTTTTTTCAAAGTTCTATGTCTCTATCTCATCCTCTAATAGATCATCCATTTTAACAGTGACTCTACCTAGAGCCATATCCTTGATATCTCCTTGAAATTTGGGATGGATCTAAATAGGACTGAAATGGAGTGAAACATACTTCCCCCATCCATGGTCCTTAATGCGGGGGAATGCCTCCTTGATCATATTGCGGAGCACATTAACACTTTGAACGCATAATTGCTAGAGGATTAGGTTGTGACAAAGAGACTCGGGGTGTTGGGCCATAGGGAGTGAAGCCAAGTCGACCATACGACTTTGCTATTCAATTTTTTCAATGTGTTCCGGACTCTTGCGATATAAGAGACACTGAAAATTGAGACAGAAGTGTGTTGCGCATAGGGTTTTATGAAATAATGAGACATAATCTTGAGTAAGTGACTTTGGTCTAGAAAAGTTTGCAGTTAGAATTGTCCATAACATTTTTGGGAAATGATCCGCTATGATATTGTCAAAAAAATCTCCTTGGCTCAAACTCGGGAAATGGGCCTTGGTTTCCCCACTCATCAATTGAGGGTGGATGGAGATCTAGTAGCGTCACTAATGTAGACTGCTGATATGGTAGACTGGCCGACGACGAATATAGTGAACAAGCTGACGAGCTGCCACATCACGGGTTGTCTGGTGATGAACACTTGGACTGATCCACTACATCTCGGTAAGAAATCATGGAGACCAAAATATACAGTGTAGGGGATATGGTCACTGAGGGTGGGCCATGCTATTATTCATACTCCATTGGTCCACAGAATATATATCTATGGTTTTTGGTCGAGGCAGTAAATGAAACTATGGTTTAAGGTAGGATATCAAGGCCTGACCATAGGAAATGGAAAAATCTTCCTCCAAATGGATGTATCTTTGGAGGAATGAAGGGGTCCTATGGACCTACCATTCTGGAAGTATGAGGCTAATTTTCCTCTTCCCTATCCTGAACATTGACACGGAGGATTGAGGTGAGGATCCCCTCTCTGAATTGCATTCATCCCTAGAACTCGAGAATCGAACGGTCCTAACTACAGTCCAAATCTTATTAGAAGTATTTTAACAGCATCGATGACCCACCCTCCTACCCATGATTTCTCTTCATGACATGGTATATTTGTGACCCATGGTGGACCTTTGGCAGAATTGATTCGAAGGTGGAGAGAACTTCTGCGTGGTTGATTCTAGGTACAAGTAGTAACTGGACTAATGTCAAAGAGAACATGGGTATGCCCTCCATTTTTATTTCCACTAGAAATGTTTTTGTTAGGTGGGTCCTCATACTGGTCGTTTATAAAATGGGTAGGACCTTCGTGTGAGGTGTCCATGGAGCGAGGAAAACCTTCTATTATGTGGTTACAGGGAAGTGGATGAACATTCTTAGGTGTCGTAAGTACATGGGCAAGTCCCCCACACTGATGGTTAACCGTATGTGTGGTATCTTCACACTGGAGACTCCTGACAGGAGGAAAAGCACCATATTTGAGGCCGTGGGAGCACATAAGGCTCACGTACTAGATGTCAATGCAGTGAGAGGACCTTCATTCGATTGAATTTGCCATGATGAGGACCTCAAAGATGATATTTGGAGTGGGATAGACCTATTCTCTCATTGGTGATTGTACGGGGAGGACCTCCATACTTGGTGCCATTGACACGGGTCGACACATGGCATGCTCTATGTGTGTCAGCGACCATGAGAGTCAACAAATATTTCCTGTAGAGTGGTTGTGGAATCGATCTGAGCAGGTAATTTGAGATTCACTAGTCATAATAAATAAGGGACTGATTGTTTGTTTCCGTGGTGTCACATTCTTTAGTAGTCATTGACATTGACGCCCCTCAGCGTGTGTCCACCTCAGCCTGCGCTCGATGTTGGAGTGGGTCAACCGGACCGAGGCTTGTGGTACAGGTGCATAACTTACCTGCTCCTCATCTCATTGGTCCTGGTGGCAGTGTTGACGCGGCCAAGATGGATCCCTACAAGAGATCCCCTGGAATGAGATTCTGGAAGAACTAACCAGGATATCCCTCACCTCATTCTCATTAGGAAGGGATTCATTGAAGTGATCTATGGAGAGGCTCCCAAAATATTTTTACATCTGTGTGGGGAGTAGTGGCTCTATGTTCCGCTCATCAGGGCGGTTGTGGAAATGAGGTGCAGAAGCATCTAAGTCTTGATTATCCATATCCCGTGTTGGGATAATCCCCTCTACCATGTATCTTATAACAAGGTCATTTATCACAATTCTTTGAATGATTTCATAGGGGGAGATATGGCATGGGAGCCCAGTAGAAGTGGATGTGGGAGAGTCCATGGGGGAGATGAGGTCATGCGAGATTTCCATTCTAATGTTGTCCATGCCCCTGTGATAGTGGGTGGTTGGTGATTGGTTCCTTGTGAAAGAAGCATGAGTCCTAGAAGTAGGGAAATTTAACTATTTATTCTCGAAGAAGGAAAGGGACGCCAAGTTCCCCAGTGCCATTCTGCCTTCCGTGGTTGGTAAGAAGGATCCATGCTTACAACATCACAGACCAGGATGTCCAATGTTCAACTAAACCAATTTTTTGTGACATTCACACCAGGCCAACTATTTTCTTAGTGGGACCTGACACCATATACAAGGATCCAGTGACACATCAATATAATTATGTCTTGAGTGCAAAAAATTATCCACATTGAGGAGAATAATTTCATGTTGACTTTACCATTTATGTTTTTGATGCTTTAATCAGGGCTCTCATCCATTGCTCTCAGAGGATGAATAGTTGTTGCCTCACATTTTCGCATTCTAAAGGCGGGTAGCATCTGTTGCTTATTCAGGTACATTTTCTCTTTGATCCAACATGATTATGGCATGTCATTTTCTTCTTACGTGGAAACCTCCTCAAAACTCATTTCCTAGTATGGTTCTCCTTAATAGACATAAGTTGTTGTTCGTGAAACTCTTCCCAGTTCCATGTCTTAATGGAATCCCATTTATTATACAGAATCAGTCATGAAATTACAAGGTTTCCATCTAGGTAAGAAACCTTTAGTTGGGGGAGTAGTCACATTGGGCATCACTAGCGTGTCTGCACATTTGAACAGTGATGCATCTGGGTTTCTTCCCTTTACGACATGTCTTATCGAGGGTGAAAAATCATGAGACATCCCATGTCAAATTTGGGGACTTATATTCCATTTGAATGTACTTGTGTTTTTCTTCAACATCCCATGTTCCACATAGGGTATTCTGTGAGATGAGCGTCTAGAAAAGATGGATCAGAGTGATCAGAATAGAGAAGGGAGTGGATCAGATTGGTGAAACCCCTGGGGGATCTCTTTAGGTAGGGCTAACAAATGGTTAGTAACCTGATTAATACTAGGAGTAGTGGGAATGTGGGTGACATGATCTCACCTAGATGTGGAGGCTAGAGTAATAAGTTGGATAGATATGGATGGTTGAGTGAATTGGATAGAGAATGAGATGGAACCATCATTAATGAGACATCTTCGATGGGCATGAACCTCAAAGAGGCTTCTTACGTATCACCATTGCAAGGAATCAATGTCTGTGTAGTTTGGTAGGAGGATTGGACACATGAGGAGGCGTCCCATTAGAATGGGTGCATGGATGGGATCTGTATGATGTAGAACCTCGAGAATGGGGAATGACCTTCCCGAATAACATCGGATTGAGGGAGAGATATTGATGAGGAGTGGGTGATGGGCTTGATCTTCAGGGATGCTTCTTACATATACCCATCAAAAAGAATTAATGTCCACATAGTTCATGATAAGAGTATATAATTGGGGTGTGTGTAGAGGACATGCACCTGAAGATATACTGGGGATTATGTGTTTTTAGCCGCACAATTTGTTCTGACACATGGGGAGTGGACTAAAGGTATGAGTCCCAATGAAGGAGGACTACAACGGATTACCATTGATTGGGGACTAAAACTGCTTTCCATCAAATGGGTGTTGGACCTCTAGGAGGATTCTTATGTACATTTCATAGGTCACAAGGATCAAAGTCTAAATAGTTCATCATGTGGATACAGTCTAACATCATGCATGATGAAGGTGAGATAACATGAAGTGTTTAGTACTGATGGGTGTTGGGTATGAACATTAGGGAGTCTTCTTATGTACCATTCCATGGAAAGGAATAAAGTATACATTTTTTGGGAATTGGAAATAGTTTAACATTAAGTAGGATGAGGGTGAACTAATGTGTAGTGGTCAGGACCGATGGTTGTTGGGATTGAACCTCAGGGAGGCTTCCAACGTACCTTTTCTAGGATATAAGGATCAATGTACATGAAGATTAGGATGTGGATACAGTTCCATGTCATGCCGGATGAAGGTGAACCAACGTGAAGTGGTTGGGACTGATGGGTGTTGTTCTTGGACCTCAGGGAGGCATCTTTTGTGCCTTTTCTAGGAGACAAGGATCAAAGTCCATGTTGTTCAGGATTTGGATATAATTTAACGTCATACTGGATGAATTTTAACTGACATGAAGTGTACGAGACTGATGGGTGTTGTGATTGAAGCTAAGGGAGGCTTCATTCGTACCTTGCCTTGGAAAAGATAAATGACCATGTAATTCAAGATGGTTTGGGGCTTTCATGCTAATGCGGCCCATGAAGGATTCCTGGTTCAATGCTTATTCTAATCCCACGTGAGTCATGCTTGGTGCGAGAAATAATATGCCGAAAAGACATGACGATCACGCCATGGAAGGTGCGTCTGTGGGATGTGGTGTGGGGCTTACATGTGGTTAGTGGTCAAAAGAGGAAACAAGGTCTTAAGAATGGTTAGAAACCTAGGGAGATGAATATTGGTACCTACTCTTGGATAGAGGCCATGTAGAGACAATGCTTTGAGGGAGAGGGACAAGATAGTGGAGGTCCCTTTACCCATTCCTCCTCCGGTCATTGGCATGGAAGAAGAGAGGAGGATCAGGGGTGTTTCCTCCTACAAGAATGGTAAGGGGATTACACCAATATGGTATCTCTTCACCGTGGATAGGCACCACTCTAGTAGAGTGGATCTCATTCCATGTGAGGAAGATCTCACTCCCATGGATTCAAGTGATCATAGAGAATGTCCGAGATAGGGAACCCCATGTATGACGACCCATATGAGGCCACAATTAAATGTCATATTCTGAGGATGATGGTTCTTGGTAGTTTAACATCATTCATCTCGGACGAGGTGAGTTCACTCCAAACCCTTAGGACATACATAACCGACATGCATTAACAATTGGCCATGGGAAGGCACCATCAATGCCGTAGTTAAGGGGTGTTGAGGAATTATACACTGAGGGGTCCCTGTTAGCATGGCTATGTGAATAATAATTAAATGTTATCATGCCTATGAAAATAGTCATTGGGCTATGAATCACAATATGAAGAACCGCCCACGGGATCCGGAAATCACATCGTACAAACCTAGAATGTCGTACAAGATAAAGGTGGGTTATAAAGGTTGGTTGCGCATAAGAGGGGATCGAACATGGTGCCTTAGGGTAAGGGAAACACATGGATCACACAAAGATAATTGTATGCAAATGATATTGTTTGCAAGAAATAGGCACCCAAATGGGAATTGGTGTGCCTAATATTCTGGGTTTTCACGGATATAGGAGGTGTTCTTGCAATTTGAGAAGGTTTTTCATGAACACCTTCATGTTTTTCATGCATGTAAATGGACTTGTGAAAAATGGTCTAAACATCAAGAGACATGGGAGAGGGTCAATCACTAGGGGTTTCGTGCTATGGTGAACCACTGAGAGAAATGTCGTAGAAAATACATTACCTGAATTCCAAATTTTGAGGGTCGAAGAGGTGTATTCTACGTAGGGGAGATGGTTTTTCATTACTTTTCATAGAAGCGAGGGGTTCCCTTTTACTTATTGGCGATCAAAAGCTACTGGGGGCATGTAAAATTCAGCCTTCACAGAAAACCCAATCCCTCAGTCGGATTCACATAACTTTTTGCACAGTACACAATGAATCTCTTATGCACGGAATATTCTGTATCGTGAGGCGTCTTTACGTGCACGCCTATGATTTATCACACCACCCTTCGGCTAGACCTATACCAGTTAGATTGGTCTAAATCTACTTTTTGTTTTCCACAAATTTTAGTCCGAGGAGTTTGGGGGATTTATTCACCTACAGTAATGATAATATAAAAAAACACAAAACCATAAATCTGTTAGGGGTTAAAAGAACATTGATTTCTCGATAAAAAAGTAAATATGTAAAAAAAATTATTGATGATCATCATTAATATTAATAAATATATTACTTAATAGATTAATACTGAACGTAAATATTCATAATTGACTTCTATAATTTCATATGTAATCAACTTCCACCACAAAATCAATTCTTTTGCACCAAATGATGATTATAGGATTTTTCATGCATAAAGTAATATAATGAACCCCCAAAAAATTAAAAAAATATAACATTATATTCATCTTATCTATAGACAGAAAAAACCCAAAATGGTTAGAACAACATAAGTTAATTCTCAAAATGTGTAAAATATACAATGAAGAAAAACTTCTTTTAATTTTTAATAATCCAATTATACGACACCAAATGGAACATAGAGAATTAAAAAAAACTTTCCTTAAAAATATTTTACAGAGTCTATAGTATGATTGAATCCAAACAAACTATATTATTCAAACACTTAACGTTGTATGAAAATGTTATTATATTTATCCAGAAATAACACCAATATCTCATAACATGTCATAACAATCATGTAATTACCTAAATAACATATTCTTCCAGATATAATAACAATTTTTTTTAAAAACCAAAATCGCCATTAATTGATAAGAAAATAATATATTCTTACAGACCATAATACAATCTATATTCATCAAATAAAATACCATTGTATTGTATTTAACTTTAACATACATGTTTCCAAAAATGATTAATATCATCCAAAATAACAATAATCAATTCATTATTATAGTTAATGTTTAATCGTAAATTCTTATCTCATACCTTCCAATTTTCATTAAAAAAATCAAAACCACATAATTAGATCAAATTAATAGATCATAAAAACCATAATATTTATCCATAACATTAATCATAAGTACATAAATACTAAAGGAATTATTTTATTAAATATCATTTTTCTCATGTCAAAACTAATGGTTACATGTACCAGTAACATTTTTTAAAACTAGTTGTCTCGTGTTAACTAATAATATTTCACTACACCATCATTTTATAGGTACCAACTATTTTATAAATATAATCCCTCATTTTGTAATCAAAAAATAATGTTGGAAATTCCAGAAGAGTTTCATTATTATAATAATAATGATAAAATACCACTATGCCATAATTGATACATAAATACATCCTCTTTTCAGCTTCCCTCATAATCAATTTACCATTATAAATTTATTTATAAATTTATATCTCATTACTAAAATCAATGATGTGAATTATATCCATATAGTTCATAAATATCAATCCAAAATGTTGCATACATAGAACATAAGACAAAATTATTCAAACATTAAATCCAAACAGCATGATTATTTTTATATCTGCTGTATCTTCTCACATGAATCCCATCTTCCAAAAAATTTATTGTCATGTTCCTTATGGAATTTACCTTTTTTAGAGAGTTGGAATACCCCATATTTTTAAATCTTATGAAAAATATACTAGGACACATAATGTTTTTTTCGAGAAAATAAATGGTTTTAGATATGAAAAATAGTTTCTTATAGGTCATTTGAACACATAGAATATTATCTTAATCATTTGAACAAGAATTATGAATAGTAGTGATTATAAAATCGTGTAGAATGAATAAGAGGGTCGTGAAAAATTCAATTACTTCCATATTGATAAATGATTTTTAATCTATAAAAAAGAGCAACATTGAAACATGGAGTACTTTATTGGATGATAAAATGAACCCACGACCCGTATATTTTTTATTATTCTTTAATCCTGAAAGAATTTGTAATTAATTTAATTACTCTTCTACATACTATGTCAAAAAAATATAATTAATCACTATAAAATCCATCACTTAAAATCTCAAAATATGAGTATATGAAGTTGAAATTATAATGATCCTCAAACATGTAAACCAATGAGGAAATTCATATCTCGTAAGAGAAAATAACAAGAAAACATTATAAACAACATTTATATCTATACCCTACTCTGATACTGGCTATAAAGACTCAAACATTCACATTACATATTATACTGATTGAATACTATAATTCACTTTATTTCATTCCAATAGAACATGTAGGTTTATACTCTTAGTTAATTAGTAAGAACTACCCTAATTTCCACTAAAACATTCCAAGTGGATCCCTCTTTACAATATCCATTTTTTCATAAAACAGAAGTATATTAATTAAAACATGAAAAATTTTCATTATAAATTATAAAAAATTTCATCGTGAAGTCATATTTATCCATATTTTTTCTTATAAACTATTAGAAATATTTGAAAAACATGGCAGTAGAACAAAAATTTTAGTAACATACCTAAAAATAAAGAATATAATCATTAGTATTTTAATACATATAAAAATACCATTTTTCAAAATAAATGTATTCCACAAAAAACATATTCACAACAATTAATTCTTCTTTTGTGTGAGAAATAATTAAATAAACAATTATGTAAGATAAAATAATTGAAAAAATAAATACTTTTAATGTTTTCATTAAAACTATTCCCATAGTTGTAAATTTTATCCACAAAACAAAATCACTTATATTACCTTAAGAAATCCTATATTTAACAAAAAATCAATATAATCCACACATAAATCATAATTTTTAATTCTGAAATAAATTTCATACCGTTATTATATATTATGTATCTCTTGTGACTATATAGGGTGTAACGATCATAACCATATTTAAATTAACCATATGTATATTCAGTAATAATTCATGAGAAACATGATCAGTTAATTCCATTCCATATATAATTCATTTTAGTTATAAAATAATATCATCAACCAAAAAAAATTTAGGGAACATAAATTCTTCATAAAAATTTTCCAATAACAATAAAATATTATTAAACATAAATTCATAAAAACATTCTCGAGGAAAATAACCATTCTATTTTGAATGCATTATTATTATAAAATTCAATGCACTTAAAAACATATTAGTTAATAAAACATGTAATATTTTATGGGAAAATTTCAAATATTATTGTTTCATGAAACCAAGAATATCTTCTCAATATTGATAAGTTAAAAAAACTTATTTTGGATATCAATACATAAAAAGATAATAATTTTTTTAGATAAAAGTCCCTTACCATTTAATAACTATTATTACATTAATATAACTTATTAAAATGTTATAAATAGTAAGATAATTATTTACCTTTTGTTCAAATGAGTTGATGATAGTAATTTCATAAGTCCAAAAATGACTTCATTCAGTTGACTATGGTCAAAGATTTATATATTCAATAAGACAAGAATAATATTTCTGAAAACAATTAAAATATTTATAAATCAATTATTTATTTAAATATAAGCATTATGGTGGATTATGAAAACAGTATTATGTTACTATCACAGAGACAATAGGTTGTATGTACACATGAATAACAATTTCATTTCTCAATAATAATTATGTAATGAGGATAAGAATTATTTTATATTTCAATAATGATGATAATATTATAAAATTATAACTGTCCTGTGCATATTCACAATGCAGTAATTAAAATATAATTTTCAAATGTGTATTAATAGTTTCTGTAGTTAAAAATGATAATTAGTTAGAAATATGTTAAAATTATATATTCAGTGATAGATAAAAATGAAAACAAAAGAAAAATAATAACAAGTATCATAAATTATATATGAAATAAATTGAAAAGGAAAAAAATGATGTAAAAAGATACAAGATTACATGATCTATCAAAAAGTATATATCATATAAAACGAATCATTATTTTCATCAAGGAGAAATCATAAAACATGATGCATCAGAAATTTGTTATAAGAAATAGTACAAATTACCATTGATTCCTAAAAATTTAAATATAGATTATAACATATTACAAAATATTTTGAAACTGATGACACATAAGAACATGTCTGTAGAGAAGGATTTCTATTGAAAAACATGGGAGACAACTATAACAATGGATACTATTTATAGACTATGCTGTTCAATTCATAGTCACACCCTATTATAAATATCCTCGAAGATTTTCCCTACATTGTTGATGCAATTATAACATCATAATTTATCATATAAAAGGATAAAATTATGCTCACATCCTAATCACACCAATTTTATATGTATAATGACTGCAAATTGCTTTCCTTCAATGCTCACATCATTGCTGTGATGCCCACATCGTTGCTGCAATGCTCACATCATTATTGCAATGCTGACATCCTAATGACCGCACTGTTCTTTCCTGCACTAGTTTAATATAGTTCATAGGATTGTCAGCCTGAAACAAACCTGTAGGGTGACCCAAATTGCCAACTATAGAAAAAGCACGACGGGATCATCAATGACGCTAACAAAAATATAAAATAGGGAATATATAATATGGTACCGAAATATCATTATCAATGTTTTTGGGGATCCCAATAATTTCAAATTTGGGTCCATTAATTATAATTTCTTATATGTTAATAGTTAAATCAAAATTAACTCACAAAACAATATTGCCTAAAACACATACTGGTTAAAGATCTAAAATTGCAATACATCAAAAATCAAAGAAACTCCTCTTTGTGTCCCAAAAACCTGCAATTATGCACACTTAAGATGCATCACACATTTTATCTATCTAACATGCTCAAAATATTAAATAATTCAACATTACCATTGCTAAAAATCATAAATTTCCACTACAATTATTTAATGAAAATAACAGACAATGAAGGTAAATAATTAAAAACTGAGTAGATGAAAAATTTGTAGTTGTTGTAAGAAATTCAAAGTAATTTTTTCACTTGAATCATAAAAATATAGTGCTTTCACGTTCCTATAACATAGTTTTAAAATTAATAGTCATTGATCCTATATTGATTAACATACATTGTAATTAAAAACTAGATAGTGCAATAAGAAATATTAATCATAAATGAAAAAATTACACCTCCCCCAATGGAAGCTAACTTCATCTATCCACCATGGTAATACTATCAGTACAACTTCTAAATTTTCTACCACAAATTAATCTCTTTCTCTATAGCTTCATTTTGTCAATTTTTAATCCATTCAAGAACAACAACTAAATAATATTTTTGATGATGGAATTCAAGAACGATGTAGTCCGAATTAACCTATGAAGTTAAACAGTGTCAAATATCAGGGTTCGCAGGATACAAAATGGAATAAAAATTAGTTTTATTAGTACCCATATGGAATGGGAACTGGTGCACATACATCTGTTCATAGAACCAGAATGAAAATCTTCATGCTTAGATACTTTTTCATCTCCATACAACATTGAGGATTTTCCAAGAAAATAAAAAGAATCGCTATGGTAAAAGTGGAAGCAACTGAGGAATCTTGACCATTATTGATAATATCATTAGATGATGGAAAGTGGAGCAAGGCCAAAATAAAACTATTGAAATCATTCACTAATTCCATAGACAAGGAAAAGGGAAAAGAGTCTAATCATCCAAAAAAACTGTGTTGATTACTACCTAATCACACAAAGGATGCTTCTTACGAACAACGATGTCCCTAGAAGACACAATATACATAGAAGAAAAAGTAGACATTCCCATGTTTGAAGATAAAGGATTTCATACCTCGTATGTAGAGTTCTAAAAAAAATTGAATTGTAGCTCCATAGAGGTTTTAGATGGATCTATAGGATTTCTAGAGACATGTCATTTCCCAAGTGTTTTATAAGATGTTAAACATCTTCTGAAAATTGAGTTGGTGTGCCTAATGAGGTGGAAAAAAGAGCAGAACCTAGAACATAGATGTATTAGTAACATATTTTTTTGGAAAAAGAGTCACATATTGAGTAACCATGTATATCAAATACATAATGATGAAATAGATGTCATATATTGTCTGACTGACTGGGAACAAAAGAAAAAAATTTGAGCATTCACTTTTATATATTATTTAGTTTATACAGTAATAAGATGATCCATATTCCAAATCTACATTTTGTATCAAGTTTACAAAAATCCAGGATGCCAAGGATAATTATATCCTTCTCTTCCTCCACCCATCCATCAATTCCTATATCAATCCAACATTGAATTATTTGAAATTAATTTTCATATGTGAGGATCAAATTTAGAGTATAAGACATCTCATGTTAGTTCACTGTATCACCTTGTATGTATAATTGATTCCATATATTAAAAATGATTGTATTGAATATATTGAAAGCATAAATTTGTGGTACATGATATTGAAATAAAATTGGATTAAATATGGAGATTGTTAAAATATTTTAGAATATAAAGGATAATGTTATAAAAGTAGAAAATATTAATATTTATGACTATAAATAAGTACTAATTTAACATAAGTAATGAAACAATGATGAAATCATACATTGAAAATACTAAAAAAAATATTTTCAAATTGAAGAATCTACAATTCATAAATAATCGTTCCAAAATAGCATATCGTAATGTTTAGCTTCATGTTGGGTTACTATAAATATAAAAATATATCATTATTGAAACAAGGACATAGTTAAGGGATATTATTGGGTATGGTGAGCATTAATGATGTGGTTCTTGGAATCATTTTCAAGAATAATGATATTTTTCCCATTATGAATGTTATTTTATTTACCAAAATTCATAGGGAAAAGAAATTTAATTGAACCCAATATTCAGAAGTTTGATACCCCATTCCTAAAAATAAAACAATTTAGAAAATTACCTTACATCCAAAGGTTATGAAATAATCATGAATTTTTTAGAATGAAATTAATACAATAATTAATTTTACCTTTTTAACTCATTAAAACACTTTATAGAATAATTAAAATTGAGTATTAATAGAATTTTATAAATTTTAAATAGATGAATTTAATGGTGTATCCAAAACCCACATTGATATATTGTTAGGAATCACATGGATATATTACCTCATTTAAGAACCTTTATATCTTAGTATAAAACAATTTTTAAAAACACTATCTACTGTAGAAAGAACCAAATCAAACATGTGGTAATTGTCCAAATTTAATTGTAATGTTCTTCGAGATTATATTGATAACATATGACCAAAAATGATTTTTTTGGAACCATGTCATAGAAGGTAACATAATGTTACCAAACCATTAATTTTTTTCTTAATAAACACCATGAAATTTTATCTTGGATTAGGACATTCTGGCACATTCCACTCATAACAACCATGTCCACAATAAATTAATCTTTGGTATGAAAATTTTCAATAACTAATTTCCTTACTTCACTATACAAATGACACATCACATAAAGACATCAATCATATAGATTTCAGTGACCCATTTTAAATTACCATCATCAAAACGTCCCATGAATACTAACTTTCTCAAACCTGAACATTTAACTAGTTTTTTAGACAACTATAACATTTTCTAAAAATATATCCAACCCTATAATCTTTCTTATGTACTCAATATTTTGATTTTTTGTGTCACCAGTAATCCAAGACATTAAACCTACATGGAATAGTAGTCTACATTCCATCGCATCATGCTAGTAGTTGTATTACCACTCCCCTATCCTCTATTTCAATATTTTCCACCCTTTTGTGTATAAAATTTAAATGATTATCTTGTCCAAAATATTATGGTCCAACCATGAAGTCCTACTAATCATTCCATAAAAAGGTATTCTAAATAGCATATTAATGATCACCTGGTTCAATGATTCTGAAAGAATCATGAAAATGACCATTATATTATAGTGTTAAATAGGTGATTACTGATTAATTATCTATTTATTTATTTTAGAGACACAACATCAGAAAAGTCATAATGGAACCTCTACTGGTTCATAATAAAATCCATAATAATTTTTGAAAACAATATCAAAATTAATAATAGTGATAAAAAATAGTTGTAACAAATACACATTAAAAAATTACATGACACACAAATTTCCTAGAAGATGCATCAATAGTGAGAAAAATAATGTAAATGCTATTCTGAAATAATATTAAGAAATTAATGGTATAAAATAATAATAGTGATAAAAAAAATTAAAAAAAATATTTATGATGAACATCAACCATTAATGAATCATTAAGATAATAGAAAATGTAATAATAGAGAGAAACGATTACCTTGATTCATTGTTATCATTTCATTTAAAAAATTGGATATAATGATAAAGATACTTCAATCAATGAAGTTATGTAAGTTCATCGGAAACTGTTTTAAAGTTCACGTTTTGTAGAATCAATGTATATATTGTGAATAACATCAAATTTGGTATAAAATGCACAAATAATGAAACAAAAACACTATGATACAAATATAAAATGCTGAGAGAGGTAAAGGTAACTATTTTTTTTGATAAAAAACACATGATGTAACACATATGATGATAAAAAAAAATTAGAGAACATAGTTTAAATTGGATATTGAAACAAAATATAGAATAATATGTATGTGGATAAATTAAAAAATACATGATACCCACATACTAAACATTTACATTAGAACATCACTAACTTAATATGCAATATGCTAATCTACAATTTGAAAACAATATGAAATCTAGAAGTACATATTCAAAAGCAATCTCAAAAACATTTTGTATAAGAAAAAACTTATGTATAAAAATCTAAAAAAAATTAAGTAGAAAAATTTGAAATTTGAAAAATAAAAAAAATTATATATAATCAATATTAATTTAATAATGCGTGGAATTATTTTAAGCATTCTGTAATATGAAAACACACATATATAAGAAACTTTACTACAAGTATGCATTACAATTGTGTAAATAATTTCAATTGATATCTAATTGAACAGAATAAATAAATTGTTTGTTTTAATTATATAAAAAATGAAAATGAGCACAAAAATTCCTATTTTTCAAATATAATATTTCAAAAAAAACCTTCAATCATGAGTACAGTTATGTACCTAACTGGATGCAATACAAATGGTTGATTGAACGTACCCAATGCTAGTAAGTCCACTATGAATTTAATCAATTAAATTTATAATAATTGACCACATTTATAAAAACACCAATGTAAATCATCATGATTGAATCGAAAAAATGTGTATTTAATCAAATTAGTTTGGAATAACTATAATGGAGCACAAATAGATTTGACGGAGGGAATCAATATCAAGCATGGAAGATAATTTAGATTCAAAAACACTGACCGTGAAAAAGAATTTTAGGAAATTATTAGTGAATAAAAACAGAAGATTTATATTATTTATGATTGAATAATCCATATAAAGATAGAAAATCAATTTATTGGAATGAAATGAATCCTTTTCCCGAAAATTATGAGAATCCACCATTTGTGAAGAATTATAATGTATTACAACCTAAAAATATGTATGAACATAGTGAAATGTAAAATTATAAAGAAGATAAAATTGTTTTCGAGATGCTATAGAGGAGAAAATATAATAATCTAGATGCATTGAGAGCTTGATAAATCTGTGCTTTGAGAAAATTTTGACCACCGGTCTATTTCTACAAAGGAACAGAATATGGAGATTGATATTAAAAGTAAAAACAGAGGTTTTTGTGATTGTGAATGGAATCATGAAGAGGGATACGGGTGTGCTTCACCATGATAGAGCTTTGAGGAGACTGATAATACAGGGAACCATAGGAGATGGGTTGGGATTACGCAAGTCAGATGGGAGGGGGTTGGAGGGATTGAGGGTGGCAGGAGGCCGTTTAGAATGTTGGATAAAGGAAGTAGATATTATAGGAAATGATCAATAAAAGGACACCTAGGAGATAGGATGTCGGATATCTGATGGAGGAACTGTATGATGATTTGAGTGGATTGTAGAGGAGGACTCGATGCAGAAGAGCTGTTAAATGGTGAGGAGTATGCTGAAAGTGGTTTGCAGGAAGAGAAGGATGAGGGAAGGAGAAATCATACCTAGAACTTTTGTATAAGGAACATAATAATGTGGAGGATTCAATTATGGAGGTTGGGGGTTTTGGGAACCATAGATAATGGATAAGGAGAGGTCGCAGGAATTGGTTTTAGGGGGATAAGTGCAATATGGATCTCAATTTTGGAGGTAAAAATGGTTTTTTGGGCGACGTTGATGATTAGAGAAATGGAACGTTGGAGAAAATGGATTTTAAAGAACATGAGTATGACACATGGTAGTATGAATGCTAGGATTAGTAAATATAGTAATGTCAAGGTGTGAAATGATACAAATTTTTTCATAGTGGATAGTAAAGGTAATGTAATATTCATATTGACGGAAAACAACTAATTGGCTAAATATATAATTACACAGCGTTATAAAACTATTATGAAGAGGCACATAAAATATTAAATTATTAAATAGTGGAATCTACAACAAATAAATAGTGGGATTTATATATAGAATAAAATAAGATAGGCATTCAAGGGTTGTATGATATGATCTGGTGTCATTGAAACTAGAGAATCCATTAATTTTATGCAGTTGTTATAATAGTCACATTAGAGTTCAATGATGTTCTATGAGTCCCAGTAGTCATAATTGAGTGTATGAAATATCTAATATTGTCATCACTAAAATATACATAAAAACATAATTAAATGATGATAAAAAAACATTAAAAAATGAATAGAAAACTATCCTTAGTATTGTCATCGGAAGTACGATTAAATAATGTCTATTTGGTGATAGAAAAACAATATAAAATAAGAAATGAATTTGATTCATTGGTACAATAAGTCATGTTCTGAAAAAACATATGATGATACCACATGAATATATTAAATAGTTTTTCAGAATAAGAATATTACCAGATCATTAGTAAAACAATTAAAAAACTGAAAATATTTCAACAGATGTGAGGTGATGTAGATAAGATCAACACCTGAACATTATTTGTGACCAAGAGAAAGATCAGTAATAGGATGGAATGTAGAAGAGGTGTCCACCAAAAATAAGATTGGAATCAAATTTTTATAACCATAAATATGTACAGTATATTTAGATTATCAAACCATAAATATGAACAAAAAAATTAAGAGCATCCGAAACATTCAAAAATTACAAATATAATAAAAAAATATAATTTTCAATTTATCCAAAACGTTCACAAATTTTCTACCACATATTTATATTACAAAATTGCGGTAAAACCTGAAACATGTTTCTAGATATGACATGTTCTGAATAATGGTATGTTAATAATACATGATTAGAATAAATAGTGGTGTAGAATAATAATATTTACTGATCGTTAATGAAATAGTTAAAATACTAACAATATATCAAAATGTAACTCCAAAGGATTATAGTACATTTTCTAAATGGTACATGAAATATACAACTAAGAAACTATGGAATTTATTTATTTAATAAAATAATATAGTCATATGCTGATGTGTATTAAATTATCCGGTGGCAAAAAGATTCCAATTTTGTAAATGTAAGTAGTAATATAAATAGTATGATTGCAGTTCCAAGCAGTTGTATGAGTCATAGTTTTGAAAATTTAGTATCAGTTTTCTGGAAACAACAATGACATACCTACTGATTATGATGGAATGTTTTTTAAAATAGACCTATAATAATAGATTTAAAATTAAAATACCACAATAAATGAAGATTTTCATGTTCCAATATTCTGGAATGAAAATATGAGTGTGAATTCCGAGTGTAGTGGATACACAAAATATGAATAGGAATCCTTTTCATGTCAAATGGGTCACACACCATTTATAAGCCAGATTATGTAGAAATAGTTATGTAATCTGGGTTGCACCATTTGGCTAAAATTAATAGGAACCATAATGGTATAGAATGTTGACCCATCACCAATGTATAACAGAATAGTCTTTCATTGGATGGGAGGAATGTTCTAGAGTTTGTATCACTATTTCATCACCGAAAATTGCTGGATTAGTATAGGTTCTCCAGATGCCCAATACAAAGTTGTAGTATGTAGGGTTACCTAAATCGATTTATGAGTGATTAGCACGATGCGCATGATCCAGTTGATGAATTAGGTTGAATGGTGGAGCAGTGGAAGGAAAACTGTTTTGGTATAGAATGAAGTATTCGAAGAGAACCAAGATCTTTAAGCATCAGAGGAACGGGTTCACCATATGGCTTTGGAAGTGGATTGAATGTTCAGAAATAGGTAAATTATATAATCATATAGTAAAATAAGGCATGAGGTGGATGGTTTGCGGGATCCATAGGTTCGTTAGCTGGAAGATGGATGTAAATGATGAAGTCTGAATGAATGTGGTAACCCTTGGTTTATCGAGTGTACGGGGGAGGAAAAACAATGAATCTGATGGAGCATGGGTTGACCAGTAGAGGGAGGATGATAGAGGTAGGGGTTTGATGGGAGGATAGGTTGCGATGTCGGATTCCCTCATCAGAAGGAGAAATGGAAAATGAATATTGGGGAGAGGGAAATCATGATGGGGAGGCAATGCTAGAGAAGGAGTAGGAGTGGGAGGGAGAGAATGGTAGAGAAAGGGAGTAGTGGTGGGACATAGAGGAAAGGAGGCTTGTCACGTATAGAAAATAAGATGTAGAGGATTATTAGAGTGACACATAGCAGATGGAAATCCAATATTAGTAAATATAGTAGATATCATATTATTTCATTAAATATACTTATATATATAATCCTTGTGATATGGTGATGATACAATAGTTTCATCACTCTATAGAGGTGATTGTTCTCATCTACATATGTACAATGCCATAATTTTTATGTGCATGGAAAGGTAAGAATGTATATAATATATTATCCTAAAAGTTGATAAATATTCCAGTAATATCATATTCCTATATTAATTACATCATTATAAATAGTCTTTAGTTAGAGTGATTAAAAATTAATTACATTATTTCACGAGGCGGTAGAATGCCCTAGAGAAAAATGATTAATTATTTTCACATATGATGGAAGTGGAGATGGATATGGATCATTCCATTGAAATAATAACATATAAATATAATAAATATAATTTAGTTATTCTTTTATCATCATTATATAATTTTTGATGGATTAGGATGATTAAATAAAAATAATAATGCAAATAAAAATTATACCTCTTCTTTAAAAATCCTCATTTTCTTAACACCTTATGAAAAATAAGGATGGTTTTCTTTATAAATAAAAATCCTTCAAAATTATGTGGAGAAATTAAAGAATGATTTTTTTCATGTGTTTTTAAATCTAAATGGGGTTTGAATTTAGAGAAAATGGGAATATGTACGTCCATTAATACTTGAGGTTGATGTGAACTTTTTAAATTTCTTACAGGATTATATAATAATAAATTCATTGTTTTTGAAATTAACACAAAATGGAATTGTACTAATATATATTATAATGTAAGTTTTTAATATCACCATCGAATATTATTTAGAAAAATTTAGGTTTCATTTAAAAAAATATTATTTTAAATAAACCCTTGGTTAATTATTTTCATCAATAACCATGGGAACAAATATTTTAATTATAAAGCGTTAATAAAGATTATATTGAAGTAATAGTGACTCATAAATTTATGATTTAGGATTTTTTGTACCAATTTTCCATTCATATGGTAGAATATATTTTTTAGATAATTTACAATAATTTAATAAAAAATTATTTTGAAACAATATCATTAATGTCAATTTTGACACAATTCATTTAATTTGACTTCAAAAACATTATGAAAAATGGATAAATCGAATATAATGATTTAAAAAATCTCTAATATATCATATGGATCACCAAAATTATTTAGTGATATTATATCATCAATAATATATCGAAATTAGATATTTTTAAAATAAATTATTATATATTAATAAATATAATTTAATGTAATTAAAATAATATTTTAAATTTATGTTCATTCATATCTTATTTTTTCAATATATGGTGACATTAAAGTTATTAAATAGAAAGAGAGAAACATTTTGTAACTATCCATGATTAAAATAATATATAAGGGCTTAATGATGAATTTTCTTTTAAACATATAAAATTATAACATAATGTGATATGTATCGAATAATTTTCAACAAATAATTTATTTTGACATATTTTGGTCATGGATAAACCCTTATCATTTTGTTTTAACTCGTATTTTCACCCTTTAAGTCTTACAATGACAACAAGGATTTATTGTATTTTATTATAAATCTAGTTAATATAATATCTGAAATGACCCATAAAAGGATCATGAATGAAATTATCTTCCATATTAAAATATGTTGGTCAGAATATTGATTTCTAGTAATTTTATATAATTTAATAATATTTTATTATCTATAAAATATTCATAATTCCAATTATCAGAACTATTAATTACAATGAATACAATAAAATTAAAACAACAAGATAACCTAAAAATAATCTTATAATATATCTCTAATATTTCATTTCCATCAATAAAATTATTGGATGAAATTAATTATCATATAATAAATTTATTCTAATATTTTTAGTATCGTTTATATCACTTTTCCATTAATAACACAATTACTTCATTATCATTTTTAAATCCTTTAAGATAATTATTTATCCTAGAATGATGAAAAAATAAATTACTATGAGGAAGATGAACATATTTGATGTCAATATTCTCTTTATTGTTGAATATAGATGTAAATTCCTTACCCAGGTGTGACACACCAGTGGCTGGAGCCAATCAGTTACATGTCCTTAATTGTGCTTCCCCAAATTCCAGAGGCTATTGACTTGTAGTTAGGGTCTAATATAGATACATTTGTTAGACTATACCCTCATTATCAAAGTATCACATATGTGAATTTAAATATGAAATAAAAAATTATATAACCAATAACTAAACAAACTAGTACAACATGATGACCAAAATAGTAATATAATATCCAAATAAAAACTTTAGATATGTCTTTCCAATTTTGTGTAAAGTGTCAAATGAAACTCCATAAGAAATACACACTAACACTCACAATATGGTCCTGAAACCATGTATATTTCACTCATCCTTGGTACATCCATACTCAACCATCTAACATAGGGGTCTTACCATTATCTTATCTTGTAATAATTAGCCTATTCAGGTACAGATCAGGTAGCCAGAGTAGGGTTTTAGTACAAATCAGTAGGCCACCACCAATTTTATCTAAAACAATAAAAATTGAATAAATGTGTATGAAATTTTAAAAATAATAATGTAAAATTCACAAAGTAATGAGTTATCATATTTTATTATTAATTAATTAAAAACATGAATCCCCAGGTTCATGATGAAGTCCATTTTGTAAATACCAACATTGACCCATTCTAGAGTCTGAGCTATCCCATAGATATATCATGTATCAAAAAAATGTTCCTATCATTCATCATTTCATATCAATTCAAATCATTGACAATTGGATCAAGGGTAAAATGACAACATTTTAGGCCAAGAATTCCATGTTTAGTACTGTGTGGGTATTTGAAGCATAATTCCATGTTCCACAACCTGTTTATCAATATGATATTTTAAATCATCATTCCATGCCTCATAAAAAAATCATTCAATCACATATGGTATGTTGATGCACCGGTCCTTTTCTCCCACATGTAAATCTCAAAACCAAATATATCAAAATAACACATATATCACAATTTTATAAACATCATTGTTAAGAATAATTAACCATCTTTTTGAAAATTATCATCATAGGCAACCAAAATAAATTATCAATTCATTATTGGTTCATCACATTAAAAAAATTTATTAATTAAATGAATTCACTATTAAACCAATTATCGACATGTAATCCTATAAAACATAAACCCAATTAGGATAATCCAACAATCTCATAATCCATATTCTCAATTAACTCATAATCACATTAATTGACCAATTAACAAAATCCTAATACACCATGATTTCATAACCATTATTATTTCATTTATTTATTGGCCTATTAGTTAATAAAATATAACTATTTTCAATGACACCAAAATGACCCAAATCATAATCACATGAAATTTAATTAAAACAATTTAGTCTAAAATTAAAATTTCTCAAAAATGGAAAATGATATTTCCCAAATTTATAGACATAATAAAACCCAGTACTATAGTATTTGAAATTATGACCACCTACATAAGATCCATGGTGGATGATGGAAAATGGAAATAACTTGTGGATATTGAAAAAAAATATCATGATGAATAACATAATATGAAATGTAATTATATAAACATGATCAAACAAAAAAAATCATCAAATCCAATATCCAAACCCTTATTTAGATTTTGGATCGGGAGAGAGGGAATCCTAACCAAGAAGAGAACACATACCAGGAGAGGATCGAATTCATCCATCATGAATTTTATTCAATATAAATGATGTTGAAGTTCCCAAGGAAATCATCTGGAAGCCTCAAAAAATTCGAGGAATGGGTAATTCTTGAGTTGGGTTTCGATTCGGTAAAGTCTTGGGGGTCAAATAATCATTAATCTATTTTTTTGTAGTAATTAAACCTCCCAAAACAATTAAATGGTATGTGGTTTGTTATTTTCCAAACTGTTCATCTAAACCATGAAAATTTTTTGTTGGAGGGGACTATAGAAACTCCTAACAGGAAGTAGGGTTTTACCAAATATGCACAAGCCATTAAATTGATTTATATCTGGGAAAAAAAGGTATGCTGTGGAAGGTTGGACAGTTTGGGAAAATTATGTGTGAACCATCTGCTACATAAAACCCCTTAGAACCATTCATATATTAAAAAAAACACCCAAGACAACACTACAAAAGATATAATAAAAATAAGGATAAAATAGTACATGTAAACGAGGATGATACATATATAGAAAAATTAATGAACTTATAATCTCCCCACATTATAGTAGCTCATAATTGAAATGTACTCCCATGCACCTATAAAAATACGAGTCAAATATGTTTTTCCTCATAGCCCAAATATCTTCTTCTAAATCCCAACATTCCTCATGATCATGTATGTGTTTCCACAATATATGAAATAATAACATGGCCTTTCATCATAACACGTTATTATTGTTTTCAAACACATGTATTATATCCTCTTTGAAGGGTGTTTCAATATCAAGTTTAAAATAATCCAAATAGATCAAATGAAAAAGGTTGGAATGATACCACTGAAGTTATGACCCATGATAAATATCGTGTATAGAAATATACATCAGGGTAAGAAACAAATGGTATGAAAACTTCCTAATTCCCTCTATAACATTAAACAGTTCAATAATCCTAGTAACCAACTTGTTATGACTCTAAATCCCTTGGTTACCCAATATAGTAGACACTTGAAGGATAACATGATCACCATATGTAAACTATAGGGACATCGATTTATATATGAATATAAATATTTTATACTCTAATCCATATCCATGAAGCTCTGAATCAGCTAAACCTATTATGTAGTCATCTGTATGAGACTCAGTCATAAATACAATGACAGACATGCCTCCATCCCACATAGAGGGGATCAATATGGACTACCATAAAGCTCCTCATATGGTTCTATATGTATTTTTTCCAAATAGAAATTCTTATTGTTGACCTCGAAAAGTGTTGGGTGCCTCCCTGAACAACAATAGAATATTAGAAAATGCACTCATAAAATATTTACTTGAAATTGTATCATAAGTTATGACATCCCATCTATCTATGGGTGGAATGTTTTACTCAATTGAAATGGTTTACTAAGCACATATTGCAAACCCATCTCATTTCTTGAAGTAAAATATGATGCACAATGAAAAAATACTTCATCTCATCCTATATATAATTATTTTCACCAAAATTTAAAACACTTTTACCTAGTATGTAACTACCCAAAAAATAAAAAAAATGAAAATTATTCTTGATCGATTGAAGTGACTTATAAAAATTACGTACTTCCATGGTTTTATTTTTTTGGATTTTAAAACACAACTATGAATTGTTAACATCGCAGATATTGTCATTGAATAGTGATCACGTGATTAGTATACATATAGAGCATTAAAAAATCCAATGTATTTAGACAACAGATGTGATGGCCTCATCCAGTAGACATGCTCTATACGATGCCCATTTGTCAATTCATGGAAAGGATGTGGCTTCATTGGGATTTGTCCTTGAAAAATACCAAGTCGATCATCCACACGTGAATCCTGAATGGAACCACCTACGAGAGAAGAGGAAGTTGAAGAGATTAACACTTGAGCGATTTTATCTGAGCCACCACAACAGTCTTTCACCATCACAAACCATACCATTCAGTCTTATGCAGGTTTTATAAGGGGTTATGTAACATTTCCTTAGAATTATGAATATGTAGGTTATTTTCTTATATAGTAAATAATGTACCTTCATTTTATTATTGTTACTCTTTAAATAGTTTTTAAAGTGCAAATATTCTTTTTATTTAAAATTCAACTAAGAAATCTATTTAGATTAATTAATAGATTTTTGAAATAAATTATATTTTAAAAAAAATATTATTATAATTATTAAATTATTTTTTTATTAAATATAAATTATCGTATAATTTTAATAATGCAATTGTAAATTTTATTAAGGTTTGAAAGCAATTATTGTCAAAACCCATGAATTTTCGATTAATGTCGGTTTTTATTTTAAATGTAAAAATTCACATATTTATAAAATTATTTTTATAAAAATAATATTATATTTTGAATCAGGATGTCGAAATTATCAAACGGTAAATTTTTCATAATTTTTTGAGACAATTGATTTTTTGGTAAAATTAAATATCGTTTAAATATATAATGTGTTTTATGAGATCATAATAACCCAATAGTGGTGTAATAAAATACAATAAACATTTTTCTCCACCAATATATGTATTACCATTAAACTAATATGATTTTGGGTCTGTGTGATTTATTTTACAAAGCTTTTGTGGACCCTTCATGGCTTAGTAAACATTTTGTCTTTTTAAATTGTTTTCGTTGGGAGTGTGACTCACCTCCACATAAGAAACACTATTATTTTAAGAAGTTAAAACATTGAAAAAATATATTTTTCTCCACTCCTCTTTGGAAATAAACCATGGGAAAACCATGGGATTGTTTGTGTTTTAGATTATTTTGATGTTTGGGGTACAAAACCTAAATAATAAATATTTCCTTCTCATTTCTTATATAAACCCACAAAAGATCCCACTTAATCATCACTAAAAGACTTTGGAGTCCATATAACATCTAAAATCCTCAATATAAAATCCTCCCTAGGTGCCCCAATCGCCCATGATGCCACTCTCATGCCTCTCCCTAGCCTTTGGTATCAAACTTCCAAGTAAGTGACTCCTTCCTTTCTCATTTTATCAAGGATTCTTAATATTGTTATGACATTTTATTTTTCAATTATAAATGTGGGGGTATGATTTCAAAACACCCATATACTATCATATTTATATTTTAATGAATAGATACCATTTTCTCTCTCATCTATGCCTACAATATATACTCATTACCACGCCAAAATTCTGTAAGAAATTTCTCTCTCCTCATTTAAATTTTAGAAATTATTTTGGATTATGAATCTAAATTCAATTACCTCTATTGGGAAATATATAAATATATGAATTATCATACTTTCCATTTCATGTAAATATGATGAGATACCATTTTATCTATCATAATCCATTTTTATGATGTCTTATATCACGCCGTTATGCTGCTGAAATTGCACCGCAGGTTTCCAAACCAAAATCAATGTGTAGTAAATACCATGACCATTACACAGTCAATGGTATTCACCATTATGCACATTTACATATTTATTTAATAGTTTCATGTATGAATCTCACATTCCTTAATTGTGGAATAAATTAGTTTGTTTTATGAATTCATGTTCTATGATCTTATGGCAGCCTTATGCATTAAATGAAATGATTAAGAAGGGTGAACCATAATTGTGATCCAATGCATTGGGTAAAGTATAGTATCATGATACATAAAGTTCAAGTATTGTTTACTCACGATAATTCATGTTCAATAATGTTTTACTCATCCTTCATGTGCAAGGATATGATACTCATGCTCCATGGGCAATGAGCCTTGGATCATGCTAATTCCATGTTCTGGGTTGTTGACACACATACATGTTATGACTATCTTTCATTATAATGCCATTATGTTCATGTTTCCTTTGTGCTCCATTGATATTCCTATTTTCTAACATGTATTTTATCCTCATTTTCTTCCATGTTTACTCACTTACTGGGATTTATAGATCACCCTTTTCTTTTTCATGTCCTTATGATGTTCTATGCAATGCTGAGTACGAAGGAATATAGTGGTCATGTAAAGGATGTTTTCAATAAGATGTTTCATTCTATGGTTTATGTTGTTATGTAATATTCCTAATCCCCAAATACACTATACATTTGGAACATCTATGTTGTTTCAAGTGAATATTTTAGGACATAAATCATGTTTATGTGTTCAATAATGAACATGGTTGTTATAGTTTGTACCAGTAGATAAGTTTAGTTATTTTTGGATTACGATTAGAAATCCATAGTTTTGTATTGGTGACAATACTTTTTATAATAAAAATATCTCTATGTTTTTGTGGGTATTGACTAAGTGGTTTATCAAGAAAATACATCCCTGTCAGGATAAGGGAAGGTAGAGGCAGCTCTGGAACAGATGTACCAAGGGGTTAAAACAGGACATAATGTTTTGGGCTTTACCCAGGGTATCCGGGTACCCAGAAAAGGGCCTTGATACACTCTTGGTTATGACTCTTACATGGGATATGCATCAGAATATTCACAAGCCTAGTATGAACAATTATTAAGGGAATTAATAAATTTCTCCTAAGAATATATGTTAGAAAGTTAATCATGGATAACATAGATTGATGCATATAGATTCATATGTTAAGGAAATAAAATCTATTTATAAGTCATCAATTTTGTACATGTATTGACCTTTTTGTGTTACCCATAACTTTTCTTTTATTTCATCCAATGGCTAGTAATTGGAGGGCTCTAGCTGACAACCAATGAGAAGATCAATGTGATGGTTGTGCTAATAAGATGCCCAATCCAATGGGAGTAGGAATAACAAACATTGTCAAGATTCTCTCTCAATTAACTCGTGTTTTGAATAGAATCATGGGTCATGAGTAATTTTCAACACCCCCCCCCAAGAAAGAACAAGTCGCTATCAAACACTTTATGAGACAAAGGCCTTCTAATTTTAATGGATCATATGATACCTCAATTGCCGAATGATGGAGTAACTCCATTGATAAGATCTTCAGCATCCTTCAATGTTCCGAACAAGAGATGGTTCTCCCGGCGGCATATCATATAGAGGGTGATGTTGATCAATGGTGGAAATTGATCAAAAATATGAAGACTGAGAAGGAGATTGAGGTATTGGAAGGGAAGTATTTATGGAAGATTTTTATCGATAAATACTTTTAGCACATCCTCTGAATTAATTTTAAAGGGACTTCCTTTCCCACTAGCTAAAGGATGAATAATCCATTGGATAGTATGGGGAAAACATCACTAGGCTTGCATGATATGACTCTAGATTTTTTTTTACCCCCAAATGAAAGGTTGACTGTTTTATTGGTGGGATAAAACCTATCCTGGGGAAAGCCCTCATGATATATGACTTCAAAACCTATGATGAAATTGTCTGATGTGCCCTCAAGATCGAAACGGAGAACAGAAAATCTCTGGGGTATCATGAGCATAAGAACCATAAGGTGGATTTCAATTCTGGTGGTCCGATGGATAAATCCAACGGTGCTACGAATATCAAGCACCCTACTGGACAATTGTTTGGAAAGAAGTACCACAAAAATTGCGTGAAGGTGATGAGGGAATGATTTAGGTGTGGAAGTGAAGGAAACCTAGCTGTTAACTGATGACAAGAAAACCGCATGGCTATGGAAGAGGAGAGGAATTATATGTTCAACTCTCAACACATTGTTCATTTCATCAACTACAATGAACCATGGCATCTTGAAAATCAGTGCCCTAAGACAAGGGTTTTCGGAGGCTACCAACAACCTCCATGGAATAAAGGGAAAGCTATTCCCATCACTACTACTAAATTGAACACATAAAATGGTGTTTTGACTGGTAATCTAGTTATTCATTGAAGAGTAGTAAAAATACTTTTTGATACAGGTTCTATTCATTCATTTACATCCCGAAATATTAGTATAAAAATCCCCACAACACAACAAATCAAGGATGTAAATATATTGACGAGTTTGATAAATGGGGAAATCATTGCATCTAATGAATATAACACCTCCTCAGTCATAATCAGTGCATTTATCGTCCTTGAGAACCTTATCATACCCACTCTAGTGGAATTTTATGCAATTATATCCATTGATTGGCATTCTTTATATAGGGCCAACATAAATTTATGTGAGAGGGAAATCACTCTCCATGTGGAGAATCAACCCCCAATTCTGTACTAATGAAATGAGTAAGATGAATATTCTTTAGATCCATCATATCAGGCATGGATATTACTACCATATGAGCACTCATATCTAGCTCCAACTATTGAGTGTATGGAGGCAACCATCATTGGAGACATGCTTGTTGTGAGGGAATTTACTAAAGTGTTTCCCGAGGAATTTTCTGGTCTTTCTACAAGAATAGATGTTGAATTATCAATTGATATTATACCTAGGACATTGTAAATATTAAAGACCCCATATATAATGGTTTTTTTGGAGCTTGAGGAGCTAGGAAAACAACTAAAAGAGAATTTGGATAAAGGGGTTATATTCCCAACAACTTCACCATGGGGTTCACTAGTCCCCTTCATCAGGAAGAAGGATGGGTCAATGCGCCATTGTATCGATTATCATGAGCTTAATAAAACCATGATAAAGAACAATTAACCTATCCCATGAATTGAAAACATGTTTGATCAGCTGTGTGTAGAATAGTACTTCTCCAAGGTAAATTTTCGGTCAGGATATTATCATGTAAGGGTGAAGAACGAAGGTATCCCCAAGATTTAATTCTGTGCAAGATATAGGCACTATGAATTCATAGTAATGCCTTTTGGAGTCAATAATGCTCCAAAAATCATTATGGACATGATGAATAGAGACATTAGATATTCCCTCAACAGATTTTTGGTAGTCATTATTGATTATATTCTAATATACTCCAATACCAAGAAGGATCGGGAGGAGCATATACGAAATGTACTAGAGACCATGAAAAAAGAGAATATCTATGAAATGTAAAACAATTTTGAGTTCTAGTTGAAGGAGGTATCATTCTTGGGACATATCATAACAATAAATGGGATATCAATGGATCCCTCAATGATAGCTGTAATAGAGGGATGGCCGAGGCCAATATTGGTAATGAATATTCATAGCGTGTTGGGGTTAACTGGATAATATCAATGATTGTTGAGAAAATTCTCATGATTGTACAACCTTGTTACCAATCTAACTCGGAAGGGTGTAAAGTTTTCATAGAGTGATGAATGAGAAGAAAGCTTCAAGTAGATAAACGAAGGCTTATCACGGTGGTAGTGCACACTTTACCCACAAGTGGAGAACTCTTTGTGGTATTCAGTGATGCTTCAAAGAAGGTCCTGGGCTGTCTGTGGATGCAAAATGACAAATTCATTTTATATTAATAAAGGAAATTGAATGTTTATGAAAATAATTATCCAACACAATAACTTGAGTTGGCTTCGGTGATCTTGCTTGAAAAATTTTGTTGCATTATATCTTTGGGGTGAAGTGTGAAATATATACAGACCAAAAAATCCCCAAATATATATTCACACAAAAATAGTTGAACATGAAACAATGAAAATGGTTTGGGCAAACTAATAACTGTGACTGATCAATCCATTATCGCCCTAGGAAAGCGAACAAGGTGGCTGATCCTCTATGTAGAATGGGCCAAGTGATTATATCATTGATGATAATTGAGAATGATCCAATATTCATTGATTTTATGAAGATGGACATAAAAATCATAAGTAATCGAAAATCATAAATCCTTTCACAAATGATTTCTCAACCATAACTCTTGGAATGGATAAAGAATGCTCTTAAGGATGATGTGGGAATTTAGCAGAAAATGGAAGATATCAAAAATGATAATTCCTTATATTTAAATGTTTTTGAAGAAGGAATTGGGAGATTTGGAAAAATACTACGTGTTCTGTCAAGTCCGAAGTTGAATAAGGATCTATTGGATGATGCACATAGTAAAATTTTCTCTATTCACCGAGGAATAACAATGATGTATCATGATCTTTGAGAGCATTATAGGTGGATAATATGAAGAGGAAGATCACAAAGAATACATAAATGTACTTGGTGTGTCAATAAGTTAAGTAAGAGAGGAATAAGTCTAAAGGGATGATGCAACCATTACCCATACCCACATGGATGTGGGAGAAGATCACCGTGGACTTTTCTCACCGAACATCTGAAGACATCCAAAAGAAAAAATGCATTCTGTGTTATTATGGATCATGTTACAATTTCTGCGCACTTAATGGTAATTTGGAAAGATTTCTTATTGGAATAACTGGCTCAGATATATATTATCTAGGTGGTAAGGATTCATTGAGTACCAAATACTATTTTATTCGATCGAGATATGATATTAGCCTCGATGTTCTGGAAAAGTCTCCAACCTGATATAAGCACTGAACTGAACTTTAGTATGGCATATAATCCTAAAACAGATGGAATATCTAAGGTAACCATTCAAACACAATAAGATATGTTAAGATAATTTTCTATGGACTTCAAAGGATGGTGGGACCAACATCTTCCACTAGTTGAATTAACCAACAATAAGAGTTTCCACACGAACATCCGAATGGAACCATATAACACCCTTTATGGTAAAAGGTGCATAACACTGGCGTGTTGGCATGAAGTCAGTAAGAATAATATTTTAGGACCAAAAATGGATAATGAAATGTTGGAGAATGTTAAACCATTTAGAAGCGTATCAAGGATACCCAAAGTTGACAGAAGATTCATGCAGATAATAGTCGATGAGACCATGTGTTTAAAATTGGAGACATGGTATTTCTATGCATATCTCATCAAAGAAGGTCATGAAGTTTGGATGGATGGGGAAGTTATTTCTTTTGTACATCGTAACCTTCAAGATTCTTGATCATGTTGGGGTTGTGGCATATTGACTAGCACTTCCACCTACTATGGCCAATGTACATGATGTATTCCATATACCCTTATTATGGAAATACATACCGGAACCTTCACATGTACTATTTTCTGAGGTAGTATAGCTAGAGGATGATATTTCATATGAGTATATACTAGTTAAGAACATAGATCATAGAGAAAATGTTCTAAGAAATAAGATAATCCCCTCGTGAAAGTGTTATGGAGAAACCACAAGTTTGAAGAATCTACGTGGGAATCAGAGGAAGTGATGAAGCAAAGTTACCCACATTTTTTTAGGTGCGGGAAAAGGAAATTTCTAAGGAGAAATTTCTTATGGGGGGAAGATAGTAATTACCCAAGAATTCATTAATGAAAATTATTCTTGATCTATCTAAATGTCTATTAAAACTTATGATCTTCTTCTGTTTAAATTTTTCAGATTTTAAAATACCATTATGAATATCTAACATTACTAATTTAGCCGTTGAATAGTGATCACATGATTTGTATAAATATAGGGCTTTAACAAATCCAATTTACTCAGACAAAGGTAGTGATGGCCTCATCTAGTAGACTTGCTTCAAATGAAGCCCATTTGTCAGAGCTCAGAAAGAATGTGGCACCATTGGGATTCACTCTTGACTAAGCCCAATCTGAGCTTCAACATGTGAAGCTTGAATGGAACTGCATACGGGTGAAGTGGAAGTTGATAGAGATTACCACTGGAGTGATGTTATCTGATTAACCCCAAGCGTCTATCACCATCACATACATTACCCTTCTATCTTATGTGGGTGTTATAAGGGGTTATGTAATAAGACTTTATCACTATGAATATGTACATGATTTTTGTCTTTAATAATAAATATACATTCATTTAATTATTGTTACTTTGTAAATTGTTTATAAAAGTCAAATAGTATTTTTAGTTAATATTCAACTATAATTTCTATTTTGATGAATTAATTGATTTTTGAATTAAATAATATTTAAATAGTATATTATTATAATTACTAAATTACATTTTTTTAAATATAAATTGTCGTATAATTTTATGAATGAAATTGTAATTTTTATTAAGGTTTAAAAGTTGTTTTTGTCAAAACCCATTAATTTTCGATAAATTTCAGTTTTCATTTTAAAAGTTAAAATTAACATATTTTGAAAATTATTTAGATGAAATTAATATTATTTTTGGAACCGGGATGTCAAAATTATCCAATGATGACCTTTTCATAATATTCTGAGACAGTCAAATTTTTAGGAAAAAATTAAATACCGTTTAAATATATAATGTGTTTTATGACGTCATAATGACCAATAGTGATGTAATAAAATACTATAAACATTATGTTTGGCCAATATATATTTTAAATATAAAATAATTTAATTTTGGGTTTTTTATTTATTTTACAAATCTTTTTTGGTCCCTTCAAGGCTTATAAAACATTTTATCATTTTAAATAGTTTTTATTGAGAGTGTAACTCACCTCCACATAATTAGAAATATTATTTTAAGAAGTTAGGAAATTGTCCTTATGAAATATTATTTTTCACCCCACATTGAAAATACTATGGGGAAAACGTGGGATGGTTTGTTGTTTCGATTCGTTTAATGTGTGGTGTCCCAAACTTAAATAATAAATAATTCTCTCTCTTTTCTTATATAAACCAACCATAGCTCCCACATCCTCTTCACTAAATGAATTTGGAATTCGTCAAAAATCTTTTCTCCTCTCTCTAGAATCCTCCAAAGTATACCCACACTCCCAAGAATCATCTCTCAAGCCTCACTGAAGCCTTTGGTATCACACTTCCATTTAAGGAATTCCTTCCTTTCTAATTTTATCCAAGATTCATAATATTGTTTTTTCCATTTATTTTTAAATATTAAATGTTGAGGTATGATTTCCCACCACCCCTATAATGTCTTATTTATTTTTGAATGATGAGATACAACGTTATCTCTCATCGGTGCCTTCTATATATACCCATTATCATGCTGGAATTCCTTAAGGATTTTTCTCTCCTCATTTACAGTCAAGTAATTATTTGGTATTATGAATCTAAATTCTACTACCTATGTTGGGGAATTTATCTATATGACTTCACTTACATTCCATTTCATTTAAATATGATGATACATCCTTTCAATCTCATCAACTATGTCAATGAAGTCTTATGTCATGCCATTATGCTACCAAAATTGTACCGTAATTTTCAAATCCAAAATCATTGTGTAGTGAATACCGTTCCCATTTATCTATCAAGGGTATTCAACTTTAGGAATAGTTATATATTAATTTAAGAGTATAAAGTATGAATTCCACATTACTTTATTGTGTAATATATTATGATGTTTAGGGAATTCATGTCATATGATCTAGTGAAACACTTATACATGATATAAAATGATTAAGAAGAGTGAACCATGATAGTGATCCAATACATTAGGTAATGTATATTATCATGATATGTCATTGAAATGAGTGTTTACTCATGATAATTCAAGTGCAACTAGGGTTTACTCAAGATTCATCTATAATGAGGGATTACTCATTATTCAAGTGAAACAAGCCTTAGCACATTCTAATTCCAGGATAAGTGTAGTTTCCATATTTCAATGTTATGATTATAATGATTTATCATGCATTTATGTTCATATTTATCTTGTGATCCATTGATATAACTATTGTCTAACATGTAATATATTCCTTATAATTTTCCAAGTTTATTCCCATATTGGGATTTATAGCTCAACATTTTCATCTCCATGTTATCAGGTTATCCTATGCAATGCTAAGTATGAGGGAATACAGTGGTCATGCAATGAATGTTTCCAAATAGATGTTGTGTTCGATGTTTTTAGTTGTTATGTAATGTTCCTAAGACCCAAAGACACTAGACCTCTTGATCTTATATGTTGTATCAAGTGAATTTTTTATGTAATAAATCATGTTTATGTATGTAATAATGAACACGGATGTTATATAGTAAACATATAATGACACCTATACATGAAATAAATTATCTGCTTTCATTAGTCGGTCCAAAAAAACCAAATAGCATCATTCTTATGAGGATTCCTCACGAGACCTACAAAAAATTCCCTGGTAACATCAAACAAATTACATTATAAAATGTGTAAGACCTATAGTAAACCATCAAGTCGTTCATGCTCATCCTTCACCGAATAATAGATGTAGAAACATGTCACAAACAATGTTATCTCCCTTTTAATTCATAAACACTTATATTTCAAACATAGGTCATCATACATAATGTTCAATTATAGTTGGATCTCACACTTTGACGAATAAAATTCATTCATCATCTCCTCCAGCACACTCATAAACACAAAAACCCATTTATTTACATAGATGATATCAACATAATATATAGTCTAATTAAAAGGTAACTCCCCACCTTCAAGGCTTTCTCTCAAGAAAAAACATATTATATCCTCATATCACCTCTCTCTAATATAGATCAATTTTGTATACTCCCCTAAAACATATAAAATATTTATCTTCTCGTAACCCTCCTTTGTCACAACATGCATCACAACCATCAATGTAATCATCTTCAACTCAGAGATAGACTCCTGAACTACCTTATTTTGAGTTTTTTTACTTAATGTTTCAGCAACACTATTTCCTTTTCCAAGTGTATATTAGATATTAATGTCTTGTTAATGAATATAATCAACACATATCCACTTATAAATATTCTGATTTTAATGAAAAACATATAATTTTATCTCTTATTATATGTATAGATAGTGTAATTTTCACCCAACTGAGATGTCGACCAACACTTAAAGGAATACAGAATTGCGACCAACATGAGGTCATGCATAGGGTTTTTAAATTAATGTGGCCCTAATTTCTATGGCCTAAAACCCACTTCTAGATCTCCTTCCATCAAAATTTCTCAACAATCTATTTCAAAAGAATAAATAACTACTCTATATTCCTCAAATTTATTGGGAATGATCAATAATGGTTCCATGGTCAAATTCTTATTCAACTCCTGGAAGGAATTCTCACATTATCTAGAAAAATAGAGCATTACACTTTTGTTTAGTAAATTATTAATCTTGTGCTCAAAAGAAGAAAAATTATTGGATGACCCTATTATAATATCCCTCTAATCCAAAAAAAGGTGGACATCGAAAACATGCTTGGAATTCTCCCTAGAAATAACTATATACCCCTACTTTAAGACAACTGAGACACCTTTCTATGAGATTATTTGACCCAAAAAAATATACATGATCTATCCAAAATTTACACATAGATGTCTTGTTATATAGATGATTCTCTCTCTGTGTACTCATGATGATTTAATTATATTGGGAATGATCCCCAAGAATCATGGAATACACCATCATTTCATCTATAAAACAACCAAAAACTAATCATGGTATATTTAGAATATTTTTTTCATCAAGACCCTATACATAAAAAAACAACTCATCAGCCCAAAAGACATCACAACTAAATCATAAAGGCCATACATACTTCTGAATGTTGTTCAAGGTATGTCAAATTATTGAACACAAAACTGATGAAACCTCAATATTATGTTTCATTGAGAAAAAACATGCTCACAATGACTAGTCAAAAAGATCATCGATACATGAAATATGATACTAGTTCTTTACTCTCATCTAATTTATCCTTTTTTAATCAACACACAAGTTCAATGCATGGTCATATTTATTTACAAAAAAAATAAGATAAACCCATAGAGACGTACTTGGGTGGATAAAAAAATTATCCACCAACTCATCTGGTTGATTATTGAGCTATTGAAGATCATTCAGTTCAATTTCATGTGGTGAAAATGAATCAACCACATCTATAGGAATGTGATCAATTATAAATTCAACATATCGCTTAGGTGGAATCCCTAGATGTACTCAAGAGACACATCCTGAAATTTTTCCACTACAGATGGTAAGGCAAAATTCATTATGCCCTCGACATATAGGAATTCAATAGAAACCTTGTCTTTTTTCTCTCTAATATTTTGATGAATTATCCCTACATGAACAACTTGGATATCCAAAACTCCATGGAGAATATATTTTTTATCATCAGGACATGTAAAATTCACTCTCCTTTAGTAGAAATCAATTTCATCTTCCAATACAACTAACTAGTCTACAGTCATAATTATGTCAAATCCTAAAATTATATGTATTTAATGATAAATTCTAAAACAATATTCTCCAACCATGAGAGTACACCACATATAAAAGAATTTTTCACACAGTTGTACTTGTCTTGGCTTATGGATCATTATAACCCCGCTCAATACATCCACTAAAAGGCTAAAACCATTCATAATTTTTGCATATATAAACGATTAAGTGACACTAGTATCAAATAACTCACTTAAAATCATATAATATATAATATTATTACATATGACTTTTGATGGTTTAAAATCAATATCCAAAACTGTTGGCTAAACTTCTTAAAAAATTCATACTTCTCTTCCATGTGTTGCAGTTTGATTCCCCGATGCTGACCAATCCTATTAATAGGGATTCACATTATCAGAATCACATTTTCTACTACCTCAACCTCCATGTCTAATAGAAGACTAGATCTAAAGATATTATAGCATAAATATCCACATCCCAAAAATTTCTTTTATATGACAATCCATAACTACCAATTAGTTGTTAGTTTATATAGAATTGATGTAGTTCTCTAAACGTACCACATGATCAACACTCAACCGGTGGTTGGGGGAACTATCCCTAAATGTGACTAGGCCTACCACAAATGTGAAATACTACTCGACTATAATCTTGGGTAATATATTGTCCCCCCTTGACACTATACCTTCCAATACTCTGGTGATCATTCTCAAAAAAGTACTTATTCCTCTTGAAATTCATAGCTCATGACCATCCAAAAGAAGAAATATGTCATCTACCTGAATCTATCATTATGTTTCCCTCATAAATGTTAGCAAGATTATTAGTATTAGATGTCATTTTCTGATAAATGACATTCACATGGGACATATTTTTCAATTAATCCCATCCAAAAATTGTTTCTCAACCACAACCTCTTCTCTGACTAATATTGCAGAAAATAACTAAAGATTAATAAAAACCCTGAATATCTAATGAAAATCATGATACATTTAGTCATACTCAAAACTCTTCTTCCCATTCATACCTAAGCATATCAAGGTAAAATTTCTCTAATAACATCTCATAGATGTCCTCACACTTCATACAATACAACTACCCATCGTTATTCTGGATGTTCCAGCAATGCTTCACTAATCTAAAAAACACACAAGAATCCGAAAAGATATTTTTCATGTAATGAGTGTATTGATGGTCATTTATAGTTCTGAAGGACTCAAACACATATTTTACTACATTAGGTATGCACTATCGAATGAAAGGCTTAGGGTGATGTACTTCAAACTATCGTGCCAGCCCATACATAATATTCACAATAAACTATAGGTCTCTCTCCATAATCCCCATAATCTGAAAATGATGTCATGGATCATAGCTCTATATCCTTCACCCGACACTATATGTGCCATATATTCCACTGCCTGTTGAGCAATTCGATCCATTTCATCCTATATTCCTATCAACAAACATCATCTTAGAGGCATATCTCTACATTTGTGAACACATTCGAGAATACTCATTTCAATACCATAACATAATTTTGAAGTGGTATTTACTTTAATCTATAAATTTTATTCTCGTATTTCCTTCCACATGGTTAAAATTGAGGAACTGTCACTAACCCTAACCATTCTACAACAAATTCATGGTTAATAAGGGAAAAATATTCCCATATTTTACATTCTCATTATATATCCATTTTACCAAATTTTCCTCATTTAACAATTTTCAAATAATATTATAAACCTTTTTATCTTCAATTTCGCAAGAATGTTAAAAGACTTAACATCCAACAAAATTCCAAGAAAAACATATTTTCCCGGTTCGTGGCAAAAATGATGCACGTCACAATAATTTAAGAGTTCATGTAATCATGCATGCTCACTCAAATCTCATTCCATACGAGGACACAATCTAACTCAATCAAAATACCAGAAAAATAATCAAATCACACATAAATTGAGTCACATGGGGTGAAATAACAATCAACTGTAACATTAAACATCAATAACAACAATCCCATCCAAGGTACTTGGGTTTTCTACCATAGTTGAGTTAGCTAGTCTTATTCTCAAGATCATTTCCACGGCCTCAATCTTCCTATAATTTTATCTTTATTATAAAATAGTATGATAGAAGAAAATATTAAGAAAAATATGTTGATACAACATTGAAAAATCTCAACCGTGGTGTCACACACCGTTTTAACATGATAATTGGGTACATGAACTCAATAACAACATACCAATTCACCAATGATCGCTGACTAGTAGTGGGGTTTTAATCTAGAAACCATAGGGATATTATACCCTATATATCAAGTTATTAAAACATCTAAAATAAATATATATAACTAAATTAAATATGATAGAACAAGAATAACTAATGGCATAAGCCGTCTATAATAGTAACACAATATAGAAACCAAATTAGTAGGTGTCAATGGAATGTACATGTTATGTTTGATAATAAAAACATAAATAAATAATAACTAACACACCCATGTGGGCCATAACACAAATGTCTATTTACCTCATCAATGTTCTATCATGAATTAGACTTCAAACACAAGGCAATGTCCCTTATATTGTCCTCTAAATATGATGTCTACATAGGTACTGATCAGGAATCTAGAGTATGGTGTCTGTAAAAGTCTATAGGCCACCACCAACCATATCCAAAATTATATAAAATCAATAAAAATGTTTTACTAAATATAAATAATATTTTACTATTCACAAAGTTTACAATTTTCACATTTTAGTATTAATTAATTTTCAATATAAATCTGCAGGTTCATGATGAAACAAAAAATATCAATAAATGATTCATCACATTCTAGATGATGAACTACCTCCAAGAGATATAACATTTCACAAAACTACAATTATCATTCATCATTTCATTTCATTTCATAACTCGGACGATTTGATCCTTTGTCTAATGCCAACAATTTGGACCTAAAACTACAAGTCTAGTACTCAGTAGGTATTTGGAGCATCAGTCTATGACCCACATCCCATTTATCACTGTGGGGTTTTTAAGAATGATCATGTTTCCCACAAATGTATATCATTCAGTCACACAAGGAATTTTGATTCATTATTTCATGTCATGTTAATATATATCAAAAATTACATATATCACAATATCACACATATCACGATTTCATAAAAATCAAGTTTAAGAATCATTAAGATTATTTCTAAAATTTCACATAATGGGCGAACAAATCAATAATCAATGAAATTTTGGTATGTCACTATAACCAAATAGATTAATTTAACCAATTCACCATTAAACCATTTATCTACATTTAATCATATAAAACATTTTACCTTTTATGTGATGCCAACAATCTCTTAATTAATATTATCTATTAATTCCTAATCACATTAATTGACAAATTTCACAATCCAAATTTTATATTTATTTCAAAATCACAATATTTAAATTAATTAATTTACCAATTAATTACAATAATTTCTTCAATATCAATTTCTCCAATATAAGAGAAATCAATATCCCATGGCTATTAAATTAAATCAATTCAATCATCAATAAAATTTCACAATCACATAAATAGTAATTTCTTAATTACATAAACGTATGTAAGTCAAGATTGTGGGATTTTTAATTTTGGCAACAAACCTCAAGATAGATGTTAGACGCTCAACGATGGAAATACACATTTGACGTGGAAAACCCATGATCATGAAAAAGAATGTGTTCTAGAATCAAAGACAAAAAATAAGAACAAATAGAAGAATAATCAATATATAATAGATCTAAAACCTCTCAACTTGTAACACCCCGATTATCCAAATGTATGCTTCCATTTGAATAATGCAATACTTTGCATTGTACGCCACTTCGAGATTCTAACACAACGAGACCGATCAAACATGCCGTTATGAATAATAATTCCAACTATTTGAAATTTTATAAATTCTATATTTCAAAATAGACTTCATTTTTGAATTCGGAATATTGAAATTATCTTTGGGTGAATTTTTTGTATTTTTTTAAAAACTATCATATTTTGACGAAAAGTGAAAAATATAGTGTTATTGGTCTAAATTGAATATTTATTTAAACAATTATTTATTTAATTTAAATTTATTTTAGGTCAAATAGATACATAATACCTATATATGTTCAATATAATTCATTGGATTCATTTTATAAATAGTTTAGATATATAAAAATTTTAGTAAACTTTTAACCTTCTCTTACCCACCACATAAGAGCATTTGAAAATTTGCATAAAACATAAATTTACTGCTTTTTCTAGTTGAAATTTAAAAAAATGAGAGACATGGTTAATATAATTATGTAAAATTTGGTTCAAGAAGATGAAAATAATTTTGGGTGAATAGAAACTTTTGAATATTATTTAACACATTTAAATGTAAATAGGGTAATTAAGGGTATAAATGATATCATAATTACCCTAACACACATCCTAATTCTATTAGATAAGTATAATTATACCAAAACAACCATAGGAACAAAATATGATTATCTTTGGTCTACATGGATTAGATTAAAAAATTTATTATTATTTCATTTAAGAATAGTTAAAAGAGTTAAATTCAGAGTTTAATAACTAAACAATTTTAAATATAGGGTTATACATTAGATAAATTCTACTATATATATTCATTAGAAGGATAAAAATATTTCTTAAATAATGGATGTTTGTTCATATGTTTTTAGAAATTAAATAATTTAATTTATTGAATACTCAATGATGATGTAGTAATTTTCTTACTCATGAATCATTAATATAATTGATATTATAAATATCGAAATAAAGGTAATTTGAGTCTTTTGAGGAATTACACTATTTTTCTAGGTCTGCATGACATGTTATGGTTTATTAAATAATTTTTTATTGAACTAATCATGCTGTTATGAGTTTCAAAAAAATCCAAATACTAAATAGTGCCAAAATTGATATAATTGAGTTTTAAAAACAAATACTATATTATTAATTGATATAATATTATTATAAATATACGGTTTGGCCAAATAATTTATATAAGGTTATATATATTAATAATGAATCACATGTGGTTATTTTTCATGTTATAATATTTTTATTAACCATATAATATAAAAATACAAAGAGACATGGTAAATGTCAAACTATTTAACTAAGAGTTAAATCTAAAAGATAAGTCTAATATGAAGAACAAATGTTTTCTAAAACAGATTGGTTTAGACTTTTTCAACTAATCCCCACCTTAACTTAGTTATAATTTATTTTGGAGCCATCATAAACCCAAAATTAATTTATTATAAAATAATATTTCACGCTTTTCCTAAAGTGACTCTCACCTGTCTTATAAAAGGCCACATCACCTTATCTTAATTTCACACCTCAAAAGCATTTTGGCTCAGAAAACCCTAGCCCAAATATTTTCTAATATATACTTATTTCAACCTAGAGACCATAGTTTGATCATAATGCCACCTTAAGGTGCCCTTTTGATCTAAACAAAATGAAGAACTCAAAGAAGAGATAAATATTTCATCACCTCTTTAATGTTCTTTTCTTCTTCCACTTCCTCGATCTTTTTTGTTTACATAATAAAATAACTACTCTATTATCTTTTATATACATTTATATTATTAAAATGGTACATCCATATTCATTATTATATCCATCTTATGAATGAATAAGTCACCATAGGTTCGTAAGTACGACTTATCATCTCCACGTCATGGTGTAGTTTTTTATTCAAACACTTCGTTATTTGGAGGAGTATAATAATGAGTTTAACTGATTTTAATAATAAATATAAAATGTTAATTATTCTTTATATATGATATAAAATAAAATTTCATATGATTTCACCATCAATATAATGATATTGTCGCTCGTGCGTACGTACGGATTACCGTCTCCACGAACGTGATGAGATTCATTATCAATTATAATCATTCTATAATAATATTCTTTTTGTGATTAAAAATAATTCATAAGAACGTAATATCATTATGGATATTAATAAAATAAATTTTATCAATAACAATCATTGTGTACATAAAAGAGCATATAAAATAAAATAGATCATTTAACACCCGAAACGATGATACTACTAAAATATTATTAACAAAGCAATATTATAGGATCATATATGATATCATATTTTTGTATATATTTCTTGTATAATATAATAACAATTATTTAACTATTATAAAAGAGGTTAATGTACCCTCGACTATAAGAACCTAGGTTTTGGGACTATGAGGATTTGAAAAATTTCTTGATGTCATTCAAGAGTAGGGCGTTCAGACGGCGTGCAATTCTGAGGTCCGATATGCCCAGAAATAATTATATAAAAATGTTAAGTGTGTTTATATTAATCACATGTGGTTAACTAAAGAATATTTGATATCTCTTAGACAGATGATCGGATCGGAAATCTGAGACCATGGTTGGGTCTAGAACACAGTTTTTACCCTAGGCACGACCAAAAAATGAGTCGACACAAGATGTGTGGACCCTTCGCTCGTTGGCTATGTGGTAAATGGATAATTATATTATTAAATTATTCATTTAATAGTGAAACGCTGAATAACTCCTAAATGCTAACTTTGATCAGAAATCCTAGGGCACAGTTGTGTCCGGAGCATGCCGTTCACCCTATGCAGGGTGTAAAAGTTGCAGGTGCGGGCCTTCTGTGAGAAATGTCACCCAGGGGAAAAACATGTGTTTTGAATTAATGGCTTTGTGATTTTTATAACTAATGATATTTTCAAATTAAATTCTAACAGAGTCTCATAATGGAAATCTGAGACTTCCGTTGAGTTTAATATGGGGAGTTTTGCTTAGGCGTGATATAAAATGACCGGGCGTGGATGTTTCGGAATCCGCACCCGTTGAGAGAGTTTCCGTGAATTTTTTTTAAATATTCTTATGTTCTGGGAGGGTTAAAACTAATTTTATTTTTCTTTCTATCTCCCTATCTTTATCTCCAACGTTCATTGGTGTTTTTCACCAGATCGAGGAGCGATATTCACTGAAACCTCGACAGATCGATGGTGGAGCGCAACAAAGGCATCACCAACAACGAACCGATCCAACGAGGGTGGATTCTTGTTGAATTTCATGCCCTAGTTGTTTTCATAAATTTTTTCATCAATTTTAACTTTGGATTTAAATGTTTTTTGAATTTGGGGCATTGAATGAATGAACACGGCCAATGCCCGAGCCCTGTTTAATTCCTCGTTCTTGGGCGTTATTCGTCCAAAATTTTCAGATGCATGCAAACCTTTACGAATCGATAAGCAAGGGACGTCGTTTTGAAGATCCGGTCAAGGGGATCCCAAAAATGGTGTTGGATAAATTTTCTGAACATTATAGTGGTCGAGGGGACTGGCCAAGGGTTGGGCTCCGGCGAGGAGCGGCGGCCGGAGGACGAACCAGCGGCGTAGCGTGGCAGCTGCATCTTGGAAGACATCGGAGGCTCTGGATCCGACGGAGGAGGGCCGATGCACGATGAGCGGTGGTCGAGCCGGAGGTGTTCAGGAGGCTAGTGTGAAGCTGTCTCGAGTGTGGCCCGGTGGAGCCAGTCGTCAAGGAGGAGCGTGGCGATGCCGAGCCGGAGGCGGTGAGCCGTGGGGTGTCCAGGTAGAGCCGACAGCGGAACAGGGTGCCAGAGAGGGCGGCGTTGAGGGGACGAAGTGTCAGGTGTGAGGCGGCGTCGACCGGGGTATCACGGAGGTGTGCTATGGAAGGAAGAGGATCCAAGGGCACTGGTACCGTCCGGTCACAGTCAGCAGAGGAGGACCCCGAGGCGGCGACCTCAGGGGTGTGGAGGAAACAAGGACCTTCCTTTTACTGGTCCTACGCAACACAACGAAGACCGGCCAAATGTAAAATCTTCTTTGGAGAACCAGACCTGAGGGGGGTCTGGCACGGTTGGAGTGGGTCGTGGCCAGCGGGCTGTGACGGTTCGGTCTGGGCTGGCTGGGGTGAATCGGTCTGGTTGGGCCCCCTTACATTCGGGGGGTCTTAACTTCCAAAAGGCTCGTCTGTTTGATGCGCCGTCTACTACTGCGAGTTCGTATCGGGGGGTCGGAATGTTTGAAGTGGGTTCTAGGTATTTAGGGTTCTATTCCCAAAGACAAACACCCAGAGACACGTTAATTTAATAATAATAAATTGTTATTAAAGTTGGGACAGACATTGCTCGCGAGCCGGACATCCGTTTGACGTGTCGTCAGACGCACGTTGGTCCCAGAGCTGAGACGGTTCTTCCGAGGATGGTTCGGAGCCTTTGAGGGTTGGATTCGTTGATCAGTGGCACGAAATGAAAAATGTGATTAATTAATTAATTAATTAATTAATTGTTTCGTCGGACCTTAACTCCTTCTTGGGATGTTTGATAGACTCGTCGTCAGCGGCAGCATGACCCCAGTCCTCGTGCGTACTTTTTGAGATGTTTTTTTAATGGCAAGGGTTAGAGACAAGTTCCAGCCCCCACAGGGCCTAGTTAGAAAATTTTACAGTGAAACTACACTTTTTCACCCGACATTCGTTTGGGGTGTTTGAGCACTGAATTCCGAGTGTTTTTTCGATGGGAATGCAACGGTGCATTCTACTCGCCTAAATTCGTGCCCAAAACATAGGCCCCACGAGGCGGATTTCGGTCACATGATACATTTTTATGACTTATGCTACATAATTCTATTCAAGGAAAATGACTAGCCTATTCTGTGTGGTTATATGCAAAGAATGTAATGTAACGATTTCTGTGACGTGCTTTGAGGTCCATGTGTGGGCCCCACATGGCCATGTTTGCGTATAACGCGGGGAGTTTCATCTTCTGCATCTGGAGTCCGTTTTAGGTGTTGTCAGCGGCATTTTGACCTATTCATCGAGACAAAGATGACCAATGTGGTTTCAGGTGTTGATGCCAGATTTGAGGCATGGGCCCCATGGGCTGTCTGTTGAGCTATCTGCAGCGTACTGCAACTTTTTCATCAGGAATCTTTTTTGGGCATATGAATAGTTGTTTCAGCATGTTTTTCCGAGAGCATTGTGATGGCGCAGTTTTCCCGACCACATTTGGGATTGATGTGTGGGCCCCACGAGATGTCGTATGGGTGTAAAGAGGTGTTCAGTAACTTTTTCATCGAGAGCCTGTTTCCAGTGAGTAAGTAGTCTATCTCGTGCATTTTTTCGCAAGGATTACAATGGTTCAATCTATTCAGGTGAAGAGAGCCTCTTACATGATATTATTAAATGTGTAATATGAAGTATCATTGGTCGGAAGCTTCTTTGACGTACTCCGAACCTACGCACAGTAGCGGTGATAGTGACACACAGTGATGGCACGAGGAGTGTGGAGTTATCAGACCAATTCCGGGTTTACCCTCTACTGTGGATGGGTAGTGGGTCACTATTAAATTATTTTGGGTTTACTCTCTATCAGGGCTAGGCAGTGTGTCATCTGATATTTTAATATGGTTTACCCTCGAGCGGGGCTGGGCAGTGGGTCACTATTGACGTGTTTAGGGTTCACCCTCTAGTAATGTTGGGCAGTGGGTCACATGATGATTTATTACGGTTTACCCTCTAGCAGGGCTGGGTAGTGGGTCACCGTCTACTTAATTAGGGTTTACCCACCAGCTGGGCTGGGCTGTGGGTCACCAGATGATTTATTACGGTTTACCCTCAAGCGGTTCTAGGCAGTGGTTCACCTTTGATTTATTAAGGTTTACCCTCCAGCGGGGCGGGGCTGTGGGTCGCTGTTAACTTATTAGGGATTACCCTCCAGCGGGGATGGGTAGTGGGTTACCCGATGACTTAATTCAGACTTGGTCCTTTCTAGGGGGCTAGTCTATGAATTTTCTCCATGATTACCGGAGCGGGACCCTTGGTGGTATGGTTTAGTGATGAGTAAGAATTGACATAAGGGATTATTGGGAATCAGTTATGGATACCCTATGAACTCTTTGTGACATTTCTTTGGTTGATCAAGGAGATAGAGATCCCCTTACACACTCGTTCGGGTTTCGTATTGAGCATATATATACACCATACCTGTGTTCACACTCTTTGGGTTCAGTTACTCTCCTTCAAGGACGGGCGAAGACGCGCGAGGTATGCAACGTACATTCCGTGTCAAGCTCCTCTTTTATTGGAAGAGTCTATTTTCATTCATTTTGGTTGGGTTGAGCTGCACTCTCTCTTTGGTACTCTTTATCTTTTATTTCATCTGACTACTTATCACTGTTTCAGTACCAACTTTGTGTCACCCTCGAGCTTTTGTGGAATCCTATTGTGTATCATTATACTCACCCCTTCTTGGGCATTTCCCACACTTGGTGTCCCCTTGCAGGACAGACAGGTTGATCGAAACTGTGGAGGAGCGTAGAGGACACATGAGCTTCGGTCGTGTTCAGTGGTCGCAGTAGGACTCTTAGGCAAGGGACTCACTATCAGTGTATTTTTATTTTACCTATGGCCGAGTTGTGGCACCTATCTGGATGAGCGCGTGTTTTTTACCTTTTACTGTTAACACATTTCTTGAACTAGTTAGTGGTCGATGAATGTATGTTGGTTTCCCCTTTTGAAGGAGATTTTTATCCTAGTTTCTTTTCACTAAACTTCTGCATTGAGGTAGCTGTGGGTGTGTGTACAGTTTCATAGGCAATGGCCTCCCCTAGTTTGTTATGCCTTCAGAGCTGGTCACCAGCCCTTGGCCTATGGAGGCGGGCTTGGGGTAGTTGCGGCCCGAGCCCCGGTACATGTCGGGTCGTGACAAAGTGGTATCAGAGGTGGTTCGTTACATGGGGCATTGTTCAGATGTCCCTAAAAAGGAATTGGTTGAATTTTGGGGCTATAGTGTCACCGTGTCTCGAGAGCGGCTCTCAGGCTATATAGTCTAGTGATGGTGCGGTGGCCGACGTATCCATTCACCAGGACCGTGATAACCCGCTTGTCGACTCGACACACCGAGACACTTTATAAAAGTGATTTGGTATATGCATCATATAGGATTGAGTCTTTGACTGTCCTTCTTGAGCTAGCTCCCAATTAATGTTGATATATATATATAAATATTCTCATTTGACTACGGTACTCCTTGATCAGATTCAGGATGTCCCCATGATGATAGCCAGCCAGGATAATATCTCCGGTTCGTGACAACGATTCCATGATTGATGAGGCCTCAGTTCGAGATCCCTCATATGATTACCCTTTCTCCAGGAGGACAGGAAGTAGCACCTCCACCTGTGGAGTAACAGATAGCACCGGTAGTGAAGGCCGATGACGAGCGCAAGCTGGGCACGCCATGTGAGTTCCAACGTCAGAGACCACTGAGGTCCCACAGTGTGCCACACCCTCAGACAATTAAGGGTTGGCTAGAGTCAGTAGTCCACCGCTTCAATCATGTTCGGCCACTGAAAGGTTAGGTGGTGGCTTTGACAGCCAGTCTTTTTCCACTAAGAAGATTTGAGTTGTAGAGAAAGGGGTTCTCAGATACATGATTAGTCGATACTCTCGTGGGATGAATTCTTGTAGCGGTTTCGTTAGGAGTACTACATCTCCTGCTTACACTTTTTATAGTTTTGGGAGCTGCTGGAGCTTCATCGGGGAGTGATGCTAGTGGTTTAGTACACAACTGGGTTCACAGACCTTACTCAGTACTCTTTGGACATGGTTCATGAAAGCAACTTCTGAGCATGGATATTTGAAAGAGATCTCTGTAGGGTAGATTCGTGCTAGCGTAGTGACATGATGCATCCTCACCTATCTCAGAGTGCTGGAGCATGCACTGGTGAAAGAGAAATTTCTGTCAGTGGGACATTGATTGGCAGGGCCTCGACACCGAAGGTCTCCCCTAGATGAGACTCAGGGACATGGTCGGGGACATCATAGGGCACTAAGAAAGCCCAGGGAGGCCTAATGCTATGTTCGTGATGTGTGAGGTCAAGTTGCGTGAGACTATCCGACCAAATGTGCTAAGTCTTCCAGATAGTTGGTAGATGCACCACCATGACAGTGGTAGTGTCCTGATCAGAGAACTCCCAGGTGAGGACAGGGTGGTCACCAAGGAGGTGGTGTTGGCATAAAAACAGGAAAAATTATGGTTGGTGATCAATGTTTCGAGGTCCTTCCACCACCACTAGGCGGCCCATGTGAGGATCAGGGGGCTGACAGACGGGGCTGCGGGCGGCTGTGTGCTAAGGATGTTTACAATCCTGTAGTGCAAGAGATGATAAGAGGTACACTATGTGTCTTTTCTAATTTTCTCAGTAGAACTTATTTGACGTTGCGTGAGGTACTTTTTTCTTCTAATTCATTTTTTGAGGGGTTAATGAGGGTGACGCAGGACGTCGGTGGAACCCTGTGTTGGTGTTTTTTGATGTATCATTGAATGCACAAGAAATATGGGTTCTTCCCCCACTGAGACGCATTTTAGTGATGTTATCAAAACCAAGAGGGGGAGTTAGTGCCACCCAAAGAAGATATTATTAAGGTGTGGTGGATGAGTCCCTCTAACATGTGCATTAATGGTAGGGTTCTGCGGTGGAGTGTTAGATCAGGTTCTAGATTTTCCAGTGGGGATTTTAGGGTTGAACTCCCTTTACTTGAGGTGCAACATGTGGGTTGAGAAGAGCACCTATTTTGGGGATTACTATCCTTCCAAGAGGTTAAAATAAACGTGGGGTATTCCATGTGCTTTCTGTGTCTAGCCTCTATCGGTTGGAAGAGTTTTGTCACCTGCCCTGTTCATTGGCACCTTGTGTGCTCAATGACAATCTTGATACCATTATCATGTACATGTTGAGGAAATAGAAACCCCATAAATAGAACTACACACTTAACAATGTGGTAGTGGTAGTGGTTCTATTTTCTCTGAGAATGTGGATACACCATCTTCTTGGGAGAGCGCTTTATGGTTTTCTTAGACCACAAGTGTCTGAGGTGCCTCTTCACCTAGAGAAACTCGGTTGTGATACACCATTTGTGGAAACATGTGTGACCAGATATCCTGGGGTGTTTCACCAGATGGTTATTATAAAGGAGGGAATCACGAGACCATGTTCAAAGAACAAACCATGATTTAGGTCACGACATGGAAAGTAGATGTGCGGCCATGAAAGACCTATGAGTTTATTTAAGCCGTTCGGGGATCGTGACAACTGTTGAGGGGTTTCCTACCATCCTACACTACCCTCCTAATAGTAGGAGTGGGAGTACAGTGTCTTCCATGTGTCACAAATGCTGATGTGTGTGTGTATTCCTATGCATTTCCTCAAGAGTATAAACCCTAATAGGTATGAACCATACCTATAGTTCGCGTGTTCTTCCAACTTGGTGTTGAGAATGTTTTCTTGGATGCGGGAGAGCTAGGTGTGACCTCTGTATCCAGAGTTTTTTTCCCTAGTTTTTTATTTTAGGGACGAAAATCTTATAGGAGGGAATGATGTAAAAACCTTGGTTTTGGGACTCTGAGTTATTGAAAATTTTATTGATGTCATTCCAGAGTAGAGCTTTTAGAAGGCGTGCAATTCCGAGGTCTGTTGTGCCCAGAATTAACTATATAAAAATGATAATTGTTTTTATATTACTCACACGTGGTTAACTAAAAAAATGTGATATATCTTGTATGGTTGATCGGATCGGAAATCTTAGACCACGGTTGTGTCCTGAATGATGTGTTTACCCTAGGCGTGACCTAAAATGAGTCGGTGCGGGACGTTTGGACCCCTCGCTCATTGGCGGTGTGTTAAATGGATAATTAAATTATAAAATTATTCATTTAATAGTAAAAACCGGAATAACACCTAAACAGTAACTTAGATTAGAAACCTGAGGGAATGGCAGCACCTGGAGCATGCCATTTACCCTAGGCGAGGTGTTAAAGTTGCGGGCGCTGGCCTGATGTGAGAGATGTCACCTAGGGGAAAACAGTCTTTTTAAATTAATGAATTTGTGATTTTTTATCACTGATGATCATTCAGAAAAACATTCATACTGAGTCTCTGACTAGTAATCTGAGACTTTCATTGAGTTCAAAATGATTAATTTTTCCTTGGCATGATATAAAATCAGCGGGCGTGGAGGTTTTAGAATCTGCGCCCGTTGAGAGAGTTTCAGTGAATATTTTATAATTTTGATTAAGTGTTAGGAGGGGAAAACATATTCTCACCCTATCTCTCTCTATCTCTATCTATCCTTCTCTCACTCTCCAATGTTCTTTGGTGTTCCTCTCCGTTCTTCACCGGATCATGGAGCGATCTTCGACAAAACCTCTACGGATCGATGGTGGAGCGCAATGAAGGAATCACCAACGGCGAACGGATCCAACGAGGTAGGAGTTTTGTTGAATTTCTCACCCTCGTTTTTTTCTTAAATTTATTTATCAGTTTCATCTTTAAATTTTATAGTTTTTTGAATTTTGGGCGTTGGTCAAAAGAACACGGCGAAGGCCCAAGCCCCGTTTAATACCTCGTTCATGGGAATTCTTCATCCCAAATTATCGGATGCGCGCGAACCTCGACAGATCGATGAGAAAGGGAGGCAGTGATATGATTAGGTCATGGGGATCCAGAAACCAGTGTCAGATAATTTTTATGAACACCGTAGTGGTCGAGGGGACCGGTCGAAGGTCTGGCTCCGGTGAGGGGCGACGGTCTTAGGACGAACCAGGGGCAATGTGTGGTGGTGGTGTCTCAGAACACGGCGAAGCATTGGGATCTGGCAGAGGAGAGATGGAAAGAGACGGCTGGTGGTTGAGCTGGAGGTGTTCAGTTGGATGGTGTGCGGATGGCTTGGGTGTGGCCAGGGGGAGCCTGTCATCACGGCGGAGTGCGGAGGGGTCGAGCCGGAGGCAGTGAGTCGCGGGGTGTCTAGGCTGGGTCGGCAGCGGAGTGGGGAGCCGGAGCGGAGGAAACAAGGACCCGCCTTTTGGGGTCCGGCGCGACGCGAAGATGATCGGCCAAAAGGCCAATTTTCATTGGAGATCCAGACCCAAGGGGGGTCGGGCGCGGCTGGAGTGGGCTACGGCCAGCGGGCCATGGCGGTTCTGTCCGGGCCAGCCGGGGTAAACCGGCCTGGTTGGGCCCCCTTACATTCAGGGGGGGTCGTAACGTCTAAACAACACGTCTGTTTTACACGCCGTCTACGGATGGGAGTTCGTATCGGCGAGGCGGACTGTCTGAAGAGGGTTCCGGGGATTTTGGGTTCTACGCCCAACATGGGCTCCCCAAAAGTGTTAATTTAATAATATTAAATAATTATTAAAGTTGCGTTGGATGTGGATAGCGAGCCGGACGTCTGTTTGACGTGCCATCAGAGGAGCGGTGGTTCCATAGCTAAGAGGGTCCTTCCAATGTTGGTTCAGAGCCTTTGCGGGTTGGTTTCGTTGCTCACATGCATGAAATGATAAATGTGAATAATTAATTAATTAATTAATTGTTGCATATGACCAAACTCTTGCTTGGGATGTCCGATTGACGTGCTGTCAGCGGCAGCGTGACCCCAGTCCTCATGCTAACTTTTTGAGATGCTTCTCAAAGCGCACAGGTTGGAGACAAGGTGCAGTCCCCACAAGGCCTAGTTTGCATGTTTTAAGGTGAAACACCAATTTTTCATCCGACATCCATTTGAGGTGTTTGAACACTCGTTTCTGATTTTTTTTTCGAGAGGATTGCAACGATGCAATCTGCCCACCTAAATTCAGGCCCGAGCAAGGGCCCCATGAGGCGTCTTTCGGACAAATGCTACATTTTTACGACTTATGCTACATAAGTCCATTCATGGAAAATGAATCGCCTATTCCGCGTGGTTATCTTCAATGAACATAGTTGCATGAGTTGTGTGATGTGCTTCAGGGTCGAGGTGTGGGCCCCATAGGGTCCCATTTGCATATAACACTGGGAGTTGAATCTTGTGCATACAGAGTCCTTTTTAGGTTCCATTAGTGTCGTTATGTCCTTGGCATCGCAGAGATGTTGTCCGAGGGTTTTTCAAGAATTGAACCCTGAGTTGAGGCGTGGGCCCCATGGGCCGTCTTTTGAGCTCTGTGCAGCATACTAAGACATTTTCATCAGCTGTCTGTTTCGGATGTATGAATAGTCATTTTGGCATGTTTTTCTGGGAGCATCGTGATGCCGTAGTTCACCCGACCTTCTTCAGGGTCGAGGTTCGTGACCCATGAGACGTTGTATGGGCTTAAAGTAGTGTTGAGTAAATTTTTCATCGAGAGCATCGTGATGTCATAAGATTGACGTGTTGTCAGTGGCAGCAAGGATTACAACGGTTTAATCTGTTCAGGAGATTGGAGCATCTTACATGATCTTATTAAATGTGGAATATGAATGGTCATTGGTCGGAGGATTCATTGACATACTCCAATCCTACGCACGGTAGCGGTGTAGTGACACCCAGTGATGGCATGGGCAGTGCATTGTTATCAGACTAGTTCTGGGTTTACCCTCTAGCGGGACTGGACAGTGGGTCACCATTGACTTATTTAGGTTTAACCCTCCAGCAGGGCTATACAGTGGGTCACCTGATGTTTTATTATGGTTTACCCTCCAGTAGGGTTGGGCAGTGGTTAACCATTTACTTATTTAGGTTTTACCCTCCAGTAGGGCTGGGAAGTGGGTCACGAGAAGATTTATTATGGTTTATCCTCTAACGGGGCTGGGCAGTGGGTCACAGTCAACTTATTTAGGGTTTACCCTCCAGCAGGGCTATGTAGTGGGTCACCCGATAATTTATTACAGTTTACCCTCTAGCGGGTCTGGGCAGTGGGTCACCATTGATTTATTACATTTTACCCTCTAGTGGGGCTAGGCAGTGGGTTACATGATGATTTAATTCAGACTAAGTCCTTTCAATGAGGCTAGTCTGTTACTTTTCAAAGTGATTACTGGAGGAGGACCCTTGGTGGTACGATTCAGTGATGAGTCATCTTTGATGTATGGGATTATTAGGCAACAGTGGTGGATACCCTCTGAACTATTGGTAATTTTCTTATGCTGCGCTTTGATAGAGATATCCCCTTACACACTCTTTCATGTTTTATATTGATCATATATATACACCCTACTTATGTTCCCACTATTTGGGTTCAGTTACTCTCCTTCTAGGAGGGGAGAAGACGCGCGGGGTATGACACATGCATTCCGTGTCTAGATCCTCTAGGATTGGACATGTCTATTTTTCTTCTTTTTGGTTGGGTTGAGCTACACTCTCTCTTTTGTACTCTTGCACTGTTCTTTGTTCTTTCTAAAGCTCACCGTTTTAGTACCTCCTTTGTTTCTCCATTGAGCTTTCAGGGCATCTTACTGAGTATCTTAATACTCACCCCTTCTTAAACTTTTCTCGCACTTGGTGTGCCCTTGAAGATGACAGATAGGTCGATCGAGACTGTGGAGGAGTGTAGAGGACATAGGAGCTTGGGCCACATTCATTGGTCACAATAGGACTTTCATGTGAGGGACACACCAGTGGTATATTTTCATTTTATTTGTTGCTGGGTTGTGGCACCTTTTTGGTTGGGAACATGTATTTCCCCTTTTCCTGTTCAACAATTTTCTTCTACTGGTTAGAGGTCAATGCATATATGTTGGTTTCCCCTTTTGTAGTAGCATTGTATCTTGCTTTCTTTTCTCTACACTTCTACATTGATTTAACTTTGTGTGTGTGTACAGTTTTCTTAGGCAAAGGCCTCCCCTAGTTTGTTGTGCCTTCGGCACTGGTCTCCAGCCCCTGGCCTATGGAGGTGGGCTTGGGGTAGTTGCGGCCCGAGCACCAGTACGGGTGAGGCCGTGACATCGACCATGGAAAAGTACATGCTATGGGTTAATTCCACAATCTCTTTATTATCTGATGTTGTGTTTATATATGTATCTATAAGGACCTCTTTATCAACCACATTCGTGATTTCTTAAAAAATGTATTTCAAAACATTTTTACTATTTACTAGACATTGGGTTAATGTCATTTATACCCTTATTTTACCATATATGTTATGAAAGTATTATTTTGGTAATTTTCCAACAAGGTGCGGTATGACCTTTTCAACAAAATTAAGGTATGAATGTCTTTTTTTATCGTATTTGGTAGGTGTAGCTATTTTCTCCGTTATAACATCATCGAAGCTTCCCAAACAAGCTTTTATGAATATTTTCAAAATAAATGTTTTATTATATAATTAAATGACTTTTAAATTATTTCAAAATAGAAAAAAATATTTCTCTAATTTTTTTTGATTTCATCTATGTCAAAATATATTAATGGATTTTATACTTGTTCGAATTTTATTTATTATGATACAAAACATCCATATTCTATATAATTTTTTGTGATATGTTTGAATAAATATGAGTTATTTTTAAACCATTCATGTTTTTTAGATAAAGTATTGAAATTTCGTATGCATGTTTTAATACAATTGTTTATGTTTTGTTTAAAACGTTTCATACGAACAATGCATTGGACTTAGCATGTGATGGTTGCAGCCCATATATATCCTCGTTGCATCGGTAGGTATCATGAGACAAACTACTGTCATGAAACAAGGCCTTGGAAAATATTATTTATATTCTTGGCACAAAGCCTTGACTATGTTGTTATGAAGTCTGGCATTATGCATTCTGTCATTATGAAAGTGGATATTGATATGGATTGGGATTATTTGACTAGTAGAATATACATGTGAATAAGTAAATGGAATTATTTGAATTTACATTTTCCATATTATGATGAAGTTTATTTTGAATAGACTTTTGTTTCAGTCTAATACATTCCCTTAAAATTTTATGCATATTTATGAAATTCTCTGCTATATTGTTATCCTTACTGCGCTTCTGATCTCCCCCCATTATATGTTTTATTTTTCATAGTATTTGATGAATTATTTTATGGTTTACCTGCAAGGGTAGATTATGGATATTAGTGTGTTCAAGAGGATAAAAAATTTTGTTGATGTTTTTATTTCATTATGCAATGTAAAACATATGAATGTATATAGTACATCCAAGGCTACCAAATTGATCAGTTTTTCAGGGAATGATTCCTTGTATCATGAAAATGTTATGAAATAGTGCACTGACTTGGGGTAGCAGGGGTTAGGGCATTATAGTTGGTATCATAGGATGTTTAGTAAAAACCTTGGAATGTAGATTTAGAAAATCTCTGATTAGAGAACACTACCTTAAGATAGACATTGAGGATTATTATAGAATAAAGTCCTAGAATTTTGGTACTGTAGATATTTTGTATGTTTCCCAATGCACACATCCCTATCCTGATATGAGTAGGTAGTGGAGGCTCTGGCATAGATATAACTAGGGGTAAAACCCGAAAACACCGCTTTGAGCTACACCCGAATGTGAATAGGTGCATGACTACGGGCCTGGATGCACTCTTGGTTATGGAACTCTTGGGGGATATGCTTAGGATAATTATCATATTCATTACAAACCATTATAAAGGATTTATGAATATATAACTCCTTAAAGAAAAATATTTTTATGATTATGGATTATATCCATAAACTGTTCAATTTATGATAAGTGTTTTACTAGTCCAGAATTATATATTTTGATTCATAAACTACTCTATTGTATGCCATGGTTTAGAAATGGTGTTTAGTGGAATGAATGTAAAATGTATAAATTCACATAATACATGTTGGTATTTCCTTTCTACTCAAGATAATTATAGTGGATCTCATGATGCAACTGGTGCAGATCAGTGTATCACCATACTGAGACAACTCACTCAGGTTATAAATAATAACCTTAATTGTATGGAGCACCCTGATCCACAACATGGGGGATCAATGTTAGACCACTTCATGAGTCAACAACCACCAATATTCAATGGGAGTACTAATCCATTAGTATCTAAGAAATATATATGTTCCATAGAGAAATATTTCATTTTTTAGGGAGTAGCGAAAGGAAAAAAGATGTCATGGCTGTGTATCACCTCACAAGAGATGCAGATAAATTGTGGATATTGATTCAAAAAACAAAGAAAGATAAATAATTATAAAACATGGAATAGAGGGTGTTTAAATATATTTTATTAGAAAAATACATTCTTAGTTACCATCGACTAGTTATGGAAATAACATTTCTGAGTCTGAGGCAAAAATATGATGATAATCTCACAAAGTATGAGGGTAACATTACAAGAGTGCAAGGAATGTTTCAGAATATATATGTAACCCAAGGAGTAATATTGATTAATTCTTTGATGCGGTACAACCATCTATCTACTGAGAATTATTCTCACAATAATTCTTATTATACGAAGATATTGTCTCATGTGTTATTATAAATGGAAAAAAATTCTTTATGGCTTATGAATTTAACGCAAAGCAGGAAAATAAGAGATCTACTAAACAATATAGAAATGGGAATAAGGGGAAGAAAGGAAAAGTTGAATATCTATTATATTGTAAATGTAGAATGAAACACCATGGTACTTTCTTGAAGGGAATGTGAGTCTATTAAAAGTGTGGTGAAAAAGGCCACCACACTCGTGATTGCAAGGGAATGAAGGAGGATGTCAATGTTGAATTATAAAATTGTAGAGAAAAGGGGAATTATGAAAATGAATTTCCTAATTTCTAAGGGAACATACTTCAGAATGGTCCTAGGGTGAAAGTTCAAGATTATGTTATCACTACAACTGAGGTTAAAGTTCCGAAAGTCATGGTGGATGGTAATTTATTTGTTTCCTCAAGTTTTTCCACTGCTTTATTTGATTCTAGATCATCAAATTGTTTCATATCATCCTAGATTTCTAGGAAAATTATATATTTCCAATTTGATTTAACAAGGGAGTTATCAGTCAAAACACCTAAGGGACGTATCATTGGAAAAAATGTTTTGTGAATCAGTTCCCATTAGGTAATATAAATTTTTTTTCATCTTCTGATATCATTTCCATTCCCATGATTAAATTTTATATAATCCTTGGTATGGATTGGATTTCACACCATGATGAGAAAATTTATTATAAGAAGAAGGATGTTACAATTCTCGATGATCATTAGGAGTAGCATATCATTAGAGAAGAAATGTCACCATTTGATTCTTATCTAGATATACCCTCAGTAGATCTACTAAATTCAATTATTGGTGAGGATGAGAATGAAATAATTATTGGTGAGGAAAAGAATGTTCGAAATTAGGATGTACCTATTGTGGAAGAATATGTTGATGTGATTCCAGAGGATTTACCTGGACATCCTCTAGATTGAGAAATTGAGTTTTCCAATGATTTAATTCCCGGTTCAAGCCCATATCAAAGAACCCTTATTTAATTTCCACTATGGAATTAGTGTAATAATGAAACAATTAGAGGAATCTATTTTTAATGGATTTATTCACCCTAGTTTTGTCCATGGGATTTCGTTGTCCTTTTTGTTAATAAGAAAGACATATCAAGGAGGTTGTGCATAGACTACAGGGGGATCAATGCTATAAGAATAAAGAACAAGTATGCCCTACCTCACATTGATGATTTATTTGATCAACATCATGGAGATAAATATTTTTCAAATGGTGACCTTCAATCTAGATAACATTAGTTGTGTGTGAATAATGAAGACATTCCGAAAACAGCATTTTGAACTAGGTACGGGTATTAAAAGTTTACAGTAATTCCTTTTGGATTGACTAATATACCATATGTCTTCATCGATATAATGAATATAGTTTTCAAGGAAGATATTGATAACTTATTAGTGTTATTTATTTATTATATCTTGGTATACTCAAAAATCTATGAATATCATGAAAATCACTTTCTCATTATTCTAAAAAGTATTAGATGAAATGAATTATATAGGATGTTTAGCAGGTGTAAATTCTAGATCCAAGAGATTTCTTTTCTTGGCCTTATTTTCTCTATGGATTGAATATCAGTTAATACTTCAATGACCAAGGGAATCCAAGAATGGCTAGTGAAAATTAGTCTAACATAGGTATGCAGTTTTATTGGTTTAACAGGTTATTATCGGCGTTTTGTCAAGAATTTTGTCTAATTGGCTAACCCATTAACAAAGCTCACACGTAAAGTGGTTAAATTTGTTTGGACCAAAGGGTGTAATGAATTTTTTGAAGAACTAATGAAAATAATAGGTAATGATCCTATCTTGACTCTACCTTCAGGGAATGATGAGTTTGTTATTTATAGTGATTCTTCAATTAAATGACTTGGTTGTGTCCTTTTGTAGAGTGATAGAGTTGTTTCCTAAGGATCATAGAACCTAAATATTCATGAACAAAACTATCCCACTCATGATCCGGAGTTAGAAGCTGTAATATTTTCTCTGAAAACATGGAGATACTATCATTATGGTGGAAATTGTGAGATTTATACTGATCAAAAGAGTTTGACGTATATTTTATCATAAAAATTACTAAACATGAGGCAAAGGAGATGGCTTAAAATACTAAAGGATTATGATTTCACAATGGACTACAACCTGGGGAAGGAAAAAAGGGTGGTTGATGCATTGGGAAGAAAGTATCATGGAGTTTTGAAGAAGATGATAGTTGAAAGGGATCTTATTATAATTGATATAGTAAAGATGGATATGAGAATAACTATGGAAAGTGACGGATCAATACTTTTTCAAATGGTTTCCAAAACCATCTTTACTAGAATGGATAATATTTTCTCAGACCGATGAAGAATTATTTCAAATTAAATTCAATTCTATGAATGATGGGAGATTCCTCAACTTCGTATATAAATATAGAATTTTGAATTTTGGGAAGAGACATTTGGTTCTCGATATACTTGATCTAAAAAGGGAATAATTGGACGATTCTCATAGCTCTAATTTCTCTATAAACCCTCATAGCAATAAGGTGTATAGAGATTTGAAAAAAAAAATTGTGGAACAACATGGAGAGAGAGATTTCTAATTTTGTGTCAAGATGTATGGTTTGACAACAAGTGAAAGCTGGAAGGTAGTATCCTAGAGGATTCACGCAACCTCTTCCCATACCTGAGTGGAAATGGGATAATATTATGATGGACTTTGTCATGGGGATACTAAAGACATCTAGATGGAATGCTGCAATATGGTTCATTATTGATCGTCTTACCAATTAATAACATTTTCATGCTATGAGAGAATATTTACAACATAAACATCTGTTAAGACTATATATAAATGAAGTTGTAAGACTCTAGGGTGTACCCCTTTCAATTGTTTCTGATCGTGGTCTCCGTTTTACATCAAGTTTCTAGAAAGGCATTTAGAAGGCCCTGGATACTGAACTTCATTTGAGCACTTCCTACCACCATCAAACCGATGGACAATTAGAACGGACTATACAAACCTTAGAAGACATGTTGAGATCTTTCTCACATGACTTTAAAGGTACATAGGATCAATATTTACCTATGGTAAATTTTCCTATAACAATATCTTGCATTCAATTATTCATATGAAACGATATGAAGAATTATATTGAATGAAATGTTGCACACCAACTAGTTCGAATGACGTAGGTGAAAGAAAACTTGTAGGCCAAAACATGATGAGGAAACAATGAAAAAAAAGTGAATATTATCCAAACCAACATCTATGTATCTCAAATTAGGCAACATAGCTAAGTCGATAAAAAAATTAAGGATTTGGAATTTCAAGTTAGAGATCATGTTTTATTGAAGGTGTCTCTATGGATGGGTGTTATACATTTTAATAAGAAGGGTAAATTGAGTCCCATGTACATCAGACCGTTCCAAATTCGAGAACGAATTGATGTTATAGCTTATCATTGGGAAATTCCTCCAAGTCTTCCAAAAGTTCATGATGTTTTCCACATATCACTGTTGCGAAAATACATGCATTTCCCAATGCATGTACTGGCCTATGAAGAAATTGAATTTGAACATAATAAGTCTTATTGGGAAGATGCTGTCAAAATTCATGATACATGAGAACAAGGGCAGAGAAACTAGACGACTTGTCTTGTAAATGTTCTATGGATAATACTTATGATGGAAGAGGAAACGTTGGAACCAGAAGAACATATGATGAAGACCCACCTGAATATTTTTGTGCGGTAGTATAATAAAAAATTTTAGGTTGAAATTGTTTGAAGGATGGAATAATGTAACCTCCCAAGAATCCATTGTACGTTTCCATTTGAATATTGCAATAACATGCATTGTACGGAACTTCGAGATTCTAACTCACCAGGACCAATCAAACTAGCCGTTATGAATTGTAATACCCACTTTTTGAAATTATATTAATTTTATTTTTCAAAATAGACTTCATTTTTGAATTTTTAATATCAAAATTATCTAAGGGTGATTTTTTGGTATTTTTATAAAAACATTCAATTTTTGATGAATAGTGAAAAACACTCTGTTATTAGTTAAATCCAACTGTTTATTTAAATAATTATTTACTTTATTTAAATTTATTTTAGTTGAAACTAGATACATAATACCTATAAATGTTCAATTTAATTCATTTTATTCCATTTATAATATGTTTAGATATATAAAAATTTTATTGAACTACTTATCGTCTATTACCCACCTTTTAGGAGAATTTGAAAATTTTAATAAAACATAAATTTACTGCTTCTGTGAGTTGAATTTCAGAAATCCTAGAGACATGGTTAATATCAGTAAGTAAAATGTAGTTCAATAAGAGGAGAATAATTTTTTTGGTGAATAGTACCTTTTGAATTTTATTTACCATGTTTAAAAGTAAATATGGTTATTAAGGGTAAAAATGTTATCCTAATTACCCCAAAAGAAGTCCTAATTTTATTGGATAGGTTTAATTAGGAAAATAACAAACATAGGAATAAAATATAACCCTCTTTGGTCCAGTTGGATTAGATTTAGGCATTAAATGATATTTTATTTAAAGAAGAGTAAACAGAGTTAAATTCAATGGTTAATAAATAAAAAAATTTTTATATAAGGTTATACATAAGATAAATTCAACTATATATTTTATTTAAAAATATAAAAAACATTCCTATATAATTGTATTTTATTTATAAATTTTATACAGTAAATAATTTAATTTAGTTATAACACTATGACGATGCAGAAATTACCTTATTAATGAAAGATTAAAATAATTGTTATTATAAATATCCAAATAAATTTAATTTTAGACTTTTGATTAATAGAAATAATTTTATAGGTCAGTGTGACATGTTAGAGTTGATTAAATAATTTTTTTGATGTAATAATCATTTTATGAATTTTAAAATATTCGAATACTATGTTGTGTCAAAATTGACATTATTGAGTTTTTAAAACAAAAACTGTATTATTAATTGATATAATATTCCTAAAAATCATTGGTTTGTACATAGGACCTAGATAAGATTATATTTATTAATAATGAACAACATGAGATTCTATTGACTTATTATAGTATTTTTATTAACCATATAATATAAAAATAAAAAGAGACATGGTAAATGTCAAACTATTTAACTAAGAGATAAATCTAAAATATAACGTAAAAATGTTTATCAGAACCTGTCTAAAACCTTATGGTTGAGAGTTATTCGACCCATACCCACATTATCCATGAAATAGATTATTTTTTATCTATTATAAACAGAAAATTATTTTATTAAAAAAATAATATTTCATGCAAATCAAAAAGTGACCCTCACCTATCTTATAAAAGGACAGTTCCCCTTATCATAATTTCAATACTCCAAAGCCGTTTGGCACGGCCAAACCCAGACCAAATATAATCTCAACTATCGTACCTTCAACCTAGATACATTAAATTGATTAGAAAGGCAACCTATGGAGCCCTTTTGACCAAATCAAAACGATAAACCCGAGGAAGAGGAAAATATTTCATCACCTCTTCCAAATTATTTTATTCTTCCACTTAACATTTCATTTTAGTTTCCATTATAAACAAATAACCCCATTATATTATATATATAGTGATTTTATGAAAATTTTACAACCATATTTATTATTCTATCCATCATATGAATTACAAAGTCACAATACGTCTGTACGTACGGCTTATATTGTCCACGTCATTGTGTAGTTTGTTATTCAAACACATCATTATTCAGATGGGTATAATAATGACTATAACTGGTTAAAAAAATATAACATGTTAATTATTATGTATATATTATATACCATCAAATTAAATACGATTTCACTATCAATATAATGATATTTTCACTCGTGCATACGTACGGATTACCATTTCCACGAAAGCGATGAGATTCAATTTCCATCATAATCATTCAAGAATAATTTTCTTTTTATGATTAAAAATAATATCTAAGAACATAATATCCATCTGGATATGAATAAAATACATCATATCCATAATAAACTTGTCTTACATAACTGATCATATAATGTAATACGGATCAGTTAACACTTGAAATGATGATACCACTAAAATACTATTTACAAAGAACTATTTTGAGGATCACATATGATAACATATTTATGTATATAGTTCTTGTATAATTTAATAATAAATTTTTAACTATAATAAATGAGGTTAATGTACCCTCATCCAACAAAAAATACAAGGTAAAGTTTAATTCCGTAATCCCTTTATAATCCGAGGTTGTTTTTACGTAAGTTTATACTAGGACCTCGTTATCATCCACATCTGTGATTTCTTAAAAAAATATATTTAAAAAAATTAAGTATTTACTAGAAAATTGGTTAAAGTCATTTATATCCTTATTTTACCATAAATGTTTATAAAGTAATCTTTTGACCATTTTCCAAACAAGGTGCCTTATGACCTTTTCGACAAAATTAAGGTAAGAATGTATTTTTTTAACTTATTCGGCGGGGTTGGTATTTTTTGCTGTTATTACATCGTCGAAGCTTCCCAAACAAGATTATAAGAATATTTTCAAAATAAATGTTCTCTTTTATAATTATATGAAATTTAAATGATTTTAAAATTGAAAGAAATATATCTATAAAAATGTTTATATTTTATCTATGTCAACATCCTTTGATGGATTTTAAGCTTGTTTGATGTTTATTTATTATGATACAAAACATCAATATTGTATTTACAGTTTTGTGATATATTTTTCTATAAATGTGACATTTTTACACCATTCATGGTTTATAGATATTGTATTTACATTTCATATGATAGTTTTAATACCAATGATTATGTTATGTTTTATCCTTTTCCTACGAGGAATGCATTGGACTTAGTAAGTGATGGGTGGAGCTTGGTATAGCTCATAGAGGGATCAGTATGTTTAATGTGACAAACTAGTGTCTTGGAACTAGTCTTTGACAAAATCATATTTTTAGTCTTGGCACAAGTCATTGACTTTGTGGTTATTAAGTCTGGAATTATGCATTCCATCATTATGAAAGTGGCTATTGATATTGCATGTGATTATTCGACTAGTTAAATATCCTTGTGAATTTGTAAATAGAATTATTTGATTTTATCTTTTCCATATTATGCAGATGTTTATTTGTAAAAGAATTTTGTTTTATTCAGATAAATTACTTTAAATGATTATGAATATATTTGAATATTTCCTCTATATTGTTATCTTTACTGATCATATCATCCCACCCATTTCTATGTTTTATTTTTCCCCATATGTTACTAAGTATTTTATGGTTGACCTAGATGGATAGGCTAAAGATATAAGCCTATGGAAAAGGGAAAATTTATGTGGATTTTTTTCATGTGGTAATGTAAAACATATGAATGTATCTAGTACTTCCAAGGGTACTAAATAGATCTGTCTTTTAGGACATAATTTCATGAATCATGATAATGTTATGTAATAAAGCACCGAATCATTGTAACTGGGGTCAGGATTTTACAAAACTAGAGGAAAAAACAATCCTCCTCATCCCTAAATAAGAGTGGGATATAGAGAAAAATATTTTTGAGAAGAAGACATATACACAAAGATGAGATTCTCCATCTATCCAGCAATCGATTTGAATGGAATTGTGTTGGATAGCCTTAGAAAATTGACAGGAATACATGGAAAATTGATTGGAATGAATTATGATCAAATTATATCAAATACTATTACAATTTGAGGGGTATATGAAATTTTAATCTAATTTTCAGAATAAATAAACCCATACTCCCTATTTCCAAGGTTGTGGTCCATGATTTTACAAAATGTATACTTAAAACCATGAGCCTATTAGGGGGGAATGGTTTATCTAAAGAGGTCACACAGTTTGAAAAACCATGCACCAACCATGGAATACATCTCTATCTAGAGTTGGATGATTTTATGGGGTAGGGTACAAGGTTTTTGAAAACAATTATCCAACTATTCCCTACCCAAAACCCCTACAAAACATCCAACTTTCCCACAAACACTCCCAAGATAAATCCCAAAAAAAATTGTAAAAAAGAAATTAACAGTACATGTAAATGAGCCTGATAAAAATCTATAAAATATCAGGATTGTATAAGATATTCTACACCACCACAAATTAAAAATGTTATTCTTATTAAAAACCATTGTGTGACAAGTTTTACTTTTCTGTAACTTAAAATACTATACGGGACTAAATGTATTACATGTTTCTCAAATGGGTAATTAATTCGAACAAAGTATTATTTTTGGAAACAATATATCCTTTAATAAAATTTGAACTTTTTTTCTATTCCTTATCATAATATTTTTACCCTTATTTACTAGATTAACCCTTAATTGTTGTAATATATATTAAAATGTCTATTATTCATATTGTCCAAAAAAATAGAAGGGTCTTATTTACTAAATTTTGAAATTATTATTCTATATATGGAATTCATTTTTTTAAATTATAAAGACAAAATATGAATAATATAAATTAAAATTAAACCAAAAAAATGCATGGAAACCCACTTTTTTAGAAAAATGCCATTTTATAATATATTTTTTATTTGAAATATATGTATAGAATCCATTTAAAAATCCTAAATGTTTTATTATAAATAATTTTAATAAATTAAATTTTATAAATAATATAAAATATAATTTTAATTTAAAAAAAAGTAGAATAGAAAATACAATTATTTAATAAATTAGTATTTTTTACTATTTATTGAAAAATCAATTTTTATTAAAAAAAAATTCGAAACATAAATATAATATTATTTTGATATTATGACTAAAATAAATATTTTATTTCAGTAAATAACATTATATAAATTTTTCATAAATTATTTATAATTTTTCATTCATTAATCAAAAAAACATACATAATGAAACTATATTTGAAGATGGAAATGAATTTGTTAAAATGAAATTATAACATAATATAAGACATAATTAATTCATTAATAATGATTATTAAAATATAATATTTTAGAAATAATATAATACTATTTATTCTCTCTAATTTAATTATTTTGTTATAACGGTCACAGAAAAACAATATTTATTTGTTCGTTTAAAATCATTATTGTATATCTTGAATGTTATCGAACACCACCATTATATTAAAAAACTCAAGATTTTATAATAATAGTTGAACATGATGTATGTATTTATTATGATATTATAAAAATCCAAGACCCAAACAAACATTCTAATTTACATCTCCATCATTTTATATTAGAATATATTTTAAATGATCAATGTATCACATGATTATGTAACTAATTTATTCTTATATGACATTTACATTTGTTTTATATTCTTTTATAACATCCAATATGTTTGATTACTATTTAAAGACTATAGTAATATTAATCTCTGACTGGATAAATGGTTTATTAGTACTGATAATTTACTTATAGTTATTTGATAAAGGGAACAATCAATATACTATATAATCAAAACCATTCCATTGGTATATATCTTCTTGAATATGATTATGAATTAATAATGTATCTATGCTCTCTAAAAAAAGAAACATAAATTTTTTCTAGAGAATGAATTCCACAATGTTTGGTTACGTGTAAATATTTTTTGTATTTTTTATCTTATGGGTGCATAGTAGTTTGGATAAGAATGGGTAGAACATATGAATGAAGCAAATATTTTTTAAAACTACAAATAAATTTAGAGTCTTCTATATATAAATGAAATATATTAATATTTAATGTTTTTTATGTCTATTAGATTTAAATTAATATAGTGTGGAAATTATTTGCATTATTTTACTCATGACATGGACTAGAATATATGTGCATGTTCCGACTGTAGGGTCGAAATAAGGATGTAGAATCTCAATCTACAAGAGGGGGGGGGGGTGAATTGTACACTTTAAAAAATCCTTAAACAAGGAATGGTCTACGTTTAACAAAATTAAACTAAGTATATTCAAAACACCACAAACACCAATTATAGTATTGGTATAGAATATGAAGTTTCAAACGTCTAATTCTATGCAATTGCTTAAAACTTGAAAGAGACTCTGAAAAAGTGGTTCCGGAAATATGGATCTGGAAGTTTAAACTTAACCAAAGTTTACAATATGAAATTATACCTTAAAGAGTATAACATCTAAACTAATTAAAGTATAAGTGTAAGGAAATATAAAATTATTATACATTCCTTACAATATGAAATGCAGCAGAAAAAAAGTAGTAAAAACTACAAGTAACAAGATATAAGTCTTTTAACGAAAATAGAAGGGTATCCAAAAACCGTGGATAAAGGTCCCTTGATTTATTCATTCAAGAATGTCTATATTACCCACACCAGGGTAAGCCCTCGACATGAAGATCAGTGTCTCTGTCTTTCTATCCTCGCAAGCCCTCAATTTCAAGGTAGTTGGAACCTCTATCTTCCTCAGCAAGGAAGTCCTCGAACTTCAAGGTAGTCGGCACCTCTTTCTTCCTATCCCCGGAAGCCCTCGAATGTAATCACCAACATTCAGAGTCGCACGAAGAAATATGAATGAGTGGTTCAGTATGCACAAAGCATGAAATGCTTATCTCTCTATAAATCACCTTAATAGTGTGTGGTCTCTAGAGTGATTAACTCATTGTTGGGATCTTTCAAATGATCTCCTATTTATAGGCTTAGTTGGAACGGTTGGATCCCTCCTCCAACGGTCATATTTTAATTGATCTTTGGAAGGACATGTACACATGTCACTAAACCAACGGTTAATTAGAAGCAGAATGGACGACATTATTTTATAACAAAACATGTGAAACTGAAAGCACGAAATCGTTTTACAATAAAAAAATGCAATCATAAGAGAAACTAGAATTTGAAATGTAAGTAAATAAAAGTTATGAGTCTAACCAAAATATAATTCAGATTCTATGTTAAAAAATGTTTGGATTCTGTTTTATAGGAATTCAGAACCTGAATTCTGTAGAATTCTGGAGTCTGAATTTCTAAGGAAATTCGGAGTTTGGTTCGACTAGAGTTCAGAATCTAAACTTACAACGTTTGAAGTCGAACTAGTAAAATTTTGGAGTCGAACTTCATAAGAGTTCAGAGTCAAACTCATGAATGTTCATAGTCGAACTTCATAAGAGGTCAGAGTCGAACTTCATAAGAGTTCGGAGTCAATCGAGTAAAAGTTCAGAGTCGAACTTCATAAGAGTTCGGAGTCAAACTTGTAAATGTATGGAGTCGAACTTCATAAGAGTTCAGAGTCGATCTCATGAAAGTTTTTATCTATAATTCGGAGTCGAACTTCATTATAGTTCACATCCAGAATTCGGAGTGGAACATTATTATAGTTCACTTCCAAAATTCGGATCCGAAAAACCGAATAATCCAATTCTAGACATAATATGATTTCGGGGTTTTTGGGTATGAATCCGGTTTTTGTACTTAAAAATAATATTGATATTTATAAGAAAATCTATGTTAGGGTAAATTTCATTATAGAAGAAAATTTTCCTTATGGAGGTAAAATATAGATTTGCTTGTGTATAAGGTGTTTGTGATTTCCAAAACAAGAAGGAATAGAAAATCCATAAGGAAAACCTTATTGACTCAACAATATCCCCCTTTTTGGAAATCATAGACATAATTACGAAAAAGAATATATGGACATTGATAAATTTTCATTATAATTTGAAATTAAAACTTATCTCTCTTTGTTCATGGATGAATATGAATACAACTAAATCCCCCTTAGTCATTGAGACTCTAAGGATTGTATTCTGAATTTCTAGAGTGGAGTTTTCATTATCATGGGAATGATAAACTTCGTAGTGAGCAACTCCCCATTACATTATGGATATCTTTACTTACAATTTTTTCGTCATCATTTTAAAATTTTCCATCTCCTCTTTTTAGTGGTTCTTTTTCCTTCTCCCGCTTAGGAGTAGTTCTTTTTCCTTCTCCACCTTTGTGATTTTCAAAAAGAATTGAAGGGAATGGAAATGAAAATATGGTACCTGAAAAATTAGTATATAACAAGATAAAACCAACCAAATTTCCATTAGATTTGAGAGAATTTTGCAGAGAAAGACAAATACAACAAAAGATCGAAGTGTATTTATTTTTCTTCCTTTTCCTTTGGGATCAGCTTCTTCAACAAGGTTTTGAGCTTCATCAAGTCTCTTTGGCCTTCCTCAACTTGCCTCTCCAAGGCTTTTGTTATTTCTTCTTGGGCTTTCAAGGCTTTTTCCTGAGCCTCCATGGCTTATTTCTAAATCTTTATTAATTCATCTTGCTTTTCTAGCTTCTCCATAAACTCAATCCAGAAATCTCTTTCACTTTTCCAGTTCTGAGCTACTGAGTTAAGCTTCGTATTTAGATCTCTAACCTGTTGATTCCGAGTGTATTTCTCAATGATCATCTCTTCTTGAAGATTCTTGATCTTTTTATCCTCGTTGTCAATGGCATATTTCACCTCATTCTGAAAATTATCATACACAACCAAGTGTTCATCAACTTTCTTATACCACAATGTTATTTTGCTGCAATAATTTCCATGTACATCATAATTGATAAGAAAAATTTTATGGTCAGCCTCAATCTTTATTCACTTATCCACGACCATGGATAATGAATCTGATTTCTGATTCATACTCTGTTGCAGCATCTGGCATCTGTAATCTATAGTTTGAAAAATCAGAATGGTGTCCACTAACTTCTTCAGAGATTCAACCACAAAATCATGACCATGAGCTGATGACTCCGAATCAGATAATTTTCTTGGAGATTGCTCATCCTCAACCTAGACTAGCTTCTTTCTAGATGAACCACTAACATCTTTCTTTCTGATGATATCTTATATTGGTGTATCCATGAGCACATGCTTCCCTTTATCAGATTTCAGAATTGGTTCTTCATTAGGATATTCTTCTTCAGTTTCAGAAACTTGAATAATCTGATCTTCATCTTTTTTCTCCTTGTCTACTCTTTCCTCATGAAAATCCTTCTCATTGGATTAGCCCTCATCATAGAAAACATTTTTTCCTCTTGCAGTTTCTTATCATCATCCTTACTATCTTTCTCAACCCCCTTTCCTGGAGTAACTAACTTTGTGGATTCTGCCTTATCTTGATAATCCTTTACTTTCATGATCAAGGCATCCAAATATTCACTTCCCTCTTCTTCTTATTCTTCTTCAACCTCTTCCTCTACTTCTACTCTAGCTGCTATTTCTTCTTCATCAACAAATGTTGCACCCTTAGATTTTTCCAGAGTGAAGTACTTTTTACCTTGAGTCTCTGGTAATGGTTCAGTAAGGAAGGTTTCCAGAACTGGAATCTGCTCAGTAGCCAACTCTGTAGCTTTTAGCAAAGATTTTACTACATCATCGTTAGATAACTTATTTTTCATCTTCTTCTCCTTCTCTTGATTCTCTAACTGATTAGCATTTCTTTCTCTTAAGGCCATAGCCTCAGTAGGGTCCAATCCGAATTGTGGATCCCCTTATTTCCTCTTCTCTTTGTCATCCCTCAACTTCGCAGCAACTTCATCAGGATATGATTTTTGTTTCTTCAGTTTGGGGGGAGTAGACTGAGTTTCCTTAGACTTGGGACTTTCTTCATCAACAACCACTACCTTAAGATTCCTCTTCTTCCTTGTCTTTTTAGATGGTTCTGAAGTTGGTGTATCTTTCTGAAATTCCTCAACCTCTTCCATAGATAAAGAGTAGAATTATATAGATTTACAAGAAAAGCCCATCTTCATCCTCCTCACGGTATCATCACTTACCAACATAAGCTTACAATTTCGAACTTTTTATTTGCATGAAACGTAGAAGGATTCTAAACATAGAACAATCATCTTATATTGAAAGGCATGGAACATGATTTTCTGAGCTCTTAGGTTTCCTTACTTGATATTATTGATCATAATCAGAATATGCCTCATCAAATTTATCTTTCATAAATTTAACAAGAAATATAAGACATAGATATCACTTTTCTTCAGATTATCCTTGTCACCCCATCTTGGTACGAGAAAACCATGTACCCACAGCTGTAGAATTCTATTGTTCTGGGTGAGATGAGAAATATTAGCCGTCAAAGCATCCTTAAGGACAAGAAATTTCATTGCCTTCACATTGTTGAAACTTCCTTGTTCATCTGGAAGCTTATGTGAGAAAAACACAGCTTCCCCTTCATAGGATAACCCAACCAAGCTCGTGGCCTTGGTGTAAGATAACTTGTAAGTCTTCCCATAAGACTTGAACGAAAACCACTCTCTTCCATCTTCTTTTTGGAAGGAAACGGACTCATAGAACTCAATCAGCAAATCAGTATATAATGGATCTTGTTTATCTAACTTTTCTATCCAATCATCCTCACATCAATTCAATCTAACATTATTTGATATAAGGGAATCAAACTTATAGAAATCCGGATACACTAACCTTTCCCTGAAAACTAACCACTTTGAGATTGGTTTTTAGGTAGACATATCTTGGGATGTTTCTTCAATAGTCATTCAGAACTGAGAGATTTGAAAGATTCTGAATGACTTTGCAATGATCAGAACAAGCCTTAAGAAGAGAAGCATGGCTTCGAGATGAGAAAGATTTGAAAAACCGATGTGGGATGAGTCTTGGGGTCTCTTTTATATAGGCGATGAAATTGACGTCTCAACTTCCAAAAACCATCTAACAGTTGAAATTCAATTTTCCTTGATCTGACGGTTCAATGAATACCCGCAAGGAAATATAGAAATTGAACTTTTGAGGTTTTTAAGAAAAAAATTCGGATTTGAGGAAAACTAGAATCCGAATGATTTTAAAACTCATAAGAAAACACCAGCAAGCATGATATGACTACGAAAATTTATGTAAGGAAATCATACCTTTTTTATTGTCCAGGAAGATTATTCGTAATAGGTGATATTCTTCTTGATGAAAAATTTTACTATGAAAAACTATGAATGAAAAAATTTAATGTTTAAAAGGCATTGAGTACGAAAATGTCAGTAAAAATATTATGATTATGAAAGTCCCAGTACCAAAAATATGATTATGAAAAAAAATTCATTACATAAATTCTGAGTATGAAAATTTTCATTATGAAAGTTACTTTTCCGAAGATTTCCATTACGGAAATTTCAGTTCCGAAAACTTTATTTCAAAAATTTTGAGTACGAAAATTCTCATTACAAGAATAGAGTTCTGAAGATTTCCATTACTGAAATTTCAGTTCCAAAAACATCATTATGTCAATTTTGAGTACGGAAATTCTCATTACGGAAATTCTCGGTAAAAAAATTAATGAGTACGAAAAACTTGAGTACAGAAAATAGAAAACGCAAAATTTTAGTTACAATTGTTTGAAAAACAAATTATGAAAATTTTTATTATGCTAACAATCAAATGTAATCCCCCTATGAAAATTTTTTATTACTATTAGAAGAATTGTGCAACAAGATGTTAATGAAGAATAATTACCTCATGGTTATCATTCCTAACTTTTTATTAATTTATTCAAATCTATCGGAAGGTAATGATTTTGTGAAAATATCAGCAAGTTGATCTTGCGTTCCGATAAACTGAAGAATGATATCTCCTTTTTGTGTGTAATTCATAAGAAAGTGATGCCTAATATCTATATTCTTTGCATGTGAGTGATGTGTATGGTTTTTAATGAGTGAAATGGAACTTGTGTTGTCACAAAAAATTTGAGTTTTAGTAAAACACAAGCCATAATCTATGAGTGTGTGTTGCATCCACAACACTTGAGAATAACAACATCCAGCTGCTACATATTCAGATTCAGCAGTGGAGAGTGCTATAGAATGTTGCTTTTTGCATGACCAAGAAACTAATGAATCTCCTAATAAATGACAAGTTCTGGATTTACCCTTTCTATCCATTTTACAACCACCAATGTCATCATCTGAAAATATTTTTAAGAAAAAATCATTTCTAGAGGTATAAAATAATCCTAGATCCATGGATCCCTTTAAGTAGCGAAAAATTCATTTCACTGCCTTTAAATGTGATTCCTTAGGATTGGATTGATATCTTGCACATAATCATTCTAATAACATTAAGTCTCGATGACTTGCTATCAAGTATAGTATAATTCCTATCATACCTCTAAAGGATTTTTGATCTACTGGTTTCTCAGCTTCATCAAGATCTAAAGAGTTTGAGGTACCGATGGGATTACATATACTTTTAGTGTTGTCATATCCATACTTTTAAAGAAGGTCTTTAATATACACATATTGGGATATATAGGTTCCTTCTGGTCTTTGAGAAATTTGTAATCCAAGGAAAAATGTTAACTCACCCATGATATTCATTTCCAACTATGATTTCATTAGAGTTGCAAAGGAGTCAGTTAAAGATTGCTGAGTTGAACCAAATATAATTTCATCAACATAAATTTGAACAATCAAAACATTTTTCATGTCTTTCTTTACAAAAAAAGGTTGGATCATCATTTCCCTTAAAATAGTTATTTAAAAGCAAAAATCATGTTAGTCTATCATACCAGGATCGTGGGGCTTGTTTAAGACCATACAAAGCTTTGGTAAGTCTAAAGACATGATCATGGTATTTTGTGTCTTCAATGCCAGGGGTTGTTCAACAAAAACGTCTTCTTGAACATAACCATTAAGGAAAGTACATTTCACATCCATTTGAAAAAGTTTAAAATTGATGAATTCTTCCAGGGAAACATAGATACGAATAGATTGATTTCTGGCTACTGGAGCATTGGTTTCTTCATAGTCTATTCTCTCTTGCTGATTATAGCCTTTATCAACTATTCTAGATTTAATTCTTACAATGAATCCATTTTCGTCCCACTTTTCTATTAAGACCCACTTTACTCCAATAATAGAAGTTTCCTTTGGTCTTTCAACCAAGGTCAAAACTTTATTCTTTTCAAATTCATTTAGTTCATCTTGCATGGCTTTGATCCAATCATCATCAACTAAAGCTTCATCAGTGCTTTTTGGTTCCAATTGGGAAAGAAATTCTGGATGTTCTACTTCATTTCATAAGGAAATTTTTGTCCTTACAGGTTGATTTACATCACCAATGATATTATCACTAGGATGATTCTTAAGGAATACCAGGTTTGGGTATTTTTAAACATGTTCATCAAAATAGGTTATAAAGTCTTCTAGGTTAAATGTTTCAGAAGTATATTCTTGAAAATTTTCCTTTTCAGATGGGTCTTCTATAAAAGGTTGATAATAAGTTTTTGAAAACACATCCTATGATATAGGTTGGGATGGTTTAAAAACAAAAGGATCAGATTCATCAAATTTTACAAGCACTGTTTCTTCAACAGTACAAGTGTGTTTATTGAAAACTCTATAAGCCGTAGAAGTTGTGGAGTAGCCCAAAGAAAATTCCTTCATCGGATTTTGGTGAAAATTTGTGTAGATTATCTTTAGTATCCAGGATGAATAATTTTCCACCAAAAACCATGAATTAGGAAAGTCTCGGTTCTCTACCATTCCATTACTCATAATGAGTTTTATTAAGAAACGGTCTATTCAAAACTCGATTTATAGTATAACAAGCAGTACTTACAGCTTTATCCTAGAAATTCCTAGCTATAGAATATTCACTCAACATGGTTCTAGTTATCTCTTTAAGAATTCTATTTCTTCATTCAACTACACCATTCCGTTGAGGAGTTCTAGGTGGTGAAAAGTTGTGAGTAATACCTTTTCTACAACATAATGTTTCAATATCAGAATTTTGAAATTCTCCTCCATGATCACTACGAATATATTTTATTGGAAGGTTTTTCTCGTTTTAAATTGGGCTCTAAAAATTTTGAAATAAGAAAAATCCTCAGACTTATTTGCTAGAAAATAGACCCATGTAAATCTAGTGTAATCATCAACTATAAAAAACACATAATATTTTCCCCCAATGCGTCCAGTTTGTGTTGGACAAAAAAGATCAATGTGCACTAACTATAATGCATCAGTTGTTGAGACTTCACTGATTAATTTATAAATAGATTTATGTTGGTTTCTATATTGACAAGGATCACAAACATTAGAAGAATCGAATCTAAGCTCCGGTAGATCCTTAACTAGTTTCTTCATAGAGAGTTTATATAAGTTCCAAATAGTACAGTGACCTAGTCTTCTATTTCATAACCAAGATTGATATTCCATTGCACTAAGGAAAGGTAAATATTGACTCTTAAGGTCTTAAATGTTCAAAATGTAAACATTTTATTTCCTATTGGATGAGATAAGAAAATCATCCTTGGAATTGTCAACTAAGCACTTATCATTCCAAAAATTTACAAGGTATCCTTCATCACATAACTGACATATGCTAATGAGGTTTTTCATAAGACCCTTAATAAATAAAACGTTTGAAATCAAAGTTTTACCAAGAAGAACACTATTACCTATACCAACAGTTTCTCCCTAAGCATTATCTCCGAAAGATAGATTTCCTTTTTTCTTCTTGATATTATTTTTGATATAGATTTTCTTACCAGTAATGTGTCGGGAACAACCACTATCCGTGTACTATGTATTTTTTTTGGTAGTTCCATTACCTTCCTAAAAACAAGAAAAGAGTTAGACTTTTGGAATCCAAATTTGTTTGGATCCGAGATTTCTAGATAAAAAATTTTTAGGCACCCCCATTTTCATAGAAAAATAAGCTTTATGAAAACTTAGATATTGGGTTTTATTTAAAGATCAATTCATTGCCCAGTGACCACCACATTGACACTTTGTACAAAATGGGGCACTTTGTGGAACAAAGTAGTTGTTACTAAAAGTTGATTTTTCATGGGTATAACCAAACCCAGATTTTCTTCTTAAAGGTCATATTTTTGAATACATTTTATAAAAACTGTTTTCATCATTGGTAATGTTTGATAAAAACTTCTTTAAGGAAAAAATTTTGGACTTGAGTTTTATAACCATGTTTTTATCTTCAAAATCATTAGATTTAGAACTAGATCTAAGCTCGAAAACAATTTTCTTAGAAATTAATTTTTATAGCTCTTTAGAAAGTTAATCCTTTTTAGAATTTACTTCCTCAATATTTTTTGAAATACATATAAATTGGCATTTTTCCTATCAAGATCTTTAGAAATATCTTATATTTCTTTTGTAAGAATAGTATTTCTAGAGTTTTCCTTATCTAGTATTTTAATGAGTTTGGAATTTTCAATCTCATGATGTTCACCAAACCTAGAAACTTCTTCATTGGTAGGTGAATTATTTTCTTCAACAAAAGGGGATTCTTCATCTGAAGAGTTATAATACTTACTATCATTAGAATTTAATGAAACATTGGTCCATGATTCATCATTTTGTACCTTAGCCATGAAGCAAAGATTTTTAATAGGTAATATAGCTATAAGACTAAGATTCTCTGGTCCGGAAGATTCGTAATCAGAAGATTTATCTGAAGAGCCACCACCACTAGCACTCTAGGTTTCATTAGCTTTCAGAACATTATTAGCATTGTCATTGTAATAATTCTTTCGGTTCCTTTCAAAATTCCTCTCTTTCCTTCTTGTCTTGTTGAGAGAAGGGAAATCCGGTCTAATATGTCCAACTCTCTTGCATTCATAACAATTATCTTCTATATCATTCCTATCTTTCCTTTCATTTTTCTTATACTTGGATTGGAAATTTCTCTGGACAACTATCTTGTTCAACCTTCGAGAACGATTTGCTAACTCATTATCTGATACATCACTCTCACTGGATTCTGATTGAATAACTACCTTCTTAGACTTGGACTTTGTTACTCTCTCAGGAGTTTCAGCTTTCAAATGATTTGATGTTATTGTAAAAGGAACAGTACCATTTCCATTATTCTTTTTGATATTGTCAGTATCCCTCTTTATTCTTGTTTCAAGTTGAAGAAGAGTTTCAAATAGCTCATCTAACGAAATTTTAGCGACCATCATGTCCTCATCAATAATTGTTCTCTTTGAATCCCCCTCATTGGGCATAATATCAATAATCTTATCTACTAGAGCTTCATCAACCAGACCTTTCTCTCCAATAGATTGTAGACTATTTACGATTTTCATAAACCTCTGTTGAACTTTACAAATGGGTTCTCCATATGGAAAGTTGAAACCATGATATTCTGCTCTCATCATGGCTCTTCTTGTATCAATCACTTTGGATGTACCAAAATGAGTAACCTGTAGTTTCTTCCATATACAATTAGCTGCTTCACATGAGGAAATTTGGATATATATGTTCCTGGTCATTTAGCATAGTAGAGTATTGCTTACCTTATTGTTTAATTTATAATCATGCATCTCTTGGTTTTTGAATGCACTCAATTCTTTAACAGGAATTTTATAACCTCCAGCAAGCACGAAAAAGTTATCTAATCCAGTATTGATAACGAAAGTCTTCATTAGATCTCTCCAGTATTCATATTCATTACAATCAAAAATTGGTGGTCTTTTAGGATTAAGGTTGTCAATAGAACTAACTTTTAAACCTGACATCTGTAAGAAAAATGTTGGAACACAAACTTATTAGAATTATAAGTCTATAAACGAGAGAAAAAAATTTATAAGCAAGAAAAATTGTATATATAAGAAAAAAAGTGAATCCGAACTATGATTCCGAAAAATATGAATCCGAAAAGAATGGATCCAAAAATTTCATTCTGAAACTAATCGTGAGATTACTTCAGATTGTACCAATCATTTGTGGTTTAAGTTAACCTGCTCTGATACCAATTGTAGGATTGAAATAATGATATAGATTCTCAATCTACAAGAGGTTGGGTGAATAGTAAACTTTAAAAAAATCCTTAAACAAGGAACGATCTTAGTTTAACAAAGTTAAACTAAGTATATTCACAACACATCAAACACCAATTATAATATTGGTATAGAATATAATGTTACAAACATCTAGTTCTATGCAGCTTCTTAAAACTGGAAAGAGATTACGAAAAAGTGGTTTTGGAAATATTGATCCAGAAGATTGAACTTAAACAAAGTTTACAATATAAGATTCTACCTTAAAGCGTATAGAATCTAAACTAATCAGAGAACAAGTGTAAGGAAATATAAAATGATTATACATTCCTGAAAATACAACATGCAGCGGAAAAAAAGTAGTAAAAACTACAAGTAACAAGATATAAGTCTTTTAACCTAAAGAGAAGGGTATCCAAAAACCTTGGTTAAAAGTCCATTGATTTATACTTTCAAAACGTCTGTCTCACCCACACCAGGGTAAGACCTTGATATGAATATTGGTGTCTCTATCATGCTATCCCTACAAGCCCTCAACTTCAAGGTAGTTGGAACCTACGTCTTCCTCAGTAAATAAGTCCTCGAACTTCAAGGTAGTCGGCACCTCTGTCTTCCTATCCCTGGAAGACCTCGAATGTAATCCCCAACATTCAGAGTAGCACGAAGAAATCTTAACGAGTGCTTTAGTATGCACAAATAATGAAAATATTCTCTATCTAGATGTCACCTTAATAGTGTGTGGTCCCTAGAGTGATCAAATCGTTGTTGAGATCTTTCACATCAACTCCTATTTATAGTATTGGTAGGAACTGTTGGATCCCTCCTCCAACAGTCATATTTTCATTAAAATTCGGAGGGACCTGTACACGTGTCACTAAACCAATGGTTAATTAGAAATAGAATGGATGACATCGTTTTATAAAAAAACATGTGTAACTAAAAGTACGACATCGTTTTATAATGAAACAAGTCTAAGAATAAGAAAAACTAGAATTTGGAATGTAAGTAAATAAAAGTTCAGATTCTAACCAAAATTGAATTTGGAGTCTATGTAAAAAAATGTCCGGATTCTATTTTATAGGAATTTGGACCCTACATTCTGTAGAAGTCCGGAGTCTGAATTTCTAAGGGAATTCGATGTCTGGTTGCACCAGATTTCAGAATCTGAACATACAGAGTTCGAAGTCAAACTAGTAAACGTTCGGAGTCGAACTTCATTAGAGTTCGGAGTCGAACTCATGAATGACTGGATTCGAACTTCATAAGATTTCGGAGCCGAACTCATGAAAGATCGAATTCAAACTTCATAAGAGTTCGGAGTCGAACTAGTAAAATTTCGGAGTCGAACTTCATAAGTGTTCAGAGTCGAACTAGTAAATGTTCGGAGTCGAACATCAGAATAGTTCAGAGTCGAACTAGTAAATGTTCGAAGTTGAACTAATAAAAGATCCGAGTCTAACTTCATAAGAGTTCAGAGTCGATCTCATGAAATTTCGTATCCGGAATTCGGAGTGGAACTTCATTATAGTTCACATCCAGAATTCGGAGTGGAACTTTATTACAGTTCACATCCAGAATTCAGATCATAAAAACAGAATACTCCAATTATTGACATTATATGATTCTGGGGTTTTTGGGTATGAATTCGGTTTTTGTAAATATGAAAAATATTTATATGTAGAAGAAAATCTAGGTTAGGGTAAATTTCCTTACCGAAGAATATTTTCATTATGGAGGTAAAATATAGATTTTTTTAAGTATAAAGTGATTGTGATTTTCAAAACAAGATGGAATGGAAATGTCATAAGGAAAAATTTATTGACATAACACCGAAATATTATTTAGTATATTTCATTATTGTTTTGTTTGAAGTCTTGTATATGATTTGGAATTTTTTTTATGGATTATATGATTGGTTTTTTTAGTCAAAAGAATATGTTATTCAATGGGTTGAAATATATCTTATTTGAGATACATTACATAATGTGAACAATAGTTATTGGTAATTATGTTATTTTTTAATGATGTTTTATTACATTGATCATACATATATTTTTGTACCAAACATTTAAATTTAGTTATATGAAGTAATGTATTCAATAACCTAAATCTATTATCCCTGAACTAATACTAAAAGTATAATCATTAGTATTTATCATTAATATCTTTAAATTTTACCCAATCTCAGTCATCCATTATATTTGGCAAAAGAAAAAATCATACTATCACTTTTAAAACAAATAACCTTATTGATTTAGATTTATTTATAATAACATAATAATTTTACTTGAAAACACACATGTCTTCATGTGATCAATTTTTCTATTATACCACATGATTTCATAATATATCTTGGAAAATCTCCAAGAAATATATTCGTTCACTAAACACTTCATGAAATAAGACATTTAATTTTATATTTTCTTAATATGGTAATATTAAAAACATTATAAGGGTGATCATAACATATCTATAAGTGTATACATATTAATTAATAATTGAGTGACATCAATGAGAATAAGATGAGAATAAGGGTATTAAGGCATAATAAATTTTCTTGAGAATATATAATAAAATTCATATAGATGAAACCATATATCATAACAAATTAAAATTAGAATGAAAAATTAACATTAAACATGTTTCTAATAATTCAATAATAATGAGCCCTATAATAATAACCCATGTGTATAGGATTAATTAAAACTCCTATGAATAAATGAAAAATTATTACATTACTATAAAACATAAACATTAATCATGGAGTGTCTTATACATGATTATTTCTATCTTATTTTAGGGGTAATATACAATTGTTAACTATGTCTCATCATAAAACATACAAAAATTCACTAATCATTATAGTTTCATTGTAGTAAGTTATAAAATTTTACACCATTTTCAAAAAATAATATATTTTAATATTTAACCTTGTCTCCTTACATAATGAATTGAAAATTATTATGAACACACCCTTATATATTTTATAATTAAAAAACATAATGTTTCATATAAATGTTTATCTATCATACAATGAATATGAAACTTATTATAATGTAATTTTTAGGATAACACAATTGAAAAAAATCATTCCATTTTTTACTAACATGTAAAAAATAAAGAGGTTTCTGTTCAATATATTAAAAACATTCATATGATAATCCAGTAAATAATAAATATGGTATCAATAGAACATATACCAATTGGAAAATATGAAAATAATAAATGATATTTAACCTTACTAAATAATACATTTTAATTAAAATTTAATACATATTTAAGAAAAAATAAAAAAAACATTTCTCTTTTGAAAATAATTTATTATAATTTCCATAATTTTCTGAAAACATATTTTGTTTGAATATAACAATGGATAATTATAATGGAATCATATAAAAGATAATAAATGATGTGGGTAAAATGTTTTCATATTATAATCATAAATAATCAACATTCGCTTCAATAATTTGTAAAGGGCGTCAAAAGTGACCAATGAAGAATGAATTAATAAATTTAAATAAAAAATATTATGAGAAAAGTAAAAGATCATAGAAAATTACATAATGAATTAATTGATTTATATAAAATAAAATTAAAAAAGTTAAAGAATATTGGTTAATAGTTTTTTATAAAAATCATTGAAAACATTAAAATAAATTTCCAAATGAAAAACCCTACAAGACCTCTAAAAAACCATTTGAATGAATGAAGATAAGATGTAAAATAAAATTCTTTGAGTACAAAAAATATGTTAATTATATTTAATGTTCTATTGAATACCTAAAATAATTGAATAATGGTATATCAATAATAACCTATCTCAAATTAATAATTTTGAGACTTGAAACTCAAGTAAATTTTGAAATACTTCTATAAAAAATCCATTTAATGGATGAAAATAAATTATTTAAAAAACCCATTATTTATGTTGACTAATATTTTAATATAATTAATTGGGTACATAGATGATTATATAAAAATATAAATGGTGTTTAACATCAATTATGTGTGAATAAATTTAAATTGACACCATGAGAACCCATGAAATTTTATGGCATTGGAATCAATATCTCATGAATGAGAAACCCTAATGGTAACATTAAATATAAAAATAAACGTTTCATTTATGATATTATATCTAATAATGAATCATATACACCGTATTAAAGTAATTAGATTCATAATATAAGATATGTCTCAAAGAATCTATATTTAGATGAATAATACTTTTAATTATTGTATAATTGATGTTATAATTTAATCAATGTAGTGATTTTTTGTATAAATTTATAAATAAAACTGATATAAAAAATTATATAATAATATGTTAATAAAAAAATTATCAATTAATAATACTGTTAACAAATTTTATGTATTTCCCAATGAATTGAAATTTAGTTATTATACCCCTAACCTAGAGTCCCAATTAACTATGTATATGTTAAAACTATAATATAATTATATTATTTTACATAATTTGTTTATTAAGAACCTTTTATGTTTAATAATTTATTCAAAAAAAATTTATTCAATTATTTCATTAATTTATATAATTACCTAATTGGTTAATCCCACATAATACATTTTTAGGACGCTTATTTCATAATTTCAAAATGATATTGGTATGACAACCATGATAAAAAAGTTCATGGTTCCATAATATAAAAAATAATAATGAAATAATTATAAAATTTATAGGTTAAATAAATTTTCATAACCATACATGCATTTGTTTTATGAAATTCTAATGGGATTACATCATATAGGTGGTAGTCCATATGTATGCGTAAACAAAGTTATCATTTTCAAATGGATTAAAGAGTAAGAAAATATATAATGTAATCTATTCAAATAATTATAATTATTTTATTAATATTATACATATATGGTAAATACATTATTATAAATAGAAATGAATTTTATTTAGGAATAATTAAACACAAACTATCATACAGTTGGTAGTCTACACGTACACCGAAATTGTGCTTTTGTTCCACATTTTACATAAAAATTGAATATGATTATAAAATTTAAATAATGAAATATTATAATATATATGATACTAAGATTAAAATATTATAAGTATTATTATTTAATTAAATTATATTTAAGAAGATGTAAATCAAATAAAATATATCTAGAGAATTACCTCCCCTTTGAAGGACCTTCACTGGTTCACACCTAATGGAAATTATTGATAGTCTATTAAGAATGCCCAAACAAATATTATGTATTTATAGAAGTTATAAATAGTATTGTGATGTAATTATGAAATATAGGTGTCTCAATATGAGGGATGGTGGGTTCAGAGGCCATGTCCCTTTATATGAGAGTGGAGGATCGCCCCTAGAATTTGATAAAATATTATTTGAATATAAAGTAATTTTGAAGTACATTTGTCTAACAAAATATATTTTTAATATATATTGGTTATAATTTGTAACCATCTAATCCAAAAAACATTATGAATTTTTATATTTTTTTTCAACCCTTCTCTCTTATATTTATCACCATTTTAACCCTTCTAATTATTAATACATTGTCAATGTTTTTTAATCTATAATGGTTATGAATTTAATAATAAAAATAAAAATAAAAAATAAGGATATTGTTAGAAACATTTGACCTTATAGAATTACATTTTCGAAATGAATGGATTATATGAATATTAAAGTATTAAATAATATATTATTCTACATAAAATACAATTAATATAATTTTATACACTATTAATGTGGTTGAAATTAAAAAACTTATAAAGAAAATAATTTATCTCAATTATAAACATAAAACAAATCCCTATAAATTATATTTTTCAAAAAAACACTGTTAAATCTATATATCACTAAAAAAATAACTTTTTAATATTTGAAATTTCTTTTTTTGGAAATTTCTAGTATTTTCCAAAGAATTGTGTCAGTGTTAGTTATTCATTTAAGGTAATTAATTAAAATTTAAAAAATAAAAAATAATAACCATCACAAAAATATATATATTCAACTTGATCATTTATAACCCTTATGGTATTCTATATAATCTATTTAAAAATGTATTATAGATATTAAAAAAAGAAACTGATATTTTTGTAATATTATTTAGTTAAACTAATATAAGTGAATTTAAAAAGGAATAATGGGTGTAAATTTAATATTTTTTATATAGGATTTTTATGGTGAAATTAAAAAATAAAATACATTAATATAATGTGTTATGTTAAATGTTTATAACTATCACATTAGTTATAACATTTGATTAACAATTTACCCCTTTATGCGTTGATAATTTTTTTAATGGTTACTATTCATTATGGAAGAAACTATATCTGACCAATTAAAAATATAAGGTAATTACTTTTTATAGTACATCACAATTTTCATATAGCTCGATGTTTTTTGTTAAGAATGGTATATAGTATAGTAATATATTAATCATTATTTAATTATATACATTATATAACCAAAATGAAATTTAATTATAAAAATATAATTTGTTTCATGCAGAAAAAGAATTAAAATGTTATTATAAAAAATAAATATTATTTTGTTTAAGATAAAAAAATAAATCCATGAATGGAAGAATTATTTTTGTGTTTTAAAATATTTTTTTTAAATAAACATTATAATTATGTATAATAAAATATTTTATTGAAAATACTTATTTGTAATAATGCACATTTCATATAATAAAATCTAATGAGGTTCTGAAAGATGGAAAACAATTGCAACCACTGAAAATGGGGACATGCAATAAGTAAAATAACAAAAAATATATAATTATGATTAATAGAGAACATGACCATTACAATATGAAAAAAAATAAATTAATAAATCATTATGGAATAAATAAAGCCATAAATTCAACATAAATAAAAGTTTAAAGATAAAAATTTTACATTATTTTCATTTTCTTAGAGATGAATGGTACTTTTACTATCTAGATATAAAACAAAAGAAAATATACAAACATGATATCTATACATTCATAAATCGAACATTATTCCATTGGTTGTGCATAAAGATGTTTTTACACTTGTATCACATATATTACAACATTAAATGATTTGTAATGTCTTTTTTCATTCGTAAATAACAAAAAAAAATTAACTTTCACAATATGCATAAAATAATGAAAAATCATTCCTCCTTTAACTTGATTTTAACAAATTAAAAATATTTTTCAAATCATTAAATAATTTAAAAAATTTATAAACTATAATATGATGGGTAAAATATATTAATTATGATTTTACACAATAAAAACCATGTTTGATTATAGGACATTCTATAAATTATTAACTGTACATCTCAATTTTCTATAATAACTACAACATTAATGAATATTCTGACCGAAATGGATATATCAAAATTTTTATCTGACCACCACTAAAAAAAATTTATAGTTAAAAAATATTAATTCATGTTAAATAATATTCCACAACTAATTCTAACTAGTACTTAAACACAGTAATTGTTTTCCAAAAATATCACTAATCATTTTTTAAACCGATCACATAAATCCTCAAAGTGGTGTTTATGAATTTGAATTTATGATCTACATGAAACTATTAACAAATGATTGTGACCATATATATTATGAAAATATAAAATTATAACATAAAAATATAAAATTATATTTATATCCTTATCTGATATAAAAATAATTAGACAGATACTGTATTCCTAGATCTTTTACTAAAAACCTAATTATTATATTTAAATATATGATACCAAAAAAATGACTACATTTTAACCATTAAAAATATTAAAAAAATAATATTGGATCACATACATAACCATTGAAAATTATAAAATAGTATATCACAGAATTAATAAAAACACATTCATAATAATACCCATGTACTTATGTCATCTATTTTCATGTTATACAATCCATTCTAATTTCATAAATAGTCTTCAGTATCTCCCACAAATTTATTGAAAAATGAATCATTTATAAAATTAATTCATTCTAAATGATTTATTGTAAGCTATGATAATTAAAAACATACAATGGGGATATTAAAATCTTTGTAAGGATAAACAAAAACATTAAAAATTGAATGCTGTCATTAAAAATGACATTAAAATAAAGGTATGATAACATAATCAATAGAAAAAAAACACATGATAGAATCGAGAGAAATAAAAATGTGAATCATAAATCACGAGATATAGAATAAATAATATATATAATAAAAAATTAATATAAGTCAACATTAATTTTCTATGTTTAAATAATCTTTTAAGAAAGGATCTATTATAAATCGATGATATAATTTACAAAAAATGCATATATCATGGAACATTATACATTCATAATAGAATATCCTAAAAAGGATAATTTAAACAATATATTATGACTAAAATAAAATAGTTGACTTCAATTTCCATTTGGAGGTATTCATAAATAGTAATCAAAATATATTTAGAGATACTTGTATTGGTTAACATAATCATATCTCAAGTGTATCTTACAATAGATAAATCTATTTAATTACCAAATGAATTGAAGAGTTATAAATAACCCACCCATTCTTGGTTAATACTAGATCACCATTCAATCATAATTTTTTCACATTCCATATATTGAAATAAATGGAGGATGTCAAATTTCAAATTATAACCATTCAAAATGAATGTTATTTATTTTTTCCATTATTAACCTTAAAATGAAAAAGAAGTTCCAATGAAATATATTTTAAAAAATCATAACATATATAGAGATATAATAATAATGATAAAAAATTTACACTTTCCTAATTTATAATATGAAAATACTAAATTATACTTCCACATATGAATAATATAATTAAAATAACATTTAATACCTTAGGATGAAAATAAGAAAAAAATTCAATCTCATTTTATATTATTTTAACAGAAATCATTATAATGGATAAAAAATTTTCATTGAGTATAAAAATTGGAATAAATAAATAAAGCATCAAACCCATATATCTGCATGAAAACATGAAAATAAATCCTTCTATTAAAGGCTATATGTAAACATTATTTCGAAAATTTTTTATATTGAATCAAAAGTTCCCATGTAGAAAATGATAGGAAATTTAAATTTAAACCCTTTTAAAAGTAGTTTAATGATCATGAAAAACTTTTTTATGAAATAATTTTTGTTTATAAATTTTCATTATTTAAATATGAAAAATAAAATGGAGGAATCGACTATGTTAAATGTATTTGGAAGCTTTAAAAAAACGTTTTTGAAGAAAACCCCATTATAACCATTTAAAAACAAAAAATACACCTGGATGAAATAAAATTTTAAGGAACATAAAATAAAATGTAAATAAAAATATTCATGAAGATATATTTCATGTGAAATTATTCAATCCATATGAATTTATATAGGTCTACCAATCCAAACAAGTCTCAAGAAAGAATCATTAACATGGGAAACCCCTTCTACATTGGTAATACATGAATAAATTATCCACTAAATGAGGTAACAAAACATGATTCTATAAAACAATTAAATTTCTTGAAATAATATAATTAGAAAAATTATTGAATTATTAAGTAAATAATATTGAATAAATCAGGCATCTTAACATTACATTAGGTCTCAATGATTCAAATAGAGACTCTAATAACATTGATAATATTATAACATTTGAATGATTATATCACGATCCATAGATGTTCAATATAATATTAAGTAACATGATAAAATATTCATTCAAGATATAATTCATTAATAGGTATGATTTTATCCTTATAATAGTATTTATGATCATATAACAAAATATTTCTAAAAGATACAATTTAGTGATGAATAATCTATACAATGATCATATAATTGTTGTAAAATTGTAAAACTTTTGTTGTTATATGTAATCATTGAAAATAAAAATAATAAAATTTTAAATAATACATCATTAAATCATTATTAATTATAATCTTCTTCTCTTATTGAAAATTTAAATAAAGAAGGATTATAACATAATGAAAGGAAATTAAGATAAGAAACCTGATAACTCATGTCCAGAATTTCTATATCTTTACATCATAATCCTCAATAATAAAATATATCAATTCAATAATTTTTTTTAATTTTTTCAGTTTTATCCCTTATCCTTAAAGCATATATATTTTTTATTCCAATGAAATAATTAATTAATTCATTTGTTATGTCTAGTTCATATATTTTTAGGACATTCAATTCATAATACCTAGAATAATTTATTTGTTTCCTATTATCTAAGGGGACATGAGTCCATAATATCCAAAATAATAATCATGGAATAATTATAATTTTTATATAATAAATAAAATATTTTATTGATCCATTAATATATTAATGGAAAAATGATTCACATAATTTTGTTGTTGTGGTAATCCATGTGTACTCATGAACAACATTACCTTTTTCCATTGGATGGGAGTGTAAAAAACAGTTCATAAATTATCATTATTCAATAATTATTATTTAATTAGTATTCAATATATATATATATATATATTAAATAAATGATTATAAATTTCCTTGATATGTAGTGATGGAATAGAAAAAACATCTGTTGGTTGAGTTGGTACCCCACATAAATGCACAAATGGTGTTTTCATTACCTAGAGAAAATAAAATGTGACAAATAAAATGATGACGTTATAATAATATCAACTAATTATAAATAACATAATTATATTATTATATCTGAATGGTTGTGAGAGATTTTAATGAAGTATAAGGAGATGTAAAATGAAAACACCATGTTAAGATGATTACTTCTTCATCAAAAAATTTCCTTTAAATATCTTCCCATGGACCATAATGTAGTGTTTTCTGAAAAAAGGAACCAAAATAATATATATAAGGATGTTAAGAATATGTTCTTGTAGGGGTTTTCAATAATGTTTTCTAATGATGTGCGAGGAACTGAGGAGAGGGGTTTTACTAAAATAATGGATGATAGGGGAATAATAAGAATTACATACAGTTTTAAATTTATTTGAATTTATTTTCATGATACATAATTCAAATGTATGAAGAATATAAGTTGAGGATATATAATATAATAAAATTCACACATTATTAAGTGATGATTTATCTTTTATATCTTAGTTTTAACAATGCATTAACTATTTAAATGATTACCACGACAACAATGCATTTTAATCTTTATCCATCAATAAATTTTCAATAAAATAATAATTTAAAAATATGTTTATGATAGTTAAATTTATAAAAAACATTATACTAACATTTCAATAGATAATTGTTTTATGAAATTTGATTCATTTAGTGAAAATATTTTTCATAAAATATTATTGAAGTCATTTTCTGGAATATTCAAGTAACAAAATTAATAATAAATATACTATAGATACTTTATTATCAATATAAAACATTAAATAGTCAATAATATATTATATACATCATCAAGAATTTGTTAAACCATTAAAATCACATACAGTATTACCTATTATGTTTTTAATATCATTTACATTATTTTTTATTATCTACGAGTGGCACTGTGACATCATTGAAAAATAATTAATGGTTAGGATAATATATCTAAAAATTAAAAAATGACATTACCATAATTATTTTTCATAAATATATCATGTTGTAACAGTTCATTAATTTTTCTTTGATTTTTAATAAATTATTAGAGATAGTGGAATAAATAAAATTACTTTTTGTAATTATAATATACATAAGATAATATAATGGTCTTTATGAAAGAAATATGGGAAAAATAATTTTTTGATTAATAAATAGGAATGGTCGTGTTACCCTCATACAATAGATTAAAGGATTGTTTTAAACACACATATATTACCATGTCTTTCAAATTTAATTTATCCAATTGTCAATGGTTAAACACACCAATATTACCATGTCTTTCAAATTTAATTTAATTCCTCATCACATATATGGGAACCAATTGGTAGTTATAGTTCCATGAATAAACCATATTGAAGATGGTGCAATGTGTATGGGTAATTAAGTATATATAAAAAACTAACATCCTCTGTCTGAGAAAAAAATAAAAAACCCAACAAAAAAAAATTTATTGAACTAGAATTATTAAGTTTCCCAAATATCAAACAATTTTTATTTAGAAATAGAATTACCCTTGATATGTATCCTTTAATGAAAATATAAATTTATTATTTATTTGTATCTGATGCTACATTGTTAGGTTTCATTGATTCTGTACATTGACTAACTCTAGTAAAGTCCATCAGAATTTTATTAAATAGAAATTGATTATACCCATCCTAGAAAAATGTACATGTCTATGTTCATGTGTGTGGTTCCTTGTCATACGAGAGAAAACTATTACTCACCATGCATCTTCATATCTATGTTTAAAATTCATTGATTCTGGAGTACCAACTCAACTGTATTATCTTGACCCTATTGTCCTATCATGAAACCATATATGAAATTAAGCCTTACTAGCCTTCCTAAAAATTACGATTAGGTGTAAAGATGGATGAAGCATCAATTTCAATCTCAAATCTTTTCAGGTTCCCCGTCTTATAATAATATGTATTTTTATAATGTAATTGATCATTGGTTTTTAAATTTTCATTCATTTTAGCCGCCCTAATATTGATTACTAATAATATAAGGGTGGCCTTAGGTGTAATCAGTGCTCATTCTAAGCCTGAAGCCTTGAATTTTGAATGATATACTAAGAGGGATTGATATATAATGTTGTGCCATCTGGCTCTCAAGGATTCTATAAAACTTTTTCATTGCATACAGTGAAGTAGTAGGTGTTTCATGGCTTTTCTACCACTGTGTGACGCCAAGAGAATAATCTTGTGTAAGATTTCATATTTTGTAAATATTCCGGTTTTCATGGTTTGTGCATAGTTTTACATACAATAAACATAACCATGATGTGTTTATGTATGTACCAGTGAAATTGGACATAGTTGGCGTGTAACACCCCGAGATTTTATGAAAAATATTCTTTTTAATTTCATTAATGTCTTGTGTTATACGCTACACCAAAAGGAGCTTTCACAACACACATCTCTGACCTGGCTTGAATTACACGCAATCGCGACCTTCCACGATAGCGTGTGTTGTACGCAACACCAAGTTTCGCTAAACAAGGATATGCTATTAAAATATTATTAAAACTAGCCGTTAGGAATAGTAATAACCACTTTTTGAAATTTTGTAAATTTTATTTTTCAAAATGGAATTCATTTTTGGATTCGGAATATCGAAATTAGCTTAGGGTGAAAATTTGGTAATTTTCGGATAACTTTCATATTTTGTTGAATAGTGAAAATTACTAAATTTTAATTAAAAACAACTTTTTCAATCGAAATAATTAATAGTGATAAATTATTAATTTGAGTGGTTTTAAAGTATATTTAGAATATATTTTTACAATTTAATACAATGTTGGTCATTGGATGTTATTTCACATTTAAACCAGACATAAACAAGTGTCAATCTTTTGATAGTTATTATCTCTTAAGAACACGCTATTTGTTTTGACGATGGGAATTAATTTTTAAATTAGTTAATGCAACTGATATGTTTTGAATTTGGTAAAATAGACATCATTTTTTAGTTAATAATATCAAATATAGCTTAGGCCTAACTTTTGATATTTTTCTAAAAACTTTCAATTTTTGATGAATAGTGAAACCACTAAGTGGTAGTTAAAAAAAACTGATTTTTTCATAAAACATAATTTTACCACTTCTGTGAGTGTAATTTATAAAATCCGAGAGAAACGGTTAATATCAAGGACTAAAATGTGGTTCAATGAGATGAAAATAATTTTTGGTGAATAGTAACTTTTGACTTTTTTTACCACGGTTAAAAGTAAATAGTGTAATTAAAGGTAAAGATGATATTATTATTACCCTAACACATGTCCTAATTCTATTGGATAACTGTAATTCAACCAAAAACAATCTTAGGAATAAAATATGACCATTTAGGCCCACTTGGATTAGATTAGGACATTTATTATTAATTTATTTAAAGAAGGGTTAAAAGAGTTAAAATCAAAGTATATTTACTAAAACATTTTTAATATGGGGTTATACATAAGAAAAATTAGATTATAAATATTCATTAGAAATATAAAAATATTTCCTACATAATGATATTTTATTTATAGTTTTTAGACTTTATATAAATTAATTTATTTATGACACAACGATGATGCATTAATTACCTTTTTAAGGAAATGATAACATAATTGATGTTATAAATACACAAATAAATGTAATTTGAGACTTTTTATGAATTAAACTAATTTTCTAGGTTACTATGATATATTATTGTTGATTTAATCAACTTGTTTCAAACATATAATTCTGTTATGACTTTCACAAAAATCATATATCAAATAGTGTCAAAATTGACACAAAATAGTTTTTAAATCAAATATTATATTATTAATTGTTATATTATTCCTAAAAATATAAGGTTCAGTCAAATGACTTATATAAGGATATATATATTAATAATAAACAATTTGGGGTTCTTTTGGCATGTTATAGTAAGTGTATTAACCATATAGTGTAAGAAAACAAAAAGAGACGGTAAAAGTTAAATTATTTATATTAGAGTTAAATCTAATTGATAAGGTTAAAATAATAACCTAAACTTGTCTAAATCCTATTGGTAGATAGGATTTCGACCCATCCCCACTTTAGCTTCAAAATAAGTCCCTTTGGAACCATTATAAACCGATTTTGACTTTAATATAAAATAATATTTTGAGATATTCCTAAGGTGCCCCTCTCCTCCCTTATAAAAGGACACCTCCTCCCCCTCCTCCTCACACCAATTTGAGCACTCAAGCTCGGTCAACCCCTGCCAAAATCCCTTCTCCACTTCCCTAGAATAATCCTAGAGGTTCTGGTCTTCTTCAAAGAACAATCATAGTTCCCTATGTGGAGGATTCAAAGAGGCGTTTCAAAGAAGAGGAGGTTCGGATACGTACAAAGCATATCGGACATATGGTAAGGGAAATATCACAATCTCATTTTTATCCGAGATTTTTTGTACTTTGGTATTTACTGGCGTGTATTTTATCATCCAAATCCACGTTTCTTCAATATGTAATATTATTTCCATCCACCTAAAATTGTTTAAATCCAATTTTACCCTTTGGTGAGTTTTTAGTAAATGATATGAAAGGAATATTTTGTTGTATTTCATACGAGGTACTTTTTGACTTTTCCAAAAAAAGTACGAAGAATGTTTTTTTTAACTTATACGGAAAGAATGGATTTTTAAAACATTATTTCCAAGAAGCTTCCTTTACATGTTTTCAAGTTTATTTTTAATCAACTTCTTTTAGTTTAAAATTGTATGACATGTTGAGAAAGGAAAAGTATTTTTGAAGTAGAAAGGATATTTTCCTCAAGAATGGAGTTCAAATGTTTTATCAAAATTATTTTCCATCTAAGATAATATAGGGTTCTGTTGTTATCCCTATTATTACATGGATTTGATTATGTTTTTAGGGAATTATTTTTATTAAGTCATTTACCTTATATGATTTGTTTTATGATGTCATGATGTTTCAGGAATCCCATTTTTGTTACATGTGTTATGCGATGATGTATGATTTATGATTATGTGGCACACATAAGAAAGGATTCATTATAAGATGGGTGGGACCTATATCTCCCTCCAATGCATTTGGTAAAGATTTTATATCTCATGAGATAGACATGGCTGGAATGGTAGGTTATACCGGTTCAGTGAAACAGGACTGAAACGAGGGTTACTCGATTCAGAAAGGGACTTTGTCCACTAAGATAGTCTTGGAAATGAGTCTTGACTAACAAGAAATGATTCTCTATGATTATGTGTGTATGCCACAAAGTTTCATGTTTTAAGTTATGATTATTGTGATTACATTTCACTTCAATTATTTATCCCATGATATGAAATTATGATCTCTTTTGCAGCTTAAGATTTCCAAAAGTTATGTGCTTGTGTATACGATGAGATTTATATTTCGTTTGTTTACCCTTACTGAGCATTTGATCTCACCCTTTTATGTTTTCTTTTCCCCAGGATATAAAGAATGTTTTTAGGAAAAAAAAGGGAAGATCATTATTGGAGATATTGGAGATCTTTCACCACGATTAGAAGATTACGTTCCGAGTATCCAAAGACACTCAACTATTACGATCCTTGTGTGTGTATTTTTTGTTATGTACTATGTATTCCGCAAAAGTAATGTAATGTTCATGTACGTCAGGAATCGGGTCTCTACAGTTGGTATTAGAGGAAAGGTTTAGTCAACCTTTGGAAACTAGGATGCGAAAACGTTAGTGAGATCCCTAGAGATATTTCTAAGGTATGTATAAGGATGTCCCTAAGGATAAGTATACGTATATGATACAGTCCTAGAACTACGGTAACGATCATAGAATTTAACCTAAGATTTTAGATATTGAGGATACTCCCCCGTTATTACGTTGTTTTCCCTAGCATGATTTTTTCCTCTCACACTATTCTTTTTGGGTTTTAGAAAATGGCTGGAAAAAAGGTGATTCACGATAATGGAGGATATGATGGAAAATGGAATGATATTTTTCATGAGCAACCAAATGAAATGGGATTTGGAAGCCCAAACATCATTATTATGCCGAATTAGAAATCTCATAATATGATCAATAATGTAAAATTTGGTAAGTTTGTTGACTCGGCTAATAAGAGAAAGATGGAGTTTCATGATGATCATAGAGGAAAGAAAGTTCAATTTCCCCTATGTAAATCATGTGGGAATAGGCATCAAGGAGAATGTTTCAAAGGAACTGGAAGATGTTTTGGGTGTGGAAAAGAAGGACACAAATCAAGTAAGTGCAAAGGAAAAGGTTCAGTTAACACCATGGATGAGGATAATGGTATTTCTACGACATCAACAATGGTTAAATGTTTTAAATGTGGAATGTACGGGCATTATTCAAACCAATTCCCTATGGGAATGTCTCATGAAGAGAATCGGTATGGTCGTATGGGTAGTATTTTTGATGATGATGATGAAGAAGAGACTACAAATGATACGTGAGATGAAAGAATTGTTGAAGCTCTATCAATGGTTTAAGAAGGTAGTCGAATGATTACATGTTTATCAAGTGTAATGTTTTACTATAGAATAAAAAGACATCTAAGGATTATTACACTGTTGTATTTCCGTAAGTTTTGAAAGTTTATGATGAATGGTATGAGTAACAATGAAAGGTTATTCAGATATTTTTTGGAAAGTAGATGATATGCGCATAATGAAGGAATAATAAGATAATGAGGTATTTGATTGTATTCATGAGCTCATGACTGATATAAGGAGAAGGTTATATCATGGTTTGAGTATATAGAATTTTTGGATTTTGGTATGTGGAAAGAATTAACTTTTAACTGCATTCATTTTTTCACTAAGGTTCAATGGGTATTCAAGAGAATACGTGATTAAGGCCTTTGAATGTTTAGAATGTGACCAAAAAGACATATCTTATGATATATGGGGATCAACGATGGTATTAAATCTCTGTTAATTGTTTTCACTATATTATGAGAGTGGACTGCAGTATTATGGATAAGCCTAAAGATTAGAATGGATTATGTTGGACATAAGTTAGTATTGTGTAAGGATAGAAGATTTTCGATATTATTGATGGGATGATATAGTAATGTAGTTTTAGAAAAAGGACAACCTGCAGGACGGGCGACAGCCCATCGCGTCGGACAAGGATGTGGGAATCGAACCCACAACCGAAGTGTGACTGGCCTTTATCGCCTACCACTGGACTACAGAAAGTCCCTATTTAGTAGAAACTAGTTTTATTATATTAATCAGTATGATATTTGAAGTATAAGTTCATTTTAGGAACCATATATCATTAATCTCACTATAGATGGACTTATGTATTTTTTGATAACTTTTCTAACCTTTTGAGACAGATGGAATGACCCATCATTCTATCACATGATCTTCTAACACATCACGAATGACAAATTCAACTTCATTTCTTTAAGAGATGAAGTAGAAATTGTCCAAAGAACGACAAACAGTGAGACTATACCAAAATCACCAAAGTATTTCTTCTAATTCCAATTTCATCAACTTTCGGGAAATGATCTTGAAAACCAAAAATGTTTTCCTAGTGCTCTTATATCTGATTAATCAAATGGTACCTTAGATCATCACAAATTTATGGATTTGTGATTGTTGGATTTTCCATAGCCATGTTCTCTACCACTCTCCATCAGAACATGATGGTTAGATTTTTCTTCCATATCCATATTTTCACCTATGTGGAAACCCAGTGATTAGTTTATTTGGGTAATCATTACATTTCATACTTTAGTTTTTAAAGCCATGTTTTGGTATTCCTTTTTATGATGTGGGTTTCTATCAAAGAAAATTTCGAATAGTAAACCATTTATAACCCCGACGAATTTCAAGGGTGAAATTCATTTTAAGGGGGGTAGAATGTAACACCCCGAGATTTTATGAAAAATACTCATTTTATTTTCATTAATGTCTTGTGTTATATGCTACACCAAAAGGAGCTTTCACAACACACATCTCTGACCTGGCTTGAATTACACGCAATCGCGACCTTCCATGATAGCGTGTGTTGTACGCAACACCATGTTTCGCTAAACAACGATATGCTATTAAAATATTATTAAAACTAATCGTTATGAATAGTAATAACCGCTTTTTGAAATTTTGTAAATTTTATTTTTCAAAATGGAATTCATTTTTGGATTCGGAATATCGAAATTAGCTTAGGGTGAAATTTTGGTAATGTTCGGATAACTTGCATATTTTGATGAATAGTGAAAATTACTAAATTTTAATTAAAAACAACTTTTTCAATCAAAATAATTAATAGTGATAAACTATTAATTTGAGTGGTTTTAAAGTATATTTAGAATATATTTTTACAATTTATTACAATTTTGGTCATTGGATATAATTTCACATTTAAACCAGACATAAACAAGTGTCAATCTTTTGATAGTTATTATCTCTTAAGAACACACTATTTGTTTTGACGACGGGAATTAATTAATGCAACTGATATGTTTTGAATTTGGTAAAATAGACATCATTTTTGAGTTCATAATATCAAATATAGCTTAGGCCTAATTTTTGGTATTTTTCTAAAAACATTCATTTTTTGATGAATAGTGAAACAACTAAGTGGTAGTAAAAAAAAACTGAATTTTTCATAAAACATAATTTTACCACTTCTGTGAGTGGAATTTCGAAAATCCGAGAGACATGGTTAATATCAAGGACTAAAATGTCATTCAATCAGATGAAAATAATTTTTGGTGAATAGTAACTTTTGACTTTTTTTTACCACGGTTAAAAGTAAATAGGGTAATTAAGGGTAAAGATGATATTATTATAACCCTAAGACATGTCCTAATTATATTGGATAAGTGTAATTCGACCAAAAAAAACTTAGGAATAAAATATGACCATTTAGGCCCACTTGGATTAGATTAGGCATTTATCATTAATTTATTTAAAGAAGGGTTAAAAGAGTTAAAATCAAAGTATATTTACTAAAACATTCTTAATATGGGGTTATACATAAGATAAATTAGATTATAAATATTCATTAGAAATATAAAAAGATTTCCTACATAATGATATTTTATTTAGAATTTTTAGACTTTAAATAAATTAATTTATTTATGACACAACGATGATGCAGTAATTACCCTTTTAAGGAAATGTTAACATAATTGGTGTTATAAATACCCAAATAAATGTAATTTGAGACTTTTTATGAATTACAATAATTTTATAGGTTACTATGATATATTAGTGTTGATTTAATCAACTTGTTTCGAACATATAATTCTGTTATGATTTTCACAAAAATCATATATCAAATAGTGTCAAAATTGACACAAAACAGTTTTTAAATGAAATATTATATTATTAATTTTTATTTTATTCCTAAAAATACAAGGTTCGGCCAAATGACTTAGATAAGGATATATATATTAATAATAAACAATTTGGGGTTCTTTTGGCATGTTATAGTAAGTGTATTTACCATATAGTGTAAGAAAACAAAAAGACACAGTAAAAGTTAAATTATTTAACTTAGAGTTAAATCTAATTGATAAGGTTAAAATAATAACCTAAACTTGTCTAAATCCTATTGGTTGATAGGATTTCGACCCATCCCCACTTTAGCTTCGAAATAAGACCCTTTGGAACCATTATAAACCGATTTTGACTTTAATATAAAATAATATTTTGAGATATTCCTAAGGTGCCCCTCTCCTCCCTTATAAAAGGACACCTCCTCCCCCTCCTCCTCACACCAATTTGAGCACTCAAGCTCGGCCAACCCCTACCAAAATCCCTTCTCCAATTCCCGAGAATTATCCTAGAGGTCCTGGTCTTCTTCAAAGAACAATCATAGTTCCCTATGTGGAGGATTCAAAGAGTCGTTTCAAAGAAGAGGAGGTTCGGATACGTACAAAGCATATCGGACATAAGGTAATGGAAATATCACAATCTCATTTTTATCCGAGATTTTTTGTACTTTGGTATTTACTGGGGTGTATTTTATCATCCAAATCCATATTTTTTTTCAATATGTAATATTATTTCCATCCACCTACAATTGTTTAAATCCAATTTTACCCTTTGGTGAGTTTTTAGTAAAAGATATGAAAGGAATCTTTTGTTGTATTTCGTACGAGGTACTTTTTGACTTTTCCAAAAAAAGTACGAAGAATTTTTTTTAACTTATACGGCAATAATGGGTTTTTAAAACATTATTTCCAATAAGATTCCTTTACAAGTTTCCAAGTTTATTTTCAATCAACTTATTTTAGTTTAAAATTGTATGACATGTTGAGAAAGGAAAAGTATTTTTGAAGTAGAAAGGATATTTTCCTCAAGAATGGAGTTCAAATGTTTTATCAAAATTATTTTCCATCTAAGATAATATAGGGTTATGTTTTTATCCCTATTATTACATGGATTTGATTATGTTTTGAGGGAATTATTTTTATGAAGTCATTTACCTTATATGATTTTTTTGTGATGTCATGATGTTTCAAGAATCCCATTTTTGTTACATGTGTTATGCGATGATGTATGCTTTGTGATTATGTGGCACACATAAGAAAGGATTCATTATAAGATGGGTGGGACCTATATCTCCCTCCAATGCATTGGGTAAAGATTTTATATCTCATGAGATAGACATGGCTGGAATGGTAGGTTATACCGGTTCAGTGAAACAGGACTGAAACGAGGGTTACTCGATTCAGAAAGGGACTTTGTCCACTAAGATAGTCTTGGCAATGAGTCTTGACTAACAAGAAATGATTCTCTATGATTATGTGTGTATGCCACAAAGTTTCATGTTTTAAGTTATGATTATTGTGATTACATTTTACTTCCATGATTTATCCCATGATATGAAATTATGATCTCTTTTGCAGGTTAAGATTTCCAAAAGTTATGTGCTTGTGTATACGATGAGATTTATATTTCGTTTGTTTACCCTTACTGAGAATTTGAGCTCACCCTTTTATGTTTTCGTTTTCCCAGGATATTAAGAAAGTTTTTAGGAAAAAAAGGGAAGATCTTTATTGGAGATATTGGAGATCTTTCACCACGATTAGAAGATTATGTTCCGAGTTTCCAAAGACACTAAACTATTACGATCCTTGTGTGTGTATTTTTTGTTATGTACTAAGTATTCCACAAAATTAATGTAATGTTCATGTACGTCAGGCTTCAGGTCTCTACATGGCGCATGGGTTGGCGAACAGTAAGGACACACTGTGTTCCATTGTGTTTCATGTTGAAATGCCCATCTTTCACTCACGTAAGCATATAAACTAATATTATTTTTTCAAATTATTTTTCCAAAAGCTGGGAATGACTCTCGTCTCTCATATCTCAACTCCTATATTGATATGAGAATCCCAGAAACCGTTGCATCTCTTTTCCATTTCATGATTTGTTGGAGGCATTGGATCTTTCACGATACATTCTTCAATATTACCACATCCAATATATGTTTATCATTGAGTCCATCATGCTGCTTTAGTGGAAGCACTTTTTCAATATTTTCATGGAGTTAGTCCGTTTGTCATATATATTCCAAAATGCTTCTATTTTGAGGTATTTATCGAGTGAAGATATATCTACACAATTAAGGTAGGTGGTCACGTTATTTTCACTTTGAGTTTTGATGTTTCGTATCTATGAAATTGGGCCACACAAAAGCTTTTTATGATAATCATTTTCTTTTTTCAATATATCATATTGATCAAAGAGACATTATATACATCACTTTATATTTATTTGGATGTTTCAATGTTGTTTACCTCATATATGGACACACCTTAGGAGTACCAAATGGAAAATACCCTTTTTTTTAAATGTATATATGATAAATTCGCATCTCAATACTCTGAAATAGATTCTAAAATGAATTGGCCTTGTAATATGAATGTTTTATTGAACTAATTGGGACTCCCATGTGTTCACCCAACCAATACATTGAATTTGTCAAGAAAACCCTTCCCTATAAAGGACATGAAACCAATTTAAAAACCAATTGAGCATTTTGAATGATACTTCCATCTTTTAGAAAAGGGTGTCTGTTGGTGTTATATTTGATAGGTTATCTATAATGGGATCATTATCTTAATTAAATACAATGGAATTTTCAGAATTAAAACATGAATAGACATGTTCTGTTAAATTCAATGGGTTAATTATGTTATGTGTATAATGCATGATGGTTTCCATTTATAGAAATGAATTTATTTAAATAAATGGAATGACTATATATGGTGGAATGGACAAACCAATTATTATTAAATAAATTATAAATATTTGACATATGAAGCCATATTTATATTTATCATGTTAAATAAAATACATGGGACGTAATGTCTCATGAATTATCCTATAATAAAAACACTCTTTGATATAGGATGTGATATTATGGTGAGTTTTTGGTTGAGAATAGTGAAATTGTGATCCCTTACATTGGTTTTTGATTATGATATCCCACAACACGGAAACTAGTTGGGTGTTGGGATCTCTCCACCATGTTCTATGTTTAGAGTGGTAACATCATGGCACACACACTATCTCAAGTAACAGGATTGGAATCTCCACCATCATCATTGAGTGTAAGGAATGGTACCTATTTTTTGAGCATATAGTATCATTTTTTCTAGTTATGGATATATGAGTTATGCCCTGGTGTGACCAGAAAACTATTATTCTACATATATGGACACTTAAAATGGAACATACATGGTCTATATAAGTTGATTAATTATATAATTATGATAATATATATATATATATATATTTAATTTTAGGACATTAATTTTGCAAAGGAGTTGATGTAGGTAGACCTGATAGGTGTCCTATAGAATTTTTAGTAGGATATATATATATATTTCATCTTTGATTTCCTATTCTATTTATACTAGAGCATTGTTTACTTATGAGGTCTTGATAGACTATGCGTGGACTAATTTTTTGAGGACAACTAATATTTTTATATCAAACCCTCCTAATATTTCCTTTGGTTAAAAAGAATTATTTTTATATAGGTATTTCTATTGTAAATCCACCTTCTACAGTATATTGACATGATTACATATAGTTCGAACATATCAGCATAAGACCGAGCATATGCTCGAGATGAATTGGATAAAAATATTTTATTTTTTAAAATTTTTTATAGAATAATTGTATGTTTGTGGCCATGTTCCACTTTATTATTTCACCATCCCATGTATCCATTTATCTGACTCTTCCATAGAGACGTGAAATTATTATTCACTTGTTTAGTTCTATTTATATTCGTAAGCTTGTTACCCATTTTTTGGCTACTTATTTATTATTATTTTATTGTATGTTTATTTTGGTATCCACAGTTCAACTCTGATATGAGGTTATAGTCTCCCCATCATACTACCTTAATAGCTTCATAAGTATTTTAATGCCCTAAGCATAAGAGGATTCCCACATGGGGACATGTGACCCACAGACTAAAGAAATTAGTAGTGATGATCCCATGTTGGTACATTAGAAAGTTGTATCATAGGTATATATTTTCAATTTTTTTTGGTATTATACTGGAAAAATGAGCGGAATGACTTTTTAATTGACCATGTTCTTTGTGGTAACTAACCCATGTTTTGGGGAAACCCAACATTTCTTGAATTGGTAATTGTTTAATATATTATGGAATTTTTAATTAATACGAATTCCTTATTTGGTGAATCACATAAAAAATTATTCTATTGATATTGGTATTTTTGAAATGATGATTCATTTACTATTTCCATATCAATTGAAGTCAGTTTTAGAACATGTGCCATTTTTTGGAACATTAGGACAAATATGCCAATTGATTTTCCATGTCACATCTACATTACGCATGAAATTTATTGTTTCATAATTATATTGACTCAAATATGTATTGAATTCTGTTCACGATCCCTATAGGGATTGGAAACCATAATTTATATTTATCTTCCCTCCATAACCACATAGTGTCTCCCAAAATCAGATAATGTACTCACATTTAACTATCATTTATGGAACATTAAGCCATGTACCATCAGTCACATAGACATGAATGTGTTATGATCTATGATAAGCCGATGCCCCGTTTTGGTTTATAAGGATTATGGTCCCTTATGTAACATAAATTATAATCCAAAAAATTAATTAAATTAATTTTATTTATATAATTTAATAAGCCAAATTCAATAGGGTTATGACTTCTAAAGTAAAATTGGTGAACCTATACATTTGAAACAAATAAACAGTCCCAATGATGATTTTATTTGTTTTTAGTGGGGTATCTATTATATTCATAAGGAATTTTATGGTTTCTTATACCGTTTGGACTAGGATTTTGAAGTCCAAAGAGAGGTTTGATCGTTTATATATGGATGGATTTTCTCCTAACGTAGTTTTCAATTTTTCAAATCGTTAGTTTCTTATTTAGCTTCTTTTTGGCATTCATTTCCATCGGTACTAAGATAAAACAATGAAGTTATATAGTCGCATTGCATGAATATAGAGGCGACCATGCTCTTAAGGTTGATGGACCTAAGACTCCACATATCCCTCATATAGTTACACTTTTGGAACCTCTTATAGTTTCAGATATGGGAACTTATTCCTAGTTTTGATAGGGTATCTTAAGTATGTATCATTATATGCATAGAGTAGTTCGACAAACCCCATGGTTGGAATAGTTGACTTTCCAATTTAAGTAGCAGAACCCTCCCCCAATTTTGGGAGATGCAGGACCTCATGATGTTGAGTCTTATCTTGAAGAAATATTTTCTATATTAGATCTTATATTGATGACTCTAGAGTGTAGGGTCAAACTAACTATGTATATGCCTCTTAATTCATCCATGTTGTGGTGAGATGTTATAACTGATGCATATCAACATCATGGTAAGGTCTTGGAAGTCATACAATATATATTTTACAAATATTTCAAAACCTAAACACTAAGGACAAATAGATTTTCAGTGTTTATAATCCTACATCATAGGAGTATATAATTTACTGAATACAATACATGTTTCAGAGAGAAACATCAATTCACTCCTACTCCAGTGGGTGATTATCTTATGACTTCTAGGAAATTAGATTATGGGCTGGTATAATCCATCAAACTACATGTCATTTTTTTACATTGACCACCATATTACAATTCATAAACGTTTCCATTATAATATAATTAATCATGAGGGAAGATAATGGTTTGATTCAGGTTTTTTCGACACTTAGAGGTATCAATATTTATTATTCTATGAAAATATATTGTTTAGGTTACTCACAATGGTAACCGCTGTCAAGATCATCGCACAAATATCATTCTGATATTTCATCTAAATGGGAATATGGTATATACAAAACCAAAGTTCCTACATGATACAATGAAATGAAGATGCTACTACAGGATTTAGAATATCCATTGATACATCAGATATTTCACATCAATTCATGGTAAACATGGATATACTAACTCCCCTCAATTAGTATCATTTACAGTTCTATAATGATAGAGATGAAGCTATAATACCACTTTCCAATCAGGATATGTTGGTGTTTGAGGTAGAGGTAGTCAGGCCTATGATTCTATGTGCCCACAATGCATTCATTCCTAGGGATTCCATGTGGGGAATCATGGATAGGGTATAGGACATTTACATACAGTGCAACTTATGTCAGAGGAGGAGAGTATTGAACCTTCAACTTTACGATGTACTATTATATTATCCTATAAGTTAGTGTCCACTTAATTTTATACAGTTGTGAATCAATAATTTATATATGAGGGAATTATTATGAGTTCAGGCCTTGAGGTCAAAAAATTTTATGGTGTTATGACACTTTATTCCGTGATATGATTTTCTTGGATGTACGCACTGTGATGGATTGGTTAGTCCCTAATTGATCCAATATTTACTATTGCAATTATAGAGTAAATATTATATCAAAAAAATATGGTAATCAAATGCATATGGGATAGTGGTATTCCTATGCGAAAAGATTTAGGACCAAGTATCAGAGGCTTGGTATTGTGGAAGCTTAGATTTCCAGTCTTTTCCTTAATGACTAGGGGTGAAAAACTTTTTTTCCCTCTTATAGAGATGACTTTCTAGGATGTCTATCCTGATGAATTATCAGATCCACCATTGGTGTGATATGTAGTGTTTACTATTGATCTTGTTCTGAAAGTAACAGTAGTGAAGATTCCATCATATAGTATGGCACTTATGGGGATTCTGGAGATCCAGAGACCATTGAATAATTTGGAGGAAAAATACTTCATACGGCCCATCACATATCCTTTTGGGTCCCTGGTCCTTCTCACAAAAAAGGTAGATGGAACCCTAATTATTGAGTTTCTTATAGTGGATCGAAAAAACTCATTACAATGAATCTACCCACATATCCAAGAATAGACCACATATTGGATCTTCTATGAGGAGAGTGGGTATTTTCAAATTTATATCCCATGTTAGGCTCTCATCAGGTGCATTTCAGGATAATAGATATACATAACACATCATTAAATACTTGGTATAGTCAATATGAGTACATGGTCATGCATTATGTACTCCTCAACACACATGTAGTCATTATGGATCATGTCAATCAGGCCTTCCACCATTATCAGTATTCAACCATTTTAGAATTTTTTGATGATATCTTAATATATTCATACTCTATTAAAAACCATTTCACCCACATTGAGATTTTTCTATATACAATGAGTGAAAATTATATCATTTCTATACTCAGTAAATGACACTTTTGGATTAGAAAAGTAACCAAAATGGGTCATATAATCTTGGATTCATCTATTTTAGAAAAACTATATAATGTGAGAGTTGTAGTTTCATTGGATTACCCAGGAACTTATTTTATTTTAGGTGTTTCTTTAGACATTCATGATATTATATATGGTTTATCTTGTATTTCTCATTCCTTCAAGCATTGCAAACATGCTTTGGAAATAATAGTGTGAAATTGATATTTTCATAAGTATGCGGGGAAGCCTTTCAAGAATTATAGTGCCGAATGACTTCATCATTGAAGTTGATAATTATAGATCCAAGTTGGAGTTATAATATATATTTTCACACATAAATTATTGGACTTGGAGATGTTCAAATGAAGGAGGATGAAGTCATCACGTATGGGTCTCATTAGTTGAGGCCTCATGAAAAGGATTACATAATGCACGATGCAATGTACATGACTTATATTTTAAGAGACACTATATAGTTGGAGATAATTTTATGGTATGAAGTTATCATAGAAGCCTCACGTACTTAATTAAACAATAGTATTTTAATCACATAGAATGCAGCTGGGTTGAGGACCTTCCATTACATGATTTCAAACATGCCTACATGGAAGGTGAATGATTTTTTATTCTGATTCTTTAAGAAAAAAGGCATAGACACATGAGTTTCTATAAATTAGTGGTTAATAGTATATTATTTTTTTATTCTCATAGATGCACATTGAGGATCGGGAGGGCCATGGTCAGACAATCCTCTTAGCATTAGATGTGAATTCTAATCTTCTTTAATGGTTATGAATGAGATGATTATATGATCTTCATTTCCTTATCTGAAGGTAAAACATCTCATATAATGATAGATATTCTAGGTATATTGTGTATGAGGATGCTTCCTTATTATTCTAAAGGGAATTTATGGGTATTCGAAGATATCCAAGAAGATATGATTTAGAATTATACCCCTCGGCATGGGAGGATCATCTTAGTGTAACTAAAATGTACTTGTATCTACATATATAGTATTAATATCCTCATATGAAAGGATATATTTTCCAAATCATCACATATTCTTTAACTATTCACAAGGTGATGATATATAATCATCATATGGTCGATATTTTAAGGCCATTTCCATTCTGGAGTGTGAATGTGGTGATTTTTTGATTGCTTTCGTGACTAATCTACCTAGATCTCCCAAGGGAAATTATAAAGTGTAAGTTTTTTTGGATTAGTTGATTAATGTCCTACACTTATAAAATATGTGATGAACATTCTCATAATAACATGTAGGATGAAATTTTGTCCAGGGAGTCGTATGCCTTTATGCAACTGCTCATTTTATTGTTTCTAATAGAGATTCTATTTTTGCATCGTGGTTCTAGATGTGTTTGTATATGGACATTGGTTACATAATTAATGTATCATGTCCTATAAATAACATAATGATGGATAGATTGAGGATATGATTCAGGTTATAGAGGATATGCTCTATGCATGCATCCTTGACTATGGGTGTTATTCAGATAAACAGATTCCCCTCACCTTGTCCATTTACAATAATAGTTTTCAGGATACCTTGGAGATGGATCCTTATAAAACCTTATATTTTAGGCCTTTGCATTGAATAATGTTCTAGAATGTGGTTGGGTAGGTAGCTATGCATGACCATGTCTCATGTAGGAGACCAAAAAGAATATCTAGCTAATCCAAAATTCCATTTTGATAGATCATTCCAAACATTAGTCATATTTAGACACTCATCGGCTACCCCATGCGTTCAAGGTTGGAGAGTATTTTCTCTTATGAGTCACACCATGGATAGAGTATAGATGTATTCAGAGTTAGGGTAATATACGAATAAGTTTTGTTGGACCATTTAAGGTTGTGAAGTGGACCATACCAATGAATTACTAGTTGGAGCTTCCATATAAAAATCATTAAATGAATGCTTTATATCATGTATCTAATCTCGGCTGGTATTATTAGAATCGGCAGATATCATTCATCCTGATTTTGTGGAATTGTATGCAGATGCCTCATTTGAGGAGTTTCATGTTCATATTGTGAACTAGAGCATGAAGAAAATATGAGGAAGCAACTCTCCTATATTATGTGAGCTATGGATGAAAGACCATGTGAACAATGAGTCCTATGAACTAGAATCTCAAATACAAGCACATTGATCAGGGATTATTTCCTATTATGCCTCTTTACCATTGGATATCATATCGGGGATGATTTGATTTAATTCGGGGAAGTTGGAATGTATTGTTTCTTTATTAATGTTCATATTGTAGGTCTATTAATTTTTAATCCCTTTTACAACCCTAATATTGATGATATATATACTATTGAATGTCTTGGTGTTGTATAAAGAACTTTCAGATCTTGAAGCCGAAAAATGGGAAGAGAAGAAAAGGTCGCACGATTAGAGAAATAAATTTATCCCATTTTGAATAGAATCTATGTTTTAGTTTTATTAATGTATGTGGAACAACATGGTTCACATAGTTTTTATGGAACCAGAATACCCCATGTGCACAACTATGCAACCAATTCCATGGTTGGGATATATCCTTTTCTAAATGATTGAACATGGATAGAGAAACTGTGTTCATAAAAATGTGATGTGCCCATATGTAGTAGTAAAATGGCACATGTTTGGTTTAATGTTTAGAAAAATGTGCTACCAAAACATACTCTCTAATGTCTCAATGATAAATGACCATTTTTACAGTAGGTAAACCTATTACCGAATTTTAATATCTCTATTTCTTACTCCAACATCTAGGAAATTATCAATTCTTTCATAGCTCAAATCCTACATTTATATAGGAATCCATGTAACTCTTATGTTGACTATCCACCTCACAATCCATTAGAACCATTTTATATGTGTCTATATGATATTTAAACCTCTCCCTTCATATATATGTTTATCTTCAAATCTATCATGCTATTTAGGTGTTTGGTTTTTTCCATGTTTCTAGGGAATTGATCTATTTCTTATATATCTTCTACACTACATTAAATTTGAGTCCAATATTAAGAAAGGAGAAATCTAGTACCTTGAGGTAGGTGGTCACAAATTTTTCCATTGAGTATTGATGTCTCGTTGATATGTTATTGGGCCACATACTGGCTTATTCTATTTTTACACTTTTATTTGGATTCTTCATTTCAAATTGACCATCGAGCCGTAATGAAAATCCCTTGATCCTTTTTTAGTATCATGTAGGGTGTTGAACTCATATATGGAAACCCCTTAGGTGTGGAAAGTGTAATTTCCCCTTTTTGGTTAAAGGTGTATATGCACGAGTCACCATTCAAGAGATCACCATATGTTCAAAAATGAAATTCTTTTTCATATAAATGTTTGATTGAACCAATGTGGAATATTATGTGTTCAGACAACATAGACATTGAATTTCCTAAGAAATAACATTCCTTTAAAAGCCATTTCAACTTTTTAATGAACCATTGTTCCTTGTGAATGAAAATTTCGTGATTAATAGATATAGATGGTTGGTTTTATATGGGATGTCTTATTCATGATTGGATGGTTTCCAGAAAAAAATTAAATACATCATTCATAATTATAACATTAATTTCATTCTTATACTATATTTTCATGGTAAGTTAGGTTACATGGAAAATTAATGATGAATTTATTTTTTTAATTGAACTAATTTTATTAAATGGAATAATATATAATCGTGGAATAACCACACCTTTTCATAAAAATAATGTAATGAAATTTTATTTTGAGGTGTTATTTATTTTCATCAAGTTAAATAATATTAAGAGGCGGTAATTCCACGTGGCTTATCAAATAATTATAATACTTCTTCATATTGGTTGTGATATAATGGTAAGTGGTAGGTTGATAATGAATAAATCATGCTATCTTACATTGGGTGTTGAGAATGAAATCTCCCATAACTTAAACTAGTTTGGTGTTGGGCTCTTCAAGCCACGTTCCTTGTTTAATGTGTTGACAAGAGGGAACACTCTCCATATCATGTGGCAGTTTTGGTGCAACCCACTCATTATGATATATAGGGCGTGTACCATATTTTTTGATGTTATATGTTTATTTAGGATATTTATGGATTTCTTGGTTACACCCTAGTCATACCAGCAACAAAAATTCAAGGTATATGGCCACTTATTAAAACACATACATGGTTCGGATATGTGGATAATATGTATAATTATAATATATATAAATATATTAAACATATAGATACAATTCATAAAATATTTATAGAAATAAGTTGATGTAGGTCGACCCACAGGTTGTCCTATAATAACATTGTTGGGATGGTGATTTATTTCATCTTGGATTAAATATTCTCATTATACTTTCACTTACTTTATTTAGGAAAACATCATGGATTACACATAGTCAACATTGGTTGTGGCATACAAGGAATATCACCTCACACACCATTCATGAAAAATTTGGTACCTGAGATGATTATCTGTCTACAGGTACTAATAATAGAAATCACACTTATATAGGTTACATACATGATTACTTATAGTTAAATATTTTGAGAAGATGACCTAGAATACACTGAATATGCAAGTGGATAAACTTTTTGTTCTTTTTTTTATTTTTTATATAATGGTTTTATGTATGTTGTTATATTACCCTTTTTTATTTAATAATTCCACGCATATATGTATCTAACTATTCATTAAAGTATATTTATTATTATATATATATATATATTCCTCTGCTGCTTACCTTTTTATTTTGATTACATATATAAGAATTATATATTGTTTTTTCACTATTCCAATTTGATGTGAGGGTACTATCTCACCACCATACAACCATTACTCCATCACTATTAGTCAAAAGCCTCTAGAATACAAGGTATTGAATAAGAGGCTATGGTACCCACCAAATCATGAAACAGGTTATTTGGATACCAGGTTGGGCCATTAATGCTATAGAACACGACAATATGTTCCAAATATATTTTACGGAGGTTGGATATGATGTTGATAACTACCACATATCAATAAAATAACATCATAATGATTGGATCTTGCTAACAGTCACTGTAGTTGATGCCCTGTAGTGTGGAGACCTATCTCATCAGGGGATTCCTCATTTCATTCCCTGACTTGGGTCACATAGACTTTAATTCCCATGACATCTATCAAATGGTAGAAAATGATCATTTACTGGCAGTGGGAGTATATACATATTTTTAATAAATATGTAATATAATATATTATGTATTAAATCCACAATCATTCAAAATTTACATCCCACAATCATCCATCAAAATATAATAAGATATATGTATCAATAGTTTCTTCCATACATACCCCAACCAAAAATATGGTGATAAAAATGCTTCAATCCCCACATATAAATCATATGGTTATTTTTTCTATTGGAATTAGTTGATATAAGGAATTTATTTATAATATAACCATGTAATGGGAATATATTCCCATTATAGTTTTAGGTTTATGCTAACATATTCTGGAATCCGTTGTAGGGAATTCTTATATCCAAGTACTATATCTAAAATACTTAAACATATCTAAATAAAATGTGAAATATTTATGTATTAGGAACACAACTGTTCCCTCACCATCAAAGTCATCATCAACATAATATAAAGGCTACATAGAAGCAATAATATATTCTATCTACCATCAATTTGGCCATTGGAACATTCATATGTTAAAATCACAAATAGATTAGGAAGAAATACCCATTTAGACATGATATTAGAGGACCATTCTATTGAACACTTCCAGGAAATATTTTTTACATGTCAAAATTATAGAAGTGAATATACATATACCAAAAACAAAAATAGAGACACATATATGGGATCCCATATATGCATGTTTTTATTTAGATCATCCGACATCGTCCTCCAAATGTATAAAACCAAAAAATAAATATCAGTAAGGGTGATCCAAGTATCCTATGTTATCCCATATCAATTCAATATTTATTGATGTTTTTAGGCCGAAAAACATCTATCAATAAGTTCCAAATATTTTCTTGAATCATTTCATGATCAATGAAGTATTAGTTCTTGTTTTAGAATCCGTCCCCAAAACATATCCAAAAGAATATATGGAGGACCTCCCAATTCCATTTACATTGAATGCCACAAATTTTGACATAATTAGATCAATAATAATAATATTTTTCACAACGGGTCACACAAAAACACGCCTTAGTGAAATAAGATCAAATGACCATTACTTATTCCAAAAGAAAATGTTCCCCAATTAAAGATCTCCCCAAGGAATACACAACATGACTCCTCTCGATAGTATGACATTATGACATAACTATTTTCCTCCCTATGATAGAGTTCACTATAATGGTTTAACACACAATGATATCTCATTTTTGTTATAAGGTTCTCCTTTCACCAAATAAGTTATGATAAATCCATCAAATCAAATGGCACATCAGATAATGAGGTCATCCATGCTTGATTCCTTGTAATTGAAAATAGATAGTATTTCTTATCTATATGATAGAAAATGGAAAAACTAATTCTTTAAATCCGTTCCTGGATATCCAAGCATCAATAACTATAAAAGAGAATCATTCAAACCCCACAATCTATAATAAGTTTTTGGGTAATTTTTCTCTATTGTTATACCATGTTGAATAATTCCAAGTAGAAGATTAATAGAACACATTAGTTGTGAGTAAAAAACTACCCAATGATAAAATACTATTTGTGTACTGGCCATTGATCAATCATCATTATAATATTATATTGTCTATTATAGACAAATGAATATATTATATTTTTTAAAATATATGTACAAATATTCTCCATTGAAAAAAACACCATTATGAAGTAAAGTTGAATCATGTCACAAAAATTGATCAACATATAAATTATATTTACTAGTTTTAATATTCATCACTATAATGCCCGTTTTCTGGGATGCTGTGTGAGGTTCTTAAATGTTCATTTCTCAATAATTTATAAAATATAATTCAATTGATCACTAATACCACATCCAACATCAATATAATAAGATATGTCTATAAAGACACAATCCTATCATAAATGGATGACATAACTTATTTGATTAATATTTATATAATTTCACAAATACATAAGCATTTCCCATAATGGTTAAGTTACATTGGAGACTATGTAAAAAAAATAAAATTATTTAGTGAGATATGTTCATCATATCTAATAAATATATGTACCTTTTATAATAATAATTAGTTCCTTACTTAAAACCATACTCCAAAACATAGGGAATATACACCTAATAAAGGGTGATTTAAAATGGTTATCAATGGAAAGATGTGTCATATTATTCTATGATATTATTAAAGTATATGATAACAATAAGTGTATGATATCATGAGAATTTAATTCACTGTTCATATAAAACATTTCATAGATCATAAAAAAAGTCATGGAATAATGCATTATCATTAAAAATATTACTTAGTCATAGTTTTTGGAAACCATCATAATTAATTAACCAAAAGATCATGTAAAATATTATTGCCTAATCATGTGAATATAAACATTTTCATTAGGACTAAATTATTAACAAGAACATAAAAAATAGTGGACAAAGCCTCATCACCAATTTCACATTATGGATCGATAACAAAGGCTTGTTTCCCATAATTGATCAAGCACAAAATCATGTCTACAATTATGGATCAACCCCATAGACATGATTAAAAAGGCTATCTCATAGTATATAAATATTTACCTTATGAATTTGATATATATATATATAAATATAAGTACAACACATACCGCAATTAAAATCATATATATCAGTTCCATCAGATCATAAAAAATATATAATATCAAATCCCATGAATGGAAACATGTTTAAAAAAATTTCTTCATAGAATAACATGTTAAAAAGACATTGATATCATATTCATTTCATCATTTCATTTGAACATAACCTATTTATTAAAGAATGGGTTTTATATGCATTTTATCTTGGAATATTTCATTAAAGGGAGATGAGTTTCATAAAAATATTTTCATAAAAAACATACAAAATTCATATAAAGGGTAATGAATTTATGCTTGGATGATATTTCAAGTAGTGTGTACATAACGTTTATGGATTTAATTATCTATATAATTTCATTTTTAATATTAACATGCAACATTTTATATGTAAAATATCATTTAAAATTTACAATTAACATTCTAAAAAACCTAAATCATTTTCAAATTCATTTTCACTGAAAATACCCATAAAAATTATATGAAACTGTAAATATTATTTAAGACATTTATTTTTGAAAATAAAATTTTCACCTTCAAAATCACTTATTAAATATTATATAATTTCAAAAAAATCATTAAAATTATCTATGGGAATTTATAAACTATGTCATAAAGATAATTTAAAACATTTTATTAGGAAAATATACTTTTCACTATGAAATTATCATTTTAAACAATAAAAAATATTTAAAATAATATTATTTGAAAGTAACATTGGAAACATAAAATAAATTATTTAATTTTTTTGGGGAAATAATAATTTTATAGTTGTTTATTTTAAAACATAAAATGATTCAACACTTATTTTATTTTTAAATAAAACATGATAGTTATAAATTATTACTTAAATCATTTGGTGGTCACTATATTCTGAAATTCCATACATTTTTTACACGATCAAATAATGACTTGTTTCAATTTTTTATTAAAATATATTAATGCATTATTTTGAAAAAAATACATGAATTTTCATTTTAAAACACATTATAAAATTTCATAAATGTGGAAAATTATTTAATAAACCCTTTTATAAAATGTTATAACATTTTTGAAATCAATTTTATAAAACATGTATATGTAATAAAAATGGTGTACGACTAATGGAGATTTAAAAAAAATTACATTAAATGAATATTTTCTTATCGAAAATACTTTATTAGAGGAAAATTATTTTAAAAAATTTACTCCCATGAAATAAAAATGAGATTGGATATTATATTAGTATCATGAGATATGGATCAACATGATTTCATTATTATAATAATAATCATAAAAAACCATGATAAATGATGATATTGAAGAATAAAACCCTTACAACATTGGTAAATTCAATTCTAAATCTCCACGACAATATGAAAATAAAGGAATCATAAAATATCATGATAATAAATAAATTAAAGATATTAAATATTAATTTAGTCTAATATTCCCCTAAAAAATATGATAGGTGCCTAATATAATGTAATTTAGAAAAAGGAAAATTAAGTAAAAAATCCATTACCTCTTTGGTATCATTGTAACAATAAAACCCATGATTTTATGATTTTAAAATGGATATAAAAATCCCAATAATTTTTAGTACAACCATAATTTTTTATAATAGGGATTTATTTATAAAAAAAAAATATATACAAAAGATGAATATGACATGTGTCTCAAAAAAATTAATAGTGAGAGATAAATCCCTTACCGGTATTGGAATATTTTAAATCAAATTAACCCAAAATGAAGATCATTTTATTAAATAGATAATATAATTTTAAACATTATATTAATGATATAAACATTTATATGAGTACTATATATTCTTCAATATATAAATTAGCAGTGAATTTGGTTAATGTCTCATAGAAATAAAGTGAGACTAGAAAAACCCTATTATAATTATCGGATTAAATCATAAACATTCATGTCTATTTTATAATAGATAAAGGTTTATTTTAATTATTTTACATAACCACCCATATATATATATTATAGAATCTATTACTTAATAATGACATTTTATTATCATTTTATAATCAATTTTATGTTAAAATCACATTACAGGTAAAAACATATCTGTTATTCTTGTATGATGAGATTTTAAATTTGTAATACATTTACAATAATAATGGTTCCATAATCTAAAAAATGTTAATGATCCTATAAATATAATGTATTTTCCGTATATATGTATTAATATTAATCAATTACTTTTGAACATTTAAAATTAAATTCCACATTCCTGGAAATGGTTGGTCATGAATACACATGAAGGCTATTTCAATTTTATCTATATATGAATAAATGGAACAAATTTTATATATTAAAATTAAAGAATCTTTTTTAATTCACATTAAAAACATATTTTAATTAATTTTTTCCTTCACATTTTCCATGTAATGATAATATTAGGAACGGGTCGTTACACTTAGCGTGGATATAATATTCTATATAAAAGAGTTATGGTTTTGTATTCCCACAAAATGGAATGTATAATGGTATATGTGATAGTTTAATTGAACATGTATAATTATGGGATATTTATTATTAAAACATGTTAATTCTATAATTTTATCCTACCATGATAGGTGTTGATGGATGTTGAACTACATCATTTCGTTATGTGGCAGTCCATCATACACACCATCAATGGTTTCATATTCCATATGATTGAAGTGGAGATATACATAAATTATTTAAAAATGTAATCTCAATATATTTTATATACAATTTTTATTATATTATAATTAAATGAACATTATTGAATGTGGTAAGAGAATAATTAAAAAGAAAGAGTTTAGTGAAAAAAATACCAAACAGTTAAAAAACCCACCGTTGGATTGGGTTGATGATTTTGAATAACCAGAAGATATTTAAAATTGAAGAAGATGGTTGGTATTTATTTTTTAGGACTTAGTTTAGACAATGTCTTTAAATGTGACAAACAATATAGGGGATAATATGGATTTTAATAATATGGGGGTGTATTTTTTGTCTATACCCAAAACTAATCAATAATAAGAATTACCTAACACCCAAAGTGATAAGAATATTAATGATTAATTGAGTTTTCATATGATATGGTAGATCTAAACCAAAAAATTTTAACATTATATTATTTGTCATTATGTTTATAAAATTTTACCATTTTAGATTTAACCTCAATAACTTGAATAATTTTATTTAACTACGAAATTTATACATTAAGAATAAAAATAAAAATATATTTTATATATAATTTGTACATAATAAAAAAATTAATCTAATTTATGATTTCAACATCATATGTTTGTGGAAAATTATGTTAAAAACAAGAATAAGTAAAATAGGGAACCATGTTTTAACTAAATCATGATATTTAATTATTATATCATATTTTAATAATTATGAACATAATGTAATATCCCATTATACTATAAACCAAATTAGTTTCATTAAAAATAAAATATTTATTTTGACAAATTAATATCAATACAGATGAAACATATTATACCATATTAATTCCTCAGATATGACAAAAAAGTGTGCTTCAATGGAGAAAATAATCAATATATTATAAAAATGATATATCAATATTCTATATGAAATTTATAACACAGAACAAAATTATATTAATTATGATATAATTTATCTAATTTTTTTTAAATCATATAAAAAAATTATAACGTTATAAATTTTTTGAAAAAAACATATTCCGGAGAAAATAAATTAATTTTTCCTAATCATTTAAGAAATAATCTGTTCATAAAAATCTTAAATATTCTAATTATTTTATTTTGTAAATTTTTAATTAAAAATGAATCTAATTTTTTTTTAAAAAATGCAGTTAATGTCAAAAATTAGTTTTACAATTTGATCACAATAGTATTAAAAATTAATTTTCTGTAAGGAAATATATTCTATAAGCATATAATTTCATTATAAATAAGTAGTTTTATATAAATATGATTTATTTTTATAAAACAATCATACATAATTTTTTCAATTTAGTTATTCCTATTCATTCAAAAATTCTTAATGGATACAAAACAATGGTCATGTTTTAATTATAATATAAGTATTCTTCTTAGTTTCATAATCTTTCATGTTTCATATAACTCAAGATATCAGTGATATTTATTAGAATGAATATATTTTATAAAATTTAAATGTTTTACATTATATCACACATGAAATCAACTATAACATTGAAATTAAATCATATTTCTAAAAATAGGTGAGGATACTTCGTCCTCATTACATCCTTATGTTCTTCCGTGGATTCCTCCAGATGGTGGTTTGAAAATGAAATTATGATTAAGTGAGTGGTATTATTTTATAAAACATTATCTCTATGATAAATAATCTCCACCGATTTTTACAAATAAAAAATATCATGATCAAGTGGTAGGACCTCAATACTCAATAAATTTGATGGATGAAGTTGGTCTGTTCTCATGATAGATTGATTGAACACATAATGATCCTAGGATAGGTTCAGTGGATGTGCCATGTGATAAGTTTTGGCCTTCATGGGATCATGAATTTCAAAGGTGCTGTTATATCTATAGCATCAATTTTATATATTTATTCCACACTCAAATTAGTAGAAACACCTTATCACATTCATCAAATTCATGATCTTTACATATATTACCAACAAAAATTTTCCTCCAGATTTGTGATACCCTAATGTTTTGAAAAATTGATTTGACTTTATATTCCATTTCATCTCATAACTATAGTACCAATACAATTAATTATCTGATATGATCGAAAAATATTGGAGTTCAATACATATTTCAATATATTAATTCATATGAAAATATCAAAATGAATGGTTGTAAGATATAGTTTTATAAAAAATCAACCAGTGGAACCTATCCTTCCCATCCAACTTTGAAATCTATTGAACCATATGTCAACATTTCCTCATGCGATTGAATGTTTCTCTAAGACTCAACATCTATCTGAGGATGACATACAATGATAATAATCATGTCTATATCAAGAGCCGAATGAAATTGTGGTCAAAAAAATTAGTTTAAACAATTGATTCTATTAAAATGTGGTAGTCCATGAGACCATATAACATTTTTAATATTTATTATTTTAAGTTCATAATGAGATAACATCCTTAATAGAGGTGACATGGGGTAATTCGGTAAGGATATCGACTATAACTCTATATAATTAAACAATTTAGATGTTTTGTGGTGTCTGAGGAAAAAATCCATTGTGAGGTTTTCCAATTTCTATTCTAGTATGGTTAATAGTGGTAAAAAACCATTATATATCTGTCTCTTAGAATTAATTTTATAAAATATGAAGCAAAAACATAATGATTCATGATTATATATCTTCATTATATCGAACTAAAATTACTATTTCATATAGGTAAGTGATATGAACTATACCCTTAAATTTCTTTAATTGTGGGTTCTTGCTCTATAGCCTTACCAGATGCCATAGGTTGTCACTTGACATGTGTTCTATGATATACAAAAAATAGTATAATTCTTATAACTCCCATAATTACCTCAACCCTGATGGTAAGATAAATCCAGTGTATTACCAATTAAATTAATATTATGTCCATAATATTGAAATGTATTCATCCTCAAGTACAATTTTTCTCGAACTTATAGAAAATCAAAAAGGTTGTATTTCTATATTTTCCTCCAAATTTATCCTTAATAATTTTAAACACAAATAAAATAAATCCTCAAATTTGATTTCCAAGACGTTGAAATTTTTATAAAACATAAAATCATAATCTCGTGATGGTATTCATTATTCTAAATCAAATATTACATGATGTATTGTAATCTTCCAAATCTAACAAAATCATTAGTTGTTTTCTAGTTCATTTAACTAAAATTACATTAGTGAAATTTGTCTAAATATTTATTCATGAAATCAAATATTAAAACATTTAGTCCGTTCAATTCAATTATTCGAATATAATAGGTATTTCAATGTTATATGGGATACTTTTTAGTTTATGTAATTTAATCAAAAATTTACCAAGATCCCCACATAAAAGAGATTAAATTAATTGGAAATTACATGATATAAGAAATTAATTTCAATATATAAAACATCTCCTATCTATAATATATAGTAATCTAGGAGACACATTCCACATTCTTGACATGTATAAATCCAAATGATATATCTAATATGTTAATTAACAAATGAAATTTCATAAATTTTCATCTTGCACTTGTTTGAAACATTATGAATCTCACTAATGTTCGAGGTGTTAGTCATATATCATTATGGGTGATTACCATAATCATAATATCTTTCTCTCAAGTAATTATTTAATCTGGATTCTCTTAATCATTTAATTTTCCATTACATTCAATGTTAACATTATTCATTTTAGTTCATGTATTTAACTAATACTAAAATGCATTATATTAAAAATTATAATCATTGTCCAAAACCCCAAAATGATGAAAAATAAGTTATTGATTTTCTAAATAATGACACCATAATTTAAATATATTACACCATAGTTTTGTCCTAGGTCATTCATGATCATCATCAAAATAATTACATCATGATGGGTTGTAATGACCTTTAGAACTTCCAATGAATATCCCCAATGAGTGTCAAAATATTTTAGTAAAATTGTCCATTTTCATGAAGCATGAAGAAATATAGTCCATCACAATCATCCTATTCTAGAGTTATTAACCCAAATTACCTATATTTAAGAGCCATGTCAACTTGTTTTATCCAGACATGGATATAATTTTTTGGGAACACTCTCTCTACACATTAAAAAATATAAGAAATTATCATATATATTGAATCATATTTAAAATTACCCCTAGTCATATTTTGGTTTCTTAGAAATGTTTTCTCATTTTGGATTAAAAAGGATAAGAATTGATTTCTCCTTATACTAGCTATAAAAAACCTATCTTAGTATTCATAGATTTCACATATTTTTATTTCAATATTAAATATAATTGATAAATAAATTCCACGGTCCATAATGGTTTAATTAAATTGGATACTAGGTACACAAACATCATATTTATTGAATGTTATAAAACATCTCCCATAATGATATTCTACCTTTATAATCAATATAAACTTTTCATACATGAGTCCTTTCTTAAAAATATAGGGAATGGAAGAATTAAAAACAGGTGAACTATATATTAACATAATGTTAAAAAATGATTGATATCATTCTATGGTCACATGAATGTATCATATAAGAATAAGTATATTATATCAGGAAAACAACATACAAATCTCATACCAATCCTTTTATAGATCATAAATGTGAGTCATAGAATAAAATATTATATTTATAAAAATCATAATTTATAAAAGTTTTAAATCATCATAATTCATGTTCCATATGCTCATTTCATTCAAGTATGGTTATATGATCATTGTAGTGACCATTTAATTTTAATATGATAACTTCCTTGAAAATAAGCACAATGCATCTGGCCAAATCACCTGTTTGACATTATGGATCATGCCCAAAAACATATCTTCAATTGTGTATCAAGAAAATAAATTTTTTCCCCATTTTAATCTAAGAGATATAAATATATACCAATTGAATTTTAGGGTGATATAGGTCATACATATCACTAAAAAATGATCATAAAACATACGTTGTATTATAATTCATGATTTGATATGGGTTTCATTATCATTTTTTCATTCAATAACCTATATAAAATAGAAGGTATAATTATCATTTCATAATTTCATTGTATCATATCCCAAGGAAAAATAAGTGGCATTGATAATACTTCTATCATTGTTAACACATTGAAAATAAATAGTCCTCATAAAAATACTTCCATCATAAACATAAACCATTAACCTAAAGGATGAGAATGATATCCCAAGTTCATATCCAAATTAAATCATAAGTAACGTCAAGGGATTTCATATAATATTGAAAATTATTTTTAAATATCCCATAGATCGTTTCTTGAAAAGAAACATTCAACATTCAAAATATGTTTTTTGAAAACATTAATTTTTTAAAAATTATTTATATTTTAGAATAAATAGGGATTATATAAATTAATATTTAAAGATAATTTAAAGATTTCTAGAGAAAAAAAATTTATTTTTGAAAATCTATTTTTAAAACATTAAATAATTTAAAACTTAACTTCTTTGAAAATAGTTATGGAAACATATAAAAATTATTTAGATATTTTTAAAAAACATAATAAATATAACATTTTCACATTATAAATATATTTTTTATAATGAATTTTTTTTAAAATTATTTTATATCAAAAATAACAATGGGGTCATATAATAGAATATTTAAACATTAATTAAAAAACTCATGTAAAAGGTTTCCTTTATAATGATAAAAATATTTTACAAAACATAAAAAATGTATAAATAATTTTCTTGAAAAATATCCTTCAAAACACATAAAATAATCTTGTAATCATTGGGTGGTCAGGATAGTTTGAAATTATATTCATGTACTACATGTAAAAATAATGATATTTTCAGTTTTAAGTAATATAAAAACTATCATTGATTGAAAAAAATAACATTTTAATTTTTAAAAATTATTAAAATTTCACACTTGGAAGAAAATATTATTAATTATTCATTTGGAGAATTTTATAATTGTTTTCAAATTGGTTTTAAAAAATATCGATCTATAAGAAAAATGTATTTCAAACGAAGATAGAAATAAAAAAATTCGTAAAAATGTGTTTTGGTGTATTCAAACATTTTGAGAAAAATATGAATGAAAAAAAAATTAATTCTATATAAATAAATCTAGGATAATGAAATACATGAGATTATTGTGTGATAGATCATAATATTTCACTATTGGAAGAAAAATCATAAAAATCATAATAAACAATGAGATTGTAACATAATACTATTAACACTTAAATAACATTTAAACATATTCCCAAAAAATAATAACCTTGAAGGAACCATATAATATAATGATAATGAATAAATTCTTGATATTACAGGCCAATGGTTTTTTATATACACCTCATTAATGTTTATATGTAAATAATATAATCTATATCACAATTAACAAAATCAATTCAATAATTCGTTATAGTATTGGAAATATTTGGACCATAAACCCCATGATAGATATATCCTAACATGGATATTTATTTTATCAAAAATATCTTCGGAATAATCATAAAATAAATTCATGGTCATTATATGACCCACACAAAAGTAACATTGGGTGAATTTGGAATGTGTCTCACTGAAAATAAAAGTGAGGTGTAAATCTGACACCTTCTTTGATTACATTAAATCATAATCCTAAAAAATAATTAATTTAAATTAAACATTAAATATCTAGTAAATAAATATATCTATGATATAAACATCAAAGAGGACGTATCTATACCACACAAAAGAACTGAGTTGTCAATATGGTATAAGTATTGAAAAAAAAGTGATACTAGATATCCATTATAAAGTATTGAATTCCTTAATAAAAATTCCAACTTATTTTATGGTAAATATAATTTATTAATAAATAGTATAAAAAAATAAATATATATTTAATACGTTAATTATACACTCATGAAATATTATTCCCATTTATATAAGTTTTATTCATTTAAACCACATTCAGGTAAAACTTATTTTTATCATATATTTTTTTGTTAATTTTTTTCGATACTTTTAAATGTATCATGGTACAATAATTCCTACAGTGATATCCATAATATAAATAAAATAGTTTTTAATTAAATATTTATTTCCATTAATCAAATAATTTTTTAAATCATAAATAAAATACACCATTAATGGAGATGGTAGGACCTATATGCACAAAAACTCTATTTCCATTTTATCAACATTTGAAACGAAATTAAGATAAATAAAATATTGAAATTAAATAATAATTTTTACGATATATATATATATATATTAATATTTTTTAATTTATAATATTATTAATCTCTTTTCAAGTCATGAATTTTTGTAGAACGAGTCACACATCTTTTTGTGTTGGTAGTACGAAAAACACAAGAGAAACATTATCATTTTCCAACATAATGAACGATATGTAGGTAAATATTTTATTTTAATTATAGATTTAAATATGTGACAATAATATCTAATAAAAATGTAAAATTTTTTATTATTTTTATACTATAAAAATGATGATATAAAACAAAAAACATAGATCCGTGAGCTGCCAGTCCACCAAACACTTGTTCGACAATTTCACTATTCATTTTATGTAATATGATATAGATTTAGGTTATTAACTAATATAACAACATATAATTATATTTTATTAAAAAATTATTATATTTGAAGTAATATAACAATAATTAAGGTGGTAATAGATGAATTCAAAAGATAGTGTTTGGTGTATAAAATAGCATTCACATAGAGTTACCCTTATTATATTTGTTAATAATGGTCATATGGTAGGTATATTGGGTGGGTAATTGTCTCCATAACATGGATATAATTTTGTGGAAGGATTTTTCTAGGGTTCTATTATGGAAAATAACTCAATAGGTGTGAATCAATTAGTGGTGGATGTGGCATTTTATAACGTAATTGTTTAAAATGACATAAACTAGTCAATAATGGGATGTCAGTATCACCATGTGTGCCTCAGAAATTGATAAATAATTTTTTTGATGGATTAAATGTTCTATCCAAATCTACCATATATAAAAAGCGTTTTTTAACATGTAATTCTTCAGAATTTATGATCAATTAATTACACCAGTTCTGTTTTCACCATAGTTACATATGTCATTTTTTATGTAGGAAATGTATCCTACGAGAATAAAAATAAAATGATCCATATTATATAATTTTGATCCTTATATTCTATATAATATATACAATTTAAAAAATAAAAATAATATTTTTGGAAAAATTATTATTAACAAATCATATGTAACGTTTAAATACCACATTCAACTGAAATTGTGGTAATTATTTTGAATTGTCATTATTAGTAATTATTTGTGTTAGATGATGAACCTACATTTGAAAAATCATGTTTACTATGTATGAATTCCTATCCTCACCCATATTTTCTCTCATCAATTGGATAATATGGTATTCACACCACTCCAGGTTGAAACATAATTCTAATGGTTCATATAGCTCGAAATACATGTGGGGAGGTTTTGTTTGTAATAATGGAGGCTCAGTTATCATGTATTTTATGGAATTATTTCGATATGGGATATCTATTCAGAGAAAAAGATAAGTAAATTTTAATTGGGATTCATTTTGGCAGTGAAATAAACAATCATCCAGTGTCTTTGGAAATAGATTCACATTTTTTCCAATGGTATATTATTAATCTTGGATATACCACCTTTATATTTAACAAAAACATTCAATGGTTTGGAATTTGATTAATAGTATCATGGATATTAATATGGCAATGTGAGAGGGAAATATGGTGGGTAATTATTTCTCCTCTAAGTCTCCATTGGATGCCACTTTCACTTACTTCAACAGCTTTGGGTCTTTTCTGTAAGACAATGTGAACACTTTTATTAGTGATTTTCTCAGTTTTCATTATTTTATACCACTTTAGTCCATATTTATCATTTTCCCCTTTTATCTATATAGTTATTAATTTATAATTTATAAAAATATCAATTTATTAATAAAATCCTAGAAAAATTGAAATAATGGATGGTAATTTCATTGAGTTGACTCCATTAAGCATTCAATGCAAAAAAATTATTTTACCCTTAGTATAAATTGACAATTACAAAATATAATAAAAATTTATATTGATGAAAGTGATCCATATCAATATTCTTGCATCGAGAATCAAAAAATATTGATCATGATTCTCACGTGAAAAATCAAAATCATAGAGTATCATCAATTCATTTGATAGGAAGAATATCACATTCATTATAGGAATTTCACCTTGAAAATGACAAAAAAGAATACTAGAAATATTGATAGTTCAGTATCACAAGATAAATAAATGAATATTGGATTGTCCGCTGTATATAAGGAATATGTAATTTTTACCATTACCACATCTTTTAGGGTAATATAATCTGCCTCAAAATATTGTATAATTGGAGCTGCTGAATCCACAACCTGAAAGACTGAGGAAATTTATAACACAATTTACCCTGATATAAATTATTCTTTTCTTATTTATTATTTCATCCAAAATTGAATCCTCATAGATTGAATTATTTTATGAAACACGTTTATCATTTGGATCATGTACAATGTGGTTTAGTTTGGTTTCTATTTACATTAACTATAGTAATGTTTCTCAGATATAATATTATAAATAAAATATGAATCAATATATATGATTAAATAAAATTAATTCCAATAAATAAAACATAACTCCAAAATATACTAATTATATCAATAGCCTTCGTGAGGTGACAAACCCTCAAACGCTTTTGAATCTATCATGAAACCTAAAATTCAATATTTCGTGGGTAAATGTAACAAACACTAGACCTATAGATGCTAGAAAACATGAAAGTAGTATATGATAATAATTTGGGGGTGAATTCAATTGAAAAATAATCCACATTGATATTCGTGAAGTTTATGTGAATTACATAAATGAAAGCCTAACTGCAAATATGTGCCTCCCTCAATTGTTGATCTAACACATATTCAATGGAATTCTATCATATAAACATGGAAAGATGATTCAACATGATTCTAATTACCAGAGAATGTTGAGTCCTAGAGTGTTAAATAATTATTTTAAGAGATCTAGTGACATAGGAAAAAGAGGTAGAGATCAAACACAATATTTATTAAGGGAAACATCCCTTCTATATATGTTTTTCAAAAATATCCTCACATTAATTACAGCGAAATGGGTTTTGGCCCTGTCAGACTTTGGAATATTCCTACGAGTAATTTCAGAGCTAGGCGTGAAGACTATGGGCGATTTCGAGGCCCGGTGTGCCGGGAATTAATTTTATAAAAATATTAAGAATTTTTATACTATTCATGTGGAAGGGTGTGTTATTTCTTATACAGTTGCTCAAAACAAGAATCTGAGGGTGTTGTTGCGTCCGGAATATGTTGTTTACCATAGGCGGGGTGTAAAAATTGTGGGCGTGTGCTCTCGCTTGTCGTTGATTGAAGTTATATGTGTCCCAAATTAATTACCCGTTCGTAGAACATTAGTGTAGCATAAGTTCGGGGTCGATCCACAGGGAACCATGGCCTACGTGAATTCAATTGAGTTAATACTTAATTAGGTAAAGTTTGCAGAATTTAGAATTAATTGGGTTGATTTTGGGTTTTGATTGCAACTCAATTGATTGACTTTGAATAAATGGATACAGTTTGAATGAAAACAATGAGTAAATTCAGAGAGTTTTTAAAATTGAAAGAAAAGATGTGTCGGGTCTGTGGTGAATAAGGAGTTCTTATGCATATTGTTTAAATGGTTGTGTTGTTCATAATAATTCAGTCATTATGGATTTCATTTTCTTACAAGATTTCCTTGGTCCAGTTCATCTTGTTTGGAATTAGAGTAGCTGACTCCTTAGTTTGGTAGTCAGTGTTCTTCATTATTTATTACGTTCTGTCCATTATTTGAATTGGTGAAATCCTTCCAATGGTCATGTATGTTTTCACTGTTACTTATCTTTTGTATCGCTGGGAATCCTTCCCTTGGCCCGGCTACGAATTCTCAGTTATATTTGAGAGTGGTTTAAGAAGAGTAAGATGAATTACAACGATTGAAACACAACTATATAAAACAAAATACAAATTATGATCCCATCATCCATATCCCCAACACGAGGGGTTTAGTTACATATAGAAAGTGGGAGATAAACGACACACGTGATACCTACCAGATTCATCGTGTCTGCGTTGAGGTAGAGTGTCCGAAAGTGGAATGGCGGAGTGACGGCACCATGGTAGCTTCGGGATTGGTGATAGTAGAGATTTTCTTTCCTCTCAATGGTTCTCCCTCTAAATCTGTGGGTCAAGGCCTCTTTTTATAGAAAATTAATGTAGAGGGCATGTATAGAAAGTACACGCAGCGTACTTTTTGTCAACGCGCTTTGGCGCTAATTTCCCCACATGTAGGCGGCCTAACACGCTGTCTTTGACATTTGAACACGGTGCCACCTGGTGGGGGGTGTACATGGCATGTCGCACCGCTATACACGGCAGGTAGTGTCATAAGTTTGGCCGCCAGTCCCTTCTAGAATTGAAGATACGGCATGTAAAAGTTCAAACATATCGTGTCTCCATCAACGACCACATGGGCGTGTGGAATTTTCTTCGGCATCTACCACTTCTAGAAAGTAGTACATGACATGTAGCACTGCCACACACGGTGTGTATCTTTTTCCTAGTGACATGGGCATTTACTCCCTCCTTCGGTCCTTCTCCCTGCCTGGATGTACACGGCGTGTATAAAAGTACACGCCGTGAAGTTTAAAAAATTTCATAGACTTACCATGATCTGTGTATTTAGCCAGAAAGATCCTGAATGTAAACATCCTAACCAAAATCCAACAATATGTTCATAAAACAACAGATATTTGCTGATGGTGATGATTACTAAAGTATTTGACTGAGCTTTTGAAGGATGTATTTTCCGTGAGCATTACTTTGCATATCATGCAATGTTGTTTAAAGGAATTAGCCTTCCTTTTTCTAGCCTCAGAATTTATTTTCACATCTGAACCGACCAACCCGTATCCACAAAAACATCTTAACCTTATTGATAAATCCCTCATGATTTTTGTAATTTAATTATTCTGATGTATAGAACACGATATCTTGCAAACCTATGGATAGAGTTTATATACCTTGGATTGAGAATAAATCTGAATAACAATTTCTTGAGTGTGGAGTGTGATTTTGACTGGTAAGGTAAATCATCAAATGGAATGCTTATTTTTTGAAAGGATAAATAATGTGTTGAAAGAGGATGACAGTACTTAATTGCATTATATATGAGGCATGATTTTAATATCTTATGAATTGAATTTTTTTTTCCTTTCATAATTTTTCCTCAGTAACATTATCAGTTATACGGTTGATTAATTAAATGCCTTCCTTTTAATTTAGAGGCTCTCTTAATTAGATGTTCAGATTTTTCTTGAGGGCAGGCAAATGACTAAGTGTGGGGGAATTTGATGCACCCGATTTGTGTATACATTTCCATATATATAATTGAATATAAAAACATGTTTTAAGAAAATATCTGTTGTTTTATTATCATTTTCTTTGATTTTGGTGAATCCCGTTACTTTCAAGAGCTTTCTGGCCAAATACACGGATCAAGGGAAGTTTGTGAAAATTTTTAAACTACACGGCATGTACCTTTATACACACCATGTACATCCAGGCAGGGGGACAGACAGAAGGAGGGAGTACACGCCCATGTCACCAGGCAGAAGATACATGCCGTGTGTGGCGGCGCTACAAGCCGTGTACTACTTTCTAGAAGCGGTAGTTTCCGAAGAATAGTCCACACGCCCATGTGGTCGTTGATGGAGGAACGGCGTGTTTAAACTTTTACACGAAGTGCCTGCTATTCTAGAAGGGGATGGGGGCCAAAATTATCACACTACACACCGTGTTTGGCGGTGCTACACATCGTGTACACCCAACCACCAGGAGACACCGTGTTCAAAAGTCAAAGACGACGTGTTAGGCCACCTACCCATAGAGAAATTGGTGCCAAAGCTCGTTGACGAAAAGTACACGGCATGTACTTTCTATACACGCCGTCTTCTTTATATTTCTATAGAAAGAGTCCTTGGCCTACGGATTTAAGAAAGGGAGAACCATTGAGAGGAAAAATAAGCTCTGTTATCAACATTCCCGAAGCTACCAAGGTGTCGTCACTCCGCCATTCCACCTTCCGACACTCTACCTCAATGCATACACGATGAATCCGGCAAGTATCACGTGTGTCATTTCTCTCCCACTTTCTATGTGTAACTATACCCCTCGTGTTGGGGTTGTAGACGATTGGATCATTATTTGTATATTGTTTTATATAGTTGTGTTTGAATCATTGTAATTCATCTTAGTCTTCTTAAACCACTGTCTAATATAACTGAGAATTCTTAGTCGGACCAAGAGAAGGATTCTCAGCGATACAAAAGAGAATTAACAGTGAAAACATCCCTAACCACTGGAAGGATTTCATTGATTCAAATAACGGACTGAACGAAATAAAGAATTAAAAACATTGACTAGATGACCAAGGAGTTAGCTGCTCTAATTTTAAACAAGAGGAACCGGACCAAGGAAATATTTTAAAAAAATGAAATCCAGAATGATTGAATTATTGTGAACAACAAAAACATTTAAACAATTTTCAAGATATCATGTTCTCTACATCATAAAAATTGAATTACAAAAATCATTAGGGCTTTATCAATAAGGTTCAAATTTTTCTGTTGCTAAGGGTTGGTAGGTTCAGATGTGAAAATAAATTTTGAGGCTTGAAAAAGGAAGGCCAATTCTTTTAAACAACATTGCATGATATTAAAAGTAAATCTCACGGAAAATAAATCCTTCAAAAGCTCAATCAAATGCTTTTCTAATCGTTACCATATTCCATAGGCAAGTAGGGTTCATGGGAAAATAAGAATAATGTCCCCTTATTGTTTGTTTGTAGTTGATTTTATAAACAACAAAACACAAGGGAAACCCTTATGAATTCAATGAGTGGATGTTTGGAACCCATTCTTCCCCAAAAAATCAAGAGGCACTCCCCCACAATTTATTTCATGGTTGTACACAAAAATAAGACATGTATTGCCAACTCCCGATTTAAAATGTAAATGAATAATCATGAAAAGTTTAAAAAGAAATAGGGTAGGAAGGGAAATAGGCTTGTAATGTTGCTTCCTATAAAGGTTGTTCATGGATTTTATAGACTTAACGAAGATTAAATATAGGGTAGGTCTCAAGATACAGGGGTTGAAACAATCTAATGTCTCAATCATGTTAATGTAATTCAAAAATATCTTCATGTTTCGAAAATAAAAACATGCAAATTCTGGTAGTGATGCATATCCTAAGAATCTATCACGAAAGAGGGTATTAGAAAATAAATATGAAAAAGGGTTTAGAATACCTCTCAGGAGTGGAAAAATAATAAAGAGACAATCAGGTCATGACATGCATATAAATGAGTAGTTTAATCAATGTAATTTATTCAAGGATGAAATGTTTCAATTGAAACTACATCAGCAATCATTTTAAAATACATAAAAACTAAAATATACATGCAACATTTCCAAAAGTACCTACTGATAACTCTAGCATTTATAAGATTGATTAACCAAAATTGCTTTACATTTTCAAATATATAGTTTAATAATGATGTCTCCTAGGTTAGTTTAAGGGAAAATACTACGGTGAAAGATATAGATGCTCCCCCACACGTAATACTGCACATGGTCCACCAAGTGCAATACTAAGGGAAAGGGTGGGAAACATGGAGAAATGGGGGACAAAATGAGGGAAAGCAGTGGAAGAAGTAAATTTAAAAATAATGAAAATAGAAATGGAAAAATACTCCCCTCGTGAAAAAGTGATGCCCATGGTGCTCCATGATACCTGTGAAGGGTGAGGAAAAAGAAAACTGCAAACATGCACAACATCAAAGCACATAAAATGACAGAAGAGATATACAAGATAAAGAAAAATGTCACTATCATGGGGTCGCCTTAGGGGAGGCATCATCCTGTACCGAATTGGCCGGTAAAGAAGGCCCATGAGGTGTTGATGTGGGAGGCTCTTACTCTGCATCGGGAAGGGAAGTTGAAGAAGTAGGAGCCGAAGGTTCTAGACTCAAGATCGGAAGCACAACAGCAGGCCCTGGCCCGACAGAAGTGGTAGCAGTAGAGCACACCGTAGTGATCAGAACGGAATATGTGGACGACACAGGAGATGGCGGTGGAGCAGTAGCAGAAGGGCCAGGAATGGAGGCAGAGGCTGGTGGCTGAGGCAGTGGAACACCAAGATGCTGAGAAATATGTACCAACAGATGGTCCATCCGGTCCTGCTAGCCATCAACATGAAACAAATGGCGTGCTACGGTGTCCTGGTGGCTGATGATACGAGCTAACTTCTGCTCCATCATGTCTACGCAGAAGGACGGACTTGGATCGTCCGAGGGTGCAGGGGTAGGTGGGATTGGGGATGAGACAGAAGAAGGACGGTCAGAAGAAGTGGGGTTAGTAGAAGGTGGGTGAGGTGGATAAGCTGGAGGGGGTGGGGAAAGAGGAGAGGGGTCAGCAGCTGGCATAGCGTCAGCATCTGGGGAAGGGGGCTCAGCAGGTGGCGGGGCTCGAGCCTATGCAAGTATGCAGGAACCACCCTGCGTCCAGACCAATCCCATGCGAATGATCATGAGGAAGTCCATCCACTGGGGTGAACCTATCAAGTCATGATGTAATGAGGGCTTGAATACCCCTAAGTGGTGGGCCAGACGGGTGGTGTAAAACGCGCCATTCAGGTTTCCCTGATGGCCGGTAAACATGTAGTGGAAATAGGAGGCGGTAAGACAGGGGAGGTCCGGATAGGAATGCCGTATGACATAGGTAAGAAGCTCCATGTCATGGCCGGTCACGACCCCCCATATCCTAATGGCGGGGGAAAAAGATGGTGCTGAAGCACCAGTGGGTGAAGCGAAGGACATGGTCGGCTATAAGAGTGCTCTTCTGAGTGTTGGGGGAGTACCGGTGTTCAGGCCTAGAGATCTCCCGCCACATGGCAATGAGGTCAGAGCGCCCATGCCTGGTCAAGTCAGAAACAGGGGGTGGGGTGATAGGATGGGGGTAGAAGCTGCACCCTCGGCCAAACTCTGTCATCGTCAGAGAAAAACATCGGCCGCCTAGCCAGAATCAAACTACTGGCATCGAATCGCTAGGTGCCTCTCCGTACTCTGATCCATCAAACTCAAACGAGGCCACCAACTTCAAAAATAAATCACTGAAAATAGGAGTCCTGACCTGGAAAATATAGAGGAGTACGGTGTGCTTGAGAAGCACCTCCAACTCCTCCCAAATAACGAGCCGCTGCGGAATGATACTGTCAAGGTATCAGCCACTCAATGGTATCAGCCGACGAGAGAAGTGTCGGAACATGTCGTATGCGAGGTCGGTGATCCGGAATACCATGCAGGGATAGGGAGCACCAACAGGTCCCGGCCCTGGTGCCGGTGCAGCAGAAACGTCTGGCTCTGGAGGTGGATCTTCCGAAGAAGAAGGTGGCTCAGTAGAATGTGTGCTCGAAGAGGGACCAGCTTCCTAGGATGATAGGACATGGAATTTGGCAGCTGGTGCATCAGAAGTAGGCCCGACCAAATCTGAGGGAGTGAGTGGCGGTAGAATGTCCAATAGATGGAGCTCAAAGACCGGAGCGTTGGGGTCCTGTTGCATAGGTGGTCGGAGTAGGATCCGACGATAGATGGGCCTCTCGCCTTCAGTGGCAGAGGCTGGCCACTTCCTCCGATAAGGATCATGATCTTCCATAACCTGAAATAGAAAGAAAAAGAAAAAAAAAGAAAAAAAAGAAAGAAAATAAAAAAAACATGTGAGAAAAATGGAAAATAAAAGTACACGGCATGTACTCCAGAGTACACGGTGTGTAGTCAGAAATGGAGAGTATCCTGTGTTCTCTGGAAAGACACCCCGAGGGTGGAAATAGACCAAGTAACAGTACACGGCATGTACCGAACATACTCGTCGTGTTCACTCAAAGTGCAGGTGTCCGTGTACTATAAATGACATGGCCATGTTTTTATCAGTTCAAATAAAACAACACACGTCGTGTAGGTACAGGCCACTGCGTGTACTGTACATGAAGAACATGGCCGTGTAGAAGGTGAGACACGGGCCAGATAGACATCTAACAGACATATCGTGTACCAAGCACACACGCCGTATAGGAATATAGGGTGAGAGACTGTGCAGAGGGTAAACACAGGCCGACTACAGATATAAAGGACACGAAGTGTACCGAACATACCCGCCATGTTATGGAACATGGGGAGACAGGTCGTGTTATGTGCCACACACGAAGGAGCCAAGGGAAATGGTCTACACGGTGTGTAACCAACATACACACCGTGTATGAAAAAAACGGTGTGTGAGGCCGTGTGAAAAGGAGTACTTGAGTACGACGAAAATAAACAAGAACACAGTGTTTACCTAACATACACACCGTGTATATGAAAATTTCAAAAGATTTTGTGTGTGGCCATGTACAGAAGTACACGACGTGTGTTCTTCATTTTGTGGCCGTGTACAGGTGGAAACCGAACGGTTGTCTGATCTGATAAACAACCCAAAAAAATCTAAAAAATTGAAATAGAGGGTACAGAACGGTGTACCTGGACTGAGGATCACAATGTGAGAAGAATCGGAACTTCAAATGCCCCAAATCGATGGATCTGGAAAAGGGGGGTTCGGGTGGCGTTCGGGAGAAGAAACAGGATGAAAGGGAAAAATGGGGCGGTCATGCGACACGGCCTCAAGCCGGGTGGACCGCGGCTTATATAGCCGAGGTACACGGTGTGTATGTATGGTACACGACGTGTATCCAATTTTTTTTGTGATAAGATATATGAATAAATATAATTATTATAGTAAACTATATAATAATTTATTAAATAAATATATCTAATAATTCTATTATAAATAAACATATACATTATGTATATCGGGAAATACACACCGTGTGTTTTAAAATGAGAAAAAGAATAGTACAACTTTTGGTCCGGTGCTTGGGGCGGGATTCGATCTGGCGATCGACCGATTCGAACGGATGCCCTCACCCACTGGAGAAAAGGTTGTTCTGCTATCCATATATATGTTATATATATATATTTATTCTATATGGCCTATACACACGGAAAGAAAGAAAAGCACGGCGTGTGGTTTTTATTTAGGAAAGGATGGTGGTGAAGCGGCGAGATTAGCGCGATTTGAAACCAGGTCTTCTGAACCTGGTGTCGAGACTTTTCCAATCAGCCAACTTTACCCGCATGTAATTTAATATTTTCAAAACTTTTTTAATTTATATTTGAAAAATCATGGTGCACGTGGCGTATATCGGAGTACACGTCTTGTGGTTTTATTAAAACAACAAATGATTGGAATGGGACGGTTGTCTGGATTCGAACATGGGTCTTGTGAAACTGGATTACGATTCTAGCCAACTGGTCCATCCCCACCATGGGATTTATTAAACACATTTATATATATATATATGGAAAATACCACACACGTCGTGTAATTAAATGGGGGAACCTCATGCCTAAGGTAGGTTAGGAGGATTCGAACCGAGGACGACTCGAATAAACTCCAGTGACTTTGCCATCGGCACCGACATCATCCCTGGTTATTTATTTGTTATTCTATAGATTTATACTATTTAGATTATAAATTAAAAAGGATTAGTACATGCTGTTTATATAAGTGGGACATGGAATGTAACCTCTGGGTTGCCCCCCAGGAAGCGCCTTTGTTTTAGGTCATTTCCTCGACCTACTTACCTTGCTTGCCTAATATTGAAAGTGGATAACGGTCCCAAGAGTGGCCGCCCTGGCCATCTAGGAGTTGCAAGTTCTCTGGATCTTCTTCAACATGAATGTCTTGATTGTTAAAGTTATCAAAAATATAGGAACATACGAGATCATCCACCAGGAGGTCATCAAGGGTAGTTATTGCAGAACGATCCTCATGATAGGATGATGATACCTACATGATGGCTTTGAGAACATTGTAGGAGACTCTCTAATCTCATACCTGGAAAATAAGCTCTCCATGGTGCACATCAATGAGTGCCTTCCCAGTGGTGAGGAAAGGTCTTCCCAAAATAAGTGGCGCCTCCGGATCCTCTCCCATGTCGAGGATGATGAAATCAGTAGGGAGAATCAGCCTACCCACCTTGACCAGTACATCCTCCAGTAGTCCCTTCGGGTGTTTGATAGATTGTTCATCATGTTGAAGGGTGACGTGGGTAGGCTTGAGCTCGTTGAGTCCCATCTTCTTGAAAACTCTGAGGGGCATGAGGTTCACGCTGGCCCCTAAGTCGCAGAGGGCCTTCCCAAACTCACAGGATCCATTCGTACAAGTAATAGTGAAACTACTTGGATCTTGTAGTTTGGGAGGAATGGAATGTTGAACCAACGCGGACCACTCCTTCGTTAGTGCAATAACTCCCAAATCCTACGTATTCATCTTACACGAGAGGATTTCCTTCCTGAATTTGGCGTAAGCAGTTATCTGAGTCAGGGCCTCTGCAAATGGGATGTTGAAATGAAACTTCTTGAACACATCCATGAATTTTCTGAACTGGTGGTCCATCTTCCTTTGCATTCAGCTTTACGGAAAAGGAAAAGCAGTCATGAATGGTTGGATTACTTACTTTTCTTTATTCTGCAAAGCCTCCTTCTGCGGGATTTTGGACTAGGAGTGATCGGTATTGGTAACTTTTTCTTCAACAGTGGGTGTGGATGCACCTTACTGTGCTAATTGGTTTTGTTGGAGCTCTTTTCCACTCCGGGGCATGATAGCATTGGCCTCCTCCCTTGGGTTCTTTTCGGTGTTCCCTGGTAGTGTACTGGGCTGTCTCCCTGAAAGTTGGTTTTCCAGGTGGCCAATCTGATTCTCCAAGCCTCGAATCAAAGCTTTTTGATTTTGGAATCTAGTCTCAGCATTAGATATGAATTTAGTCATCAGATCGTCTACCCTTGAGGTGTTCTCCTGCAGAGGTGGTTGTTGAGACGGTGGATGAGGTGGCTGTCGTGGCAGTTGTGGACGAGGGTTTCGATACCCTTGTTGCTGATAAGGACCCTGCTAGGGTTGTTGTGGCCTTTGGTATTGGTTTTGATATGGAGACCGGTTGTAGCTGGGCGGTCGCTGGGGTGGAGGATTCTGCTGTTGTTTGCCCCAGCCTGTGTTCTGTTGATCTGGCCATGCTAGGTTCTGATACTGCAGGTACTGGTTGGGCCCTCGATTTTGGGCAACATAACTCACCTCGCTCGTTCAAGGGCCTCCAGTCAAACCCGGGCATTCTCCCCTGATGTGGTTATCACCACAGTCGCCACATGATGGATGGATCGCCGCATGAATTTGGGATGTTCCTTTGAGGTTCAATGCGTCGATTTTCTTGGATACAGCATCCAACATAACTGCTAACATAGTGGTAGCGTCAATATTTTTTATACCTCGCTTTTGATTCCCCCGCTCAGAGTGCCACGGGAAGCTGTTGGCTGACATGTCTTCCAGTAGTTCGAATAGTTTTTCAGGGGATTTCCGCATCACCGTGCCTCCAGAAGCAGCGTCCACCATGGATTTGGTATTCATGGTAAGTCCTCCATAGAAGGTCTGGACTTGCATCCAGAGTGGGAATCCATGGTGGGGGAATTTTTTTAACATCATCTTGAAGAGTTCCCAGGACTCATAAAATGGCTCGGAGTCGTGCTGCTGGAAGTTATGGATCTCATTCCTGAATGTCACCGTCTTGGATGGTGGAAAGTACTTGGATAGGAACGCCTGGGCTAGCTCCTCTCAGGTGAGGATAAATCGTTGTGGCATCCCCTTGATCCAGTCCTTCGCCTTATCCCATAGAGAAATGGGGAATAGGCAAAGGCGGATGGCGTCCCCGGACATGCCATGGTAACGAAAGGTGTCATAGATCTGTAGAAAGTTGGAGATATGGGCGTTCGTGTCCTCGCTGGGTAGGCCTCCAAATTTTACGGTGTTCTGGATCAGCTGCATGATAGCAGACATGATCTCGAAGTGCTGGGCCTGTACCAGAGGATGAACGATTCCTGTATCAGCTCCGTGAATTGATGGAAGGCCATACTCCATAAGGGTACGTCTTGGAGGTTGTCGTTGATGGGGTGTATCTTGCACGAACTGCTCCTGAGGGGAGAAGTATGTCCGTGGAAAGAGTTGATGTGGTTGGCGTTGGTAATCCCTTTGGAGGAATTCAATGAAGGCTCCATGAGGTTGCTCTGGTAGACCAGCTGTGGGAGGCTGCTTATCCTGGTATTGATGCTCAGTCGCAGCATCAACGGCTGGTTCTCCCTCTTCCTTGTTCGCCATGGGATGTGGTTGATGGTTCTGAGTTTCTATACATGTACGCTGATGATGAAGCAAGATCCGTTCGATTTCCGAGTCAAGAGAAACTAATTCAAAATACTCGGTGCTTCTGGATCGTGTAAAACGACTAAACATACAATTTAAGCTCCGCACAACACAAAAACGAAAACCAGGCGTAAAAGGGAAAAATAAAATAGAAAATTTGAAATGGATTTTGAAAAGAGATATTTTGATAGTTTTTTTTCGATTTTTATTTTCACTTCAATCATTTATTAAAAAAGTTTAAATATTAGCACTAAAACCAGACATAGTTCCCCGACAATGGCGCCAAAATTTGGTCTCTCGTGTCGTTGATTGAAGTTATATGCATCCTAAATTAATTACCCGTTCTTCGAACATTAGTATAGTATATGTTCGGGGTCGATCCACAGGGGACCATGGCGTGCGTGAATTCAATTGAGTTAATACTTAATTAGGTGAAGTTTGTAGAATTTAGAATCGATTGGGTTGATTTTGGGTTTTGATAGAAACTAAAATGATTTAATTTGAAGAAATGGATAAAGTTTGAAAGAAAACAACGGGTAAATTTAAAGAGTTTTTAAAATGGAAAGAAAAAACTTGTCGGTGCTGTTGTGAATAAGGAGTTCTTGTGCAAATTTTTTAAATGGTTGTGTTGTTCATAATAATTCAATCATTATGGATTTCATTTTGTTACAAGATTTCCTTGGTCTGGTTCCTCTTGTTTAGAATTAGAGCAGCTAACTCCTTGGTCTGCTAGTCAGTGTGCTTAATTATTTATTACGTTCAGTCCATTATTTGAATTGGTGAAATCCTTCCAATGGTCATGGATGATTTCACTGTTACTTCTCTTTTGTATCGTTGAGATTCCTTCCCTTGGTCCGGCTAAGTATTCTCAGTAATATTAGACAATGGTTTAAGAAGAGTAAGATGAATTACAACGATTCGAACACAACTATATAAAACAACATACAAATTATGATCCCATCATCCACAGACCCAACACGAGGGGTTTAGTTACACATAGAAAGAGGGAGAGAAACGACACACGTGATACCTAACGGATTCATCATGTCTGCTTTGAGGTAGAGTGTCAGAAGTTGTAATGGCGGAGTGACGACACCTTTGTAGCTTCGGGAATGGTGATAATAGAGCCTCTCTTTCCTCTCAATGGTTCTCCCTCTAAATACATAGGCCAAGACCACTTTTTATGGAGAAATAAAGTACATGACGTGTATAGGAAGTACACGTCGTCTACTTCTCGTCAACGCACTTTTGCGTGAATTTCTCCACGGGTAGGCTGCCTAAAACATCGTCTTTGACTTTTTAACACGGCGTCGCCTACTGGTTGGGTGTACACGGCGTGTAGCGCCTCCATACACAGCATGTAGTGGCATACGTTTGGCCGCCAATCCCTTCTAGAATAGCAGACACGGTGTGTAAAAGTTCAAACATGCCGTGTCTCCATCAACAGCCACACAGACGTGTGGAATTTTATTTGTAAACTACCGCTTCTATAAAGTAGTACACATCGTGTAGCGCCACCACACATGGCGTGTATCTTCTGCCTAGTGACATGGGCGTGTACTCCCTCGTTCGTTCTGTGTCCCTACCTAGATGTACACGTCGTGTATAAAAGTACACGCCATGTAGTTTAAAAATTTTCATAAACTTCCCATGATCCGAGTATTTAGCCAGAAAGCTCTGAATGTAAATAGATTCACCAAAATCAATGAATATGTTCATAAAACAACATATATTTTCTGAAAACATGTTTTTATTGTCAATTATATATGTGGAAATGTATACACAAATCGGGTGCATCAGCGTGGGCCTACTGTGAGAACACCCATCATGGGCATTTTTGAAAATTAGTGGAAAAGTTAATTTACGAGCGTCATTTTGAATAACTCATGAATGGAGTCTCAGATCACAATTTTGTGTCCGCTGTTGTGTTCAGAACGTCGTGTTTACCATAGGGGCGACCTAATTTCCTCCGCGTCGGGAGGTCTGGTCGGGGGTGTTAAATTAAATGATGTTTTTAAATAAAAAAAAGAAATAAAAATCATTCATCTTACTCCACCCCACCCCTTGAATGGGAAGATATGAAACCCCTCCCCTCCTCTTCTGTTTTTCCACCGATCAAGCCTCGTGCCTCCGTTTTCAGCATCGATCGTCAGTGGATTGAGCTCCAGCGCGTCGCAAGTGTCGTTCTGCACCCAAATAATCAGCGTTTCGCCCGCGAGGTAAGTGGTTTGAGTTTTAATCCCCGATCCCATTTTTTATTCGAATTGATTCTTTTTTATGTTGTATCATGGAAGATTGGGTCTCGAGGGTCTCGTTGGTAAGATCAGATCGAATAACGGACCACCAGGGTGGTCCCGACGGTCAGCAGAAGCCTCGCCGGCGCGGAAGTGGCTCCGGCGAGGGGTGGCCAGACACGGCGGTCTGGAATAGAGAGGTAGCAGCGGCCGCCTGAGGCATGGTGGCACATCGCCCAGCACGGTGGAGGATGGGGTCCCGCGGTGGCACGGGCCGGCCCAGACCAGTCTTGTCCTCTATTAATTACGTGGGCGTATTGCAACCCCCGTATCTTGCTCCCTGGAAGTCCGTTTCACGTACCGTCTATAGAGATGCGTCCCTGGAGACGAGGAAAATCTTCCGGTCTAGGTTTTGGATATTAATGTTTCGTTATCGTGGCCTTGGAGCTTGAAACGTCAAATAAAAGAATAATATTTTATTATTATTCGACTTCGAGCCGTTGTATATTCTACCCAGAGTGTCTGATTGACGTGCCGTCAGTGGCGTTGAGACCCTGAAAGTACGATGGAATTTTTGTGATGGGTTTTGAGTTTTGGGACTGAGTTTGGGGTGTGGGCCCCATGAGGCCGTTTTTTTGGCGTTTTTAGAGAAACACAACTGTTCTACCGGGTGTCCGTTTTGGATGATCGAGTAGTTGATCCTGTGCATTTTTCTGAGAGGATCACAATTGTGTGATCTGTTTGATGTGTTTTGGGATCGAGGTGTGGGCCCCACCATGGATGAATTTGATGAATAATACCTTTTACACCAGGGGACTATTTTGGACGAACGAGTATTCGATCCCATGTTTTTTCCTAGGTGATCGTAGTGTTACAATCTGCTTAATGCTTTTCAGGATCGTAGTGTGGGCCCCAAACAGGTTAGCATTGGTGAATAGTTCATTTTCCACTGGTTTACTGTTTCGGGCGAGTAAATAGCCTATCCTATTTGTTTTTCTGTGTGGATCGTGATGCTGGCCTCGGTAACAGTTTTGGAGGTGCACACTGTGGAGTTGCGGCTGGTCGCTCGGGTTAGCGAAGTTTGGACCAGTAGTGTTTGGGGGTACTCCTTCGGTTCGTTCCTAAGATGTTCCACGCGACATCACAACCTTTGTATAGGGTTGTGATCCTCTCAAATGGATGTTTAATATGTTAGATTTGTTGCATCCCTCCGGTGGGCCCGGAGCGGGATCCCCTTGCATCGTTTCCCTAGATCGGGTTCTTGGTATCGCTGTGACCACTTATCGATGAGCGGTGATCCCCTATCTAGCCGGTTAAACCCGTTGGGTTTGTGGCATCATCGGGAATATGATCCCCTATGGGGTGGGCCGTTCTCAGTAGGGTTCTGGCATCATTGTGTGTAACACCCTGATATTTTATGAGAAGTATATTTTTTTATGTCAAATGTTATACGCAACATCAAAAGAATCTTTAATTACACAAAACACTAGCTTGGCTTTCTTAACACGCAATCATGACCTTCCAAGATAGGGTGTGTTGTACGCAATACCGAGTTTCACTAAATAACGATATGCTATTAAAATATTATATAAACTAGCCATTATGATTAGTAATACTAAATTTTTGAATTTTTATAAATTTTATCTTTCAAAATGGAATTTTTTTTTTGATTTCAGAATATCGAAATTATCCTAGGGTGATGTTTTGGTATTTTTGTGAAAACATTCATTTTTTGATAAATACTGAAAACACTAGGTTACTATTTAAAAACTGAATTTTTATTTATATAATAATTTATTTTTTTAAAATTTAATTTAGGTCAAAATTGATACATAATACCGATATAGGTTCAATTTAATTCATTGGAGTCATTTTATAATAATTTTAGATATATAATAATTTTATTGAGCTTTTCAACGTCTTTTACCCAACTCCTAGGATAATTTGAAAATTTCCATAAAACTTAATTTTAATGCTTCTGTGACTGGATTTTAAAAATCCAAGAGACATAGTTAATATTAAGGAGTAAAATGTGGTTCAATAAGATAAAAATAGTTTTTTTGTGAATAGTATATTTTTACTTTTATTTACCAAGGTTAAAAGTAAATAGTGTAATAAAGGGTAAAAATGATATTATTATTACCCTAACACATGTCCTAGTTCTATTGGATAAATTTAATTCGACCAAAAACAACATTAGTAAATAAATATTAATCTTTAGGTTTACTTGGATTAGATTAGGACACTTATTATTATTTTATTTAAAAAAGAGTTAAAAGAGTTAAAATCAAAGTTTAATAACTAAAACATTTTTAATATAGGGTTATACAAAACATAAATTCTAATATAATAATTCATTAGAAAACTAAAAATATTTCCTATATAATGGTATTTTATTTATAATTTTTATAGATTAAATAATTTAATTTATTTATGACACAATGATGATGAAGTAATTACCTTATTAATGAAATATTAACATAATTGATGTTATAAATACCTAGATAAATTTAATTTGATACTTTATATGAATTCCAATAATTATATCGGTTAATATGACATGTTATAATTGATTTAATAAACTTTGTTTGAACTAATCATGCTCTTATGATTTTCACAAAAATCAATTACCAAATAGTATGAAAATTGATATAAAATAGTTTTTAAGAAATATATTATATTATTAATTGTTATTGTATTCCTGAAAATCTAAGGTTCGGAAAAATGAAATAGATAAGGTTATATATATTAATAATGAACCACTTGGGGTTTTTTTGGCTTGTTATAGTACGTTTATTAACGATATAGTGTAAGAAAAAAAGAAGACATGATCAAAGTTAAATTATTTAACTTAGAGTTAAATCTAAATGATAAGGTTAAAATAGTAACCTAAACATGTCTAAAACCTATTGGTTGAGGGTATTTTGACCCATAACCTCTTTAGCTTCGAAATAAATCAATTTGAAACTATTATAAACCGAATATGACTTTATTATAAAATAATATTTTAAGCTTTTCAAAAGGTGCCCCTCTCCTCTCTTATAAAAGGGAACATCCTCCTTCTCCTCCTCACACAATTTTGAGCCTTAAAGCTCTGCCAAACCCTTCCCATTTCCCTTATAACTTCCCCATAAACATTTTATAGGTCCTTTTATTCTTCAAAGACCAACTTTTAGTTTCCTAAGAGGAGGTTTCAAAGAGGCGTGTCGAAGAAGAGGTAATATCCATTACCGATTCTTTCAAATTTACTTCTTATCCTAATTACTCTTCATTATTTGTTTCATTATAAATTAATAACATCAGTATCAATAATATACTGATATTTTATTATAAATTTTAAACAACCCTATTTCACCTTCTATCCATCCTACGTAAAACGAAATCACCGCGCGTGTGTACGTATGAAATACCTTCTCCACGCCGTAGTGTAATCTGTTTTCCACCACCACCTTACATGGATGGGTATAATGGTGTAAATAATTATTATATATGATTATTGTAAAGTGATATTGACTCTGAAATACTATACATAATCGTCAATACAATTCCACGATCATGGGAACGATATAATCACTCGTGCATACGTACGGCCTACCATCTCCACGATGTTATGAGAATCGTTCTACATGATTTTCATTGAATAATGATTATATAAATTAATTTAATGAATAAATATGATATATATTATACTAATACCATTCTGGAAATGATTTATCTACAACCTAAAAAGAATAATAATAATTGATTCGACAAAACATGCAAAAGAACATAAAGCAACGAACACCCGAATAAAAAGTAGCAATGAAATATTACTAATAAGAAGATAAGAATATGAACATATATGATATCATAATATTGAATATGATTCTTTAATAATTAAATGAAATTATTAAAATCATTATATTAGAGGTTCGGATACGTACAAAGAAAATCGGACCTTTGGAAAGGGAAAATCTCACAAACTCATTTTTATCTGATATTGTTTATACTTCATAATTTACTAGGGAATATTTATCATCCACATCAATGTTTCCTCAATATTTAATATTATTTCTATCATCCTACAATTTTTTAAATCCAATTTTACCCATTTGTGAGTTTTTAGTAAATGATATGAAAGTAATATTTTGTCGTTTTAGTACCAGGTACTTTTTGACTTTTCCAGCCAAAGTATGAGAAGAATGTTTTTTAACTTATACGGCATGAATGGATAATTATGATTTCATAGAACATTATTTCCATGAATCTTACATTACATTTTATAAAATTTAATTTTAATCAACTTATTTAAGTTTAAAATTGAATGACATGTTAAGAAAGGAAAAATGTTTTTGAAGTAGAAAGGGTATTTTCCTCAAGAATGGAGTGCAAGTGTTTTTTACAAATTATTTTCTATCTAAGATAAAATAGGGTTCTGTTTCTATCCCTATTTTAACATTCATTTGATTATTATATGATGGAATTAATTTTATGATGTCCTTTTTTGTTAAATGGATTATGTTATGATGGCATGATGTTTAAGAATCCCATTTTTATTACATGGGTTATGCTATGATTTATGATTTTATGGCATACATAATTATGGTTTCATTATGAGATGGGTGGGACCTATATCTCCCACCAATGCATTGGGTAATGATTTATATCTAATGATATAGGCATGACTGGAAATGCAAGTTAATCCGGTTCAGTGATATAGGACTGGAACGAGGAGTGAACTCGGTTTAGTAATGGATTGTGTCCGCTATGATGGTCTTGGGAAGGAGCCTTGACTAATATGAAATGACTTTCTATTATTATATGTGTATTCCACAAAGTCTCATGTTTTATGTTATGATTATTGGGATTACTTTTCACCACTATGATTTATCCTATGTTCTGATATTATGATCAATTTTGTAGGTTAAGATTTCAAAAATGTTATGTTCTTATGAATATCATATGATTGATATTTCTTTTGTTTACCATTACTAAGCATTTGAGCTCACCATTTTATATGTTTTCTTTTCCCCAGGTTAGGAAGAAGGGTATTAAGTAAGTTATTCCAAATGGGACTCCAAATATGATGAAATAAATGAGAGACAATGTAGATGCTTTATGAACCAGTTGTTTGCGTTTCCCAGTATCTAAAGACATTATACATATACAGTCCTTCAATGGTTTTGTTATATGTTGTAATAAGTATGCTCCAATTCGAAATTAATAACAATGAATGTAATTTATGGGTCGTTATATCTGGTATCAGAGGAAAGGTATAGTCAACCTTTCAAAACAAGCATGTGAAAGCCTTAGTAAGAACCCTAAGGATATGTCTAAGCATAAGAAAAAATCTTAGTATTTTATAAATGGCCTTGAACAAACTATGATAATACCTTAAGTGTGAAATTTTATTCTTGATTATGTGGTTTTTTCTGTTATGATTAGTGTTTCTCACACTATAATTCTTTGTTTTAGTCAATGGATGGAACCCGAAGGAACCGTGTTAATGCTGAATACGACGGGAAATGAAATGATTGTCCCCCTAAGAAACCAAAAGTTATGGGACCTGGAATTCAAAATCTTGTATCCATTCTCACACAACATTCTCAAGCTATGAATCAAGCTTGACTTCAAAATGAGAAAAGGAATGAGCAACATTCTATTGAATCCTTCGTGAGGCAACATCCACCATCATTCAGCGGGTCTTCTGATCCATTAGTGATTGAACAATGGATCAGAACTAATGAAAAGATATTTTCAGTTGTACAATGTTCTAAACATGATAAAGTCATCATAGTAGTATATCGTTTGGTAGGTGAAGTTGATCAATGGTGGAATATTATTAAGAATACGTGGGAAATTGATGAAATTGAGTCCATGGAATGGGACGAGTTCATGAACTTATTTTTCACTAAGTACTTCCCCCGTATTCTTCAAACAAAGATGGAGAATGAGTTTCTTGAACTGAAGAAAAAGGAAGATGAATCTGTTGGTACCTACGAAGCAAATTTTACACGACTTGCAAGGTACGCTTTTAGATTTATTATCCAACCTAAGAGTAAGATTGATTGATTTTTTAGTGTCTTAAAACCATGTCTTTAAACGGCGTTTGCCATAAGGGACTTCAATAGCTATGAGGAAATTTTTCGATGTGCTCTCAAGGTTGAGATAGAGATTGGAGTATCCCATCAATCATATGGGTTTGATAAGAAGATAAAAAAGGATTTTAAAGGAAAATCTAAAGACCACACTGAAAAGAAGATGAGTTTTCCCTTATGCTCAAAGTGTGGAAAGAAACATGGAGGGAATTGTCTTAAAGGGACATGTAAATGTTCTAAGTGTGGAAAAGAAGGTCATCGGGCAGTTTAATGTCAAAATAATGGGAATAAGATGTCTAATGATGCGAACAAAGAAACGGATACACAAAATGCACCTCCTACACATCAATGTTTCAAGTGCAATTAAATGGGGAATTATGACCATCAATTCCCTAATCCAAGGGTTGTTGACGATGATCAACGTCAAAAAACTCTTAAGGAAAAGGCAAATGAACGTCACATGCAATTTCTATCGGCAATGATGAGTATGGTAATGAAGTGGTGAAATGTACAATCACCATCCACTCTAAAGTAGAAAATGTTTTTTTTATTCTGGATCCACCCACTCATTTATTTATGAAGAATTTTCTAATGGTATCGCCATAGTACCTCAGCAGTTAGATATTGAGTTAGCTGTGACAACCCCTAATGGCACAACAGTCACATCAAAAGTATACAATTTTTCTCCGATTGATGTTTGTGGGAATGTGCATCCTGTAAATCTTGTGATTCTTCCTATGTTATAATTTGGTGTGATTCTTGGCATGGATTGGATTTCTTTATATGGATCTCATATCAATTTCCGAATAAGGGAAATCACATTTAATATTCCCGATCAATCTATTATCGTCTATCGATGCAAGAATGAATATAACCTTCCAGTGGAAATTTATTCCATCTTATGGGTCTTGATTCCAATAAATGAAGATTATTTATCTAATATGGTTGGAGAGAAAATCACAATTAGGAATATTCTCATTGTACGGGAGTTTGATGATGTCTTTCGGGAGGAATTTCCATCTATTCCACAAAATCGTGAATTTTAATTTTCAATAGAACTCATATCGGGTGCAATGCCTATTTCAATGACACCATATATAATGGCCCCAATTGAGTTTCAAGAATTAATGAAGAAACTCCAAGAGAATCCTGATAAAGGATTCATACTCCCAAGTGCATCACCTTGGGGAGAACCTGTTTTGTTTGTTAAGAAGAATGGTGGATCAATGAGACTCTACCTTGATTATCGAGAACTTAACAAGATCACTATCAAGAACAAATATCCTCTCCCATGCATTGATGACTTATTTGACCAACTACACAGAGCTCAATACTTTTCCATGATTGATCTTTGTTCAGGGTATCATCAATTAAGGTTCAAAAAAAGGATATACCAAAGACGACTTTTCGTACAAGATATGGACACTATGAATTTATAGTGATGCCATTTGGTCTTAATAATTCCCCTGCTATATTCATGGATCTAATGAATAGAGTCTTTAGAGAATATCATGATCAGTTTGTGGTCGTATTTATAGACGATATTCTTGTATATTCAAAGAGCAAGGAATAACATGAAGATCACTTGAGAATTGTATTAAAGACCCTATGAAAGGATAATATTTATGCCAAATTTACCAAATGTGAATTTTGGCTTCAAAAAGTATCATTTTTGGGTCAGATAATCTCAAAAGAGGGGATATCTGTGGATCCAGCAAAAACAGAGGATATCGAAAGATGGTCGAGACCAACAACTGTAACTTATATCTAATGTTTTCTTGGTCTGCTTGGATATTATCGATGTTTTTTGAATGTTTATTCAAGGTTATCTAATCCACTCACCTGGTTGACTCTAAATGGAGTTAAGTTTGTTTGGATGGAGGAGTGTGAAGAGAAATACAAAGAGTTAAAATGAAGGCTATCTAGTGAAATTGTGCTCACACTACCATGTAGTGGAGAAAGTTTTGTGATCTACATTGATGCATCCAAGAAGGTATTGGGGTGTGTTCTCATGAAAAATGATATGGTGATAGATTATGCCTCACGATAGTTGAAAATCCATGTTCAAAATTAACCAACTCATTATTTGGAGTTAGCTGCGGTAATATTTGCATTAAATATTTGGAGGCATTATATTTATGGTGAAAGGTGTAATATTTATACTAATCAAAAAAGTTTAAAGTATATTTTCACACAAAAGGAGATGAATATGCCTCAAAGAAGATGGTTGGAGCGGATTAATGATTACAACTGCTCATTTCATTATTACCCTGGGAAAGAAAACAAGGTGGAAGATGCATTAAGCCGACAAGACCATGCTAGATTATCCATGATGAGGATCACAAAAGATCAATTATTTATGGATTTAAAAAGGATGGATATTGGAATTATAATGGAATGGGAAAATGTTTATCTTTCTCAAATGAATATTCAACCATCTATACATGTGATGATTAAAGAGGCACAAAAAGAAGATGTAGAGTTACAAAAGAAAGTGAAAAATGTTCTTGTATTCAACCTTGATTGTGATGAGATAATAAGGTTCAGGAATCGGGTTTGTCTTCCTCACATCCCAGAATTAAAGAAGGAGCTACTAGATAAGGCTCATATTTCTTCATTATCTATTCACCCTGGATGCACGAATAAGTATAGGGACCTGGAAGAGTACTTATGGGGGGATGGAATGAAAATATATGTCACTGAATATGTCTCTCGAAGATTTGTTTTTCAGCAAGTTAAAACTGAGACACAGAAGTCTAAGGGGATGTTACAACCATTACCCACACCCGAATGGAAATGGGAAAACATCACTATGGACTTCGTCACTGTACTTCCTAAAACATAAAAAGTCAATAATGCTATCTGGGTTATAGTTGATCATCTTACGATGTCGGCACACTTCACTTCTATTAGAGAAGAATTTTCTCTTGAATAGCTTTCCATGATATATGTCATGGAAGTGGTATGATTGCATGGAGTACCACTTTCCATTATATCTGATCAGGATCCGAGGTTTACCTCGATGTTTTGGAGAAGTCTTCAGCATACATTAGATACAGAGTTGAGTTTCATCACTGTTTATCATCCTCAGACAAACAGTCAGTCTGAGAGAAAAATTCAAACAGTAGAAGACATGTTGAGAGCTTGCTCTATGGATTTCAAAGGAGGTTGGGATCAACACCTACATTTGATGGAATTTTCTTATAAAAATATCTTTCACTCTAGTAATCAGATTCCTCCTTATGAAGATCTCTATGGAAAGAAATTCAAGACTCCATCTTGAAAGGATGAAGTTGGGGAATAAAAGCTATTAGGGCCTGATCTTGTTTATGAGATGACAGAAAAGGTCAGATCTATTAAACAACACATAAGATCAGCTCAGAGTCGACACAAAAGTTATACCGACAACTGAAGAAAAGACCAAGAGTTTGAAGTGGGTGATAAAGTGTTCGTACAAATATTTCCTTGGAAGAGAGTAATGAGATTTCGAAAGAACGAAATGTTGAGCCCTAGGTATATCAATACTTTTGAAATACTGGATCGTGTTGGGAAGGTAACTTACCGATTGGATCTTCCACCGAATATCTCTCAAGTTCAATATGTGTTCCATGTATCTCTCTTGAGAAAGTACATACCTGATCCTTCATGTGTACTATACTCAGAAGTTTTACTGCTGGAGCAAGATCTTTCTTATGAAGAACAGCCGATAGAGATTCTGGATCGTAGAGAAAATGTTCTACGGAACAATACCACTCGCTTGGTGAATGTTTTATGAAGGAACCACCAATTATAAGAAGCTACATGGGAGCTTGAGGATATGATTAGAGAGAGGTATCCTCATCTTTTAGTTACGAAGTGACGAATTTCGAGGGAAAAAATCATTTTAAAGGGGGTAAAATGTAAGGCCCTAATATTAAATGAGAAGTATATATTTTTTAGTTCATTATGTTATATGAAATATGAAAGGAATATTTCATTACACACAATACTATCTTGTCTTTCTATACACGCAATCTCGAACTTCCACGACAACGTGTGTTGTACGCAATACTGAGTTTCACTAAACAACGATATGTTTTTAGAATATTATATAAAGAAGCCATTATGAATAGTAATAACCACTTTTTGAAATTTTATAAATTTTAACTTTCAAAATAGACTTCATTTTTGGGTTCGGAATATCTAAATTAACCTAGGGGAATTTTTGAAATTTTTCTGAAAAACATCAAATTTTTAATGAATAGTGAAAACACTAGGGTACAATTTAAAAACCTACTTTTAATATAAAAAAATATTTATATTATTTAAATTATTTTTGGTAAAAATTGGTACATGATACCTATATATGTTCAATTTAATTCATTGGAGTAATTTTATAATAAATTTAGATATATAAAAATTTTATTGATTTTTTCACCGTCTTTTACCAACCTCCTAGGAGAATTTGCAAATTTACATAAAACATAAATTTAACGCTTTTGTGAGTGGAATTTCGAAAATCCAAGAGAAACGTTTAATATCAAAGAGGAAAATGTGGTTCAATAAGAAAAAATTATTTTTTTTGAATATCAACTTTTTACTTTTATTTACCACGGTTATAAGTAAATAGGGTAATTAATGGTAAAAATGACATTATAATTACCCTAAAACATGTCGTAATTCTATTAGATAAATGTAATTCGACCAAAAACAAACTTAGGAATAAAATATTACCCTTTAGGTCCACTTGGATTAGATTAGGATACTTATTATTATTTTATTTAAAGAGGAGTTACAACAGTTAAAATCAATTTTTAATAACTAAAACATTTTTAATATATGGTTATAAATAAGATAAATTATACTATAAATATTCATTAGAAATTTAAAATTATTTCATACATAATGTTATTTTATTTATAAATTTTAGACATTAAATAATTAAATTTATTTATGATAAAATGATGATGCAGTAATTACCTTATTAAAGAAATTTTAACATAATTGATGTTATAAATACCCAGATAAATGTATTTTGAGACTTTTATAAATTAAAATAATTTTATAGATTAATAACATATGTTATTATTGAATTAATAAAAAAAATTTGAACTAATAATGCTATTATTATTTTCATAAAAATCAATTACCAAATAGATTCATAATTGACATAAAATAGTTTTTAAAACAAATATTATATTATTAATTGTTATTCAATTACTACAAATATAAGGTTCGGCCAAATGACATAGATAAGGTTATATATATTAATAATTAACCACATGGGGTTCGTTATGGCTTGTTATAGTATGTTTATTAACCATATAGTGTAAGAAAACAAGAAGACATAGTAAAAGTTAAATTATTTTACATAGAGTTAAATCTAAATGATAAGGGTAAAACAGTATCCTAAACATGTCTACAACCTATTGGTTGAAAGGATTTATACCCATCCCCACTTTAAATTATAAATAATTCAATTTTGATCTATTATAAACTGAATATGACTTTATAATAAAATAATATTTTATGTTTTTCCAAAGGTGCCCCTCTCCTCCCTTATAAAAGGGCACCTCCTCCCTATCCTCCGCACACAATTTTGAGCCTTAAATCTCGGCCAACCCCTACCCATTTTCCTTCTAAACTTCCCAAGAAACATAAAATAGTTCCTGGTATTCTTCAGAGACAAATTATTAGTTCCCGAAGAGGAGGTTTCAAAGAGGCATGTTGAAGAAGAGTTTATATCCATTACCGATTCTTTCAAATTTACTTCTTCTCCTACATCCAATTAATTAGTTGTTTCATTATGAAGTAATAACTTTATTATCACTCATATACTTATATGTTATTATATTTACTAAACAACCCTATTTCACCTTCTATCCATCCTACCGAAAAAGAATCATCGCGCGTGCGTACGTACGGAATACCGTCTTCAAGCCGTGGTGTAATCTGTTTTCCACCACCACCTTACTTAGATGGGTATAGTGGTGTAACGAATAACTATATATGATTATTGTAAAGTGATATTGATTCTTAAATAGTATACATACACTCCAATACAATTACACGATCATGGGAATGATATCATCGCTCGTGCGTACGTACGGCCTACCGCCTCCACGATGTGATGCGACTCGTTCTACATTATCTTCATTTAATAATGACTATATAAATGAATTGAATGAATTGAATGAATCAATATGATATATATTACACTAATACCATTCCATAAATGAAATTTATATTACCTAAAAATAAGAAACAAAATTTATTCGACAAAACATGCATAAGAACATAAAGCAATGAACACCCGAATAACAAGTAGCAATGAAATATTACTAATAAGAAGACAAGAATATAACCATATATGATATCATAACAATGAATATGATTCATTAATAATTCAATGAAATTATTTAAATCATTATACAGGATGATCAGATACATACAAAGCAAATCGGACCTAAGGTAAGGGAAAAGCTCGCAATCTCATTTTTATCGGAGATTGTTTTTACTTCAGAATTTACTAGGGAATATTTATCATCCACATCCATGTTTCCTAAATATTTGAATTTATTTCTATCCTCCTAAAAAATTTTAAATCTAATATTTCCCATTGGAGTGTTTTTAGTAAAAGATATGAAAGGAATCTTTTTTCATTTTAGTACGAGGTACTTTTTGGCTTTTCTGGCCAAAGTATGAGAAGAATGTTTTTTTAAACATATACTGTATGAATGGATTTTTAGGATTTCATAGAACATTATATCCATGAAGTTTCCTTTACAACTTTTAAAGATGATTTTTAATCAACCTCCTTTTGTATTAAGTTTTATGACATGTTAATAAAGGAAAAAAAATTTGAAGTAGAAATGATATTTTCCTCAATAATGGAGGTCAAGTGTTTTTTAAATATTATTTTCCATCTAAGATAAAATAGGGTTATGTTTCTATCCCCATTTTTACATTGATTTGATTTTGTTATGATGGAATTAACTTTATGATGTTTTCTTTTTATCTTAAATGGATTATGTTATAGTGAAATGATGTTTAAGAATCACTTTTTTTATAACATGGGTTATTCTATGATTTTTGATTTTGTGGCACACATAAGAATGGTTTCATTATGATATGGGTAAGACCTATATCTCATTCCAATGCGTTGGGTAATGATTTTTATCTCATGACTTAGACATGACTGGAACGACAAGTTAATATGGTTCAATGATATAGGACTGGAACGAGGAGTGAACTCAGTTCAGTAGTGGACTGTGTCCGCTATGATGGTCTTGGCCAGGAGACTTGACTAATATGAAATGATTTAATATGATTATGTGTGTATTCCACAAAGTCTCGTGTTTAATGTTATGATTATTGTGATTACATTTCACCACTATGATTTATCCCTTGTTGGGAAATTATGATCTCTTTTGCAGGTCTAGATTTCCAAAATGTCATGTTCTTATAAATATGATGTGATTGATATTTCTTTTGTTTACCCTTACTGAGAATTTGAGCTCACCCTTTTGTATGTTTTCATTTCCCCAGGTTAGGAAGAATGGTATTATGTAGGTTATTCCAAAAGGGACTCTAAATATAAAGAAATATACGGGAGACAATGTGGATTCTTTATGAACCAGTTGTTTATGCTTCCCAGTTTCTAAAGACACAATACCTATACGGTCCTTTCAAGGTTTTGTTATATGTGGTAATAATTATGCTTCAATTATGAATTAATAACAATGTATGTAATGTGTGGGTAGTTATATTGTGTGTATGATCCCCTACGCAGCATGAGGATTATAGTAGGGTTGTGGTATCATTGGTTATATGATCCCCTACTTAGCATGTGGTTTCTGTCGGGTTGAGGCATCGTCAGTTCGATCCCCTACAGAACGAGATGTACCAAATAGTGTTTTAGTATAGTAGTGACCATCATGACAGGGGTGATGATCCTCTATCTGAGTGACGTGTTTCTGAAAAGTGCCAGATCAGGTTGTGGTATCCGCCGACAGATCCTGGGAGTGATCCCCTATCTACGAGATCTACGAATTCCAGATTGGGTTATGGTATCCCCCAGCAGATCCTGGGAGTGAAACACTATATGTGAGATCATCGTATACTGGTGTGGGTTCTTGTATCTCCTATTGGACCCTAGGAGAGATCCCATATCCGAGGAATTTGATGTTTATGTTGTTTAAGTGAGGTTTCCTCAGTAACGATATCTGAGGAGCATGATCTCTCGGTTGAGCAAATGAGATGTTTTTGTGGGACCCGATGGAGTGTATCACTCGAAAGAGTGCCATCTGGGATTATGTGGATCATGAAGTGTGTTATCCTGGTTTTGAACCATTGTTGGCGATGAGGTCGGTACCTCATGTCGATTTGTGCGTGAGCTGAGTATATCTCTATTGTTCATGGAATATGTATGGGAAAACACTTGAGCTAAGCCTACTTGTCATGTTGAGCTGAATATGGTCATGAGATGGAGATTCTCTCTCGCCTAGGTTTCCTCTGGTTTGGATGAGCGGACGTTTGCCTTTCAGTTTCTCTCTTTTTTTGGGTATTTGGCGTGCCGACTGAGTATTTTTATACTCACCCTTGTATGGGATTTTCCAGCACATGTTTGTGTCTTGTGCAGACCAAAGACCTTTCGATGGAGTCATAGGAGGATCCAGAGAAGGTGGAGTTGAGGGTGCAGGTATGACTAGGGTGTTTTCCGAATTTGTGCCGAGGAGTGTACCGATAGGTGTTTTTGGAATTGTTTTCCCTCCTTCTGAGTAGGTTGGAATCTTTTGTAGTTTTTTGGGGGTCATTGTTTTTTCCCTTTTTTAATTCTTTTGTACTCTGGTTGTGGGATAAATGTATGCATGCATTTCATTTCAGTTTTTTAATAAATTTCTACATTGACGCATGGAGGTATATTTGGGTCTGTGTTTACATGTACCTTGGGATAATGCCTCCCATGTTTGTGATAGCATACTCGGTGCTAGATGCTAGCCCCTGGCCTATTGGAGTCGTTCTTGGGGAGTTGCGGCTCGAGCCCCATTGGGTCGGGTCATGAGAGAGTGGTATCAGAGGAGGTTCCTCCTTTGGGATCTCAGAGGATAGATGGTCTAGTTTTGAGTTTGGTTTGGGTTTCATAGAGAAAGTGTTAGTATTTTTCGTGTTCGACTTTCAGGCTACGGACTCTAGTGTTGGTGCAGTAGTCGACGTATCCATACACCAGGCACCTGATAACTTGCCTTTCGAATCGGACGTTTGGACACTCGTCACATGGACATAATTGTACATGCATCATATAAGACTAGGTTTTTGGGATTCCCTTGTTCTTATTGAGTTAGTTCTCTAGATATACTCATTGACTATGGAGTGTCATGATTGTATTTCAGGATTCCTCCATGAACACAGCCAGCGAGGATTCAACAGTGGGATTGTGGTGACGATCCGCCCTGTCTAGAGGCTGTGGACTAGGGTGCAGGTTATGAGGCTGGACCTCCAGGTGGTCCGCCAGTTGATCCACCACCTGGCATGCAGCTGGATATGCCAGCAGTGCAGGATGAGGTTGTTCATAGGTTGAATGTGCTTCATGAGTTCTAGAGGCAGCGACCTCTGAGGTTTTGCAGAGATTCAGATCCTCAAGCATCTAATGACTGGCTCGAAGAAGTCACCCGTGTTTTTTTCCTGGTGTTGATACCCCCAGATCATATGGTGGTCCTAGTGGTGATCTTTCTGCATGGTTCGTCTAGGTGATGGTGGAGTTTGGTGATGCAGTCCAACGATGAAAAGACACTCCCATGGGCAGAGTTTTAGCGGCTCTTCGGGGAGGATTTCTATCCAGTGATGTTGAGGTCAGTGCGGATTCAAATGTTTCTGCAGCTTCTATAGGAGGGCATGAATGCGTCGGAGTACTCAATGTGGTTTACAGAAATGTTGTACTACTCCCTGGATATGGTTCTAGACATGTTCTTTAGGGCTCAGACCTTCGAGCTGGGCCTACACAGGAACATCTGGGAAGGTGTGGTTTCATTGTGTCTGCCCACCTATGTTGGAGTGCTAGAGCGAGCGTTGGTGGTGGAGAGATTTTTGGATTAGAATATTCCACCTATTAGAGCTGGGCATGTGAGAGATGAGACTTCTTCAGTCGGATCGACATCTGATAGACAACGACTGACTCATGGTCCCGGAGGTGGGTGACTTTTTTGGAGGCGACCCTATGATGGAGGCTCTGAGGCTCAGGGCTCATAGGGCTCGAAGGCCAGTTTTGGCCAGCCTTAGGATAGGTGGTCTAACACTTGTGATGGTTGGGGAAATCTTGCTAGATATTGGCTGACCCATCATGCTGCTGAGAGGGAGACGCTCGACAGACCGCCATGGCAGATGCATCGTCTCATGAAAATAGGTTCGCAGGGCGGAGGACGTGACGACAGAGATAGTGCAATAGTTAGAGGTGTTGGGAGGTATCATTTTCCACAACCCCAAACCCCTGGTGGTCCACATCGGGCTCAGGGAGCTGGTGGATGAGGGTGAGAATAGCTGCAAGCCATAGAGATTGTTGACCCAGAGGCTTCGTGGATGGATAGAGGTACGCCTTGTGTCCTTTATACTTTCAATAGTAGCTTGTTAGACACTGTTTTGCGGTACTCTTCCCTTTCTGTTTATTTGTCATGTTTTGTTCTAGGAGTTGTTAAAACCCTATGTGGGTGTTGTTTGGCATGGTTTGAATGCGTGAGGAATAAGGATCCCCCCTAAAGACACATTTTTGTGACATGATCATAATCGTGCGGGCGAGTCAGTGCCACCCAATGAGGATAGTGTTGAGGTGTGGTGGATGAGGCCCTTTAACTTATGTGTTTGGGCAAGGGTGTTTGTTGGTGGACTCACTCGTGTGGGAGACCCAGTTGATAGTCCAATCGCATTCCTTGTACTTATGGATTTTCGGGGAAGATATGTTCTAAGGTGGAGAAGATTTAGCGACATGGGTTTTGGCACTATTAGACTTTGGAATATTCTTACGAATAATTCCAAAGCTAGGTGCGAAGACGGTGTGCGATTACGAGGCCCGGTGTGCCCAGAATTAATTTTATAAAAATACTATGTATTTTTATACTATACATGTGGAGGGGGTGTTTTATCTCCTAAACGGTGGCTTAGAACGGGAATCTGAGTGCACCGTTTTGTCTGGAGCATGCTGTTTAACCTAGACGGGGTGTAAACTTTGCAGGTGCGGGCCTGCTGTGAGACAATCCACCAGGGGCGTTTTTTTAAATAAGTGGAAATGTTAATTTAGGACCATCGGCTCGAATAAAACATGAACAAAGACTTATATCTCAATTCTAAGTCTGTCTTAGTGTTCAGAACGTCGTTTTACCCTATGGGTGACCTAATTTCATATGTGCCTAGAGGTCTGGTCAGGGGTGTTAAATTAAATGATGTTTCTAAATAGAAAAAAATTAATAAAAATCAATCATCTTTTCCCCCCACCCCTTGAATGCACAGCGATAAAAGCCCTCCCCACCTCCTCTTTTTCTTCGCCGATCGAGCCCCAGTCGACCGTGTTCAGTGCCGATCGTCAGCGGATCGAGCTCCAACGCATCGCAGGTGTCGTTCTGCACCTGAACCTTTGGCGTTTCAGCCGCATGGTAGGCAGTTTGAGTTATAATTCCACGATCCTATTTTATCTTTGAAATGATTATTTTTGTTGTCGTAGCAAGGAATATCTGGTCCCGGGGGTCACACAGGAACCTTCAAATCGAAAAACGGACCACCGGGGCAGTCCGTGGAAGCCACGCCAGTGTGGTGATGCCGACGAGGGGAAACCGACCAAAGTAGGATATCTCATAGAAGTGGTGCGCCACCCAGAGCTACAGTGGGGGCGAGGTCGGCCTACAGGACCGGCCGGTTCAGGCCGGTCCGGCCCACTTTTAAATACAAAAGTCTTTTAAAACCCGCGTATCATGCTCCCTGGAAGTCTGTTTCGCGTGTTGTCTGCATGGACACAACCCTGGAAATGAGGAAAACCCTTCGATGTTGGTTAGGAAATTTAATAAATCGGGATCGAGGCTTGGGATCTTGAAACGTTGAATAAAATAATAATATTTTATTATTATTTGACTTCGGGCCGTTGTATCTTCTACCTGAATCATCAGATTGACTTGCACTCAATGGCGTTGAGACCATGATGGTATGAAAGACTTTTCATGATGGTTTTAGGGTGTTGGGACTGATTTTGGGGTGTGGTACCCATGAGGCTGGGTTTTGGCATTTTCAGAGAAACGAAACTCTTCCGCCGGGTGTCCATTTTGGACGAAGGAGTAGCCGAACCTATGTGTTTTTTAGAAAGAATCAAAATGTTATGATCCGTTCGATGTGTTTCAGGATCGAGGCATGGGCACAACCCGGGCTGGCTTCGGTGAATAGTACCTTTTTTAATGGGGGTCCTTTTTGGACGAATGAGTAGTCGATCCTGTGTGTTATTCAAGGGTATCACAATGGTATGATCTTTTTAATGCGTCTCAAGATCGTTGTGTGGGCCTAACATGGTCTATCTACGGTGAATATGGCTTTTTTCACTGGTTTTCTATTTCGGGTGAGTAAACAGCATATCCTGCATGTTCTTCTACATGGATTGCGATGGTGGCCTTAGTATCCTCCTTGGAGGTGCACGGTGTGTTGTTGCGGTAGGTCGATCAGGATAGCGATGTTTGGACCAGTAGTGGTTAAGTGTACTCCCTTGGTTCGTTCCTATGAGGGTTCATGCTACTTGACGACCTTTCTATAGGTTTGTGATCCTCTCGATGAAATATTTAATCTTTTAGAGTTGTGGCATCACTCTGGTGGTCCCGGAGCGAGATCCTCTAGCATCGTTTCCCTAGATCGGGTTTTTGGTATCGTTGTGACCACTTACCAATGGGAGGCCATCCCTTATCTATCAATTTTACCCTATAGCATTTGTGGCATCATCAGGAATATGATCCCCTACATGGTGGGCAGTGATCAGTAGGGTTGAGGCATCATCAGTTATACGATCCCCTACTCAGCATGATGATTATAGTAGGGTTGTGGTATCATTGGTTACACGATCTCCTACTCAGTGTGTGGTTTTTATAGTGTTATAGAATCATCAGTTCGATCCCCTATAGAGTGAGATATACCAGATAGGGTTTCGGCATCGTCATGACCATCATGACAAGGGTGACGATCCTTTCTCTATGTGACCTGTTTGTAACATGTGCTTGATCGGGTTGTGGTATCCCCTAGCAGATCATGGGTGTGATCCCCTATCTTTGAGATCTACGGATTCCATATTCGGTTATGGTATCCCCCAGTAGACATTGGAAGTGACCCACCTATCTGTGAGATCTTCCTATACCGGTGTGGGTTCTGGTATCCCTTAGAAGACCCTAGGAGTGATCCCTTATCCAAAGAATTTTGTGTTTATGTTGTTTTAGTGAGGTTTCCTCAGTGAAGATTTCCGAGGAGCATGATATCTTGGGTGAGCGTCTGAGATGTTTGGGTGGGACCCGATGGACTGTATCTCTCAGAAGAGTGTCATCTGGGATGATGTGGATTGTGGAGTGTGTTCTCCTGGTTGTGAACCATTGCTGGAGATGAGGTCGGTACATCGTGTGGCTTATTGCGTGAGATGAGTATATCTAGATTGGTCATGTTATATGTATGGGAATACACCTGAGCTGAGATGACTAGTCTTGTTTATCCAAGGGTGGTCACGAGACAGAGTTTCTCTTTTGTCTGGGTTCCCTCTAGCTGGGTTGATCAAATTTTTGACTGTCAGTTACTCTCTTTTGTTTTGGGTTATTGGGGTGCCTACTGAGTATTTTTATACTCACCCCTGCACTAGATTTTCCTGAACATGTTTGTCTCTTGTGTAGACCAATGGCGTCTCGATGGATTCCTAGGAGGTCTTAGAGCAGGTGGAGCTGAGTGAGCTGGTTTGACCAGGGTGCTTTCTAGAGCTGTGCCGAGGAGCGTACCAACATGTGTTTTTGGTAGTGTTTTCCCTCCTACTGAGCAGGTTGGACAGTTTTGTAGTTTTTTTTGGGGGACCTGTTTTTCCCTTTTGTACTTCTTATGTACCTTTGTTGTGGGATAAATGTATGCTTGCATTTATTTTATATTTTTTATATATCTCTACACTGTCTCTTGAAGGTGTATGTGGGTGCGTGTGTAAAAGTTCCTTGGGATAATGGCTCCTATGTGTGTGATAGCCTACTTGGCGCTAGACGCTAGCCCCTGGCCTATTGGATGTGGGCTTGGGGAGTCACAGCTCCAGCCCCGTTGGGTCAGGTCGTGAAATTCCTCTCTCTGATGATAACACACAATATTAAGAACCATTCAAACTAATAATTTTTTTCTAAAATATTAATATAATTGGATATAAATAAACCAAATTTATTATTTTATAATGGTGGAATTATATTAATAGTTATCGCTATGGAGAAAATAACCAATTCAATGTCTGATAAATTACCATAGGATATTCCACACAAGTTATTAAACACATTTGAAGATAGGCTCACCACATCTCACCCCGTACATTTCCTCCACTAGTCATATAAAATCTCAGCAGATTCTCCAATAATAGAAGGTATGGATCGATGGTGTGAACTATTATAAACGAGAATAATTCAATACCATGAATGCGTAGATTCAAATAATTTCCCACAAAAAAATGAGAATACTACATTTCCAACTGTCAGTAGATAGAGAGATTTATAGAAACAACCTAAATTGTTTTCATATTGGACCATTACCTTGATGAATCCCAATAATATTCCAGAACTATCCATATGAAGATAATTCATGAAAACATTGCATGAACTATCACATATTTGTTTTACTAGTTTCGTTACATGTAAATCAATATATGGGAAGACAAAAATCATTAGTTTCATTATAAATTTAGTTAAAATCTCAAGATGAAAATAATCCTTGACTGATAAAATTAAAAATATTGTGATACTTATAGTTTATATGATTTCATTTCATTGTGTAAATATTTTTCTTAATTTATAAAAAAATACATTTTTAAGATGATTTGGAATGACTTTATAAAAATATCATATGTGATAAGTTTCAAATGAAACTACTTCTGGTAAACTATATATGTTGGTTTTGATCACATATAATTGTTTAAAATTTTTTAAAATATTATATTTGGAAAACCAATTCCAAAAAATAAAAAACTATAGAAGCTCAATGAAGGAGAATGTGTTGGGTGGGAAAAAATGTCTCACTTAGGATAGATCATATTTAAGAAATCTCTTTGAATCATGAAAAATATCTAAAGAAACCTAATCCTAAATTGAAATGAATATAGAAAAATTGAAATCATGATAATTCGAAGGAGTATAACATTTATCAATTGGTACATGAGATTAATAAATTTTACACCTTATAAGATGAAAATGATCCTAACTACATTAAACTAATTATGTATAATAATTTTTTAAGGCATCTATATCATAAAATTTTTAATAATATTAATTTAAATGACCCCCAAAATTATTTTTCCATTTATTGAATTTTATCTACAACCATCCATGATTTATTTTTTTAATACAATTATACATAATATTGGAAAATCTAGGTAAAACAAATTGTGAAATCAATACGAATAAGTGGAATTACTTCCTTATACTATTCTGGATGAATAAGGTTAATTCCATGAAGATACTTATAATTGTTCATAGAATATAAATTATTGTAAGGACACAAATATTATTGATTGAAACCAAGAAATCCTAAAGGAACAATTAAAATATTAAATTAAGAACCATAAATTATGAACCATTATGTGACCAACCTCATTGATATTATAATACACTAAGACCCAATCATATAAGAGATATTTTATGTAACAGGAAAAAATTAATTTTCATGTACATGACCTAGTAAAAATTCACAATAAAATCTGTAAATGATAATAATTTAAGCCTTCAATTGTTAGATGCTAGGTTTTAGTCAACTAAATGACAACACGATCACCTGTTAACCCAATTGAATCCTTATTGAAAGAATAACTTCAAATTATTTCCATTAATTTTATACATTTAATGGCTCAATTCTATGATGATGAGTAAGAATATGAAATCATGTTCCCTATTCTTAATCTTGGAATGAGTGGAAGAAGATTTAGTAGCTGATGAAACATTAGAAGAAAATTTTGTTTCAAAAATCAATATACATTCCTCATTCTGATCAGAGTGGTGTATATTATAAATATATATGGTAATGACATTCTGTTTTCCCAATAAGAGCATAAAATTTCCTGCAAAATTTTCATGAGTAATCCCAAACAAATACTTTTGGAAGAATGGATAGAATAAGTGAAATGGTCCATTTATTTTTCTTGATTTTCAATAACTTGGTATCATAAACAAGATGTTATAGAATTTTCATCATCTTTTATTATAAAAACCTACCCTCATACCTCAATTCATCATCCCCTAAGGAAACATCAATCTATAAAACTCACGATAGGAAGCATTATCCATTATGTAAAATATATAATATAATATGTAAATTTTACATTTTCCTGGACATTATATCAATACAAGATATTCTATATATAAAAAATGATATACTAGATGTACTTTTATAAGCCCTTATAGACCATCAATAATTTGTTGCCAAGACAATGACTTTGGAAATATACCATTCAAGAATTGTTCACATTGATTGTTCTTTAGTAATATCTTTCATAAATTACATGGATACTATTATTAATGTCTAAATCATAACCTTTTATATATTTGGAATGCTATATTGAAATAAAATTTTATAAAAATTAATTGATAATTTACTAATAATCATCCTCATTCAACTCTTCATGCTTCACCGATTGGATTAAAATGAATTAAAAATTATCCTTCTTTTAACTGATCAGGGTTATGACCTAAATTTAGAAAAATACTCTCCAATGAATCTAGAAGAGTTATTAATCAATAGAACTAATATATGAGTTTGAATTTCTAAATTTTTATCATGATAAAATTTTCAATATCCTATAGGAGAGTCTCCTGTTTCCACAACATGTCACAAAACTATCATTAAACCATCAACGTCTCAAATACACTACTAATTCAAAAATTAGGATACTGTGTAGTTATTAATCACAGTTTAAATTTTTGGAATCATAATAAATTGATATATGGTTTTATAATAGGTATGGTAAAAACCCAAGACTAGTGATATCTGATGGCTCACTAACCCAAATGGTATCACTATATCATTTTCAAACCCATATAAGGTGTTTGGAGAGAAAAAATACTTCCCATAAATAAAATGAAAAAAATAATTTCAGATTTTGGAATAAATTATTCAAATCAAATAATATTAGTAATATCAACTGATCCCAAAAATTCTGCTAAGTTATAGCATATTCACCATTATAAAAACTCTCCTAGTGATTTAGTACCTATTTTACACTATATAATTTGAAGACACCTAATACATCACCAAATTCCGTATTATGTCTCATTTTTCTGGTAGATAGTATGGATTTTATTACCTCACATATTGGATGTCAATATATTTAAATATAGTCTAGCTCAAAGTATCACCCGTCATCACTAATTTAACTTGAGATTAGTGTAAGGGATGAAGAATATGAGGGTCTCAAATACACCCCACATACAAATTCAATAATTTTTCACCACCATTATTTATTGTCTATATTATTTGAATAAATGTACAAGTAAATATCCATGACCTATTATAATCACTACAATCACGTCTTATAAATAACAAATGTTATATACCTATATTATAAATGATCACTACGGTGTGTTCTCTTCAAATTAAACAATAATTCTGGATGCAGTCCTATTATTTCCACCCACCACTTTTGTTTTTTAGAAGGTCCGTATGTTTAAACGTGTGATTTCAAAATATTTCATCCATTTCAAATTTCAATGAATAGAGCCAATGTTGATAGGATAATCCAATATATCTTTATTTTGGATGTCCAAAAATAACTTTTCCGGATAAAATTTTCTTGATCATGAAGAATAAATTAATTATTAAAGCTTTAATTAATATTATAGACCTTATCCATTACATTGAAATGAATTATTTCCTAGTTCTGATAATATAACATCTATCAATGAAACTATTGGATATAAATACAACATCATTAATAATGACTAATTAAGATAAAAAAGTGGACATAACACCACGTTGATGATTCTATTAATTTTAGTAATACCTAATGGATATACTTCAACTATGTGAAGACTTATATCTTGATGAATGTTTAAACCAAATACCTATGTTACCTAATTAAAATTTTCAATCCATTCTATGTAATGTATGTTGAGTGTTAAATTGATGCTTTTATGGTGAATTCAATCCTTCATTATTATAATATTATCAATATTGAGATCATTTTTAGTAAGACACAACAACATTGATTAAAAAATAACCCCCTAAAATTTGATTTCAATGTTAACATAAGAATTTTTATTCGCATAGTTGTCGAACCATTTGGTATTGATGTTGACCCAGAGAAGACTAAGGATATTGTTGTCATTTAACATTCTTAAAACATCAATGAGTTGATTGAACATTATAAAATGATCACCAATAATCAATGAATAATTTAACATCATATAATAAATAATTACCCTTCCCTATACTAATGAAAAATTGATTCAACTATTAATGGAATATTGATTTTCATGAATATTTTTATTTTATCATTAAATATATATTTATTTAACCGATTATAATTTCACTATTTAAAGGAGAGCTAAAAATTCTATATATTAAAACCATAATGTTATCAATGGGTTCTTTTTTATGATAAAATACTGATTTAGTAATTGATAACTATCACTATTTTTAATACAAAATAACATTTTATACTGAGAATAAATACTTTAGTATTATGAAGAGATCCCAATGAATATTTTTTATAGTTTTTAAATATTTCAATTCCTACAACACCATAATGTCAATTTAGGATCCCATAATCATACAATAAGTTATATCATCAAATATAAAATGTTGACTATATTCTTGGGATGGTGGGTAGTGAATTTTGACCAATATGGCATTCGTGTCATACTGAAAGATTCAGTGATACAGATGAAATTGATAGAATTTTATATAGATAATCATTTTATATAAATTATGTAATTGAATATTTAATTTTGATGATAAAAATTAATTCACACTATAATAATGCAACCTTATATGGGAGATGTACTTTGATTGTGCTTCTATAATCCCATATGAGAAAATATTGGAACATCATAATCTGAATAGTGTTCATTTGGGATTGATTCGTATCTCTGGGGAAAATATTATTGTACCATATTTCCTAATAATTTTATAAGGATGAAACAATAATGAAAATTATTAACAATCCATTATTTCTTCTCTAGAACTACCAGAAAAAAATTTATTAGCACTCATTAATGTAAAATGTGATTCAAATTAAATAATCAGGAAGATCAGTGATTATTATTAAATTATAAGGGAAGTGAAGATTATCCTTCCTGACAATGTGTGAGGGTTAATAGAGTAATTTGCATTAGATCCAAATTTTATAAACATATTTTGATTAAATAGAACCCAATTATATTTATTATATAATGAGGCACAATGGATGATAAAAATATACTAAGAAAAAAATCCCTCATCTTTCTGCACTACAAAATGGTTTCATAATTTAGTGGTAACAACAAAGAAGATACCAATGATTCCAATTTCATCATTGATTAAGATAAATATGTAAACTTTTTTTTGAAAATTATATTAGAAATACTTTAATATGGAATTAATCTATTATTGAGAGCAATAATGTTGTAAATTCAATTGTGGCCATTCAACATTACCCTTTTAGAAAATATGAATCATTAGAATGTCATCTTTAAATGAAGGATTAGTGGTGTTTTCCTCTAATATAGTTATGGAGTGGAAACTATTGTTATAATTTAAAATTTCTACACCAGTGCTAATTATTCACATTAGTTAAGGATCAAAATGTCACATCAACTAAACAGGCTCATGTATTTATAGTAAAAACAAGGAACAATGTTTTACAATATTCCCTAAATGGTTTCATTCATATAAAATACAAACCATATTTATCTATATACCCATAGTATATTTCACCCATCCCAATAATAATGATTACTTTTCATATGGGGAATCAATATAATATAATCATATACTTTTGATACATCCTATCAAATCATGTATATCCTTATAACTACCAATTTCATCTATGTATCAGATAGGGTCAGTCTCTTATGGTTGTAGGGAAAAATAACTTCATGAACCATTTATAATATAATATCATCAGAATATTTTGTGTCTATTACCTAGTAGAGACATAAATGACATAAATTTGTGTTATTCTCAATTGGAAATTTTGTAAAGAGTGTATAACGTTGATTCCAATCATTCATCTTGTTGTCATGTGGTTGAAAATAGATAGATTACAACTTTTAAAAAAACTATATCTAATATATACCAAAGATGTTGGTTAATTGTAATAAATAATGCAACAAATAACATTAAAAGGTCATGTACGATTCTCATGCGTCATCCCATACATCAAAGTAGGTAACCCCTTAATCACTTGTATATAAGATAGAGGTAGTTCCACCCACTGAGGTCTAATTAACACCACTATACATTTTGTAATCAGCTATTAGTAAAGGATAAATATTAGAATCAATTAGATGAATTGAAACTAATGATGTGAGAAAATTCATGGCCATAAACAAATTTTAAATTAATAAAAACAAAATAGAAGGATATTTTTACAAGAATGTATTACTTCATTTATTAAATTATTGATAATTTTTATTGGCTCTTATAATCCAATTATATATTAAAAAATAATCAAAAACATTAACCAAAATTGGATAAACCGTTTAATATTTATATGGTATACTCTCATTGTGAATATTTATTTACTGTTTTGTATGGAGAGTGTGTCACGTCCATACCAACTAGAGGTTTCCATATAATTACTTTTAACAATCAAAACATGATTTCCTAGTTTCACAGTCATAAAAGGAAAATCCAGTGTTCAATGATATGTAAAAATAAATTGTACCATACCATCCATACCGACATTATGGAATTGTTTTTTATAAATGTCTATATAATATGATGCAATAGTTTGTGTTTTTGTGTCCCTCACATAAGAATTATTTCATTTAGAATTCATATATCATAATCCATCACTGTTTAGAATTATGAGTAATGTGATACAATTTTTTGGTGTATGTAGGGATTCCTAGAACATTTTTCATCTTCCCAATCACAGACCTCTACTCCATTGGTTACATTGTGATATCACTATATCCTTATAGATCCCTACATTCAGGTTGGGATTTTTATTCCTTATATAGAAGTTGTATGTCCCCATTTTATGAGAATAATGAATTTATACTGTATAAAAACAATTATTCTATTATATATGACATTAATCAACTCATTCCAATTATCTTAATCACACAATGTTAATCTTCACAATAATAATTTCACCGAAAGGTGATAATTCAGGTGTGGCATATTAGAATCATTCCATTAATGACGTTTTACATAATGTAGATACCATGTTATTAAACTTTTTTATTACACTGAGCATGAATCACATGAGAATATAAAATTTGTGAAATTATTCTAATTTGAATAACAAATACATTACATGACTAGGATCATGTATTATTTTTCACATTCTGAATGACCTTAAACTACTCAATATGGCCTCCTTGTATGGATTGTTTTTTTCACTTCATAAGAACTACATCTTTATGTTGGACCCCTCTAATATAAATTCACAGTATTTGTCCTCATTATGATGAGATTTTCATAAACAAATGAACCTCTTATCGTATTAATTACCATGATGTTTTATTAAGAATAATATCTCCCCTTATGTTGGAGTATGACTGACATAGGGATAGTAATATTGATAATAACATATGGAATTATTTTCATTCTAATGGGATATGTAATGATTCTCATATTCATTGTATTAGGTCCATCCAAAAAGAGAATGATATAAATACCCATGACCATTTCCCTTTGTATGTGATATAATTATGCAAGTAAATTCATACGATATCCAAGTGAATTTTTTTCTCAGCATCTCAATGATATCACAATTACCCATTCATTGAGAGCTCATATATAAATTCTTTTTTAATTTATTCCTAATTTCTATATTTCATAAAATAAACATCAACTACTTATAATCTGTGATCCCCACAAATAGTCCATTCATTCGGTGACATGGGATTCTGACTCTAAAACACACCTCTTTTTTGTATATGCATACTATGTTGATAATATGGATCTACATATGAACCCATGGTATAGATTATAAACCAAAGGAATCCATGTATTGAGGATAAAACTATTTTCTATTTTATAGTCATAATAAAAAACACCTTTTGTACATATTCTATGTTTATTTCATACATTTACGTCTCATTCTCACATATATGATCCATTAATCCATTGATATGAAATTAAAATCTATCCCCTAATGTACAAAATTATTAAGAGAATAATTGTATTATAACACCTATTTGAATCAATATCTTCACCATATTTTGATAAATATATATGATTTTAATTATTAATTTTCATTCATCTTTTCATATTATGAAAAATAATTAGAAAAAAACCTATCATAAGATGTAAATTGAAGATGTAAATATTAGAAAAAATCCATGACTATCACTTTTTTCAAAACATTGTAAGCCTCCAATTATCTCATGTTTCACACACTAAGAATAACTCACCTAAATAAGGAGAATTTAGATGAATATTCCAATTTTATTAATTATACAACCTTATGTTTAGACTATTAAAATATTTTTTATCCAAGATAACCATTAGATCTATTGAGTGGAGCAACTCATGTATATTTTCCCTCCCTAAAAAAGAGAAATATCTATGTAGGAAATATTCATATAACAACATGTGGAGTAATTATTTCATTGATGATATTTATAGTTGGAGTTATATTCCCAATTATGGAGTTATCCACAATGTAATGAAAAATCCTAACACGCATTTATGAAATAGATCATTAGAGGTGATTTCATTCCAAAATCTACATGTTGGTTTGAGTATCATTATTTTGAGACACATAGTGATTTATAGATAATTCACTCTGGGTATAACTATACATTACAAAATTAATATGTGATATATTTTCCCATTTCACAAAGAGATCAGTAAATACCGTAATTTGATTAATTGATATACCCGTCCCTCATTTATTTGCTGACCTTCCTTTTCTAAGGATATATACACGGTTCTCAAACATCATATTTGGATTTGACCAATGTGAATTCAATCATTATAAGTAATTGAAAGACTATAAACTATAAAGAACCCAAATTCTTACCATAGGAAAATAACATACACGGTCACTATCCATATTGTTTAACAGCAATCTACATGGTGAAATTATTTCTTATTTGACTATGAAGTTCATAGAGTAGAGAACTCCTTTTGTACTCATTCTACCTTATATGAGAACTTGATCAATGTGGGATGTCCATGACATAGAACTGATTTTTTTCGTAATGAATTTATACTCCTCACCTATATATGAGCTAGAGATACATAGGAATATCAAACACAAGATCTCTAATGTATATATATATATAATTTCCCTCCCATTATTGAACTATTTTAATGTAGGGAAATATTTTTTACCCATAACTACTAATGGCCATATTTTCATTATGAAAAGATACATATTGATATGTAGACCCTTGATCTTAGGCCCAGTAGAGTGGTTTAAAATATAATAATATACATATGTACTTTTTTATATAAATCCTAGTCATTGAAACATATCATTACAAAAATGTATACATAATTAAACATAAATTACAAGTCAACCATTGTAATGTCTAATGTATTGGATGATTAGTTACATAAAACATAATTCATGGAACTATAAAAATTATTTACTTATCATCCATTAGGTTATCATAAAATCAGTTGACACCACACATCCACATAAGATAATATAGGGACAACACGAAAAAACTAATGAGCAAAAAATCCAATTTAGGTAATAATCATTAAAATAATGCTAAGGACATGGGTTAGAAGGATAAACAGAATCATATATAAAGTCAGGGAACATGATAAGAAAAAAGAATTATAACATGGGAATATATAATCATGGATAAATATTAATTCTTAAAAAACATAATACATGAATTTTACATGCGATATATCTCTTTCCACATAGATGAGCATGAGTCAAGGATAACCACCAAGAGCATTCCACATAAAATCTAATGAGACTAAAAAATACAAAAGGAATTAGTAATATATATAGTTATAACAATCATAACATGTCCATGAATAAGTTTTATACATAATGAATCATACATAATCGATCAAAAATAATGGTAAGGGCTACCAATGGAATGAATTGGGCATCATAATTATGTCAAAAGGTATAAAATAAGTGAATATCATAGTACTGTCTAGAAAATGTCAAATTTAAGACATAAATGTAAATTAATAAGGTAAAATCATAATATATTATGATATGTGATGTAAAACTGATGTGAATATAGTGTTTAAGAAACATTAGAAATAATATATTTTAGTACGGTTTAAGGGAAAAAAGTTAAGATTCTATTAAATGGAAAAAGAATAATTGTTTTTATAAAACCATAAATCAAACAAGTAGAATTTCAATTAAAAAATGAGTTATTTTAATAATATTATAGTCGATACATATATATTTAATTCCGCACTTGATATTGTTATGAATCTGGGAAGTTACCTAAAATCGTCTATTCTTATCGGGATGATTTGAATACAAAACCTTTTAAAAACATTTATTTCCTCAAAAAATAAGGATGAATGGATATTAATACATTATTTTGAATCATGTCAACAAAATATAGACTTTTAAAATAAAAAAATAGAATGACAGTTGGGTAAAATAAGAGGAGTAACATGAATAAATAAAAGAGTACATGGTAGAATTCCTTGTCTTATGTCTGAAACGACTCTCCAATTGTTATTAATATCATGAATATTCAAATTAAGTCCATTAATAAATTTATTAAAAACATTATATAAATTTTTCTAATTTATTATAATTTTATTTGGTTCATTTACATCCGTTTATTTTGGTAATGAAATTCAATTTTATCATTTGAGAGCATTAGTTTCCTTGGTTTTCATGATCAGTTTTCTTGTATATGTCAATGTAAAATCATGTAGAATTTTTGTAGTTGTGCCGAAATGAAATTATAACTTATCAATGAACTTATATCATATAAGATACCAGTTTTTTTCATATGTGAGTAAAATTCAATAGATAAATTGTTAATGATAGTCGTTTGGGTTTATGTTTTCTATTTTCAATCATAACAAACCCAATTTTTTTTATCAATTAATATAATGTGAAAAAAATTATTCTAGAACATCTATAAGATATAATAAATATATAATAATGTATTGAAACTATAATAATGGTTTTATGATTTGTTTTGATGTCAAAATTTTTATATAAAAGAACACCGTCCACGAAGGTGGTAAATCATCACCTCAGAGATGATGTTTTCATTCTTAATTAAAAAGAGAGATGAGTAGATAATTTATGAATAATTATTAAATAAACATGATAAATTTTGGTTATGTCTGATAATCTTGTTTTCATTCCATATGGATGATTATAGGTGAGGATTGAAAATTAATATAAATAAACATATAATGAAATTGAATGAAAATAAGATGGGGTTTTACCTATTTACTTATTCTTCTTTAGAACCTTATTAGATGATTGGTTTTGGACTTTTTTTAATAAAAGAATATCCTAGCCATAGGGGAGTGGTTTTGTATGATTATTTTTTTAAAATTTTGATAGGGCATATTCCAAGAGAGGTGTGAGGAGAATAAGTGCTGAGGGTAATATTTAAAGTGCATAATGGGTGTTTTTTGAGTATTTTAATCATTATTTTATTATTTTGACCAAAACAAGAAATAGTATTGATTATTGGTACTAAATACAGTAACATGAGAAAGTGAGTACGAGATATTGGTTATAAATTAGCAATACATCACATATGACTCCATAAATCATGTATCAATCACATATCATAACTAATAATAATTTATTATTCAACACAAAAACATGAATTTATGAAATTTCCCAAAAATTATCCATTACTATTTTTAAATGGGTAGAATTAAATAATAAACACCATTTTATGAAAATAATTTTATTAATATTAGAAATTTATGTTTAAAATAATATCATCTTATACTAAGAGAATACAAATTTTCAAATTAAAACATCATATATAACACATTGAAAAATTAAGTAAGGTCTCATAAAGTTATATCATAATCATATCAGCTAAAAATAATAATTTATGAAAATATTATATGAAGGTAAATTTTCTTTCAAATTAAGAAATTAGTTATATAATTGTATTCATATATTTATTACATTCAAAAATACAAATATTTTTATAATGATGTTTAAAATATTAATTTTCATATACTAGGTCATAATTATATAATATTACCATTTTTAATAGGATTATATTTTATTTATAATAACTTAGGTGTGTTTACTATTTCATTTTTATGTTTTCTATTCATAACGGTCAAATTAATCTTCCAAATGTTATATTATTATTTCATCAGTATATGTTCCTTAACATTTTGAATTACGGATTATTTCATTCATTCATCAGGTGTAAAATAGGTATAATGTTATCTATGTGCTTATACAATGTGAACTAATAATAAGAAGTGAATTTATATTAATAAGATATTGGGTAATTACATTCTTCACCAATTATGATATTTCCACCTTTAAATTTCATTTTACATTATACGTTTAAAACTTGTGTGGGTAATTTCCATCCATCACTTCCTCTAGATCCTATTTTTCCTCTTCATACTTATCATTATACCAATGTCATTTTACCAATTGAGTAGTCTAGTGAAGTATATAATTATCTAAATGATCGATGATCTATACTATATTCTCCATGTATGAATGATAATTCCCCAACTATATCAACCATCGAAGATATTACATGTGAAGGATCTTTTATGTAATTCATTAAAATTGATACATTGAATACATTTTGTACTTGAGTCATATATGATGGAAGATCTAATAAATATTCAAAAACTATGACATAATCAAGCATCTCAAAGGGGCTGTTATACCTGGGAATTACATTCCCTTTCTTCCCAAATACCATGATCCTCTTTTATACTGATATTCATAGGAATACCATGTCTCCAACATTAATTAGAAGGTCTCATCGACGGTTTTCTTCATTACTCTTTTGTAAACATTTTGATTAATTGATGAGATACTATATGGTTTTAACATTGTACAACATTTAATTTATTATTTAAAGTCATATCCACTTACATTAAATGACATCATCCAACATTTCATGTATATTTCTCCTTTTCCAAAAAAGAGCTTCATATGGATACATTTGGATGCTCGAGTGGAAACTGCTTGTTTAAGAGAAGTAAATCAGAGTTATATGTTGGCATTATACTCTTTGTATGTAAATATAAAATCTATAAACATGTATTATAGTGTCTAAATACTCTTCTAAGATTGTACATTTGTTTCAGTATGATAAGCATTACTGATGTTCGGCTCAGTGCTAATATCATGTTAGAAACATTTCATAAAGATTGAAACGAATCTCTGGTCTCGATCGGTGACAATCTATAGTGATAATCCATAATTACATACCACTTCAACAATATATATATATATGGTAGTTGATCAATAGATACTTCTTATCAAATTTCAATTAAGTTTGTTGACTTTATATGATGATCCACAATAACCTATTTAGAATTGTTTTCATTGCATGCATTTGGATGCCTAGTGAAAATGTCCACGATGATTTTAGTACATTTCCAGGTTGGTATGGGTAATGGTTTCATAAAAAATGTAGATATATAGAATTAATAAATAATTTTTTCACATTCCATACACAGTGATATTTATTAAGTGAGCTCGTTTATCATATTATCATACCAAATGTGCTCTTAAAGATCTCGAAAAAACATTGTATAGCCTAGGGGAAAAGTGAAGGTTGATCTACATGAATAATTTCAAAGATAAGTATTTAATTATAAATTGTATGGTTAATCTATTCATGAACCAAATATTTTTATTCCATCTTTACTAATATTGATATTGAAGGAAATCCCATTTCATATAGCTTCAACTTTTTTTGAATTTCCACATCAATCCTTTGAGCATCCACTATTTTCTAAAAAATGGATAGTTGAGAAATCATTTGAGGAAAGATTAGTGATTTCCAACCCTTAATTAATCCCATGTCCAACCATTGTATGTATTAGAATAATGGATACTTATAAATATTCATAACTGATAATGATTTAATATCGTTTCTATTTAGAGCATCTTCCACCTTATTTTCCTTACCATGATGGAATTAAATTGAGAACACATTGTCCATAATGATCTCTAACAATATTCATTGGTTTATATCATGCTCATTTTATTTGAATAAATATTTTAGACTCTTGTGATCAGTATATATCTCATAATTCTCCCTATATATATAATAATGTCAGATCTTCAATGTGAAGATCACTATTGCGAACTCTATACCCTACATAGGATAGTTTTTCTCATGAATTTTTAACTACAACGAGGTGAATGCTATCACGTTATCATTTTTCAGTAGTACACAATGTGATTATTTATTAGAAGCATAATTTTACACCACAAAGTGTTCTCCACTTGTCAGGAGTGTGAAAACTAGGGTAGTGATAGGCCTCATTTTTAGCTCATTAAAGCATTCAACACATTCTTAGGTCTTGAAAAACATTACTCCCTTTCATCTAAGCGTGGTTATTTGTTATAAAGATCCTGACATGTTCTTAAAAAATAATCAAGAATATGAAAATAGACCAGGAAATTTATAGATATCATTTATGGATGATGTCTGGGTCCACTCTTCGATAGCATTTGTCTTAGGAGGATCTTCAGATATATGTTTTCCAGGTGATTACATGCCCCAAGAATGATACATACTCCATAAAAAATACCCCTACTAATAAATTGCGTATAATTTATCCCTTCTTAAATTCTTATTCACTATATTCATATTCTCTTCATGTTCCACATTGCTCTTTAATTATATCACAATATCCCAAAAAACATTCTACAAAAATATCAAGGTAATCCCTAAAGAATCTATTCAATAAATACCAGAAAATTGTTGGATAATAAGTGATTCTTAAGGGACTCACTATGAAATTATCATTTTAATACCTCATTATAAAGGTAGTCTTATGAATTCATTCCTTCCTCACCATTAATTGGGGATATCAGGACCAAAGGTCCACCTTAGAAAAATAACTGACCGCACATTACTGATTGAACAAATCATATATGTGTCATAATGGATACTTGTTCTTTATAATGATTTTATTGAGATCATGATCATAAATGTATACGAGCATTTATCCATCATTCTTCTTGATGAGGAGTACTGGATAGCCCCATTCTGAAACACATAGGTGTGTAAAACCCCTGTCTAGATTTTCCTAAAACTGCTTCTTCTATACTTCAAACTCAATAGTGACCATTCTATATGGTATATTTTATATATATAGTGAACCCATAATATGATCAATTGATAAATAATCCTCATGATCACGATGAATAACATGAAATTGTTTATGGAATACATCAGTGTAATCCCTCACAATTTTGATATCTTCAAGAAAGATCATATTCCTTGTCTCAATCATTTGAGTGGGATATGCTTCCTCATAAGGCAGTAAAATCCAAACTTGAGATGATTATTCTAAAAGAAATTCATATACCTACTTAAACATATAAATAATTGAAGGATTAATCAAAATTTGAGGTGTGGTCTCCATTTCCCAAAATTCGATGTTGGATTTGTATAATTCTGTCCAATATGTGCCCAAAATATCATCAACCACTACCAAAAGTGTATAAAAATAATTCCTGGGTCATTAAATCGACAAAAATTAACAGGGATGAGTTTTTACATTGGAAGCAATAATTTCCCCATCATTTGTTCTAACTGGTAACTCAACCTCCAAATTTAATGGTGGTTTTATGAATAATTCTAGTAAACTTGGAAGATATTAACGAATACAAATAATTAGAATCAAATTGTATGTTTTATATTCATGATTAAATAGATAGTGTACTATCACCACATTATTTTCTAGCTCCAAATCCTTGGTAGTGATAGAAGATTCCTATCCATGTTTCCTTGGGGGTTGTTGTTGATTTCCTCTAACATCCATTTATTTATAGAATTTCTTCAAAAAATACCACGTTTCATGTAGCTAAAACACTTCACTATGGGATGATTGTTGATATATCACTTCATTTGTTCATACACGTTAGTGGGATTCTTCATATACCTATGGAATGACTTATCTATATTCCCCATTCATCCACATTTTAATAATTTCCTTGTTCCCGTAAAGAAATTTCAAGGATGCATCTTCCCGATTTTCTGAAATGTGAGATATTCAGTATTCTTCCCATAATGGGATTATGTTTCCGATCCTCCCAAATTAAACTAAATTATACACTTTTTTCATTAGTCCCACAAGACCATTTAGAGTCACCATTTTCCATTACATCCTTGGGTGCCAAACATAAAATCTCCACATACTTGTCAAGGTCTCTAATCAAAAATGTTTTTCATAGACTCAGAATTATTCCTCTAAATAAGAGAGCCCCCTTGCGTTGGTTGTTTATGAAAAACACAAAGGTGTTTGTGGAAATCCACATAATTATTTCTTTATAGGCCCATATAAAATCACATTCCTTATTATTAAGTTCGAGGAACTCTCTTTATATCATACTATGGAGGATTTGGGGAAAATAATTATTGAAAATAATTTACATGAATTCATCTAATAACATGGAACTAATTTCATCCATGGAAATCGTGTTTTTGATATGCAGCCACCACTGATTTTCATCCCTATCAAAAATATATTCTTTTAGAACATCATTCTTTTAGTATGAGAAATGGAGTAGAAAGAATATATTTTCAGTGGTGTTAATCCATTATTTCATTAGTAGGGGAAAGATGGTCCACTAAACAATGTAGGACATTTCACATCATGGTTTAGACGGAAACATTATCATTACTTATAAAAGGACAGTGTTCTACATAATTAATATTATTATTTCTTAATTTTCCAACATAAATAGTAATTTCATAAAGTTTTGAGCACCTCATTACATCATATTTGATATATAATTAACAAAATCATCATTTTTTTATCATGAAAATTTTTGGAAGGTGTTATTATATTTACTGCCACTAACATAGAAAAGGAATGTGAAATTAGAGGGAATAGATGCATAGATACTAAGAATAAAAAAGAATATGTAGACATAATAGGATACACTCTTACTCGAAATGTATATCCAAACTTGTGATTACCGTGTTTTCATCTTAAGATATCCATTATCTATTTCTTAAAATATATTGTTAATTGACATATTTCATAATGACTTTACAAATTTAAAAAAGAATATCCCCCATACGTGTCAAACATTATTCACAGAAAGTCATGTGGATGTTTACCATGATACCACGAGCCAGAATCAAAACTCATTATTAATTTATTCACTATTATATATATTTGTACAAAATCCACGTCCACTTTTAGAATCCAAATATGTATGTATTTTTATTTTAAACTACATAATTTATAATAACCCATATTTTGGGATTTTTTCTTATATATAGTCTTATCTTTATGGTTCATTATAAAGTGTTATACTTATAGTCTCCAAAAATTTCTAAAAATGTGCCTTGATACATACTATATATTCTTTGGTCTTTTAAAAATATTAGTACTAAATTTTCAGCATAGTTAAAAATCAAATTAAAAAACAATGATCTTAAATTCATGTATGTTAGAAGACTAGGTACATAAATCTAAAAAAATGTTAATAAAAAAATATTTTATTATTTATAATAAATTATGAGTTATATTAATTATAATAGACCTTAAATATTCATAGTATAACCTTGGGATAACATCAACAATGGAATGGTCTAAAAATCCCTGTAAGGGAATGGACATGAAAATAAAGCTTAGAACATTGGATTGATAGAATAACATAATAATATATAAAGACATGGAAGATTATTCAACATATAGAATAATGATATGGAATCATATTCATAATTTATTCATTGTAATATGGAAGAATCATAGAAAATTACTTTATCACAAGTCAATTATCATTGCACATAGATGAGTTGGACTCATGGAACGTTGCTCACTGAGGAGTAGGAGTCAAGGCTAACAACCAATACTATTGCACATAACGTCTCATTAGACTATATATTACCCAATGAATTACAATGATATATTTTAATACCCATATAAACATGTTAAATAATATGTTTTACACAATAATAATCTTATATAATCCATCAAACATAATCATAAGGGTTACCCATGGAATGAATTGAGTATCTAAATTATCACAAAAGGAATATCCTAAAAGAAATATCATAGTGTATTCAATGAAGTTAAGGATTTGATAAATTAATGAACATTATTAATTTTATATTTTTATATATCATGATAATTTATGTTATAATGGAGTGAAAAGAGTGTTTATGAAACATTTGAAATAAATTATTTTAGTACGGTTTAAAGGGGAAACATTCAAGATTATTTAAAATGAAATGGAATAATTATTTCCATTAAACTACAATTTAACCAAAGAACTTTTCCATGGAGTTTCTGGAAGAATACATTACATTATGCCTTAAACAATTCATCACATGACCATAATGTCTTGAAAATTAAAAATTTATTAATTTATATCCTTTTATAAATGTATGATATATAGTATCATTTTATTATGAAAACTTATTTCCCATTTTATTGGATATTAAATTTAATTTCATAGTTTAGGAGCATTAGTTTCCTTGGTATTCATGATATGTTTACTTTTATATGTGAATGTAAAATCTTTTAGAATGAGAAAATGTTTCTAGTAATTAACTTATAATATACTAATTAACTTATATAATAATAAAATACCATTTTTCCGTATTTTTGGATTATTCGTTAGGAAAATAGTAGATGATAATTCATTAGGTTTATTTTGGAGTTTTTCGAATATAACGAACAAATTTTTTATCGTAAATTAATATCACGTGTAAAACGTTTTCAATAACATTACATAATATATAATACATATATTAAAATATATTCAACAATAAAAAGATTTCATGTCTAAATTTGAAGGCGAAATGGATATATGAAATCACATCATCCATGAAGGTTTTAAATCAGTACCTCACCAACGATGTGTTCAATATTAAAGTAAAATAGAGTGGAGATAATATTTGATGGTGAATTTTTAAATAAATATGATATGATTCAAATATATATATAATAATGGTGTTTTCATGACAAAACAATCAGTGGATTTTAGTAACTAAAATGAAAAATTTAACATGAAATGAAATTGAAATAAAATATAAGAGGGTTTTACCTCCTGACTCCTTCTTCTAGAGATTCCCATTAGGTGATTGGTTTTTAATTTTTATTAACAAACATGTATAATGGTCATTGGGGGATGTTTGTTATGTGTATTGGGTAGATTGTTTTCAAGGAATGAGGGTTGATATATATGGGGATAATATGTGGTCAAGTGTGGTATTTATATGGGGTTGTGTACTTTTATCATTATTTTATTCTATTTCTCAAGATATGAAATAGTGTTAATTATTGAGAATAAATAGATCAATACAAGCTTCTGAGTTCGAGATAATTTCCTTAAGTCCGCAATAGATCACCTATGACTCAATAATTCATGTATCTATCATTTATAGTAAATTATCATAATATACAATTCACAAAAAATTCTAGTATTTCATAAAAATACCAAAAATACACCAAAAATATATTCAATGTGTAGAATTTAAATAAGAATTCCATTTTCTGATAATAATTTTCTAAATATGAGAAATTTAATTTCTAATTAAAGAATATTTTTCTTGGAAAATAAAAAATTTAAATTTAAACTAATTTTATAACCCATTGAAAATTTAATTAAGGTCTCATAAAATTCACTCATTATCATATAAAATCATTATAATAATTTATGAATAAATTTTCTAAATTTTTAATTTATTTTTAATTATTAACTTATTCAGAAAATTATATTTAAATATTTTTGATAAAACAAAATACCAACACATAATTAATAAATTTTAAATTATTATTTACATATACTATGATATTATAATATCATATTACCATTTTTAAGATTAAATTTTATTTATAGATTCATTGGTGTGGTTATTATTCAATTATCTGGTTTACAATTCCAAATTTTCAGATTACTAATCTAAATGTCGAAATAATATTTCATCAGTATAGGTTCCATAACATATTTAAATTCATCATATTTCAAACATTCATCATTTTATAATATTTTAATATTTTCTATAAGTGATTATACCCTATCAAAATAATTTAAGAATGGAATTTTTTTATAAAATTTTGGGGCATTACAATAAGATATCCTTGTATATTTTGATCTCAAAATCTCAAAGAGATTGGAAATTTTCATTCTTGTCATATTCGGGTCTATATTCTTCCACCATGATTTTGGGACATCATCATTTCATTAATTTGACTTCAAGTCTCGGGAATCTCAGATCATTTCAAACATCACTTTTTTATCAGTGCCAAGATTTTTTGAAATTGAAGGACACATGTCAATTGAATATTCATAATACTCACAAAATATGGGTCTGTATATGTTCCCATAGTATTTCCCATAAAATATATATGAATCAGTTCCCTTAGGATAAAAATATTCTATTTATGTACACCAATGTAACTTTAATTATTTTACTTGATTTGATGTCTTTTCATATGTACTATTTATTTTTCCATAACCTAAATCCATGATCCAAAAAATTAAAAATTATATTATCTCTACCTAAAATTCAAATATGATAAATTACCCTTTCCTAGAAGGACCTATTATGGTCTTTGTCCCCATTTCAATGGTCTAACCAAAAGGACCTTGATGTATGTTGACAAACTTTTTTGGATTAGTTTCAACTGACATCTAGTCCAAACACTATGATGTTGTTTTTTGTGTCATTTTCATTGAGATCACCTATAATTTCATTTACCTCCCCATTATCATCATTTTTCTATTTTCCCTTACATTATACACTACCTAAACAAAATTACATGTAAAATAATTTGGAAAATAAACTATATTAGTATGTGTACAGTGATATTTTACCTAACATATCAGCATATAAGAATCAATGAATTATAAAATTAAATTGAATTCACTCTTTTCAAGGTTTTATCTAATCATGACATTGTGTTGTTAACCTAGGTTGTGTTTTTCACCCATTTCACCAAGGATAACTCCTCATGTTTCTACAATATTTTCTAATCTTAAAAACCATCTACATTAGTCCAATATGAACAACCTTCTACTATAAATTGATAGATTTGTTGTGAACACAAGGTGAATATAATGAAAATAAAATCATGTAAAAATGACTTGTCTCTACTCAATGGGCATAAATCCTCCATAACCTAGAAAAAACATACTAATTTAAAGAATATTTATTGGTGTAATATAGTTTAGTAAATAATCCAACTGTAAATTTTTTTTTATGTGGTGAGGTAAATTTAAATTTTAGTTTAATTTCATGGTATTGAAATATTTTTTATGCCTAATGAAGTCATTTGAGTTTTTTATGATTTTTAGGGCATATTTAGATCCCGTAGGATTAGTTTTATAAATTTTATATTTGAGATATGGTTAGTAAAAACCATTTGACTGAAGGAACACAATTTGGAGTTACCCTGTAGGGGTTTCTTGGGTTATATCTAGATCCGTACAATTTGATAAAATTGTTCTTCCTAGGTTTTAAGCCCATGTAGGTCCTCAAAGGCTTCATTTAAAGGATTAAAGAAGGATATCCCAAACCAGGCCACTGATCCATTGGTGGGGGGTATACCGATAAGGGCATATCCATAGTTGGAACTCAGTAGGGCCAACTATATAAAAAAACCATGCAAACCATTATTTTGAGGATTCTTTTTAAAAATTGACATAAAACATTAAATTAAAATCCTTTTCTCCTTTTCCCCATATAGGGAAACCCATATCAAATATATTAAGACCTATTCAATCCTATCATTTGTTTTTATATTGATTATCCTTTCAGACTTCGATTATAACACAATTCATCTCAATGGAAATTCTTGATAAATTATTCTTTCATCTTTTTTGTTTGTTTATTTTTCATCATATCAAGAGAATTTTTTTATTAATATCTAATATTCCCTATTTATATGTTATTTAATCATTATTCTATTTTAATCTAATATTTTTCGAGATGACAATCAATTATTGATGAGTGTTCTACCATTGGAATATGATATCTTATCAATTCCTTTACCCAAAAAATTATATTCATTTTACAGGTAGTTGATGTTGTGTTGAAAACCATATATTATTTCCATTAATCAAAAATTTATGTAAATAACTTTAATGAATTCTGAAAACATGATCGGTTTCCAAATTATAACAATGTTACAGTTGGATGAATTCAAAAATAACTCGGACCACCCATGAGTTGTGTTTATGAATCCTTCCAAGGATTTATAACCATACTGGCTATGTGTGGGAGATCTCCATCAATAAGTACCTTAACACATTAAATGACATTAGTAGAAGATGATTATTACTTGATTTCCATGAGACTAAATGAGAATAAAATATTTTAAATTTTTTATGTAAATGTGGATAAAGTTGGATTAACATGTCGCTTGTGTATGATTGTGGAAATGATTATGAAATGATATAAACCATAAAAGAAAATAGTTAATGAATGAACATTGTTTTCATTCTGTTTTAAGATGATGATTTTTTCCACAATATAGTATTATGAATTATATTTAATAACATAGAAATGTATAATCCATGGATTTACAACTACATTTAACGCAATATACATTTCTACTCCAAGGTTTTGATATTGTTTTGAATACCATGGACATTTCTACTTCATGGAATCAAATTAAATGGGATTTATTAAACATCAAAACTCTTATGAACCTTATATTGGGTTTGATACATGATTACATGACAAGGTCCACTGAGGATTCTGTGGAAAATTCCTCTCCTTGGATCCAGCTCATGTAGGCATGTAACTTAATGAATCGTCATATGCCAATCTTTCTTATTATCATGCATTACAATTGACCCCTATTATGGATTATAGATCACAGATGGTAGATTAAACTGTATAAAGACTACTTTATAATAGATTAATGATATCATATGTTCATTGGTTCTAATATACTATAATCCAAAATACGATGGAATGTTTCTCACTTACATTTTTCACTCTATATTACTAATTTATAACACTATTAAAAATGGAATTCAAAAAGTCCTTATTTATACATATATGATTTTTAAAAACATTATTGGTGGTGGCCTACCTATTTCTATCTCAAAAAACTATTTGGGATGCATTAGCGTACCTGGAAATAATTCATGGAAGAAATTTGTTACTAGAAAAGGGCCCAAATTATAAGGCCTGATTGATTATTCTTAGGGGTAGGGGATTAGAATAATGATCTATACATTTGATTCTACTTGGATATATTTTATTTTTTTTATAAATGTATTGTGTAAGAATATATTATCAATTATTACTCTCTATTCTTTATATAGTCATCAAAACACGTTAATTTATATATGATATTACCCTTGAGATCACATTATTATTACTATTACCATATATATTTTCTTATTTTATTTAGTTATGTGATATAAATTTAATATTGATTAAATTATTATACATTTACGATTCATTGTGATTATGGTGGTATAGTCACCCCACAATACCACTATAGACCCCTTCTAATAGTCGACAACCTCTTACATTCGTAGTGGTGAACTTTAAGCAATGTGACCAGTTGGCTTATGGTAGCGTTAAGTGGCTCCCGGTTTTGGATGTTACAATGTGTTATAATATATTTATATTTTCCTTTAATTTCATATGATAACTTATTTTATTTTATTTTTGAAAAGTGAAATAGGAATATGAGGGAAATTTGTAATGAGATGTTCCTAGGTGTAGATATCCCAGATACATGAAAAATACAAATTCCCTCAAGTGGGATATATTTTTATGAATATATAACCATAATGTTTATTTGATACCATAATTTCATAATGCACATGATATTTTATGTTATTATTATTATGATTGAGTTTTTCACTTTATCCATGGAATGACATGTAAAAGATGCATTGATCATTCATAATGTTAGTAACCATAAAATATTATCTTGTAAGAATATTCTCTTCCATATAAGATGTATTTTTTAAATATATGACATTTATAATGAATTTATTAAGAGATATACATGTAATTAAATTAAAGTTTCATGAATAATATTGAGGAACATTATTTGAATTTAGAGTTCCTTCTATACACGAAAAAATGTTACCATATTTCGTATACAGTAAACATTGTAAGCAAAAAATTAGGCACATAGTGTCAATGGATCTTGGTAGCATTGATAGTACATTTCAAGGGTGGGAGTAAATGAAAAAAATAAATCTATTTAAAATAGATATTGGACCTTATATATAATAAATTGTGATCCTTTTTGTTGAATAATTTTTTGAGAATTGAAGATAATGGAATTTAAATGATATTAAAATTATGAAATAGAACGTTCACCATTAAATAGAGAAGTGATTTTCAATTGGAATTCTATATAAAATTAATTATTCTATAAAATATATAATATTAACCATACCCAAAATTAGTGTTGGATTTAGGTAGTGTCTCTAGTGTTGTTTAAAATCATTTATTTTACACAGTCTTAGCATATGGAGTTGTCATATGGGTATAATATGTTTATTAGAAGGCTTTTATATTTCATATGACAATATATTTGATTTTTTTATTAAAATTTAATTTATTAGGATTATTTTTGTAATTTATTAATATAATCCACAATAACGACCTCTAGTAATTCTATACGAGGGTGGCGACGTCCATGCTCTAGTGGTGATTTTCCTTGAACATCCAGTTAATCCTTCATTAATGAATACTGAGGAACCTCACATTGTTACTAATATTGGGTTTGATACCATGTTTTGGGCAGGATTCCTATGGTTTTTAGAAATTTTTATGGGTCCCCACATCCATCCATATCTATGGAAGAGCCGATGCATGTGTTACAGTCGTATGATCAACCTTATTTTCCAATTTATAATGGAGAATAAGCTATAAACCTATGGTTTAATAATTTTTTATCAACATCATGAATATGTAGTCAACTCTATAGAGGACACTAATTATTATAATTTATATTATTTGAGAATACACCAATTATTGGTCGGATATATTTAACATGGGTTATATTCTTTGAGAAGTGGTTGAGAAGGATTTACAATTCATATTTTAAAATTACATGTTTTCTAATACTGTCGAAGGTAAACCTACTAGTGGATTTATATTCCTATAGAATGGTGTGATGAACCTTATAGATTTTTCATAATTATTTATATAGAATCATCTATTTGAATCAATGAATCATCCTTATTATAAATTTATGTTGAGATTCTTTGTGGAATGTATGATGCCTGCTGTTTGATCACATCTGAACATGTTTTTATTGAATATTGATAATTAGATTTTGTGTGATGAACTTGTTACAACATTTAAAGATCATAAAGATGGGTTGAGACATAAGGGTATTGTATCATCTCCTCAAACTGGTTCAATTTGAGGTATAATTTGTAGGAAGTGTAGTTTTGGGACATTTCGTATGAAAAAATTGAGCCATAGTGTCTGTGTTTGTATTTCAGACATCATTCAATAGTATGGAAGAAGGGTAAACATGAGAGGTAGCTAAGCTAGAGACTAATTTTTGTGCATATCTTTCAAAAGAATATTCAATATATAGTGATTTTATAGGACCATATCCAGAAGCTAGAGTGAAGGGTTCAACACTAACCTTGAGATCATGAGCATGTTTTAAGGCTCCGTGATGTGTTGGCCGAAATAGTACTACCATTCATTTGAGATAATGAGGTCTCAATTTCTAGGGAGGCAGAAAATAGTTTTATTCTAATAGTAATGTGGAGATACATAGGGAATTTAGGTTTTTTCAAAGGGTCGTGGTAATGAAAGATATATACTGTACATCCTACACTAATAGAGAGGAATACCAGACATCTATAGATTAAGATAAAATATAATTTCCAATTATAGTAATATTTATTATTTTTTATATTAATTTTTCTATTAGAATCATACTTTTACCTACTATGTAAATCCTCAACCAAGTTATTTATTTTTCTAATGGTTCAATGACACTTGATTCTCCATTAGAGATTACATCGGATATTGTAGCTAGTATAGCGAAATTAAATAAGATAGGAGGGTGACACATCTGTCAATATATTTTCATCAAAAATATGACAGGGATTTATATCAGAAAAATTATGGAATAGATATAATCTTATCATTCCCATTTATTTATTCATTTTCAGTGGGTCACATTTACATTACTAGAATACATGGTTTCAATTTTCAATGGTGAATGAGATATATATGAAGGTAGATATAGACATTAGTATCATGGGATTGGTGGTATGAATCACAATATTTCTTGTTTATATATAATTTAATTGATAATTTGATAGACTGAATTTAATTTATTATGATATTATTTAATTATTTCCATCCTAGATGAATTTTCCAGTTTACCTTCCAATCGATTAAATGAATTCTCGATTGGGCTAGTTCTAAAAGATGCACCGATATCCATTTCTCCTTATATGATGGATAAAAATAATTTTAAAAACCTAAAGATCTATCTAATGGAATTTAAAGACAAATGGGCATGTATGACCTAGTATATATAAATGGTATTTACTATTGATTTTTTAAGAAATTTCTTATTGAACTTGTAAGATATCAATGTATAACCGAAGAATGAATCATTTCGTGGTTATGAACTATTATCTTTTTTTGCTGATAGATGATCTATTTTACTATCTACAAGGATTGAAGGTGTTCTAAAAAAATGAACCAAGATCATGTTATATCAAGGTACAATTTAGAACATCCGAAATGCCTCACACAACATTTCATAGCCGGTATGATATATTTAAGTATCTAGTTATTTCTTTCAATCATATGAATTAATTAATAGCTTACATGGACATGATAAAACGAATTTCACATCTATATCTAGATCCATTTCTATGGTATTCATGAGATATTTATTCATTTATTCTTTCACCCAACCTAAACATGTCAAACATATTAAGATCATTTCTAATACCCTAAAAGAGAATTATCTTTATGTTATGATTACGAAGATACTATTCGATATTGACAAGATTCACTTCCTGGGTCTTATTATCATTGAGGTAGGAGTATCATTTTTCTAAAATTAGCTGACATATTTTTCTCATTGTGAGGAGACAATAATTAATTTTATATAAGGTGTTTCATAGGGATATATAATTATTAAATAAGTATCATTGAAGGAATATAACTAATAGGAACACCAATTATTGGATTTCAAATGAAGGTTCTGATGTTTCATGGACATATACATATGATACAACCATTTATGAGATGAAAAGGATAGTGATTTAGTACAAGTCATGATTTTGATAGAGCGATGATGAACATATATAGTGTATTGTGATGACTTGGGTATTTGGATTTGAGCTATATTGAGGCGGGGAGAGTGAGTATTGGCATACAAGTCTTGGGACTTGAGTCCACACAAGATAAAATATTTGAATCATTATATATACATATCTTCTGTTTTATATTCAAAATGTTTTTGGAGGAAATAGTTAATGGGAGAGAACTTTTTGTTGCACACTAACCACAAATTCCTTAAGTATTATTTAAATATATTGACCTAAATATTAATAAATGAATTGGAGTTGAATACCGATAGTATTCTAGGTTCAATTGTACCTATATGATTGGATAGGGTAATGTATATGCCAATGCACTGAAACTGGGGACATTGATACATGTATTTTATGAGGATAGTATTGAGTGGAATATTATGGCCATAGATTTAGAGATTCACTTTTCGTTACAAGATGATGAAGAAAAAAATATTATATCTCCTTATAAACAATTCAAATCTTACAGATATGTTGAGGATGAGATTGTTATCATATTCTATGATCGTATTCTAATGGGAGAGAATAGCATGTGATGACTTGCTTCCTAGTTATAATACATGTCTAGATGAGATCTCATACATCTACAATCATTTCAGGTTTTCAGCTGATTTACAGGATTATAGTGTATGAGTATTTAATGCCTCTACATGGTCTATATGTACCTATGTAACTATTATGTATCTGTATTAACCATAGTACTAGTAGTATTAATGTATGAAAAAATAGGTGCTTGTGTTTATCATGAGGTGGTCTACCTGTCAGTAGTTGATTATAGAACAACATTGACCAATATGAATTTTACAACACTTTCCAATGGTCATGCTGAAATAGAAAAATGGTTTTATTTATTTCATGACTGATTTTTAGAGGTATTCTCGATGTATTGATGATGTTTGGATAGATATGGAAAGGCATTGGAAGGTCTCCCATTTCCTACCAATCATGAGTACCTTCCTTGAATATAATATTTGGAGATATTATATCTGTGATGTTATGCGCCTTCATGGGGATTCTAATACTAATGATCATATTGGGACACCATGTTTTAATATTTGTTTTGAATATTTTAAATTGGTCATTGGGTACATAGGTTTTTTTACCCTCACGTACTTCCCCAAAAATCTATTGACATTCCAAGGGCACTATACACACTCTAGAAAAAATATATTGAGCATGTGTCCTTGATAAAAGGTTCTGTAGGTAGTGGAAAATACCCATTTTTTTGATAACCTATAATAATATAAGACTGAATACTATACTAATGGGACATTTTGATTTTTCTTACTATACCCCATGATGATCACTTTTTTGTTGGTTAGATGTAGGAGATGCACTTTTTCTTAGATTTTGTTTTAGGTTTAAGACTTCAATGTAGCTTCATATGATTATGATATTGGTGTATATGGAACACTATTGATATAAATCATAACCCAATAAATGTTGAAGATCATTTTAGTTTGAGAGTGGGGATCAGGTCTTTTTTACATATCTCTTAGAGGTCCGGGAAAAATGGACTCAAAGATAAGGTATGATTTATCCCCAATATGTCTGGACTACAATATTATATAGTGTGTTAGGATGATATATTATCATATAAAGTCAACTCATAGGAACCAAGACAATAATAACCTCATAAATGTATCTCATTTATACTGTTATCATTCGGACTCATATCAAACACTTGATCTGGATGAGGTTGAGTTGGAGGTATATGAATCCGTTTAGGTGAATCCTATAATTATCCATGATAAATGAATGAATTATTTCTGAGGATAGTCCATTTCTCTATTATGTGTATTATAGAAGAATTTATACTTACAATATGAAACATTGGAGAAGTATTTTAATGTATATACTCAAAAGTCATGGTAATTCATAGAAGATACCTTATCACCATTAGAAGTGTAATTTGTGGAATAATTACTATACTAGAGGAGGTCATATGACAGTGTGTTTTATATAAGGATATGATCAACTGAATTTCAATTTATTTTATTTTATTAGACCTAACGTGGATACGTAATGAGGAAACATGATTTTTGGAGGTTTCTGAGGCTTGTCTAGAACCTGGAGGATAAGTTTTTTGGAAAAGGGAGATGGGATTTATGGTGATTGAAATTATACAACCATGGATAAAAGGATAAAAGTGACTCTATGGGGTGGTCCAATGTTGAGTCCATGGATGTAAAGTGTGATAAAATCATGTCTCTAGAGCCACAATCAGATGTTTGGGATTTGAAATTTTTTCTATAGGTGAAATGTGATGTCTACAAATAATTCCTTGAACTACGTGCATAAACTATGTCAGGGGTATTTGGAGATAGAGAGGTGCACACAGTTGGTGTGGGGTTTTTCGAAATGTTTGGGAAAAAGGGCGACCTAGTATTTTGGGTGAAACTGACTATACTTCCCTTAATGACATAAAATTTTAAATCCTGAAGCAATTTTTTCAAATGTTTTGGCCACCCATTTAACCTCAAATTTATCTTTCTTTAAGATAAACCTTGAAGATAGTGTGGATTCTATTATAGAATCCAATTTAAACACTTTTAATATCATTGGATCTGTTCAAATATTTTTTTCATTAATTTGGTATATTTATGTTTTTTTCCTAATATGGATGGAGTTTTTTCAATTCAGGATAATATGTCAAATTTTCAGGTTATTCAAGCAATTTTCTCATTTATTCATATCTGGTTTGAGTTAGGATCATATACTAGAAGCATTTTCTAACATTTATATAATATTTTATATATATCATTCCCAAAAAATCCATGTTGTGTTATATATATTTTGTGTTGTGATTGGAACCATACATTTGGAGTGTTTCTCCTAAACAATTTTTAATTCCTTTCACAATTAATTGGAACAATAATATGTGTCCCACATAGCATCAGGTTATGGTTGGAGGTTTTCAAACCCACCTAGTGCTACGTATGTGGTGTGATTGTGAATTCTTCCGAGGAGTTATCATGCAGTTAGGTGTGTGTGTGTGTGTGTATAATCTCCACATGAGAATATATTTGAATTATTTGATATTACTAGTATATTGTTATTCTCCATTTTCCATTCGACTACATGAGCGTAATTTGATTATATGGTTTCAATAGATATATGTCAGGAGTTCCAAAGAATTGTGGATTTTAAATGGCTACTAAATGGATTATAAAATCTGATAAATAATTAATTCAAAATTTAATTAATGTACCATATCTTCTTTATGTGATCATGTTGAGGAAGTCTAGCATGGTATAATATTCAAAATAATATTGTATTCTATGGTCATTTCTAATCTATTTTATTTTGAGCTACATTTAATTCCATATAATATTTATAATATGCTTTTTTTATTATTTTGGATGTTTTGGAAATTTATACTATATAAATGAAATTTACATTGGATTACCTAGACATTACCACTTCATATATCCATCCATTAGTTATGGGACATGATTACACAACACATGTTGTTAATAATTCATTAGAAATTTTATCTCCATGCATTCATACCATGTAGGAATGACAATTTATTACTAATCATATTCCACGGTAGATGATTATCATCTATTATAGATGATAACTATTATGGTCTGTTGATTATATTTTGTTGATTTGAAAGTATCGCTAAATTTTTATCATATTTCACATTTATCCGATTTTCATGGTTACTAGTTTAAATGGAGTCTTACTAAGCTAGATAGTATCACACATAGATGTATCACTCCAAAATATTTCTTTATTACACCATTATAAATTGTGCCCTACTTATGATTACATACATAGGATGAAATTTCTATAGTCATCATTGGTGTATGACTATTGTATATTTCCTCACACCCTTTGGGGATGTTTTTGGGTTCTCGAGCAGGCTCTATAGATTCATTGGAGCACATAAAAAATACATTATTTTGATTATATATATATAGATAGATCTTTTGGTCTATTTTATTTTGATACATGGATTGTAATAGATTGTTGTTTCTATGTATTTCATACCTTTTTAGATATAAATTATATATATAATTGTTTAAAAAATATTAACCATCAGATGTATTTAATATTCCTAATATTACCAAGTTGTCTTTATGATATATAGTTATTTGATATGATTACATTATCGATTGATGTGAATTTACCACTATGATACACTCTGAACATGGGTGTAAATTATCCCCACTATATCAACTATATACCCCACTACTATTTAGAATCCTCTGGTGTTCTGGGATGTTTACTTGATCGCATGTTATCCACCAGCTCAGGGTACTATTTTGTGTCTCATGGGTCTAGCCATTACACCCACAAAGGGAATCCTCATGAAAAAACTATCCTTTGTTGAAAATTATCCTTTATATCGGAAATAAGAAAGAGTTTATCGATAAAATAAAGAAATTAAATGATTGTGGTGTCTACTATAAGGCTCTATCCAAAGTAATGATACTCACTCTTGGACACTGGTCCTTAGAAAAATTGAGAGCATTATTCACTTTATAAATATTATTTTCCTATTTCACCAAAAAAACACTCAATCTAATTTTTTATGATCAATCATATAACATAGGATAAATATAATATTATAATGATGGTAATTATTCCTATACCAATCTATGAATACTCCTCAAAAAATCATTAAACTTATGTATTAAAAATAATGACTGATGTTGCCTTGTATTTTTCAGATGATATTTAATAACTTGATTTTACATTTAAAATAATTTCATGATATTATTGGATAATATTCAATATATGAAAAATGATATATAGTTCATAAAAACCATGTTCTATATTATTCATGAAAAATATGATTATGTGGGAAATTCCATAACCTAGAGTCTTCCCTTATAAAAAAATAATCTATTATAGATCATTAATAGTGGATTTGATAATTTAAAATATTTCTTAATGAAACTTTATTAATGATTGGCATAACAAAATTAGTGTTGAAATTAATATTTACACATAATCACATTATGCTACTGATCACATTATGGTGTCTATCCATGACATCAATACCACTTTAGACATCTATTTTTTCACATTAAAACCTTCCAAAACATTGAACTATTCTTGATTAATATGATCCAACTCCTTAAAAATTCATTATTCTCATTGAGTGTACTATTCAGATAGTAATTTATTTTTTTAACTCAATTATGAAAAATTGTAGCTAGTTCACCCAATTCCAATACATCCCTTAGAAATGTGTTTTTGTTAAAAAAAACGGTCCATGTGAAATGTAGTGACATTTTTTGTTAAAAAAAATTCACTATACATCATGTAATAAATATCTCTATCAACTTATCATGTATTTCGTGGTAATCAAACCATTGATTTAAAAGTAATGATAATATATTACTCAACCTGGTTATTTTTAATAGATTTTTTGGTTGGGTTCTAACAGAATAATCTCCATATCTTTATCCATATACATTTATTGAGAAAAGAACACGTTTAAAAGGGGTTATTAAATTTATATTGAATTTAATATAATATGTGAGGATATATTAGAGATTAGTTTAAATACAGTAATTATAACTTCAATGTCATTATAATGTGAGTGTTATGTGGTCATTATTTCTTTACCACCTCATCAAATTGAGAATTTGAGGCGATATCTAAAATGTCATAGGATTGTACTAACATTTATAATAATGAATCTTCTAATATATTAATGAAATAAAATTATATAGTCATGGAACTAGAAGGGTTACCATCACCAACAGTTCTCATATCATCTAGAATATTGAACACCTCGTATGCGGCTCTAATAGGTTTATCATTTCCCAATAAATTAATTACATTATAATAAACCCCTAATTAAATAATAAAAAAGTACTAACTATAATGATATGAATAATGGAATTCAATTTGAACAACATAGAAAAAATAATTTCTAATATACCTGGGTAAATTACCATATTCAATTAATGTATAGTCGAGGTGATAAATATAAATTACATATTCTCTTAAATAAATAATCCCACTGAAACTTATCAATATATAACTGTAGGATGGAAAACTAATGAACATGTAGAAACAACTGATCTAGACTCTCCTATGCCATAGGTTACAACTTCCTCCATATTTGTTACCTCTAGGAGATGGAGGTCGATTCACCCCGAGGTGGTTGGAATTTATAAATTCAGAACACATGGTTGGTTACCTTCAATCATATCTTAAATAGGGGTAAAATTAGATGTAGTTAAAACTAGTAACATTCACCACTCACATATTTCACACATTTTGGAATCCTTTTCTAGAAAAATAGTGTTCGTTAGATATGGTGGATCTATCGTATTAGTACTCACAATTATCATTATATCATTCATTGGACATGAATCACCATTATAATGAAACTATCCATGATATTCCCTATTTATCATGTTCATTTATAAAAATTAATGAATTATAAACAAATGGATAATTTTTACTCCCAGAATTATTGATCTTATGTTTTCCCTTGATTAATTAATCCTATCAACAAGAAACCATCCAAAATATTTAAATACCAAGTGAATAAATAAATACCCATATATTTATAAAGAATAAATGTGTATTATTTAATTCTATTTTATCCTTTTAAAAAACAAAATTGTGGATAATCTCATGGAATGAACATTCGACAGTGTTGTGGGTGGGAATTATCCCTCATGAACCATGACTATTTCCAACATCTGCTCATAAATGATAAGATAACTTTGTTCCTCAACCAAGTCAAAATAAGGGAGGGATATCCCCAAATATATCTATTCCCCAATTAGAGTTTTTAGGTAAATTAATAGGTGACTGGTCAACTATAGGATACTATAAAAATACATATTGCATGTTACACTCAATGAAGTTGAGAGAATTGGAATGAGAACAAAATATACCTTTACATTAGATTTTTTTTCTTATCCCATTTTTTTCATCATACCTTATACTCAATTAGTTTAATAAATTATAGAAATGAAATAAAATAATAACGATTCTATCTATCAATGGTATAAATATACTTCTTTTGGTTTTTTATTAAAGGAAATATTCATTGTAGTAGAGATAAGAAAATTTTATTGAATATATACCACCATAAAAATATGTATTATGAAAATCCAATGAAGATACATTATTCCTCTAGCTGTACAGTTTAGTCTAATATTATCAAAAATATTCCATTTAAGAGAGAAATAAGGACGATGAGGCCACAATTATTAGTGGAGTGGGATATAACCTCCTCATCCATTTCCTCTACGACAAAAATAGTAAAATAATCAATGTAGAATATTTTTATAAGGTCCCAATCATTAATTTAAAAGTACATACCCATGAATAATAGTAATTTTTTAATCTGCATAGTTGGTTTCTCAGGAATAACATCCACTATCTTCCTTGTCCTCGCACATTCTCACATAAGGTAACACAATTTCAAGTAATCTTCTTAAAGATATATGTTTACTATGTTTATAGTGGATATAATCCTCTTGGCCTAATAGATATAGAATGAGTATCCAATGTCGATCTATAGGAAATAACTATTCCAGAAATAGATATACACCAATATTCGGTCTCATTGAGGTTTCACATCTGATGAAAACTACATATTTTTCCTAAAAAATCCTGATCATTGTCAATGAATCCCACTCACTGAATGAAATATTATATGCAGAAATATTAAAGATATATTGTTTGGAAGGTGTTTTGTTAGTGTTTTATAAAGAATCTGTAGTTGAGGGAGAAAACCAAAAAACTAGTAATCAAATTCCACTAATATAAAAAATTAGAGGCTTTCTTGATGTAACTTGCCTTCCATACCTTTCATCTTTATTATTTTATTTCTGATACCTCTAAAAGTATTTAACTAAAAATTCCATAACAACGGGTACCAATTTTCTAACTGATCATTGAGATAAAAATAAATCAATGATTTTGCATAATATTTCATAAGCCCATGTAGGGATTCAAAAGGAGGAAGTTAAATCAATTGACCAATTTCATTCTATATATTTATCAACCATAAATACATGGAAATTATTAAATATTTTTCATTTCATTCTATACTAAAAGATACATGGAACGTTTTCTATACACAATGTAATTTCCATTGTATTTATAAGAATATTATCCTTTAAATATTATATTTATACATTTTTTGTAACTAAACTTACTCCCCATAATGAAATAAAGTAACCCCATCATTCTTTTCTACTTGACAATCAATCAATAAGTTATTGTTTTTGTGTGTTTCTAAGAATAAATTAAATGATTATGATTTTTTAGTATATTCATTGAATCGTTTGATTCCACCATCAAGGAATTATTAATGATTTAGCACTACAAATAAGTCCTAAATTGAGCCTTTGATATTGTATCATCATTTATTAATTCATAAATCCATAAATTGCATATATTATTCAACAATACAGATCAAATAAATTTACTAGATGAATATAAGAAGACATTCTTTATTATATTTCTTCCATATAATGATTTATTTTTATAATACGAGAACTAAAATATTAATGTATATCACATTTTCATAGTAGGATACCATAAAAAATATTTTTTCTCAAGCCCATGTACATAAAATACTCGTAATAACTAACTACATTTTAAAATTTATAGTTATGCCGCAAATAGTACCACCCAATCAACCCCATGTGGAACATGCTATCCCAAATAATTGATGTGGCCCTTTTCTAGTGTGGTTGAATAAGAACTAGCCTGCCTCGAGGTCCATTTGGTTAGACACTTTTTGGGTCACATAATTCCCTGATAATGATCATTGAACATAAAACATACCTATATTTAGTGACAGAATGAAAATGGGACCAATGACAAGGCTATACTCTTAGAAAATTTAATTATATTGTATGAATAAATTTCATGGATGGTGGAGTCTTCTAAACATCATAAAATACTCTGGATTGAAAAAGGAACTCATCATACTTATCCCATAGGATTATTTCACTACTAATAATTTAGATGTACTAAAGGATTATCCCAATAACATTATATACGAGATTAACAATTTTGGTATCTTGTATCCATATTCACATATCATTTTGAATAAAAACAAAATCTATTTTCAAAACATGTATCAAATCAATATTACCTCATAAATCCCTACATATTTCAACTTTTTATAATATTATTAACAGATTTAAAAAACCTAAAAGGAAATCCATAATCTCGGTTGATTTATCTATTTCAATGAAGATCCCATTTTGAATACCGATAAATATTATTGTTTCATTTAGAATTTCATCAAATGAAATATTAATTATTGAAATTTAATTTTATATATCATAATACTTCATTAAATGTTAAAGGAAGCTAAAAAATACATTTAAATTGGGTTTCATTGAGATATTTCACCATCAATTATATATTCTTCTATTGGAAGTGCTTGTAATTATTGACCTACGAAATCACGTTGATTTTTGTTGGGGAATATGAAATGAAACCTCATATAGAAGTATGAATCTATAATAGGGAAGCATATCTAAGACATAATAATAATTGAAAATACTACCCATGATTCATTAAATGAAATTGTGTTTTCAATGAAAATATTTTCACTATCCTAAACACCCAAAATAATTTCATTCTTACTCTCATTAGAAACTAGGATAATTTTTTTAGAATCCAAATTTTATCCCTATATGAATAGTTATTTTCTGATTCCATGAAAGAGTTGAACAAATTTGATAAAATTGGATATTAAAATATAAGACTATATGTTATTTACACTACATGGAACACTAGGAGAACAACATATCATAAATGTTAAAAACTGAGATATGAAATCACAATGGATTAATTTTTTACAACAAAGTGATGATTTGATTCAATGGAAAATAGAGTTTGAGGAAATGTTTGGATTAGTACATGGAAAGGATCAAACAAAAGGCATATTTCAATACATATATAACCACATGGCCTAATTAGAATGTTGACCATATTGAGACTATTATTGAAAGGTGAAAAATGATTATGTCTTATCGAGCCTCAATTTGATGTTTTCATTTGTTGGTTCTCCCCTTAGTGCACATATGATCCAAAATATAATAATGTAGTAAAAGTTTATTCTTTATAACTCATTCATCTTCAATTGGATCTAAAGACATTTTTATGGGGGTCTATTTTTTAGCATGAGAATTTTGAAAGGATTATGATAAAATTATTGAGATAATTTGGGATACCAATAAATGAATAAGAAATAAATAATGTGATTAAATATTTTTATGATCATGAAAATTTATAGAAACATAGAATTTTAACATTCAACATCATTTACAAAATATCTAACCCACAACATCGCATAACACCAAACAATTGGATAATTTTGTGGTTTAATGATTTTTCACTATTCCCCCACCGCATTTTTTTTAAAAATTGTTAATCACTTAAATCCTTGAAAATTAAATCTTCATTTTTGTTGTGTGGAAATATATCCATGCTACCTGGAATAAATATGGATGGAGAGGCATTGATTAATATATGTTTCCTAGCATCAAATATAATATACAACCATCCATGTGAAAAAATAATTTTTTCAATAGCTATAAATACCAAAATATCCTTTAAATAAAGACACAAATACAAGATAAAGAAATTGAGAGGAGGGATTGAGAACATAGAAATATGGTTGTGAGAAATTTCTATTTTAAAGAATCTTAATATAAACTACATATATCATACCCAGGGAAAAGGAAGGGAAATATCCATAAAATATATTCCTATTGAAATGGGAATCTATTAAGAGATTCATCCATTATTATGATTTATGTTCCCCAAGCATCATTAAATGGATATATTTTTTTAAGAGGAAATCACCATATAAAGAAATAATATTTTCGAATAACCCTATTTTTGAAATAACCTTGATGCATAGTAATACCAATATATGAAATGAATTAAACTTATGATTTTTATCAATATTAACTCCCACATTCTCTAGAAATTTATGTTGGTAATTCTATTAGACCCTATTTTAAATATTTAAATAGATATCTCTTTTGAAATATGAATCCAAAGGATGACCAGTCTGTCATCTCTACAAAGGCCTACATGAACCATATTACCACTATATATGAGAAAAAATTGTGAACCATATTTGATATAGGATTTCCCGAGTAAAAATATAAACCACAAAACCTACCTGGTAGATGGGATCCTCAATATTTTCACATTCATGAATTTTCTTTATAATAAAGTCATCAATCCTGGATGATTTTTTGGAAATTGTCACTAACTGAATCTGTTCACCACCAATACAGGAACCAATCTTGGCCTGTGGAATGTCCCAACGGGCGTTCCCTATCTTTATTGGCTATCACAAGTTCCCGAGTATCAATAAAATATGTTTGGGAATGATTTCCCGAGTAAGAAAGCAGAAAATATTAAAAACCATCAATAACAATAATCTAAAATTTTCATGTTGAACAAGTCTTAAGAAAAAACTATAACTGAATAAATAGGTTTAAATACAAATTAATAGTAAAAATACAAAAAATGACAGCATCATGACATCTTCCTAGACTCCACATTACAAGGGGTCATCATCCACGTGTTGTCTCAACAACTTCGCATCAGGGATGGGAACTAACACCACAAACTGCAGTCAACCAAAGTCTTTCATTTACACGAGTAAAACATAAAAAGGTATTCATACACCCAAGGGTTTTAAGTAGTGTGTGAAAAAAATTTCAAAAGGATACCACAAAATGATTCCATATTGTATGCAATACAAGGTGAAAGTAAAGCATTTTTAATATGCAATGAAAAGTTGTGCTAAATTTCAAGAGATGCAACTTCCAATTGAAAATTGTTATTAAGAAAAAAAAATTAATGTTGATAACACATTTAAATATACTTGTTATCTATTATAATTTACTGCCAAACGTACCATATTTCATTTTTAAATACCATAAATCTAATGATCAACAAAATCAAGAACACCCCTAGACACGATATATTCTCGGGCCACATGTACCTCGTACCTCGGTGTAAGGTTACCATAGTAAAATCCATTCTCATTAAAAAGAAACTAGTTGGGAACATACCAATAACCTAGTGGTCCCCAATAATCATCCAAATAGTTTTTTAGAGTTGTTGTTATCCAAATTCTATGTAAAATAGGGACAAAAATTATCTGGTTTATTAGACGTAATAGAACTTATCTGACCCGCCTAGGTACCTGGGATTCCCCCTTTGAGATCAAACAATTTTTGCATAAAAAATATATCCGTTTTAATATAAAACACCACTAATGGTCACATTAAATCAATACATGAGAATTAAATATTTTAAACCACTTAAAAAAACAAAAAAACACTTTGATTTTTAATGAATCAATTTCTCAAAATCCCACATTGTTTTGCACCCAAAAATCCTTGAAATCAAAATCATTACTCTATATTCACACATGTTAGTTATAGAAACAAGATATTCATCCCAATACATTTCAATGAAAACAAAAAATAAAATTTACGGCAACCCTATGTGAACAATGAAATGATAACTTTGTAAAGCCGCCATTTTCACAAGAACATGGCACTTAAATTTCACATGTTCCAAAAATACCATTAAATATCATTTTCTCCACAACAACCAAAGAGGATAAACATTAAAAACATGATTTAAATCCCTATTTATGTTCAACTAAATCAATTAATTATTTATAGGGAATCCCCAAATAATCCAATAAAAATGTTCCATGAAAAACCCCCAATTTCACATAAAATTTGTTTTTAAAATTCATTTTCAATACAAACACTAGTAAAACATATTTTCTCATAAATAATAAACGAGATAAAAATAAAAATATGATATATATAGCATGATAAGATACAAATATTGCATAAACATTGAATCTCCTACCAAATTAATGAAAACCCTTGAATCTTTGTGCGAAAATGAAATCGCACCACTAAAGAACTAAGAGAAACATAGATCAAGACTAAAACCAGAATAATAGACCAAGAAATATAGAATCAAACCCCAGGTTCATAAACCTAGTTTTTGGTCATTAGGAACCTCATGGATAATTGAAGAAACCATATTCAAATCTAATGTAACCCTATTAATATTGAAGGAAGAATGAAGGAGACAAACTTACATGAGGGATCTTGAAGAAATATCATTAAATACATTTTAACATGAATTTGAAAATAGAAAAAAATTAAATTGAGACTCTAATAAGGAATATAATGTTGTTTAGGAGCTGGAATGGGGGGAACATAGTATGAATTGTATGAGTTATGAAGAAAAGAAGTAACCTATTCAAATATGGATGATTTTAGAAACGCTATGATCTTCTTCTGTAATTCATGATGCATTTGAGATCCAAAGAGGGGGGAAAGAAAATCATCTTGTGGATGGGTTTATTGGTCTTGGGTGAGTTATTTAATCACCAAAAAATAATAAAAATTTAATATCTTATTAAATATATTTTTTTTAAAAACTCGAAATAGGATTTTGGGATAGCGCAACTACTTAAATAATAAACGAATTAAACCATTATTATTGATTCCTAAAGGGTCCAAATTAAATGAATGGTGTTAATAGGTCAGGTGAGGTCATTTAAGAATTCGAATGGATGAAAAATGATGCAAAATGAAATAGTTATCAATGAAAAAAAAATTATTTTTAAATCTGGAAATGGGCTCAGCTTTTGGCCCAAATGATGAAAATGCATCACTTCCACTAAAATGCATGGGAATCCCAGAAAGAAAAATATAATGTAAATTAAATTAAAAATATCTTTAAAATATGTTATTTATGTGAGAATTCTCTCCACCATGAAAACATTCTGTCCAGGAAAGTCAACTTGAAGCTTGATCAGACAACATGAATGACTACTCTTCCTTAACCCATGACATCCTATACTAGGTCTCATGGGTATAACTACCATGATGCGAATGAACCTGGACTAGTGGAATAGACTTCCCTATAATCATATTCTCTTGGGAGTACACTATTTTTACTAGCCACTCATAGATTGACATGTTAGGCTCTATCTCCCATTCTTGCCAACTCAGCACATTGGACAGATCGGGGTTGTATTTATTCAATTGGGAGACATAAAAGACATCATGGATGGATGTAAACTGAGAAGTTAAATCCAACCTATACGACACCTTTCCAATACACTTAGTTATCACAAGGGGCCTAAAACACCACGATGTCGGCTAACCTTTCTTCCCCAATTGATGATGGGCAAGACGAGTGGCCACTCTCAAGAATTCCATGTCACCCACTTAAAACTATAGGTCTTGAAGCCTCCGATCCGACTAAGATTTATGATGACTCTGAGCTATCAACAAGCGCTGCCTGATCAATTTGACCTACTAAGAATCCTCCTGCATAAGGCTCATCCCCAACAGTGAAGTCTCACCTACCTCATCCCAACACTGGGGGGACCAACTAGGCCGACCAAAGTGTGCCTCAAAAGGGTCCATTCAAAATGAGAAATTTTAACTATTATAATATGAAAATTCAACAAATACCAAATTGCTCTACCAAAACCTCCAATGTCCAAAACACATTCACAGAGCATGTCCTCTAAAATCTGATTTGCCTGCTCTGTTTGACCATCCATCTGAAGATGTTATGTTGTACTCATCTTAATCTAAAACCCAAGGACATCTAAAATCCTTCCCAAAATAGAGATGTGAAGTGGGGATCTCTATCTATGACAACTACTAATGGTACCTCATGGAGTCTCTCTACCTTTTGAATATACAAATGGCCCAACTCATCAACTTTAGATGTATCTTTGATTAGAATGAAGTGGAATGATTTTCTCAAATGATCAATCACCACACAAATGGAATTCTTTCCACAAGATGTATGTAGCATCTCGACACAAATTTTTCTGTGTCCCATCGCATACCTGGACACCAGTACTATTTAAGGAAATAATAATACATCTTGGTTTCACCATGATGGACATCCCACATAGACTGGTGGCTATCCTGCATCACCACCTTTCCTGGAGATGGCTACACCACGGAGAGGCCCTTGATGCACTTGATGTTCTAAGAAGACGAAAACCAATTATAGGACGTCTTCCATTAGTGATGAAACAACCTTGACCGATGAAAAAGATCTTCACTAGGTTCTTCCTGCTGAAAATGCACCAAAAGTGAATGAGTCAACTAGACGCTCGCCAAGAACGCACATCTGTTGTGCTACCTAGTCCCCACATGCATCTTAGCAAAGGGTCCCATCAATGTCAACTCATCACTAGACTTCCTCAAATCCTGCACTGGAACCATTCATCACAATGCGTCGGCGACAACATTACCCATTCTTGGGGTAAAGATAATGTAAAAGTCAAAACCCTGGAAGTTCTCGATATAGCAGTGCTGCCTCATGTGGAGGTCCTTCTGTGAGAAGATATAGGCCAAGATGTTGTGATAAGACTAGACCAAAAACTTCACCCTGAAGAGGTAGTGACACCAAGTATTCAAATCATGAATCACCGCTACCAAATCAATGTCATATGTCAGATAGTTCTTTTCATGTGGTCGGAGTTGGCATGAACCATATGCCACCATGTGATCCTCTTGCATATGGACACAACCATGTCCCATACCTGAAGCATCACAAGAGACCACATACATCTTTCCAGCCTCTGGTAGAATCAGAACATGTGTGTAGTCAACCTCCACCTCATCTCATCGAAGGATTCCTAACATTCTGGGGACCATACAAATATAACCCCTTTCTTGGTATGTGTGGTAATTGGTGAAGCAACATGAGGGAAATACAAAATGAATCGCCTTTAGTAACAAGCCAGGACAAGGAAACTCTTGATCTTGAACACATTCTTTGACTTCTTCCAAGGCATGTCTACACCGATCTTCTCGGGGTCCACTAAAACCCCTTTCTCCAAGATCACGTGCCCCAGAAATTTCCCTTCCCCAGTCCAGAAATTTCCCTTTGATTAATTTTTATAGAGGTGGTGATCCCGCAAAGTGCCCAAGATGATCTTCAAGTGATGTTTGTATAGTCCTCCTCAGAGCCAGAGTATACTATAATGTCATAAAAAACCATAAAAACAATATAATATAAGTAAATATTGAATAACATATTCATGATTTCAATGAAAACTGCTGGAGAATTGGTCAATACGAAGGGCATGATGAAATACTCAAAGTGGTCGTACGTACATTGGAAGGATATATTCGGGATATCAGTTTCGTTCACCCTATGTTGATGGTATCCCGAACGCAAGAATACTTTTGAAAACCACTTTGATAGCTTCAAAAGGTCGAACAAATCATATATTCAAGGAAAAAATTATTTTTTCATAATTATTACCTTATTCGACATCTCATAGTCAATGTACAACCGGAGGGATCCATCTGCCTTTTTCACGAACAACACTAGTAGGCCCATGAAGAGACACTTGGGAGAATGAATCCTTTGGATTCCACATCATCAAGCATTATCTTTAATTTTATCAGCTCGGTAGGGGCCGTGCAATATGAGTGAAGAGATTTCGGTTGGGTTCCTTGTTACGGATAATAGAAAACATCACATCCTTCTCTGGAGGAAAACCTAATAAATCATTCGGGAATACATCTAGAATCTCATTCATCACATGAGTTAGTTCACCATTAGGGGAAATACCACCGTCATCTAGTGTGAGTGAAGATAACTGGAAGGTAGCACTTCCCAAATCTAGAAGTGGAGGTCCTGCAAAACCTAACTGAGGATATCATTCTCCTCAAAAAACCTGATGACTCCAATCAGGTGCCGTGAAACTCACTCGCTACCTATAACAATAAATGTGTGTCTAGAAGTGTTCTAGCTAATTCATTCCATGTGTTATGTCAAATAGCTCCATATATAAGACCCAGAGACCCCATTCCATCGCAATCCCTAACTTGGAATGATTACGTGAGGGGCACTTGAGACCCTACCAATTTTTTCCCATTGGTTTCACCAACTCCATCACAAAGGACAACAACTCGGTTGGTAAATTCAGAGTGTCCACACAACGGGAAAAATTGAATGAAAATGACACTGCAGTTTCAAAAAGATTAGTAGCAGTAGATGATGTTATCTAAACGTTACCTAGAATTGTCGATAGTCATACCTGTGTCCCGATTGGTGCCAATTACACTACATGGAGATGTATGGGGTCTTCTTGAGGATGAACACAATACTATGGTTGTGCCTTAAACTAATAATTCATATAAGATGGAATATCCCCACCACCCTGGACACCAATATGAGATCCCCCATTCCACGATGACTCAAACTGTATTGGAACTCCTCTTGAAGCCACTGACCCTACCCCACTCTGAAGTGGCCATGCCACCCCACAGAAGCATTGTAAATTCCCTATGACCCCCACACTAGTATCGAAGCTTCGATGTAAGTGTTCATGATGGTCGGATGAGCCCTGGCTTCCAATAATAGTGGTACATGACCGATAGCTCATCAAAAGCCGCAGACTAAAAGTACCAGGAAGAGTGGCCTGAACTGTCACCACTTTTCATCACATGTTTCTCCCTATTCGTTTTCTTCCCTGAGGATCTGCCACCGCCCACTGATAATACTAAACTAGATAATCTATCCATTCAGTTCCTTTAAATATCCACCATGCATGCCCGATCAATGACCACATCATAGGTCCTAAGCTTAAAAAAGAACACCTAAGAGTATATCTTAGGTCATAAGCCTTTTTCAAACCTCTAGGCCTTCACTTGCTCATTAGATATGATTTCAAGAGCATTCCAAACAATCTTAGTGAAAAGGTTGGCAGAATTTATCATAGATAGATTCCCCTAAAAAAGGTCTATAAACTATCGTGACCTAGCATAAGATAACAACTGAGGGAAGTATTGTTCCTTGAAAACATCCTTGAGGTCTCCCCAGGGAATCTGCTCATTCTAACCAGTCTGAAGAACTAATTCCCACCACCGGTGGTTGGGTCCCTCCAACAAAAAAGAGGCACAACTAACCCTATGTTCCTTGTCCTTATCCAGGAAGTCTAACATGTTCTCGATCATTTTGATCCATTATTCTGCATCCTGGGGTTCTATGATGCGTCGGAAGGTAGGAGGCTTATTTTTTAGGAACTTTGGAGCCATGTCCTTTCTATGAACAGTCTCATACTCTCTATCAGAAGTTGGAATAAGAGCTGGTCCCTGTCATAGAGCCTATACAACCCGAACCACGACCTCAACTATCCTCTGATCAATTGGTTTGGAAGAACTCTCACTTGCTTCCCCCAATGGGGGCATGGGAGAATTCTGTGGAGTCATATTGCTACAAAATCAAACACCCACAAAAAAGTAATCAATACCCCTATTCCGATAATTTCATTCAAATACATAAAATAAAAAAATCTAAACACCTTATAGTAATTAATGAAAAAACTACTCCACCCCCACCTGATGTTCACATGTGGTCTCTAACTCACACGTCTCACCTGGAAGTGAAGTCAATTAGGCAAATCTAATGTCCACTGGTGACTCAAGGTCTTCCATGAGAGGTGCGGTCCAGGAACCCTACTCAAGGAAAAAACCCTAATCCCAGATAGTCTTAGCTCTTGTCTATCCCGACACATCAAAAATTAGCAATACAACCCAAAAACATTGGCCTCATCTAATACGATTTTGTCACGAACTGAATCTTATATTCACAAATACCATCACCAAACCTAGCCCATGTAAAGGCCTGAAGGGTGTTCCCTATCCCCATGGTCTTGAACATGTTCATAGGAATCTATAAATTAGGTTTGGGAATGATCTACTCGAGTATGAAAGCATAAAACATAAAAGTCAATCAATAACAAGAATCTAAAATTTCCATGCCAAACATGCCTTACGAAAAAACAAAAATAGAATATGTTGGTTTAAATACAAAACAACTGGTTCAAATACAAATAATGATATCATAAAGATAGCCTCAAAGACTCTATATGACAAGGGGTCATAACCCACAAGCCATCTCCACAACTTCGCACCAAGGATGGGAACTTACTCCCTAAAATATCATCACCCAATGACATTCCTTTAACTGAGTCAAAAATAACCAAGTCTATAATCACCCAATGGCTGTAAGTACGGTGTGAGATAATCCCAATATACTACCACCTAATGATTTCAAATTGCATGCCACAAAAGGTGAAAAATCAAGCCGTTTTAATATGTAATGAAACGTGGTGTTAAATTCCAAGAGATGAAACATTCAATTGAAAACATTTTTCAAGATAAAACATTTATAATGTTAAAACATTTAAATATAAATTTAATCATTTGTAATGTACTGAAAAAAACACCCTAATACATGGGTAAATACCATAAATCCAATGAGAAACAAAATCACAAACACCACTAAGCCCTGGATAGTATCATGCACCATGTACCCCGTACAACGGTGTAAAGTGACCATAGTAAAATACATTATCATGAAAGTGCCACTAGTAAGGAACATACACATTAACCGGTGGACCAAAATCATCATCCATAATTTTTTAGATATGTCGATATCTAAATACTACGTGAAACAGGGACAAAACCAATCTAGTCCACTAGTCGTACTTGTACATATCTTCCCCACCTAGGTACCTAGGAATCCCCCCATTATGTCCAAACAAATTCAGCATGAAACATATATCCATTTCAATATAAAAACCCAATAATGGTCAAATTCAATCAGTACAGTAGCAATAATCATTTTAAACCATTTAAAACACACAACAAAACATTTTGATTTTTAATGAAACAATTTCTCAAAACCCCACATTGTTTTCACCCAATACTCCATGAAAACAGCACATTGTAAACAATGTGCAGACTTGTAAGTTATCAAAATAAATGAGCCATCCCAATACAATTAAATGATACCATAAAATCAAATTTCAGGGCTTCCCCATGTTAACCATGAAATGATATCTTTGTAAAACATCTATTTTCACACAAATATGGCACTAAAAGTTCACATGTTCCTCAAACACCAGTAAAACCCATTTTTGCATAAACAAACAAAGGGGATAAACATTCATAACATGATTGGAATCCCAATTAAATTTCAATAAAATCAATTATGTATTTATAGGGAATCCCCAAATCAAAAAATAAAACATTTATATAAAAAACCCCAATTTCACATGAAATTGGAATTTAAATTCATTTTCAATACAAACACAACTAAAACAAATTTTTTTAGCAATAATAAAATAATATAAAACTGAAAATATGATAAATTCCACATGATATGAAACAATGATTTTATAAACATGGAATCACCGACCAAATAATACAAATCCCTAGTATATTTGTGAAAAATGAAAACTGGAACATCACCACATCAAGAGGGACCTAGTTCAAGCCTAAATCCACAAGAAAATACCATGATATCAAGAATCAAATCCTAGTTTCAAAACCATAGTTTCTGGACAATATGAATCTCAAGGATAAGGGATGAATCCCAATCCCAATCGAATGAATCCCTAATCAATTTGAAATAATAATGATGGAGACCCACTTACTTGAAGGATATTGAAGAAATATCCCCAAATACACAAGTAAATGAATTTGAAATAGCCAAATTTGAAATTGAGGCCCGAATAAGGAATATAAAGTCATGATGAATCTAGAATGGGGGAAAAGGATAGATAATTGAAAGAGTTAGGAAAGAAGGAAGTTACCTCTTCAAATCGGGACGATTTGAGAAACCGTATGACGTTCTGCACTAATTCGTGATGCATGCGAGCTCCAAAGAGGGGGAATGATAATGGGTGTGTGTATATTGGTGTTAATAGGTCAGTGGAGCTGATTTAGGGATTGTAATGGATGAAAACTATTGATGAATGAAGGAGATATACAATAACAGTATTTATTTTTAAATCTAGAAATGGGCTCACGGTTTGGCCGAAATTTGGAAAACGCACCACTTCCACCGAAATGCATGGAAACCCCCAAAAAAAGAAATAATGGAAATAAAAAAAATAACATTAAAATAAATTATTTCTTTGACAAATATTTTTCATTCAGGTCGATCCCTAGAATTCATACATGATTCATAAAATTTGAATCAATCCATGGTTCATCAAATCATTATGTTTATTGATTAATTGATGCGCAAGAAAAAATAAATCATCAAAACATAAATAGGATGAGGATAATTGGCTTCCATATTTCATTACACCCATAGTTTTTTCTAAGTATACTCCTCCATAGGCTTACCCTCATCCATTAACAGAAAATGATCATGTTATTATTGTAATACCACATGTGTTAAACCCCTTTCAATTATCAATATATATATTATTCACCCTCATTAAATATACCCTACCATATTCAATAATATTTGAGGATAGAAATTCAATCATGGGATTCATGTTTTTGGTATCTGTCACATAGAAATAACCCATTTCAATTCAATTACTTTATAGCACATTATTGTTACTATTTTATTTTTGTCCCAACATATCTCAATCATGATTTAGATGTTATTAATGATCATGTTAATATAATAATAAATATTTAATATGTGCTACTTATTTATAAGTGTATTTCCCAAATGATTTAATCACTATAGAAATTAATTCAAATGTTAATGAGAATTGCATGAGATGTCCCTGATGTGGATGAAAAACATCATTAACCCACTGCCAACTTAACTGTGAGATATTTCTAGTAAGAAAAGAACCCCAAATGGAAGTCCACATTTATTTGGGTTTCACTTTTCTTCATCTACATTTGGATAAAATCCCAAATAGATTTATCATTAATGGGAAATTTTTATTGTATTATCAACTTGATATTTTTAGGATATATTTTATATATGATGAACCATAATTGTGAACTCATGTGTAATCCTGACAACATTCATTTCTAGGAATCTATGTACCAAAATTCATTCCCATATGACATTCAACTCCATAGTTTGATCTGGGTCACATCACCTTAAAAGGTGTTATGTATCCCATTATGTGGAACTGAACAATGTGGTTTATAATTCCACTAATGGGGTTATGTTGGAACCCTATTATGGGCTAATCCAATCAACAAAAAAAATATTTAAATTGAAGACTATTTATTCTAGTTCACCTGGGTGAATATCTAAAAACCATTTGAAAAAAATAAATGAATCGAAATCAAGAACATCTTTTACATAGATTTGGTACTATTGAATAAAACACACTAATATATAAATATAGATCAATTGATGGTGAAATTATATTACGTACATATGTTCATATCTATATACGATATTAATTTATTTCAAGAATATGGTTAACTAGTCTCGTATTAGTATTTTAATGGGATTCAGTATCAGGTATAAAATCAATAAGAATGTAATAGAGTAGTAAATAATTCCCAAAAATAGGGAATAATGAGTCTAAACTCACATCCTCCAGAATAATTTTAGTTCACAAGTGTCATTGGTAAGACAACCTTATTGAACAAATTTTATTAAATAAAGGATTTTTTTTGAATATATGAGAATCATTAGATGTATCTAGATCCACAAACTAAACATGTTGGAAACTATCCAAATAATATGGCCAATTCACCATAAATGGAAAAACACCACCTTCCATGCGTGAAACATATAGTGGAAATAATTATTTTATTATAATATTTTCATAAAACTGAATGAATCATTTGTTTTATTTTTTGGTTGAGTATGTCATATAATTTTAATTTGAGATGGAGAAAATTTATCAAAAGAAAAAAATTATACATAAAACTCTATGTAAGAATATATATGTGAAGAAGTGTGAGAATATGGTATTGATTATAATTCAGTGACTCATCATGTTGATTTGAGTAAATATTTCTATGACAATGATAGTAACGCTAGACTAATAATAAAAATAATTACATCACATCATCATTATAGGGAGATAGATAGCTAGTTATACGAATTTGATTTCTTAATTTCCTGTTATAACAACTGTGTCTGAAATTATTATACTAGATGAATAAGGTAATTAAGAAAGAGTAGTAAATAAGAAACAACCAAAAATATCATAATAATAATATTATTCCTAATTATTTTTATGTTTACTATCAAATTATAATAATAAATTGGATATTATGATTGATACCACTTTGGAAATATTACAAATAATATAATATATTCTTTTATGTTTTACTCACACTCAACATAGAGTTTCATAACATTTATAATTGACGGTTTTTATCCCATTCCCATAGAATCGATCATAATCCCAAAATAATATCATTTAAAGGAATACTATGTTTTTCTCAACATAAATTATATGAGTGATATAAACATCATTAAAATGTCAATAATAAATCAATAATATACTACATATGAATCTATAATTTTACTATTTGTGATAATAGTTATTATACTCAAACCAAACATTAATATCTCAGGAATTATCATTGGAATTTATTATTGGATATTGTAACTTCTCATCAATACATTATATGAATGTCAGGTTATTCAAGTTAACAAAGAAAATTTGACTTCCAAATGATTGTTCATCGGCATGAATGTTTAGTGAAACCCATCTCAATAAAACATTACATAGAAAATCCATATCACAAATGTATTTAAACAGCTATTTTCATTAACATGATTATATATTTTACATGGACCATGTGTGATGAATAGATTCATGGTGTGATTTATACTCAAAAAGAATATTTCATCTTCCCCTTTTATACATGAATGATAAAAATAACCATTTATCTCTTAATATTGTAAAGATTCCATATAATATCATTTTAAATTTGGAATGTTAATAAAAAATTATTATAATTCCCATCTTATTAACTCCTTGGAATTTTTTTATTTATTCATTTCATTTTAAATCATCTTGGTGAATAATGGGATCCATTTTCAATTCTATAAAATATCTAAAAAACCCGACATGGTAAATTGATGTATAATCATTAACAATGTGGATTATTTAAGATATATTTCATATTCAATGTTACAATTAATGAGAAATATAGTGAATGATATCCATTGATGTGATAATTTTTTCAACAATCATAGGTCTTTACGAATGAGCTGACCATGACATGTTAGTGAATGAATCCTATTTTTATTTTAATTTCTATTAATTCTCAATTATGGATCACAAATTACAAAATATCATGGTATTATTTGTTTAAAAAATAATTCGTAATTAATGGGGATATATTTTATCCTTTTTTTGGAAATTTTCATTATTATAAAATTTAGAACAAATTTGTGTTTTTTGGGAACCTACTAACATTACAAATATTTTCCCATATTGTTCATCATCATCTCCATATGATTCCATAGTCTCATCCTAAAATGGAAATGTTGTTCCCAATCTATATAAATTATACATTAAATGTATAAAATAGATATAAATAATTTTATTTTGATTAATAGTGTATAAATAATATCTTCTTCCATCATGTGTATTTCAAAAACACCCATTCATTGTATAACCTATCAATTTTTCATAAATATAAATTAATTAGACATGTAATAAGGGTTTTTTCATACCATAAAATTTCTATATTTTGATTCTAGATATTCTATACCTCACAATGTTTATTGGATTAATTTGGGGCTAGTAAACACCAATCAATAATTTAGAGAACAACAAATAATTTTTTTTCTAGAAAAATTTTTTTTTCTTCCAAATATAAATAGTTATTTATCCTCATATCCACAATACTCATGTATTCCATTATATATTTCATTTTATTAGATCATGAATACATCACTATATTAAATAATCATCTCACACCTAAAAATTTATGACTCAGATAGTTTATTCTTTTATATCATCAATTATTAAAAAAACATTCTACTAAAATGACACATTTAGTTCGTAAAAAACATATAATATTTATTATACCACTAAAGAATTTTTTATTTATGTTATATTTTTTAAGAAAATTCATACAAATAATACCATTGAATAAAATAATGTTGTCTATAACTCGATTGGATAACTTCATGACTATCAATCCATATAAATATTAGTGCATCATTGGAAGTGGAATACTTTTTTTATATCTCATCATTCATGTAATTATATAACATTATTACCTTTAAAAAATTACTACTCATTAACCTCTATATAATTTTCTTCTGATGATTTGTCACATATCAATAGTTCTTTTATTTTTTTCATATTATTTTCGACCAGATGACAAAGTCATCTACTTCAATTATAGTTTTCTTCCTCCACACTCACATAGTATGAGTTATCCTATTTAAATAGTTAATAAATATTTCCACTTTTCCTCTATCCGACGTTAATTATTCTTCCATCAATTATCATTCAAATAATATAAATTTTTTAATGAATCTCTTGTTATTATTATTTTCATATTGTTTTTCTATATTTGTTAGATTATAATTTATCACATTTGTGAATATAAAATAATTATAGAAAAATTTATCTTAAATAAAATTTGTTCTTGAAAATCTTCTATATTTTTAATGAATTGATTCCGAATAGTTAATATCCCCCAATATGATTATGGAAAACCCTCAAGAATTTTTCCCCCTGTTAAATTCATTGAGAATCATATGTTTTTAATCCATTGATTTTACCAATTCATGTTCATTTAGTTTATCAAGACCTTAATTTTATGAAAATAATTACACCATATCATCATATATTTTTATTATTTTTCAATAATTTTATAGGATGAAAATTAAGACATGGGTTAGTGGTGTGTCTGAGTTACTAGAACCTTCTATATGATATCTCCAGATTTGCAGAATAATTATTTAATTTTACATAATCATTTTAATTATATATTGAATGTTATGAATTATCATAAAAATATTTAAATATTTAAAAGTGTAATATATTAAATTATTATAATGATATATTTTTACAACATATATAAGAATTTATGGACACTCTGTAGTATGAAAAAATTCATTGGAACTAAAATCCCTTTATTATAAAAACATGTTCTTCTATAAATACTCACTTATGTATTAAAAATTTAAATTTTAGTATTTTCTATTAACATCTCCATTTATTAAAGCATTATACTTCAACTATTATATTCACAAGTATTTTACTCAACATTATTTTTATATACACCTCACTATTTTATTGATTTTCATTAGAATTATAGAATATAATATGTCGTTAATATCTATATCTTATAATTTAATTATATTTTTATATATATATCACAAATAAAAATTGTAAAATTGAATTTTTGTGTTCATAATACAATATTTTCAGAAATAATATGAAATTATATAATTCCCATAGTATTATCAATAATTTTTATACATGTTTAACCAAATATTTTATCATTGTAATAATTTTTTAAAACATTAACTAATCATTATTCAAGGAATTATTATGTACACCCAAAATTTCATAAAAATACTCTACCTTATTTTATTGGGAATAAAATTATGGTTAATAATTTGAATCATATGGTATATAAAATCATTTATTTCATTTATATGACCAGTTGGTCAAATAAAATCCAAATATATTTTAATTGTATAACATAATATTTTTTGGAATAAAATGATTGTTAATGATTTGGGATGAATTTTTTAATTTTATGATAAGATTCACACATTGATTAATAGGGGAAAATAATGCATTTGAATTGAAAATAGACAATTCATCTTAAAAAATTAAAATTCTAATGTTATTTAAATTTAAATTAAATTAAATTTAGATCAATTAAATAACTATTAATTTACTGACTTGGAAATTCCCTATTATTTCATTTAGTTTTTTTGTGATTATTATGAGTTTATTAAATTTGGTGGAATGTCATTCTAAGGACCGAAGATCCCATAACCAATTTGTGAACATTTTTATGTACATTCCGTAAACATGCAGGTGAAATTTTCTGTCTTTTGAACCAATGTTCATATTAAAAATCAAAGGGAACTATTGAATCAACTATGTCGATATTCCCTTAAGTGAATCATAACATTAACATGAATGTGCCAGACGAATTTTTTTTCATGGACCCTGCAAGAAAATTAAAAAATAACTTATGGTTATTTTATTTATCTTTTTTTTAACCATTGGAAAAAACAGTTGTGGGACTGTACTATAACGTTTGATCATTTAAAGGCTTGAACGTTAGGTTATGTAAACACACCGCTGGGAGAATTATATGTTTGAGTAATTGCACCATTGGGATAATTAATAGGTTCATTAATTAGTCTCCTTAATAAACCCCATTAACCGTGTGGTTCAATGTTACCCTATTTTATTCTATTTAATCAATGATCATGATAGGTTTTTGGATGATCCATGAGAGGAAGATATAATGAATCCCCAGAGAATTATAGCTATCAAAAAAATGCTATTCGAGTGAAGGTCGTTGGAGGAATCAACAGACGACAGAATGCGCCAACAAACACCTTCGGATGCAGAACATACTTATTCATCTACAACAACTTCCAATGAAAACAATGTAGGTGTATTTCTTTGTTTATCTAATAGTTGTTTCCTTCTTGAAATGCATCATGTTTTATTCTTATAATGTGGATGTTTCATGGCAAATGAACATATCTCAAACCCTCTACCAAAACTAGTTATGGCTGAATTTTTCTTGGGAAACCAGAAGATATGAAGACAAGGTGGAACCAAGGGCTTTCAAGCATAGTAATCATCCCGAGAGGCCCATAGGCACAAATGAGAATAAAAAAAGACCACTGGGGATTTACCTGTGGCCCATGGATGTTACGACTTAATGGCGGCTTCAGTGAACGAGGGAGAAGGCATTCGGTACTCGCCGACCAAGATGGAACGACGATGCTCAAGGGTACCGCAAACGAAAAAGGAGTGGCTTACGACACCCATCACATTGATGTGGGGAATAGCACTGCAGTAGCACACTGCGAAAGAATGTCGTGGCTTCGAGCATCGTAGGAGGGAAGAAATTTGCCCGCTGGTCTGTTGTGGGCCGGCCCGCAAGGACCAGACATGTTGTGTGGTGTCATCTGGTGCACTATGGCGGAACACCATGGAGGATGGCCATAACATTGACCTATAGCAGAGGGTGGACATGGGCATGTGGGTTTGTAATGGTCCAGTCCATGAAAACTGGCCAGGAGGTGTAGCATAAACTGGCGTTACGAATTTGGAGACCCAAACGGACGAAGCTGTTCGGAAGGGGAGAAGACCCCCCCATGCTCGGCTAGCGGCCCAAGAAATTTGGTGGCCCGGCGGGCTGCGACCATCTAGGAGGGTCGGGACGGACCAGGGCCGGCAAACCAAACCTTACCCAACCTCTTTTGCATCTAGACCTGTGGGCTGGGTTGGGTTGGTCGGATCGGTTCGGACCACACCCAGACCCCTTTTTGTCTTGTTACACTTAAACAGGTGTTTCTTCTAAACATGATGTCTATCAGATGATTTGTCTATGGTTCCAGAACCATTAGGACGAGGTGGTAATTTTTATGTACTACATGAGTGACTCATAGTTTTTTGGGGTTTGGATGGGTTGGAACGTAACATAGTCCAACCGTCCCTTGACAAAAAAATTCCCATAACATTCAGAACGTGTGTTTGGTTGATGTGTCTTCATTTGCGATGGAACCATTATGTCATGGCAGATCATCTGGATACTTATTCATGGGACATAGTGCCGATCGAAATATATCCATTAACATGAGGATTAGTTCTCCTAGGCACGCAATGTGCGGAAAACTACCACTGGATATGACTGAATATAGGGGACTATCGACACTGTGTGACCTGATGTCCCAGTGGGATGCAACCCTATGTGACTTTGAAGGCCCACAATGTGGGGAAGCTTTGCATGATCCAGTGGAATCATAGTTCTAGACATGAGGAGTACCTCAGAATGACACTGTGGGGAGTACCGCTGTGTGACCCATCAAACCCACAATATGCGATGGGGTGGAATTCATAAGTAGTTTAACGATTGTGGGAAGCATCTCTATGTGACTGGGGTTGGAACAATGTAATTGATATAGGAGTATTTCGCCCATAGTAGAGGTTTTCAATGAAGATACTGATAATTCTACTTTCACTACTCTAGAATATAACTGGTGTGAGATATCATTGGATTGTTCATTGTGATTGAGATAACTATTTGTGGGTTTTCCTTTATGAATTCTAAGAGACCTTTGGGGGCCTAGGGTTCCCTACATGTTATTGTCATACTCATCCCTACATGGGCTTTTCCCCCACATTGTTTGTGTTGTGAAGATGATGGGAATCTTTGACAGAGACTCATGGAACTAGGATTCGACGGTGTACGGAGGTGACCGGTGGACATGGAGAGTCGCAGTGATGAGATGTACCTACCCTTCAGGTATGATCCTTGGAAGAAACTCTTAGGAGTGGTTTTCTCTTTTTGTTTTATTTTCATTTCAGTTGGGCTTGAATTCCGGTCCCAATACCTCAGTACAAACATTTACACTCTGTGGTGGTTTTTAGTTGTGGTTGTACCTTTCTCATTACATTGTGTTTTACTTATTCATAGTGTGCAATGTCTGTGGGTGTATTGGTTTTGAGGAAATTCCTTCCCATTTTTGGGATATTTCATTCTGGTGCTATCCTCGACCCATTTCCATATAGAAGATGGGAATGGGGTAGTCATACCATGGGCCCTGGGGGATGGGTCGTGACAATGTGCTATTATAAGCCAGTCAAAAACCCCTCAATAACAGGGAGTCTGATGATTTGTTTTCGTCAAACATTATTAAATGTTGTGAGTCTGAAATTAATATTTGGGGAGTTCAGTGTGGGTGCAGAGGCCGATGTATTCATACCACAAGACCATAGATTCTATTTTGGATCAATACATGAAAACACTGGTTGGGTAAGTGCTTCCATTTTCTAAATAATTGTTAGATCACCAGGTATAACCTTATCACCAAGGTACATCTTGATATATCTAAAAAATTCCTCCACATGGTCCACCAACCCGGATCATGTTATGTGTTCATTAGGACAAACCACATAGCGACGAGGCATCCGTTAAAGGACCACTTCTTGAGATGGACCCATCAGGTGGTGCACCAGTACTACCAATAACAGGTGGTCAGCATATACTCTAGGTTTTTCCTACAGAAGAAGTTGGTAGGCTTAGTTCTCTAATTGAGTACTAGAGATAGAAACATCCTAGTATTAGGGGAGGCATGGATCCTTTGGTTGATGGGGACTAGATAGATTTTTTTGATGCAGGTCTTACGCTTAGTGAGGACACTACCTTACCAGATATCATTCATTTCCATGATCCTTCTATAGAGATTAGCTAGGAGATGGTGTAGTTTGACTATCTAAATCATGATTAGGTGACTCTCAATTGGTTTGACTTCCAGTGGCTTTTTGGAAAGGTATTTTTCCCCACGACGTTGTGCTCTATTCGTATTCAGGTGCCGGTCCACCTACAATAGGGTGTAATGATAGTGGTTGAGTACACGGTGAGGTTCACAGTGCATTCCTACTACTCCAAAGACATGGTGTGAGGCCCTTTCATCAGGGCTCAATCCTTCGAGAAGGGACTCATGAATGAGATCAAGGATTCAGTTGTGTCTATCAACATCCATACCCAGGTTGCGGTTATAGAGAGATCCCTTATGATAGAGAGATTCTAGGAAGAGAATTCACCAATAGTTAGAGTTTCTAGATGACCCCAGGCAGAAGTGTCTTTGAATGATAGCAGATAGCTGGCACGTGGATCCAAGCATGAATGACCATTCAGAGGTCGACCCAATGTCTCAGGGTTGGCAGTGCAAGGCTTCCAGGCCAAAGGGAGTCAGATGGGAGCCAGGCATTTCCTTTTCTACAACGGGCAGGGACACATGGTCCATGATTTACCGACCCGCCGTACGAATGAACGTCATATGGTTGAGGGGATTCCAAGATAATGGAAGTAGTTTGAATGAAGAGGTCTGTGGGGCCGAGGATGTGGCAGTGGAGCTGGCCATGTGGTAGGCAGTGGGAGATGGTTCAAGGAGTTAATGTCACCACCCCCAGGAGGTCCACCCTGACCACAGGATGCAGGTGGACATGGGCGAGCTCAGATCTAGGTAGCTGAGGCTTATGAACATATTACTGAATAGATTTTTATAGGGTAAATCTATGTATATACCACCCTAGATGCAGTTCTTATAGACACAGGTTCCATTCAATCTTTCACATCCACTATACTCATTCAAGGCATGGGTGATTCTTGATGGAGCCTTTGGCTCGATCCTTATTATTTGAAACTCCTACAAGAGAGGATTAAAAGATTACACATTGTTTAAGATAGTGTGATCTCACACTAGGATGTAGGATCATCATATTGGATCTCCTAGTACCTTATTCGTGTCCTCCAACATCTTCTTAGGAACATCCTAACTATCCACATTCCATGATCAGATCAACTGTTTTATATGAAACGTGTGGTGTATCCGCGAGAGTGGGATCAGTTTTTCCTTAACCGTTAAGAACAAAACATTTGTAGCACACAAAGCACATTCATGGAGGAGGGTGCATCCAATCACTAATCAGTTGACTAGCCTCACAATCAGTGTGGTCGATTAGAGGAGTCTGACATACCATTAATGGTGGACCAGTATACTGATGTCTCCCCTGACGACCTTCCGGGACTATCCCCAATTAGAGATGTAGAAATTTACATCAAACTGCACCTTGTGACGACATAAATATCTACACCATCATATCTGATGGCCCCAAGGAGATTTGTGAGATGATTTTATAGTTGGAAGACTTACAGAGGAAGGGGTTTGTAGGGCCCAGGGTTTCTGCTTGGGCATCCTTGATTATATGTTCTAAGAAGAAAGATGGGATTATGAGCCTTTGTGTTAACTATCGACAACTGAACCAAGTGAATGTAAAGAACGTGTATCCTCTAAAAAGGATAGATGATCTCTTAGACCAGATGAAGTGTGCACAATGGTTTTCAAAGATAGACCTTAGATCAGGAAGACATCATCTTAGGGAACAGGATGAGGATGTACCAAATACATCCTTCAAATGTCGGTATGAACATTATGAGTTCTTGGTGATGCCATTCAGAGTGACCAATGCTATTGTAGTTTTCTTGGGGCTCAAGAACATGATCTTCCAGCTATTCCATGATCGCTTCATGGATTTCTTCATTGATGACATTTTGGTGTACTCAGAGATGGAGGAGGAACGCGGCACAAACCTACAGTGGGTTCTAGATTCACTCAGAGAGCACCAGATTTACGAAATGCTCTCGATGTTGAAATTTAGGATATGAGAAGTCCAATTCTTGGGGAATGTTATCTCCAAGGCTGGTTTTATGGTGGATATGGAAAAGAAATAATAAATTCTTGATTGGGAGATATCCAATAGTTTGATTGAGGTGTAGAGTTTCCTAGGATTTGAAGGGTTCATCTAGGTATTTGTACCTAACTTCTCTTGGGTAGAGGCATCTTTCTCAGCTTTGACAAAGACAGGGAAGCCTTTCTTGGGGATGGAGAAGTGCCAGCAGAGTTTGAAGAGATGAGGCAGAGACTCTAGAGTGCCCCCATCTTGAGGATAACAGAAGAGGGAGTTGGGTATGTAGTCTACTGCAATTCATAAGGGACAAGACCAGGTTGTGTTCTAATGCATGAGTGAGTGGTGATCTTATACATCTCATGGAAGTTGAGAAAACATGAGAAAAATTATACTACCTATTACCTTGAGTTAGAAGCAGTGGTATTCACGCTGAATATGTGGTGGCAATACATGATGGGTGAACAGTTTACTATTTACTCCAATCATAAGTGTCTCAGGTATATCTTCTAACAGGATGACCAAAACCTGAGACAATCGTGATGGCTAAAGTTCCTCTAAGTCTATGACATTTAGATTGTATATACTATAGGGAAGTGGAATGTTGTAGCAGATCCACTCAACAAGATGTATCGATTGATGATGCTATGTGGGGTGACAGAGTGGCTAGCCACATTGCCTATGACTATAGCGGATAGTGTTAGATCATCTTACCTGTTGTCTATAATTGTCAGTCCCCAAAATTATTCAGTGAGTTCTAGAGGCTTAGCTTTGGAAGTTGACTAAGAGGCATGATGTGCTCAAATAACCTCAGGAAAGACTCTTGAAGGATTTTCGGAATGTGGGAAGCAAGACTTCCTCTTAACAGGATGCACCATGATACCAGTAATGCTATGAGAGGAGTTGTTGAAGGAGTTTCATATATCAACTTTAGCGGTACATTTAGGTGTCAATAATATGTAACAGGACCTCCAATGTCAGTACTAATGTCCATGGATGAAGAAATGCATGTCTGAGGTCATACCATGATGCCTCACATTTCAGAAAGTGAAGGATGAACATCAGGTACCAGCAGGCTTAGCTCAGCCACTTGAGGAGCCAAAATGAAAGTGAGATGCTATATCCATAGACTTCATGATAGGGCAACCACATATGTCTTGGGGCCATAATTCCTTCAGGGTGATTATTGACTGACTCACCAATTCTACCCCCTTCCTACATATCTGAGTGTAGGGTTTAATAGAATTCATGGGACATCATTACGTACAAGATATTGTTGGAATTCATGGGGTTCCATTGATGATCATCTCAGATCATGATGCTAGTTTCACATCCAACTTGAGGAAGAGATTGAATGAGACATTTGAGGCTCAGTTGAGCTTGACCACCACCTTTCACCCTCATACAGATGCTCAAATGGAGTGAACCATAGTAACACTCGAGGACATGCTTCTTGCTTGTTTCTTTGATTTTGGCCGCATTTGGGGGGACCACTTCCCACTAGTTGAATTCACATACAAAAATAGTTATCACTCCACCATAACCATGGATATTTTTGAGGCCCTGTACTAGCAAGATTGTAGATCACCTCTGTGATGGACTGACCTAAGGGAGTTATCACATATGGGTCCCGAGTGGGTACAAGCAACCACAGATAATGTGAAGATCATCCAGGAGTAGATGAAGACAGCACATTGCAGACAGATATCTTATGCTGACAGGAGAGGTAAACCCTTGGAGTTTGAGGAGGGAGACCATGTATTTCAACAGGTCTCACCTCGAAGAGGATTACATGGGTTTAGATGGGGCACCAAGCAATATATTAGGTTCATCAGACATTTCTATATCCACATAAAACTATGAGAGGTGGTGTACCGTCTAGAACTTTACCCATAGATGCATCAAGTGCTTAATTTTTTCCATGTGCCACTGCTATGGAGATACTTAAAAGATCCATCTCAGGTTATCAAATGGTATGAGATTGAAATTGATGATCGAGCAACACTTGCAGAGATTCTGGTGGAGAGTGGGGATCAATAAATGTTGGTCCTTTGTGGGTGGAAGATATCTCGCGTGCGAGTATATTAGTAGTATGAGAATCTACTAGATAGCACATGAGAGCGGGATGCTCATATACATGCTTAGTATACCCATTTGATTCTAATGTTCTTTTGTATATTCCAAGGAATAAAATCACTATAGTGGGGAGAATGTAAATTCCTTGAAATTCCATATAAATGTTTTTAACTATTTGTTATTATTATGAGCCTAGAAAAATTGGCGACAAATGACTCCAAGGACTAGAGAGCCAGAAATATATTTTTGAACATTTTGTATGTACATTCAGAAAACATTTGGGTGACATTTTCTATCATATGAAATGGTGCTCAGATTACAAGTATGATGGAACCGTTGAATCAGCAGTGCCGAGATTCACTTAAATGAATCTTAACATTAACAAATAAGGGTCAGACGAAAATGTTATTTTCTTAGACTTTACAAAAAACTAATATCATAACTAAAGGATATTTTATTTTATTTTTTTCAACTATTAGAAAAATAGTGGGGGGACCATAGAGCGATGTATGACTATTTAAGGTCTTTATCCTTAGGTTGTGTAACAACACCACTAGAATAATCAATAGGATGAGTAACGGCCCCGTTGGGATAATTAATAGATTCATTATTTAAAATCATTAATGAATCCAAATATTTTAGTAGTGCATGGTTCCTCTCTTTTCTTCTATGTAATAAAAGCATGATCTTAGGTTTTGGGAGAGATTATAGAGAAATATCTTACAAAATGCCAGATAATTCTTACTCTGACAAAAAACAATGATCTAGAAACAATCATTGGAGGATTAGACAAACGATTATAACCACTAACAAACACCTTCGGACGCAGACCCTACTTCATCATCTACAATGCCTTCCAACCGAAATAATAGAATATGTAGATAATATGATTAATTTCAAATCATTTTTCTAAAGATTATTTTATAATGTCTAATATTATTGATTGGTGATTATATGTTAATTTAACCATTGATATATCACATTTTAGGAATGAATAAGATGTTATGTTATCTAGAGAAAGTTTCATATTGATAAATATTAGAGTTTTAACTGTCTAATAACATAATTTGTTGATATAATATTTTTTTGTGTATTTCGATACTGTTGATGATTTGGGAAGGATATTAATACTATTATAATAAAAATATATCGTAATGTTTGTCGTAGAAAATTTTCGAGATAATATTCTAAACAAATTAGTACATCAGAAAACATTTCATGACAATATCCATATGGTGAAAGTATTTTTTCATATAGTGATGAGTATTCACACATCATTACAATGTATTTTTTTCATTGAAATGGTTTACCTTTTACATAGAATTATATTTATTTTCATATAAATTTATGATAATACTATAGTTTATCGTTCACAAGTATAAAAAATAAGTGGGTATGAAATAATATTAGTGATGTATCACGGGATGCATCCAAAACAATGATAATGGATTACAAGTGAAATAATAAGAAATGTTTTTTTTTCATTAACCAATAAAAGTGAAAAATAATTTTGATGATATTTTAATATTAATATAGTGTAATTATTGAATGGACATCTTGGTTAAAAAACTATTACAAATGAAATATGTGGTGTCTGGAATAGGGTGATGTTTAATTTAATTTTTTTATATCACCTCAATTAAGATCCCCACACATGCCATTAAATTTTATTCCCATATTTCACATAACATGTTCTATATATTTCTCCATGAAATAATTTCATCTGTAATGTAAAACTCAATAGAAAAATTTAATGCATATAAACTCTTGGGATTTTTTCCCTTCCCTATTAATAATCTATTTTCAATGATCATTGATAAGGAAATGTGTTGGTATAGATAATTCTACTACTAACATAAAATTATTATGGATATTAACATTTTATCATTATAAATATATTCAATGTCAAATATAATTTATAATAATTAGTGTTCCCTCAATAATCACAAAATAAAATATCACATTAATATATATCTATGCATTGTTACGAGAATGTAAATATTTTAATGAAAAACTATTCTCCGATGGATTATCTTTTCAAAATAAATCATTATACAACATGAAACCCTCTAAATGATTCTCCAGTGAAATATAGTTGAAAATCACTACCCATAATTAAATAATATCTATAATGATTAATCAATGAATGAAATACATATATTCACAAAACATGATTATATTATTATAAATAAACACCACAACTTGAGAATTAATAAACACAAGACTATCATCATTATTATAAATTGTATTTAGTATTTGAATATTCTAATGAAGGCTTGTTGACAAATTATTTTCATAAGTAATAAAGATGGACCAATTACATCCTCTGTTCATCATAAATATCTTCTTTGCATAAAATTTGATATAGATATTTTCCCCAATTTTCATGTTTTTTTCAAGAATATCTATATTATTATTATTTTTATTTTGAAAATCAAATCATTTAATTAATTGTTAGGATTAAATTTCATCATAATATTATTTAGGGATAATTCGTGGTGTCCTAAATATTTTAATGTGTAAAATTTCATCCTTTAATTAAATTTCATCAATAGAATTATATATTGATTTGAAACACTGTTGTTTTACTAAACTATTGTAATAATTTTCCCATAGGTCACATCCTGATGACCAACATTAGTGAACTATCAAAATTTTTTCATACTATTTTCCTTTATTAAATCTATTATTTTTATATATGACTCTTCAATGAATAATAATCTAAAAATATTGATGTTATTTCAATAATTATCTAATAAAAGTATTGGTAGAATATCCATAAATATTTCATTATTAAAAAATGATGATGTGTGATGTACACCATTATATCAATTTTGCCTCACCCAACAAATGATACACCAAATAGAATTAACATCAAAATTCATAATATAACTAAACTTTTCATGGTATAATAAGTTATAATTTTAAAGGATCGTTAATATTTTTAGAATAATAAAGAGTGTTATAGTTTGGTCTTTTTTCAATGTCATGGACCTACCTATGTGAGCATCAAAGAATACAGCAATTGTTCCTTGGAATTTTATCAAGTTATAAAATTCCCATTATTGATGAAAGTCCGACCGTTATTTTATTAATTATCCAACACAAAATCCTTCCCAACATGAGTTTAAAACAATATGGTATTCATAGTGTGAACCACTATATTGTGGTGAAAATTTCTATTCGTAATGAACATAAAAAATGAGAATAACCTAACTCCTCCAAATTCCGTAATTCATTATCATTCATAATCCATCATAATACATAGGTTTAATATACATACCTTACATTCTCATAATGTTTACAAATGTAAAATCCAAAAATCGTGAAGCTTCTCATTATAAAAACTAGATACTTGGAACCATTAATGATTTCTGTCAAAATTTCATTAATGAAATTATTATAATGGTATTTTGTGTTCCACTCATGATCTTTAATTATCATAAACATTATTCTATACTTTGTATATTTACCTCACCAATATACTTCTAATTATCTTTTAAATAGTTATTAAAAAAAATTAGAATCATTTTAAAAATAAAAATTTCTCCAATATCATGTTATATACAGGGAAATTATAGGCTTCCATAGTTATTATAACAACCCAATATTCCACATTGTGCTTTTTAAGTAGTTCAATATCTTGCACTGCACTCAATACCGAGTTTCAATGCACCGTAACTATTTATTTAAAAAGAGATTATTAATAGTATTAACCAAATTTTGAATTTTTAATATTTATTATAAATATAATCATCATATCATGTGTTTATTAGACATGATATAAGAAAAAATTCACATTTTGGAATAAAATATGTATTTTTTTTAAAATACAATTTTATGACCTTTTAACGGAGAACCCCTTTTAAATCCAAAATATGACACTTTTATATGTATTGTTTTTCAAAATAAACATATTATATATATTAAGTACATTAAAGTTTAGTTTATTTGTATTTTGGGTTTTTTTCTGATCATTTTCATATTTAAATGAATAGTGAAAATAGTGCATTTTAATTCAAAACATCATTATCATCAAATTAATTTATATTGATATATTATCTTTTTAATTGATTATAAATTATAATTAGATTATTTTTTATCCACTAAAATTATTTTTTTCATTTTAATTATTTTCACATTAATTTAAGATATAAACAGAAGACAATCATTTGATGGTTTTTTTTATTGAAAAAAGCGTTTGAATATTTTGTCAACAAAGACTGTTATTAAATTAATTATTAAAGATAATGTGTTTTAAATTTTGAAAAATTGATTCCATATTTGGAATCAATGGATCGAAATTATGTTAATATAATACTTTTATTTTCTGGTTATTATGCATTATAAATTTTCTAAATTTTTTATTACCGCAGTTGTGGGTAAATCAGGTAATTAAAGGTAAAAATAATATTAAAAAATTAAGATAAATTACGTAAAAATATTATTTGATGACTAAATTAGACCCTTATCACCTATGTTTTTAAATTGAATCATTTAATGAACCCTTTAAAAAAATATTTTTATAATTATTGAATGTGAAAAAAAGTCACAATATCAATCCTTTTATGAATAAAAATTATAATATAGTGTTGTCCATGAGATAAAATGTTTTTAGAAATATAAATTAATAAATACATTATATAAATTTATTTATAATTTTTATAGTTTAAATAATTACCATTATTGATGTAAAAATAGTGAGGTATAAATTCTATTATTAATACAAATATCAAATAAAATAATTTTGATATATTATAATATATATAATTTAACTTAAATTATGACATAAAAAAATTTATAGATAAAATAAAAATTTTCTAAACTTATATCTTGGTTTTATGTTATCTTGATGGTTTTAAATTTTTTTAAAATGAAAATATTGAATAGTATCAAAATTGACATAAATGATACTTTAAAAAAATAATTTATTATTAAATGTTATAAAATGCATAAAAATACACAGTTAAGAAAAAAAACTATTATTGTGTTAAATATGTGATAAAATGAACAATTAGAGTTATTTTGTAATTTTATAGTATCTTACATAACCAAATATTATAAAATGATAAGTAAACATGGTAAGAGTAAAACTGTTTAACAATGGGTCAATACCGAAAGATAAGTTAAATTTTGGGATATAAACATGTCAAAACAAATTAATTGGTTGAGTATATTTAGACTCGTACTCATCCTAGACTCTAAATAACTCACTTTACATATATTTTAAACTGAAGATAAATTAATAATAAACTAAATGTTTTGGAGCTTCCAAAAGTTCTCTACCCCTCCAATAAAAATTTCACTTCACTATTTCTTTAATTAACACATCAAAAGGGCATTTTCACGAATTGATTTTTGAAAAAATTCTACCCCAACATACCTAAATAAATCATAGTTTCCATAATTTGGGTGTAAATCCATCCTATGTAGTTATTTTCTAATAAAAATTGATACCCGAAAAATGGGGAAATTTTTTTCTCACATATTTCAAATTTCTTTTCTTCCTTTAATTCATCATTATATATTTTTTATATACCAGAGTAATAAATATAAAATCACACATAAAATTAAATGTTATTATAATCACATAAAAACCATATTCCTCATTTTATCTATCATACGAATCCCAATATCAACATTTTTCATACACACGACTTACCATCTCCATGTAATGGTGTAAATAGTTATTTGACACTACATTAATTTGATTAGTATAATGACGATTGTAATAGATATAAATAATTAATATAAAATGATAATGATTCTTTATAATTAATATACCATCCAATTCTATACGATTTAAACATCAATGGAATGATATTATCACATATGTGTACGTACGACCAACCATCCCCACTATGTAGTGAGATTGATTCTCCATGTTAACCATTAAAAAATTATTATAAAATTTATATGATGAGTAAAAATTATAATTTCAATCTAAATTTAATTCATTATATTAATAAAATACAACATATTCATAAGAAATATGACCAACATGGTGAAACATGAATGGGGAAACAGAGGAGTTAGCACTTGAAGTAATGGTAATACAATAATATTTTTACCAAAAGGTTATAAGTGGATCATATATGATATAATAAATATGGATATGTTATTGTTATAATTTAATAACATACATTAACCATAATACATGAAATTAACACACCCTCGACTAAAGGAAAGATAAATGTAACGGTTAATTTGACAATCTCATTATTATTCGAGGTTGTTTTTACGTAAGTATCTTTAAGGAAATCTTGATCATCCATTTCAATGTTTCATAAAATTTATTTCAAACTAATATTGAAATTTTTTTGAGTGACATTATTTCCTATGTGTAAAATGTTATATATTTTTTCAACTTATTTTTTTGTTGATTTTCCAAATGGGGTAGTTTATAATATTTTCAAAATATTAAGTAATGAATATTTTTAACATATAGAGTGTGAGATACTATTTTATGGTGTTATGAGGCATTCAAATTTTGGTTATTTAATTAAAATATTACATGGTTAATTAGAAAAAGGATTTTTTTTATAATTGTGTTACGTTTAAATGATTTTTTAGTAAAGATGGATATTTCTCTTAAAGAGTTTTGATGATTTAATTAGATTATCATATCCATGTCAACGTAATTTGTTGGATTTAATGATAAATTGAGGTTGATTTAGTATGATACAATCCTCCTTTTTTTACTGAATGTTTTATGATATGTTGGACTATGGATTTTCTATTTTAGATACCATTAATGGTTTATGGTTAACGTATTAACATTTCACATACTAGTTTTACTACGAATGTTACTGTTTTATTTCACTCATTCCATATGAGGAATGAATTAGACATGGTCTACAATGGGCGAGGCCTGCTATAGCCCATCAATGAATTAGTAGGTCTAATAATACAAACTAGTGTCTTTTCATAAGACCATTAGAGAATGGTTATTTATGGTTTTGGCATGTGGCCTTTATAGTATGGTTATGATGTCTATCATTATTTATTTCATTAATATGAGTTTTTTTTCTGATATTACATTTGATATTTGACTAGTAGAATATCGATGCAAGTGTTTTAACATAATTAATATATTTATCTCTTTCCCTATTATGATGAATATTATTTTTAAAATGATTATGTTTCAATTTTCTACCATTCTATAATTGTTTATAATTATATCTGATATCTTACAATTTATACTTTATCCTTATTGATAATCATATCCCACCACTTTCATTCGTTTCATTTTCCACCATGATGTGAAGAAGTATATTATGATTGACCTATAGGTATATATTAATGGATATGATATTTTTCATCTAGGATAATATATTTTTTTTCATTTAAAGATTTAATGTCAATCTGATGTTTGTATCTATTGTTTCCAAGGCTACTAAATTGATCAGGCCTTAGGGATTTGATTTTCTTGTGATCATTCCATTATAATAAAACAATGAACATACTATAGGAAATTAGGGTTAGGGTGTTTCAATTTGTAATAGAGTATGATTAGTCCAATCCATGGAAAATATATTTATAAAATACATTAATTTGGTTGAAATACAATAATATAAACATTGAGTATATTAATATAACAACAACCAATTTGTTTTAATATAGAGATTATGTGAGTATTCCTAGAAAATACTCCCCTACCTAGTAACTATAATTGGACATGATTTTGGGACAAAGGTACCTAGGGGTAAAAAATCCAACAAGGTGTTCTTGGATTAACTCAAGGTAACATAGTACTTGACAATGAGCCTATCTACACACCTAGCTCGACACCACTGGGGGATATGATTAGAATAAATCACATTTCTTTAGAAACTTTTATGAAGGATTTATGAGTAAATATTTCCCCAAAGAAACTATTTATATGAGTATGGAATAAATATGAATAAAGGATTCAATCTATGTGAAGTATTTTAAATATTTAAAATTAATTTTTATGATTCATAACATAAATAGTATATGAAATTTTTTAAAAATGGAACCCAAATGATTGAATGATAACCATGTCAATGCATGTAATCCATTTTGGTATTTCTCTAATGTGAAAGATAATGATAGTTGTGATGGTGATACAACTAGAACTGAACATCTTATAACAATACTAGGACAACTTACTATGGTTATTAATAATATCATTTCCCATATGTAGCAACCTAATACTCAATAAAGAGGATCAACATGAGGCTTCTTGATGACACCACAACAACCAACATTCAATGGGAGAGAAAATAAATGTGTAGCTGAGAAATTGATATTTTCCATAGAGAAAATATTTCTTGATTTGGGGAGTAATGAAAGAGAAAATAGTGTTATGAAATTTTATCATCTATCTGGATATGTGTATCAATGGTGGCCACTAATTAAAAACATGAAGTTGGATGAAGAGGTATAAAATATGCAATAGAAAGAATTAAAAAAACTCTTCATATAAAATTTCATTTTTCTGATCTATTAGTGGATAAGGATAGTCTATTTATGAGTCCAAGGAAAAATGTGGAATAAATTATTAAAATTTTTGAAGATAACGTTACAAGTTTAACAAGTCTTCTTCAAGACTAAATATGTAACAAAACAAGTAAGATTAATCAATTATTTGATTGATTAAAACCAGTATTCCAATTGGAATATGTTTCAAAATTGTTTTCATAGTTAGAAGATATAGTTTCATGTGCTATGTGGATAGAAAAGTAATTGGCTTAGTATTATTATATTAATATAACGAAATAAGAGAAGAGGCCCACTAAACACACTACAAACAGAAACATGGGGAATAATTGAAAAGTTGGCATTCTATCCTATAGTAATTATGGGATGAAAAACCATTGTACTCTCATAAAGGGGATGGGAGTTTTTTACAATTGTGTAGAAAAAGGCCACCATGCTCATGATTCTAAGAGAAGAGTGAAGCTATCAGTGATCAGAACTACAATTATAAAAATATGGGACATTATGAAAATGATTTTTTTTATAATAAAGGGAAGCATCCCTATAAAATGCCAAGGTAGAATGGAAAATCATTGATGACAAAAAATACAGAAGTTGAAGTTCCTAATGATGTGTTTTAAGATAATTTAATAATTTCCTCAAATTATAGAAATTTATTTACATGATTCATGATCATAGAATTATATTATATCATACCTGTTTACATTAAATGTATATATTCTAATTCACATAACTAATTGATTTTTTAGTCAAAACCCCTAAAGTAAGACACATTGTAACCAAGATGTGCCAGATAATTACAATTATGGAATATAAATGTGCATTATCTACTTAAAATATCATCATACATATTTTCAACATTGATATAATTTTAGGTATGTAATAGCAATAAAAATATGATAAGAAATTTTATTTCAATAAGAAGGAATTTTTGATTTGTGAGGATGGTGTAGAATCCATTATATTTAAAGGAGAAAAACCATCACCTGGTTCTTATATAAATGTTCATCCAGCAGAATTAATAAATATAATTCGTGGGTAATAAATAGAAATAACAGATCAGGATGAAGAAATAAATATTCAAATTAAGGATGTTCTTATTATACATGTATATATTGATTTTTTTAATGATTCACCAGGACACCCCCTAGAGCGTGTATTTCGGTTTTTAATAGATTTAATCACTAATGATATACAAATACCATGGACTAATTCTAGAAAGGCCATTTTGGAATTATTAGAGATGAATAATAAACTATAAGGTTGATTAATAATGGATTAATCCCCCTTGTGTTCCTATAGGGAGAACCAAATTTGTTTTTGTTATGAAAAATTATGGATCAATTAGCCCATTCATTGACTATAGAGAAATAAATTATATTACAACAATGAAAATGCATCATCCTCCTTGGTTTGATTATTTATTTAATCAGCTTTATGGATCCCAATATTTTTCAGAGATTTATAGTTATTATAGATATCATCAACTTGGTGTAAAAATGAAGAATTTTCAAGGACATCATTTTGAATGAGGTATGGTCTTTACAAATTTACGGTAATGAAATATATATTGACTAATGGACCCTCTATTTTAATGTATGTATTATATATAGTGGTCAAGTAATAGGTTTATGGTTTTTATATGATTTATTGATGATATATTGGTGTACTTAAAAAGAAACAAAGACCATGAACACCCCTTTGAGATAGTTCTGATGTCTCATAGATGAAATGAACTGTATTTGACGTTTTTCATGTGTTAGTTCTTGATTTAAGAAATATAATTTTGAGGCCATATTGTCTCTAAGGATGTAATTTCTATTGATCCTACCCTGAAAAATTAAATCCATGAATGGCCAACACTAACATATATATGCAAGGTATGTAGTTTTATTTGTTTAGATTTTTAATATCGGCGTTTTGCCAAGAAATTTTTCCGGATTGGACAACCCATTATCTAATCTCACATGCAATGGGGTCAAAATAGGTTTGATAATAGAATTTAAAAATTGTTTTGAATAATTGAAGAGAATATTAATCAATGATCATATATAGACATTGTTTTTTCATAATGATGGGATTTTAATTTATAATGATGCATCAAGGAAACAAATTTGTTGATTTATTATAAAACAATAGGTTTGTTCCATATGAATCAAGGGACTAAAACATCCAATCCAAAAATATCCAGTGCATGACCTTGAGTTAGTAGTGTTAATATTTTGTATGATGGTATGAATACACTATCACTGTGATTAAAAATGATAGATATGTACTGATCATAACAGTTTGTAATATATTTTTCTCATAGAAATTAGTTACGTTGAGACAAAGTGGATGGCTTAACATAATCATAAATTATGATTTAAGAACACACAACATCGCATTGAAGTAAAATAATGTGGCGTATGATTTTATTATAAATTACATAGAGTTCTAAATAAGATCATAGATTAATGGGATCATATGTCCATGGATCTAGTAAAGAATGATATGGAATGTATCATGGAAAGTGAAACATCCCTCCTTTTTCAAATGGTTGACAACCCATATTTACTAGAAATGATAAAATGTACTCATTCTATTGATGAACATTTCCAAAGGAAATTAATGTTGTGAATGATAGGATACTAATTGATATTTTATTTGAAGATGATACTTTGAATGCTGTAAGAGGATTTGTGATCCGACTATACTTGAGATAAAACGAGAATTGTTGTATGATGATCATAGATCTAATTTCTCTATACAAAATGGTGGAACTAAGATGTAAAAATATTGTAAAGAACATTTTTGGAGGGACAACATAAAGAGAGAGATTGTTGATTATGTGTCATGAAGATTGATATTTCAATCGGTGAAAACTAGAAGACCAAATCCTACAGGGGTCATGAAACCTATTCTTCTATCTGTATGGAAATGGGATGATATTAAGATGGAAATTGTCTTAGAGATACAAAATAATCCTAGAATTAATGATGCGATATGGGTTATTGTTGACCTAATTACCAAATCAGAACATTCCCCTTCTATAATAAAATATTTACAACTTGAATATATATAAATACAATATACCAATGATTTTGTAAGACTTCATGTTATACCATTATCAATTGATTCATTCCATGATCCCCATTTTACATCACATTTTTGGAAAATTCATCAGAAGGCCCTAGATAGTGAGACTTGGTAATGAACATTGTACTACCCTCTAACTGATGGAAAATCAGAGAAAAATATTAAATATTTACAAGACAATTTAATATCATTCTCACATGACTTTCAAGGTATGTGGCATTAGTATTTACTTCTAGTAGAATTTTATTAAAAAAATTCATTCATTCAAGTATTTAGATGATGCCATATGAAACATTATATTAAATTAGATGTAGTACACAGAAATTTTCAGAATGATTTTGGTGAATGAAAAATCATATGCGCAGAACATCTTTACAAAACAACATAAAAAGTAAATTCTATTCTGGCCCATATAAAAAAATCCCAATTATTAAAAAATATGTGAGGATAACCAAATGAACGATATTGAATTTCATATGGGAGTTCATGTTTTCATGAAGGTATATCTATGGAAGGGTGTTAAAATATTTGGTAAGATGGGTAAATTTTTCCCATATACATTAGAACTTTGAAAATTCTAGAGAGAATTGGAGTTATTGTTTACCATTTTTAATGTTGCCCAATCTGTCCAATGATCGCAATGTGTTACACGTATCGTTGTTATGCAAATACATTAGAGACCCAGCACATGCAATCACCTATGATGAAATAGAATGGTAAATCAGTCATTATTATTGTGAATATCCAATCATGGTTTTTGATACCATACCTAAAGTGTTGAGAAATTAGACAACTCATCCGGTAATGGTTCTTTGGAGAAACCATAAAATGGAATATGCAATTTCAAAACACTGAGTTCAACTATATAAAGACTAGCTATTTAAAAATTATTTATGAATATAATTAACCACATTTTTCATTTTATGTATTCTATATATTTTTAATATTCATCTTATTTGGTTCTTAGACATTATATAATAACAAATTTAGGGTTTTTGAAAAAAAGAATAATTTTTAAAAAAATATTGTTTTACCACATTTTAATAGATATAACTTTTTTAATAATATATTGGACACTATTATATATTTAATTTTCCAAAATTATCTTTTTTAGAAGTGGGACATAAAAAGTGTGTTTGGATGAGTCATTGGTGTTTTCTAATAACATTCATATTTTAGCAAATAGTGAAACTACTAAATTGTATTGAAAACATATTTTTCATCGTATTTGAATAAAATGTTATATTATTTATTTAAGCGTCTTTAATGTGTAATTATATTATGTTATTTTCATTTAATATAATTTAGTTCATTGAAATTATTTTCACATTAAAATTAGATATAAATACATTCCAATATCTTGATTGGTTTTCCATATTAAAACCCAATTTTCTCAATTCTTCAATGAGAATTAATTTGAAAATAATTACCGAATTCTATGTGATTTAAGTTTCCATAAATTTATTCCATGTTTGTAATGATTCGGTGCAAGTTATGATAATATGTTATTTTTTTGATATTTTGCATAGTAACTTTAGTAATTTTTTTATTACCATAGTTGAGAGTAAATCTGGTAATTAGAGGTAGAGATATTATTATAAAATTACCATAACATCTATCAAAATCTATTTGGATGATTAAATTGGACATGTATCACATGTGTTTCTAAATTTAATAGTTTAATTGCCCCTTTTCCCGGAATATGACATTAATATTATTATAATTAATGTATTTGTCAAAATGTCACAATATCATTATTTATATGTTTAATGATTTTAATATAGATATATACAAGATATAAAAATATATTATAAATTATACCAGAAAATAAAAAAAATTAAATAAATTCATTAAATTTATTTATAATTTTTAGGTATTAAATACTTACTGTTAACAGTGACACCATATTGATATAGAAATTAAATTATTAACAAAATATTAATTAACTGATATTAAATATATTAAATTTTTTATATTTTCAGATAATTGATGAAATACAAGAATTGTATTGATAATATATATATTTTATTGAAATATTTCATCTATGGCTCGAATTTATCATGATGTTTGATATTTTTATAAATGAAAATACACAATAGTATCACAATTGACATAAATGATACATTAAAATAAATAATATTTTAAGATATGTTATAAAATTCATAAACATATGATTTTTTAAAAAAAATTTACTATTATAGTGTTAAATATTTCATAAATTGGAAAATTAGTGTTCCTTTAGAATTTTATAGTAAATATCTTAACTCTATAGTATAGATTGAAATATAGTCACGGTAAGAGTTAAACTATTTAAGTAAGGGTTAATCCAAAAATATAGGGTTAAATTTGAGACCTAAAGTTGTATAAAAATTAGTGTATGAGATTATGTATACCCATCCTCATCTTATATTTTAAAAAAATCACTTTGGAGCTTTTTGAAACTGAAAATCATTTTATAATAATTTACGTATTGGAGTATCCCAATGTTCCCCTCAACTCACTTATAATAGGAATGTTCTTATTTTCTTCAATTCACTAAACTATTTTCCTTTTTTCATCCAAACAATGCCCTTTTACTCTCGTAACATCCCCCAATATATCCTAGAGGCCATACATAGGGTCGAAATCCATCCTACCGAGTCCTTTGAAAAAAAATCATAATGAGATACCCGAGAAAGAGATTATTGTTTTATCACCATCCTCAAAGTCCATTTCATCTTCTAGTTCATCATTATATTTTGTTTAAAGAATAAATTAATAAATTAAGTATCATACATATAATGAAATATTATTATAATAATATGAAGCACATTACTATTTTTATCCATCATACGAATAAAAATATCACAATGTGTGTGTACATACGACTTATCGCCTCCACATTGTGGTGTAATTTATAATTCAACACTACATTATTTGTATGGGTATAATTATGAGTATAAGGGATATAAATAATAAATATAAAATGATGAATATTTGGTATAAATAATATACAATCAAATTCGATATCATTTAACCCTCAATGGAATGTTATCATCCCCATGCATACGTACATCATATAGTCTCCATGACGCCGTGAGATTCATTACACATGTTAACCATTAAAGAATGATTATAAAATTTAAATTATAATTAAAAAAATAATTTCATTAATTTCATTATGTATATGAATACAATACATCTTATTCATAATAAGCATCACCTTCATGGAAAAACATTAATGGGAAAATGAATCACGTAACAAAAAAATGGTAAAAATGAAATATTATTAGAAAAATGATTTAAGAGGATCATATATGATATCATAAATATTGATATGTCCCTATTATAATTTAATAAAATATAGAAACCATTATACATGAGCTTAACACAGCCTCGATTAAATGAAAGTGAATGGTACTAGTGAATTTTAGTATCTCATAATCATCTAAGGTTTTTTATACATAAGTATCTAATGGGAAATCATTATCATCCACATCCATGTTTAATAAAAGTTATTTTATAATATCATAAAAATTTTAAATTCATTTTTATACATGTGTGAATTTTTTTGAAAGGTTTACTTTTGTTTTTTTTCTAATGGAAGTAAATTATGAACAATTCAAAAAAGTAAGGAAAGAACGTTTTCATAATGATATGGCTTGATCGAATATTTTACTACATTTTAAGGCCATACAATTTAAAAACATACCTTAAAATCATACATGGTTATTTTTAAAGGAAACATTTTCCTTATTAATTGTGCTACTTTTAAATTATTGTAATGCAATGTGGGATATTTCTCTCAATGTGTTTTAATGATGATGATTTTCTTTTTTTGTCAACATCCATTGTTAGATTTTATGTTTAATATAAAATAATTTTTTATTATTTAGTCATCCATATTGTATTGATGGTTTTATGATATGTTTTATTGTGTGTGTTCAGTTTTCATACAATTTAATATTTGTTATTAAATTATTGACATTTTATATATAATTTTAATAAGAAATTTTTTGTTATATTTCACCCTTTTCATTTGAGAAATGAATTATACATATTAAGTGAAGGTAGGGGCCCACTATTCACCCCTCAATGCATCTGTAGGTATCATGGGACAACCTAGTGTTTTGGAACAAGGCATTAAGGGTATTGGTTTTTATAGTCATGGCATGTGGCCACAAATATATGGTTATGATGTTCAGAATTATGAATTTCCTCACTATGAGTTTATTTATTGATATTACATGTGATTATTAAACAAGTAGAATATTAATTTGAACGACTAAATGGTATTATTTTCCTAATTTCATTCCATATTTTGATAAATGTTATTTTAAGGGCTTCTGTATTAGTTTTATAAATTCCGTTAAAAATTTATTCTTATTTACAATAGATTAAAATATATTGTTTTCCTTAGAAAGAATATTATATTTCCCTATTAATAAGTTTCAATTTCCTGAGGATATGAAGAATTATATTATGATTGAACTATGGGGATAGTCTATTGGATATGAGAGTATTCACAGGGGATAATATTATGTTCTATTTTATTATGTACTTTAATACTTATGTGTTTATCTAGTATTCTAAAGACTACTATACAAATATTCCCTTCATGATTTTATTTTCTTATGATAATTACTATGTGAGGAAATAATTCAGTGACTCTTTGAAAATATTTTTAGGGTATTACAATTATAGGGAATATTTACATTAATAATCATTCATAATCCATAATCATTTTAACAATTATCATTGAATGGATTCATGGAATCACATTTCATTCCAGAATTATTGGTAAAATAAATAGGGTGTATTTTTTAAATTATCCACATCATTATCCTTTTTGCGAAGTAAATTTTACGGTTGGTGTAATAAAATAATTTAAGTAATCTTATTACCATAAATTCAAAATAATTATAACATCCAATTATCTAATTTTTTATCCTTAAATGTGAATAATTTATATGTTAAAATCTATGTATTTCAACCAATTTTTATGATGAATAATGTAACAAAAAATCTAAATTAGTTGGGTGTCCATCACATTCATTAATATACAAGATCCCCATATTGATTTAATCATTTCATTAGGATATATTTTCAGAGAAATAGTTTTTTCTTAATAAAATATTACATTAGGGATTTATCCACATCTTTATGTGTATGTTCTATTATTAGGATCCTTTTCCACATCATAAGTTCAACCAAAATTAAAATTATTCTATTGAGTCAACCCATTATTTATTTAATCATTTATTATCATTAATATATTCGTATGTGATCGTATCATCCATTCTATAAGGAATATTTTTTGGTTCCAACTTCTCTTGCATAGATGGGATATCTTAATGATCACTTAATATTAATTACCTAGATGGTAAAATTAATATAATTTACACCAATATATAAAATATTATTCAACATAAATTTCTATTTTGGAAATATTTTTTATAAAATATAATTCATCTTCTTACAATATTATAGTAACAGGATAGTAAAATAATCATCCACGAGTAACTAAATGAATTTTAGATTATTATTATAAATATTTTACCAAATTATCCCCTTAAAACTCATGAAAATACATATTCTTTTCTAATATTTATAAAATGGTAACCCATAGAAATTAAATTTAGAAGATTATGTTGGTCATGGCCCCACGTAATCTACCTATTTCATTATTTATATTCCTAATGATTCCATAATTTTTACTATCATTGATGAGTAAGGATTTAATATATGGAACTATTTATCTATTTCCAAAAGTAATTATATAATTTGGGCATTCAAATGTAATGAAATAATCAAGGTTGTATCTATTTTAGTAGAACTGCTTCAATATTCATTAATTCGGGATATGAATCCCTATATGTTAATACAATGTAATAAAGTAAGACCCTGACATATGTTTATTGGAGTCAGTTTCCTTACATTTTTTAATATATATATATTATTTTTTGAAATCATGGGAAATAGATTTAATAAAAAAATATGTACGGAAACCTAACCCAATGATAAAAAAAGATGGTATGTATAGAATAATATATTAATGTATATAGGAATTTATTATGTTAATTTTCCAATAAATTTGTCATTTTTGGATACTATAAATGAAATAGGTTCCATGACAAAGGTATATAGAGATAATACATCAAAAATGATAACATTAAAATTGGCACGATCATTACTGGGTACATGACATCATTCTTTACTATGTGTCTAGTTTGACACTTCCAGGGGATATGAAAAGAATAATCCAAATATTCCTTAAAATCCATTATAAAGGAGTTAAAAATAAATATATCCTCAATGAAACCATTTTAGGATACATAAATATTTTTATTTATTTTATGTGGTGATATATATATATATATAATTATACATTGTGGTTTATAATTTATAATTGGAGGAGATAAACTTTTATATTTTCATTCTTAAAAATTATTCCTAGAAGGATGAAGGGTATCAATATATATATATGGAAAATTTATATAGTTCCCTATAGTGGATGATAATATATTTGGTATTGTTACATGTAATATTATGGGTATATTAGGGCATCACAAACAAAGTTATAAAAATTAACCATTCGTAATTGGAGAAACCTATTATGATGTGAGATCCTCATATGTTGAATGTATTAATGGGAAAAAATCCCCCATCATATTTTTGTACTACTAAAAAATGGCTTTCATACAACATATTGTATATTTGAAGAATGTTTTCATGGCCTTGGGATGTAGGTAAAATGAAAAGGTAACAATTAAATTGTATTTTTTAAAGGTGATTCTGATTTCTACGGTTTGTTGATCCTGAATGCTATGGAGGATGTTGAAATAGAACTCCTGGAATGAAATTCATTTAAAGAGGCATACATTGAATTATAATTCCTTCATGGGAAATAAAGGTATATGAACAAAAATTTACTTATCTGAAATAAAAACGAGGATGAAAGTGTTTTGGGTTATGATTGTACATTAACAATGATATATTAGTATGATACAAATTACATTTGAATAATGTTATGAACGATTAAGTAATTATTTGATGGGATTAAGATACTTCATTGAATGGTGCTATATTTTTAAACATTGCCTTCATATGAAAATTTTTAATGTTCTATCAATATAGATAAATTATTATCCAAGTGTTGTTGATTTTAATAAATGAAAGATAATAAAAAGTATTAAATGGATGAAGGGGATGATGTATTTTCCAACATGTGTTATTTTTTTAATGAAATACTCTGATACTTGCATAAAGGAAATCATAGTTTTCAATAAGTTGGTATAGAAATCCCACAATTCTCATGACTACTATTAAAGGACATAAATTTAAAATGAGAAATTCATTCATTGTATGTAGATGGGTTTAACATTCCACCCCTCACTAATTATATTGGGAAGAGGAGGGGGTGTTACTAGATGTTGGATCTGAATCTACGGATTACACACAAGAGGGGGGGGGTGAATTTTGTCTTTTCAAAATTATTACAATCTCTTCAATTTAGACAAATTCTGTCCACTATGCTTTAGCACGATTAAATATGCAGCGGAAAAAGTAAAAGCATGAACACACGGATGTATAGTGGTTCGGGGAACAGAAGGCCCCTAGTCCACTCCACCAACGCTCAAATCCACGAGCTTGGCGATTTTCACTATCTGGTCCTCGTTTCCACAGACCTGCTCACAACTGAGTACAGGCAGTTGACACCTTTACAAGTTTCAGGCAAACACAGCCTTCCTGGTTCAAACACGAACCCACACAGCTTAGAACGAGAAGCTGATCACTTAAAAATAAAAAAAGGGTTTCGATAAAGAAAACACTTCTCCAGTTGTTCTTCACAATTGCAACAGAATGCAATTGACAGTAGATAGATCGTCGTCTTCAGAAAATAAAGATCTGTAATCAAAACAGTTCTGAGTCGATCCAGTTGCAATAGATATTACAATAAACTTCACAACTTCAGCAGCAGTAGATTCATAACAGATAGTCGATGTAGAACACGTGAATCTGCTATCAAGATCTTCCTTCGGTAAAAAATTTTTTACACTTCTTCTCAATCACCAGAAAAGAATGCCTTCACACAGTCTCTGTTTCTTGCTCGTTAAAAGATCAATCTGTATATTTCATACACTTTCCTGTGTATATATATATCTCCGATGTTTCCAAGATAGAACATATATTCAAATCTGAGAAAATCTTCCGCATAAATAGATCCATGAAAATCTTCTTTAAATTCGCGATATTAAAAAGAAATAACAGAGCCGTTGTAACTCCCCTGAAGAATCGGCATAAAAAACTCCGTTTAAATCAATCATTAATCCGTTGAAAATCGTCTTTAATTCAGTCAAAGTCGTACTTAAGAATCGGCTCGAAATCCGCTTAATAATCCGCCTGTTTGACCAATGCAAAAGGAAATATCGTCTGTCAAAAATATCCCGACGCCAAACATAGGGTTGATGACGTGGCTCCAAATGTAGGGTTCACAAACATAAGGTTCACAAACGTAAGGTTCAGAATGTAAGGTTGAACATACATACTTTCTCTTCATCATTCAAACGTAGGGTTGATCATCCATACTTTGTCTTGCTTCAACTCTCCAAAGAACGTATGGTTGATTATAAAAGTAAGGTTGATGATCCATACTTTTGAGAAACAAACTCAACACTGAAAACTAACGTACGGTTTCTCTTCCATACTTGTCCAAAAACAAAAACGTAAGGTTCCTTCCAAACGTAATGTTCTTCTTCCATACTTTTCAACAACGTAAGGTTCATTAACCATACGTTTCAAAATAATGTAAGGTTCCTTAACCATACGTTTCTTTTAACATAAAAAGTAAACTTTTTCATCCATACGTTACGTTCATCAACGTAGGGTATGAACAGTGATTCCAGTACGTGCTAAAACTGTTCTCGCGCTACAGTGATTCCAGAACGCGCTAAAATTGATCTCGCGCTACAGTGATTCCAGAACACGCTAAAATTGATCTCGGAATAAATGAAGTTTGAAATCTCGTTATATGAAATAAATAAATAAATAAAATAAATTCCTGCAAAATACTCAACGAAATAATTAGTAAATAATCAAGGGTATTTGTGAGCATCAAAATCATCATAAAGAGACAGAGTATTATTTAAAATAATCTCCCCCTTTAAAAAACATTATTTTGAATTGTTTGAAAACAATACATTTCTCAACAATCTCCCCCTTTTTGATGATCACAAAACCCATAAAATAATAGAACTAATTTAATTGCAATCTTTATTGAAAAATTAGTTTTATAAAATTTTAGAATTTTGAAAGGATTAAAACAATATTTAACTATAATAAAATTTCTCCCCCATAAAAATAAATTTTCAGCTAAAAATGTATAAAAGATAAATGTCGTATATATCCAAATTCTCCCATATATCCAAATTTCTTCATAGGAAACAAATGAATTTAAATGTTGTGTTTATCCAAATTCTCCCCCTTTTTGTGATATCAAAAAGAATGAAAAATTACGGATTTGAACACATTCAATATTGCACTGAACTATAAGTAAATGCTATAATTAACTGTGTATGAATAAGTGAATTTGTTATACTGGCTAACTCAATCATAAATCAATAAACAACAAAACAAAAAAGAAGTAAGAAAAGAATTTTCATTCACAAGCTGTTATATATAAACGATTGTGATATACAGAGGAATCAAGGTTCATAGATAAGACAGGGAAAAAGGTGTCTATCTCCTTTGAATCGCGGTCTTTATCTCTGTAAACTGTTCTCTGAGCCTCTTCATCATCCCATCTCCTAACTTGATGATAAGATCTCTGTTCTCTTGAGTCATATGAATATCTTCAATCAAATTAACTCTGAAAAACTCATGCATTCTTTCTTCTTTTTCAACAAAAAGAGACAGTTTTTCTGATAACTGATTCAAAAGAATCCTAATCGGTTGCTCTCCAGATGTCAACTGATCCACTAAAAATCTCTGATTATCTAGAAAAACTGATAAAGGGGCACTATTACACTGAAGATCGTGTAATCTGTCACTCATATTGCTCAGTGCTCCAGTAATTGCTTGAAATCTCCGAATCAAATCAGGTGAAGAGCCTGATCCACTCACAGCACTGTTTGCAACAGACTCAAATTTACTCTCTATGAAAATCTTCAAATCAGACAAATCATCTTTCTTTACCATCTCTGATTTTAACTGATCAACAGCATGCAACATATCAGTCTTAAACAAATCTACTTCCTGTCTTGAAACAGTACATTCTTTCAGCTTCTGAAACTTCAACTGCTCTAAGTTTAGAGAAATTCTGAGACTAACATTCTCAGATTCTAACTGAGAGATACGCTTGTACAACTCAACAACTTCTTCTTTTCTCGAATCAGGGGCACGCTGTGCTCGATTCTCATGTCCAGAATTAGGTTGATGAAGCAGGGCAAGTGGTAAGGAATCTGCATCTGACTGTTCTTTGTCCTTGTCCTGACAAGGTTGATCCACTGAACTACCTTTTGAAGCCTGAAACTCTTCCACTGAAAAATCTTCCTGAAGTACCTCTGTATTAGCTTCAGAAGTATGTTCATCATGAACATTAGTCTCTCTGACTTCTACTTATTGGTCAAGAACAATATTTTCATGTAAATCTTGAGGTCGGGCCACTTCTTCACCAGGCACTGCCTCCATAAGTTGTTCTTGTTGAATTACATTTTCCACAGCCACAGCAGCAGATTGAGGTTCTTTTTGAGTTTCTGTTTGAGCTGCTGGTTCCTCTATCGGTGCAGTCTGCTCCACAACAGCTTCTCTCATAAATGAATAAGAAATTAACGGTTCAGAGAATTTCAAGGCAGGAGAGATAATTTATTCATTAATTGACCTCTTCCTTCTAGATTGATGTCCTTCTTGACTTCTCTCTTCCTCAACTTCCTCCATCTCAAAACGAATTCTCCGTGCCACTGTACAAACTCTTGATTCTGCTTGTCCCTCCTTGGACTTACCCGGTTGAGCCCGAGCACTCTCCGAGCTTTCCTCAGCTCCAACAGGTAAGAGTTTTCCTTTAATTGTGCCCCAGAAGTATCCTACTTTCCTCAAAGTTCCAGCCTTAAAAACATTACTGTGGTGACATTTCACCCCAGCATCTACCAATCTGATCATTCCTCTTTTAAACAAAAACAAAGAAATGAACCTTCCATAAGGGAAAAAGGTCATTCTTGCTTCACTCTGACAGCAGTAACTCAGATATCTTATCATAAACCGAGGAAAATTAAACTTAATATCACACATCAGAAGATACATTATGTACATGTCAGGGTATAAGATTTTCTCCATCTCAGCCATTCTTGGTGCTAAACCAGTCTGAACAAATTTTACCAAGATTTTCTGATCGGGCTCCAAATCCTTAATAAACATCTTCTTTATCACTCTGGTTCCAAACAGAAAAGACATAATGTCTTCAGACTTATGTACAGAATCTCCAATATTCCGTAAATCGAAATGAAAAACTCCTTCATGAGGGCAGTTAAGAATTTGACTTATCTCTACAGATGATATTGAAAAGTCCTTATCCTATATTTGAGCCAATAAACTATCCTCTGTATCTCCAAGGCTAAACTGAACAGTTCTAAAGAAATGTCTCATTTCTGCCTCATATAGAAACTCAGAATTTTCACTATTAAAAGCTTGCTCAAGGCTTTGAAACGACAACGCTTGCTTCAACAGTAAATTAGTTTCAAACAGCCACTCTAAATCTATGACTTTACCTTGCAGTATTTTCCGACCAACTACCTTAGGTTTCTTTGCAGCACTACTCTCGACTTCATCTGGACGCTTAGTATTTGCCATTCCAACAACGATTTCTGAAGGTTCGTAAGTTTAGGGTTTGAAGATTCAGAAAAGGGTTTTGGAGAAGATGTGCGGTTTTAGGTTTTCGAAAGGGTTTCCGAAAAAGGTGAAGCAGTTTAGAAGGTGAAACGGTTCTGACAGCCTTGATTCCCGTGTAATCACTAATCATTACTTTTATTTAAAACAAAATAAAATTACTTATAGCGGGAAACAGAAATTAAGCAGAATTCGAAAACAGAATAAGATAAAAAGAAACTATTTAAAATTAAATAAACCTAACTCCCCCTTAATAAATTCAAACCTTGCCGTGGGAAGTGGTTTAGTAAAAATATCTGCTGATTGATTTTCTGTATTTACAAATTCTAAAAATATATCCTTTTTAAACACATGATCTCTTAAAAAGTGATGTCTTATATCAATGTGCTTAGTTCTAGAATGACTAATAGGATTTTTTGAAATATTAATTGCACTAGTATTATCACATAAAATAGGTGTATTATTGAAATTTAATCCAAAGTCCATAAGAGTGTTTTTCATCCACAACACCTGTGCACAGCAACTACCTGCAGACACATATTCTGCCTCGGCTGTTGACAGGGGAACTGAGTGTTGTTTCTTACTAGACCATGATACTAAAGACTTCCCTAAAAAGTGACATGTTCCTGAAGTACTCTTCCTATCTAATCTACAGCTTCCAAAGTCAGCATCTGAATATGAAATTAAATTAAAATCAGAGGTTTTTGGATAAATCAGAGATTGATAAATAGTACCTTTTAAATATCTAAAAATTCTTCTAACATCAGTTAAATGGGATTCTTTGGGATTTGATTGAAATCGAGCACAAAGACATACTGAATACATTATATCTGGTCTACTAGCAGTAAGATATAACAAACTACCAATCATACCTCTATATAACTTGTTGTCCACTGATTTTCCAGTTTCATCCAAATCAAGTTTTATATTAGTACACATAGGAGTTGTAAATGGCTTGTTGTTTTCAAGTCCAAATTTCTTAAGTAAATCAGTAATGTATTTGCATTGATTTAAAACATTTCCAAAATCTTTTTGAAATATTTGAAGACCCAAAAAGAAATTTAATTCTCCCATCATACTCATTTCAAATTCTTTTTTCATTAATTCTGAAAATTCATGACAAAGAATTTTATTGGTTGATCCAAAAATTACATCATCAACATAAATTTGAACCAAAAAAACATTATTTTTAACAGTTTTCTTAAAGAGTGTTGGATCTGCCAGTCCAACAGTAAAATCATTTTTCAAAAGAAAAGAACTTAGTCTTTCATACCAAGCTCTAGGTTCTTGTTTAAGGCCATAAAGATCTTTAGTATGTTTGAAAACAGAATCTGGTTTTTGAGAATTTTCAAAACCAGGAGGTTGCTCAACATAAACTTCCTCCATTAAATAACCATTTAAAAAGGCAGATTTAACATCCATCTGAAATAATTTAAAATTCATATAAGATGCATATGCTAAAAGGATTCTAATGGCTTCTTTCCTAGCTACAGGTGCAAAGGTCTCATCATAATCTATTCCTTCTTCTTGATTATATCCTTTAGCTACTAATCTTGCTTTATTTCTAGTTATTATCCCTTGATCGTCCTGTTTATTCCTAAAGACCCATTTAGTTCCTATTACTGGATAATCATGTGGTCTTTCAACTAATTCCCAAACCTTATTTCTCTTGAACTGGTTCAATTCATCCTGCATTGCTATTACCCAGCTCTCATCATCTAAGGCTTCTTTTATGGTCTTAGGTTCTTATTGGGATAGGAAAGCAGAGAATTCAACTATGTTTCCAAGGTTTCTTCTAGTTTGAATACCAGTTTCTAAGTCACCTATCACAGATTCTAAAGGGCGATTCTTTAAGGTTCTAGACTGTCTAGGCATTACATTCAAAGGTTCTTCAGTGTCATGTTCTTCTGAACTGGACTGAATTTCTTTTATATCATTTTCAAAATCATTCTTTAAATTCTCAAGTCTCATGTTTTCATTAGAATCAGGTTCATCTATTTGTTCTATCCTTTTCTCAAAAGGATCAGATTCATCAAATTTCACATGAACTGATTCTTCAACAATCCTTGACTTTTTATTATAGACTCTATAAGCTTTGGAGGTTGCAGAATATCCTAAGAAAATACCTTTATCAGATTTTGGATCAAATTTACCAAGATTATCTTTGGTATTCAAGATGTAAACCTTGCATCCAAAAACTTTAATGTAATTTACTTTAGGTTTTCTGTTATTCCATATTTCATAGGGTGTCTTTTTCAAAATAGGTCTTATTAAAATTCTATTCATTATATAACAAGCTGTATTAACAGCTTCTGCCCAGAAATATATAGGTAGGCTATATTCATTTAACATAGTTCTAGCCATTTCTTGAATAGTTCTATTTCTTATTTCTACAATCCCATTCTGTTGAGGTGTTCTTGGAGCAGAGAAGGTGTGTTTTATACCCATGTTTGAGCAAAAGGAATTAAATTCCTGGTTCTCAAATTCTCCACCATGATCACTTCTCAATGAGATTATATTAAAACCTTTTTCATTTTGAATAGATTTACAAAAACCTTCAAATAAACTAAAAGATTCACTTTTAAATTTCAAAAAGAAAATCCAAGTAAATCTAGAATAATCATCAACTAATACATAAACATATAATTTACCGGCTAAACTTGCTACTCTTGAAGGTCCAAACAAATCCATATGGATAAGTTCTAGAGGTTTAGTTGTAGAAACTTTATTAACATATTTGAATAATGATTTGTGTTGCTTGCCAAGCTGACATGCATCACAGAATCTGTCATTTTCAAATTTGAGACTAGGAAAATCAGAAACTAGATGTTACTTAGATAATTTATGTAAAGAATATATATTGCAATGACCAAGTCTTCTATGCCAGATCCAGGATTCACTTATATTAGCAGTTAAGCAGTTTACTTGTTGTTTACACAAGGAATACAAATCCAAAGTATAAACATTATCAGTTCTGGGTGCTCTAAACTTAAACAGTTTATCTTTAGAAACAGTACAACTATTGTTAGTAAAATCAACAGTGTATACATCATCACAGAGTTAAGAGATACTTATCAGATTGTGTTTTAACCCTTTTACATAAAGTACTTTGTTGATTGAGAGTGTCTCTGGATCTCCAACTGTTCCAATGCCAATAATCTTTCCTTTGGCATTGTCACCAAAGGTGACAAGTCCTCCTTCCTTTCGAGTAAGAGAAGAGAAATTAGCTGAAGTTCCACTCATGTGTCTTGAGCAGCCACTGTCCATATACCATATTTCTTTCTTTCTTTGGTGACCTACTACCTGCAAAGACATTCAAACAAATTGCTTTGGTAACCATATTTTGTTGGGTCCAGGAGTGTTAGCAAGCAGTGATCTGGGTATCCAGATTTTCTTTGTTTTCTTAAAATTGATTGAATCATATAGATCATTGGAAATATAAGCTTTCTTATTTCCACATATTTGAGGTTGTCTTAGAAAACAGTTTTTAGCTATATGACCTTTTGTTCCACAGAAGTTACAAATAACCTGTTTAGTGCTAGGAACAAAATAATTTTTGTATAACTTAGGTTTTTCTCCTTTACTTCCAATTCCAAACCTTTACTTTTTAAATACAGTTTTTCCAAGTATCTCATTTAAGACGTTTTCTCCTTTCGTAAAAACTAATGCAGCCTTTTTATAAGATTCTACTTCATCCTGTAGAGTTTTAATTTTTGATTCAAAATTAATTTTATTTGAGTCAGCAGAGTTGTATTTGTAAATTAATTCCTTATGTTGTTTTAGCAAAGTATTTCTCTCATCTGAAATATCTTTATGCAAGTTCTTTAAAGATTTATATTTTTTAAATAATGAGTCATACCTTTCTTCAAGCATATTGCAGTAAGCTGCAAGTTTTTTATTTGAGAAGCTTGTTTCAGAGTTTGATTCATTATTTGAGTCAGAGGAGTAGTATGAGTGTACCTCATCAGTTTCAGCCATGAAACACATATTTGATTTTAAATTGGCTTCCTCCTTCTCTGAGCATGATTCATAAGAATTACTTGAGTCTTCAGAAACACTCCAAGTAGCTTTCATAGCTTTCTTGTCTTTCTGCTCATAACCATCTATTTTGAAGAATTTCTTCTTCTTTGCATCTTTCAATTTTGGTAAATCCGGTCTGATATGTCCCATCTTTTTTCATTCATAACATCTCACTTCCTTGCTATCCTTCTTGAAGGATTTCTGGAAGTCTTTCTTCTTACTGTAGAACTTTTTGAATTTTCTGGCTAGCTGAGCCAGTTCTTCATCCGAATTTGAAGAATCAGAGCTTTCTGACTTAGTACTTACTTCTCTGTTCTTCATCTTTCTATCCTTTTGTTGAGAAGTCACTTTCAAAGCAGTATTTTCCCTTTTTATGTAGACTTTATGCTCATTTACCTCATCTGGCATTTCAGCCTCGTACATCATCAATGTACCAATCATCTCTCTCATAGTTAGATCTTTAACAGAAGTTGATTGTCTGATTGCTGCAGAGATTCCATTCCATCGAGTAGGAAGTACTCTCAGTACCTTTAACACTTGATCAGCCTGCTTGATTGGTTCTCCTAGAGCTGTTATATTATTGACAATTTATGTCAATCTTCCATTCATCTGAGTGATGCTCTCTCCTTCAATCATTCTGAAAGTATCGAATTTTAATTTAGCAGTTGCATATCTCATCTGTCTTACATTATCTGTTCCTTCATACGCAACAGCTATTGTTTGCCACATTTCATATGCAGTCGGGCATTGAGATACTCTGTTAAATTCATCCGGTCCTAGACCACAGATGATTGCATTCATAGCTTTTAAATTCATGTCATACTCAGCCTCTGTAGCAGCACTCCATGTATCGGGATTTTCAGGAATTTCATAGGGAGTCAGAATCTTTGAATAGACTCTGTAACCAAGATTTTTCAGATAAATAATCATACGTGATTTCCAACAGCCATAATTATCTCCATTAAAGTAAGGTGCTCTGACCATTGACATTCCCTCTCTCGTATCAGCCATGATACACTATGTATAATCTTTAAATACTTCTAGCTTGACAAGACTTTAAAAAATAATAAGCTCCTCCTTTGATACCAATTGTTGGATCTGAATCTACGGATTACACACAAGAGGGGGGGGGGGGTAAATTGTGTCTTTTCAAAATTATTACAATCTCTTCAATTTAGACAAATTCTGTCCACTATGCTTTAGCACGATTAAATATGCAGCGGAAAAAGTAAAAGCATGAACACACGGATGTATAGTGGTTCGGGGAACAGAAGTCCCCTAGTCCACTCCACCAACGCTCAAATCCACGAGCTTGGCGATTTTCACTATCTGGTCCTCGTTTCCACAGACCTGCTCACAACTGAGTACATGCAGTTGACACCTTTACAAGTTTCAGGCAAACACAGCCTTCCTGGTTCAAACACGAACCCACACAGCTTAGAACGAGAAGCTGATCACTCAAAAATAAAAAAAGGGTTTCGATAAAGAAAACACTTCTCCAGTTGTTCTTCACAATTGCAACAGAATGCAATTGACAGTAGATAGATCGTCGTCTTCAGAAAATAAAGATCTGTAATCAAAACAGTTCTGAGTCGATCCAGTTGCAATAGATATTACATGAAACTTCACAACTTCAGCAGCAGTAGATTCATAACAGATAGTCGATGTAGAACACGTGAATCTTCTATCAAGATCTTCCTTCGGTAAAAAAAAATTTACACTTCTTCTCAATCACCAGAAAAGAATGCCTTCACACAGTCTCTGTTTCTTGATCGTTAAAAGATCAATCTGTATATTTCATACACTTTCCTGTGTATATATATATCTTCGAAGTTTCCAAGATAGAACATATATTCAAATCTGAGAAAATCTTCCGCATAAACAGATCCATGAAAATCTCCTTTAGATTCGCGATATTAAAAAGAAATAACAGAGCCGTTGTAACTCCCCTGATGAATCGGCATAAAAAACTCCGTTTAAATCAATCATTAATCCGTTGAAAATCGTCTTTAATTTAGTCAAAGTCGTACTTAAGAATCGGCTCGAAATCCGCTTAATAATCCGCCTGGTTGACCAATGCAAAAGGAAATATCGTCTGTCAAAAATATCCCGACGCCAAACGTAGGGTTGATGAAGTGGCTCCAAATGTAGGGTTCACAAACGTAAGGTTCACAAACGTAAGGTTCAGAACGTAAGGTTGAACATACATACTTTCTCTTCAGCATTCAAACGTAGGGTTGATCATCCATACTTTCTCTTGCTTCAACTCTCCAAAGAACGTATGGTTGATTATAAAAGTAAGGTTGATGATCCATACTTTTGAGAAACAAACTCAACACTGAAAACTAACGTACGGTTTCTCTTCCATACTTGTCCAATAACAAAAACGTAAGGTTCCTTCCAAACGTAATGTTCTTCTTCCATACTTTTCAACAACGTAAGGTTCATTAACCATACATTTCAAAATAACGTAAGGTTCCTTAACCATACGTTTCTTTTAACATAAAAAGTAAACTTTTTCATCCATACGTTACGTTCATCAACGTAGGGTATGAACAGCGATTCCAGTACGTGCTAAAACTGTTCTCGCGCTACAGTGATTCCAGAACGCGCTAAAATTGATCTCACGCTACAGTGATTCCAGAACACGCTAAAATTGATCTCGGAATAAATGAAGTATGAAATCTCGTTATATGAAATAAATAAATAAATAAAATAAATTCCTGCAAAATACTCAACGAAATAATTAGTAAATAATCAAGGGTATTTGTGAGAATCAAAATCATCATAAAGAGACAGAGTATTATTTAAAATAATCTCCCCCTTTAAAAACATTATTTTGAATTGTTTGAAAACAATACATTGCTCAACACTAGAGTGCTCTGAAATCCCTAATGTACAAAATGCTAGTAATAAATGTAATGGGAATAATAAAAATTGGGGTGTTATTTTTACATTTAAAAAAACCATACCAAGATAACCATATTAAAAAAATAAGATCAATGATAATAATGAAATAAAACTCAAATAGTAAACAAAACAACATCAAACTATATATTAGTAAAATGAAACAAATAAAATTAATAGTACTCAATGAAGTAGAAGATATCAACTATGAAACTCATAACTAACTCTATGATCCATATCCATAACCCTTGACCGTGGAATCATGATGCATCACTAATGAAATTAGATATCATTTCTTTATATTGGTATCAAATAATAGTAACTGATTCTCCACCAATGTTCCCATGTAAGGGTCGAGAAAAAACATAGTGTGATTTCCCAAATCACTTCCCAACTCAGACCCCTAGGAAAGAAAATGTCATAAAATTTTAATAAATAACTTCAAACAATTTAATCCAGTGTATAAACAATATAAAAAAGTATTCCAAACCTTTTAAATATCCCAGGAATTCATCAAAAAATATTAATTAAAATCTATTTCCGAAATTCTAATTTGGGATACCCATTCCACACACCCTCACATCAAAACAATGCATGAGAACCATGTGCCTACCTATAATCACATGTGCTGAGTCATACATTCACTAATATAGTAATGTGTGAACCATTTTGAGGAGGGAAACGTCACTCCATTATTAATACCATCCTCATGGGGGAAGCATCACAATATTATCTTTAAAAAATGCAGAAGAACACATTCCAAGCATATATAAAAAACCTATAATTTGTTATTTCAATAAAAAAATATTTTATTCAATAAAATTATACAAAATATTATCATGCCTAAAAGGAAACCACAATTATTTTATCATCCTTTTAATTTTATGAACCCCATTCTACATTCCACAAAGCAACCAATTCCTATATTTTTTACAATCTATCACTATAGTTAGTTTCTAGTAAAAATTGTGAATATATTTCATAGATGTGTTAATGATATTAAATCAATTTGAATTCAATTCATCATTTCATAATTTTCTGGAGTCTAATGTCAATCCACAAAACTCTTAAATATTTGAAATATAGAATAATGGCACGAAATATCAATTACCTGGCATGAAGATTTAGGATTTGACCATATATCATGTTCGCTTCAACCAGAACCATCATATATCATCATTATTGGAATAATATATCATGTATTTATCCTCAATGTATTATATCTATTTTCCAAGAGAGGGGATAAGAATAAATATATTGAAAACCACCAAGAACATGAAATTACCATTGAATTGGGGACACCAACACACACATATTTGATTATAGAACATTCTTAAATGAATAGGAATTATTTAAAAAATGTAGGGATGAAGAAGAATTTGGGTTAGGAAATATTTTTGGGGGAATGGGTTTACATACGATAGTGATTTATATCCAAAAAAAATGATTTTTGTTCTAACGGTTTTGTGTTAGGGAACAATGTTAGTAATAACATGTGCTAACAGTGCAATTTCCTCTTCCTCTAAACCCACATCACGAAATTTTCTAAAATGATTAGAAAAATAGTGTTGCAATAATTATTTTACACTCTATCCAGACATGTCTGATATTTCCATAGAATTAGAACAGTTTGTCAAAACTATTAAACTAATTGTGTGCCTAAACAATGGCCACTAATTCAGTTTCAAAACATCCTGGGTGGCGTTTCATGGTTTTTACTAAATGTTCTTAAACAAAAAATATCAAAAAATGATCGAATAAAATTAAAACATTCATACAAATATCCCTAAAAATAACCTCAAAATATTTATTATAAGAAAAAATATTAATAAATTATCACATTCCTTAAACTAGGGGTGCTAAAAATCACCACCATTGGTATTTTTTTCCACTAGATTGTTGAAAATAACTGAGTGAATGAAAGAGTTTTGTATAGTACTCTGCCATTTCCATTTCATATTCCTATGTTAATTCTTAAATCAGACCATCATCCTAAAAAACACTATAATACAATTAATTTAAAATATTCGAAATTCTCTTCACTACACACAATATGCACTGAAATATAAAATAATATAGAATTAAACACTAGATCAATGTGATCCCATTGAATCACATGGTTAGGATCAAGAGGATAATTTTTCAATTGATATAAAAGAATCACATTATGAAATGATCTAATTTATGGGAGACTATTCCCGCAATTTTCCACCTAGACAACCCATTATGGTATCTCAAAAGTTCCTATGTATCAAGGAGATAACATTCCCCATCACCAAAAATGGTGATGCTCAATCCATGGGAGATTATGAGGAACACATTATCACTCACCTCTAAGGAATGTTTTTTTCAATGATGACCTGAATATGATTTCTGATGAATCTATTCTATTTAAATATCTTCATAATCAATTATATCTTCTATATTGTCTCTAAGAAAAGGGTGGGTCCAACTTCTGTAGTGTCACCTATTTTCACCCGCCAAAGTGGAAAAAAATAAGGATTCCCATAACATTATTCAAAATAGGACATATATATCGAGTCATGATGACTATTTCTATATGATAACTCTAATAGAAATATTTTCTCCACCCATGATCAAAGAATCCCTTTTACATGGTCCCTAATCATTTCATAAAATGTTTTTAAATTTCTTTTAAACTGCACATATTTTTTTAAGATGATACACCTCAATAATAGTCAACTATATGTAATGGTATTTATGACCGATCTTCTAATAGAATGTTGTAAACCTGGGCTCTTGGACTGATATGGTCGAAAGAGGTATGCTATATAACCTTAACACAAAACATATATAAATTTTTGAATATTATTCCTTGTTATGAGATTCATGAATATAAATGAAATGGTCAAAGTTGTGAGATGATCCACTATCACCCATATAGAATCATATTTAATAACTATCTTTTTTGAACTATTAAGAAATCTATATCTATCTCTCACAATACCAAAATGGAATTGGTAATCAGAAAAAAATATCCACTATCATTTGGTTATATTATTTAACCTAATGACAAGTGAGGCATGTAAATAAAACATATCTATATCCTTTTTCAAGACATTTTCCCAAAACATTAATTTTGGATAATTGTGCATACCTTATATTCCATGATGGTCAACAAATCTCAAATTGTGGTAAACATGAATTAATGGGGTTTTTACAATACATTAGAAGGACTATATTATCTCAAAACCCAAAAAGTTATTTCCTATCTATATTCCACCAGTCAATTAACTCCTCATCATTTAGTTTTGGCATCATAACCATATGTTTAGAATTAGATGTTTGTTCATGTTCATCATTATCAATATAATTAGGAAGAAAAGAAAATGGAATGAAACATTCCATAGTACCTCAGTCTACACAATACATTTTCATGTAATTAATTACAAACATTAGCTACAATTGATCTGAATCCATATTCTAAAAATGACTATTTGACTTCATAAATACTGATTCTTACAGTATATTTTATTTAAATTGTGTATAAATTAAATCAAATTCAATAATGTGAAGATGATACATCCATATTATTTTACTCATATTCATATATATTTGAAAAAAAATGTGTTTCAATCTCTTATCATCCATAAAAAGCATAAAGTTCCCACCAAATTAGGAATGATGACCGGTTTTCAAGGAACAAACTATATGAACTAATTCCAAATCTAGTGTTTAGTAGTTATTGTCATGTGCATGTAACATCTATAAGCGTTATGAACGGAAATGACATCCCAACCATAGAACATATCCCACCTTAATCAGGAATCATCACAATAACCCCTGAATCATTTTCTTTATAATCAAAATTTCATGAGTAGTTATAATGTAAAGAAATCATTTAGCACATGGAAAGAATTCAGATATTCATAATTCCATTATAATATTATATTTTTCCTCAAAAAAGATATAATTGGGGAATATGATCAGTAAAATTAACAAAAAATATATAAATAATTACAAGATATTCCAATAAAACTATGTATCTCAAAGACAATTTGGAATTGTCCATGATATCATAGAATCTATCTTTTATGGATCAATATAAACAAATATTTTGGAAATTACCTGTCCAAGGAAGCATAAAAATTGAATAAACATTTTACATTCAATGTTTCGAATATAAAAAATTATCCCACATGACACCAATCACTATTTCAAGTATTAATCATGCCCATAATTTTTCCGAGATTACACCAATATGTCTTCCATAAACACTTACAAAATGATTCCACAAACATTTGAAATAATATGTTCATCAACTCCATAACAGAAGCTTGTGTATTAATAAGACCCAATGGCATGGAAACATACTCGTAATGGTAATATCTCCTATTAAAAGATGTATTTGTAATATAATCTTTCTGAACCTATAATTTTAGATATCATGAGGAAAATTTGATATTAGAGAACCATTGAGATCAAATTAATTGTTCAGAGATATCATCAATGAATTGAATATTATTTTTGTTCACTATTGTAACCCAGATAAAATCATTATAATAGTCAAAAATATAATGATCTTCATTCACCCCTTTTACAGAAAAAACATTTAAGTCCATAGATATGTACTTTGCAAAATAAACCCTTTTCTTTCAGGCTCTTACAACAAGAAATTTAATTACACTATGTCTATTAGTTTCATATGATAACAAAGAAGTGATATATGAATTTTACTTTTTAGTATATAAAACATAAACTCAATTAAAATTGTTGGTGTAAAACCTGATAAATTATCTGAAAAAATATCAATATACTTGTTATCCATTTTTTGGAAACCACTATCCCCAATCAGTTGCGGAAATAATTCTTCTAAAAAAATAGTGGATCCGGTCATTGATTATAGTCAACAAATATATACACATATTTATTTTAATAAAATATATTCCTTGTATAGATAAATTCCATATCAATTTAGCCCCATGTATTCTTATTGAATATGACATGAACATAATGTCTTGGTATTATCTTTCCCCATGAGAAATTTGATATTTCATAACTAAAGGCATCACCTCAACATTGAATCACATAAGATTAACATCACAAGAAGAAAAAATGAATGGGATGAAGTCGTACAAACAAATAATACAAACGGTTATAATTATAAATAATCGAACCATTAAATATAGAAGTTCTATATTGATCGTACACGATTAATTTCTAAACTTCATACAATTAGTTACTCATTGTAAATTGTTATTTATTACTCTGTTGAGGTTGCACAAGTTAAAGAGTCATGGTATTTCCGTGATCCAACATGGATTGTGGGAATGAAATTAATTTATGTTGTTGGGATTTAATAACATTAAATATTAATGATATAATATTAGTCATGATATAATATTTGACATAAAACTCTAAGCTTAAACAACCTAGTAAATATATTTCATTAAATTTAATCTATTCGATCCATTTTCGAACACATAGTCAAGAGACTAAAGGAACATTAATATTGATTAATGTTATAAAATATCCCATAAATTATTATATATTATGTGTAATAAAAAATAATTAATATAATTTTTATTTATTGGTTAGAATATATATAATAATTATTTGAAATAGATATAATGCTTTTTTGATCACATGTATTTTTCAGAAAGGAATATTACTTGTGAGATGTTCACATATATAAATTCTTACCAATATTATTAAATGTATTTTAGACAATATTAATTTATTATAAAATTTATATGTCAATAAAATATTTGGGTGATTCCTTGATTTTATTTAGAAGGTACATTTTATTTATATACTGAAAGATACATTATTTCCATTGAATGTTGACATTTCTTTTAAATTATTTATAAACTTAAGTAAAATTTTCTATTTGGAGTTAAATTAATATTAGTTCAATTAAATATAAATTTATAAAATTATATTCATTGGATTCGTTTTCATATTGAATTTTGATATAATAACATTGTAAAAAATTTGAACATTTTCTCATTGAAAACATTATTTCGTATCATGTATGTGGATTAAATTTTAAATAAAAAATTTCCAAAAATGTGATTGTAATTATGAAATATGGATTCAAGATTTGGAATTTGAATAATATATTATCTATTAATTTAATCCTAATTTTTGACAAAGATGAATAGTGATAAAGTAAAACGTATTTATCGTGGTTGAGGTAATGATGGATTTACTGGGGGTTAAACTAAATGTTATCATTTAAAGTGAAATGAAAACATATAAAACATAAATTTAAAAAAAATAATTTTACCCTTTAATGTATAAGGATCTATAATATCCAATTTTGTAATTTTTTATCATGTAAACACCTTTTTCATTATAGAAATTACAAATGTGTAACATATCTCACATATATAATCCCACCACCACACCTCTCTTATTCAACGAATCAGAAATTTTATACACCATGTATTTGGTATATAACTTCCTAAAAACCAAAATATTATACTAGAAGCCTTATTTTTTATATAAATTTATTCTATGTACGATTTCTGTTAAAACCAATGGATGTTACCTTGATATGAGGAAACATTCTTTAACAAGAGTTTTTATTTCATGCCTCCCAAGGCCTCGTTCAATTTTTATTAAAAAACTATAATATAATAAATTCAATATATTACTAATAATTGGATGATTTATGTAATTTTAATCACCTATAACCATCCCCGCTACAAATAATTGTGGCAACAAATGACCATTCATGTGTACGATGGACAAGTTTCTTATGAACTGATGTCATTAGAATGTCTGTTAACATCTCTCATATATTGGTACGGTGAAGGATAAAAATTTTATATCTAATATTTAAAATATTTTTATACAACATGATTCAGTATGTCATATATACCTTCTCACATTCTTTTCATTAGGGGATACTATAATGTCACTCTAGTGTATGGTGGACACCCACATCATGAAGCAATCCATTTCATCTTCCACTAACTCATTACATTGTGTAATGTACCCGACCTAGAAGCCACTAAACAGGTGCACCAATCCGGGTAGTTACATAACCTTAAGCGTTCCTCCCCGTACGCCAAAGGCTGTTGACTAGCAGTGGGGGTCTATGTGGTCAAGTGGGGAGACAATACCCCATTTTTATCAGAGTAAGCCACAACATAAATAAACCAATAGCAGAAAAAATAATCAATAACCAAGGAACATGTATAACAACCATGTCCAACAATAAATATTCCATTTCCTTCTAAAAGTGACAAAGTGAACAAAATACCGAAATAAAGACAAAGAACAAAATCCAAATATCAGCCTGACTCCAAGAGTGGATCCTCCACCAAGTGCTACCCATGTCTACTCAACTATCTAGCAAGGATTGTTTCCCTACTCTTGACCTGCAAACATGAAGTCTTCTCGGGTACCCAATGGTGGCCCGAGCAGTGTGTGACTACAACTCATTAGGCCACCACCAATGATGTCTACAAAATATTCGGTATGAACATGTAGTTCATGAAACATGAATATGAATCATAATTTCCAAGTAATTATTTAAGGTTCCATTAACCAGTTTAGAGCCAAATCCATTCCCACTTCCATTACCATTCATTTCACACCAATTATCATCCCTGACCATTTCATCACATTTACATGGGTTAATCACATACATTTTGTTACATGGGTTTAAGGCCAACAATCACATGAAATAGGGTAAAAACATCGTTATCCTAACTCACTAGGACTAACCCCCACATAGAAACCATTTCCTCATCTTGAAGCCTTAGTCCGGGTGGATGCCACCATTAGGAGAATAGATCATTAGTCTCCATTCCAAACCCATACATTTAGGGTGGAGTTCAGAGCATGATTCTTCACTAAACCTGTGGGCGTAGATCCTCAAGTCATACTCCACTCTACCAAGATATGAACACATGTTTATATATATAAGTAACCATCAACCCAGCATACCATTTCCCTTTGACAGAAACCATTCACAAAAAACCACATGAGAATTCACATTATGCCTTAACACAATAACACATTACCATTTCGCATCATTTTACCATTCACCCAATTCCCAATTATTATGCATATCTCACTATGCATTCAACACTAAAACCATAACCTATATCGTTAGGGTCTTTAATCAGTTTACACATTAACCCATTTAACCCATTAATCATTTCCATCAATCAACCAATCATTCCAACATATTCGTCAGGGTCTCTACCATTTATTACAACAAGGTCACTTGTTTAATAATAATCACTATGCTCGGGAGAAGCTGGCACACCCCATGGGTGGACCCAATTAGATAAATTCATCCTTAACCCATCCCATGGGGATCATGAGGGTTCCCAATTACCATTTTTTAAGCATCTTTTATACAAAATGCATCCAGGTTGATCAAAGATCATCAAATGGAAACCCTGAGCAAAGAAACACATGGATAAATCCACCATAAAACAATGGGATTACATTTGTAGTCCACCTACCTAGAAATCGCAGTTCAACGCACTCTCAATTGAGTCCTTATACCTAAATTAGACCAGTCCTTGGAGCTTCAACCTAGTTCTCACCCAAAAGATAGGGTTTTAGAGCTTTAGAACTAGAGGGAGAGAAGATGAAAACCCTAAACGAAAAAACAGAAGCATGGATGGGATTATCCTTACCCGGAGCTATAATCTTCATCCAATGGCACCAAAAAATCCTTATAAACAAGGAAGGTCGACCTCGTGGAGCTCTTGGGTGATTTAGTCTGTTCCTAGGGTGAAGAGGGAAAAATGGAGAGGAAAACCCGAGTGGGTACTTAAAATCTCGGGGTGTAAATTTAGTAATTTTCGTCCAAATTTAAGAGGCTGCATGATTTGGCTGCACGGTTTGACAAACCATGTGAAAACCATACGAGAACTACTATATAGAGAAGGTAGGGTTTCATGTTTTACCTGAGCAGGCTGCACGGTTTTCCCTGGCCATGCGCGGCCCGTGTGCCCAGGCTTGTCTTCCCCAGCATTCCTTTCTTTGGTGCCTTGTGGCCCCGAAACACCCCGATGACCTCTCATACATTCAGAAGACATCCATTGAAGCCCGAAACAAGGGATTCATCCAAAACATAACGAAAACATACCCTTCCCAAACCCTGGGATCTTACAACCTCCCAACCTTATAATGGCACGTCCTCAAGAAGAGTTCTCGAGCCTCATTGATCCACCGAAGAGAAGAGTTCGGGCGACTGAGATCACATATCTGATTCCCACTCCCATGGTTCATCTGAAACCTTTCCATGCTGCCATAATACTTTCACTAATGGAACAACCTTTCCTCTCAAGGCCTTTTCACTACAATCCCCCACACGAACTAGATTCTCCTCAAAAGACTCATCATCCTCAAGCTCCACATCCTCCACATCAACCACGTGAGATAGGTCAGGGTGATACTGTCGAAGCTGTGACACATGAAACACATCATGCATCCCACCATACCACTGTGGAAGAGCCAATCAGTAAGACACTGGTCCAATCTTCTACAAAATCTCAAAAGGTCCCACATACCTCGGTTCCAATTTACCATGATATTGTATCTGACATTGACCCAACCTTGACGACACCCTGAGGAACACTTGATCACCCATAACAAACTCAATAGATCTACGCCTCTGATATAGAAACTATTTTTGCCTAATATGAGCCATATACATCCTCTTCTTGATGAACTTAACTCTCTTTGAAGTCTCCTACATGAGACTTGGTCCCAACAACTCAGATTCACCAGCCTCTAGCCAACACAACTAAAATCTAGATGGCCTCCCGTAGAGTCCATCAGATGGTTCCATATGAATTGTAGCCTGAAAACTGTTGTTATAGGAAAACTCAACTAATGATAGGTTCCTCTCCCAATAACCAACAAAGTTCAAGACAAATGCTCTATAAATGTCTTCTCACACTTGGATCAAATGCTATGACGACCCATCTGTTTGCGGGTGAAAACCCGTACTCAAAAACACATGCGAACCAAGCGCCTTCCGCAACCCTTAACAGAAACGCGACATGAAACGCATATCTCAGTCTGAAACTATAGTCATCATAAAACCATGAAATTACAAAATTTGCTGAACATACAGCTTATCCAACTGGTCGAATGTAAAGGTCTCCTGAATCAGTAAAAATGAGCCACTTTTGTTTACCTATCCACAACCACCCATATTTCATCATTATTCCCTGGTGTACTTGGAAGACCCACAAAAAATCCTATGTTACATAATCCCACTTCCATTCCGGAATGGGAAATGGATGCAACAAACCACATGAGCGTTGATGTCTGGACTTCACCTGATGACAAGAAAGGCACCGTGCCACAAAGACCACTACTTTCTTCTTTATTCCGGGCCACCAAAACTACCTTCAAAGATCATGGTACATCTTGGTCAAACCCGGATGAACAGCCCACTTTGATACATGGAACTCACGCATCAACTCTTCCCGCACACACTTTGGCACAACCACACGATCATGAACACGAACAATACCTTCCATGCCAATGGCCCAATCAGAAGGTAGATCCCCAACATTAAGCTTTTCCTTAATGATAAAACACTCAAGATAATCAAGTTGACCATCCTTAACTCAACTAAAAAGTGATGACTCCATCATTAAAGAAGCAAGAGTGACCTGACCACTCTCCTCCCACACCACCAGGTGCATCTCTGGAAACAAATCCATCACCTTCTACTCAGTGCTGGACTCCAGAACCACCTGATTCTGAACCTTCCTGCTCAGAGCATCAGCAACATTGTTTCCCTTTCCCAGAGGGTACACCAACTAAATGTCAAAAGACTGGATATATTCAACCCATCTTCGCTGCCGAAGGATCAGATCCTGTTGTGAGAAGATTTACATTAAACTCATTTGGTCAGTAAAAATAGTAAACCGTTCTCCAAACATATAGTGCCTCGAACACTTCAAGGCATACACCACTACAACAAACTCAAGGTCACGACTGGTATAGTTCCACTCATGGGGTCTCAACTGCCTTAACCCAAAATCCAAAACCCGCTCATCCTACATCAACACAACCCCATGTCAGACTCCGGACGCATCACAAAATACGACGTACTTTTTACCCAGCTCAGGAAAGATCAAGATAGGTGCGGTCATCAACCGCTTCATCAACTCGTGGAAGGAATTATCATAAGCCTCAGACCCCTCGAACCTGATTCATTTCTTGGTCAAGCCCGAAAGTGGTGCTGCCAAGCGAGAGAAACCTAGAATGAACATACGGTAATACCCGACAAAACCCAGAAAACTCTGAACATCAAAAACACTATTGGGATTATCCCAAGGTACAAATGCTTGCACATTCTTTGGATCCAATGACACAACAACCCCCGAGATGATGTGATCTAGAAAATGAACCTCGCTTTTCTAGAATTGACACTTTGATAGCTTGGCGTATATCTGATGCACTATTACAGTACCAAAGATGGTGTCATGATTTTGGGCATGATCATCATGATTTTTCTAATTCACTAAGATATCGTAAAGAAAAACAATCACAAACTGATCTAGATAGGTATGAAAGATTTGGTTCGTAAAATCCATAAACACAACAGGTGCATTGGTCAAGACGAAAGGCATTACCACCAACTCAAACAACCCGTACTGACTCCGGAAAGCTGTCAGCGGTACGTCAGAAGACCTCACCCTCATCTGTTGATAAACTGACCACAAATCAATCATAGAAAACAGTGATTCACCTCTCAACTGATCAAATATGACATCAATACTAGGGAGAGGGTACCAATTTTTCACCGTCAAATGATTTAACTTTCGATATTCAACACACAACCTCAACGACCCATTATACTTCTTTGCAAAAAGAACAGGAGATCCCCAAGGAGATGTACTAGGACGGATAAACCACCTACGCTCCAACTCCTCAAGCTGAACCTTCAGTTCTAGGAGTTATACCAGTGCCATTTAGTACGGCGAAATAGAAACTGGCTCTACTCTCGGCAGTAACTCGATCGTGAGCTCAACATCCCTCTCGGGTGGTAACCCCGAGAAATCCTCAGGAAACACATCCTAAAACCGATCCACCATGGGATGAAAATTATATTGTTCCCATGCCTTATCATCATCAAGAATGAGACATGCCACTAGAGCCGTGATTCCACGCAACTGTTGACAAAACGACCCTGCTTGCCCTGCACAAACATCCCATTCGCCACGGCAGACACAAGAATCACCATCAAGTGACCTAAATGATACTCTACGATGATAACAATATATGTGTGCCCGTTAAAACAACAACCAATCCATTCCCAAGATTAGGTCAAACCCTGACATCTCGAGAATGAACAATTTCCATAGAAAACGTTACCCACCAACTTCCAAGGTATATTCCTTGCACTGCTTGATATCCTCAACCCACACCCCCAACGGGGTGTCAATTGACATTACTCCACAAAGCCCCTCGATAGATAAACCCAACACTACAAAAATTTGAGTAGAAACAAAAGAGTGTGTGTCACTTGTGTCAAACAACGAACTAGAAAACATCGAACCTACAAGGATCGTACCTCGAACAGTTGACGGTCCATCCTTACCATCACCAGGGACAAACTGAACTGCCTAAAGCTAACTTACCCATCTACCCTGGGCTCCACCATGAGCGCCCTGCGCTGCACATCCATAATGGCATGAGTGATCTTTACCTAGAGTTCCACATCCACCATCCCTGCCAGTACAGACCGTGGAGATCTAACTGCCTTCCTGATACGGGGAAACTGATCTCCTTATCATACCTGGTACTTGCTTTTTATCATCATGCTCACCCGCCTATCGAGGGTTCCTGCAGAACCGCTGCACATTCCCAATCCTGCCCCACGAATAGCACTCAACTGGAGGTCAAGGACACTGACCACACATATTCCCCAGCCTATCGCATTGATAACAGAACACCTAGATCCCACTTTGATAGGCTGACCCTCTCATCTATCCACCTTGCTGGAAAATTTCCAAACGGTGCTTCTGACCTTCGGAAGATACACCACTTGTCCGCCCAGTTGGAACAAAAATCCCACCATCCAATGCTCCCTTCAGCTTCCCTTCAAGGATGAGTGTCTGATCCATCACCTCTGCAAACCACTTTAAGGGGAAGATATTTACATGAGACCTGATCTCATGCCTCATACCATCCTTGAAACACTTGGCTACCGCTGCCTCATCCCCTACTAGAACTGGGACCAAGCTTCAAAAATCAGTGAAGCGATTAGCATATTCCATCATCGATAGCGATCCCTGAGTCAAGATCATAAACTCTGTAGCCCACTCCTACTTCAATGTATCTGGTTAGAAATGCCCCAGAAAATTCTCCTCGAAAACCTTCCACGACACCCCCTCATCATGCTCGGTCTGAGCTTGAATGTCCCACAAACGCCTTTCCTGGCCCTGCAACATATAAAAGGCCATCTTCACTCTCTTTTCAACAGGGGTATCCAGATTATCCAGTATCGTCTGGATAGACTCTAACCAGAACTATGTTGCCTCTGGACCACCTTCTCTGGTGAAGGTCGGAGGGAGCTCCAGCTGGAACTCCCTGGTAAGCCCAAACGTACTCAGTGCAACCCGCCCTGGTTCCCGATCAATAATCTGCATAAGGCGAGCCATTTTCTCCCAAAACTGGTCTTATCTACCTTCATTGATCACAACATTTTCATGCTCTTCTACTGGAGTAGTGTTCTCAGTAACAACCTCCCATTGGAAAATTGGTAACCGATGTCATGGTAGAATCTATCTATATTACCAAGCTTTAGATTTTAGCATGCATAAAATAAAATATCCACGACATCATCAAAAATATCCTTACTAGACACAAAAGAAAATTCTCATATACTATTTCAACGACATTGACACCTCAATTTCACCTCCCAGATCATCCATACAATGTGCCATGGTCCACATGGGGTTAACAACCTTGCACTACCACCAAAATCACACAAAATTTTACAAAAACATTTTCCAATTCATTTCAAACCCTTATATTTCATTAAAAATCATTTAACCACTTGTTTTATTTCATTTTCCTCATCACTTCTTGTTTCATGAAATGCATGATGCACCCTACTTTCCTACCTCACATAATCACCCCATACGTGTGCATAACACAATACAGGTCACCTATCTCCCTAGGTTCCTACAATGATGAATGAATGCAAATCCTCGTGTCGTTAAGGCCATGAACCAAATATTATAAAACAGTCTCATAAATCCAAATTTGCATCACCCAACTATAAAATATCATCAATTATAACAACACACAACCAAGAACAACATTTCCTACCTAGAGTGACTTGGGTTTTCCCTCGTACATGGGTTAGCTACTCACAAGCACGAGCTCATTTACCAAGGCCCAACACATCTTAACCCTTGGTAACCTATCCCAAATAAAAAGGCCTCATAGACGGAGAAGAAATACCTCCTATGATACCATTTTGTAACGTCCCCGACCCAGAATCCACAAAACCTGTGCTCCAATCTGGGTAGTCACTTTACCTAAAGTGCGCCTCCCCGTATACCAAAGGCTGCCAACTAGTAGCGGGTGTCTATGTGGTCATGTTGGGAGACTATACACCCTTTTAATCAGAGTAAGGAACAACATAAATAAACCAATAGTAGAAAAAATAATCAATAACAAAGGAACATGTATAACAACCATTTCGAACAATAAATATGCCATGTCCTACAATAAGTGCCAAAGTGAACAAAAGCCCAAAATTATTAAATCAGCCAAAATCCCCAAAATGGTCTCGACTCTATATCTGGATCCTCCACCAAGTGCTACCCATGTCCACTCAACTATCTAGAAAGGACCCTTGCCCTTCTCCTAACGTGCCTTCATGAAGTCTGCTCGGGTACCCAATGGTGGCCTGTAACACCCGAGACTTTTATGAGAATTATTTTGTTTTTATGTTATATAAATCTTCATAGGAATCTTTCACACCACCCAACACTAGCTTGTCTTTCTTTACACGCAACCGCAACCTTCCTCAATAGCTTCCGTCGTACGCAATACCGAGTTTCACTAAACAACGATATGATATTAAAATATTATTAAAAATAGCAGTTATGAAGAGTGATAACCACTTTTTGAAATTTTGTAATTTTCTTTCAAAATGGACATAATTTTTTTATTCGGAATATCGAAATTAGCTTAGGGTGAAATTTTGGTACTTTTCGGATGACTTTCATATTCTGATGAAAAGTGAAAATTACTAAATTTTAATTAAAAACAACATTTTTATTCGAAATAATTAATACTGATAAATTATTAATTTGAGTGGTTTTAAAGTATATATATAATATATTTTTACAATTTAATACAATGTTGGTCATTGGATGTAATTTCACATTTAAACCAGATATAAACAAGTGTCAATCTTTTGATAATTATTATCTCTTAAAAACAGGCTATTTGTTTTGACGACAGATATTAATTTTTAAATCAGTTAATGTAACTGATATGTTTTTAATTTGACAAAATATACATCATTTTTGAATTCATAATATCAAATATATCTTAGGCCTAATTTTTGGTATTTTCTGGAAACTTTCATTTTTTGAGGAATAGTGAAACCACTAAGTGGTAGTTGAAAAAACTAAATTTTTCATAAAACATAATTTTACCGCTTCTGTGAGTGTAATTTCGAAACTCTGAGAGACACGGTTAATATCATGGACTAAAATGTGGTTCAATGAGATGAAAATAATTTTTGGTGAATAGTAACTTGTTTCTTTTTTTTACCACGGTTAAAAGTAAATAGGGTATTTAAGGCTAAAAGTGTTATTAATATTACCCTACCACATATCCTAATTCTATTGGATAAGTGTAATTAGACCAAAATAAAAATTAGGAATAAAATATGACCATTTAGGCCCACTTGGATTAGATTAGGACATTTATTATCAATTTATTTAAAAAAGTGTTATAATATTTAAAATCAATGTTTAATAAATAAATCATTTTTAATATATGGTTATACAAAATATAAATTCTACTATAAATATTCATTAGAAAGATAAAAAGATTTACTACATAATGATATTTTATTTTTAATTTTTAGACTTTATATAAGTTAATTTATTTATGACACAAAGATGATGCAGTAATTATCTTATTAATGAAATATTGACCTAATTGATGTTATAAATACCCAAATAAATGTAATTTGAGACTTTATATGAACTCCACTAATTTTATAGGTTAATATGACATGTTAGTATTGATTTAATTAAAATTTTCGAATTAATATTTCTTTTATGATTTTTAAAAAAATAAATTACTAAATAGTGTCAAAATTGACATAAAATAGTTTTTAAAACAAAAATTATATTATTAATTTTTATTTTATTTATAAAAATATAAGGTTCGTCCAAATGACATAGATAAGGTTATATATATTAATAATAACCAACTTGGGGTTCGTTTGTCTTGTTATAGTATGTTTATTAACCTTATAGTGTAAGAACACAAAAAGACATGGTAAAAGTGAAATTATCTAACTTAATATTAATTATAAATGATAAAGTTAAAATAGGAACATAAACTTGTCTAAATTATATTTTATGAGAGTATTTCTACCCATCCCCACCTTAGCTTCGAAATAAATTAATTTGGAGCTATTTAAAACCGAATTTGGCTTTATAATAAAATAATATTTTTAGTTTTTCCAAAGGAGCCCCTCTCCTCCCTTATAAAAGGGAACCTCCTCCCCCAATTACTCACACCACATTGAGCCTTCAATCTCAGACAAACCCTGCCAATTTCTTCTCTCCACATCCCTGGAGATATCCTAGAGGTCCTGGTCTTCTTCAAAGACCAATTTTTGTGTCCTAAAAGGAGGTCTCAAAGAAGTGCTTCAAAGAAGAGGTAATGTCCGTTACCGAATCTTTCATCTTTATTTACTATTCCACTTATTCTACTTTAGTTGTTTCATTATGAAGTAATAACATCAGTATCACTCATATACTGATATGTTATTATAAGTATGAAACAACCCTATTCCACCATCTATCCATCCTACGGAAAATGAAATCACCACGCGTGCGTACGTACAGAATACCACCTCCACGCCGTGGTGTAATCAATTTTCCACAACCACCTTACTTGGATGGGTATAATGGTGTAAATAATAACTATATATGACTATTGTAAAGTCATATTGTTTTTGAAATTGTATATATACACTCCATTACAATTTCACGATCATGGGAATGATATCATCGCTTGTGCGTACGTACGGAATACAGTCTCCATGATGTGATGCGACTCGTTCTACATGATCATCATTGCATAATGATTATATAAATGAATTGAATGAATGAATATATTACACTAATACCAATCTGGAAATGAGGTATCAATAACCTAAAAATATGAATAAGAATTTATTCGACAAAACACGCATAAGAACAAAAAGTAATAAACATCCGAATAACAAGTAGTAATGAACTATTACTAATAAGAAGCTAAAAATATGACCATATATGATATCATAATAATAAGTATTATTCTTTAATACTTCAATAACATTATTTAAATCATTATACAGGAGGTTCGGACACTTACGAAGAAAATCAGACCTAAGGTAAGGGAAATATCACAATCTCATTTTTATCCGAGATTGTTTATACTTTGGTATTTTCTAGGGTGTATTTTATCATCCACATCCATGTTTTCTCAATATTTAATATTATTTCCATCCACCTACAATTTTTTAAATCCACTTTTACCCTTTGGTGAGTTTATAGAAAAAGACATGAACGAATCTTTTGTAGTTTTTTCGTACGAGGTATTTTTTGACTTTTCTGACAAAAGTACGAGAAGAATGTTTTTTTCAAACTTATACGGCATGAATGGATTTTTAAAACATTATTTCCAAGAAGCATCCTTTAAAAATTTTCATGTTTATTTTTAATCAACTTCTTTTAGTTTAAAATTGTACGACATGTTAAAAAGGAAAATGTTTTTGAAGTAGAAAGGATATTTTACTCAAGAATGGAGTTCAAGTGTTTTATCAAAATTATTTTCCATATTAGATAATATAGGGTTCTTTTTCTATCCCTATTATTACATTGATTTTATTATGTTGTGATGGAATTATTTTTATGAATTCCATTATCTTATATGTATTGTTTTATGATGTCATGTTGTTTATGAATCCCATTATTATTACATGGGTTATGCAATGATGTATGATTTATGATTTTGTGGCACACATATGAATGGTATAATTATGAGATGGGTGGGACCTGTATCTCCCTCCAATGCATTGGGTAATGATTTTATATCTCATGAGATAGACATGGCTGGAACTGCTGTTTAAACCGGTTTAGTGAAACAGGACTAAAACGAGGAATGAACTCATTTCAGAAATGGACTTTTTCCACTAAGATAGTCTTGGAAACAAGTCTTGATTAATAAGAAATGATTATCTATGATTATGTGTGTATGCCACAAAGTTTCATGTTTTATGTTATGATTATTGGGATTACATTTCACTACTATGATTTATCCTATGTTATGAAATTATGATATCTTTTGCAGGTTAAGATTTCCAAAAGATATGTTCTTATGAATATGATGTGATTGATATTTCTTTTGTTTACCCTTACTGAGAATTTGAGCTCACCCTTTTGTATGTTTTTTTTCTCAGGTCAGGAAGAAGATTATTAAGTAAGATATGCCAAAAGGGACTATAGGTATGATGAAATAAATGGGAGACAGTGTAGATGCTTTATGAACCAGTTGTTTATGATTCCCAGTTTCTAAAGACACTATACATATATGGTCCTTTCATGGTTTTGTTATATGTTGTAATAAGTATGCTTCAATTTTGAAGTAATAACAATGTATGTAAAGTATGGGTCGTTATAGTTGGTATCAGAGGCAAAGGAGGTAGGAATGTATCCGATCCTTGGGAACTCTCACATGTGAGCGTTGGACGAAGAATGGCTCTCCGCCCACGGGCTTCATGAGGAAATGGATGCCACTGGGGATGGTGGTGTGTCCCGCCCAGGGGGTGTAGCTGCCCATAGATTGCCCTAATAGGTATCAATTAGAGTCCATTGAATGTAATTCCACACTGTTATAGTTGGTATCAGAGGAAAGGTATAGTCAACCTTGGGAAACTAGAATGTGAAAGCCTTAGTAAGAATCCTAAGGATAAGTCTAATCATAGAACACAATCTTAGTGTTTTAGAAATTGCCATGAATAACCTAGGATAAGACCTTATGTGTGGAATTTTATTCTTGATTATGTGGTTTTCCAATTATAATAAGTGTTTCTCACAATATTCTTCTTGGTTTTAGTCAATGGCTGGAACCCGAAGGAACCATGTTAATGCGGAATGCGACGAGCAATGCAATGATTGTCCCCCTGAGCAACCAAACATTATGGGAGATGGAATGAAAAATCATGTAGCCATGATCACACAACTTTCTCAAGATATGAATCCTGAAGGACTTCCAAACGAGCAAAGGAAGGAGCAACATTCTGTTGAATCCTTCATGAGGCATCGTCCAGTTTCATTCAGCGGGTCTGCTGATCCATTAGTTGATGAACAATGGATTAGTACTACTGAAAAGATATTTTCAGTTCTTCAATGTTCTGAACATGATAAATTCATCTTAGCAGTGTGACGTTTGGAAGGTGATGTTCATAAATTGTAACACCCCAGGTAAATAAAGAGTATCACATTTTCACATTTATCCATATTTGTGAATAAAATATTAATATAACTTTAAAGGGGACGCTATGCTCGATGGCGTACCCAACACGCAACAACGAGTTTCTTGTGAATCTTACATTGCACTCTAATAATAAAATAATATTATTTTAAAGGGTAGTTAATTCCTAGCCATTGTAATGGCAGGAATGAACAGAAATAACTACAAAATGATTATATATGTTTTTACATTTATCCAATAGAAAATAAAGGCTTAAAATAAGAAAAGATTTCAATTTTTGGCATATATACTCTAATTTTCACTAAAAGGCCGAACTATATCCTTTTGATGGTGAACCCTCTTTAAATATAGTTTTGGTCACTCTAATACATTCTATTGGACCAAATAAAACTCTTTTTTGGAATCGGGACATCAATGTTTACTTTGTATAGATTTTTGGTATTTTTTCTGATAAAGTTCATTTTTTAATGAATAGTGAAAACAGTTGTAGTTTAATTCAAAAACTCTTTTTAATCAAATTTATTTATATAATTAGATTATCTTTTTAATTTGTTTTAAAGTGTAAATACAATATATTTTTACCATTTAATCCAATGGTGGTCGTTGTAATTAATATCACTTTAAGATTGGACATAAACGAGTGTCAATCTTTTGAAAGATATTGTTTCTTAAAAACACGCTATTTGTTTTAACAGCGGGATTTAATTATAAAATTAATTAATGCAACTTAAATGTTATGAATTTGGTAAAATATAAATCATTTTTTAATTCTGAATATCAAATATATATTAGGGTAAATTTTTTGTATTTTTCTGAAAAACATCAATTTTTGATGATTAGTGAAACCACAAAGTGGTCGTTACAAAATTTGGTTTTTCGTTTCAATGGGACTTTACCACATCTGTGATTTGAATTTCAATAATCCAATTTAAATTATTTTCATTATTAAGTAAAATTTGGTTCAATGGGATGAAAATAATTTTTGATGAAAAGTAACTTTTAAGTTTTATTAATCGCGATTAAAGGTAATTAGTGTGATTTAAGGTAAAAATGATATTATAATAAAATGAAAATATATTGAATCTTATCCTAACCCTATTGGATGTGTTATGGCCGACTAAGAAAACCCATGGGTCGATTGTTTGTACCCCATTCAGCCACTTGGGTTTGATAATGACATTTCTGCCTTTTATTTAAAGTTAAAATAAAAATGTCACAAACATGATTTGTTTTACTAAAACAATTTTTACATGTGGTTATAAAGGTCATAATTTTTACTATAAATAGTAATTGGAAATATAAAATGATTTCCTACATCATAGTATTTTATTTATAATTTTTAGACCTTAAATAAATTAAATTCTTTATGACATCATGATGTTCCATCAATGACCTAATTATTTAACAATTTAAATAAAATGGAAAGATAATGCAAAATCTAGGACATACACATGTCCAAAACCTATTGTATGGGTGGATTTAGAACCCTTATAACCTTATCATCGAAACACATCAATGTGGGACCATTAAAATCCGAAAACCATTTGAAAATAAAGTAACATTTTATACTTTACCAAGAGTGCCCTCCTCTCATCTTGTAAAAGGCCCCCACCTCTACCACCTTACCCACACTTCTCAAGCCTTTGGTTCGGCCAATCTATTATCATTTTGTCTCTCCAAATCCATCTCCTCATCCTAGAAGAATTAACTTAGGCAGGAAGCTCTTCAAGAAACTCCTTTGGTTCAATCCAAAGGGAGTTACCCAATTTTAAGGTAACGTCTTCACTTGTGCTCTTTTGTTTTATTTTGCTTCCCCAACCCCATAAACTCTTTTTATTCATTTCTTTTGTAAAAACTTCAGTATCGTAAATATACTAGGATTTTTTTATAATAAGTATTCTATCTAAACTTACAGACACATTCATCTAATGGTTAAAGAACATACTATTTCTGTGGATGGCGAATTTCTGCCTCACGAAACGATGATTGTTCAACACTCGTATAACACCTTAAAAGGTGGCCATTAAGATGTCACTATGTTTATATATGATATATAATATTTTTATGTTTTACATAAGCTTCTGTATTTTTCATTTATGGCATACCTTTATGGCTTCCATTATGGGTATACGCGATATCTTCATTTTAGGAAGTGCGGACTACCGTCCCCTCAAAGTGATTTGATTCGTTAATGCCATATGTGGGATGTATAAAGGATGGATTTAAAGTTATTAAATATGATTTTATACTGGAATTATAATATACCATTATATCATTATTGTTTTCTTTCCATTAATGTATGAGATAGAAATGAAAGTAGCGTTCATGCGTACATACGGCTTACCGTCTCCATAAACGGTGCATTTCATTTCTTATCCTCAAATGTAATGTACTATTATAAGTAAATATAATGGATATATATGATTTATTATGCATATAAAGGATGAATATAATTCTTTAATTAAAAATATACACATCTCTCATTTAGTTTTAATTCCATTAATATGATATAGAAATGAAATTAGCGTTCATGCGTACGTACAGCTTACCGTCTCCATGAACGATGCATTTCATTTCCTACTCTTAAATGATTATATAATATTATAAATACATGTATATGCTGGATATATATGATATATATGATATCCAAATCAAGAATATCATTATTGAGATAATGGATATTTGACTACGTGAACAACTTGTAAATATAAGAAGTTCACTTTTGACTTAAGTACTAAATATCGACAAAACAAACATTATTAACATAAATGATTAAATAATGTTTATAACATGACAATAATTGATATAAAAGTAATAATGAACTTGAAAAAGGATCTTAAGCAATTAAAAATTAACTCAAGTTTATTATTCAGGACATTAAAGAACGATCGAGTCAAGTCAGGCCCGAGGTAAGGGATCCTACTCCTCTCTTTCTTTTTAAGTACGATCTTTTATGTCATTCCTTTTAAAGATAGTATTTCTTGTTATTGGGATGTTATTTTATATTAATATTACTGTAATTTTTATGTTCATATGATGAGATACCCTATTCTATCTCATCAATCCATTTTGGATGTTTTAAGTGGCGTCGTTAGGCTGCCAAATTTTCATAAGAGATTTAACCGCTCTCTTTCTTTTGAAGTACTCTCCATTATGTTACTTCTTTTAAGCTCCTCTTTGTTATGATGGGCGATGTTCTTTTAAATTCCTATTTCAGTACATTTTATTTTAATATGATGAGAGACCCAATTTGATATCATCAATCCATTTTTGGAAGTTTTAAGTGGCGTCGTTAGGCTGCTGAGTTTTCGTAAGGGATTTTTCATCTCACTTTTATTCCCATGATATTTATGCTACATTTTCCACAAGTTCCTTTTAGTGGTGTATGTACTGACCATTATTTTACTCATTGTGTAATATAATTTCATTTATTAGTATTTACATCAATGTTGTATTGTCCTTCTTTCACGGGGTGTATGTTTCAAAAGATACCCATGTCGGTAAGGGAACCTTTCACCCTCCTCTTTTTAAAAGACTTATTTTGTTATGTCTTTTAATTCACAAACTATTATGTTGGGATATGTTCTTATATATCCTTATTTATTTAAATTTTATTTCCATGTGATGAGATACCAACTCATTTTCTGAATTTTGTAGTGACACCATTCGGCTGTCAAATTTTTGCAAGGGAACTTTTTAACACAAATTTGATTCTTTGGGATAAACTTATACTCCTTGAATATATTGTTCTATGAATTTGTTTGAATAACCACTGATTTTTCTACACTTATTATCCACTTATATTTGGTGTATTCATTTGTCACACATAATTATGTAATTGATATATCCTTAAACCAAGGATACCATCTTTGTAAGGGACTTCGTCTCAATCTCCTTTCATTGAGGCATATTTCATTTTATACAAAACATTCTTTTATACGATGTATAAACCCCTTTGACTTTCACTTTTATACAAAATGAATCTTTTTCTATGAAGCATTTTACTAAACTACAAAAAGGAATGTTTCTTTTAACCTGCCCGGTGACAACGACCTTTTCCACCACCGCGAGTATTATTTTATCTTTGGCTTCTGCAACAAGCCGTAATGTTTTTAAAATAAAATAAATACCATATAATCTTTTATGTATTTTGGTATTGAAAATGGTTTTGATAAAGGATTCTACTATGTCAATATATTTAAATGATATATTGTGATTGAAATGTGGAAATGTTATCATTCCTTTATATTGGTTTTATGTGTTATAATTTTATAATGGTACATGGACATATTACGGGTGGTTACAGGATAAACCATATGACGGGTGGTGACATGAATACCAGGACGGGTGGTTACGTTATAACCCCCAGTGCATTGGGTATGGAAGTCAGCCGTATGGCTATTCCATTAAGAATGTATGGAAGTTGGCCGAATGGCTATTCCATTAAGTGATATGTGTGGAAGTCGACCTTATGGTTATTCCACTTAAGTATGTTTATGTCCCAAGTTACCTTTATATGTTATGTGATCTTTATATGAGATTTATGGTAATCTTTTGGTTATAGAAGGGTAAGTAATAATCTTTTTTTCAGTGAAGAGTTTTTACTACTTCGAAAAGGTGACAAGTATTACTTTGATAAAGTATACTTGGTTTACTTGGTGTTTTGAAAAACTAACAGTTTTCATTCTTTGTGTATCCCTTACTGAGCTTTTTATGCTCATCCCAGGTTTTTGAAATGTTTTTCACAGGACTTAATGTGTAATAGGGTCAAGGATGGGATCAAGGGAAAGTCATGCAACCTAAAACATGGAACTGGAGATGTTTCGTTTTAAGAGTTTTTATTTTATGGAAACTTATAAAAAGTTTCTACTTTGTAATATTTTGAGATGTAATAGTTATGTCCTAATTCTCTAATTCTCTAAACCTGAAAATATCATCAATGTGAATTATTCATTTAATTCAATATTATGTATGGTTTAAGGCCGGGGCCTTATAGTTGGTATCATAGGTCGGTTTAGAAAACTTTAGAGGTTAGGGTATTCTTTAAGCATAAGTGACATGACCATAATGGTTAGGATTTCATAAACAATGCTAGTTTTAGATAATGTTAATGAGTAAGTATATCTTAGTGTTTATCTTCCTCTTTAGTACATGATGGTTTTGTTGATATACTCACACTGACCTTTTTGGTTTTAGTAAATGGCTGGATCTAGCAAGCACCAATGTAACGGTGGATGTGAAGGAAACTGTGACAGTTTTCTGAGTGAGCAACTGAATGATATGGGATCTGCAATGAGAACTATTGTGTTTATCCTCAAACAACTATCTGGAGTCATGATTGACCACCTAAACCTTGGTTATTTCTATAAGGAATCATATATGTGAGAAACAAATCCCTACGGAACTACAGGTAATAATCATAAAGGTAAGTGTGTTCAAAAACCTATTTGTCATAGATGTGGAAAGAAACACCTAGGAAAATGTTTCAAAGGGACAGAAATATGATGTAGTTGTGGAAATGAAGGTCATAAAGCAAGAACCTGCCATGGAAAAAGGAAGCATCCAGTTGACTCGAGGAAAGGGAAAGAAGTTCTTTCTGAGGGATCAATTGAATGTTTTAAATGTGGTGTGCATGGTCATTATGCAAACACATGTCCTATGTTGAAGTTTCATGAATTGGATCACCAAGATCATACAAATACTCGTTTACCAATACCTAATTCTATTCCGATTGAGGATGAAGAAACTGACAATGACCAATCAAAGGTATGGATTATTTCTTAACTTTTGTTTTCTATTTTGGAATATTAGGATATGATTCATGATTTTGTATGAAGGAAATAAGTTTTTCAGAATAAGTTGGAAAGGACTGGTTAATAGATCATGAAAAATGTTGAATGAGTAAGAAGTCAACATATAAGGGCTTTAATAGTGATGGTGAAATTGTTAAGATTTTTAAGTGTCTTTTGATGATGTGGTACATTAGAAGACTTTTTATAGTATGTGTAACACTGATGTTTGATATATGAAAATTTTATTCAAAGAATAGTAATCTGTTCTTTTGTGGAAATAGTTATAAAGAACCATTTGGGTTTATATGATCCTTACTTTCGAGGTAATTATGGGTTACTATATGTAATGATGGAAAGTGAATGTCATGAGATAAAATTGAGGTTAAATTACATTATGGTTATTTTTGAAGATTTTATCTCATTATTGGGGATTGTTTTACGAATTATGTAGTTTTGGAAAAAAGGACAACACACAGACCGTGTGACAACCCGTGGCGTCGGACACGGCTGTGGGAATCGAACCCACAACCAAAGTGCAATGGGTATTTATTGCCAACCACTGGACTACGTGAAGTCCCTGGTTAGTTTGACTAATTCTTTTTAGTTAAATGATATTATGAATTAAGAGTATGTTGATTTTGGGATATCTATGGAAATTTATTATCTTATCATGGAGGATATGTGATTAGGTTAATTACTTTTCAATGCGAGACTTTAGGATCAACTGATGTTTTTTTGGAGATAAATGTTACGACTTAACTTGGAAGACTATGTGACTAAATCCTTCAAATATTTGGGTTTAAATCTTAGTTTGGTTTACTTTGAGGAATATTATGGACAAAGTGATTATCGAATGGTCCTTATTGAACTTTGGGTTTTGTTGGACAAATTTTAGAGATTAAGAATCGATTTTCTTTTTATAAAGGGTTATCCTTTTCTAGATTATCTGATCTTGTACTAACCATTATGGTTTTGGTTTTGGTTAGAGTCTAAAGACATGGGAAGTGTATAGTTCTCTTTTGTGGATTAGGTGATTCTCTAGAAATTGATTATCATACTCTTAATGCGAACAAGTCTTCCTAAATACCCATCTTTTGGAGAAAATATGAGTTTTATTAAGGAATCTAGTAAAATTTTAATGTCCACATGACAAGTAAGTATGTTTCATTACGATTTAGTTAAGCTCAAAAATAAATTCCTCCATGAAAAGTAACTTAAAAAAAATGTTGTCTGTTAACTTTTCCTACTGGGGAATTGAATACCGTTTAACCCATCACAAGTTTGTGATTTTCTTATGGTTAACTTTCTCCTAGACATGTTTAATATCACTCTCCATAAGAACATGACCCTTTTTTTTCCTCCATGTCCATATTTTTATACTTGGAATCCTAGTATGGGTTAACTTGGGTGACCTTTGTACTTTCCTTTATTTCCTTTAAAGTGATAGTTTAATTTACTCCTTTTCTGATGGGGGGCTTTCAATGAAGTATCCAAGCCCAATTTTAAAATTGCGAGGATGCAATTCCCAAAAGGGGGGAAGGATGTAACACCCCAGGTAAATAAACAGTATGACATTTCCACATTTATCCATATTTGTGAATTAAATATTAATATAACTTTAAAGGGGACGCTATGCTCGATGACGTACCCAACACGCAATAACAATTTTCTTGGGAATCTTACGTTGCACTCTAATAATAAAATAATATTATTTTAAATGGTAGTTAATTCCTAGCCGTTGTAATGGCGGGAATGAACAGAACTAACTACAAAATGATTATATATGTTTTTATATTTATCCAATAAAAAATAAATGCTTAAAATAAGAAAAGAATTCAATTTTTGGCATATATACTCTAATTTTCACTAAAAGGCCGAACTATCGCCTTTTGATGGAGAACCAATTTTTAATATAGTTTTGGTCAGTCTAATACATTCTATTGGACCAAATAAAACTCTTCTTTGGAATCAGGACATCAAAGTTTACTTTGTATAGATTTTTGATATTTTATCTGATAAAGTTCATTTTTTAATGAATAGTGAAAAATGATGTAATTTAATTCAAAACCTCGTTTTAATCTAATTTATCTATATGATTAGATTATCTTTTTAATTGGTTTTAAAGTGTAAATAGAATATAATTTTACCATTTAATCCAATTGTGGTCATTGTAATTAATATCACTTTAAGATTGGACATAAACGAGTGTCAATCTTTTGAAAGATATTGTTTCTTAAAAACACGCTATTTGTTTTAACAGCGTGATTTAATTATAAAATTAATTAATGAAACATATATGTTATTAATTTGGTAAAATAGAAATCATTTTTGAATTTGGAATATCAAATATATCTTAGGGTGAATTTTTGGTATTTTTTTGAAAAACTTCAATTTTTGATGAATAGTGAAACAACAAAGTGGTCGTTACAAAATTTGATTTTTTATTTAAATGGGACATTACCACTTCTGTGATTTGAATTTCAAAAATCAAATTTAAATTATTTTCATTATTAAGTAAAATGTGGTTCAATGGGATGAAAATAATTATTGATGACAAGTATCTTTTAAGTTTTATTAATCGCGATTAAAGGTAATTAGTGTGATTTAAGGTAAAAATGATGTTATAATAAAATGAAAATATATTAACACTTGTCCTAAACATATTTTATGAGTTATGGCCGACCAAGACAACCCATTGTTCGATTTTTGGTACCCCATGGAGCCACTTGGGTTTGGTAATGACATTTATGCCATTTATTTAAAGTTAAAATAACAATGTCACAAACATGATTTGTTTTACTCAAACTATTTTTACATGTGGTTATACAAGTCAAAATTTTGACTATAAATAGTCATTGGAAATCTAATAAGATTTCCTACGTGATATTATTTTCTTATAATTTTTAGACCTTAAATAAATTAAATTCATTTTGACATCATGATGATGCAGCGATGACCTCATTATTTAACGATTTAAATAAAATGGAAAGATAATGCAAAATATAGGACGTAAACATGTCAAAAACCTATTTTATGGGTGGATTTCTAAACCTTATCACCTTATCCTCGAAACACATCAATGTGGGACCATTAAAATCCGAAAACCATTTGAAAATAAAGTAACATTTTATACTTTACCAAGAGTTCCCTCCTCTCCTCTTATAAAAGGCCCCCACCTCTACCACCTTACCCACACCTCTCAAGCCTTTGGTTCAGCCATTCTCTGATAATTTTGTCTCTCCACATACCTCTACTCATCCTAGATGCCTTAACGTAGGCATTAAACTCTTCAATAAACTCTTTTGGTTCAAACCAAAGGGAGTTACCCAATTTTAAGGTAACGTCTTCACTTGTTCTCTTTTGTTTTATTTTGCTTCTCCAACCCCCTAAAATATTTTTATTAATTTCTTTTGTAACAACTCCAGTATCTCCAATATACTAGGATGTATTTATAATAAGTATTCAAGCTACACCTACACACACCTTCATCTAATGGTTAAAGAACTTACTGTTTCTGCGGATGGCGAATTTCGGCCTCACGAAATGATAATTGTTCAACACTCGTATAACACCTTCAAAGGTGGCCATTAAGATGTCACTATGTTTATATATGATATATAATATTTTTTTGTTTTACATAAGCTTCTGTATTTTTCATCTGTGGCATACCTTTATGGCTTCCATTAGGGGTATACGCGATATCTTCATTTTAGGAAGTGCGGACATCCGCCCCCTCAAAGTGATTTGATTCATTAATGCCATATGTGGGATGTATAAAGTATGGATTTAAAGTTATTATATATGATGTTATACAAGAATTATAATATACCTTTATATAATTATTGTTTTCTTTCCATTAAATTATGAGATAGAAGTGAAAGTAGCGTTTATGCGTACGTACGGCTTACCGTCTCCATGAACGGTGTATTTCATTTCTTATACTCAAATGTAATGTACTATTATAAGTACATATAATTGATATATATGATTTATGATACATATAAAATATGAATATAATTCTGGAATTAAAAATATACACATCTCTCATTTAGTTTTAATTCCATTAATATGACATTGAAATGAAAGTAGCGTTCATGCGTACGTACAGCTTACCGTCTCCATGAACGGTGCATTTCATTTCCTACTCTTAAATGATTATGTAATATTATAAATACATGTATATTCTGGATTTATATGATATATATGATATCCAAATCATGAATATCATTATTGAGATACTGGATATTTGACTACGTGAACAACTTGTAAATATTAGAAGTTCACTTTTGACTTAAGTACCAAATATCGGCAAAACAAACATTATTAACTTAAATGATTACATAATGTTTATATCATGTCAATAATTGATATAAAAGTAATAATGAACTTGAAAAAGGTTCTTAAGCATGTATAAATTAACTCATGTTTATTATTCAGGACGTTAAATAACGATCGAGTCAAGTCGGAACCGAGGTAAGGGATCCTACTCCTCTCTTTCTTTTTAAGTACGCTCTTTTATGTCATTCCTTTTAAAGATCATATTTCTTGTTATTTGGATGTTATTTTATATTAATATTACTGTAATTTTTATGTTCATATGATGAGAGACCCTATTATCTCTCATCAATCCATTTTGGATGTTTTGAATGGCGCTGTTAGGCTGCCGAATTTTCGTAAGAGATCTAACCTCTCTCTTTCATTTTAAGTACTCTCCATTATGTTACTTCTTTTAAGATCATCTTTGTTATTATGGGGGATGTTCATTTATATTCCTCTTTCTGTACATTTTATTTTAATATGATGAGAGACCCTATTTGATCTCATCAATCCATTTTTGGAAGTTTTAAGTGGCGCTGTTAGGCTGCCGAGTTTTCGTAAGGGATTTTTCATCTCACTTTTATTCCCATGAGATTTATGCTTCATTTACCACAATTTCATTTGAGTTGTGTATGTACTTCCCATTATTTTACTCATTGTGTAATATAATTTAATTTATGAGTATTTACATCAATGTTGTATTGTCCTTCTTTCATAGGGTGTATGTTTTGAAAGATACCCATGTCGGTAAGGGAACCATTCACCCTCCTCTTTTTAAAACACTTCTTTTGTTATGTCTTTTAATTCACATAATATTATGTTGGGATATGTTATTATATATCCTTATTGATTTAAATTTTATTTCCATGTGATGAGATACCCTTTTTATCTCTCATCAACTCATTTTCTGAATTTTGTAGTGACATCATTAGGCTGTCAAATTTTTGCAAGGGAACTTTTTAACCCAAATTTGATTCTTTGGGATAAACTTATACTCCTTGAATATGTCGTTCTATGAATATGTGTGAATAACCTCTGATTTTTTTACACTTAATATCCACTTATATTAGGTGTATAAGTTTTCCACACATAATTATGTAATTGATTTATCCCTAAACCAAGGATACCGTCTTTGTAAGGGACTCCGTCTCAATCTCCTTTCATTGAGGCATATTTAGTTTTATACACAACTTTCTTTTATACGGTGTATAAACGCCTTTGAATTTTACTTTTATACAAAATGAATCTTTTTCTATGAAGCATTTTACTAAACGACAAAAAGAAATGTTTCTTTTAACGTATGCGGTGACAACGACCTTTTCTGCCGCCGCGAGTATTATTTGATCTTTGGCTTCCTCAACAAGCCGTAATGTTTTTAAAATAAAATAAATACCATATACTCTTTTATGTATTTTTTTATTGAAAATGGTTTTGATAAAGGATTCTATTATTTCAATATATTTAATTGATATAATGTTATTGAAATGTGTAAATGTTATCATTCCTTTATATTGGTTTTATGTGTTATAATTTTATAATGGTACTTGGACATATTACGGGTGGTTACGTGATAAACCATATGACGGGTGGTGTTGTGAATACCAGGACGTGTGGTTACGTTATAAACTCCAATGCATTGGGTATGGATGTCGGCCGTATGGCTATTCCATTAAGTACGTATGGAAGTTGGCTGAATGGATATTCCATTAAGTGATATGTGTGGAAGTCGACCTTATGGTTATTCCACTTAAGTATGTTTATGTCCCAAGTTACCTTTATATGGTATGTGATCTTTATATGGGTTTTATGGTAATCTTTTGGTTACATAAGGGTAGGTAATAAACTTTTATTCAGTGAAGAGTTTTTACTACTTAGAAAATGTGAAAAGTATAATTTTGATAAAGTATACATGGTTTAATTGTTGTTTTTAAAAACTAATAGTTTTCATTCTTTGTATATCCCTTACTGAGCTTTTTATGCTCATCCCAAGTTTTTGAAATGTTTTTCACAGGACTTAATGTGGAATAGGGTCAAGGATGGGATCAAGGGAAAGTCATGCAACCTTAAACATGGAACTGCACATGTTTCTTTTTAAGAGTTTTTATTTTTTGGAAACTTAGTAAAAGTTTCTACATTGTAATCTATTGAGATGTAATAGTTATGTCCTAATTCTCTAAAACTCTAAACCTGAAAAGATCCTCAATGTGAATTATTCATTTAATTCAATATTAAGTAAGGTTTAAGACCGGGGCCTTATATCAATGGTAGAATATTATCAAGAATACGAGGAAAAGAGATGAAATTGAGTCCATGGAATGGGACTAGTTCAAGAACTTATTTTTCAATAAGTACTTCCCTCGTATTCTCCAAACAAAGATGGAGAAAGAGTTTCTTGAACTGAAGCAAAAGGATGATGAATCTGTTGGTACCTATGAAGCAAATTTTACAAGACTTGGAAGGAACGCTTCTGGTATTATTATCCAACCTGAGAGTAAGATCGATCAATTCTTTAGTGGCTTAAAACCAAGTCTTCGAAGGGTGTTATCCATAAGGGACATCAATAGCTACAAGGAAATTGTTCGATGTTCTCTCAAAGTTGAGATGGATATTGGAGTAACCCATCAGTCATACGGGTTTGATAATAAGAGGAAAATGGAATTCAAAGGAAAATCTAAAGAGCACACTAAAAAGAAGATGAGATTTCCCTTATGCTCAAAGTGTGGAAAGAAACATGGAGGGATTTGTCTTAAAGGGACAAGTAAATGTTTCAAATGTGGAAAGGAAGGTCATCGGGCATTTGAATTCCACAATGATGGGAAGAATATGTCTAGTGATGCGAACAAAGAAAAGTCTACACAGAGTGCACCTCCTACACTTCAATGTTACAAGTGTAAGGAAATGGGGCATTATGCCAATCAATGCCAAAATCCAAGGGTTGTTGATGATGATCGATGTCAACAAACTCATAAGGATAAAGACAAAAGAAAGTCACATGCAATTTCTATCAGCGACGTGGAGTACAATAACTAAGTGGTGAAAGGTACACTTACCATCCAATATAATGTAGAAAATGTTTTATTTGATTCTGGATCCACCCACTCTATTATTTCTGAAGAATTTTCTAAGAGTATCACCATATTACCTCAACAATTAGATATTGAGTTAGCTGTGACAACCCCTAATGGCACAACGATCGCATCAAATGTTTATAATTCTTCCCCGATTGATGTTTGTGGGAATGTGCTTCCTGTAAATCTTGTGATCCTTCCTATAGTGGAATTTTATGTTATTCTTTGCATGGATTGGCTTTCATTATATGGAGCTCATATCAATTTCCAAATAAGGGAATTCACATATCATATTCCAGATCAATCTATGATCGTCTATCGATGTAAGAATGAACATAACCTTCCAGTGGAAATTTCTTCCATCTTGTGGGTCTTGATTTGACTAAATGATTGTTATTTATCTCAAATGGTTGGTGAGAAACTCATGATTAAGAATATGACCATTGAACAGGAGTTTGACGATGTCTTTCCGGAGGAATTACCGGGCCCTCTACCAAATCATGAAGTTGATTTTTCAATAGATCTCATACCGGGTGCTTTGCCTATTTCAAAGAAACCTTATAGAATGGCCCCAATTGAGTTGCAGGAATTGAAGAAGCATCTCCAAGAGAATATTGATAAGGGATTCATACGCCCTAGTGCATCACCATGGGTAGAACCTGTTCTTTTTGTTAAGAAGAACGATGGATCAATGAGACTCTGAATTGATTATCGAGAACTTAACAAGATCACTAACAAGAACAAATATTCTCTCTCGCGCATTGATGAATTATTTGACCAACTACACGGAGCTCAATACTTTTCCAAGATGGTCTTCGTTCAGGGTATCATCAATTAAGGGTCAAAGGGGAGGATATACCAAAGACGGATTTTTGTACAAGGTATGGACACTATGAATTTATAGTGATGCCATTTGGTCTTACTAATGCCCCTGCTATCTTCATGGATTTGATTAATAGAGTCTTTAGAGACTCTCTTGATCAGTTTATGGTAGACTTTATAGACGATATTCTTGTATATTCAATGAGAAAGGAAGAACATGAAGATCACTTAAGAATTATATTGAAGACCCTATGAAAGGATAATATTTATTCCAAATTTACCAAGTGTGAATTTTGGATTCAAAAAGTTTCATTTTTGGGTCACATAATCTCAAAAGAGGGGATATCTGTTGATCCAGCAAAAACAGAGGATATCGAAAGATGGTCCAGACCAACAACAGTAACTGATATCTGATGTTTTCTTGGTTTGGAAGGATATTATCGACGTTTTGTGAATGATTTCTCACGATTTTCTAATCCACTCAACAGGTTGACTCCAAAAGGAGTTAAGTTCGTATGGACGAAGGAATGTGAAGAGAATATCAAGGAGTTGAAAAGAAGGTTATCCAGTGCACCTGTGCTCACACTTCCTTATAGTGGAGAAAGGTTTGTGATCTACAGTGATGCATCCAAGAAGGGACTGGGGTGTGTTCTTATGCAAAATGATAAGGTGATAGCTTATGAATTACGACAGTTGAAAATCCATGATCAAAATTACACAACTCATGATTTGGAGTTAACTGTGCTAATCTTTGCATTAAAGATTTAGAGGCATTATCTTTATGGAGAAAGGTGTGACATTTATACTGATCATAAAAGTTTAATGTATATTTTCACACAAAAGGAGTTTAATATGCGCCAAAGAAGATGGTTAGAGCTTATTAAGGATTACGACTTCTCAATTCATTACCACCCTAGGAAAGAAAACATGGTGGAAGATGCATTAAGTCGACAAGACCATGCTAGCTTATCCATGATGACGATCACAAAAGATCCAATATTTATGGATTTACAAAGGATGGTTCTTGGAATTATAATGGAAGGGGGGAAATTGTATCTTTCTCAAATGAATGTTCAACCATCTATATATGTGAATATTTAAGAGGCACAAAAAGAAGATGTAGAGTTACGAAATAATGTGAGAAATATTCCTGAATTCAACCTTGATTGAGATGGGATAAAAAAGATCAGGAATCGGGTTTGTGTTCCACCCATCCTCGAATTAAAGAAGGAGCTGCTGGATGAGGCTCATAGTTCTTCATTCTCTATTAATCATGGAAGCACGAAGATGTATATGGACCTGAAAGAGTGATTCTGGTGGGATGGCATGAAAAGAGTTGTTGCTGAATATGTCTCTCGATTCTTGGTTTATCAGCAAGTTAAAGCTGAGAGACAGAAGACTAAGGGGATGTTACAACCATTACCCATACCCGAATGGAAATGGGAAAACATCACTATGGACTTTGACACAGGACTTCCTAAAACATCCAAAGGCAATAATGTTATTTGGGTCATAGTTGATCGTCTTACAAATTCTGCACACTTCATTGCTATTAGAGAGGATTTATCTTTGGATCATCTTGCCATGATATATTGAAAGGATGTGGGAAGATTGCATGGAGTACCACTTTCTATTATATCTGATCAGGATCTGAGATTTACCTCGAAGTTCTGGCGAATTATTTAGCATACTTTGGATATAGATTTGAGTTTCATCACTACTTATCATCCACAAACAGACGGTCAGTCTGAGAGAACAATTCAAACTCTAGAAGATATGTTGAGAGATTGATCTAGGGATTTCAAAGGTGGTTGGGATCAACACCTACCTTTGGTGGAATTTTCATATAATAATAGCTTTCACTCCAGTATTTAGATGGCTCCTTATGAAGCTCTATATGGAAAGAAATACAGGACTCCAACTTGCTGGGATGAAGTTGGGGATAGAAAGCTATTAGGACCTGATCTTGTTGATGAGATGGCAGAAAAGGTCCGATCTATTCAACAACACATAAGAGCAGCTTAGAGTCGACAGAAAAGTTATGCCGACAACCGAAGAAAATACCTAGAGTTTGAAGTGGGTGATAAAGTTTTCTTATGCATATCTCCCTAGAAGAGGGTCACGAGATTTGGAATGAAGGGGAAGTTGAGCCCTAGATATATCAGTCCTTTCGAAATACTGGATCGTGTTGGAAAGGTAGCTTACCGATTGGCACTTCCACCGAATATCTCTCAAGATCACGATGTGTTCTATGTATCTCTCCTGAGAAAGCACATACCTGATCCTTCACATGTACTCAGCTCAGAAGTTGTACTGCTGGAGCAAGATCTTTCTTATGAAGAACAGCCGATAGAGATTCTGGATCATAGCGAAAAAGTCTTACGAAACAAGACCACTCGATTGGTGAAAGTTTTATGGAGGAACCACTAATTAGAAGAAGCAACATGGGAGCTTGAGGATATGATGAGGGAGACGTATCCTCATCTTTTTGTTACAAAGTGATGAATTTCGAGGGCGAAATTCATTTTAAGGGGGATAGAATGAAACACCCGAGACTTTTATGAGAAATATTTTGTATTTATGTTATATAAATCATCAAAGGAATCTTTGACTACACACAACACTAGCTTGTCTTGCATTACACGCAACCGCGGCCTTACTCAATAGCTTGCGTCGTACACAATACCGAGTTTCACTAAACAATGATATGCTATTAAAATATTATTAAAACTAGCCATTATGAATAGTTATAACCACTTTTTGAAATTTGTTAAATTTTATTTTCCAAAATGGACTTCATTTTTGGATTTGGAATATCGAAATTAGCTTAGGGTGAAATTTTGGTACTTTTCGGATAACATTCATATTCAAATGAATAGTGAAAATTACTAAATTTTAATTAAAAACAACCTTTTTAATCGAAATAATTAATAGTGATAAATTATTAATTTGAGTTGTTTTAAATTATATATAGAATATATTTTTAATATTTAATACAAAGTTGGTCATTGGATGTAATTTCACATTTAAACCAGATATAAACAAGTGTCAATCTTTTGATAGTTATTATCTATTAAAAACACGCTATTTGTTTTGACGACGGGAATTAATTTTTAGATTAGTTAATCTAACTGATATGTTTTGAATTTGATAAAATAGAAATAATTTTTGAATTCATAATATCAAATATATCTTAGGCCTATTTTTTGGTATTTTTTTGGAAACTTTCATTTTTTGATGAATAGTGAAACCACTAAGTGGTAGTTAAAAAACTGAATTTTTCATAAAACTTAATTTTACCGCTTCTGTGAGTGGAATTTCGAAAATCCGAGAGACACAGTTAATATCAAGGACTAAAATGTGGTTCAATTAGATGAAAATAATTTTTGGTGAATATTAACTTTTTACTTTTTTTACCACGGTTAAAAGTAAATAGGGCAATTAAGGATAAAAGTGTTATTAATATTACCCTAACACATGTTCTAATTCTATTAGATAAGTTTAATTCAACCAAAAACAACCTTAGGAATAATATATGACCATTTAGGCCCACCTTGATTAGATTAGGACATTTATTATCAATTTATTTAAAGAAGGGTTAAAATAGTTAAAATCAATGTTTAATAACTAAATCATTTTTAATATAGGGTTATACATATGATAAATTCAACTATAAATATTCATTAGAAATCTAAAAAGCTTTCCTACATAATGAAATTTTATTTGTAATTTTTAGACTTTAAATAAGTTAATTTATTTATGACACAAAGATGATGCGGTAATTATTTTATTAATGAAATATTGACATAATTGATGTTATAAATACCCAAATAAATGTAATTTGAGACTTTTTATGAATTCCACTAATTTTCTAGGTTGATATGACATGTTAGTATTTATTTAATTAACTTTTTTCGAACTAATATTTTTGTTATGCTTTTCACAAAAATCAATTACCAAATAGTGTCAAAATTGACATAAAATAGTTTTAAAAAAATATTATATTATTAATTGTTATTTTATTCCTAAAAATCTATGGTTCGGCCAAATGACTTATATAAAGTTATATATATTAATAATAAACAACTTGGGGTTAGTTTGGCTAGTTATAGTATGTTTATTAACCTTATAGTGTAAGAACACAAAAAGACACGGTAAAAGTAAAATTATCTAACTTAATGTTAAATCTAAATGATAAGGTTAAATTAGGAACCTAAACTTGTTTAAATTATATTTTATAAGAGTATTTAGACCCATACCCACCTTATCTTCAAAATAAATCAATTTGGATCTATTTAAAACCGAATTTGGCTTTATAATAAAATAATAGTTTTAGTTTTTCCAAAGGAGCCCCTCTCCTCCTTTATAAAAAGGCACCTCCTCCCCCTCTTCCTGACACCACATTGACCCTTCAAACTCGGCCAACCCCTGACAATTTCTTCTCTCCACTTCCCTACAGACATCCTAGAGGTCCTGGTCTTCTTTAAAGACAAATTTTAGTGTCCTAAAAGGAGGTCTCAAAGAAGCGCTTCAAAGAAGAGGTAATGTCTGTTACCGATTCTTTCATCTTTATTTCTTATTCCACTTATTCTTATTTAGTTGTTTCATTATGAAGTAATAACATCAGAATCACTCATATACTGATATGTTATGATAAGTACGAAACAACCCTATTTCACCATCTATCCATCCTATGGAAAATGAAATCACCACGCGTGCGTACGTACGGAATACCGTCTCCACGCCGTGGTGTAATATATTTTCCACCACCACCTTACATGGATGGGTATAATGGTGTAAATAATATCTATATATGATTATTTTAAAGTTATATTGATTCTGAAATTGTATATATACACTCCATTACAATTTCACGATCATGGGAACGATATCATCGCTCGTGCGTACGTAGGAAATACCGTCCTCACGATGTGATGCGACTCGTTCTACATGATCTTCATTGCATAATGATTATATAAATGAATTGAATGAATGAATTTATTACACTAATACCAATCTGGAAATGAGGTATCTATAACCTAAAAAGAAGAATAAGAATTTATTCGACAAAACACGCATAAGAACAAAAAGTAATAAACACCCGAATAACAAGTAGTAATGAAATATTACCAATAAGAAGATAAGAATATGACCATATATGATATCATAGAAATAAGTATGATTCTGGAATAAGTTGATAACATTATTTAAATTATCATACAGGAGGTTCGAACACTTACGAAGAAAATCAGACCATAGGTAAGGGAAATATCACAATCTCATTTTTATCCAAGATTGTTTATACTTTGGTATTTACTAGGCTGTATTTTATCATCCACATCCATGGTTCCTCAATATATAATATTATTTCCATCCACCTACAATTGATTAAATCCATTTGTACCCTTTCGTGAGTTTATAGTAAATGATATGAAAAGAATCTTTTGTCGTTTTTCGTACGAGGTACTTTTTGACTTTTTTGTCAAAAGTACAAGAAGAATGTTTTGTAACTTATACGACATGAATGTATTTTTAAAACATTATTTACAAAAAGCTTCCTTTACAATTTTTCAATATTATTTTTAATCAACTTCTTTTAGTTTACAATTGTATGACATGTTAAGAAAGGAAAATGTTTTTGAAGTAGAAAGGATATTTTCCTCAAGAATGGACTTCAAGTGTTTTAACAAAATTATTTTCCATATAAGATAATATAGGGTTCTGTTTCTATCCCTATTATTACATTTATTTGATTATGTTGGGATGGAATTATTTTTATGAATTCCTTTATCTTATATGAATTGTTTTATGATGTCATGTTGTTTAAGAATCCCATTTTATTACATTGGTTATGCAATGATGTATGATTTATGATTTTGTGGCACACATATGAATGGTATAATTATGAGATGGGTGGGACCTATATCTCCTTCCAATTCATTGGCTAAAGATTTAATATCTCATGAGATAGACATGGCTGGAACTGCAGGTTAAACCGGTTCAATGAAACAGGACTGAAACGAGGAATGAACTCGGTTCAGAAATGGAATTTGTCCACTAAGATTGTCATGGCAATGAGTATTGACTAATAAGAAATGATTATCTATGATTATGTGTTTATGACACAAAGTTTCATGTTTTCAGTTATTATTTTTGGGTTTAAATTTCACTACTATGATTTATCCCACATTATGAAATTATGATCTCTTTTACCGGTTAAGATTTCTAAAAGATATGTTCTTATGAATATGATATGATTGATATTTCTTTTTTTACCCTTACTGAGCATTTGAGCTCACCATTTTGTATGTTTTTTTTAGGTCAGGAAGAAGGTTATTAAGTAAGATATTCCAAAAGGGACTATATATATGATGAAATAAATGGGAGACAGTATAGACGCTTTATTAACTAGTTGTTTATGTTTCCCAGTTTCTAAAGACATTATACCTATACGGTCCTTTCATGTTTTTTTATATGCTGTAATAAGTATGCTTCAATTTTGAAGTAATAACAATGTATGTAATGTATGGTTTGTTATGTGTCCCGTGCCCGGTGTGAGTACAACTTAGTACGCCACCACCAATGTTGTCTACAAAATATTCAGTATGAAAAATTAGTGCATAAAAAAGGAATATGAATGATAATTTCAAAGTAAATATTTAAGGTTCCATTAACCATTTCAGATCCAAAGCCATTTCCACTTCCATTACCATTCATATCAAACAAATTTTAAGAACTTACCATTTCATCAAATTTCCATGGGTTAATCACATACATTGTATTACATGGGACTATGGCCAAAAATCAAATGCAAGAGGTTAAACACATTGGAATCCTATCTCACTATGAATAACCCCCTCGTAGCAACCATATCCTCACCTCAATGCCTTAATCCGGGTGGATGCAACCCTTAGGAGAATAGATCCTCAATCCCCATTCCTAAATCGTGCATTTAGGGTGGAGTTCAGAGCATTAGTCTTCACTCGACCCATTGACATAGATCATCAAGTCATACCCCACTCTACCAATCCATGTGCTCATGATTATATATATATGTAACCATCAACCCACCATACCATTGGACTTTGACAGACTCCATTCACAAAAAACCACATGAGAATTTACATTATGCCTTAACTCATTCACACATTACCATTTCACATCATTTAACCATTCATCGAATTCCCAAGTGTTATGCCTATCTCACTAGGAATTCAACACTAAACCCATAACCTATACCGTTATGGTCTTTAATATGTTTACAAATTAACCAATTTAACCCGTTCATCATTTCCATGAATCAACCAATCATACCAACATAATCGTCCAGGGATATAATATTTATTACAACAAGGTCACTTGTTTAATAACAAATCCTAAGCCCAAGAAAAGCCAGAAAACCCAATGGGTGGCCCCAATTAGTTCGTGTAATTATCAATTCATCCCATAGGGATCATGAGGGGTCCCATTTACCATTTTTTAAGCATCTTTTATACAAACCACATCCAGGTTGATCAAATCTAATCAACAGAAAACCCTAAGCAAAGCCACACATGCATAAATCCGCCATAAATCTATGGGATAACGTTTTTAGACCACCTACCTCAATACCGCGGTTGAACGCACACTCAATAAAGTCCTTATACCTCAATCCGACCAGCCCTTAGAGCTTCAACCTAGAACTCACCCAAAAGATAGGGTTTTAGAGCATCGGAACCAGAGGAGGAGAATATGCAAAACCTAAACCAAACAAGAGAAGCATGGATGGGATTATCCCTACCCGGAGCTTTGATCTGCATCCAACATCACCGAAAACACATTAGAAATGAGTGAGATCGACCTCTTGGAGCTCTTGGAAGGTTTGGTCTGTTCCTAGGGTGAAGAGGGTGGAATGGAGAGGAAAACCCGAGTGGGTTCTTAAAATCAGGGGTGGCGATTTTGTAATTTTTTCCACCATTATGAGGCCTCATGTTTTGTCCATATGGTTCAAAAAACTGTGCGCTAACTATGAGCGTTCTACTTTCGGGAAGAGCAGGGGTTCCACGGTTTACCTGGGCAGGCCGCACGGTTTCCTTGGCCTTGCGTAGGCCGTGCGCCCCGGTGTCTTGCCCATCATTCCTTTCATTCGTGACCCAAGCCACCAAAACACCCCCAAGACCTCTCACACATTTAGAAGACATTCCTTGAATCCCAAAACAAGGGATTCAACCAAATCATAACAAAAACATACCCTTCAAAAAATAGGGATCTTACACATTGAATGTAATAAGAATAATAACAATTAAAATATGTGATGTAAATTATATAATAATGAAATTCAAGAAATAATTATTATTCTAGAAGGAAAAATTATTGTTTTAATTTTTTACATTGAATAATGATAATAATATTCTTGTACGTCTGGACTACCACCGTTTCGAATTGATGTAACTAAATTTCATCCCCAAACCACATGGATTCAATATATAATTATAAAAAATTAATAATATGGTATATATAAAATTATAATCATTTTATAATGATAAAATATTACTTACAACATTTAAATAGTGATTTGAAAAACGAAGACGTTACTCATCCGAACGTATGGCCTACCATTTCCATTTTTATAACATAATCAATTTTTCATAAAAAAAATAATTTATGTTAAAATATTATATGTATTTCATTCTTATTATTTTGGATATTATAGGACTATATAATATTTGAATGAATATTATCTACAAGAAAAAATACGCAAGAGAAAATGAAAAAATTTATACCAAAAACAATGAAAATAATGAAATGTTATTAATGGAAAGGTGATAAAAAGTTATAAAATCATCATACATGATTATATATAAATTAATATAATTTAATTTTAGTATAATAACATGTTTAAATCAATACATGTGAGGTAAAAACACATTCAATGAAAAAGAAGAGCGAGGTAATTGAATCTATCTCCATTTCCCTCGACTAAGGAATTTTGGAATTATATACACATAATCTATTGTATATGGTGTTTATAATTCCTCAATGATATTTAATATAACAAGTAATTATTAAATCATAATTTTTTTTTCAATTTGAATTATTACATACATTGATATTCAACTTGAAAATTACCATTTGTTAAAGGATACTGTACAATCTCTCATTACCTTCTAATTATTGGATTTATCTTGAAAGAATCACATTATTATGATACCTTTTCAATGGAAATAACATTCCAATTTAATATAAATATTATTTTATGATGGAAAATATTATTCTCTAAGACCTAAAAAACTCAAACATTGGGTGTTTTCCTTTAATGTTATTCAATTAACTGGTGAAATATTGATAAACAAATTCTCTTTAATCAATGTGCATATTGGTCAATAAGTAATGTTAATTCTAATTTAAAAAAATTGTCATGTATATATATTTTTTCTATATATAATTATAGTTTGATATTATATATTAATTTTCTCTTGATTCATCGATAATACTCATGAGAAAAAACAATTTTCCAAACTATATGTGGTTGTATACATTATTTTCAAATCAATTGGAAAATCCATAAGAGTATGTACCAAGAAGTTTTAAACAAACTTATGAAACTCCATTAAGGTATAGTTATAATTTTCTTGATATATGAAATCCAGTCCTTAATCATTTTACTCATTATGAATTTAGTTTTTATTATACATAATATTTTACAATGTTAATATATCGGTAAGAATTTCATCCCCATATTTTTTATTAAATTGAATGTGTGTTCCAGAATTAACCCTTACATATTTATTATTCCTTTTATTTTCATTATATTCATTTTGTTTAAATGGAATGTAATTTTTTGTAATTTACATTTCTTTATTGATTATGAAAATTTATTCATGATAGATTTTGATATAATTAAACATTACCAATAATTTGGGTTTACCCATTATTTTTTTTACATTCCATAGGATTCCATGAATGGTTCAAAAATTTATGTTAAAGCATATTCTAGTGGGAAAAATTATATTCTGAAAATAAAATATTTTGTTGATTTTTAATTCAATGTAATGAAACTCTTATGTTTTTGTCTATTTTACACAGACTAATACACTATTAAGTTAACTGGGACGAGATTACATATATAGTATAACAATTTTATATAGTGTTACACTATATTCAGGTTACTAATGCATGGAGACTTGCATATCTGATTCGGGATTGAATATCAGTTATGGATATCAGGATTTGAGTGGGAGAGTTAATATAGTGTATTAAATGGGAAATAATTCATCTTTTCCACATGTAGTAGAACAACATCAATATATTTATTTTCAAAACACATTTCTCGATTATCTCTTGAAATTATTATTGACATTGACAAAAATATCATGCCCTTAATGAAAAATATATTAAATCCTACATACCATATAACTTATTCTATATTTATGTTTCTCATGGTTAATCATATGTATTTTAAAGATCATGTATTTTATTAGACAATGAAAATATCCCTATGATGCTCAATTACTTTTCAAAATGAAGGAAGGCATTATCCTTTGGTTTTATGTGAACAATTATTGAAAAATATTTTTCCCAGTATTAATGACTAGTCTGATCACTTTTGGGTATCCTATAGGTTGTCAAAGGAATACCTATTATCTGGCTACCACATCCTTTAGGTAATAGATGATGATATTGCATTTAAAAAGTTCTATAATTGATATTATTATTATGAGTATATTTTCATTCCATGTTCATGAAAATATCACTATCATTTTCAAGGATATAATGAATATAATATTACCTCCAAATATCGACTTCTTTATCGCTGGGTTTGTTGATTGCATCCTCAGATACTAATAAACATAATATATTCATTTTACAAAATAGATATAGTGTTATGTATGATATAATATAATTATATCCTTTTCATATTCCTGATGTTTTAATTTTGGATCTAGTAGGCATTCTTCCTTATTTATGTGATATCTAAGGCTTAAATTTCTATTCATCTGGAGAAGTCGATGGTTGTGATATATTGGGAACTTCCTAGAAATGTGTTCGATATCATTTGTTTCCTCAGGATTATAAGATACTAAAAATGCATCATACAACATTTATCACTATTGGTATCTCATATATATGAGCTTACCATGATGGGGATGAATTTTTATTTGATAGATCAATTTAATGAAGCCTTATAATAGTTAAGCTGTATATTGATGGAAACAAATATCCTCCCATTTCTAGATAATGGTATTGAGTATTTACATTATTAGTGAAGCCCCATTTTTTATATAGGATATTTTGTAGATAAATATGGTTATGCTCATATCTTATGGTTCATAATCGATAAGACCTCTTTAGAGAATCAACCTAACACAATATCTTGAGTTGCTAGTTATAGCACAAGATTTAAGGTGTTGACACCATATTCTATTTGATAAATGGAATTTTATATACACATACAATAAGATATTGAGTTAAATATTCACTCAATGTAATATTATTCTCCTAAATAGGCATTCTGTGCAGTGTCTAAGGACCACTTATTTTGACTTGCATTCTTATAGAAGAATTGAAATTTCATTATGGATTCTATTAAAAGGAGAACCCATGATTTAATATAGATGAATTTTATATAGGAATTTTAGTTTTCTAAAATGTTTAGTGAGTGGTTAGTTTGTTCATTTAAGGCCCAATCGATGGTGAAATATAGTCTCTTGGTTATTTTATCATTATTGATTTATAGGGTAATGAAAAGTTTTGAGTAAAATATAAAATAAATATTTATGAATAAATGATTTATAAGAATTATCCAAAATCTAGGATAGATATTGGAAAATTGTTATTTGATAACTAGTAATTGAGAATGAAACATATTCATACTATTTTTAGGTATTCCAAAACCCCTATTTTGATATTTCTCTGGTTGGAATTTTGTTAAGTATTTTTCAATTGAAAATTTTAGAATTTTCTTGAAACTTTCTTGGTTTTGAACAGTTGGAACCCGGTTGGCCAAACCGGTGCACCATCCTTGTGTAAACCATGAAAATGAAATTACTGTGGGGTTTCATTGCTACTTAATAGTTTGAAATTTTTTCCACCCACATAATAGAAACACCCAAGATTATCAAAAAGTGGTGCATAATTAGTGCTCACATTTTGGCTAACTATGTGGCCCTACCCAGCTAACCACACGTACAGTATATTAATAATATAAAATAATTTTTAATACCCCCAAAACAACAATATATGTTACCAATGGGCCTACATGAATGTTATATGATCTTAACTTTTTCAGATTCTCCTTAGAGGTGATTTTGGCCCCACTACACATATCTAGAGGAAAATAGATTCTAGGAGAATGATAATTGATCCCTTACCAGTTATGTATTTCTTCCCATTATACTCTCTATTTTTCACCTCATTCGACATATTTTGTTTAGATTTTATTTTTGTTGGAAGATCTAATACCCAATAATTAAGAAATTAAATCTAGGTTTTGTTCTTGGATCCCCATTTCGGAAATTTCTCATTGTTGTTTTCAAATTACAGCTCAGTGTTTTGAGATCTAATTTACCTAAGATAGGTGGTTACATTAATTGATGACCAATTTTATTAACCATAAATTGCATGATTTAAATTAAATTTTGTTATTTAAATTTTCTTTCTCTCAATTGGTTTATTAGATTCTAAATTATGATGATTTGGGGGCTTTAAATTTAATTTTCATCAAAATAATGATATAAAACAATTACATAGAATTGCGGATGGATGTAAAATTGGATGGAATTTTGTTAAATTAAATTTTGGGATTTAAATTGATAAATTTATTGTGGAATTTATCTATAATTTTAATTTTATGAAAATGAATTAAAAATCATTTTGATAGAAATCTAGTTGTTTTATCTAGAAAATGTATGATCTGATTAGAAAATCATATATTGGTTTTTAATAAAAATTAGAATATTTGAAAATGGATAATTGGTTGTATTTTAATTTGAATAGTTTAAAATAAAGTTTTTATCATTATTTTTTAAAAGAGATAATGAAATATTATGTACTTAGTGAGTTATTGGGATAACACAGTTTTGACTCATTTCAACTGAAAAAAATATATTTTAGAAGGTCACATTTCTTATGGGATATTAATGAGTCATATTTGACAGGATTTGAAGGGACGTGTAGACACACGTATTTTCATGATTCACCTTTGATTGTGTGAGGATCTCATATCCTGAAATGACAATACCTCTAAGAAGATGACGTTGTTTCTCATTGTTTGTATTGTAAATATATTCAATCATTTGTAATCTTTTTTCCCATGCCTTGTGAAATAATATAAATTGTTTTTATTAATAAATATGTATAATGTGTATTTTTCATTGGAAATGTAAAAGATGATTTGTCATAAATATAAATTTGAATATCCATATATATTTATTTAAAATTGAAAGGATTATTTGGATAATTAAATGATGTAATTTTATTAGTGAATTCATTGTGAGACCCTACTAATTTTTTAAGTCACACTTTACCTTGGCCTTCTGGTGTTTGTTGATTATATTATTCTAGGTTTGAGAAATGGTAAGGTGAATCTTAGGTTAGGTAGTAGATTTGGATCATTAAGAATTGAATTCTGTGTCAGTATTGAATTGGGTTCATATACTAATATTATTTTAATTAGGGGTTCACATTGGATTTCTATGAAATTTTGATTTCTAGTACAACACTCCATGTGATGTTTTTTGAAACATGCATACTAACTTGTTTATTGTTCTTATATTTTGTATGGGTAAAATTTGTTACTATTTTATTATTGAATGATGAATGGTTTTAGTTTCAAACCCATGAGGATCGGGAACACCATTCTGGATATTTCTATAACTTCATTGTTTTTTAGGTTACTATTGTTTTTGTGATGGTTCGTGACAAAGTGGTATTATAGGTTCATGATTTCCATCATTCCTCGAAAACTATGCATATGGGTGAAGCCTTTTATAAACATTTGTTATAGTTATGGCTAAGTTTTTATCTCCCTATCATTGTAATGATCTTTAATACACAATGGGTTGGTAGGGAAAGAAATCATGGTGATTAGTTATAGAAATTTCTCATCTTATTAATATGGATAGATTAAAATCCAAATCTTATTTTTCTATATATAAGAATTAATTTTCCATTATGGTACTTTTTTGTGATAACATTATATATTAATTGGTATGTGATGATGTTTTTATAGCAATATGATTTTGAATATACTTATGAATTGGATTAAAGAGGGTACTATTTATGGAACTCATAGATTGAATCATATCATGGAATCGAGTATCGTTGAGGAGATTGTGTGTATTTTCCATGCTCTGGGATTGCAAACAATACCATTTCTTGGTTATTATCCAATTATATATAATCATAGGGATTCATTGAGAAATAATTATCAGGATTTTATTTTTGAGATTACACTAGAATTAAATGTACCCAATGATCCTTAATAGGAAAAGTAATTTTTGATCATGATTGAGAGTTTTTTGAGGTATTGGATACACCTCATGATATAAAGGTGTTGAGTACCTACATCGCGATAGAGGGAACTTAATGAATACTGGGGGAAAATGGTGATGGTGAAGAAGAACTTGGTCATAGAGTGTGAACACATTAAATATATTTTCAACAACTAGATTCTATGGTGTTGACTAGGGATTATGTGATTTTCAGACTAAAGTAGGCTTCCAAGACTAAGACTTTGAATGAAAATCTATTTTTTGAGCTTGATAATTTTCTATATAAAATTATATCAAATAATAAGATAAATAATTTATGGAATCATATGAGACTTAGATACGACATTTGTTCTTGTTTTTTTAATGCTGAATGTTTTTAATAACATAGATGTGATTAATAGAGTGTTGAAGGTCCAAATAGACATATCATGTAAGTCAGGGTTGACGGAGGTAACTTTTCTCTTAGTGGAAGTGTTAATTATTCTAAAAGTAATCTAACCTATGATTATTCTAGTGGTGGTTTTTAATGGAACGTGTTTTCCAAATATCTTGTAGTACCTAGAATTTTCCCTTCTATTTTCTAATAGTGTGGAGGGAATGGGAATTAAACATGAGATTTTAGTATGGAACCTAAGATTTTTGGAACTTTGAGATGCTAAAGATACATATAGATGTTATCCATGTATTATTTAACATAGAATTATGGAATGATATCATCATTACCTTGTAAAACCTAGGGTGTAATTAGATTCTTCACAATCAACAAGGATACATCAATAAGAATCTAGAATGAATTTTCTCTGCCTTGTGGAAGAGCATACATGAGAAGTGGATATGGGTCTAGTGACCATAATAGGTACCATAATTATATATTTTTCATTAATGTATTCAATATTTAATAATTTATATCAAAATAATTTATTTCAACATTTATTTTAAATCATATCAATCATTTTATGGAGATAATTTTATATTTGATAGTTATTACTATAACCCTTGGAATGAAAAGAGAGCAGAGTATCCATAGTCATTATTGTGTTTTATTATTACTAGATATCAATATTTCTTGAAGTTTATTGGTTCTCAACAAAAAATAACATGATTGAATTTTTATTATAGATTGGATCATTTCTAATAAATCACAGACTGGTTGTTATCTTCGAATGTTATCCTTCCCTACTGTTGATGGAGGGAGTAAAATCTTTATTGGGTAATGGATCTTGAGGTTGACTAGAGGGGGAACCTATTATCCAGTGATAGTGAATTTTATTTCTATTTTTTATTCTAAACTGTAGTGAGAATCAAAGAGTGGTGATTTCCCCACTATCTCCATCATGTTTTCCATTTTTTTCTTACATCACTAATTATACACTAGTATTGGATGAGGAGTATTATATTGTTATAATTCCTTATACATAAGTGGTGTATATTATATATTAATGCGTGGAACCTGTCACACCCTGACTGCGGACGTCCGTAATTTTTTCTCCATTCTTGGTCCCAGTTTGAATTTTTTTCTAATTTTATTTGTGTTGGCAGTTTTCGCGTCGGTGCGCGGTCACCGCATCGTTAGCGGTGGCGGTGCGTTCGGCCCGGGTGACCACATGTTCGCCTGACGGTTAAATTTTAACTTCTACTTTATGTTCATAGTTAATATAATTAGTATTGTTAAATTATTATATTATCATTATTATTTTATTTATTAAGTTTGTTATTATTATTATTATTGTAAATTTTATAATTATTATTATCTTTATAAAGTTTTAGTATTATAATTATTATCAGGATTTTATTTCATATATATATATATATATATTTTTAAACCCTAATTCTAACCCTAATCTACCCCCTCCCCCGCTTCCTTCCCTTCTGCCCAAGCCGCCCCCCTTCTTTTCTTTTCTTTTCTTTTTTCTCTCTTTCTCCATCATCTACGGCGGCCAACTCCCCCCACCTCGTTCGCTGCTCTCCGCCTCTCCCACGCGCCAGCGCCCGCAGACCCACCGCACTCCTCCAGTCGCACGCCACGCCGCCCTCCTGCTTTCCCTCTCTCTCCTCTCCGGCCCGTTTCCTCTTCGATGTGCCCGCCGACGCGCCGCCAGCTGTCCCGGCTCCCCCGCGTCGTCCCGGCCTCGGCCCGGCTCCCCGACCCCTTCCCTTTTTCCGCGCTCGCTGCGCCGTCCCGACCTTCCACGCATCCCACTTTCCCGGACTCCTCCGCCTTGCGCCGACCCCGACCGCCGCGCCCCTCTCGCCATCCGCCGAACCGGCTTGCCGCCTCTCCTCCGCCAGTTTCCGTCGCCGGCCCTGCTCCCGCCACCTCCGGTGACTCCAGCCGCCGTCCCGGCCTCCGCCCGGGCGCGCTGCCGTTGGACCCCCTCCGGCGGTGACCCCCTCCGTTCCGGCGAACAGCCCCGGCGCTCCCCTGCCCTCTCCCCCGGGGCCTCGCCTCGCTGCTCCCCCTATCCCGCCTCCCTGGTTCCCTCACCCGGCCTCCCGCTTCGCCGCACCCAGAAGCCGCCGCCCTGCTGCTCCAGCGTCGCCCTCGCCGCCGTCCCGGCTCCCTCTCCCCCGTCCGGCCTCACTCGCTGCTCCGCAACCCTCCCCCTCCGTAAGTTTGTTTTTATTTTTATTTTTAGTTAATCTTATATAACATTATTATTTTTATCATGTTAATAATCTTATAATTATTTTATTATTATTATTTTATTGTTATTATTATTTTAATAATATTATTAATCTTATTACGTTATTGTTATAGTTATTATTATTATTATTATTATTATTATGAATATATTTATTATTGTTTTAATTATTATTATATTATGTTGTTATTTTTATTATTATATTATGTTATTATTACTATTTTTATTATTATCATTATTATATTATTATTATGCTTATATTATTATTATCATTATTAAGTAATATTATTATATTATTATTATATTACTATTGTTACTATTATTATTAAATTATCACTTTATTATTATTATCATATTGTTATCATGTTAATATTACTATTATTATTATTATTACATTACTATTATTATTATGCTATTGTTATTGTATTATTATTATTAATATTATAATGTTAATGTTATTTTATATTATTACATCATTAATATATTATAATTAGGTTAAATTGTTATTATTATTATTATTATTATTATTATTATTATACTTACTAGCATATTATTAATATTATTATTTTTATTATTGTTATTATTTTCAAATTATTATTACTCTGGCATTTACTTGTTCTTTGTTAGGGGTTTTCTTCATCAATTTATATTTGTTTTTGGTAGGTTTAGGATTTTAGGACCCGCGCAGGGCGTTTCCGAGAGAGCGCCATCGCTGCGCCTTGTTTCCGAGGTTCCGCCGTCTCCGCGCCTCAGTTTCGAGAGTGTTGGACTTTATCATGTGTCTTTGGACACACGTCATGTCATCGCACTTGGATCTTGAGGTAGGTCTCCCATTGCACTCGCCTTTAAATTAAGAATTTATTTATTGCTTGCCTTTTTTTGAATTTCAGTAAATTGAAAAGTAATATTAATTAGTTTTTATAGTGTGGTGATCTGCTGATGATAAAATGTGTTTTTAATTCTAGCGTTTCATTGAAAGTGTTCTTCTTGGATTTAGTTGTGTGCTTCCATGGTAGTATTGCTAAATGGTTCTTCCTGAATAATGAAATTCATGTTAAATTGTGTTTTGAAATGTTTTTGGCGTGTGTAAATTTGTAGATGTATTGTTAATGAAAAAGGTGTTTCTTAGAACCTGGATTAGAGAAAATGATCGTATGACCTTTAAACTTGATTTTGGAAATTTAAAGTGTGGTTCTTGGTTGACGAGAAATATTTTCCTTTGTCGCGTGAACAAAAGTTTGGATTTCATTTGAGAAATGGTGTCCCTTCAAAAAAATGATTTAAGGCCCGTTTGGCTCTTAATAAAAGTGGGGTGCATTTGGATATTGGAAAATGATTCTACTTGTGGAACCAGTTTGTTTCGGGTTTAATATGCCGATATGAGTTTCTTAAATAATTTTCTAAGTGTGTTTCTGGTTTTCAATGGCATGGCGTGTGTCATATCCCTTTGGAAATGTTTTAGTGTAAAATGTTAAAAATGTAAATGATATGACGGCTCGGTTGGCACTTTAATAAATGTGAAGTAATTTTTACATATATATATATATACGTAATTGTGAGGGCATTTCTACAGGGGGACTTCTCTTCGAGGGTTGTCGTGTAGCGATGTCCGTGTAAGGGGTTGGCAAGTGCGGTGAGATGAGTCCCGCGTGCGAGGGTCTCCCACTTACACAGTGTTACAAAAACCACTATGGGTTCCTGGGAGTCTTGTAGATTATCGAGTGACGGTTGCTTGCTAACCCTGATTAGACGGGTTGGTACCCCCTGGAGTTGTGGACAGGCCAGGTGGGATGTGCCACTGGTTGGCTATTAGGGCGGCCAGTTGGTTATTGACTGTGGAGTACCATGCCGGCAGGTAGTCTGAACCCGATTACGTCCAGGGGTTTTCTAGGGATGTTCAGGATCGCCCATGGTTATTGCTAATGACTTTTGGTTTGTTTTTACTTGCACATGGTTTTCCTTGCCTGTTTACCTTTACTTGCACTTGTTCCCCTGCTCGTTTACTTTCAGTCATCCTTCACAGCCTATGCTGTTAGACTTTGGGGAAAAATGGTTTTCAAATGAAAATGCTTTATTCTCTTTGGGTAAGATTTGGAAATGTAACACTTTTCTTTTTAGAATGAGTTTAAAATAGATGGAAGGGAACTAACTTTCAAAAAGAATAAGGTAAATGTCTCGTGTTTGATTTTCAAGTAAAGAATTATGAAAAGTAACTTTTATATATTATAGTTCAAACCTGGATTATGTAGATTCTATATTTACTGGCAGTGCTTTGGGATTTGTTGTTGGGCTCACTTACTGAGTACTTTTGTGCTCACGCCTATCTTTTACCTTTTTCAGTTGCAGGTTCCTTGTGTTCAGGTTTTCCTGCTTGAGTCTCTCAGTGTGGGAGCGACGTTGGTTGTAGTTGGGTGGTGACCCGCGAGGTCACATGGAGGTATGTCGTGGTATAGTTGTTTATGTATTTAGTGTTTATTTGTTCTGTTCTATTTACTTTTGTTTGGGCTGAAATTGTTCCCAACGATTAAAGTTTCAATGCCCCACACTTTTTGCCATCCCGGGGGGATCGGGAACGCTCCTCGGGACTTGCCGCGGACCGGGTCGGGTGACCGGTTCAGGGTCGACCCTGGGTTGGTTCGTGACAAAATGTTATCAGAGGCAGGTTCTTGTTATTTGGGTTGTCCGATAGAAGGAGATTAGGACTGTCGGAACTCGAGTGGTAGGTACGGGAAGAGTGTCGCGAACTCTTGCTCGCACTGATCCTCGAGTTACCAGGGGTAGTTCGGGAATTGTGTCCTTGTCTTTCCTGGTTTGTCTTGGATTGAGAGATGACAACGGAGGAAGGCCGACGTTACTTTGTGACTTCACCTGGAGTAGTGACCCAGGTGGAGTCTGAGTACACGGTTTGGATTCCTCCTAGTGGTCGACGATGACTTGGGACATGGCTCACTACCATGTCGCTAGGTTGAGCGTGACTACTGGTCCCTCATTTCAGTGATTGATGAAAATTTGGATCCTGCTTTTGTTTTGGTCTGTGTAAGTACGTTGTTGGAAATGAAAAATGTTTTTGAAAGATTGGACTAGTTTCTTTTAAAGGACTTTAAATATATGAAATGGGTTTTAAAACTAAAATCTCTTGATTTGGAAATCTGTTGTTTTCTTGGAATTGGTTAAGAATGATTTGGGTTGAAACCTCGGTTCCTCTTTATGAACGTCTGCACGTGTGAGAATGCATGGAAAGTGTGTGTTGATGCACGTATGAATGAAATGTGGAAAAAGACATGTGCAACGGGTCATGGGAGTACCTGGGTGTGTTTGAAATTTTACGCTTGACTTTGTTTTCTAAATTTGTTTTAAAGGGGAAACGGTTTTGGAAAGTTTTTGGTTTGAAAGTGGATTGGTTTTGGAAAGTGATCTCGAAAAAGGGTGGTTTTGAAATCAAAAATGAAAAGGGATTTTTATAGAGGAGATTTTATTTTGGGTTGTGTTGTATTTGATTGGTCCTTGTGCTGACTGTTTTTGATGAAGGTGCTTTTATTGATTTTTCTTCGGTTTGATGTTGGTTTTGGCCTTGTGTTCTATATGTCGCTCAGAAAATTCCGCCCAGAAAGGTCTCTAAGGATTCGGATATGTCATGCCCAGTTTTTAGTCCTCCTCAGACTCTGCCTATTCTCCATGGTGATCAGGGTCCGTTAGAAGTAGTAAAATCGCTCGAGGAAGTGGAACATGTCTTTATAATGTTGGGAACTCTCGAAAATGTTATGGTTCGTGCAATTATGAAGTTGTTCGAGGGTCCAGCTCTGGACCAGTGGAAGGTGGTTACCCCACCATCGATGCAAGTTGAAATGACGTGGGATGTCTTTAGAATTGTTTTCATCCAATGGTCTGTACCTGAGGAAGTGAAGCTGGAGAAAAAGAGAGAGCTTATGCATATTCAACAAGGCCAACGGACGGTGAAGGCATATGTTGACCATTTCAAGGAACTGATTTCCTTTTCTCCAGATGTAGCATCACATGAGCTCATGAAGGTCTCTCTTTTCACTGGGGGTCTTCGTCCAGAGATCAAGGATCGAGTCCTCCCTTCTAAAGACTTTTGTTTCGAGGAGCTGGTGGAGGAAGCTTTCTTGGCTGAGTTAGTTTCTGGTGTGCGGGTGGTTAATACTTCAGCGTCCCCTGTTGTTGTTCGTAAGAGTTCCCCCTCTGGTGAGGAAAAGGCGCCAGAGATACCTGTTCCTAAGGAGTTATCCCCTTTGGTCTCAGCTTCCAGTTCGTTAGATCGTTCGATGGTATGCTATCAGTGTGGTCGTTTCGGGCATTTAAAGTCGTCTTGTCGCAACCCTCCGAAGACGTGTCATAGATGCAGTTGTCTGGGTCATCTGGAGAAGTTTTGCCGGAAGCATCGCTTATAGAGGACGCCGTGATGGGAGAACGTCAGTACCTGACTGTGAGGCAGAAGATGCTTCAGCCACCAGATCCCCAACCACAGGTCTTGGGGTGAAGCTCGCGCACAGTCAGGAGTCACCAGGGGTGTGAAGCCTTGGTCTAGGTTTTGTGTTCCGTGTTGATGGTGGAACCATTAGAAACCTATTTCATACTTGTTATCCTGCTACTAATGTTTCAACAGCGTTGTAAATACGTTGTTTCGCTATGAAGTAATGATGAACTTTTTCAATTATAGTCCATGCTTTTTGTCTGTGTGGATGTGATCTTCTAAATCGTGTGTCCTTCTTAAAAGTGTGTTTGACCCTCGTGTGGGTTGACCTCATTTTAGTTATGTTGTCGATGTGGATATGTTTGTGGACTTCGGTGGATCATGTCTCCAATTTGATGTTGGTTAAATGTTTTTCTATGGGTTTTCCCTGGTGTTGAATGTTGTTGACTCTAGTCGAGGATTCAGTGTCTGGACGAAGGTGTTGTAGTAATTGTGCTATAAGAGTTGGTTTGAATTGGTTGGGAGTTCCCGCGTCGACCCCCCCCCCCCCTTTTCCTAGGGTTGTCTATTTAGATGGTCAACTTTCCTGCACAAGTTGAGCTCTTGTGGTGGGGAGAAACCCTTTGTGTTCTCCCCTCAACCTCGGGCCTCAGTTTTCTCTTGAATCGGTCGGGTGTGACCTGTGTAGAGTAAGGTCATCCCCGAGAATCTCAGTTTTCTTCAGTTCCTTTAGTTCTGTTTGGGCATGGACTTGGATTTTGGATGACTTTTGGCCTGGTGACTTTCTGGGGGCAGAAAGTGTCTGTGGTGGGGAGAATTGTCACACCCTGACTGCGGACGTCCGTAATTTTTCTCCATTCTTGGTCCCAGTTTGAATTTTTTTCTAATTTTATTTGTGTTGGAAGGTTTCGCGTCGGTGCGCGGTCACCGCATCGTTAGCGGTGGCGGTGCGTTCGGCCCGGGTGACCACATGTTCGCCCGGCGGTTAAATTTTAACTTCTACTTTATGTTCATAGTTAATATAATTAGTATTGTTAAATTATTTTATTATCATTATTATTTTATTTATTACGTTTTTATTATTATTATTATTGTAAATTTTATAATTATTATTATCTTTATAAAGTTTTAGTATTATAATTATTATCAGGATTTTATTTCATTTATATATATATATATATTTTTAAACCCTAATTCTAACCCTAATCTACCCCCTCCCCCGCTTCCTTCCCTTATGCCCAAGCCGCCACCCTTCTTTTTTTCCTTTTTTCTCTCTTTCTCCATCATCTACGGCGGCCAACTCCCCCCACCTCGTTCGCTGCTATCCGCCTCTCCTCCGTGCCAGCGCCCGCAGACCCACCGCGCTCCTCCAGTCGCACGCCGCGCCGCCCTCCTGCTTTCCCTCTCTCTCCTCTCCGGCCCGTTTCCTCTTCGCTGTGCCCGCCGACGTGCCGCCGGCTGTCCCGGCTCCCCCGCGTCATCCCGGCCTCGGCCCGGCTCCCCGGCCCCTTCCCTTTTTCCGCGCTCGCTGCGCCGTCCCGACCTTCCACGCATCCCACTTTCCCCGACTCCTCCGCCTTGCGCCGACCCCGACCGCCGCGCCCCTCTCACCATCCGCCGAACCGGCTTGCCGCCTCTCCTCCGCCTGTTTCCGTCGCCGGCCCTGCTCCCGCCGCCTCCGGTGACTCCAGCCGCCGTCCCGGCCTCCGCCCGGGCGCGCTGCCGTTGCACCCCCTCCGGCGGTGACCCCCTCCGTTCCGGCGAACAGCCCCGGCGCTCCCCTGCCCTCTCCCCCGGGGCCTCGCCTCGCTGCTCCCCCTGTCCCGCCTCCCTGGTTCCCGCACCCGGCCTCCCGCTTCGCCGCACCCAGAAGCCGCCGCCCTGCTGCTCCGGCGTCGCCCTCGCCGCCGTCCCGACTCCCTCTCCCCCGTCCGGCCTCACTTGCTGCTCCGCAACCCTCCCCCTCCGTAAGTTTGTTTTTATTTTTATTTTTAGTTAATCTTATATAAAATTATTATTTTTATCATGTTAATAATCTTATATTTATATTATTATTATTATGTTATTGTTATTATTATTTTAATAATATTATTAATCTTAGTACGTCATTGTTATAGTTATTATTATTATTATTATTATTATTATTATGAATATACTTATTATTGTTTTAATTATTATTATATTATGTTGTTATTTTTATTACTATATTATGTTATTATTACTATTTTTATTATTATCATTATTATATTATTATTATGCTTATATTATTATTATCATTATTAAGTTAATATTATTATATTATTATTGTATTACTATTGTTACTATTATTATTAAATTATCACTTTATTATTATTATCATATTGTTATCATGTTATTATTACTATTATTATTATTATTACATTACTATTATTATTATGCTATTGTTATTGTATTATTATTATTAATATTATAATGTTAATATTATTTTATATTATTACATCATTAATATATTATAATTAGGTTAAATTGTTATTATTATTATTATTATTATTATTATTATTATTATGCTTACTAGCATATTTTTAATATTATTATTTTTATTACTATTATTATTTTCACATTATTATTACTCTGGCATTTACTTGTGCTTTGTTAGGGGTTTTCCTCATCAATTTATATTTGTTTTTGGTAGGTTTAGGATTTTAGGACCCGCGCAGGGCGTTTCCGAGAGAGCGCCATCGCTGCGCCTTGTTTCCGAGGTTCTGCCGTCTCCGCGCCTCAGTTTCGAGAGTGTTGGACTTTATCACGTGGCTTTGGACACACGTCATGTCGTCGCACTTGGATCTTGAGGTAGGTCTCCCATTGCACTCGCCTTTAAATTATGAATTTATTTATTCCTTGTTTTTTTTTTGAATTTCAGTAAATTGAAAAGTAATATTAAGTAGTTTTTATAGTGTGGTGATCTGCTGATGATAAAAGGTGTTTTTAATTCTAGCATTTCATTGAAAGTGTACTTCTTGGATTTAGTTGTGTGCTTCCATGGTAGTATTACTAAATGGTTCTTCCTGAATAATGAAAGTCATGTTAAATTGTGTTTTGAAATGTTTTTGGCGTGTGTAAATTTGTAGATGTATTGTTAATGAAAAAGGTGTTTCTTAGAACCTGGATTAGTGAAAATGACCGTATGACCTTTAAACTTGATTTTGGAAATTTAAAGTGTGGTTCTTGGTTGACGAGAAATATTTTCCTTTGTCGTGTGAACAAAGGTTTGGATTTCATTTGAAAAATGGTGTCCCTTCAAAAAAATGATTTAAGGCCCGTTTGTCTCTTAATAAAAGTAGGGTGCATTTGGATATTGGAAAATGATTCTACTTGTGGAACCAGTGTGTTTCGGGTTTAATATGCTGATATGAGTTTCTTAAATAATGTTCTAAGTGTGTTTCTGGTTTTCAATGGCATGGCGTGTATCATATCCCTTTGGAAATGTTTTAGTGTAAAATGTTAAAAATGTAAATGATATGACGGCCCGGTTGGCACTTTAATAAATGTGAAGTGATTTTTACATATATATATATATATACGTACTTGTGAGGGCATTTCTATAGGGGGACTTACCTTCGAGGGTTATCGTGTAGTGATGTCCGTGTAAGGGGTTGGCAAGTGCGGTGAGATGAGTCACGCGTGCGAGGGTCTCCCACTTACACAGTGTTACAAAAACCACTATGGGTTCCTGGGCGTCTTGTAGATTATCGAGTGACGGTTGCTTGCTAACCCTGATTAGACGGGTTGGTACCCCCTGGAGTTGTGGACAGGCCAGGTGGGATCTTCCACTGGTTGGCTATTAGGGCGGCCAGTTGGTTATTGACTGTGGAGTACCATTCCGGCAGGTAGTCTGAACCCGAGTACGTCCAGGGGTTTTCTAGGGATGTTCAGGATCACCCATGGTTATTGCTGATGACTTCTGGTTTGTTTTTACTTGCACATGGTTTTCATTGCCTGTTTACCTTTACTTGCACTTGTTCCCCTGCTGGTTTACTTTCAGTCATCCTTCACAGCCTATGCTGTTAGACTTTGTGGAAAAATGGTTTTCAAATGAAAATGCTTTATTCTCTTTGGGTAAGATTTGGAAATGTAACACTTTGCTTTTTAGAATGAGTTTAAAACTGATGGAAGGGAACTAACTTTCAAAAAGAATAAGGGAAATGTCTCATGTTTGATTTTCAAGTAAAGCATTATGAAAAGTAACTTTTATACATTATAGTTCAAACCTGGATTATGTAGATTCTATATTTACTGGCAGTGCTTTGGGATTTGTTGTTGGGCTCACCTACTGAGTACTTTTGTGCTCACGCCTATCTTTTACCTTTTTCAGTTGCAGGTTCCTTGTGTTCAGGTTTTCCTGCTTGAGTCGCTCAGTGTGGGAGCGACGTTGGTTGTAGTTGGGTGGTGACCCGCGAGGTCACATGGAGGTATGTCGTGGTATAGTTGTTTATGTCTTTAGTGTTTATTTGTTCTGTTCTATTTACTTTTCTTTGGGCTGAAATCCTTCCCAACGATTAAAGTTTCAATGCCCGACACTTGTTGCCATCCCGGGGGGATCGGGAACGCTCCTCGGGACTTGCCGCGGACCGGCTCGGGTGACCGGTTCAGGGTCGACCCCGGGTTGGTTCGTGACAGAACCTATAAAGATAATATAGATAAGGACTCAGTTAGATGATAATTTAGGGAATTTTTTATTTTCTAGAGTATGCCACCTTAGGTGGAGACCGTTCTCCTTTATAAGAATGTTGATGGTTCACATCACTATTGTTTATATTATAAAAAACATAATTGATATATGGTAAAGATAATATATTTTTTGCCACATATTGATGATTTATTTCACCAGTTGAATGGGGTTAATTTATTCTCAAATAATTATCATTTATTTGGATACAATCAGTTATTAAAGACATATGATATCTATAATACTTAATTTTAGATAAGGTATTACCATTTTGATTACATTTCCATTTCGTATATTCTAAACATTTCTCATATAATATTTATGGATTTAATGGATAGTTTTTTCCATGAGTATCTCGATACATTCATGGTGGTATATGTGGATTAAATACTTATGTTATATTTATTAAAATAGGATCATATACATCATCTAAGATTAGTTCTAGGAATGTTTATAAATCATCAAAATTATTCCAATATTTTGAAATTTTATTTTTCAATTTGGGATGTGAATTTAGTGGGACATATGGTATCGAATCATGCTATATCAATTAATCATAATAAGGTGAAAGATTTTATGTAATGGGAACAATCATGAAATGGTTTCATGATTTGTAGGTTTTTCGGCATTGTTGGGAATTATCACCAATTTGTAATAGAATTTGAAAATATTTATTCTCTGATTTGTTATCTAACTCAGAAGGTAAAAAAGTTTACATTGAATGATAATTTCTAAAGTTATATCATTTGTATGAAACATATTTTTATTAATAAGTTTGAAATAAATCATCTTGTGGTTGGGAATGGCTATGTTGTCATGTGTGATACTTCATGTTCTATTTTGTGTTGCATTGTTATGTAGAGTGACCATGTCATTAATTATGGATATCATTAACAGATGATATTAGAGAATAAATACCCAAACCATGACCTTAGACTATCACCTGATACACACACACTTAATAGATGGTACCAGAACCATTTTATAGAATTATTTACTATGTTTTTGAACCTTAGGATTTTGAGTTTTATATTCTATAAAAAATATCTACATATCATCCCAAGGCATTGGGTGGATTACCTTTAATATTTTTATTTCAACATCATATATAATATAGAGATAGAGAATGTTTTATCCCATTATTTGAGTAGGAAACTTCTAACTGGGTGCATTAACAAATCATCAAATGTGTCAAACTTGATATCCCTCTTTACACTATTGCAAAAAAGAATCCATACATCATGAAAAGATGATTCTTTTTCCAATTATCATGTGACCTACACCCATTTTGAGTTGATTCATTATGAACAACATCATTGTGATGTGTTTGATAGAATTAGACACTCTATTAATGGTACGGTGATCTTTATTATGTGGTCATTATACTTTGAGGGAATTCATTTCTATCAATATATTTTTGTTTTTTTATTAAATGTTATTAATTTTGTGGTCAGGGATTTACATAATTCCCAGTATGTAGTGCCCCCAGATACCATAAATACATTCTATGAGATGATGTGATGACATTAGTTCCATGTATGATATTTGGAAGTTATTATTTTTTTATCTAGTTGTTATACATGCTGATAGGTCAGGGATGATCACTAGAATCCTTCTGGTTTTCTTTAGCCACATCTAGTACCAACTATGAAGTGGGATTTGATCTCTATGGATATTGTTCCTGGGTTTCCACGAACCTGTATAATGAGGAATGAAATGTGGATTGGGATGAATAGGTTAACCAAATCCAATAACTTTACTCACATTAGTTACATAACCATTTTTTGAGGATTTTGGAAATATCTATGTCATAGTGAATGTTCATTCGCACAGTTTTCCATTTTCGATAATCTCAGAAAGGGATCATTGGTTCACATAACTGTTTTTGTGTGGCCTTAATGAGGAACATTGATTTAAGGTAAAATAATTACCCCAACTTTTTATAGATTAACATTACATTTATTTTTCATAATACATTAAAAAATGAAACAAAATTTCACCCAATGCCCATATTAGTATTATTCCTTTAGAAAAAAATAATCATAAAAAATAGTACATAATCAAGATAAGTTATCTCCAACTATGTTCGTCCTATCTACACCCATATTAGACAGATTATATTAAATACTTATTTTCACAACCTATGTAAAAAAACAGAAAAGGGGTGATATCAGATACTTTGTCAAGGTAAACAAGGGATAAATATAAGAATAAACATGAGCATTGGGATATATGAATGTGATAATTACATTATAATATCATACACTACATATAAAAGACCATAATCATGAATAATTTCATTGAGCATAGTAGTTCATAACTTATAAATCATAAGTAAATAAATAACATAGCCAATTAAATAGCAATAAGACACTGAATTCTTACATACATATAAGTGTAATTACATTTTCTATAAGTCTAGACACATTGCTAGAATGTTTCAAGGATCTTCCTGGGAAACACATGTACATGGAAAGACACACCACCATATTCAGTCATATTCAATTAATTATAAGGCTTATATTATCCCCATATTCCTATAGTTGATTGGGTTTCCCCATTATCCCCCATCACGGTGACTACACCTACTTGGTGAGACACACCTCCTTCACTAGTCAGAGTACATTAATTTTAAAGGTTCATGTTTCTCATCTTACCAGAGAGGATCAAGTTTATCGAGTATAATCACAATAATATATCAAGAGATATAAACCATTACGCCAATAAATTAGTGATGGATATTGGTTTAACCCATTTCATAATAAAATCATTCATACACATGACCCAAGATTAAAAAAATCATCATATCATGACCCATTGGAATATATGGTATTTATACATATCCTTGGATAATATCATGAAATGAAATGGGTGTCATAAACATGTAATTATAACTTAACCAATGAAAAAATATATGTTTCTTAGTCATTTCATGTAATCATAACCCATGAAAAAATGTGGGTTTCTAAATCATAAACATTTTCGAACAAAAACAGGTTTCATGAACAACTGTGCATCAAATCATCAATAATTTAGGGAAATAATATTAATGGATCATTTAGAACATTTCCTAGAAGGGGATGACTAAAATAAATATATTCCATTTAAGAGGGATTTTATTGGAATATGTTTTTGAAAAATTTATTCTGAAATATATCCCATATTTTTGGAAATGTTTTTTTATAACATAAATCCCTTTGAAAACCGTCCTCTTGAAAATAAACATGATAAAATTTTATGAAATATATTTAAATATTTTTGAATACTTTTTATATAAAATCATTTATTGAGATATGGAAACTATTTTGAATAAAATTATCCAAAAAAAAATATATAATATGATTAAAAATGATAAGAATAAAATTTCCTTGAAAATACATTAAAATCATATAAACAAATAAAGAATTTGTTTTGAAATTTTTTACTTTAAAACATATAAATCAGACATGATTATGTTTTTAAAACCATTCTCCTTGAAAACACATGATAGAATTTGGATTTTTTTTTGATTTTTTCTCATGAATACCACATTAAAAAAGTTAAATAATATTAGGAACACATTTTCATAAAAAACATCGTAATAATGTAATGGAATATTCAAATTAATGAAAATTATGAAGGAATGTAATTCCATACATTCCAAATAATCCCTTTTCAACATAAAAAGATCAGAAAATTACCTCAATCAGAAATAATTAATAAAAATATTTTCATAAAATTTTAGGAAAAAGCTTTGGAATAAATGTATTTTAATGAACAAAGGAGAATAATCAAGTATTTCTGTAATCAATTTAGAAAACATGTTTCTAAAGCAACACATATTTCTTACTAAAGATATAGGTAATGTTATACATGTATAAAATATTTGTAGTTATTTTTAATAACAAAGATGGTAAATGGTATTAATAAATTGAGAGATAATTAATAAACATATGAAAATAAATTTCATGATTTTTTAGAGATATTGATCCTATTATTTATTCAATTGTTTAATAATCATAAAAAATCGTGTAAAGAATAGTATTATTTCAATAAACACTTACCACATGGTAACATGGGATTGTAATATCTATATAAGAATATGAAATGACATGAAGATTAAGAAAATATTAAAATAAGTTTATTAAAGATATAAAATTCAAATAAACCTAAAAAATAATGTAGGTTCCTATCAAAACATGTATCTCAAAAAAAGGAAAATTGAGATAAAACTATCAAAAAGATTTAGTATCCTTTGAAACATAAACCCATTGTGAAAAATATCATAAAATGGATATTTAAATAATAATTATTTTAATTATAATGGTAATATAATAAATTAATGGGAACTATATAACCCAAAATAAATAATTGTTTTGTTAATAAGGCATATATCTCGTCAAAATAAATAGTTAGATGAAATCCACTTACTTGTGTGTTGACAGTCATCATACTCATTCAAAAATCCTTAATAATAAATTTATTACTTATACAATTTTTACAGAAATATAATAGTATATATAAAAACATATTAATTTTTATTATTACTTTATATTACCCTATTATTACTAATTAAATTTTAAGGTTATGCTTCAGGTAATATTCTCTTGGGTTTTCCCTTGTGTGTTAATTTGTTATATATTTGGTCGGTATACATATATCATGAGTTACATAATGTAATCCATTATATAAATATCATTAATATTCATTATATTTTAATTATAATTAAATATATAATTTTTATGTATGAAATGGAATACATCATTCATGGAGACATTTTACCATACATACAAAGTAACATTGTTTCAATTTTATTGATTTATTGAAAGAATGAATCCAAAGGATATATATATGTAGATATGTATATAATATAATTTAAGAATAATTATAATTTCACATATAACATATAATTTAACCCAAAAAATCCTTATTACATTCTATGTAGTGTGTGAATGAATCAATGTTTTTTGGGGGAGTCGTAGTAAAATCTCCATCAAATTAAGTTGTCGTATTTACACTAGATGGAAATCATAATGGTATGTTGTAAATAAAAATTATAGAATAATTAATACATTAAAAATATCATATATATCATATATTAATATATTTTCTATCATAATTTCTACCATGAGTGGAGGTAAATGAAAATGATCCATCATTATTTCGTGATGCTATAGTTCACTGTTAATGCAAAAAATATATTTGTTACCCTTTAGATAGAAGTGTGTTTAATTTTAGGTATCACCCTTATTATAAATACATAATATTATTTATAGGAAAGTAGATTCATTATACAAGAATTGAATAATAATATTTGATTTAGTGGAGAATGGAAAAAAATAACGGAGCTTGAGAATGGATGTCACCTCTTCTTTGGATAACTCCTTTTGGTTTTCAGAAAGGGATTCATTTGATTTATTTCATCCAAATGAATGATTGATGAAATATGGGAGGTATTTTATTGATGTTTTATGGGATGATAATTTCTAATCCTATATGTTTTTATATTTTTATAATAAGAGGTATAGTTGGAGGATTTGTATATAGAAGAGAGAAGACACAATTAACATTTTTTAAAATAACATGTTATCTGTGGAATCGTTTTTACCATAATAAAATCCATCCCACACCAAAGAAAACAATAATGGATGTTTTATGACTGATATGATTCCATTAAATGGTTTTTGGACAAGTCTATGTGTCATTTTGCATCATAATATCATGGTTTAGTCCATAGTTATGATTAAATTTACATTAATCAAAGTAATTAATTTAAATTACATTCACTAATATATATTTTTTAAAAAATAATTTAATTTTACTAAAAATTATAAATTAATCTTATTCATATTATCTATTCAATTTTACCAAATTAAAATTACATAATTGGCCTAAACTGATTTAATTTTAATTCAGAATATGGGACGACAAAGTAGGGATTAAACGTGAAACCATCCAATAGTTGGATATGTTTTTAAGAAAATTTCAATGTGAAATTGAGTAAAATGATGAAAATTGGATTATTTTATTATAATTATATCTAAATATAATTTATTTACAAATAAAAATGTGAATTAACATAAAAAGTAAATTGAATTATAATGAAATTTTGAAATAAATTTCGGTATTTTTCATTATTCATGAAAAATGAAACTTCGACAAAAAGTACCAAAAATTCAACCTTACAAAAAAATTATTAACATTCAAATATAAAGTTTTTTTTAAATATATAATCCATATATTATCCTAAAACTTAATTTAAAATATCTTTACCATTAAAAAAGGTAAAAATGCCTAAATAAAAATATAGTATTTTATTCATAAAATTTGTTTCTCTTTATCTTCACTAAATATAACATATTAGATAAATATAAATAATATTGGAGTGAATATATATATATATATATCATTAATATATCTAACTAATTGTTATAAATTTAAATTTTTATGGAAAACCAACTTTCTGTGAATAATAATAATAATAATACTTTTTTTAATATTCAATTGGTTGTCTTATTAATTTTTTATTCATTTTAACCAATTATTTAATTTTATATCTTTGTACATCAATAATTTTCAGATGTTATTTAACCATATTCATAACTACAAAATTAATGTCTCAGTTATATAAATAATATTTTAATAATATATCATTATCATTAATTTGCCTTGTATGTTACACAAACTATCAGGGAATGTCATTGTTGTGCGTAATAAAAGATAGCATCGTTGTTTCATGTAATGAAATATTAAATTTATATTTCATTTAGAGCTTTATTATCTTGTAATTTTTATAACAAAATCCTAACATTGTGATTTTTTATAATATGAACTACTGTAAGTGTTATGTGTTATTCAAAATAACATAAATAATGGATTTATTCGAGAAAAATATATTTACCAAAATATTGATCTATTAAATTATACTACTATTTTAACAAATATTTTCCAATAAAATTTTCTAAATTATATAATTTTAATAGATTAATGTTTCAATAAAAGAAACCAACTTTGTAAAAATCAATAATAAATCTTCTCTTGAAAATGAAAACTAAGAATTGCAATGGTTACCCAATGTGATATAAAACTATGATTCTAGATTAGAGAACATAGGTTTGGAGTAAATATTGCGCATATAGTAAAAGAATATATATTTATTGGGGGTGATTGAGGTCTTCAATAACAAACAAGTGAATGGTCAAAGAAAGAATTGGGCCTCAACGTTATAAATATGTGATGATTTAAAAAACCATTGATTCAAAAAAAATTAATCTTTTAGGAAAATACACATTTTTCAAGATCATATCATCCAGTAATTATTTTATTGACAATGAATTTAAGGAAATATATTTACTTGATATATTTTTAAAAAATTATTACATTTTGTTGTTATGATTTCATCAATTTCTAAATCATCTATTAGTCATGTAATGGAAATGAAGAAATTAAATTTGATGTCTGAGAGACTAAAATAATATATTATCACAATGAAATTTATAATTATTTTTCTATAGAAATCCTCCAAAATCAATTTGGTTAATAAATTAATCTCTAATCATAAAATGTAACTCAATTGTTTCATTATAAATATTTATTAATAAAAAATTATTACACATCAACAAGGAAATCATATAGAAATTTTGTAGTCATGAAACACTTAACATGCTTCGATCTTGGGATCAAGACCCACAACATTCCCAAACATGATTGTTTGTCACCTGACAAACATTATTTCCATAGATTAATAAATATATAATATTTTAATAAAGGTTTTCTATACAATTTCAATACATAAATAAAACCTCTAAAGATTAACTTAATCATTTTATGAATGTTTAAATTATAACACTTCTGAATGTTGATAAAATAAAACATTATAATGAAATTCATTAAATCATCATAACATTTATTCCTAACATATTTCAATGATGCTCTATGTTTCCACATTCCAAATATGTGAATAACATCATAAAGTCTTCTCATTGAAACAATTAATACCCTAAATTACCATAAATACTAATTTAATACACCCTTTTTTTCTTATTCCAATTTTTATTGGATCTATTACATAAGTCAAAAAACTATATTAAACTTCATTAATGATATACGAGTACACATGTCAAAAAGTATTTAATTGGTTAAAATGTAATAACTACCATCCAAATTACTTATTAATATCTCACATATCATTATCTAATCAACAATATCATAACACAAGAAATATATTGAGGGTTATCATACCCTTAATAAAAAATTTCACATAGGCATTGCCTTTCCCTTAAATCACATTTCTATTCCATCACAATCACACAAAATTTTATTGTAAATCTGATGTGAACAAAACTAAACAGAAAAATCCATATATAAATTTCAATAAAAATTAATTTACATGAAAAAAATAGATTATTCAACATCCTCCTTAATCAAATAACAATTTTACCTCATCCTATTAAATGTTACCTTTTTTCATCCACAATACATTTATAGTATCATCATCGTATTCAATGTTATAATTACTCGCGCCATCATTCTAATTCTATTCTAGAGTTTTCCTCTCAGGATATTTAGAATTATAATGACAATTTATTCAAATCCTAAAGCACGTATAATTTTTTTATTTCATTGATAGTATGTTATTATCCATCATTTAGTTTTCCCAAATATTCATTTTCAATTGTAAGTCACTTTATTTTCATCCTTCGTTTCCCACAGTTAAGTCACCTTCTTATTCCTCTAAGACATTAAGTTTACTGATTCTTTACACATTCTTGACATAAAGAAAACCAGATCTTCTTTCCTCTATGGTCTTCATCACAAAAAATCCTAGTTAAATCCATCTTTATCATCTTTGGGGATTCTGAGTGTTGTTTAAGGTACACATTGTTCATCATATTCTTGATAACTAAGTAAGCATGATCACAAAATCCTTTACTCCTGTGATCAGAACATTTAACTAGTCATCATAATATTGAATGTCACTTTCAACATTTACCGAGTTCATTTTGGTTTCCATAATTGATTGAAATAATAAATAAGACTGTTAGACACACTTATCTTATTGGAAACCCACATAGTCAGGAAAATGTATTAAATATAGGTAGTCCAAATCATGATGAAATTTTTTTAATTTTTGAAATATTAGGTTTATCCTAGGTTATTCATACTCATTCACTATTTAAATAATTCATGATATTCATGAAAGGTTTTTTAATTCTAAAATAATATCACATGGGAGTGTCCAACTGTGTGTGTAGAAAGAAACGTTTTCATGTACGAGGTTATTCCAGGTCTGACCCAACACAGCTTGTTGGAGTTGTTACGCCTAGGTACGTCTATTCCATTTCCATATCCACTTTTATTTCCTATTCTGGGATGTATTTATTGGATACCACTCAATTTAATCTTCACAAAAAAATCTAGAACATTTTCCAATACATTAATTAATCCTTATACATATCCTCAGTGAAATCCTTGTACATATTCTTACAAATTTTCATATTAATATCACTAAATCCTTCTCATACAAGATTCAAAATACTAACTTATAGTTTTCTATAATACCAAATATAACAACCCAATCATGATTTAAAATGAAATTACATTACACTTCTGAAATACAGAAACCATTAAAAATGTTGATTCCCATAGACAGTATTAGTATAATGCCTTTGGAAACAAGGATACATAAACACTAGTACACAATAAAACTCCATTATCACCTACTAGGTTCATACTGACTACAAACATTATTAGAAAAATCATAATTAATACATATCATCATATCATAGGGAAAGAATCATAAGAAGGGTGAGAACAGATTGTTAGTAGGTGTAATCAATTGATTCTTGTAAGAATAAATATGAGAATATAGGTATGATAACGTGGTCATAATATTATAATATCACACTCTTCATATTAAAGATTATAAACCTGATAAATAGAATAAATCTTGTGAATTAATATGACATGAATCCTAAGAAAAAAATAACATAGTCCATGAAATAATTTTATAGTAATAAGACATAGAATTTTCACATACATAGAAATGATATATCATTCACTATAGGTAAATATTTATTGATTGAAAATACCTAAGATATTCACAGGAACCGCACCTACTGGGAATGACCCACCACCATCCATACTAAAAATATTTTCCTTATAATGGATTGGGATTCCAAATATTTCCATAGGGGATTGAGATTCCCCACATTCCAAACTTCATTTGGACTACACCTATTGGTTGGGATAGACCACCATCCCTAGTCATAGTTTTTCCGTTTAAGTGATCATGCTTGTCTATATTCCCATTGTGTATCAAGCTAGTAAACATGATTTATATCATTATCTAAGGATATATATATCATTCCAGAATTCAATGGAGGGAATTATATGTCCCACCAATATTATAAAAAAATTCAAACATGTGCCATAATATAATAAAACGTTCATAATATCTTGATCCATATATAATGATGGGTTTTATGGACATCATATCATAATCCCATGAAATGAAATTTGTTGCATATATATTTTATTTTATATAAATGAATGGAAAAATACATGGTTCATAATTATTTCAAGATAGACTAACCCATGAAAAGAAGTGATTTTCAAATGAATAACAATAATGGATGTGGAATTGATTTCATGAACAACATGTCATCAATACATAAACCATTTAAAAAAATAATATGAATGGAATCTATGAATGATTTCCAAAAGTATCATGAGTAACATCAAATTATTTCATCATAGTTTGAAAATAATTTTTAAATATCTTATAAAAATATTAATTGAAAAAATATTCATTCTTCATTACAAAATGATCCTTAAAACGTAATAAAAATTCAATTTTTTTCTTCAAAAAAATTTAAACCTATAAAGATATATTTAAAAAAAATTGGAATCTTTTTTCATTGAAAAAATATTTATTGATCTAGAAGAGTATTTCAAAACTATTTTCTCTGATAACTTATAAAGGAAGCATGAAAATTTCTTGAAAACCATTTCATTGAATATTCTATGAAAAAATAAAAAAATATAATGAAATTTTATTGATAAAATTTTTACTCTATAAATATTAGGGAAGGATGATAATGTTTTTAAAAACATTTTCCATGAAAATATATGAATAAATAAAAACAACATTTTGTACACCCATTTTTGTTGAAAATCACATGGAAAAAAATATTTCTAGAACATTTGGATTTTATTCATAATACATAAATTGAAATTATTTTTAAATAGGAATCAATGTAATGATGGAAATGATGATAGGTAAATCAATAAAAAAAATTCCTTTTTCACTGTATAATGTTTAGAAAAGTTTCATGACTGGAAAATGTAAAAATGATTACTTTTAAAAAATACATATTATTATAATTTAAATCAAGATTCAATATTTTTTTAATATATCATTGTAGAATATTATAATATTTTTTTAATCCTTCTAGAAAAAATAGTTTTTAAAGAACACATATTTTTAACCGATGACATAGGTATGTTCCAACAATCATAAAAAACACTTCCTGGTAATGTTTAATACAAAAGAGTTAATTTGTTTAATAATAAAAGATGATATCATGAATAAAGTGTGAATGATAAATATCTTTATTTTTCCTTAGATATAGAACCTAATATTTCAACAATGGAATCATAATCGTAAAAAATCATGATGAATATTGGGATTTATTCAATAAACTCTTACCACTTGGTAATTTGAGATCATACTCTCCCTATAATAAAATGAAATGAAATTATTCATAAGAAAACATTTATAGAAGGATATTCCTTTATAAAATTTCAAAAAAACCCCAATAAAAAATCTATTGCATAACAAAACATATTTTTCAATGTCAAAAAATTAAGAAAAAACTATCTTACGGTTTTGGAAACATTTTCATCAAAAACCCCTATGAGAGAAGGATCATAAAATGTATATATAAATCCCAGATATTTAATTATAACAGTCATATAATACATTCATGGGTAGTATATAATCCCCAAAAAATAATTTAATGGGGAATAAGAAACGTATCTTAGGGAAATAAAAGTTGAGATGATAATCCTTTACATTATGTATTGGCTCTCATCGTACTCATTCAAACCTCATGTATAATAATTTTTTTTATTAGAAATATTTATAGAAACATATTATTATATATAATACCATATATTGTTTGATTATGAAATTATTTTATCCTATTGTTAATAATTTCATGTTAATGTTACGCTTATGTTAATATTCAATTTGATTTCTTCTTGTGTCTTAATTTGTTATATCGTTGGTCCTAATACTTATATAATCTTATAAAGTAAGTAAACCATGATATAAATATCATATATATTAATTATATGTTCACAATTATAATAAATATAATATATATTCACTAAATTAAAAACACCATTTATGGAGACGGTTGGACATACGTAAGAATGAACGTTATTTTTGTTTTATTGTCGTATGGAATGAAAAAAATGAAAATGACGTATTTGTATATATAAATATGTTTTTCAATAAATTAGTAGTATTATATCATACATATCATATATTTTCACAAAAAAAAATCCGTAATACATTCCATTATGTGTGTAAATGAATCACAATATTTGATGGGGCGATAGTCCACACTTCCTGAAACAAAATTAAAGTATTTACACATTATGGAAAGCAATATGGTATGTTCTTAAATAAAATTACAGAAGCCTAAAAAATTATAAATATAATATATATCATATATATATATCTTTTCCATCATAAATTATAATATGATATGTGATAATGGATAAATGAAAAATTATTTTTTCATGATGAGGTTGTTCGGAGTACACATAAACAATATGTTCCTGAGACATTTGATTGAATTGTGTGTAATTTTTTCATGACCCATCCTCAGGGCCCATGTCGTGACTACCCCAAACCCGACTTCCATAGGCCAGGGGCTAGAGACTACCACCAAAGGCATAAATCCCGATAACTAGGAAGGCATTGCCTTTATAAAAGCAAACAAACACCACAGAGTACAAGCGGAAGTAAAACACTAAGTACAAAAGAATGTGCTGAAAAGTAAATGGGCCAGAATACAAACCCAACTAAAAGTACAGCTACAACTGAACATATGTACAACAGAAAAAGAAAACAGGTGGAAGAACGGAAGCGGATCATGGGTTGTCCTCCTCATATCCTACCTGAAGGGTAGGTACAGATGGCGCAGCTCCTGAATCGTCCACGATAGATCCTACCTGAAGGGTAGGTACAGATAGCCTCCACAACAATCTCGCCCGTCAACCTCCTCCGTGTGTCATCTCATCGTGAAGTCCAGCTCTGGATACAGACTCGTCGTGTGGTCCACCTCCGGGTTACGACTCGTCGTGTGGTTTACCTCCGAGTACCGTCCATTCCTCGAACACTCGGCCTCCGTCAGCACTGCCCATCGTCTGCAACCAACACAAAGAGGTGCGGGCATAGCCCATGCAGGGGAGAGTATAACAATACTCAGTAGGGATCCCGAGACCCACAGGCCTCACTAAATCCAACATGGATAACCACGAAGAAAATCTCAACAGATAACCTCTGCATAGGTATATTCCCATACATATACCTAAGTTATCATGTAACCCATCTCAATCCTGAGGAAACACAAATATTATGAAATCAACAGATAACCACAACCCAGGTATATGCCCATACATATACCTAAGTTATCAAGTGACCCCTCTCAAACATGAGATATACACAAAGGTCAAAGACTGAGTTCAAACCAGGATTTTCATTATCGAAACCGTAACTACTGAAGAACCGCATCTCTGAAGTTTACAGTGGTCCTGTCATGACTCTGAGGTACTACTCACTAACCTAAGACTGCTGAGGTAATCCTCCTGTCGAGTACCGCGAGTCAGCCACCCAAAAATAGTAGTGCTTCCCGCCGGGGTATGCCACCCAAACACAGTAGTGCACACCCCCTAATAGCCTGCAGAGATACTCTCCGGACGAGTACCGCAGGTCTGCACTATCACATAGGTAGTGCTTCGTCCGTCGTGGGTCTGCACCCAAACAAAGTAGTTCTCCATCCACTGGGCTAGACGACTCAATCCAAGTCAAGTCGGTCAAGCAGTCTTCATGTCTCAGTCGGTTACACGGTCTCCGTACTCCACACAGTCGTCTCTGGGAGGGTCCGCTCCACGAGCTAGAGGTCGATACTCCAAGTATCTCAAAGTCCCAAGAAGAAGTATCTCAAAGGACCGCCTCATCATAGGGGTCTCAACGCAACAGACGACGCGTCAATCGGAAGCCCGATCTATGAGTTATTAGCCTTTTCGTCCTAGGGGCCCGGTTGGTTTCGTGTACGAACCAACCCAACCGTATCTCAACTGTACCTTGAACTCTCACAGGGTATGCTCATTGGGACCGTTTCTCAACGTGATCACCAACGCCGCTGACGGTTCGTCAAACGGACGTCCAGTCTGGAATTTATCAGCTTTTCTGTTCCAGGGGCCCGGTTGGATTCATCTTCAATCCAACCCAGCCACTATCCAACTGCATCCAAACCTCAGTCAATGTATGCCAAAATTTCCGTCTCATCAAAAGGAATTCAACGAGATAGATGGCGCATCAATCGGACGCCCGGTCTATGAGTTATTGGCTTTTTCGTTCCAGGGGCCCGGTTGGTTTCATGAGCGAACCAACCCGACTGCACTCCGATGGCATCAAACCCCGATCGGAGTAAGCCAAATGTTCCAATTCATCAAGAGGAATCCTAAAAAATTGATGGCACATCAATCGGACGTCCGGAGCTCAAGATATAAGTGTTTCCGCTCCGATGGCCTGGTTGGTTTCGTATCCGAACCAACCCAGCCAAACCCCAAGTTCTCCAAAACCTTGAGTGTAATATACCTAAATGACCGTCTCGATCCAATGATCGCTACGCAATCGACGGTGTGTCGATTGGAGGTCCATAGCCCATGTTATGGGCAAAAGACAGAAAGAGGTCCGGAAGTGGGGGTTTCTGGCCCTGGCCGACTCGGCCCGAGACCCCCTGGGTCGGACCGAACCATGTCGACCCGACCCGAGTCTGGGTCCGGCCCGCTTGGGCGCGGCGCGGCCCGGCTGGCACGACCTGGCCTGGTGGTCCGGTCTGGCCGTGCGGCGCGCTGCGCACCGACCAGGAGTCTCGGCCAAACCGGCCGAGCATTGAGACGCGGGGGGGGGGGGGCACTACCCCCCGCTTGCTTCGCTAACCGCAGACTCGCGTGGGGCCACCCCTTTCCACCGGATGCGGCCGAGCACCTCATCTCGGATCTCCAGTCCCGTGCGGTCGTGGGACCAGCGGCCTGCGACCGCGGCTTCAGCCGCGGTGGCTGTCCCAGGCGGCGCGTCAGGCGCCGCCGACTCCTGGCGGCCGGCCGCCGCCTCCGGACGTCGGCGCTGCCGTGCCGGCGAGGCGTGCTGGTGCTGCCATGCCGGTGAGGCGCGCCGGCGGTATTTTCTGCGGACCACCAGATGTGGTCCGGTGGCCCATTTTTCTCGTCGCCTTCTCCAATAGTCCTCCCATGACCCAACCTTCACTGCGGAGGCATCAAAATTTCCTTACTGCGTCGTTTTTCATCGCCTGTCAATCCTCACTCAACTTCCAACCAGTGGAGTGTTCAAATCACCTCCGCGGCCCCGACTCCGACCGCGGTTTCATTCGGCCTCAATGGCGTGGCGTGACGGTTCCGCGCTTCTTCGCCGCGTTCATTCTAGTGTCCGTGCAGTGTCGTTGCACCATGTCACCTCTATTCGTGCTACAACGAATCAAAAAAAAAGGGGGAGGAGAGTTGGCCGTGTTCGTACGGTCCGACATCCTCCCGTTATGTTGGTATCCAGCGGCCCAGAAGACAAAGAACAACAAGGATTTTTCAAGAACAAAGGAAAACAACCCAAATAGTTTTTCCCGCAATTTAATATTCCCATCCCGCAAAATAAAATCATTCACGGATCAACTTGAGGATGAGTTGATCCGAGTTCTTTGTTTTAAAAGGAAGGAACCACAAGAATATAGACTTACCCAAAAAATAAATAACCCCTACCTCAATTTTGTCATCGAATGAGATTTCGTCGTCGAATTAACGGTCGCAGAAGAAGAGGATCATCGTAGAAGAGAATGATTGTCGCAGAATAAAGACTCACGAAAGGAACATCGTTGGAATCGTGGTTTACGACGTCACGTAGTCGATCTCCGAGGATTCAGCTTTCTTTTCGACCTTCATCGGAGGTCGGCGTTCTTCCCGTTCTGTGCATTCTTCACATTATTCGTCAAAGAATAAGAACTTCAAGCCCCTTAGCCTTTCTACCAAAATCCTCTCAACGCAACAAGACCAAGTAAATAAAATAAGTGGTGTCTTATTTTATTTACACACAAACCAACGCTTGAAAAATTCATAAAGAAAAGAAATGATTAATTAATTGAGGGGTTTAAAACTGCCCAATTAAAAGAGGTGTTTATTAAAAAGATTAAACACAAGAGTTGACTTCGTTTAATAGGGGGTGCAGGTGCGTTATTTATGAAGAAAAGAAACGGTGGGGATCATGTGGGCCCCACCCCACCTTAATCCTCTCAAAGAAAGTTATAAACAAGTGAGTCCCACCCATAACTCTCTTACATAGGTTATAGCCACATAAGAGAGAGGAAAAGTGTTGTGACACAACACTTACTCCACTTAACAAGAAAAGAAAAATATAATAGTAAAAAAATTATATTATTACCCCTCACATTAATTAAACAACTCAACCTGAGAAAACGCAACTCTAGAAAGGGGACTTCTTAAGCAATTACCAGCGCTATGAGTTATTCGGTGCCCTCAGATTTCAATTCTGAGAACCGGTTCAAATGTTAGAAAAACCCGCTCGAATATTCAATGAACGTACCCGAGCTAAACATCGGAAAATGATTCCGGGCACACCGGAATACTTTTATGTAAAAAAAATTTCATAAAAACACCAAATTATATATATTATTCATTTTATGTTATATAAAAATAAAATAATAACATTCGAGTGAGTTTATAATAGAAAATAAAATAAAGGAATTTCAGGATGAATGTTACATATTCTTTTAGTTACTCCTTTTGGATTTCCCCAAATGGTTTCCATGAATTGATTCTTACCAAAATGGTGGCTTCAATAAAGAATTATTGGATGATGGTTAGTGTATCACAAGGATATTTTCATATCCTAATAGAAATTTCAAGTGTTAAGAAGAGGTAGATATGGTGACCATTCAGATGGAATGTAGAGGATACACTTGTAATTTTAGAAAAACAGTATTTTGTAGCCATATTGTTTTAAAAAAAGTCATCCCAAACTAAATAAAACAAAAATTGAAGAATTATAGATTAAATATGGCCATATAGTGTATTTTGGGAGGTTTTATATGTCAAATTGGACATACGATTATGGTTTATTACCTTGTGATGGATAATATGTCCTTCATTGATGAAATTAGTTTTTATTACATTCACTAATATATTTTTTTCAGAAACTAATTTTACCTCATAAAAAATTAAAAATTATATTCATTCTAAAAATAGAATAAATTATTCATAATTAAATTAAAATATTTGGAAGACATTATTTTAATTTTAATCTCACAGATGGGATGTTAATTCGGGTTTTAAAAGTAAAACCCCCCAAATGTTTGCTATGTTTTATAGTACATTATAAAGTAAAATTGTGTCAATTTACCTAAATTTTATTATTTTATAAAACTATTATATAATTCAACCTTAAAAAAATTTCAATATATAATCTAACATTATAAATACAGTAGTTGAAAAATAATATTTGAATAAAATTTCAGTATTTTTAGTATTTATTCTGAAATGAAACATCATAGGAAAATTCTAAATATTAACATTAAGATTATTTTTATTTTTTTAGTTTCAAATATGATGTTTATTTTGATACATAAAATCTATAATAATTCCATATTTTTTATTTAATATTGTTTCACCAATAAATTGTGGTAAAAATGCATTCATAAAAATATAGTATTTTATGAATAAAATTGGTTTGGGTTTAATCTTAATCCTATAAAATATATTTTATGAATATAAAAAATATTTTACTCACTATATAATATATATATCAGATTAATATTTCTAAATAATTCTAATTACATAAATTTAAATGCGTAAAACCACTTTTTGTGCATAATACTAATAGTATTATCTATTATATTCAATCAGTTTTCACAATAATTTAAATTTCATTTGTAACCAATGAATTCATTTTATATATGTGTAAACCAAATATTTTCATAATATAGATAACCATTTTTAAAAATATTAATTTTATGTATACTATATATTAAATAGTATTTTCATAATATATAATATTCATTATTCGATCTAGAACGTTATGCAAGACATTAAGGAAAGACATTATTTCTTGTAACATAATCTAACTAAAGTTATCCATGTAGAGAAAGATAATTTAGTTCTCTTGTACTGCACGATTAATTTTGTTTATCATATCACTGAAGAAATAAAATTTACTTCATAATTAAATAATTTTTTTTAGTATTGCGTGAAATTAAAAACATTGAAAATATTAAATAAATTCAATAAATAAATTTCACAAAATCATTGGGTGTTACAGGTCATTTTGTGTATGGAATACCATTTACAGTTGTATTTATATACATAATGGTATATATAGATTCATGATGATATGCTTTGCACCCATGTTCGTGAATTTGTTGGTGTATTGGATGGCCATTTTTGGATGATTTGTTATCCTATGAAAGCAATTACCAATTCACGATAATAACGCATCCCTTTGAGGACTTGTATTCTTGTCCTCAAAGATAAATGTTGTTTCAGAAAGATATTGGTGAAAAAAAAATTATAAATAGATTTGTTTAGGATACTATATAAAATATTCAGTAGATTTATCACATACTATTTATGGAATAGATCCCATATAATCCTTCTATTGATGGTTTCCATAGGCCGTTGGAATTTTCAATTCCTGACCAGGTGTTCTTGAATGTTTTACCTTGGATGGGTTAGGAATGGATTGGGAGGAAATGGATTCTTGATCCATGCCTTATAAGACAATTTGAGTTCATTGAAAATGTGTGTACGGTTAAATACTATTTATCACATCAATGACATCTAACATAAAAACATAATGTGGTCCGGGTATCTTAGATATGAAAAAATCTATTTTACTCTTCTCATGTTCTGATATGGAGTGATCTTGAGAATAATAATGATTTATCCATGAATGAGTATATATCTAGGATTTCTAATTATTAAAATAAGGTACATTTTAAGATTATGATACATTTTCATAGAGTGACATGCCTTCGGGGTTCTGATTCTCATTTGATGAGGGATATGTAAGAACTAATGAGAGGCGAGTGACATCTTCTTTTTGACATGACAGATTTTTATATATATTTCTTGATATAGAATGTTTATATAGTGGGGAGGTCATATAATAATGTTAATTTTTCTAGGTATTCATAATATCTTATTTTGATCATTCATTTGTTGATTTCTAATTAGGGATGATTCAGGTGAACATTTTGGAATTTGTTTGAATGTTTTTGGGTTGTGCAGGGTTGGTGCATAGTTTTCCCAATTTGTGTAACATATTAGTGGAAACTATGTATAGAAAAATAGTAGAGGGTTTCATGGATAGAAGAAGGTACTAAAAACCATGTTCTCTCCTAGTGTAAATCATAGACATTATAAAAAATGTTTTCCATGTTAGGGACCATATTTTTCTTAACCGTGACACACATCCTAGATAACCATGCATTATTGATTTATATAATCCATAAAAGTGACTTTATTACCCTAAAATCCTCATTTTATTTGTATGATGGACTATTATGAAACTAAAATTATTTATTCTTCCATATAGACTCCTAAAGGTTGTTTTTTCACTATTACATCTCTCTAGAAGAAAACTAACCATAGGATAATAAAAATAGATCCCCAATAAATATGGTTCCCCTTTCCATTATATTCCTCTCATTTTAAAAACATTATTACATTGATTTTTTAGGTCACCATGTTATTGGATTATCTAATCCTGTCTGTTTCAGATCTTTAATCTAGTTTTAATTCTTGTATCTATATTTACAATGTTCATGGTTAGAATTTCAGAATTAGGGAAATGTTTTGTAAGGTAATATGATACTATGTTAGGTTATTGTGTTTATGATAAACAATTTCTTTAACCCTATATGACTATAATTGATTTATAATGTTTTATTTAATTGTTATTACATTTTATTTTTTTGAATCCTCAATTACATTCTACCAGGAATTTGAATTAGACATGGAATGAAATTGGATAACCCTAAAATTTTATTTATTTAGGTTTGGTTGTGATATTTTAATGAAATTAATATTAATTAAATTTTGGAATTTAATTTCGGGAATTAAAAAATGAAATGGATTGTGGAATTTATTTCAAAAATTTATTTGATGAAAACGTCATTAAATGATTTTGATAGACACCTTGTTTTTTTCTTGGAAAAAGAATGATTTTATGAAAACATGTGCATTATTATTTAAATATAAATTGTAATTTTTGAAATGGGTGAATGGTTTTAATTTTATATTAAATATATTTAAAATTAATTAACCACCACGAAGTATTATTAAAGCACTCTCAACCCTATGTAGTTTTTGATTTAAGTGTATATAACAGTTTTGAAACATTATAAATGATGAAAACCATAGTGCTTAATGTCACAACCATAATGGATTTTTTATGACTCGCCTTTTACTAGTTTTATAGGACTATTTTTATACACATATTCCTTTATTCACCTTCAATTGTGTGGGGGTCACATAACATTGAAATATTGTACCTCCTGGGATATGACCATGTTTCTCATTGACTTTATTTGTAATATATTCCATTATTTGTAAAATTTATTACCATTCCTTATGAAATTATTTAATCTATTTTATATAATGTTTTTTTAGGCTAAGTCATTAAGGTATCTCAATAACCTGAAATATAAAAATTAATTTTCTCAAATATAAAATTCAAAATATATATGTTTTTAATTATAATTTAATTCTTTATTTTGTTAAGTAAATTTATGTATATTATTATAGATTACTTAATGAGACAATACTGGGATATATTCACACGCACTAGTTGTAACTTCAAGTGTTTTAAGATTATCATCTTCCAATTTTGATAAAGGGTAGGTTGCCATATGAATGTGGTGGTAGCTATAAAACTTCAGGCATGTAGAATTGTGTCCTATACTACATTCAATTTTATCCATTTTTTTAGTAGTTAGGATTATATAATGGGAATTCATACCATTCTGACATTTGGTACCCTTATCTCTGTGAAGTTTTTTCTTGTCTTCATACTAACATGTTATCCTTTCTCCATTGTGTTTATAGAAAATCCATTCTAACTTCTATATTGTATGATACTTATTGAAATTCACCAACCAAATGGAATAAGAAAACCCATTAGGCTATATCAAATCTTTATCGGTTGTTATGATATCTGAGTATCCTGACTAGATTGTGCAAGATCATTATAGTTATAGCTTTAATAAGGAAATAGAAGATTATGGACTCTCATTACACGTAATAGTATGTGAAAAATGTTTCATTGAAAATTTATTTATTTCCTAGGAATCACTATGGGGGACAAGAATGAAAATATATATTGTTCTTCATAACATATTTTCTAACCAAAATTATGATCATGTATGAGCATCAATGACCATTAGGGTAACTTCATTAAATTCATGTTATAGTGTGGACACATAATGTTGAATTTTTATAAATCATTATTATTTTTATCAAGACCCAATGAAGATGAGATATCGATTTGAGGATAGTTGGTCTACTAATGAAATTGGAACATATCATTCCAATTTGAGAGAAATAAACTTTAGGAAACTTAGAAAATATTTTTTATTAGACTAAATATTTATTAGAGTAAAATAAAATTTCAAATCATCTGAGGACATGAGTTTTATGTTTCATTTTTGTCATGGGTGGAAGGTGGATTTGTGTTATCCATTATAATGGATTATAGAATCTGATCCAAACACTACAAGATAACCATAAAGGTTGATCTATATCTTTTAAGACATGCTACATTAATTATTCATTAGAAATAGGGGGATTGATATGATCATATAGATTTTTAAATTTCTCATATAAATAACATTCTTCAATTTAACTATGATTAACGATTTTTTTGTGTTTTTTAGGTTATCCATTTCGATCATGACTATATTAGATATATATAGGCTAGTAAACTAAAATTGTGTTGAGTATGGTGTAGAATTCCTCCCAGAGGGTTTTGTTGATAAATACTTGGTTTGTTACTACTAATACACTACAAGAAAACTAGGATATCCCATGACATTTAATCATGTCTATAGACTTCGAACTTTTTCAATAGGTAATAGCCATGGATTAATGGGTTTTTTCATATATTGGCATCGATGCATTCCAATAGACATGATTGAAATCATGAAAATTTATTAATTTAATCCGTTCCAATCCTGGGAAATAGTTTCCTCCATGTAGAATTATATCCATGATTATAATCCACAGAAACATCCTATAATAAATAGATTGGTTAATAGTATTATAAAATGTGGAACATGGATAAAATCTAAGGATTCAACTGTGGTACAAGGTGAACTTCCATTTTTTACAACTGTCACTATAGCCCTGATATTCCAAAACACTACACCACCTTTATACCTACTATAACTCATATCCTCCAAAAAAAATATCGTAAAATCCATAACATGATAGTTATTGGATGATTATATGAAAAATAGTCTTATAGAACATCAAAAAACAAGGATGCGCATTCATATCACCAATCCAAGTGATGAATCTCCAACCAATACCATCCTTTCTACATGAAAGACGATAAATCACAAGAACATGTATCATATAATAGGGAAATCATTCATGTTATTCAATTAGAATAAACATATACATATATCGTATCATCATCAAAAATGTGTTTGTATAAATTCCTAGTAATAAGAATAAACGTAAAAATATGATGTATCATTTACAGGAAAACTTATGAACTATCATTGTGTATGTATTACCTGCCACCAAGAATCACATTACTACCCTTCAGGTATCACTACCTATAATGTATCACGTCTCATTCCAATATGTATCACTATTGAGAGTATATCACTTTAAAATTCTTCTCAATCACTGCCCAACATTAGCATAAAAATATAAACGTTCAATAAATATGAAAATAATTCTATAAGGATAAACTTAAGCATATTCACTAAACTTGAACATATGCAATATAAATGACTGTTAAGACCATTTAAGTTCATCAATCACTACACAACATAATAATAAACACAAATATATTAACTATAAACATAAAAAATTATATTTTTTCATAACTGTATAAGGATGTGAATAAGCATAATTATAAGAAAAACATACCCACTGAAAAAAGAATAATAAAATGTATACATATAAAAAATGAAACATAGAATTTTTTTTGAAAGGGTTACTGATAAATTAAAAGTTACAAAATAACATCTATTTATCATTTTATGATGACATTGATCTAGGAAAAGTTAAAAATTAATCCTTACCATATAATGGAATACATGGAAATAAATAATTAGTATATAATAAATTGAGATGTATAGAATTCATACATGGAAGGATATAATATTTTATGATGTTTTTATTTCATTTAAATAAATACATATGAAATGTGATATTGGATATCATTGCTTTATATTCGGAAAAAATCAAAATCATTTGTTTTTATAGATTTCGTGTAATCTTCATCAGAATAATTTCATAGAAAATCATTCTATAAAAAAAATATATTAATTGAGGAATCAAGATTAAATATTCAAATTTGATTTAAATAAGATAGTATCTCATGTCCTAATATAGTTATAAATTTTATATTATGGTGAATACCCTAACATATTGGAATCTATATTAAATCCATGATGTAGAGTTCCTAAATATATTATATAATTTGGGATTACAACACAGAGCCAACATATAATGGACACATACATGGTACTATATTAAAATAGACTTCTTTCAATTTTATCATATTTTACAAGATTATACATCATAATATTAGTTAGTATATATAGTGGATTTAATTTCATAATTAATGTAGATTATGAAATAATGTAATATTTTTAGGGAATATCATTGACATCCGTTAAATCAATTTATAGAATACTTAAACCCGTTTTTCTTAATTAATTATCATATACAGTTATATTCTATCAAAAATATATCATGTACTTTTATATTTTGTACTGAAGGCACTACACATAATCTGTTATTAAAATAATGTATACTCATATAATTTTTAACAAAAAGGTTTATACTCATATGCATTTTACTCATCATATGGATTACACATCATATGTGTAAGATTTTTATGTTTTACTAATTTATTGTAGTGAATGAATTTATGATATATGGATATAATATATTTATTACTATATAAATAAAGGTTCCATAATAAAAAATGTAATGATTAATTTTATATTTAAAATTGTTAAAGATAGTAAAATATTGAACAATAAGTATTCTAGTTAAGGAATATATTTTTTAACTTCACCTTCTCAATTATAATTTATTAAACCTACACCAAATACATGATCTTATAAACACTTCTGGAGGAAAATTACATAAATGAAAATAGTTTTTTTGGCTTCCATTAATTTTCTTATTAATTAAAAGATTTATTGTATTAACGTCATCTTTTCAATATATGTTTAACATTTTGACACATGAACTTCATTTCATGAAATGGAAAAATATTTTTCATTTTTTTTCAAATGGTTTATTATGATTATTAATTTCATGGTAATTTATTTTTTATGAAAACAGAAAATTTTAAGACATTAAAATATTTTATTAATATGGAAATATAAGATGATTGATTTTATTCATTATAATGTATTTAATGGTGTATTAAATTCTTTTAACAAATAAGATATTATTTTGAAAACAAAATAAATGATTCTCTATGAATGGAACATTTTATATGTTCATATGTTATTTTTTACAATCTGAATCACATTTTTTATTGGTTAAAGCCATTTAAATTTTTCGTTATAAATATATGAACAAAAATTTTCCTTTAATCTACATATTTAAAAATAACATGTTCCGAAAATTTATCTGATAAATAATATTATATATAAGTAATGATAGATGTTGTAAGGAGCTGGAATATGATTATAGAACATAAATATTTTCATATGCAACACCAACATCTAAACTTAATAAATTATTATCTTATTTTATAATACCATTATAGAAGAAAAAATGATATTTCATTAACATATACCCTTATAAAATATATTTACATATAATTTTTATGATTATAAAATTAGTATTAATACATAATATTTTAATAATATAATCTTAATTAACATAAAAATACATATATAAACCAATTCAAAAAAATATTATATTTATTTTAATACAAACTATACTTAAATAGTGTATTCATTTATTTATATGTTTATTTTTTTAATAAAATAAAACTATTAACTTTATAAACTTTATAATATAAATGTTTTTAAAAATATTACCATATAAGATGAATCAATTCAATAATATTAACATATAAACTAATATTTTAATGAATAAATTTAAAATACTATAAGAAATAACCTAATTCAAAATATATATATATACTGAAAGGGATATAATTGAATGAGTTTTTAATATATGAATAAAAATATATGTAATAAATTTTAACATAATTTTATTTAAAATTATGACATTGATATAATACTTATGTTAGTTTTTAGGGATCCTGTATACGATTAGGACCCCGATAAAAAAATAAATAGTAGAGTTAGATTGAATTACTACTCATATTATGGAAATAAGTGTCTAGAAGAATCTAAAAATCTTCAATATTGTAAGAACATCCCCATTCATTCACTAGTTAGTGGAAGAAATTCATCATCATTAACTTTTAAGAACACCTTGTCTCTCTTACAACCTCATGCTCAAAAAAATCACTACATGGTGATTCACCAGCAATTGAGAAAATAATTAAAACATAGGTCAAAAAATATAATATCTAAATCATGCTAAATAGGATAATAATGTTTCTATAGGACGACCACTTCATGTTAATGATTCAAACTGTGATGTAGAATATTGAAGGATTCTTCTATTTTTAGGAATATTTAAAACCTATGGTTTTCAATGATGGTTTCAAAATTAAATTTCATAGTTTAAAAATAATTCAAAAAGTGATTCATTCCATATCTGAGTTGCCACAATGAATAATTTTTTTTATGTTCCATGTACAAGACGTTGTCTAATTTTATGTTATGTAATCTTGTAATGTTTTAAAACATTAGAAGATTAATTAAAAAGAAATTATGTTGGAATATGGTCATATCATGTAATGTGGGATCCCAAATATTGCAGAGATTATATGAGTAGTTAGAAATTGATAAGGATTTTTAGTGATTAATAATATCATTAATAGTCACATTTTAATGTTTTTGACCATGAAAAACTTTTTATATTTGTTCAAATTTATAGTAATGGATTTATATTCGAGCATAAGGTATTCTTTTGATTGGATATTTTATTAAAAAATATAGATTAAAATATGGAAGGAAACAATTAGACCTATATACTAGTGATAATCAATAGAAATAAAGGTTTTATTATTGTGAAATTATGTCAGACACACTCTATGCATGCTAAAGAGAGATATATTTGATAAAGACAACTGAATTTATGTTTTGATTTTAGGAATTACTAAAAAAATGTGTATCATGTGTTCCTGGAAATCTATGACTACCATTAAACATTTTTTAAAAAGTGTTTCATGTGTTATTTAAAAATTAACAATTTATATGTTTATACATGTGAATTGGCATTATCATATAAATTTATGTGTTGTATTACGATCATGTTCTAAAAACATTAAAATCTCCATTATAGGAAATCAAATTTGCGGTTATTCCTAGGGATTAAAATTAAGTAGATGATGACATGTTTAGTGGGTTTTAAACAATTAACAGTAACAAAATATATTCATGAAATTTAAATTCATACAAAACATTGTTATTTTTTGTATAATTAATATTCTCAAAATTTGTTATTTATGTATCAGAAAAAACCGCATAAAAACAATTATTGTTTAGTAAGACTATGTTGTAGAATAAAAAAATGAAATTTATGAATGAAATTATTTTTTGTATGATATTGTTCTAATTAGTTAATTTAATAAACATAAGGATTTTTATAAGGATGTGTATATGTTAGTTTTTTATTTTAGTCATTATCTAATATCAATATTTAATCTAACATCATGCCACACCAAGAAAAAACTTCAAATCTATGGTTCAAGCCAACAAAAAATATATAAATACCATTATTACACATGTTTTTTTATTTTTTCATTCCTCACTCTTAACATGATCCACTTTCCATAAATATCCACCATACATGATTCTCGTATTTGTTTTCTTAATTCATCAATGATCCTTAATGGTTTCTATCATCTCCAATGATCTTAGCCAAGTGGAGTGCCTATCCAAATATACCCTTACAAAAATTAACTATATAGTATCTTAACCATTGTTTCCTTGTAAGATCAATATTGAATCCTACACATTTCATTTCCATTGAATGACTTACACAACCACAATATAGGTTGTCCAAAAACATATTGGGAAACACCAAAACATCTAAAAACCATTTATTACATAAAATACTAATGATATATTCCACCTTCAAACCTACAACATCCTATTAATCTATATTTCTTGGTGAAACCATAATAAATTTTCATCATAAAAACTCAGTGATACATGTATGATATATATCCACACGAATCGACATTCTCAATTTAATAATCACTACTCACATAACCTTGAAATCAGCATATCCTTAAATTCATTCATTGGTTATTTAATGAAAATATTCAATGAACAAATTTCAACTAATTTTTTTAGATTATCCTACAAAAAGTTATAAACGCTATCCAATATCTCAAAATCCAACCATATTAACAAAATTAAATCCAATAACAATCCCATTCCATTTTCCTCACTCCGAATTTCCATTTCAATATCTATCACCTATTTACATACAAACCACTGCATCAATTTTGTTACATTGAACATCATAAAACCAGAAATATACATTTCTTAATGATGAATAGAGGTAAATATCATAATAACATTCATTATATTTAATCAATTTAATGTAACAACAACTGATATAAACTATTCATTGAATGATTTTTTTCCTATTTAGTTATGAGGAAATCTACTTCTCATTTAATTTGGATTTAATATTTATAATATTTTTATAAATATTATAAATAATGAAATTTTTTTTATTATATAAATGGGATAATTTTATTATATATAATTATAATTACTCCATGGTCTATTTTTGAATATCCCACCATGAGAAATAATATTTACAAATATAAATAATTTTTCATTATATGATGCTTATACAAACATATATGTACCATATTAATATTAAACTCACTACCCATATGAATCGAACAATAATTGATGTACATATATAGAAATACATAAAAAAATCCCCCCTTTAGTTTCTGGGCCTTTTCTAATTTAGTGAATTCAAAACCATATAGTAATATTGATAGATTTTCCCAATCCAAATTATCACATGTGCCTAAAATAATCAATTTTCTTTCTAAATACCCTATATGAAACCACCAAAATATTAGACAGAATCATTGTGACACTGCATTGGATAACCACAAAGATGATTTTCTCTCAAATATTTTGACTCTTATAGGATGTGGATCGATTATTAGAAACAACTTGAGAGAGAAATATTTTTTATTCAGTCACTGATATACATAGACCAAAAAATAATTAATATTAAAATTATTAAAAATATATATAAATTCCATAAATTATGATTTTATATTAAATATACGAATATAAAATAAATAATTAGTTAAATAAACATAAAAAATTTCTGATATCTTATAGTAATTTATATAGTACAATTCATTGGATTATTCATAAACATGTGTAAAAATTCTAACATAAGGTAAAATATATATGTAACCAATGAAGAATAGTTTTTAATGAAACCGTTAATAACATATGGTCCATGAAAACAGAAAATATAAACTCTAAATGATGTTGAATGTAATACAATGAAATTGGACCAATATAGTGGCATCCAATTTCTTATTTAGATATAATAAAAAACTGGTGATCTCTTTCAAAAGTGATCATGAGTATTTTTCACATAAAGAGAGTAATATTTTTCATTTTAAAATTAAGGATTCGACAATATTATAAGATAAAACTTGTGATCTATTTTGGGTTTTAGGAGGATATTTAATAAATGTTAATAAAATTTGTCATAATGAACAAACATCAAAAAGTAGAAAACATAATACTACCATATCAATCACACATTTTAATGTAATAAAGAATGATCATAGGCAAAAGAAACATATGTAAAATATATTGGTGACACAATAGTGTTATTTCAAAATATCATAGGTTAACAAGTTATGAGAGTTTTTTATCTTCAATATAATAATAACTAAATACGTGAATGTAGTTTGTTATTAAAAATCATTCAATTGTGTTAGAATATGTAATGTTAATGAAATTATGATAGAAAAGAATTATTTTGTTGGAATAAACTTAGGTAATTATTATAGAGACATGAAATAGATATTTGAGAATATATATTACTAAAAAGCCTACCTAGAAGTAGATACTGTGCAGACATAAAATATTTTCACAAAAACTCTATCATGAAGTAATAGATATTCTGGATGGATAGTGAGGTATTTCAATGTGCAATAAAAGTATTACTTATCTTGGAAGAGGTAATGTATTTGTAATATTACGTTGAAATTTTTTATTATAAAAAATGAGTTAATAGCATTAATGGTTTGTGTTGATGTAATATAATGATAGAAAATGTTTTACCAAAAGTTAATAAATGGTATAATCACATAACACTATTGAAAATATATTTTAATACAAAAGTTTATTGTTCTATTTTATAAATTACTATTAAAGTTAAGATATATTTTATGAAAATTATATAAAATTGTTATAAATTTTCCATCCTGTATGAAATATAATATTACCAAAACATATAATCTCAGATAGTTAAAAAGATTAATTATGCAATAAATTTTATTTTGACAACAACATATACACCCTATATAATATATTCTTGTCCTCGTATAATATATTTTTTTATCAAGAACATTAATACTTGAATAAATAACTATAAAAAATGTCGTAGTTTGTCTTGAAAAGATATACCTAATTTCATTACTCATTTTACATTGCCTAGAACATACATTCCTAAATATATAAATAACACAAAATAGTGGTGTAACAAAAAGTATTATTTATCATGTGTATATAACTTCCTATAAAATTATACATTTCCATGCACATACCTATAAGAAAAACAGTAGTTTAGAAAGGAAATATATTAATGCATGAATAGAAACACCCACTTGAATATATACCTGCTCAGTTCAACAAAGTAGTTGAGAAAAACCACACCATATTTAATATATAGATAACATAAAAATAGTATTTTTCTAGAAATTAAACACCGTTTTTATTTCACACAATACATTGTCAATAAAATGACTAATTTTATATATAATTTTTTTTGGTTTTTCAAATTCATTATTTAAATAATCTACTTAAAATGATATCTTTCTAACAAGATACATTTATAAAGAATAATTTTTTATATTTGATATTAAATAATGACAGTTTAAAATGATTTTTATCCAATAGCACATAAAGAGATGGAAATAATTTGGAGTCACCAGTGTAACAATACAAGTATAAAAAAATTAAATTAAAATATTTATAAAAAATATATGAAAAAAATTTCAACAGTAATAATAAAATTATAGAGAATATATTTTTTAGATAATAGAAAATGATAAATACATATAATCACAGTTACTAACCTTCATGGTATTGGTGAATGTAACATGAATCAAACAGAAAAATAAAATTAATATACACATACAAGTATTCTTCAACTGCAAATGTATAATAAAATATCATTAAATTAATTAATAATATAATATCATTTTTATAGTAAAATTCCATTATAAATTAATATTCATTGAAAACAATAACAATTTATTTATAATTTATCTATTTAATGAAGCCATTATTAACACATAAATAAAATTAATTAAACTATTCTATCAAGCCTTAAAAATATTGAAATAAATATAAATTATGAACAAACTATAAAATTAATAAAATATAATCAAGTAACAAATATTTTAAGGTATAATAATGTATAAATATTATGATAATCAAATTATTAATCAACAATACAATGAGATCCAACTATGTATTTTCTATAGGGGGAATGTCATAAAACTATATGTTCATGAAATAATTGTTGTCGATTATCTATATGAGCATATATTTTAATAGAATAAAAATAAATTTTAATGGGAGATGATATTGGGGAAATATAAAATAACAAATATAAATTTATTTCTATTATAATGTTATGGGAAGAAGTTAAAAAAATAAGCATCACATTAACTACAATCTTGTAAAAATGCACACTTATGGGACCCCTTGCCAGTTTTGCAATTGAAATTCAATATAAGATTATTGGATATAAATTTTCCATCACATATTATTATATGAGGATTTTCCTTATGTATATAAATGATGTTACAATGAAATCAAATGAGTATTTAGATCATGAGGGTAGGGTTGTGTTCAAGTTAGAAACCAGGGAAGTGATGTAGCTATATCAGAGGAGAATGAATGTAGGGATATTGGGTGGCCGCATTAGAAGAGAACCGTGGATGGTGGGGTGGTTGAGTCAAATTTGTATTGAATGTTGGAGTTCCAAAATTGGAGTAGGTGGTTCATTGAGATGTGGGAGAGGGGTTTTCAGATACGCATTGACAAGTAGTTAGGTAGTTATCCTCAGTGGGGAGGTGGGATAGCTATTCTGGGGCCACATTAGTGGGAAGGTGGGGTAGTGTTTTTTGATCCATGTCCGCAAGAATTTTTTAATATTATTTTCTATCACTATGGGAAGATTAATTGTTATAGGGAGAATGAGGGGGGATGAGGCAAGAAGAATCATGTGGGACGATGAGGGTGGAGTAATTGTAATGGCCCAGACCTCTCTGGTCCATTACTTTGTGAAATGTTGGTGTTGGAGGTGTTCTGGGAGGTCAAGGGGACTTATCCCAAAAACTTTTCCAATTTTCCAGTTCTGTGAACAGTGTTTCCATTTTTATGAACAATGACAGATCGGTTTCACAGATCGGTCTGACAGATCGGTGTCACAGATCGGTCTGACAGATCGGTCTCACCGATCGGTCTGACAGATCGGTCTCACCGATCAGTTTCACAGATCGGTGTGACAGATCGGTTTCACAGATCGGTGTGACAGATCGGTTTCACAGATCAGTGTGACAGATCGGTCTGACAGATCGGTTTCACAGATCGGTGTGACAGATCGGTTTCATAGATCGGTGTGAGAGGTCAGTTTCACAGATCGGTGTCACAGATCGGTCTGACAGATCAGTTTCACAGATCGGTGTGACAGATCAGTTTCACAGATCGGTCTGACAGATCGGTTTCACAGATCGGTCTGACAGATCAGTTTCACAGATCGGTGTGACAGATGAGTTTCACAGATCGGTTTCACAGATCAGTTTCACAGATCGGTTTCACAGATCGGTGTGACAGATCAGTTTCACAGATCGGTTTCACAGATCGGTGTGACAGACCAGTTTCACAGATCGGTTTCATAGATCGGTTTCATGTACAGTAACAGTGGGTGAACAGTGTTTCCAGACTCGTACAGTTTTTCCCTTTTGACGTTTCCTTTGACGTAAAATACATTTAAAGCCTTATTTTAAGGGTTCTTAAGGCCGTTTCAAATTCCATAAATCCTATATTAATTGTTCCTAAGGCTTGGAATGTTTTACTTGGTCAACCGCGTGGGTTAATGCGATCCGTTTTAATGGAGAATTAACCGGATCTTAAACCGTCGCCCAATTAAATCTTAAAAAGGGATAAGATATCATTCTTCCTTGTTATTTCCCTTTATTCTCGATTAAGAGGCAATATAACCTTTCAATACTTTCCGTAGGAGTTGCACAATCAATCTTTACTCCTTGGATTAGTTCCACTTTGTTTTGATGCAACCAAGCGGTGTCGATCAATCTTCGATATAAGGTATGTTGTATCGTCGTTCTTTTGGGGTTCATCTTCTCCTATCATCCTTTCAATAATTATACCATGTAATTTCCAAGATTCTAATGGGTTTTCTTGCGGATGGTTGGTACTGTCGTACTGCAGCATCCTCCGGTGGATGCAGCTGTCGTGAGGAGAAGAGGACTGTGACCCGTTGTGTGGATAAAGAACGTGAGGAACTGTTTGAGGTAGTGGATTCATGGCTTCTCTAATTGTTTATGTGAAATTTTAGAATTAGCATGATTTAACCCTTTGGATCACAATGAAATTGACCTAATTAAATACTTGAACCGAATTAAAAGAATTGGTTGATTGCATGTTGTTCCTTTATACCGTGATAACGGTTTGCCTCATGTTTTCCTAGATATAGTGATATCTATGTTTTCATTGATTTGTTGTTCGTTCATGATAGAAATTGATAATGAACATAAAGCCGGAATTAATTGTTAATTAATTGGCTAAAGATAAAGAGGCATGTAAATTAATATGGTTTTTGTCGTTGTTGTAGTTGTTCTAATTTGAGGATAATCAAATTAGGGAAGTAAGCATGGTTATTTAATTGTGATAGCTTGCTGATTAGGTATCCATGATTGGAACCTACGAATAACAAATCTGTTAATTCAATATGGATTAGAGAACAGATTATGTGGGAATTTCAAAAGGGTTCTGAGTTACCCGCTTGCTTGTAAGGCTGAATGCCTTGTGGTTTGGAGCTCTGAGTGCTCATTTTTGGATGAAGGCTAAATGCCTTATTAAAGGGCCAAGAGCCCATTTTTTGATCTTTGATTTCCTGCTGCTTGTGCAGTGATGTGAGCCCGGATGGTTGTTGTGATATGTGGAGGCATGGAGGCCTTGTGGTTATGGTAGAAGATGACGCCTAGAGTGGCGAGATGCATCAGTTTATGCATGTGGGTGTCGGGGAGGACACCATGGGTGATGGAATGGGATGGATGTGGTTGCTGGTTGCTTGCGGTTTTCTTTAATGTTAATCTGCTTCGCTTTTCCCCACTACTCAAGGCAGCTGGTCTTGCTACCCTTCTTCCGAAGGAGGCGAAGACGCGCGGGGTATGCCACGTGCTTTCCGTGTTTAGCCTCCCGAGGGATAATGGGTATATGCTCTTTCTATAGGCCGCAAAGACTCGACGAGTAGTATATCTACTCACCGTGTTGAGCCTCCTTTGTGTTTAGAAGCATAGGATGCTTTTCTAGAATGCATGGGAATGTGGAAAAGTAATTCTGTAAGGAATGTTTTATTAAATGGTGAAAATCCACGGGGATGGAGATGCTGGAATTTAAAGGTAATATGAATCATAAAAAGGAGCAGTTGTTTTTGAATGTGATGCCAATTCAGTTTAATGTGGAATTGTTCATTCTTAATTAATGTTTAAAGAATTAATTAATGCACAGTGGAACTGATAAATGAGAACAGAGTAATCTAATAAATCTCTTCAATTTTTTGTGTGCTTATAGGATACCTAGTCTTAGAAGTAGCAGCCTGGAGTCTGAGAGACGTTAGCTGCAGTTGTACCTAAAACTAGGTAATGCCCATAGTGTGGATGTGAGTTAATTATATATTCTGTACTTTTTGTGTTTCTATACGCTACTCCACCCTGTCGGTAAGGGCAACTGACACCCCGGGGATTCTGAGCCATGGGGGGTGTTTTCCCTAACATTCTGATGGGAGGTTGAATGGCTGACTTCCCCCTTTGGCCCCGCTCTCTTCTGTTGGTAGATACTTGTGCCATGAGGCACAACGGTTAGTTACCCCATATATGTTTGTAGAGGGCAGTAATGGCTTGTGGTTATTCACACACATATATTCTGGATATAGTATCCTACGGACTACTATAGGTGTAACGTGTATAGGCTATGATGGCTTGAGGATCCTTACTCGGCGTATGGGCTATAATGGCTTGAGGTATTATACCCGACACATGATACATGTTATGTGAGCTGTGGTGGCTCCCAAAAATTACCTAGTTACTTTTGGTTATGAGGACGGTGTGGTGCTTCGCCCCCGTGTCTGCGGGCAAGCATATGTGGTGCACGGGGTGCAGATTGTGGATCTTAGCCCAGGTGTCTGCGGGCAAGCCTTGTAGAGAGATGCACATGACGTATGTCATTGGGGAAAAGCGGAAAACCAGTGGGGAAGTAGTAGCGGGGTACCCTTGATATTATTTACTACATGCTATATTCTTGTATGCGTTACTTGGTGAGAGTATCCATGGTTAGGTTGGGAACTTAGTATACCTGTTTTGGTGACGAGTTAGTTTCACTTGTTGTTCACTGGGCTTTAACATGCTTTCTTTACTTTTACACGAGAGGCTTGGGGTGGATCCTACTGAGTATACTGTTATACTCACCCTATGTATGTATAAACTGTTTTTTAGGTCACTTGGAGCAGGTTGTAGATCAAGCTGGTTACTACTAGCTTGCGGTTGGAGGAGGAGCTGTTCGGGCTTGTGGTCGCTGCCGTTTTACTTTCTTTTGGGTACTTTTAGTTTCCCCTTTCAGTTTTAGTACTTTTGCATGACATTTCATATATGTACTTGGTTTCCTTTTATATTTCAGTTCTGAGTTGGAGTTGATTGGATTCTATTCTATCTCTCTCTTCTGCATGTGTTCTCTTAGAGGGTAATGCCTCCCATTTGTGTGTGTATTATACCCTCGGTGCTAGTCGCCAACCCGGGGCCTACTGGAGGCGGGACTTGGGGGTCATTATCTCCCTTCTCACATTGTCGGCCCATGAGGGGTACACTTTGTGGGGATGGGGTCCTGACAGAGTGGTATCAAAGGTCTAGTTGAGGGATAGGATGGAGTTTGGAGTTAGGCACAGGTGAGGATGCATGGGATGGTAGGGAAACGGTGTCATTTATGTTTAGCAAGTGGGGTAAACACTGGAGACCGCCAGAGGCATAGGCATTCAGGGCCCCCTATGATCTGTTGCACGGACCTTTATGTTTACGATGGCTACTAAACAAAGTGATACTGGTTGCAGGGTAGAGACCTAGGAAAGGATCATGCATCATTATTCATTGCGCCTATGTTTGAATGGGTAGACCTTGGGATAGGTAACCTAAAATTAATAAAACAAAATAATTAATTAATTAATGTTGAGTCTTCCATATTCCAGGCTTAGGAGCTCTAATGGTTGTTATTTTACAGGTATGGCTCTAGGTCGACGTCCTCGTCAGGTTTGCGCAGAAGGTGCCCAGCAGGCTTTTCCAGCAGATCGCCGCCGGGTAGAGGTTGACGAAGATGACACTTGGAGGAAGACACTCCGAGAGTTTCAGCGCCAGAGTCTACAGAAGTACGAGGGCTCCGTTTCAGATGCAGTCACAGAAGACTGGTTGGAGGAGGTCGAGATAGGATTCAGTTCGATTCATGCTCGGAAGGAACACCGGGTGTCCTTGGTTGTGACGATGTTGCGTGGAGCGGCGAGACAGTGGTGGTTCATGTTCCTCGGGGATCGTGAGGAGTCAGCGATCTCATGGGAGGAGTTTCGAGATAGGTTTAGAGTCGAGTTTCTTTCATCGACTGCGAAGGCGTCGAGTCGCCAGGAGCTACTCACCCTTCGACAGGGGAGCTCCAGTGTTCGAGAGTTTGGAATCCGTTTCAGGAACCTTCTACGATATGCTTCAGACCTGTTACCGGATGATGAGGCCAGGGTGAGGCATTTCGAGGAGGCTTTGCATCTAGAGATCTAGCGCCAGGTCACCCCATTTATGCTGAAGACATATCTTGAGGTGCTGGCGAGGGCAGAGGTTTTTGAGAGGACTTTGACCAGGACTGGATCGTCACGAGAGGGGAATCGTCATAATTCCTCACGAAGCAGAGCTACGGTCCGGGGTTCCCGGTTATCAGGACAGAAGAGTTTCTGTTCACCTGGGGGTAGGTCCTAGCCCTTCCCATCTCGTTTCTCCGGAGGCAGCAACTCTCAGTCCTATGGAAAGGGATCAGGCGCTTGTTTTTCTTGTGGTGGTCGTGGTCATCAGCAGCGGGAGTGCCTGGCTTTTCAGAGCAGTCATCATGCACCAGGCGCTCCACTCCAGGTTCCTCTGTTGAGGCAGTTCCAGGCGAGGCAGCAGCAGCAGGTTGCACCAGCTTTAGATCACCAGAGGGTAGATGGAGCAGGAAGAGGATAGCCCCATGACACTCCCCATCCTCAGAGAGTAGAGTGTGGCCGTGGTGGTGGTCGTCATCAGGGTCAGAGAGGCCGTGGAGGTGGTCGTGGTCAGCTTCATGCTCTAGCGTTGCCAGCTCCAGGCGAGCCAGACGTCGTCTGAGGTACCCTTTGCTTGTTTTCTACCTCGGTGTATGCCTTGTTTGATTCAGGAGAGACACACTCCTTTATATCCCCTACCCTTGACCATGCTTTGGGACTTGAGGTAGAGAGGCTTCCAGTGCCCTTGGCGTTGACTACGCCAGTTGGAGGTCGAGCTAGATTGTTTGAAGTATATAGAGACTGTGAGCTAGTGTTGGGGCAGCTCCGCTCTTGGGGAGATTTCCTATGTTTACGAATACAACCATATGATGTCATCCTCGGCATGGATTGGTTGTATTCGGTGCAGGCTATTGTGGATTGCTACAGGAAGAAGGTCGTTTTCATTGATGAAGATGGAGAGGAAGTAGTGTTTGTTGGTGAGAGAGATCCTCGGATGAGTCATAGACGAGTAACATCCTTACCATCCATGATGGATGGGATGATGTTGAGTTCTTCAGAGGTTCAACAGTTGGCGTTTCCTAGGGTCGTAGAGGAGTACCCTGACGTCTTTCCAGAAGCGGGTGTATCCTTGCCCCCTCGACGAGAGATCGAGTTTGGGATCGAGCTACAGCCAAGAGCGTCTCCTATCTCTATGTCTCCGTATAGGATGGCCCCTTCTGAGTTACGAGAGCTACGTATTCATCTCTATGGTCTGTTGCAGTGTGGTTTTGTTCAGCCAAGTGTGTCACCTTGGGGTGCACCAGTTTTGTTTGTGAAAAAGGCTGATGGCAGTTTGTGGTTGTGCGTCGATTATCGTCGGTTAAACAAAGTGACAATAAAGAACCGCTATCCTCTCCCGTGGATTGATGAACTATTCAATGAACTGAAGGGTGAAAGTTGGTTTTCAAAGATATACTTGTGGTTAGGATATCATCAGATGCATGTAAAGGATGAGGATATCCCGAAGATTGCTTTCCGCTGTAGTCATGGGCATTATGAGTTTGTTGTAATGCCATTCGGTGTGACAAATGCTCCAGCTGTTTTCATGGGGTTGATGAATGCTGTGTTCCGTGAATTCCTGGACAAGTTTGTTGTGGTTTTCATTGACGACATCCTTGTGTACTCCACATCTGAAGAGGTGCATGCAGAGCATCTACGAGCCGTTTTGGGAGTTCTTCGCCAACATCGGTTGTTTGGGAAGTTGTCCAAGTGTGAGTTCTGTGCTCGAGAAGTTCGTTTCTTGGGACATGTTGTGTCCCAACAGGGAGTAGTTGTGGATCCTTCGAAGATAGAAGCAGTGGTGTCTTGGATAGCCCCCAAGACCGTGTCAGAGGTGCGAAGTTTCCTTGGTCTCGCAGGCTATTATAGGAGGTTTGTGGCTAATTCTCCCGAGTTGCGACTCCTCTGACAGCTTTGACTAGGAAGGATCAAGCGTTCATATGGACTGATCAGTGTCAGACATCTTTCAAGTATCTAAAGGAGAAGTTGGTGAGTACTCCAGTCCTTTGTCTTCCAGCGGAGGGAGTCCAGTTTCATGTTTTCTGTGATGCTTCACATCTGGGGCTAAGCTGTGTTCTCATGCAGCAGAGGTCAGTTGTTTCTTATGGGTCTCGGAAGTTGTGTCCCCATGAATGCAACTATGCCACCCATGATCTTGAGTTGGCAGCCGTGGTGTTTGCGCTGATGTTGTGGAGACATTACCTCATTGGAGAGCGTTTTGTGGTTTTCACCGATCATAAGAGTTTGAGGTATGTTTCCTCTCAGCGGGATTTGAACTTGCGGCAGCGTCGGTGGATGGAGTTCTTGAAGGAATACGACTTCGAAATATCATATACACCTGGGAAGGGAAATGTTGTTGCTGATGCACTGAGCCGAAAGTCACGTAATGATGTTGTGCGTGAATCTGGTGATTCTTGGAGAGTGATGGAAGAGCTATCAGCTTTGCATCTTGATATGGGAGAAGTTGGGGGAAGAGGTTTTCTTTTCCAAATGATGATGCAGTCATCCCTGATGCAGAATTTGGAAGAGTCTCAGTTGGGTGATCTAGAGGTGGACGTTTGGAGAGACAAAGTTGTATGTGGTGAGGCCCCTGATGGTTGGCCGGAGGATGAACAACACCGAGTGTTGTATCATGGCAGGCTTTTTGTTTCCTTGGCGATGCGCGAGACGGTTCTCTGAGAGTTCCATAGTTCACCCATGGAGGTACATCCTGGTGTGACAAAGATGTACCGATCCTTGAGGAGTCAGTTTTGGTGGCCTGGGCTGAAGCGTACAGTTGCAGAATGTGTGTCTCGATGTTTAGTCTGCCAGAAGGTGAAGGCCGAACACCGTGTTCCTGGTGGTCTTCTCCAGCACATAGAGATTCCTCAGTGGAAGTGGGAGGACATCTCAATGGACTTTGTTACAGGTTTACCTCATGCTCCAGGAGGACATGATGCTATATGGGTGGTAGTGGATCGTTTAACTAAATCGGCCCACTTCTTAGCAATCAAGGAGTCGAGCTCAGTGGAGGTTTTGTCGAGGTAGTATCTGGAGGAGGTGGTGAGGCTTCACGGAGTTCCTAAGACGATCATTTCTGATCGAGATCCTCGTTTTACCACTAGGGTGTGGAGAAGGCTCCAGCATTCTTTTGGCTCTCAACTATGCCTTAGCACTGCTTTTCATCATCAAACGGATGGTCAGACAGAGCAAACCATCCAGACACTTGAAGACATGTTGCGCTCTTGTGTTCTTGATTTTGGAGGTTCATGGATGAAGCACTTAACTTTGGTAGAGTTCGCTTACAATAATAGTTTTCACTCTACCATCGGCATGGCACCGTTTGAAACCATGTATGGCCGGCCATGCCGTTCTCCGTTGTGTTGAACTGGGGTCGGAGAGTCAGCAATTCTCGGACCAGAACTAGTGCAGAATACAACAGAGATGGTACTGGTGATTCGTGAGAGGATGAAGACAGCACAGGATCGTCAGAAATCATATGCTGATCAACAAAGGAGACCGTTAGAGTTTAATGTTGGGGATCATGTGTTTCTGAAGGTGACTCCCCTTCGTGGGCAGCGAAGGTTTGGTCGTGGAAGTATGCTTTCTCCCCGGTTTATTGGGCCTTTCGAGGTGTTGGCTCGTGTTGGAGCTGTGGCGTATCGAGTAACACTTCCCCCTCATATGAGTCAGATACATGATGTTTTCCATGTATCACAGCTCCGTCATTATCTTCATGATGAATCTCATGTTATCGATTGGGGAGAGATCGATATTGACGATGATGCAAACTTCGAGGAGCGACCTGTGGAGATCCAAGACCGCAAGGAGAAAGTGTTGCGTGGGTGTTCTATCCCCTTAGTTTGTGTCTTGTGGCGACACTGTGGCATGGAGGAGAGTACCTGCGAGTGTGAGTCACAGATACGTGCTCAGTACCCAGAGTTGTTTAATGTTTAACTCCTTCCATGTAATGATGTTTCCTCTTTGGTTAGACCTTTCATGTTTTATTTATGTACCTTTGATGTGATGTTGTGAATGAATTGTTTGGGTATTGATTGTTTGTTTCCATACCCTCGGATGTCATAGTTTTGTTCTAGCTTTTGAACAACTCATGGTGGTTTTCCCCTGAGAGGTATCTTATGGGGTGGTTGTTCGGACCCCTCTTTTCTTCTGGGTTGGTTTTTAATTCTCGAGGACGAGAATGTTTTGAGAGGTATCTAATGTAATGGACCAGACCTCTCTGGTCCATTACTTTGTGAAATGTTGGTGTTGGAGGTGTTCTGGGAGGTCAAGGGGACTTATCCCCAACACTTTGCCAATTTTCCAGTTCTGTGAACAGTGATTCCAGTTTTATGAACAGTAACAGATCGGTCTCACCGATCAGTCTGACAGATCGGTCTCACCGATCAGTTTCACAGATCGGTGTGACAGATCAGTTTCACAAATCGGTCTGACAGATCGGTGTCACAGATCGGTCTGACAGATAGGTCTCACCGATTAGTTTCACAGATCGGTGTGACAGATTGGTTTCACAGATCGGTCTGACAGATCGGTTTCACAGATCAGCGTGACAGATCGTTCTGACAGATCGGTTTCACAGATCGGTGTGACAGATCGGTTTCACAGATCGGGGTGACAGATCAGTTTCACAGATCGGTTTCACAGATCGGTCTGACATATCGGTTTCACAGATCGGTGTGACAGATCAGTTTCAGAGATCGGTCTGACAGATCAGTTTCAGAGATCGGTCTGACAGATCGGTTTCACAGATCGGTGTGACAGATTAGTTTCACAGATCGGTTTCACAGATCGGTTTCACAGATCGGTGTGACAGATTAGTTTCACAGATCAGTTTCACAGATCGGTGTGACAGATCAGTTTCACTGATCGGTTTCACAGATCGGTTTCACAGATCGGTGTGACAGATCAGTTTCACAGATCGGTTTCACAGATCGGTTTCATGTACAGTAACAGTGGGTGAACAGTGTTTCCAGACTCCTACGGTTTTGCCCTTTTGACATTTCCTTTGACGTAAAATACATTTAAAGCCTTATTTTTAAGGGTTCTTAAGGCCGTTTCAAATTCCATAAATCCTATATTAATTATTACTAAGGCTTGTGATGTTTTACTTGGTCAACCGTGTGGGTTAATGTGATCCGTTTTTAATGGATAATTAACCGGATCTTAAACCGTCGCCCCGTTAAATCTTAAAAAGGTACGAGATATCATTCTTCCTTGTTCTTTCCCTTTGTTCTCGATTAAGAGGCACTAGAACCTTTCAATACATTCTGTAGGAGTTTCACAATCAATCTTTACTCCTAGGATTAGTTCCGCTTTGTTTTGATGCAACCAAGCTGTGTCGATCAATCTTCGATATAAGGTATGTTGTATCGTCATTCTTTTGGGGTTCCTCTTCTCCTATCCTCCTTTCAATAATTATACCATGTAATTTCCAAGATTCTAATGTGTTTTCTTGGGGTTGGTTGGTACTGTCGTACTGCAGCATCCTCCGGTGGATGCAGCTGCCATGAGGAGAAGAGGACTGTGACCCGTTGTGTGGATAAAGAACGTGAGGAACTGTTTGAGGTAGGGGATTCATGGCTTCTCTAATTGTTTATGTGCAACTGTAGAATTAGCATGATTTAACCCTTTATATCAAAATGAAATTTACCTAATTAAATACTTGAACCGGATTAAAATAATTGGTTGATGGCATGTTGTGGCTTTATACCGTGATAATGGTTTGCCTCATGTTTTCCTAGATATAGTGATATCTATGTTTTCTTTGATTTTTTGTCCGTTCATGATAGAAATCAATAATGAACGTAAAGCCGGAATTAATTTTTAATTAATTAGCTAAAGATAAAGAGGCATGTAAATTAATCTGGTTTTTTCTGTTGTTGTAGTTGTTCTAATTTGAAGATAATCAAAGTGGGGAAGTAAGCATGGTTATTTAATTGTGATAGCTTGCTGATTAGGTATCCACGATTGGAACCTATGAAAAACAAATCTGTTAATTCAATATGGATTAGAGAACAGATTATGTGGGAATTTCAAAAGGGTTCTGAGTTACCGGCTTGCTTGTAAGGCTGAATGCCTTGTCGTTTGGAGCTCTGAGTGCTCATTTTTGGATGAAGGCTAAATTCCTTGTTAAAGGGCCGAGAGCCCATTTTGTGATCTTTGATTTCATGCTTCTTGTTCTGTGATGTGAGCATGGATGGTTGTTGTGATATGTGGAGGCATGGAGGCCTTGTGGTTATGGTAGCAGATGATGCCTAGAGTGGCGAGATGCACCAGTTTATGCATGTGGTTGTCGGGGAGGACACCAGGGGTGATGGAATGGGATGGATGTGGTTGCTGGTTTCTTGTCGTTTTCTTGAATGTTAATCTTCTTCGCTTTTCCCCACTGCTCAAGGCAGCTGGTCTTGCTACCCTTCTTCCGAAGGAGGCGAAGACGCACGGGGTATGTCACGTGCTTTCAGTGTTTAGCCTCCCGAGGGAGAATGGGTATATGCTCTTTTTATAGGTGGCAATGACTTGACGAGTAGTATATCTACTCACCGTGTTGAGCCTCCTTTGTGTTTAGAAGCATAGGATGCTTTTCTAGAATGCCTGGGAATGTGGAAAAGTAATTCTGTAAGGAATGTTTGATTAAATGGTGAAAATCCACGGGGATGGTGATGCTGGAATTTAAAGGTAATGTGAATCTTAAAAAGGAGCAATTGTTTTTGAATGTGATGCCAATTCAGTTTAATGTGGAATTGTTCATTCTTAATTAATGTTTAAAGAATTAATTAATGCATAGTGGAACTGATAAATGAGAACAGAGTAATCTAATAAATCTCTTCAAATGTTTGTGTGCTTATAGGATACCTAGTCTTAGAAGTAGCAGCCTGGAGTCTGAGAGACGTTAGCTGCAGTTGTATCTAAGACTAGGTAATGCCCATAGTGTGGATGTTAGTTACATATATATTCTGTACTTTTTGTGTTTCTATAAGCTACTCTACCCTGTCGGTAAGGGCAACTGACACCCCGGGGATTCTGAGCCCTGGGGGTGTTTTCCCCAACATTCTGATGGGAGGTTGAATGGCTGACTACCCACTTTGGCCCCGCTCTCTTCTCTTGGTAGATACTTGTTCCATGAGGCACAGCGGTTAGTTACCCCATATATGTGTGTAGAGGGCTATAATGGCTTGTGGTTATTCACACACATATATTCTGGATATAGTATCCTACGGACTACTATAGGTGTAACGTGTATAGGCTATGATGGCTTGAGGATCCTTACTCGGCGTATGGGCTGTAATGGCTTGAGGTATTATACCCGACTCATGATAAACGTTATGCGAGCTGTGGTGGCTCCCGGAAATTACCTGGTTACTTTTGGTTATGAGGACGGTGTGGTGCTTCGCCCAGGTGTCTACGGGCAAGCCTATGTGGTGCACGAGGTGCAGATTGTGGAGCATAGCCCAGGTGTCTGCTAGAAAGCCTTGGAGAGAGATGCACAGGACGTATGTCGTTGGGGAAAAGCGGGAAACCAGTGGGGAAGTAGTAGTGGGGTAACCTTGATATTCTTTACTACATGCTATATTCTTGTATGCGTTACTTGGTGAGAGTATCCATGGAGAGGTTGGGAACTTAGTATACCTGTTTAGGTGATGAGTTAGTTTCACTTGCTGTTCACTGCGCTTTAGCATGCTTTCTTTACTTTTGCACAAGAGGCTTGGGGAGGATCCTACTGAGTATACTGTTATACTCACCCTATGTATGTATAAACTGTTTTTCAGGTCACTTGGAGCAGGTTGGAGATCAAGCTGGTTACTACTAGCTTGTAGTTGGAGGAGGAGCTGTTCGGGCTTGTGGTCGCTGCCGTTTTACTTTCTTTTGGGTACTTTTAGTTTCCCCTTTCAGTTGTAGTACTTTTGCATGACATTTAATATATGTTCTTGGTTTCCTTTTATATTTTAGTTCTGAGTTGGATTTGATTAGAGTCTATTCTATCTCTCTCTTCTACATGTGTTCTCTTAGAGGGTAATGCCTACCATTTGTGTGTGTATTATACCCTCGGTGCTATTCGCCAACCCGGGGCCTACTGGAGGCGGGACTCGGGGGTCATTATCTCCCTTCTCACATTGCCGGCCCAGGAGGGGTACACTTTGTGGGGAGGGGGTCGTGACAGTAATAGCGAGGGAGGATGATGAACTGTGAGGGATTAAACATTTTTGAAAAATGATTTTCCTTTTGGAGTGGAAATTCATGATATGAGGAAAAATTCTGGGCCTATTTCAACAGATACAATTTTTTTATGGCAACAGGAATACTAAATCCATGAATTTAAAACATAAATTACAATATCTCACACTATATCTAAAGACCTTTTAAACCATAGATATATTTTATTTTTGAAGTAGTTAATGTTTGGCAAATATTGTATGTTGACATAATGATATTCCCTTATGTATTCATTGAGGGTGACCATATATTCATTCATGTGGAACCTATTTTGTGAAATCATTTTTTATGATGAAAATAATAGTTGGACTATTGATACACTAAAATATTTAAAATTTATGAGTGAATAAGATATGTTTTATTTAATTTATAAATTCATCAAAAATATTTACCTATGCATAATTTGTTCCATATCTCTCGGTGTTTGGGGTATAATATAAACTTATACATATTGTCGATTAGGAGAAAGTTATTATATAACCAGATAAAATATATGTGGAGAACCATGTACATATTTCCTTAATGATGAAATAATATACTAATAATATTTATTATAACAATTTTTTGTGTGATATGGTAGTATTGATGAATCCATGGATACACCTAAATGTGAGAATATGTTTCATGAGTTATATCACAAGATTTATTTTAGCCAAAATTGAAAAGAAACTTCACATAGTCCATAGAGTTGTGTATTATAATGTTTGAATATTTTTAGGTACCTTAAAAATTCTATTCAACTCACATTTATGGTGTCCAGAGTTATTAATCACATGGGAGTTGTCTCAAGTATATATTTTTTGATTTTATATTTATTTAATGGCATTTATTTGGCTCTATATATAATCACATTTAGGGGAAACTATGAAGTTCTACCCATGCTATCATGTAGTTTGAAATTATTGGATAGTTTGTGGTGCATGATTCGAGAAAAATTAGAGCTAACTATATGATATAAAATTATTTTTAAACATGACTATGGTAAAAAATTATTTTGGATCCAGAGTTTACAAAACTATTTGTAAAAACAATGTGAGTTCACAAAATAGTTAGTGAACCTCAAATGTTTGGAAAATATTTTAATAATATATGAAACCATCATAATTATTGATATTTTGTTAAAAATAAATATTTAGTTTTAAACCTAAAACATCTATGAATCATTTAATCCATTCTTATAATCATTGAAATATATAACCTAGGGACACGTTTGTGGTTTTTGGTGATTCTATTCCTTCAAACACATATTGTGATAACTATAAATGCATTGTAATTTGAGAACTCCTAGTATATGATTTTACTCTATGTCAATATATATCTCTCTAAATATTTATTCATTCTATTGGATTCAATCATATATCATGGTTGTTATAAAAAGATATATGTATTTTATTATGATATAATAGAGAGTTAATGGATTATTGATGGATTGGAGTCCCAACTAATTATGAATAATGGTATACCTATCTCTCTAATGGATCTAGATATTCCATTGGCAGTAGATCCCATAATGTATTTATAATCGAGTTGAACTACATTTCATGTTCTTCTACATGAATATTTTTCTAATATGTTATTTTTGATAAATTATTATTGATTAAAGGGTACCATAGTGTAAAATAATGGTTCATTTTATGAATCATTATGAATATTATAATTAGTGATTATCATTCTTATGATAGGATGTTCATTACCATATAGACCCCATATATAAAATTTTCATTGATATTAACCACACCTGTGTGTGTGTTTATTTCCAATAATAGGCATATTGATTTTCATTTAATTTTCCTGCATTTCTATCTCATGTGACCGAGATTGTTTATGGTCACTTTTCTATGTGAGGATACAATGAAACACACCCAATAAGATCTTTTTCTTATATGTGTAATTCCCTATTGTGTGTGAATTTATACCCTATAAATGTTTTCCTTCTAGAAGGGAATGATATGTGGTTATTCATGTCCGAGATAACCTTTTTGTGAGGATAATGTATTATACTAAACATTGTTGATGATGGAAATTGATTAGGGAATGGGTATGATAATATTGAATATTATCTATAATTGAAGATGAGATATCACAATTGAGTGTCCAAACACTTGAAATATATAAGGAATAATGGGAATATGTCCTGATATATAAGAGACACAAGATATAGAAACCATGAGGCTCTACATGACACTTGTTTTCCATATAACTACATAGGGATATAAGGTGTAATTTTGGTTGAACCATTTTTATAAATTCCTCAATATCATTACTTATGGTGTGTTGTAGAATTATGTGTGACTAAGGATTACCGTATCATAGTTATTACATAATCAACAGAAAAAATATTGATTGTTTCATTTTTGAGATTATGTTTTTTATCATCAGGTAAATCTTCTATACATGTGAAATGATGATAAGGAGAACCTAGTTGTGTTCTAATGAGTTTTACTCTCACCCAAAACAAGAATTAGAGTGCGCTTATAGACATCATGATGATAAATGAATGATAGTGTAAGGAAACAATTATAAGGATATGAAGATATAGATCTTGGTGTTCAAAGAAAGAAATGGATAGAATACAACATGATGTAATAATGAAGTTATTTATTTTCTATTTTCTTTCTTAGAATGGATATTTACCTTCCGTGTTATAGGTCCTTAGATTAGTGATTCAGTGAAACCATGGAACCTGTAATGGAATATCATTCATAATATATTAATAATTAGTAATGCAGTAACTTTTTTTTCTTATTTCCATTTTCATGTTATCATTCTATAAGAGGAAATATAAAAATGAGTGTAAAATATCCCATTTTTTGTTATTTGGACCCTCACTTATTGCCATAAACCTTATATAGTGAAATAAGTTATGTTTATGTTCATCATAGACATGGTGATTTGAATCAAAATCTTATATTAGTCATAGGTTTTACTTGTGAGATATGTTATGGTAATATAATGTTCTATGGGTTATCATATCAGACTATGATTTTTACTTTAAATCATATTTATAGATTAGATTGAAGTGAAATTTAACACTCTATTGATAGTATTTACAAAAAATTATTGATTCAATTAAGTGTAATCAAAGATCAAAATTTTTTGATTTGGAGGATTTTTTAGAAGAATTAATGCTACATTTCAGTTGATATAGGGGGAATTTTCACATAATAGTAGATTTTAAAAATAATAAAATCTAAAAGGAATATTTTTTATATAAATTTCATGGAATATAAGGGAATTTAATTTCAATCCACTCTCTACATTTTTTATTAATGGGAGTTTTTATTATTTGATTCAATCAAATAAATGAACATTATACGCTATTTAGTTGTTTCATATGCATTTTTTAAAAAATTAATAACATTTTATGAAATAGATTGATAAATAATAATTATTATTATATATTATGGTGAATGATCATATATTTTTCTTTGTATCACCATAGTTAGGAAATAAAATTATAAAAAGATTTTAAAATATATTTCTTATATTTCTTATTCTACTGAGAATTTTTAGAGGGCCACTAGTGGGAAATAAAGACTAGATATTCTAATTATATATAGTTTAATGGAAGATACATTAAATATATATATTCTTTATGAAACATCTAATAGTATTATGGTTAATAATGTGGAGTTGGTTTTTAATGTGTCATTTGTAGAACCAGACACATATGGTGTATTTTTGAGAAACAAATCCATCATGAAAAATTAATATGTTTGTAACATGAGTCATGTTATCATAGGTGTATCTAGAAGGAGGTGTGCGTTTAATATATATGAATGTAATTATAGATTGTGAAACAACACCTCTGTAAGGCTAAATGAAGCATCCCTGCCCTAAAAACATTATTGGATGGTTGTTTTTATAGACCCAAAAATAATAACATAATTATAAGATAAATTTTTGGATAACTAATTTTCAATTTGGCACATTTTGAATTTTGATTGAGCTGAAGATGAGAATAATAAAAAATTAAGTGGATAATTTTATTTTTGTGATTGATTTTATATTATAGAATTTTAATTCAAGTATATTGGGAGGATATTAGATATCTAATGTGATATATAAGTGAAAATGATCAAAGGGTCTAGGTAGTTATCTTTATCACATGGACCATGTGGATTTCTTAATTTTTATTTGGTATAAAATAATGTTTCTGTTGATACCCCAAACCCCATTTAAAATATTCTATTTTAATTTCTGATATTAAAAATCAACAGAGTCCCACTATCAGGTCCCAATTTTGACGCACACCCATCCATCCACGATTCATTTAATTTATACAACAACGGTGGTTCCTATTCTTCAAAATCATATTCTAATACGACACTATTATTTATGTTGGGGTATGGACACAACCATATAAATTACATATTTTAGAGAAATTTATCTACAATTCACTTTCTTATATTACTAATGATTTTTTTTATTGTTTTAGAGAGCTAGTTCATAACTCATTCATTAAAAACTCAAATATATTTAATGTGGAAACTTCAAATTAGTATCCATTTTTTTCACAAAATAAACATTTAATATAAATCATGAGTTTTTTCATGAAAAAGTATAATGAATTTAAATATCATGATTTAATTGTTCTTGCACATCCTAGATCCTAGGGAAAATAATTTTAACAGTTGGGATGAAGAATGAAATATCAATAACATACATATAAAATTAAAATTATTAGACTATTGTGAAATCAAAAAACCCATGAAATGTTTACCAGTATAATTAATGACCCATTATCATTAAAGATCCATAATCGTAATAGATTAATATTTCAACATAACAAAACATTAAAACATTTTTCTAAAATAATCATCAATAATCAAAATAAATAATAAAAAACTACTTCTTGGAAGCATAGGGAATTATATTACTAAAACCACATTAAAAAAATTCATAATTTGAATAATCATATAGATAACATCACATATAATTATCTAGAAAATATAATCATTTCCTAATGAATTGGATAAAAAAATGGGGATCATCCATAAATAAATGTTATATTAGGCTCAAACATTTTTCAAGATCTATAATTAGACTAAACAGATTGTATAATCCATATAATATTGACATTTGATCTATTATGGGGATAAAATAGTCATATAAGTTATATTAGGCTCTCACATTTTTCGTATAATCCTCATGTACCATATCATTAATAAAACATTTTATTCTTTCCATTTTAATCATAAAACCCAATGATGAAATACTCTAAACCCATACAAAAATCACATTTTGATATATCAAAATAATATTTATTTTATAAAATAATTTTCAACATGATAATTTTTTAAAAAATGTAATTGAAGTTTTTATGGAATAAAATATTAAACATTGTGAATAAATCCAAATAAAAAATAATAGCTATTGTAGTGATAAATATTTATGATTTAATTTATGTTAAAATAAAATTTTTTTTTTCTTTTGTAATGAAATTATAAAATTAGATAAAGAAATTACATTTTTAAAACAATTGAATGAATATAAAACAAAAGAAAATTGATTTAAATCTAAAAACAATGCACAAAATAAAGAAAAAAAATTACTTTGAAAATATCCTTGGAAAATTATAAATGAAAAATTAAATAATTATGGTGTTAAAATAGTTTGAGATTATATTGAATATATATATATATATATATATTTATATTTATACAAGAGTATAGAGTGAAATATTAAAAGGTTTTTTTAAAAGAACGACTATTACCCTGAGTCTTACTCATCTCATACGTTCATTAACAACATCTTCTCTGAATAACCACCTTTTGTAAACAATTTCAATCCGATGTAGTTGGTGTTCTTCCTAAAACAAGAACAATATAATGTGGTGACATACTATTTTAGGGTATTCGGAAATGGATTGGAAAACCCAAATTGGTTTATATGTATCATTAAATGAGAATAAGTGGTTCCCATTTATTGGTGAGGGGAGGGGGACTCATGAAATTCCAAAATATAATAAATTAATATAAATTAATTCCTATATAAAATATCCATGATATAAGATTATCACAACTATTGGATGAGTATGTTTCTAAATAATCTCATAATAAAATCTATAGACTTTTTTGTCACTTTTTTACAAATATATATTTATTTTAACCACTCTTTAACGACTTACAATCATGCCGTGACAAAAAACATTTCTTATCTTCGAATATTAATATAGATATTTTTAATGGAACAGCATCCCATATAAGGACAATGGAATATATTATAAACCATATCATAATCATGTTTTAGAATATTATATTTTTTGTCAATTAATTTCATTTAATAAAATATGTTTTTATTATTATATATCATTAATGTTAATTTTTATAACTATTCATTATTCTAATTTTAATTATATCGATAGAAAATGAAAATATTTATAAAAATATTTTAATAAAATTTTTACAATTTATTTATAATTATAAATTTCTTTTATCACCCTAATTATTTAAATTTTAAAAAATTATTATTTTTAAGACCATTTATTTGAATTTTACATAGATTGCATAATTACTACGTCAACATTGTGTAAATATTTAATGAAATTAATTATTTAATAATAAAATAAAAAATTTATAAACATGAAAATAAATATTATATTTTTCAATAGAAACTTTATACCTATACATATCTTATGGTAAACCATATTCCAAATAAATATAGATATTAAAAATAAGAGTGTTTCATTTCTACATTTTCGTTAAATAAAATATTATAAATTCTATAATCACCAAAAAATGCAACAAATTTCCATGTAACAAAATAATTTTTGATTATATATGAAAAATAATCATAAAATAAACATATAATTATTTTTAGTGTCATTTATAGTTTTTATCCTTTTATGTTTTACATTTATTACTGGGTTAACCCTTTAATGAAAAAAAATAATTATTAAAGTTAAAAAACATATTAGAAAAAATAAAAGGGATATATTTACCCAATTTGGACCACTAATTATAAATATGGTATCCATTTATCAATGTTCAATGCACAAAAATATATGAATTTAATTTGAAATAAAATTGAAAAAATGTGATGAAAATTAGTTTAATATAAAAAGTTACTTTTAAAATTGAAATTATTTTTATAATTTATATAAATATAAAATCCCATCTAAACCAAAAAATGGATCATTATTAATATAATTCGAAAAATAATAATTTATTAAAAATAAAAATAAATATTTACAATTAAAATACATAAAAAAAATCTATAAAATCAATAATTTTCACTATTTCATTAAAAATTAATATTTTCACAAAATTATAGAAAACCCATTCAAAGATAATTTTTACATTTTTAATTAAAAAATTAAAAAATTATTTTCAATTATTATTTCTAAAATTTTGAATAATGAAATACAATATTCTCGCATAAATATAAGGAAAACACATTTGTGATGAAAACATATTATTGAGGAGAAAAATTACTTTACTAAATATTGTGTGTTTATTTACTATGAATTAATTAATTTATTAGAAATTTGTTGGACTATTATATATAAATAATAATTCCTTTAATTATAATTATTTGTGTCATGTAAATTAAAATTTTATAATTTTCACAATTAGATAATCATTATTCATTGTTCATTTATGCACTGTATTGTGTATCATTTATTCTATAGAACATATTATTTGTTTTAAAAATATAAGGATATTACATTATCCCCCCACATGAAATTTAATCCACATATATATAATTTAATATTTCAGACTGTGGTTTGGATTATCAAAATACATATATCGAAAACCCATATATTAAAAAAGGTAACTAATATTTTTTCAATATTGAATGACATGGAAATTTGAAGCCATATAAAATATGAGATAGTATGTTTCCATGAAGAAGAACATAATTGATATGTAAAAATTTTTATATGGATGTAAAACATAAAATATAAGGACTATTAATAAAGGATTGAGAACATGGTAATGTTAAGGTTTATAATAAAAAAATATAATTTTATTATGGGTTCAAAGGCCTATGATTTCTCGGTAAGAAAATTAAATAGAAAATCATTTTTTTTGAAAATAGTTTTATAATTTTTATGATTTATCTTACATAATATAATATGAATATAATGAAATACACTTACATGACATGAATAACATTATAAATTAATCAATTGCCATTATAATATCATCATTATCTCTAAATAATTATAATGGGAGAGGATTTTTTAATTCTCGAAGCAAAAGAATCAAAATATATATATCAAAAAATAAATTAAGGAATAAAAATATACCCATATTGTTTTTAATAACTCATAATAACCAATGTGGTTATCACAATGTATGATAAATCCAAAATATAATAAACCATCATATAATGAAATTTTTTTTAATCACCAAAATTAAACTATAATAGTCAATGCTCATCATATATAATTCAAATAATAATAGTTCATAAAATTATTAAAAATATGGTATAAACCAATATTGATACCACTGATAAAAAATATTTGATCACATAGTATTACTATATAATTAAATATTTATCATACAGATTAACTTCAATCATTATTAATGGTTTATTCAAAAAATGTAATTACCCAAATAACATAATTTTCAATATATGTAATTAATTTTAATAAATAAGATGAATAACTGTAAGACATTATAAAATTATATATTCATCCAAAAAAATTCAATAATCATTTAACTAATATAATCAAATAATATTATGATTACCATACAGTTATAGTACTCCGCAAAAGAATGGTGAACATATTCCAAAATAACATTAATAACATAATAACAAAATCAATTTCCAATCCCATAGTTATATATATGATAAAAAATATTTTCCCAACATAAATTTCACATATTACTATAGGACCATATAAGTAACAAAAATAAATTCCACCCTAACCAAGATATCAGGAAGTCCATTGGTAGCTAATTAACCCTTATTACCCCTTAATTTTTTTGTTGTTTCCCAACGATTATGTGTAAAGACCCGTAAAATTCAAGGGAAATTTTTTCTTAATTTTCTTTAGAATTTTACAAGAGCGCGGTTTCAGACGACACCTGATTCCGAGCCCGGAGTGCCCGGAATCAATTTCCGAAGTTTGGCTCGGGTACTTTCAGTGAACGAACGAGCGGGAATTCCTAACTTTTGATCCGGTGCTCGGAATAGAAATCTGAGGGCACCGATGAACTCGCAGCGCCGATATTCGCTTAAGGAGACCTCTTCGGAAGTTGCGTTTGTTGCGGGTTGAAAGTTAGTTTTTGGGTTTTTAGTTTGAGTTAAATAAAATTTGTGAAGAACAAATTTTATTTTAACTTGATAAATCCTACCAAAGGGGGTTGGAAGTGGGACCCACATCCACTTAACCTCCCTTGGGAGGATTAAGTGTGGTGGGGCCCACACGAACCCCTAAAACTTTCATCTTCTCCCAACTTCCTTAACCCCTCATTAAATGACATGAGTTGTTTAATTTTGGAGTTAATCCTTTTGAATTTAAAACTTTTGAAATTCTAGTGTGTTGATGTGTAAATAAAATAAGATAGTGTCTTATTTTATTTTGGTTAATAGTTTGTCTTCTTGAGAGGTTGAGAGCTTTTTCTTCTTCTTCTTCAACTCCGACGAAGAACACGAAGAACGCTCAAGTCCCGACGAAGAACGCCGCTCCGCTCTTCTTCGTCTTCCGTGTCAACGAGTGGGAACGCCGCATCCTCCTCGGATTCTCTTCGTCGACATAAGAAGTTTCGCCAACGACGTATCACATCGGACGCATCTCTCCGTCAACAGATTTGACAAACGACGACTGCGACGCCCGATCTCCGCGACGTTGTCTTCCGCGGACGTTGGCAAATCCTCGAACGTTTACCAAAGGTAGGGGTTTTTGGTTTATTGTTTAATTAATCCATTCTTGATCGTGGATCTAGCATGTCTAACATGAGTCTTTTGAATGTTTAAGTTGAGTTATTATTTAACGTGAGGGGGCCGGACCGCATGAACACGGCCGAACCCCCTCCATCGTTCTTATTGTTCTATCTTGAGGGTGGAAGCAAAGTGGTGTGCTGCCGTCGCACCACGCGGATAATAATATGATTAAATTTCGTGGCTCCATCGCGCCGTGCCATGTAAGAATCATAAATAACGCGACGCAGTCGCGCCGCGTCGAAGGGAACCAAATGCGCGGCGAAGGGGCGCGATGCCGTTGCACCGCGCCGGATGACGAACACCGCGGCCGGTTCCGGGCCGCGGCGGGACGAGGAGACCGCGGCCGGTTCTGGGCCGCGGCGGGATGAGAAGACCGGCGGTCGGGCCGCCGGCGTCGGAAGCCGAGGAGGGGACCAGATTTTCCGGTCCCGTTGGAGAAAATCGGACGGCCAGCTGGCCGACCGGATGCCAATAAACCGGGGGAATTAATCCCCCGGCCAGCTCATTAAACCCCCCTCTTTAAGAGGGGGCCGTTTCCTTGTGGGGGGCAAAGCCCCCCGTTTCCTACCAATCAAGCCCCCCACGTGGGGGGGGGTATGCAAAAAGGGCGCAGCTATATGCCGCGCCGCCCCTCAATCAGCGGGGGCTTTGTCCCCCCCGCATGCCGCCAGGTCGCCCCGCCTGCCGCCGGGCCGCCGCGCTACCGCCGGGCCGCCGCGCTCCCGCCGGGCCGCCGCGCTGCCGCGCCGCCGCGCCCCCGGCCGGCCAGCCGGGCCGACCCAGGGGGGGTCGGGCCGGGTCGGCCCGGACCCGGACCCCCCCGTTTCGAATCAGTTTCGGTTTTTTGGCCATAACTTGAGCCACAGACCTCCGATTGATGAACCGTCTGCGGAAACGCGATCCTTGGATCGAGATGGTCGTTTCGGTATATCGCACTCAAGGTTTTGGATTACTTTGAGTTCGGCCGGGTTGGTTCGTTCACGAAACCAACCGGGCCTTCGGAGCGGAAACGCTTATATCTTGAGCTACGGACGTCCGATTGACGTACCGTCAGCTTTGTTGTGTTCCTCATAGTGAGGCGGATCTTTTGGCATACTCTGCCCGAGGTTTGGACGCAGGTGGAGTACGGTCGGGTTGGTTTTGCCTTAAAAACCAACCGGGCCCCGGGGACGAAAATGCCAATAACTCTCAGACCGGGCGTCCGATCGACGCGCCGTCTGTTGCGTTGAGTTCCTGTTGTCGATACAGAACTTTTGGATACATCAACTCTGGTCTTTGTGACAGTTGATGTATCAGCCTCTCGGCTCGTGGAGCGGACCCTCCGAACGAGCTTGCTGTGTGCGGGAACCCTAGTGCTGGTTGCGACTGTTACTGTGACTACTACTGCTACTACTGCTACTGTGACTGCGACGACGACAGTACAGAGATCCTGTGTGGATTCGACGACGACGACTACTGCACTCAGCGATCCTACGTAGATCAGTGCTACAGGTCCTGCGTGGGCCCGATCCTGTGTGGGTCCGATCCTGTGTAGGTCACAGCGGGGGTTAGTACCTATCGATCCTTCGTGGGTCCGACGACTTAGATGGTTCAGTGATCATCTTTATCGTCATCCGAAGAAGTATATTTGTGTGAGCTGAATCTTCTATTTTACTCGATAGAGGTGGTGCGCTTGGTTGTAGTGGCAGACCTGCGATACTGCAGACGAGCGTACGGAGTACGGAGACCGTGTAGCCAGCTGAGACCTGAAGACTTCTCGACCGACTCGACTTGGAGTGAGTCGACTAGCCCAGTGGACAGAGCGCCCGGTAATTGGCGGCAGACCCACGGCGGACGGAGCGCCTGGTAGTTGGCAGCAGACCCGCGGTACTCGATTGGAGAGGTACCTCTGTAGGCTATTTGGGTGAAGCGCCCGGTATTTGGCAGCAGACCCTCAGCGGACGGAGCGCCCGGTAGTTGGCGGCAGACCCGCAGTACTCGACAGGAGGAGTACCTCAGCAGTCTTAGGTTAGTGAGCAGCATCTCAGAGTCGTGATAGGACACTGTACACTTCAGAGATAGGGCTCTTCAGCAGTTACGTTTTTGATAATGAAAATCTTGTGTGAGCTGAAACCTATTGCTTTCCTGTGTGGATTGTGTTGTGCAATCCTGTGTGGATTACGTTTTGCTTTCCTGTGTGGAATACGTTTACTTTCCTGTGTGGACTGAGTGGTACTTGGGCTTGGAGGTTGGAGCGTATTTGAAATTGATGACTTAGGTATATGTATGGGCATATACCTAAGCAGTGACGGATGTTACTTCGTGATTGTACCTTTCTTCGTGGTTTATCCTTTGTGGATTTTGACAGACCTTCAGGGGTCTTGGGGTCCCTACTGAGTAGCTTATACTCACCCCTGCACGGGCTTTGCCCGCACTACGTTGTGTTGGTTGCAGACGACGGACAACGTTGATCTTAGCTGAGGCATGCAAAGCAGGACGGTACCTGGAGGTGGACCACTGGGCGGGACGTGCTCGGAGCGAACGGCGGGACCCGTGGAGCAGTGGAGCTATCTGTACCCACCCTTCAGGTGGGATTTTCGGTGGACAGCTCGGTGTAGCGGCTTTTACTTTTTAGTTGTTGTTTTCCCTTTCGAGTTGTACTTTACTTTCAGTTTGGGTTTGTATACTGGCCCATTTACTTTTCCGCACTTTCAGTTGTACTCTGCATTTTCATAGTGTTTACTTTCCGCTTGCTTAATCTATGGTGTTTGTTTACTTTACAAAGGCAATGCCTTCCCTTTTTACCGGGATTTACGCCTTGGTGCTAGTCACCAGCCCCTGGCCTATGGAAGGCGGGCTTGGGGTAGTCACGGCACGGACCCCGAGGGCGGGTCGTGACAAATTGGTATCAGAGGAGTTCGGTTCTACCGCGAACTCTGATATTTTATATGTGAAGCAATAATGTTTAGCGTATTGAGTGTGGTTATCAGTCTAGGGAGTCCAGTGTTGGTGCGGCGGCCGACGTATCCATACACCAGGACCCTGACTTCTGATTTCCGACTTAATGCACGAAAACATTAATTGCGTGTGTGTTTCAAAGTTTTCTTTGTGATTACTTTATATCAGCTCACCAGGTATACTGTTCTGACCGTGGCACACCTATTTCCTTTTCAAGGATAGCCCCACGACGGCAGCCAGCTAGGGTTCCGAGAGTCGAGCGTGACGACAGCCCACCGAGCGATGAGGCCTTACTGCAGGGCCCTTTGTCAGCAGTGGCACCGGCGGTAGCTCTACCCGCCGAGCCCCCGATACTTCCAGCACCAGCCGCTGACGATGCACGTCGCCTCAGCGCACTGCATGAGTTTCAGCGCCAGCGACCACCCAGGTTTCGCGGGGAGACGGATCCCCAGGCAGCAGAGGATTGGCTGGAGGCAGTAGTACGAGTGTTTAGGCTAGTGAGGACACCAGCAGACCTCATGGTGATCCTCGCTGCGAGCCTACTACACGCAGCAGCAGGACGATGGTGGAGCTTGATGCTCCAGGTGCACGATGAGGCATCTCTACTTTGGACGGACTTTGAGAGCCTTTTTCACTCGGAGTTCGTCCCAGCCACCCTTCGTGCGGTGCGTATCCAAGAACTTCTTCAGCTGCGGCAGGGCAGCATGACGGTCGCTCAGTACTCGGCGAGATTTACCGATCTCTCGCGCTACTCGACCGACATGGTACGGGACCCATTCTTCCGGGCCCGGACCTTCGAGCAGGGTTTGAGACACGAGATCAGGGCATCGCTGATCTCCCTTAGCATACCGACTCAGACAGGAGTACTGGAGCGAGCCCTCCTGATCGAGAGTTTCCTGGCTGAGTCCACAGCCAGACCTACCGGTGGCCGACTACACGACTCAGGCTCAGTTGTACGGGGAATCCGGGGTGGAGTCAGAGCCAGGCGTGCCGAGAGTGGGCAGTGTTACTCCTGTGGCGGGATTGGTCACATGGCTCGTGACTGTCCGACCCGCCATGCTGATGATCAGCAGTTAAGTGAAGAACCTCCCAGGCAGAGGCAGAGGTTCGACCGTGGCGGTCCGCAGGGAGGAGGCGGACGAGGCAGAGGAGCTGGACGAGCATCCAGTGGTGGGCGACGCTTTGAGGCTCTTCCACCACCACCACCAGGAGGTCCACCCCGACCACAGGGAGTAGGTGAACATGCGAGAGCTCAGCTTCATGCAGCCGAGGCCTTCGATCATGGAGCTCTGGGAGCCTATGGATAGGAGCAGAACTAGTGGATACGCCCTTTGTACTTCTGGTTCCTTGTTGCTTTTGTGTAGCGTCTTGTATTATGAGCTGCAATAATAAAAGACGCATACCTTCGTGATATTTTCGTTCCTGTCCTCTTTCGTGATGTTACTAAGAGGTTCCAGTTTTGGCTATTGACTTGAACCTCACTTGTGAGACATCTACTAGAGGAGACCCAGTTACCACACACTGATGTCGACAGTGTGACCCAACCCTTGGAAGAGAGAGTAACGGTTGAATCTCTTAGTAGTAGCGTCGAGGCCTTACGACGTCATCCTTGGTATGGATTAGTATCATCCATATTAGGATTGACTGTATTAGGCAAAGAATGTGGTTCATCCAGGGGATGAGACCAGTTTTCTCTTAACGGATAATAAGAAATCTTGCAGCTCTTGTGGAACCTGAGATGGTCCAGGTCATCCAGGAGCGGAAGAGTACAGCTCAGAGTCGGCAGAAGCCTTACGCTGACAGGAGGCGGAGATCACTAGAGTTCGAGGATGGCGACCACGTCTTCTTGCGGGTCTCACCTCGACGTGGTATTCGAAGATTTGGCCGAGGCAGCAAGTTATCTCCGCGCTTCATTGGACCCTTTCAGGTCCTCAACAGGGTTGGCGAGGTGGCTTATCGCCTGGCTCTGCCACCTCAGTTGCACCGGGTGCACGACGTCTTCCACGTATCTCAGCTGAGAAGATACGTGCACGACCCGACGCACATCATTGACCATGGGGAGCTTGACGTTGACGATGGGGAGACTTTTACGGAGGTCCCGGTGGAGATAGAGGATCGACAGGAGCGGGTCCTGCGTGGGCGATCGATTCCTCTTGTGCGCATCAGTTGGTAGCACGGGAATCTCCAGGAGAGCACATGGGAGTGGGAGGCTCAGATGCGTGCTCAGTACCCTCATTTGTTTCCCTAGTTTTTGATGTATCTTTACGGGGACGTAAAGCCCTGAGGTGGGAGTAATGTAAAGACCCGTAAAATTCAAGGGAAATTTTTTCTTAATTTTCTTTAGAATTTTACAAGAGCGCGGTTTCAGACGGCACCTGATTCCGAGGCCCGGAGTGCCCGGAATCAATTTCCGAAGTTTGGCTCGGGTACTTTCAGTGAACGAACGAGCGGGAATTCCTAACTTTTGATCTGGTGCTCGGAATAGAAATCATAGGGCACCGATGAACTCGCAGCGCCGATATTCGCTTAAGGAGACCTCTTCGGAAGTTGCGTTTGTTGCGGGTTGAAAGTTAGTTTTTGGGTTTTTAGTTTGAGTTAAATAAAATTTGTGAAGAACAAATTTTATTTTAACTTGATAAATCCTACCAAAGGGGGTTGGAAGTGGGACCCACATCCACTTAACCTCCCTTGGGAGGATTAAGTGTGGTGGGGCCCACACGAACCCCTAAACCTTTCATCTTCTCCCAACTTCCTTAACCCCTCATTAAATGACATGAGTTGTTTAATTTTGGAGTTAATCCTTTTGAATTTCAAACTTTTGAAATTCTAGTGTGTTGATGTGTAAATAAAATAAGATAGTGTCTTATTTTATTTTGGTTAATAGTTTGTCTTCTTGAGAGGTTGAGAGCTTTTTCTTCTTCTTCTTCAACTCCGACGAAGAACACGAAGAACGCTCAAGTCCCGACGAAGAACGCTGCTCCGCTCTTCTTCGTCTTCCGTGTCAACGAGTGGGAACGCCGCATCCTCCTCGGATTCTCTTCGTCGACAAAAGAAGTTTCTCCAACGACGTATCACATCAGACGCATCTCTTCGTCAACAGATTTGACGAACGACGACCGCGACGCCCGATCTCCGCGACATTGTCTTCCGCGGACGATGGCAAATCCTCGAACGTTTACCCAAGGTAGGGGTTGTTGGTTTATTGTTTAATTAATCCATTCTTGATCGTGGATCTAGCATGTCTAACATGAGGCTTTTGAATGTTTAAGTTGAGTTATTATTTAACGTGAGGGGGCCGGACCGCATGAACACGGCCGAACCCCCTCCATCGTTCTTATTGTTCTATCTTGAGGGTGGAAGCAAAGTGGCGTGGTGCCGTCGCACCACGCGGATAATAATATGATTAAATTTCGCGGCGCCGTCGCGCCGCGCCATGGAAGAATCATAAAGAACGCGACGCCGTCGCGCCGCGTCGAAGGGAACCAAATGCGCGGCGAAGGGGCGCGGTGCCGTCGCACCGCGCCGGACGAGGAACACCGCGGCCGGTTCCGGGCCGCGGCGGGACGAGGAGACCGCGGCCGGTTCCGGGCAGCGGCGGGATGAAAAGACCGGCGGCCGGGCCGCCGGCGTCAGAAGCCGAAGAGGGGACCGGATTTTCCGGTCCCGTTGGAGAAAACCGGCCGGCCAGCTGGCCGGCCGGATGCCAATAAACCGGGGGAATTAATCCCCCGGCCAGCTCATTAAACCCCCCTCTTTAAGAGGGGGCGGTTTCCTTGTGGGGGGAAAAGCCCCCCATTTCCTACCAATCAAGCCCCCCACGTGGGGGGGGGGGCGGTTTGCACAAAGGGCGCGGCTATATGGCGCGCCGCCCCTCAATCAGCGGGGGCTTTGTCCCCCCCCGCATGCCGCCAGGTCGCCCTGCCTGCCGCCGGGCCGCCGCGCTCCCGCCGGGCCGCCGCGCCGCCGCGCCCCCAGGCCGCCGCGCCGCCAGGCCGCCAGGCCGCCGCGCCGCCCGGCCGCCGCGCCGCCGGCCGGCCGGCCGGGCCGACCCAGGGGGGGTCGGGCCGGGTCGGCCCGGACCCGGACCCCCCCCCCGTTTCGAATCAGTTTCGGTCTTTTGGCCATAACATGATCCAAGGACCTCCGATTGACGAACCGTCTGCGGCAACGCGATCCTTGGATCGAGACGGTCGTTTCGGTATATCGCACTCAAGGTTTTGGATTACTTTGTGTTCGGCCGGGTTGGTTCGTTCACGAAACCAACCGGGCCTTCGGAGCGGAAACACTTATATCTTGAGCTACGAACGTCCGATTCACGTACCGTCAGCTTTGTTGTGTTCCTCCTAGTGAGGCAGATCTTTTGGCATACTACGCACGAGGTTTGGACGCAGGTGGAGTACGGTCGGGATGGTTTTTCCTTAAAAACCAACCGGGACCCGGGGACGAAAATGCCAATAACTCTCAGACGGGGCGTCCGATCGACGCGCCATCTGTTGCGTTGAGTTCCTGTTGTCGATACGGAACTTTTGGATACATCAACTCTGGTCTTTGTGACAGTTGATGTATCAGCCTCTCGGCTCGTGGAGCGGACCCTCCGAACGAGCTTGCTGTGTGCGGGAACCCTAGTGCTGGCTGCGACTGTTACTGTGACTACTACTGCTACTACTGCTACTGTGACTGCGACGACGACAGTACAGAGATCCTGTGTGGATTCGACGACGACGACTACTACACTCAGTGATCCTACGTAGATCAGTGCTACAGGTCCTGCGTGGGCCCGATCCTGTGTGGGTCCGATCCTGTGTGGGTCACAGCGGGGGTTAGTACCTATCGATCCTTCGTGGGTCCGACGACTTAGATGGGTCAGTGATCATCTTTATCGTCATCCGAAGAAGTATATTTGTGTGATCTGAATCTTCTGTTTTACTCGATAGAGGTGGTGCGCTTGGCTGTAGCGGCAGACCTGCGATACTGGAGACGAGCGTACGGAGTACGGAGACCGTGTAGTCGACTGAGACCTGAAGACTGCTCGACCGACTCGACTTGGAGTGAGTCGACTAGCCCAGTGGACGGAGCGCCCGGTAATTGGCGGCAGACCCACGGCGGACGGAGCGCCTGGTATTTGGCAACAGACCGGCGGTACTCGATTGGAGGAGTACCTCTGTAGGCTATTTGGGTGAAGCGCCCGGTATTTGGCAGCAGACCCTCAGCGGACGGAGCGCCCGGTAGTTGGCGGCAGACCCGCAGTACTCGACAGAAGGAGTACCTCAGCAGTCTTAGGTTAGTGAGCAGCATCTCAGAGTCGTGACAGGACACTGTACACTTCAGAGATAGGGCTCTTCAGCAGTTACGTTTTTGATAATGAAAATCCTGTGTGAGCTGAAACCTATTGCTTTCATGTGTGGATTGTGTTGTGCAATCCTGTGTGGATTACGTTTTGCTTTCCTGTGTGGAATACATTTACTTTCCTGTGTGGACTGAGTGGTACTTGGGCTCAGAGGTTGGAGCGTATTTGAAATTGATGACTTAGGTATATGTATGGGCATATACCTAAGCAGTGACGGATGTTACTTCGTGATTGTACCTTTCTTCGTGGTTTATCCTTTGTGGATTTTGAGAGACTTTCAGGGGTCTCGGGGTCCCTACTGAGTAGCTTATACTCACCCCTGCACGGGCTTTGCCCGCACTACGTTGTGTTGGTTGCAGAAGACGGACAGTGTTGATCTTAGCTGAGGCTTGCAAAGCAGGACGGTACCTGGAGGTGGACCACTGGGCGGGACATGCTCGGAGCGGACAACGGGACCCGTGGAGCAGTGGAGCTATCTGTACCCACCCTTCAGGTGGGATTTCCGGTGGACAGCTCGGTGTAGCGGCTTTTACTTTTCAGTTGCTGTTTTCCCTTTCGAGTTGTACTTTACTTTCAGTTTGGGTTTGTATACTGGCCCATTTACTTTTCCGCACTTTCAGTTGTACTCTGCTTTTGCTTAGAGTTTACTTTCCGCTTTCTTAATCTGTGGTGTTTGTTTAGTTTACAAAGGCAATGTCTTCCCTTTTTACCGGGAATTACGCCTTGGTGCTAGTCGCCAGCCCCTGGCCTATGGAAGGCGGGCTTGGGGTAGTCACGACACGGACCCCGAGGGCGGGTCGTGACATTATGAATGCAATATGTTGTCCATTTTTTAAAATATAATCATTATAAACTTCCAATAAATTTGAACAAAATATACTATATAACAGGGTACTATTTAATATTAATAAAATTATTTAACACTAAATGTTATATAATAACCTTAATTTTAATCCTAATAATCCCATAATAAAAAAGAAATAAAATATCATTTCAAACATAAGGAAATAAATATCTTTAAATTTTTTTCAATTAAATCAAACATTTATAATTTACAAAATAACATTTTCCCATGATAATCATAATGGGTACATATACCTTGAACATATATCAAAAAACATTAAAAATCAAAAAGTATTCTCCCATAATAAAATGTGAATATATGATTTTAAACATTTTATTATTTTTTAGTAATCCTCTAAACAATAAAAAAATAATATAGACACCATAATCATTCCATTTTCATCATAATTCATTAATCGTGGTTTTATATCTTATCTATAAATAATAATATTTTAATAACAAACATATGAGTCATATCATATGATTAAGAAATGTAAAATTATAATCTATTATATAATTTATACAATTCATATTTCATTATTAGTTTTCACTTCATGAAATCTAATGGAAATTGGTTATGCTAAATTGTTATATTTGTGGAATTTTTTATAACATTCATTATCCATTCACTTAGTACATTTATTTTAATAATAATAATTATCTAAATTATTAAAACATTCAATTGATACTTGATGAAGAAATGTTTTACCATTGACATAGTTATTAGAGATCCTCCTTTTTCCATAGTAGAAAATAACTTTATAACCTCATTTACAACATAAAAATTTTCTTCCCATTCATTAGATAAAATTTCCTTGGTTCGTTTTTCATCATTCAAGATGCATTGATTGTTGAATATATTAACAATTATGATCATCACCTAAACATAAACATCAATTAATATACATTCTATTTTATGTATTATGAAACACTCAGAATTTCACCATTTTAATCCTTAATTAATATTAGTGGATAACAATAAGAAAAAGAGTTATCACTATAGAACGTATTCCATTTAGTTTATATTCCTAATAAAACCCAAATTTCAAATCACATCTATTATTACAGTGGTTCATACTAGGTCCAACCATTTACTAAAAGAATATAATTTAGTGTAATCATGTATTTATAATATCATTAAAACATCTTCTAATGATGATACACAAAATGAAATCCTTAATAATGTTTTCCCAAACCCATTTTACTTATACAATATAACTAATATAATTATTAAAATATTTCCATTTTTATTATAAAGATTTTTAAATAATTCTAAAATAAAAACCCCACATAAAATTTATTCAAAACCCTACCATGATACCAATAGTAGGAACATGACAAGAATCATTATATATTATAGTGAAATTAGATAAGCATATTATTTCTTATGGTTGAAATTCTTTTTGAAGTTTAGAGTATTAGGGAGCATGGTCGAAACACATACGTTAGAAGCCCAAATATATACAATGTGGAATATTCTTATCAATTTCCATTTTATCACAATATAAACTCTTAAAATTAAAAGTAATTTATTATCATGACTAGTTATCACAAAATTAATATAGATTTTTTCCAAATTATTTCCCATCCATAATCACCATGAATATAAGGCCTATGCCTTAAAACATTATATAGTCTTTAGAGAAATCATGAATTAACTATGAGGATATTTTCAAGTTTAATATTTTAATGAGATATGCCACAACTATTACATTACATCTCAAATATTAAAAAGTAGAAATATTAACCCAGTAATCATTTTGTTCATAAAATAAAAAAACATAAAAGAAAACAACAATTATAATGTTGATATAAATCTGTATTAATTCTTCTGTTATCGTACACTTCCTTATAACCTATAAAAATCGTTTAAAAACATGGGTTGAGCATAAAATGCTCAGCAAGGGTTATAAAAAAAACCTTAGTCCCTCAATACATAAAAAACATAAGAACCTTATCATACCTCATAAAATCATTAGATTTAAAAATAACACATTGAAAATAGAAATCATAAAGGTTACGTGAGGCATCTATATCATACAAACATTATAGATTTCATATGTACATAGGGAGTTACATATTGAATATATATCAGAGTATTTTCCCTATATCTCGTAGGATAATCAATAACATTTACCTCCAGCACGATACCCAATTCATTGGATAGCTATCTCGGGCTCACCCACCCTGGGTTTATCACGAAAGAAAATGTATTTGTAAACAATTCCAAAAAATCCTTAACAATATCATAACAAATGAACACGCATAATGGAAAGATAACATTTCCAAATTGCGATCACAATATAGAATTTATATATATTGAAAAAATCAATCCATTATCAAAACCATTTTCAATAAAAAAAATACATAAAAAGATTATATGATATTTATTTTTCTTTTAAATACATTAAGGCTTGTTACGGATGCCAAATATCAAATAATTCTCGCAGTGGTGGGAAGGTAGTTGTTGTTCTGTACGTTATAAAGAAAAATTATTTTGCTCATATTGTAAAATACTACGTAGAAAAATGACTCATTTTAAATGAGGTTAAATGTTAATGGTGTTTATAAACTATATTAAAGAAAGTAGTGTACAAATCAAAATCGGCCTCGATGAAAGGAGATTGAGATGAAGTCCCTTATAAAAATTTAGCAGCCTAACAGCATCACTTAAAAATTCAGAAAATGAGTTGATAAGAGTGAAAATGGTCTTGAATAGGTTGGACATAAAATTTTATATGACAAGGATATATACGATCATATCCCATCATTTGAAAATTTAAATTAAACTATATGACATAAAATAAGCCATTTACTAAAAAAGGAGGGTGAAATGTTCATATACCTAGAGTTTGACATGCCTTGTATGTTATCACTTCTTCCTAAATAATGGCATTAAGATAATATTTACGAAATTAAGATCCTTGTTAGTGTATATTATTCCTTTAATGTAACTTATTACCTTTTTATAAGAATCATATAATAAATCACATTCCTATTACTCGTTTTTCCGATGTTCGGTACTTGAGTGAAATATGAATTTATTATAATTAAAAAGTGTCCATGTGGTAAAGAGTATATTATATACAGAATTATATAAGTTATTTAGGTATCATATAATATATATATATATATATATTATATTTATTTAGAATAGTCCATAACATTTGAATAATAATAAAGATAAAATAAATATCATATATAATTATAGTGCAATTTTAATGGCCACCATAAAAGGTGGTATTGGAATTCGAACAATCACTGTTTCGTGAGGAACTAGTTCGTCGTCCACAAAAATAGTTTACTCTAAATCCATTAGATGGGGGTGTTTGTAAGTGTAGTTTCAATATTTATCCTAAAAATATCCTAGTATATTGAGAATAAGGTTGTTTTTATGTAATCATAGGAAAATAATATAATATGGAGTGAAGAAGAAGAATAATTGAAAAGAATTTTATAAAAGATGGTACCTCTTAAAACATGTAACTATCTATGATTTGAGAAAAAATGCTTTATTGTATTTCCTTCATCATGTGGATAATATTCTAGGAGATATATGGATTTTGGTAGATATTTAGAATATTGTTTCGATTATTCAAGGGGAATCAGAGGAGTGTGCAAAGGGATAGTGGTGGTGGATTTTTATAAAGAGGGAGGATGGGTTCTTTAGGAATTTTTGAAAGTATTATCTTATTATAAAATTACTTCCTATTTAAAAAGGTCCAAAAATAATTTCATTCAATGATAGGAATAATAAAATTTGAAATAAAATCATCCAATAATAAATGTATACGTTTTGGATATTTTTTATACCTTATCTTTTTTTAATTATACCTCTTTTACTCTTTTCATTTTATCAATCATTTAGCAATTTGATAATCAAAATAGATATCAAAACATGAAAAATATCCAATTAAAGAGTAATTAATAATATTATAGACTTATTATATCCATTGGTGCGAATATAATATATTTTGTAATTTTATAATAATTAATAAAAATATTTATATTTTAAAATTTCAATAATGTAAATTTTGAAACTATTCATATCATGACTTTTTTAAAAATTCACAGAAACCTGATTGATTCAAAAAAATGTCATTAATACAAAGATAACATGCTTTTATCATCCAAAAAAATTCATAGATGATATCAAAATAACAAAATATCATATATTTTAACACATAAAATATCATTTATTTGTATCATTTATTAATGAAGAAATCACTACATCACAATCATGTCATTATAAAAATTATTTAAATAATATCTAAAAATTATAAATAAAATACCCCGATGTATTAAATATCTTTATATTTCCAATTAGGATTTATTGTTGAAAATATAACTTATCTAACACCATATAAATTTTTTTTAATAAAAGATACATGTTTAAGTTTCATTTTCCATAACATTAAATTATTTTTTGTAAAATGTCATTTTCAATATCAAGTTCCTCCATGGGATCCCCAAATCACCCCAAGGATGCCCATGTTCTAACATGTATCAGCAAATATGTTTTATATACCTGTTAGGGCAATTTAATATTATTATTATATTAATTTTCTATCTTTATTTACTAGATTTACATTTTAACCATGATAAATTAAATATTAACTAAATTTACTATTCACAATCTCTAAAAATAATAGTTTCATATTTTCAATATTTGGACCTCCTGATTTAAAATTTGGAATAATATTTTTAAATTCAAAACAAATAATTTTGATAAATTAATTGAAGTGATAAAGTTATAATATAATTACTCTTTAAAACAAATTAAAAGGTCCATCTAATAATATAAATAAATTTTATGAAAAGGAAATTTTAAATTAAAATGCATTATTTTTTACTATTCATCAAAAAATGAACTTTATCAGAAAAATACCAGATATTTACCCAAAGAAAATTATTATGTCTCGCTTCTAAAAAATTTTATATTGTAAAATAGAACATATTAAAGTGACAAATACTAGATTTAAAAAGGGATTTCCATGAAAAGGTGGAAATCTACCTTTTAAAAAATATTAGAGTAATTCATCTTATAATTGGATTCATACTTATTTTATGCCTATACAAATTATTGGATAAAACTAAAATTCTAAACTATCATATTTAATCATATTGTAGATATTTATATTAATTACCTATATTAAAATGGATAGGAGTAAACTACCATTTATAAAATAATATTATTATATTATTTTACAGTATAACTCAAATTTGTGTGGAATAAAAGATTTCAAAGAAACATGTTGTTTCGTGTTCAGTACACTATCTGGGATAATTTCTTCTTTAACATAAAATTAATATCTTATTCATAATTATTAATTGAAATAAAAATATATTATTCTATATATAAATGGGTCATTAGATCCTTCCCCCTTTTGGAAATTTCATCCTCACAATTTTAAAAGTGGGATCAGAAACTTCATTAAAATTCCCCATCAAAAGAAGAGTCAATAAAACCATCACTATAAATGATATAAAGAAAATTAAAAAAGACACCCAATATAACAGATACTAGGATTCAATTAATACATGGATATGGAAGAGAAAACTAACCATGAAGTTGTGACATAGAGTGATAGAATACATGATTTGTATAACGTTAAAGACCAGAAAACCACAAACTTGTGATAGGTTAAATGGTCATTGATTTCCCAGTAGAAAATGTAAACAGACAATGTTTTTTGTTTTTTGTTCCTTTTCATATATATTGATAATTTTATTATGATATTTACTAAGAACATAATTAAATATATATAATTTTCATGTTTAGTTTCATCCTTTAATATGTTTATACTAGAAACTCATATTTACTCCAAATGAAGAGTATTCATGATATCATGGTCACACCTAATGTGTAATAATAAACTTATAGAGAATCACATAATCCCCATAATATAAACCATATATTTCCCCTATCATTATAAATTAACCAAAACTAAAATGATTTGTATAATACCTGATAACACCCAATAGGATAATATTTTATAAAAAGAAATACTACTTGCAATCTATAATATTGAAGAAAATAAAAACAAAAGTTCAAAAAATACCATTCAATAAACTGTTTTCCATCAAATCCTTTAATATAATTCAATCTATTATTGAAACAAAAAACCTAGAATAATATAATGACATAGTCTTCAATAGTAAATCATAACATTTATGTACAAATAACATCAACTACTCATAATATCTCATACTGAAGTGTAATTAACCAAATCACATATTCTCTATGATCGGTTTATACTTTCCATAAATAACCCAAATATTTATATGTCCAAAATAAATACATATATTTATCCAAAATAATATTTCAACCATTCATCCATACATGAAATCCCATAGTATTATATTTTACTTAGGCATATATTGTTTCCCCCAAATAGAAAAATTCTCCCAAAATATCCGTTATCACATAATGAAAAAATCATTTTCCTATATAATGGATATCCCTTTGATAGAAAATATTTTCCCAAATAAACTTATTTTTTATTAATAAAATAATATTAGTAAAAAAAATAAGTCATAAAATCCATGGACTTCACGTAGTCTAGTGGTAGGAGATAAATCCGAATCACACTTTGGTTGTGGGTTTGATACTCTTAGCTTCATTCGATATGATGGGTTTTCACACGATCTGTGTGTTTTCCTTTTTAATAAATTATATAATTTTATATAATTTCTTAAAATTAGATTAATTCCACACAAATACACATCATATATTCTAACCACAAATGTTATCTCAGACCTCACATTTTCATCCAAAAATGTAATAACATGTAATTTCATTAAATTAAAGGATCATACAAACCCAATTTGTTCCCTATAACTATAAACACAAAATAAAAGATAATTATTCCTTGAATAACATTTTCACATATCAATCTTCAGTGTTCCACATACTATAAAAAGTCATCGAATTTAATCCCAATATCAAAAGAACTTTAATAAATTTAACCATTTCATCATTCTACAATCTAAAATTACTCTTGAATCCATTATATGTGTACTTATTTCTTATTCAATGTTATTCATGATCCATTAACCATTCTTTTACAAATAATTTTGTAATACATATTTCTTAAAATAAATAATGAATAATATCATAAGATTCCATAATGTAAAAACATCCCTTGAGAAATTATACATAACTTTCCTAGGTCATTTTCAGTTTCCTCATCTTCAATTAGTACGTGATTTAGGAATTATTGAACATATATTAGCATGATTCTGTTCATACCACTCTAAAACCTTTTTCGTAGGACTTCTATTGGTATAATGACCATGCATGCCACATTTAAAAAATTTAATTGATCCTTTGGATGGAACTTATTTACATTTCATGGAGTCAAGTAGATGCTTCCTTTTTCAATGGAATATTATTTCATTATGACCTTCATTACAACATTTAAAAAATCTTCCCATCCATTTGAAGCATCTTCTTATGTGTTTCTTTCTACATCCTTGAATCCTAGGTTTATGAATTTACTTAGCTATATGATTTTTACGTAAACTCCCACTGGGATTTGTTTCTGGCATATTTGATTCCTTATAAAACTCACCATGGTATATGTGGCCAATCATGACTCCAGATAGTTGGTTCATAATAACAATAAATTTTTTCTTTGTAGCTCCTATTTCATTCTGTTGCATAATCAGAAAACATTCTTAGTATTATTCCCATATATTGTTTATTTGTTGCATGTTAGATCTTGAAATTTTTTAAAACCAAAATGTTGAGTGTCATTATATCAATAAAATCATCAAAAAATATCTTATTAGGAGGTTAAATACTAAGATAAACTTATTCATGGTATATTTAACTCATTCAATTTATTTAATATAATTACTACTCTTTAATATATTCTAATCATTATGGTTATGTCACATATTCATAAATAATAATATAATCTCTAAATTTATCTAAAATTACCATTAATACCATAAATATGGCCATATCCTCAAAACAAAACATAATCAAGAGTTATATTAATTATTAACATGGATGGTATTTTCTGGTTTAGAGTTTTAGAGAATTATTCCATAACTATAACATTACATCTCAAATATTACCTATTAGAAAATTCTAATTAGTATCCATTTTATTCTTAAAATAAAAAATATTAACAGAAAACAAGAATTATTTTCTTGCAATGTACCTTCTTTAATTATTCCTTTTTCATACTATTCCTGATACCCTGATATAAAAATTTAAAAACCATGGGATCCACCTAAAAGTCACTATATGGTTTATAAAACATAAATTGAAAACACTCATAAAACAATAAATAGAAAATATAAGCTCAGTAACATACCTCATGAAATCATAAGATTTATGAAAAACACTTAGAAATCAAAAATATTAAATGTAACGTGTGTAATCCATATCATATATATATTGTATCATTCACAACTACATAAGGTGTTATGTTTGGAATGCCAATCATTATATATTCCCTAAATATCATAGAAGAAACATTATCTTTTAACACTATCATGTTACCCAATGCATTGGTGAGATATCTTGGGTTCACTTACCAAAATTTCTTATAAAGACTTTGAATTTCCATGGAATTTTTTTTTCATAAATACATGGGAATTTTACGAGTCCGTAGTTTCTGACGGAGCTTGATTCTGAGGCCTGGTGCACCCCGAATCAATTTCTAATGTTTATCTCGGGTACGTTCAGTAAACATGAAAGCATGATTTTATAACTTTTGAACTGGTGCATGGAATTTCAATCAGAGGGAACATTTGAGCTCACAATGTTAGAGATTATTAATGAGACATTCACCGCAATTGTGTTCTAGCGAAAATGGAAGTTAGTTTTTCACGTTTTTAAGAATAATGTCAAATAAAAATAAATGTGGCTTATTTTTATTTTAGCGGTTAAAATCTCCAAGTGGAAGTTAGAAGTGGGGCCACTACACCAAAACCACCCATGAGTTATTATTGTGGTTGGGCCCACCCTTACATAGCCTAGTTTGGGAGGATAATTAATTTGGAGCCCACACTGCCTTTAACCCCTTGTAACTCTTCAAATTCCCCCATAATTGTGCCAACTGTCTCTTCATTTATTTCTAACTCTCCCCTCCTCTATTCGAATTCTGAATCCATTCGACCCTAATTAATTAAATGAGTTGTCCCATTTAACTAAACAAAACACTTTGTGTTGTTGTGCCAAAAAATAATATACTTTTCCTCAATTATTTGTGGATGGAAACTTGGTAGAGCATGGAGAACCCTTAGAGAAAGCTCTCAACAGAGAACCATTCTTCCAATGAAGAACGAGAAGAACACGAATAACATCATCAAACATCTTCTTCCTTCTTCAAATGGATAAAAGGATGTATCCGACTGCGAATAATGTCGACAACACTTCTTCCTCAGTCTCCTACCCTGGATGCTTCGCGACGTTGATGAATCGACGACTACATCTCGCGACGTCGTCAACGATCAATGACAGGAGAAGTAGGGTTTTGAGTTGTTTTTCCCATCTATGTCATACAATATTATGGAATATGTTATTCCGATTGTTAATAACATAACATGGAGGGGTTGAACCACTCAAAAATGGACTGACCCTTCCCTATTTGATCGTGTTTGTTGTTGACGACGGAAGCAGAGAACGGAGGCCGGCATCGGAACGACCGTGAAGAAACCAACGGCGTAAGACCGCCATGTCACTTGAAAGGCATGACACTGTCATGCCGTATGGAAGAAAGCCAAGCTGCAGGCAAGCCGGGCCATGGTTAGAGAGGCGTGGCGCCGTCGGGCCGCGCTGTAGAGCTGGGTGTCGCCGCGCCGTCACGTCGCGCGATTGAGATGAGCAACGGCCAAGGTGGGCTATGGTAGAGAAGATGGGTGTGGCACCATCGTAAGGCGCCAGAGAAATACTGCGGCCATAGGCAGTGGCGGACAAGGGACGGTAGCCGGCCAGCATGTGGCCAACTGGCCGGGCAACGCTGCCAGCCAGCCGTGCCCCACTAGCAGCCAGTCGGGCCGCCCCTTCGGGCCAGGTCATCCCTCGGGCTAGGCCGCATTCGAGATGGTCCACCCTTTTTGGTCTGGCCATTACCTCATACCGGGTCGGACCCACAGACCAGGTCGGACCCCGGTTCGGACCGGGACGAGCTGCATTGGTCTGACTAGGTTGGACCAGACCCGGACCCGCTATGGCCTGATTACACCTTTTCACCCATATCATGGGCTACGGGCGTCCATTTGATGAACCATCAGCGACATCGATATTCTTGTTATGATGTCGTAACTTTGAGAATACCCCATGGGAGTTCGAGGAATATTTTAGATGCGGTCAGGTTGGTTTTTACATGTACCCAACTAGGCCCCCATGACTAAAAGGCTAATAACTAACAGACCGTTCGTCCAAATTACATGTTGTATGTTTCGTTGAGATCCCTTTGATGAGACGGACCATTGAGACACTTCTACGCGAGTCTTCGCAATTGTTGGAGTTTTTTCCAGTAGCTCGGGGAGTAGATTCTTCCAGTAACGAGCAGTTAGAGTGCGGAGACCTAATAGCTCACAGACTTGACGACTGCTTGACCGATTCGACTAGCCCAGTGTAGAGCAACTGGTAGTTGGTGGGATACCCACAGAGGAGGAGCACCCGGTATTTGTCAGTAGACCTGTGATACTCGAAAGGATGAGTACCTCTAAAGGCTTTTAGGGGGGGTTCTTGGTAGTTGGTGGTAGACCCACAGTAGAGGAGCACTTGGTAGTTGGCAGCAAACTCACGGTACATGACAGGAGGAGTTCCTCAGCAGTCCAAGTTTACTTAGAAGCACCTTGGTGTCGCGAAAGTCCCACTGTCCATGACAAAGGAAGAATTCTCCAGTAGTCATGGTTTCAATAATGAAAATCCTGGTTTGAGCTGATTCATGAATTTTTTTCCTCATGATTGAGATGGGTTACTAAATAACTTAGGTAAATGTATTTGCATATACCTATGTAATGGTTATTCTTTGTTTCGTACTTGTAGTTTATCCTTTTTGGATTTTGTGAGACCTTTAGGGTATCGGGGTCCCTAGTGAGTATATTTATACTCAGCCCTACATGGATTATGCCCGCACATCATTGTGTTGGATGCAGACGACGGACAACGTTGATGGAGGCGGAGTGTACGAGGACTGGACGGTACCCAGAGGTGGACCTCACAAAGAGTCGGTACCTATAGGATATGGACAGTGATGGAGCACTGAGCAGGCTATCTGTACCTACGCTTCAGGTAGAATATGTAGTGGACGGTCCAGGAGCTTCTAGACACCTTCCAGCTATTTTCCTTTTTGGTTATACATGTTTTTCCTTTCCTTGTACTTTACTATTGGGCTGGTATTTCTGGACCCAATTACTTTCCAGCCCATCTTCGGTATTCAGTTTTACGTAGTGTTTTTCTTCCAGTTTTGTACTTTTATTGTGTGTGTTTACTTTTTATAAATTAAATTCCTTCCCCGCTTAGTGTTTTACGGATTTGGTGCTAGTCGCCAGCCCCTGGCTTATGGAAGGCGGGCTTGGGGTAGTCACAACACGGTCCCCAATGACGGGTTGTGCCATTTCTCATGTAACAACCCATATATGTAAAAAACTAGTACTCTCTCATGCATTCCCATGGTGATATAACATAATTTGTAGTTTATGTGTTTGCACAGTGATATGGATCACAGATTTTTTATGAAGATAATACTATATTTCAATGTTAATAATGAACATGAATATTCAATATTTTGAAAACACTAAATTATGACACTTATTATTAGAATACAATTCGAAAAAATTTTGATAGTTCATTATGATAGTATATATCATTTTTGATCAATAAATTTAAAATTATGAAGAAAAATCTATAAGAAATAAATGATTATATTCAGCAAGGAGGATTGAATTAAATTAATGAAAAGAACATTGAAATTCATATTTGAAGTTTTGATAATTATGATAAATATTTGTCAAAATACGAGGTTATATATATATGTAGACATATTGAAACTATAAATTACAAAGGATTTACATTTTTTTCGAAAAAGAAGAAGATATATGTACATTCTATGTAATTTTTCTTAATCAAAAAACAAAATATGATAGACAAGATCAGAATCAATGTAGATATGATGTTTTAAAAAATAAATTTTAATTATCCATGAATGAATTTTATTTATTCAAAATTATCTAAACGTGATTATGAATTACCCATTAGGTTGAATGAACATAACATTTTTATTAGTAATTTTATCTTAGGTCTCGACGGGGAGCCCAATTTTACATAGCATTGCAATGTATGTGCCATCTTCTACCATGTATATAGTGGACAGTTGAAGTAGAGGATTGGCCCCCCAAACTGTGTTTTCCATGAATGAATTCCCTCAATATCAATGACTTTGTATCATTTGTTATGACATGTGATACTACCCTTCCCTCTAGACCATTCCTCTAGACCAATTCAGAAATATTCAGCAGCTAAAGTGAACATTCTACAATTCTTTTGAGTCGTTAGAAATCTAGGTTTGTCTCATTGCATATACATATGAATAAACACATGCACATGGAATATTCTTTGGATTCAACACTCTATTATTCCCTTTATCCTCTTGAATGGTACCCTATAATTAAGTGTACCATATCATCTATAGGTTTTAGAAATAATACCTTTTTTGGGACTAAAATAACCAAGAGGTTCCCCCGATCATGTTGACAGATAAATAAGATCCGAACAACATCAATGTTCAACTTGTCTAATAGTTCACTGATTTCTGTTTTTGAGTTTAAGTATAATAAAACCATGTATTACATATGGATGTAAAAATATCCAATATGAAACTAAAAATGTTTTACTAAAATACAATAGTTGTGTAACCTGGAATTATATTTGTGAGGCTTTTCAGTGGTGGAATAAGGGGTAACAATCTAGGATATCATGGACTAAGAAATCAGCCAACATATTACTATATAGGTACAAAAAATGATTAAAAATAAAAATTCATACAAATTAATAATGAAATATTTGAATGGAATCCTCAAATGATAGATGCCAATGGATATAGAAAGGGATGACTTTATTCAACATGATTCTATGAAAGGATCTGACGGTGAACATGGACTTCACCACCACATCATATTTTTCCATTGTGACAACCCCTTTAAGAATTGATGATACAGCAGGCTCCTGTCGTTTGATTACTTAGATGTAGACTTCAATTTCAATAGAAAAAACCCAATACATTGTAAACACCCCATGAATTAAAGTATTAAAACACCAAGAATTGAAATGATAATTTAATTGAACTCGAAGACCAAAACAATATATATATATATATATATATATTGATGAACATATGATTTTGTTATTTCATTTGGAATGTGAGTCATCCAATAATAATAAACATCAAAAAAAAGTCACAATAATTTTAATAGAATATGAAAAATAAATATAAAAATACCAATTAAAGACTAGAGACTATAGTAAACATCAAAAAATTGCTGCTTAGAAAAATTAACCATCCAACTATGGTTTGTAATTGAAATCAAGTCAACATAGACAAACATAATTCAATGAAGAGACATAGTATCCAAATAATGTCATATATTCCCATTCTAAATTCATACGAATGATAATGCCACCTTTGGATGGAAGGTCCTCATGTGGAAGGAAATGTATATTGTTTAGAGGTCATATTTTTTCATACAAACCTCTCCCAAGGGAAACAATGGATCATGTACGGACTACATAAAAATAGTACATATTCCAGTTTTCATGTGAATGTATCAAAATTTAATACATTAACTACCATTCATGATAGTCGTTTGGTGTTAAAACTGGTAGTGTTTTTAATTTAACCACTACAGATACTTTAATAATATAGTAATTAGAACATAAAAAATAAATAAATTGTTGTAATTATGTAATAATCTTAGAACTATAATAGAATATAAGTCAATATGTGAAAACATTACAATGTTTTAAAATAGTAGTGGACTGATACATGGGAAATATATCCAATGAATGATTAGAAATCTTAAGTGAATATGGATATAAAATCACTTAATGTCACAGAATTCATAACGTGAGTTAGTTATAATTCAACAACATAGCATAAAAACTCAGAATTTATCCCCTTGTATGATTAAAAGTCAATACAATTAATATAAAAAGTGAAATTTTATAGAACATAATATAATAAGTTTCTTCATTAAATATCATAATTTTGTGGTTGGAGGGAATTTTTCTGGTCATCATCGATTAAAGGTACTCGCTACACTGACCCAGAGGTGGATACAAAAAATTTGAAACCTAATGATGGATAACATAACTATCCATTGTTCATAATCAATTGCACAAACCATTACTGAAAGTTGGTTGTGAATTAGAAGCTATATTAACATGGGAGAGTCCAAGGTTGAGCACTACTCTTTAGGATGAAAATTCTAGGAATCCAATACATGAATCCTATCTAGTTTTGAGTGTTGAAGCTTTATGTACTTTAGAGTTCTATGTTTTAATGGTTACTTGAGGTAAAGAAAATTTACAAATGAAAAAAAGAATCATAAATAAGCTATTAATATGGATTAAACATGATTAAATTTGTGTTTGATGAAGAAACCACCTTGATATAGTTCAGATCATTAGAAATATTTCGTCCACCATGAGTGATATAATTGAAACTGTTTCATTCTTTATAAGTTTGAAAATATATATGGGGTATTCCAAATAATCATACCTAAAATTTTTGGGAAGGTATAATTATTTGGAACATCGACTGCAACAATTTTGTCATTGTCTGTTGAAGTGACACCAATGTCTTCATGAAAAAGAGATAATAGAATGTGCACAGGAGAAAATACTTTTTTCTGAAAATCCATAGTAAGAGTAACTACATATGTAAAGTGAAGCATTGAAGAGAAAAAATGTAAAATACATTTGACATTGGTGGGTAAAATCTGTCATTATAATTGTAGATTATATTAGTGATGAAGTTTCGTACCTTATTGAGACTTTTCGAATAAACATCCTTTTTATAAATATTTCATGAGTACTTTGACCTTAATATTGAATATTTGTGGTAGTAGATGAGGAAAGTATGAAGGGAAATGGATTTTTACTTTTTCAAATATCTAAACTTCCGGACACATCAGATTAAAAGTAAAAATCAAAAAAATATGTTGATACCCCTCCCAATTACATATTGAAATATCATTATGGAATTGTTCAGTCATATATCTCATACCACCCATTAATGTAGAATGTAAAATGATACACTTTTCAAATAAAGACCCATCTCCATTACCTCTAAGGAAAAAATATTGCAGACCATTGTATAGTTATTCCCTTAAGTGCTTTTAATTGAATAGAATAAAAGAATGTATTTAAGAATCAATCATTGTATATGCATATTCCATGAACTTTTGGAGAATATTCATATAATAAAGTAGACATGAAGAATCATTTTAATATAATTTAACATGAAAGGAGAAATAATTTCTGATTGTTACTTTTCATTGTTATTCACTTCAATGGAATAATATCGTATGATGTAAATTTTATTGACATATTCGTCCCCTCCACCATTGAAAACCAAAAGATATTGTAGAAGGTTTAATGGGTGAAGCTCATCTCTATGATGAAATTCACCACGTTTTATTTCAATGATTACGTCTCGCTAATGATTCAGATATTTAATGTCACAAAAAATTAGTTTTGTAATATTATATGTAGTTTCATAGTTGTATGTTTGGGCATCTCATCCTCGTCTTCTAAGAAGTCACAACATTAAATTTTTAGTGACACTACACTCAATAACATCCCAATCTATTTTGAATTGATCTTATAAAGCATTGACTTCAGAAAGCATATATTGTAGTTTTAGAAAAACACATAAATCTATAATATTGTTTTGATTTCTATCATGGATGTTGCACACGAAAGTGTTAAGATAATAAAATTATAAAAGAAAAAATTGAGATATTACCACATAATGTATTATTCACCTAATGGAATGTACACTATTGTGAGATTCATTGGTAATGTCATATACATACACCTGATAATACATTGGTGGATGTCCATTTGGAGGACATAAACATCCAATACGATGGTAGTTTTTTCTATTTAATATAAAAATATTTGTATACCCACCATATTTCATATATTTGTCTACTTTTCCACCCAATGATGTCAATGAAAACATATAGCTTTAAATGAGCATGTGGTCTTGGAATGTTTTTGAATGAGTAGAGTTTGTATTGAAAATTAATGTTTTATGGTATTTTAGATAGGTAGAGGAAAGGAAGACAACAACTCTAATGAAATTTTTCCATGAAAGCAACATAAAAGGGAACAATGGGATTTGTATGTGGATATATTTTATATTCCACCATTCATACTATATGGTTAAACCACATTACTCAAAAATGTTAGATGGGTCTCCACAATCTGAATATTTTGATGGAGAAAAGTGTTAGAATATTTGATATTAATTATGAATGACGGAGTAGTATAATTATATTGTATACAAACCCAATAAAGTAATATAAATTATTATCAAATGTAAATAACTTTTATGTTTATAAAATTTCTATTGTAGTGATTTATCGACTGAAATAGACATCACATTATTTATTATTGATGTTAATATAGTAATATAAAATATACAATAGAATAGTAGTATGTTGAAAATATAATCTCTAATTTGAATGATAACTGAATTTTATAGCTAGAGATCTGTCAGAGTTTATTGAAGGAGAAGTTTGTGTTGTTGTCGGAATCATTGATTGTTGTTTATTGGGAGTTTGTGTATCACATTAATGCTTATTAATCCTTCATTATAATAACACCACATGTTACAATGTTATTAAATATTATATACTATCACTAAATAAAGGGATATTGAAATGATTTACCTTAAAGGCTAGATGGACTGTATAACATAATCGTGGATGGAAAAGGAATGTGGTTTCTGATATTAGTATAACTAGTTTCATTCATCATTGAAGTTTCAATTATAAAAAATAATATTTAACTAATAGATAATAAATAATGTAGTCAACTGATTAGTGCATACAGTGATGTAGTGTTATTAGATAGATCTATAATAGTAAGGTCATTTGTTTTCAGAACATGTAAGAGTAATGATGGAACATGCTGTTGTTAAATATAAAAGTAACATATTGACCATATACATAAACGATGTTCATTGAAAATATTCTAATAGAATGACAAAATATGTTGTATCATGGTATTCTTTTGTTGTTTTTTATTGTATGATCCACCGAATATCATTAACATATATAAACAATCTTGAGGGACTGTGAAATAGGTAGATATTAAATTATAGCAAGACATAGTTATGTGCTTCTTAGTATAAAATTAATGTAATTAAACTGGAGATATTAATCAAAAAATCAATCTTGATGTATATAGTTGATAATGGATTGAATCTTTATATTTCATTGTTATTAGCTGGTGTAACCACTTCATATGTAACACATAGTCACCCACTAATTTTTAACATAAAATTATCTATATTTTTAGAATATAAATTTCAGGCAGCCAGATAATATATAAAATTTTTACGATATTTCTATTTTCAATATGATAAAAAAAATTAATGGACTTTGTAAATTGAACATACCATTATTGGGTACTGGTGAGAAAGGAAAACATATTCTTGTTTATGAGCTTCCTGTTGGTGTTATACATTCACTTGCATTAATGTTTTCCTGAGACATTCTTCCCGTGGAATTGAAAATTTCATAAACATATAAATTTTTTTTAAATAAATATCGAAAATGTTACAGGACAGCAGAAAAAAAAGACAACCTGATTGGTTTTGTTTTCACATAATCCTTCTTTGAAGTCGTGAATCTATATTTATTGATTGGGAGTGCATGTTTATATGGTGTATCCTTTTATTTGATTGTAATGGAATTAAATAGAAGCATAAAACCATGAAATTCATTATTGTGATAATATTATAAATAATAAATATTATAAAGGAAAATTTCCTTAGAATGTGCATGTAGTTACATTCTAGGATTTTTATGTCTGTATAAAATCTGTGATAGTTATTTACTATGATCAATCTAATATTAACCCTGATATAAATCATTGGTCAATGAGAAATGTATGATCAGATTAAGCATGGATCCTTGGAGGTAGTACTGTGAACATAGTAAAGGGAACAAAAATGTCGGAGACAAATAATAATCATAATTTTCATGATGTAAATGCTATGGTTGGCTGTCATGTTACTGTTTTAGGTAAATGATGAAGACAAATAATACTTGGAGTATTCAAGTAGAATAAAGTGTAATTAAGGTTTTATAACCTTATGTGATTATTTAAGTAATATAATGAAGAATAAAAGAGACATGTTTCAAAATTTAGTAAGCACACATACCTATTTTGGATTGAATTGTTGTAGCTCAACCAAGATGAACCTGAGTTAACTGGAAGAGTAGAATACTGTGGGTTTTTTAAAATTCGGAGGATTAGTTGGTAGAGGATGATTTCGGAGTGATGGTATTAGATGTATACAATGAAATTGAAGCACATCCATAGTGATGAAGACCTTGTAATGAAACAAGAAGGACTTGAAACCCTGTATTTGGAAACCGAATGTAGATGCTTCTGAAACCCTAGTTGGTAGATGCACGAAGAGGTGAAGGCAGTGTGTCAACAGTCTGTGCTAGCTATAGATGTCATATAATGATAGTTAGAAAAATGTAGGTCGATGATGAATAGAACAAGAAGGTGCCCTTCAAAATGGTGAATCAGAATTGCTATGTTCCTATGGCGAGATGTTATGTTGTCATGAAGTAATCATATCAAAGAAGGGATGAAATAAATATTGGATGAGTGGACGATATAGTAGGGATATGCAGCAGAAAGAGTAAGGATCTGTGAAGGGTTTGAAACGGTGGTAGTAAAGAAGGAAAATTGTGATGGGGAGGTATGGAAATGTTATTAAAGGGGGTTAGATAGAGACGAATGGATGGAGTAGATTGCTATGGGATAGACACGTGGTAGAAAAAATGCCAACATTACTACATCTATAGTTTCCTAGGAACCATTACAAAATCCTAACACATGAAAAAGAATAAAGGAATGAGAACATTTCCACATTAAAATTGCAGTATGACATTTCATAATATTGACATAATAAATCCATTCTCAATAAATGTTTGAAAACCAAAATACATAAAAATAGTATATGGCATTAATTTTCCTTTTAAAAACAATAAAACTTATTAAGGAAGCCAAATATCAAATAATTCTCATGGCGGAATAATTGTTGTTGTCACCACGTTTGTTAAAAAGAATTGTTTTTTGTAATTTACAAGATCAATACATTGAATTTTTTTTAATGAAATTAAATGATAAAGGGTTTTATACTCTATATAAAATAATGTTCCGTATAAATCGTAATATGACTTAATGAATGGAGATTGAGATGAAGTCCATTATTAAAATTCGGCAGCATAACGACTTCAGAAAAAAAATTAGAAAATTACTTGTTGAGAGAGAAAAGGGTATCTTATAACATGGACCTAAAATATAAAGAAATAAGTACATATAATAACATATCCCATCATAAGAAAATGGAAATTAAAATACATTACATTAAAGAACCCTTTTACGGAATGATGAGGATGATTGTTTCCTTTACCTAGAGTCTGACTTATCTCGTATATTCCTTGTTTTTCTGGAATACTAAACTGAAGTTAATTTATACTGGAATCAGAAACATTTTAACATTTATTTCATTTTTATATGACTTATTACCTTTCTATAACATTCATATAATTATTCAAGTCCATATTAGTAAATTTTTTCATTTTCTGTACATTCGTCAAAAATGAACATGTTATAATTTCAAACTGTCCATGTGATCAAAATTATATTATCTTATGAATGATATTAATGATTTATATATCATATATATCATATAAATCGTATATTTCCTGAATATATATATTTTTAATAGTACTTAACATTTTGATATAATAAATAAAAAGCACTTTTCATGGAGATGGTAAGACGTATATATGCATAACACTACTTTCATTTCTTTTTTATATTTAGTGGAATGAAAAATACATAAAAAATTTGAAAATTATAACTTTAGTATAATATAATATTTTATATATGTTACATAATTTAATGAATTCATATTTTTATATGTTCCATGTATGGCATGAAAAAGTCATATCTATTTGAGGGGTCGGTAGTCTACACTTTTTGAAAAGAAATTATCATATATATACAACATGAAAAGAAGAATTGTATGTTCTAAATAAAAATTAAATAAGTATAAGGATAAAATATATATCATTTATATCATATATAATTATAGTTCCATAATAATTTCGACCATAAGAGATGGTAGGGGAAACCAATCAATCAACATTTCGTGAGGTAGTAGTTTGTCGTCCACAAAAACATAATGTTCAAAATCCATTAGATGGAGGTGTCTGTATGTTTATTTTGAAAACATCTCATAAAAAAACAAATGTATTGATGACACTAGTGTTATTATGTAATCATAGAAAACAATGGAATTGGTATTGAATAAGTAGAATAATAGAATGGAATTTTAGTAAAGACCATACCTCTTAAAAAATGTAACTTTGTTGGATTTGAGCAAAATTATTTCTTGAATTTCCTTATTCCTAAGAGAAAAATTCTATTAGAAATATAGGGATGTTTGGAGAATCTTGTAGTTGATTTTTAACAAGACAAGGGGCTTGAGTGGTGCGTGTAATGGGTTAGAGGTGGTGGCATTTTATAAGAAGAAGAACTGGCTTTTTAGAAAAGTTTGAATGTATTATTTTATTATAAAATAATTTTCAGTATAAAAAATTCCAAAATAAAATTATAATATAACTTAAATATATGTCTAAATAAAATAATCCAAATGTAAATGGATTGGTTTTGTATATTTTTTAGTCCTTATCACTTTTTATTTATCCATTTTGTACTCTAAATGTTTTTTCATAATGTTAACAGTTTGAGAATCAAAATAGTTATCAAAACATAAAAAATATATAATTGAAGTGTCATGAATAATATTTTAAAATTTTTATCTCCATTTTTCCAAATATTACATTTTTTGGAATTATATATTATTTAATAAAATATTTTATATTAAAAAATATGTATTATTTCAATTTTGACATTATTCATATCATGATTTGTTTTAAAATTCATTAATTCTTGATTGATTCGAACGAACATCATTAATACAAAGATAACACGTATCTATAATCCAAAAAATTCATAGATGACATTAAAATTACAAAATTACATTTATTTGAACATTTATATTATCATTTATTTGAATCCTCTATTACTGAAGCAATCATTGCATCGCCATTTTGTAGTAATAAAATAAATTTATTTAATGTAAAGAAATTTCAAATAAAATACCATTATTTAGGAAATAGTTTTATATATTACAATGAATATTTATAGTTGAAAACTTCTCTTATAAAACTCTAATTAATATTTTGTTTACATAAAGATATATGTTTATTTATATTTTCCTAAACATTAAATTAATTTTTATAAAATGTCATTTTCACTTACAAGTGGCACAATTGGGTCCCAAAATCTTCCCAATATTCTCATGGTCGGCCATATATCCTCAAATAGGGTGAGAACACATGATAAGGTTATTTAATATTATTTTATTATGAATTATTTACCCATATTTACCAGATTTACTATTTTACCTTGGGAAATAAAGTATTTACGGAAGTCAGTATTCATGATGTCTAAAAATAAAATTAATATATGTACAAAATTTGGACAACCTAATTCCAAATATGGAATTCATTTTTAAAAATTCAAAATAAAAATGTTTCATAAATTAATTTTAAATTAATTCCTATTGTTAAAACCAAAAAGTATTTTGATGAAATAAAAGTATAAAAAAGATTGGCATTTGTTTATCTCTATTTTTATAGTGAAAATACAATAAATGAAAAAAAATTCTAAAATGATAAAAATATAATCAAATTACAGCTTGAAAACAATTAAATTGATAGTCTAATCATATTATAAAATTATATTAAAAGGTTGTTTTGAATTAAAATTCATTATGTTTCACTATTCTTCAAAACATGAACTTTATCAAAAATATACCAAAATTTTACCCAAAGTAAATTTTGTGGTCCCGTTTGTAAAGAAGATTTTTATTTTTTAAAAAATGTATCATATAAATGTAAAAAAAGTATATTTAAAAAGGGATCTCTATCAAATGTTGGTAAATAAACATTTTTAAAAATATTAGAGTATTTCATGCGTAAAATTAGATTCATTCTTATTTTAGGGCTTTAATTTTTTTGGATAAAAGTAAAAAAATTAACAAACATGTTCAATAATATTTTAGTTAGTTTTTTTCATTCCCACTAATACAATTGTTAGGCCTTAACTACCATTTAAAATAATAATATTATAAATTATTTTTCGGTATAACTCAATGATGTGGGTAGCATATGTTTTCAAAAAACCGTGTAGTTTCATGTTGAGTATTCTATCAATAAAATAATTTAAATTAACATAAAATTAATATAATATTCATAATTATTAATTGAAATAAAAATGAATTATTCTATAAATACATGTGTCGTTAGAATAAAGACATTTTTTTATCATGGGTTGATCTAAAAATCTTATTATGGTATATGAAAAAAAGAAAACAATTAGCCCAGTAGAAAAAATGAAAAAACCAAGTAAATATTACATTTATCATTAAATTTCATGGGAATTTGATGAAAATAGTTAAACATAAAAATAGTCATTTGTTTTCCTCAAATAAAATATTTTAACAACATTTTATGGATATTGAAACCCTATTTGGAAAAAAACATCATATTTATAAGGCCCATTAATATAACAATTAAACAGTAATAACAATAGAGTTAAATTATAATATAATTATATAATGAATATATTCATTACACGGTCATTGGATTGTTATAATGGGGAAAACTTTTCATACAAGCTATTTATGGAATAACTTATTCATGATACATAATGGGCCTCAAATCATTAAATACTATATATGAGACCCACCATTAATTTATAATGGTTCTCAAGTAGTCATAAAATATATATTGGGATTAGCTATTTTTATAATGCCCATATATAATATGTTTAATTAAAAATTTATACTTCCACATTTTTTTCTACAATATCCTTTTAAAAAACCTTTTAACCCATATAAAAATTTCTTTTTGGATGTTGTATTAAAATGTTCCTTTCAAAAAACATTTCTTATTGAATATTCCCAATAAATTTTAATGGGTATTTGTCATTGAATAAAACAAGAATTATTGTAAATAAAGAGAAATAGAAAATAATTATTATTATAATGACAATAAACATCGTCACTATATATGTTAAAATATAAAATTTATTTATAAATATTCTAATAAAAATCAAAACATATGTAAACAAGATTCATTTCTAAAAAAATTGATCGAAATTCAAAAAATATAATTTATTTAATTGTAACAATTATGAATTTAATAAAGAAACCATTTTCATTGAGATGAACTAAGGAATCATAATAATGAATCCATAAAAAATTGTGGAATATTTATGGGGGTAATTTTTTTAAGGATGTATATTTAAGAAATAAATTTTTTTTATAAAAAATTAAAATATGACCATTGAATGAATATTTATGAAAGAATGCCCCTTTCCTTGTGTCTCCCTTGTGATCTACATTTTTTATCAACTCCTTCTACAAAAAATGTCATTTTTTAACACCATAAGACCTGTAAGGGTGGTGTTATGAAAAAAATGTCATAATTAATGAGATGGAGATCATATGAAGGGATTATGGTAGTTCTTGTATGATTAAAATTTGTATTGATGTGTGAAAAATGAAAAGATGTAGTGATCATTTATAAGAGAGGGGGAACTATTGCAATTTGACTATGAATTAGTATAATATAAATTATGTTCCAATTCAATATATATCTAAAAGAGTTTAATTTGAATATAGGACTAAAATTTTAGAAAATAATATCATCATACACTTTTTGGAATAGTTTAGGTAACATTTACACCCTTCTGATATAGGTTAAACCGCTATTAACCAATTAAACTAATACCATGAAAACAAAATATTTTTATAATTTTAGGATTATTTTAGTTCCTATAACAAAGTGTCCCATAAATGCACCATGGTTTATTTTAATAACCCTATCATTATCACATGACCCAAAACATGATATTTATGAATTTTTTACCAATTAATAAAATATAACATATTATAGAATATCATTAATATAAAAAAATTAATTATTCATTAAATCAATTTTAATAATAAGAATTCAAAATTAAAATTAAATCCAATTATTTTAATATGTCCCTTATATTTCTTTGTATTAAAAATATTAGTTGATTACAGAAATTTTCGAGAATTATATTATTTAAAAAAAATTAAAATCATTTATTTGATCTTTCCATTATTTTAACATTGACAATTTTTATATTGATAATGTTTTTTATGTAATTATTTATTAAATAAAATATAAAACTAAAATACCCGAGTGATGATTAATAATATAAATTATAAATATAATTTTATATCCATTAAACATAAGGATAATCACATGCTCAAAATAATATTGTAGTTAAAAACAAGAGTATGAAGTTTTTTTATTTTAATTAAATACAATATTATAAAGGATATAATCAAATATAAATTAAAATGTGTCCTTATAGTAGAATATAGGATTTCTATAGAAAAAATGGACGATTCTAATAATATTAATTCAAGTTTAAGGGTTATTTTAATAACGGTATCATTTTTTTACTTTTATTACACGGATTCAAAAATTACAATGGAAGCAAAAATTACCAAGGTTACAATCAATATTGAATAAAAAATAAAGGGACCATAAACATATACTAGATAAAACATGTACATTAACAGACTATAATATTTTCTTTACACCTAATGATTAGATGAGTGTATATTATTTTACATAGTCCTTTCTATATCAAATTATGCACAAACATTTATATAATATATTTTTATAGGGATGTAGTTGGTGTATTATTTCTTAGTTTACATATCATAACCTCCAAAAGAACATTTGTGGCTATGATAACATACACTCCAGGGATGTTGGTAAGGTTTTTAAAAAATTTATTGATGGATAGAAATGATGGGTGGATAGATAAGGATGTGAAACCAAACAATGCCAAAAAAATTCATGTCAATTGTTTTGATAATTTGGATTGTATTATATGTAAATAACCTATGACAAAATAAAATTTTAAATCTATATAATATTTTATTAAAATTGATTTGATTTCATCATCTATTATGACATTCCGTATGTTCACATGTAAATTTTCTTCTCCTATTATATACATATATTAATAGTAATTTTTTTTTTCATTACTATCATTAAAAAGTTATTTATTTTTATATAAAATCTGTTATAATCAATATAGTATATGAATTTAATATCAAAATTTATCAAAATCAATTCATATAATTGGAAGAATACCAAATGTAGTGTGGGTTACTATACCAACACTATTCACGTAGACCAAATTGGGGACTCTATAGTTGCGTATTATATGTGTATAAAATAGTATCTATAAAAAAATGTGTAATATTTATACATTGAACAATATATAAGTATATATTAATGATTAATAATATCAAATATGTAGATATAATATTTATTTAGTAACAAAAAATATATATGGAATATATATTCAACAAAACTCATTTAAATTCAATTCCTTAAATTTGTTTTATATAAAATAACCTTTATATTAATAATAAAAAATATATATCTTCATATATAAAAAAAGGATAAATATATTTTATTTTAATATGATATATATATATATATTAATTTTAATATATATAAACATACATGTTGTAATTTATATATTCCATATATATTCAGAAGACCATTACTAAATATAGATAACATAATATATTTTCACAACTAATATATTTTTATATATGAATTTATTTATGTTTGTGTGTGTGAATGATTCTTTTTTCTACAATTTTTTTAAAAAAACATAATAATATATTAATTTAGTTATATTATAATGAAGATACTTAATATTTTAACTGTATTATACAAAACATAACGTTTTTTGTATATTTTTAATTGTTTGGGACATATAAAGAATTATCAAAAATATTTTTTGTTTTTAGTAAAAAAAAAATTTATATGAAAATATAAAATAATTGGTATGATTGATAAAATTCAAATAATGAATTTTTAATTCCTAAATATTTTAAAATGTTTTGATTATCTCTTCTTAACTTTTTGTTTATGCTTCCCCATTTACTATCTATTTTCCCTGTCAAAAAAATTATTCCCAAGGAAGAAAAAAATAACATCATAGACCCTTATTTTAATATATATAGTTCTTTAATGATAAATATGAATTAGATATTAATATTTTTGTTTATATATACCAATATTATTTTCTTATGCTTATTAATTCTCATAAATATAAAAAATATGATATAATGTATATCGTCAAATATTATTGAATTTATATTGAGAAGTAAAAAATTCATAATTTTTCAAAAAATATATTTTATATAGTTTATTAAATTTACAAAAAATTAAATTTTTAGTTGATTTCTCTATAAGGATGGGTTATTCGATTATAGATTTTCATTACTATGAGGTTAATTTATAATTATATTTAATTAAAATTTCATCTGATTATAAATATATAAAATTATTGGTATTATATAAAATATTTATATACGTTTAAATAATTAATAATAATAGAAATAATTACTCATAATTAAATAATAATATATAATTAAGAATACATATTTATTTTATTGACAGACTAATTTTAATTACAGTGTCATTTGCCATATTATTTGGTATTTAGAAATTATAATGTTATGTATTATTGTATTTTATATTTGTGGTTTTAATGGTAATTATTGTTTAAGATTATTAAATGAATATAATATAGTTCTGTATTTATCAAATTAATTGTATAAAACACATTATATATAATGAATTACTTACTTATATTTATAAATTGATATAAATAAAAGTCTGGTGAATCTACCAAATATAATATATAATAAAATAGTTTACGAGATTATCTTATTTATCATTTTTAAATGTTGGGTTGATTTCACGAATATAATTTATCCATGAAAAAAAAATAAAAAATTATATTATTTGACCACGTATAAAATAATATATATTTTCTTCCAAATAAGAGTATTGATAAATAATATTGATTTGATGTGTAATTGATCTATGAATGTTTCATATCATCGATATGGATATGTTGAGATAATGTTTGATTCTATGATAGTAGATATATGATCTCATATATGGATTAAAATATAATCACAGTGGCTTGTTAGGCGTGGGGTAGTAATATTATCTTAAAAAAAGGATTAAAAATTTGTACTAATGAAAATGATAAATTATAACTTGGATGTATTAATTTTATTAAAATATTATTCATTTATGAGTTATTAAACTAAATTAAATAGAATAAGTGAACATGAATATTATTTCATGTGTCAATGGAATTATTATAAATTTAATTATATTTTTGAACAATTATTGAAAATTTTTACTATGGTGTCAACATTTTGATCAAAAAATGAAGTTATTCAATGAAATTTGGCGATTCTTATTGAATTTGTTTTATAAAAAATATCATTAAGTATAATACTAGTATTCCTTAAATATTTTCTAGGTTAATGAATGATATATTATGTTTTTACGTATACATTAATTCATTTACTATTTTATGATTTGAGAGTCAATCTCAAAATGGTAAATTTGAGTTATATTTTTTTAAATACAATGAAGCTGGGACATGTTGTGAAAGATTATATTAATAAATTTATGACATGCCACAAAAATATAAATATAAAATTATATGTTAACTGAAATGTTAAAATATTTATCATGAAAAACATTGATTTGTTGAATAATGTTTATTGAGATATTTTTAATGTAAAACACTGGTTGACAAGAGATTAAAATGATATTTTTAGAATAATAGTTGTGGTACTTCATTATAAATAAATATTTTTTATAGACTCAATCATTATAAATTATTTTTAAAATTATTATTTTTCTAAAATAATTCCATTTGAAAATTAAACATCTTTTCCTCAATCATAACATTGATATCTATCAATAAATGTCAATTGATGAGCTGAAAAAATTGTAAACCAACATAGTAATAAATTTATACCATATATGAAATGAAATTAACGGAAATTGGGTTGTGTTGTTCTGTATGATCAATTAAATTTCGTCATAAGTTATTTATTATGTTAAAAAATTGAAATAAATATTTATGATGTTTCTATAGTACAATTTCGAATAAAACATGTCAAAATTTATGTAGAATAAAATAAATTTTTTTTATTCTTATTCTAAATGAGAAAAAACAATTTGTTTTATTTAATGGTTTCATAGTATTTACTCCAATACCCAAAATAATTATGGAAAATAAACTACTATCAATTATTAAATAAGATAACATCTATTAAATGTATGAATTTTAAATTTTTGTAGCCCCAAGTTTTATTTTTATTCATATTGAAATTACAATGAATAATTATTTTCTATAGATGAATGTATATTATTTAATATTTTAAGAATTATGGTAAATTTATTAATAATTTTTTATTTCATTTTCATTTGGAAAATTCTATAAAATAATATTTTTTTTACTATTTCTTATGATTATAAAATATAATAAGATATTTTAGTTATATTATATAATATTAATAAGTGTTATTAAGAACCCATTTACCTATATCTATGAGATAATAATAATACATACTTTTATAATATGAAATTAATTATTAATAAAAATTTAATTGTTTCCTTCCATTAAATTTAATAAAAAGTATTGTTATATGTTATAATTCCTCATTACTGAAACAACCCCAAATTACTTGATTTATAACTAGAAATTCCATATAGTACATTTCAATGATAATTTTGGTTTATATTTTATTAATATTAATAAAATATATTACATATAAAACCCTTGAAATATATTTTTGACACTTCCTTCCAATTTCCAATTTTAAAAAAAACATTATTCATAAATTTAATCTCTTGATTCATTCGGAAAAAATTAATTTCATTACTGATGTAACATTATAGAAATATTCTAGACCATAATATATTTCATAATCATCCTTATTCTTAAACGAAATATTTTACAAATAAATAATGACCACATATATTTCTTAAGAGGATTAAAAATTAAAAATCCCACTATAATAATTGGAAAAATCATGGAATTCCCAAAATTTGTTTTCCTTTTTACAAAATAAAAAATGTGAAACAATATGGATTTCATTGTGCATGAAATAATATTAATTAAGATTATATTTCCATAAGATATATCACAATAAATCAAAACGGAAAAATAATAAACATGCAGGGTTAATTTAAACCATGGGTTCTCTTGAAAATATATTCTTGAAAATAAAATTTTAAACGTTAAAAATGAAATAAACATGCCTTATATCAAAATATAATATTCCAATATTCTGAAACACAATGAAATATCTGAAAAAATATTTTAAATTTTTTAATATTTCAGTATATACCATGGGACATCATTTTAATATATAACTTTCAATCACGCATACCTGAACTCTTACAAATTTAATTGAGTTAAATATAAAATATATTCCCCATTGAATGAAATCATTTCATAGTGCATTCGAGGGAATTATTAGGATCAGCCGTCATCGTGAAAATGTACATGGACAATAACACACACATCAATATATATTCATAAATTTTAAAATTAAAATCTCATAAATTATTCAACTTTATTCATTTTGTGATGCACTTTCAGTCTTCACATTAAAATATGGATGAAAAAACATTTTATAAATCATTTAATAAAAATTTCAAGTTGAATGGAAAATATGATATTATTATAAGAAATCAGAAAAACATTTAGAGTATTATTTATATATATTTATGTTTATGATTTTAATAAAGTACACACACGTCATATATGTTAGAATGTATTATTCTCCAAATTTTTTAAATATAGAAAAAACTAACATGATCATAAAAAATTTAAATGTATTATTTTAGAACCTTAATAAGGTAATTTAACAATGTTTGAAAATGATATTCGGTTTTAATTTCAGTATTTTAATTAAATACATGAATATTTAAAAATATATAGATATAGTGAATAAATAGTTCAAAAAATTAAACATTTAAACTATGGATTCACTGAAAAATACCTTACCATTAGTCTAACTCACCAAATATGTACTTTAACAAATATTTTATTTTGAAAACCCCCCTTGGAAGACACCTTCATCTTTATTATAATGCAATTTTGTTGAAACATGGACTAATATAATTTATGGAGGATTTTCGGAACTGTATTAGGGATAAGAATGGTTGAGGTAAATGGAATAATGTATTTTAATAAGAGTATATTTTGGGTGAATGATTAAAATGTAGGGAAGTGTAACTCAAGGATTTGTTTATTTTCCAAATAATATAATGTTTCAATCAAGTAAATATTTTCCTAATACATTTTCAATTCTAATATATAATGATAATGGTCAAAATATTCCGAAACAATAAGATTTAATATGATATTAGATAACCTTTTCTATAAGTTTTATCATTTACCCTATTAATATACTTTTACCCTTGAAACTATTCTAACTGAAAAATATATTATGAATTTATTAATAAATATAATGCTCTTATTTAAAAATATTAATTACATAATAATATATTCCAATTAAATAACTGATAGAAATAAATATTAATATAAGAAAGGAAATTATACATAAATTTTTTTTTATAATTTATAACAAAAAATGAATTTATTATATATTCTTGAATAATATTATTTTATATATAAGTAATTGTATGTTATTAATAACAAGAAAACAAGTTTACATTAAAAAAAAATAAATAAAGAATGGTATTTTTTAATACATAAATAGGAATGATAACGTTTTATAAAATTATATGTTATTAATATTTCAAAAACAGATAAATCTATTCAAAAAAATCTCAAAATATCACTCTAATAAATATTTGATATGCGTATAAAGAAAATTTTATACAGCTTATCCAATTAAACATCCAGAATTTGGAATTTTATCTTTTAAATAAAATCATATTACTAATTTATAAAACATTATTTTCTAAATAAACTAATTTCAAAAGGAAACAAGGATATAAATACATAAATTAATATGAATATGAAATATATTCACAAATTCTACAAACGTTCGAAATTGATTTGTTATTAACATTATATAGTTTTTTATATAATTCCTTTATTTATTCAATTATGTTATAATAATTTTATTCGTCAAGTAAACACATCGGTATATATTCCTCCATATACTATTTTGGTTCTCACACATACATTGAAATCAAGTAGGGTTTCCATGAAACATTAATATGATTACTTACCTTATTTATTGAAACATTATCTCTATGATTATGAGTATTTAATTTCGATTCCATTAATGAATGTTTCTTTTCACTTGATATTATCTCAGGACCCAAAACCTGAAATGTATCTTTTAATTATTTCATTACAAATAAGAAATGAAACACATCATAAAGAATATATTAACTAAAATAAAATTAATATATCTATAAACATTTTCCAAAATATTCTAGAATTTAATATTTCCAACAAAAAAATTGGCTACAATTTTTAATTTTATGAAACCACGTAACAACTCTGCAAAGAGAAATTATTTGATAGATATGATATCTTACTTATGAAAAGATAATTCCTTAGGTAATATGCATGAAACAACATTCTGATTTGAGGTTCCATCATATGATACTAAATCATCATTACCTTATCAACCCCTTCATGAACAATTTTTTTTCACAGTAACATTTTATCACCATCTTCATCTGAACATTTCAGATTCCATCACCACTATCCATATAATGGCTCAAAAAGTGAAATAAATGACCTTCATTGATAATTGTTATTGTTAGAATATCCCCCTTAATAAGGATACATATTTCATCATCCTTAGTAATCTATTGAGAAAAAATGAATCATATCTCCAAATCTTGAATAAATCACCAAGACTTTTGGTTCGATTGGTGATAAAATGTAATAACAAAAAATTACTCATAAAAAATGGGTTTTTAAAGTCCCTTACAAAAGTTTTTGGGAAATCAGGGATCATGGAGAGAAATAATAGATATGTAGACTCCAAATCTTCAAATATTTTAATGATAAATTTTAAAATGTTTATTCAAATACAAAATATCATTAATTGGAATAAAAGTTAATAAATTCAATCAATGCATAAAAATAAAAAAAAAGTTAAAATGTTATCTCATGATTTATTGGGTATTAAATTAGTTAAATCCATTGAAATCTAATCCTTTTACAATAAAGTACTATAAAAGGATAAAACATCTCATTCGAGATTTGTCACTCAATTTTCACAATATGAAATGTCAAAAATTACTTAGTGAAATCAATAATTCCACTCATTATTCATTCCCATATATAGAATTACTAATTGACTATGTACATCCATGTGATATAAGTAAGAATTCAAAATGGAGGGACATGTGATTTAGCAAAATATTCATCTTTCAACTAGTGTTATCTTGTCATATGAAATTTATAAAAAACATAACATTATATTTATAATTTTTAAATTTAAAAATCTTATGCATAATAAATAACTATACCCTTACTCGATATCACTAATCATATTTTTGAGTATTCAAAATTATACTTGATAAAGATGAATGAATGGATACCTAAATAAAACCTGTAGAACTTTCACCTATTATAATTATGGGGAAAAAATTCATTAAATCATTAACTATAAGATTATATCCAAAAAAATAGAGGTAATGATGTTTTATATTGTTGGATCCAGTAATTAGATACAATATTTTATTTATATAGATAATTGATAACATTTTAACTATAATATATTATTAGATCTATCCATATTCTCTTCAAAATAATAACCAAATTTGAGTGAATATATAATTCAAAACTATATTATATATATATGTTTTACATTTTAAAAATTATAAATTTTTTTTCAAAATTTATCAAAATGAAACCTTTATATATAAAATTTAAGGTCATGTTTTCGATAATTTATTTCATGTTCTTTCAATTGTATTGATGAATATGAAATTTCATAATAATAATTTTCCCTAAAATAGTGATTTATATTTCATTAATAATTACTATAGAAAAAGCTCATCCATTATATAATTAATTTCCAACAAAAGAGTGTCAACTAATATAGACTATAATTCCTAAATACATTCATCACATTTTTTTAGTTTAATTAAACTCCTTATTACATAAACCTTATTATCATGATAGATGACATATAAATTTTTTTTAAAAACATTTAAATTAACACAATAATTATAGTATACATTTAATCTTAGTGATATTTTCATTTCAACACAACTCTTCCACTAGGTCATTATAATTTGGATAAATACTTATGATATCATTGGTGAGAATATGTATAATTAAAGAAATAAGTATTCGAAAAAAGTAAAATTATATATATTTTTTAAAAAAACATATTTTCATTCTATTGTCTCCAGAAAAATTTGTAGACAATTATTGTATTCCACATAAATTTTATATTGAATAATAATATCAATAATTAGAATAACATTAAAATTATCCAAATATTCAAGGGAAACAATATTTTTATGATAAATAATTATTTAGGTATTGTTCTTCAACAAGAAATTAATAATTAAAAAATGTAATTCCCCTACCTAGATGATATAATATGTTCAGAAACTTTTCCACCATTAATTTAAACTAATGATATCATAACCTAATTTCAATCTTTGAAATATATTGTGTTCCTTTAATCAAATCAAATAAGTCATAAATATTTTCAATATATACATGTTCATAATTGTAATATTATTGTGTTTTCTATAATAAAAGAAATCAGGGATTGAACCATCCATAATTTAAAAAAATATAACAATAGATGCATATTGTACAGTTCTATAATGAATGAAACCCCCTTAAAGAATCATCCATAAAATTTTTAATAATTTCAAATACTCTTTTGAAGGTATTTTGTAAAGGGGTTTTTGAAATTGGATTAGCATATGGTGCTGAGTCAAAATTGAATTCATGATCCTGTAAAAATGTAACCCGATGTGAATCATCACTTAATACATAAATATATTCATTTTCTAATCGAATAAAAATAATATCAAAAACCTCCATGTTTTCATAATTAAGTGAAGTGTAACATTCTTATCACTTTTAATTATTTTCTATGATTACTGATACGTCATCATGGGCATGAAATTCATCTTATTTATAAAATAATCCAAATTTTGAACAATTAATATAAAATCATTTTAAATTCAACTAATCTTCATTATAAAAATTCGAATCTAATCAATAATAATTTAAACATCAATCTAAACTATGAGTAAGGCAATATGATTGGTAGGGTAAATCATTGCTTAGATAAATATATTTATATTACTATAAATATTTTTTTAATAATTCCACAGTAATTTTATAGTAACATTTTTTTTCATCTTTCAAGATGAATTATTTTCAAATTATCACAATGGAACATGAAATTAAATAATATGTAGATATAAAATTAAACTATACAGTTGAAAAATATGATCAAACATATAATGTACATCTCATAATTTATTTTATATTCCTATATTTTTCAAGGTTATCATAAATGAAATTTACAATTCATTCCTCTTAAGGCCGTGAGTAATCCCCTCATTCATAAATTTCATTGGTTAGGAGATATTATAATTTTACATCTCAATTAAATTGAAACAACTCATAAACAACATATATTAATTTTTTCGTCTATTACCATGATTCATTTTATTTCATTCCCCAAAATAAATATCCCAAAAATTACATTTCCTTAACACTTTATATATTACTTATGTGATTCCCTATGATTGTCCCCACCACACTAATTATGATATAAAATTTTTTAACTGTAATATTTTAATTAATTGAATGGAAACTTTTCCAATTTTTGATATTTAGACTACCAAATATAGTTGATTTTGTGAAATTCATAAAATTTTATATCATCCTTCTAAACACTCCCTAATATAGTCTCATAGTTTTTAAATTCCGCAGATACCAAATATATTTTCAAAATTTATTTCAATCATGAATAAAATAAATAGATTTTAAATTCATCATATATAATTATTTTTGGTTCAAACCTAGAAAACCTAGTAAAATTTTATTCATTGGTGGAATAAAAATCTTCCCAATTTAGATTATGTTCCAAAAAATAATTTCTATAAAATGTTGGTTAATCCTCTAAAAATAACTCATTAGGAAAATATATTTAAATATTTGGAATTCTATGGAATCAATCTCATATCTCAGTGTGCTATTTTTTAAGTTACCACCTATTATTTGATTCACATTTCCAAATATGACATAAAACTAATTTTTATGTTCATGAAAATGAAAATCCATTAATATCATTTACAAATAGTTGATCCATTCTTCATCTACCACTGGAAATGAGGATTTACGAGGTGTATGGGGTTACATTTTCATTAATTTTTTTTGTATAAAAATATCCCAATATGGATATATTTGTGTCTCTCTATGGAATATATATCACCACTAATACACTACATCATCAAAGTTATGAAATCAATAAATTATTCTGCTATAATTCCAATAAATCAAGTTTCTTAATTATGAAAGAAATTATCATTCTACTTCATTTTCCATTCAATCTCTATGTTTACTCTATGGATTTAATTCTGAATAAAAATAATATAGTATGAGGAAAAATTAAAGCTATAATTTTTAATCAAGATAATGTAATACCCATACAAACATCATAAAAATTTAAATTTCAAATAACATCCCAATAACATATATTATATGAATATTTTCTTTTGATGGACACTCCATAACCCAATATCTTAATGACCACATAAAAAAATGATTTTTAAAACTGGTCTAAATTTTTTTAATTTCAATGAACATTTGGTTTTAATTTATTAGAAAATTAGGGAAAACAAATGAATGTAAAAAACTAAAAATAAAATGTTGGAAATACTAAAAAAATTATATTATTTCCTTAAAAACCAGATCCATAACTATAAAATCTTATTTAATTATAAACATGTTAAATTATTCAAAACTAAATCCTTATAGCTAAAATCAAGTCATTATTATAGTTTATTATCCTCTTTATTATATATTATAATGATTTGAATCCTTGTAATGAGCCTAAAAAACTATATGGAATATAAAAATGAATGTAATCCTTTACTCCACTTTTCTAATCATTAAATCCAAAAAAAATTGTTTACTCCTAAAAACATATATTAATTTTTTTTTGATTACGTATGAAATAATTCCATTGAAAAAATATTTTCGTAAAATATATTTGATACTCTAAGAAAGGAAAAATTAAAATCCCAATGGTCATAAAATCTATTTTACTCAAGAAATATTCTTTTCAAAAACAAACATTCCCTATATTTAAGGTACATATTTTTTCATATAAAAACAAAATCAATTCTTTACAAAATTAAATCAGAACAATTCAATGAAATATTTTTTAAAAAAATTACTAGACATGTAGTTATCTTTGGATAAGAAATAAATATACCTTTATAATCATTCATAAATTAGTTCTTATATATGAGATAATAGACATTAATAATTACATTATATTTTCATAGATGAATAAAATAATTACCAAATTAATTGTGGAGTTATATCAGGGTCACACACCATCATGTAAAATATCGATGAACTGTAAAATTCATAAAATATATCAAATCCATAATTTAAAATATAAAATATCGTTAACTATGTTATTTATCACATATGTAGTACCGCTTTTTGGATTAACGTAATTAATGAAAAAACTATTTCCTTTGAAATGTAATTAAAAAAATTAATTAAATAAAGATAATAGGATATTTTTTTTCAAAAAACAATGCATATATTATTTTAATATTATTAAATAATTGATGTATTGTATATTGGAAATTTTTATCATTTCTTATAGAAAAATATAATTTTCTTCTAATAGTTTTTAAAAAATATAAACAAAATTACCTAATTTGAAAAAAAAATAATATATAATTAATAAAAGTTCATAAAGAAATTTAAAAAAGAATAAAATTTAAATAGACATAAATTTAAGTATATTAATAAAATTATTAAGAAATATTAATGAGCATAGATCAAGATGGAATAGATAAAAACCTTAATACATTGAAAATTATATATTAAAGAAAAATATCATCCATTTTTTCTCACTCTCTACAAACTCACATTAACTTTTCATATTTGTAAAGACTCCATTTGATTAAACCTTAATAACTCATATTGTTTTATTTTAGTGAATATTGGATTATGGTTATGTGTAGAGGATTTTTTCAATATGATTTAGGAATATAATAGTCGATATAAATTTATCAACGCTTGTGAATAATGTAGGAGAAGTGGTTCTATATTATATTTTTGGGGAGTGAAACACTAGTAATTTACAAGTGTTTGAAATAAAAAAATTATTATTCATTTAAATTTGAATGTAAACTAACAAATTTAATTGATAACATGATTTCTGTCATAGTACACTCATGGAATACGATATTAAATGAGATTTTTAATCATACCGCATAATGATATCCATTACTAACTTTGTTTTCCCATTACTATGGGAAAAAATATTTTAATGGTTAGTATATATTATTGTAACATTCTTTTTTTTAAATTCGTAGAAACTTTAATGGTGCATTATGTTTTCATTTGGTGGATGTTTGAAATAATCAATTGGATTATCAGAATAAATTTTTTAGAGATGAAATACACAATTATATAATTTTAGATAGGTTTTATGGATAGATATGTGTATATGATGATTGGATGAGTATCTAAAAAAATTTTATATGAAAACATAGTTATGGTAGAAATAGTAGAGATCTCATTATTTTTTTAAAACTATGCACACCCATAGGGGAAATTGTGTAGTCTAGTGAATGTGTGCGGAGGGTGTCACATGATCCACTTAACTATGAACCCATGTAATCAGCTCAATATTGAATCTATTTTGTTTTATTGTCTAGATAAATTTCATGGATTTTACATTGGTTTCCAAACTAATCAGTTAGTTGATTTGTGTGTGAAGGATGAGATAGATCCAATGGAATAGTTAGCACTTGGTTTGATTAACTATGTGTGCAAACAATGTGTTTTGTGTGACATTGTTTGAACAAGTAACACTTTTTAAAAATAATAGGGCCATATATGTGGAAAAATAGTAATAGTATTAAATGGGTGTTAATGAATATTTTATATACATCTACCTAAAACCAAATCACCCCTCTTTCTCCCATTTTCACCCATATCATGAACCAACACTAGCTCCCATCTCCACATATTTTACGAATCCATAGATCTCCCTCCTATGATATCTATATTGAATTTACTCTAGTGTGTTGGAAGTTTAATGGTGATTATATATTTATTCTTCCATTTTATGTTTTTTTCATTTTTTATATTGGATGATATGTCTAAAAAAGTACATTTTCCATGTTTTTATGGTGTACGTATACATAATTTATGAATTTCATTAAATGAAAAATAAAATCATGATGATGGATGAGTGTAAAAATTAACACTTTTGGTAGATGTTATTTACCTTTTAACTTTACAACGAGTGTTAATAATCTGATTCTATTTTTCCACACATAATAAATTTTTATCGTTTCCCGCCAAATTAATAAAACCAATAATAGATAATTATAGATATGATTTACATATTCTACAATACCATTAGATGAGGTTATAGGTAATAAAAATAACCTAAACAAACTATGAGGTGAGTGCAATCCAATATCATTTTTTAAAAAACTATTTGATTTGAAGGAATTTCCAATAATGAATATAAGATGAGTATAGACTAAATGAGTTTCCAATGTTTAAATACCTTACATAAAACAATTTCAATTAAAACTCAATTGAAAAATGAAATAAATTAAATGTGGAATGTTTAAAGAGATTATTAATCCATATGATAACTTATGATTATAATTTTTTGTAATAATATGGCATGGAATGTAAAAATGTTTTTTGGAATAACAAATATGTGAATTGAAATGAAATGATTTTGACGAAATAAATTTATATCAGATATAGATAATAACACGTCCCCTTGAATCATTATATAAATTAATTTTATAATGAAGGAAATGGTATGGCACCAATTTGTGGTTTCCTATAATGGTACCCAATACCAAGATAGATATTTTACACAAGATGACTTTGATTATTACCTTGGATCCTTCTTTCATGGACAACCTCAGACATGCTCCTTAGACTCCACCTAAGTCTCAATTGATTTTTATATAGTTGAGATCTATGGATTTAATGATGATTCCATAAAGATGGGCCATGGGTTCCTGGCCTTTGTAGGTCAATATTAAACATATTTTTCTATGGATCAGATTAATTGAATGGATTTGTGAACCTTATTAATTATACCTATATCATGGACCTTGAATATAAGATAGATAATTATATAGTGAATTTCATAGATTCAAGATTATTTATCTATCATCAATATCTATAGCTGATTATGTTATCTCTCATAAAAATATTCTTCATTTATAAAATTATATTAATATCATGTTATTATATACTAAAATACATCACTTTTCATTACATATTATTATTTTTTTATCTACACAATATTATATAATATATGTTTGGTAAGGATTTTTCATAGACCACATAGGAGATGTATTACTAAGTAAATTTCACACACTATTCGTTCTGTTATTTTGTAATTGAAGATACCACATTCTTGAAGGTTAAAGTTCATGGAATCTTCAACATTATGGTACTCATGTACATGTGTGTATAGGATCAAAAGACTATGCTGGGGCTCCAGATGTTAATGGGGATAGCCTTCAAGATATTCTTCATTTTGGTTTGAATTTTTATATATTTCTTTTTTAATGTCAATTTTTTTACATTGTAATATTTCCATTCATGATTATGTATTCTATTTTATACATTTTATATTAATATTTTCCATCGAAAATCCATTATTAATTCTGACACTAGGTATTTACATATTATATAGAGTGTATAGTCTCCTCAAAAACCACCTTTAGACGCTCACCAATAGTCTTTAGCCTCTAAATATGGGGGTATGTGCTTGAGAACTTGTGGAAAACATGATTATTATACCCTTTCATTGTTCCCTAGGTCTGGATGTGACACCTATTTTAAAACCATTCTTTTTATTTTGTAACAACATGGGTTTTTAGAAAAGTGACTAGAATTATCTCAGCACATGGTAAATAGCTCATGTATAGGCCCCCAACCAATTAATGATGATAAGATCATATTTCTATGGATGGGATTTATGTTTAACTAATCATTATTATAGTTGAATGTTATTTCAGCTCGATTGAATGGTGTGTTTCATATTCATTTCTATTTTATGGATTTTAACCAATGGAATGATATCCGAAGAATGTATTAATAAGTGCATCATTTTATCTTTATATATATTCAAATTTCATCCATGATCCATTCCATATAGATTTCATTACTGATTCTCTGATTCATGATAATTTGTATTCTATGCTTATTTGATTTATTATCGTTATTTTTTTTATAAATTACAAAGTAATTTTTTTAGAACGAATAAATAAATTTTATTCTTGTTTGACTGTCCACATTTCATGGAATTGTTTCCAGCCTATGTGGTAGGTTTCAATGATTATTTACATGTTTACATATATCGTTTCCCCACAGTATCATGAATTTTTATAATTATGATCTATGATTATTTCATAAAGTGTATTCACCAACATAAATTTTTTTTTCCGAAAAAGAGTTTAGTTGATCCTTATTTAACAATTTATGGAATTCTTGAGCCATGAAATATTGATTACATGTGATGAAACATATATTTATGTGGTTAAATAGGTTCCAAAATTTATATATAAGGTGTATGTGCTTTTATTAATTGGGAAGGAAAACCCATATAATCAATCCATCATATATGAACATGTTATACTCTAAAACCAAAGGTATTACCATGTTGAATTTACTTGAATTCCATTTTAATAATATATATCTATGAACCCTTATAATTTATGAATTGTAATTGATATAACTAAACTATGATATGTTTAAATTGTATTTTAATTCATAAAAAAATTATAACTTTTAAATCTAGATGTTTATTGTAATGTTATAAATGAATTTACCTCGATAAAATGTTATTGAAGACCCATATTTATTAATCCTTACATACATAACATATCCAAAGTAGGTCTATTTTTTCAAAGTACCCTTGAGATATAAACTTCATGGGTGTTTTCAATATTTAATAATTTAACGGATATGGGTTGCACTTAATAGGACTAACGATAGGATGAATGGATCCTTGTAATACATTTTTATTTATCGCATGATGTGACCCTTATGGAACACCAATATCATAATTTTAATTACATATTAAATCCATGGTGTTATGTTTATTCTGATGGGATGGTTGTTTTAAATAGATTCCTTCATAATCAGTCCCATTTTCATAATAAAATCCATGTTATATCCTTTTGAGTTATATTCTTATGAAGGTATAGTAAATTAAAATTACATGAAAAAAACCAAATATTTTTATCCTATATAGATTGGAATCAAAATTTTATTTTAATTTTGATAGTTTTGAAAAATTTAGAGTATATTTTTAAAATAGATGAAATGAAATCATGAGTTAGTTTTTTTAATATTTCGTGCTGATATATAGATAAATTGTTGAAGATAATTTACACATATAATGGGAACCTGATATCCTTAAAATATGTAAAAATATTAAATTTTTATGAATGATCATTGATTAAATAACATTAAATGAAACCTATTAGGGTTTTTATAAATTGGAACCTCTTGTATGGGTCACTTTTTGATGATTTTATATGAATTTACTTGAATGAGATGAAAAGTATTACTATCGAAGTATGATAATTGTTTCATGGGTTTTGTTGGACCTAATGTTCATGATATATGTCCAATGTATCATTTATGAAATGAAATTATTTCTTTCTTTTTGACTTGGTATGTAATAGGCATTACCAATTATAGTAAGTCCATCCGACCATAAATCGTCATTGAGTTCATATTATGAGTTTTATATGTGAGGATTCATTTTTCTCATGTTTGAATCATTAAAATTAAATGCAACCCCTTATTTTATGGGAATTCATTTGATAAAATGTTATTTTTATGTGAGTTATCATTTAAAAATTCTTCATTTTAGTTTATTTGACATGCCACATGCATGGTCAAATTCATTGATGGTTGGGTTATGTTTTATATGTTCTGAGTATACAACATGGATGGTCTTCATCATGGTATTGACATATGGGATGATATGGCCATGAAATATGTAGTGTTAGTGGACATAAATTGAGGGTGATGGTAGATCTATTTATACTATTTTGTAATCATTATTGCATGTGTTGTTACATGTAGTGCATATTGAGTTAAAAAATAATGTTTTAAATGATGTTCAATTGAGTGATATGGTTTCATAATACATTAACCCGTGATGTTTTATGATTTCCTTAAAGGTGTCATGAGTAAAAAATGATATGTTAAAATATCATATATAAAATAAAGTTTCATATACTTTAATAGTATGTTGTGATTATCTTATCATTGATATATTAATTAATTGATGGGTATACCAGTGATTTACGGAAACATTGAAAAATGGATCAGGAATAATAATACAACTAGTCGGATTAGTTATTTACTTTTATATCTAATTATGTAATCTATGTTTAGGTAAATTGAAAGGAGTTTCATGAGTACCTCTATTAATGATCATGGCCTATAGTGAATCTAATAATATAGTTTATCTCTCTTATCATGTTAATTATTGGTATATATATGTTTTCCACAACCTAGAATAGTGTTCGGTGATGATAGATCATGTTATATGGAATTGGTTTTTGTTATTTATAATTTTACACCTAAAATAATCCTATGATGCTATGTTTCATATTAATTATTATGAGAATTTAATCATGGGTAAAGGGAACCCAATGGTATGGGACTTTTTGTAGATGGTAATAATAGATCATGATGTTGTAATATATCCAGTTTGATATTTCATGTATAGGACATGAATTATTTTTAGAAATAAAATATAATTTTAGAATATATCGGGGCATTAGTTTAATAATCGGCATACATAAGTGATATGAGTGATATGGAAGGTTGGTATCATGTTTTTTTCAATTCAACATGATGGCTAAGTGTTAAACTGTGTTCAAACCAATTTATGAGCATTGATGGTTGGTGTAATTCTGATAATTATTTCACTTGATGTATTTCATTTTTGGAGGAGTTCCATAGGATATCATACCTTGGTGATACTGATGTATCATGTGGCATAGTCTTCTGATCCAAATAGATGAATAACACATTAGATCATAAGTCAGGTTTTCAACTACGTAGTGTTGATTTTTAATACACTAAATACAATAAATTTGTGTTATACTTATAACATTTTTTACTATTTTAATACTTTATTTGTGATTTCCAGTGTGCGAGATGAGGATCAATGGATTCAATTTTAATCTATTGGTAATGAAGAGTTATTTATTTGTATAAATTTAAATTAGTTCATATAATGGGGAAAATACTAGAAATGTTTTGGGATCCATAAGACGGTTCACCTGTGTTGTACATGTACATTCATGGTTATTTTTTATGGTGTTATTAGTTGGATATGTCCATTTTTTTCAAAGTTAATGTATGTGTGGATCATGAGGTGAAATGAACACATATCAATAAAATCATGGTGTACTCTTGAATTTAAAATGATGCGTAAAAATAACTAAACAACAACTTAATTATGCTGATAGGACATTAGTTTTAAAACATTCCAAATAAGAAAATGCATTTTTAGTTTTTGAGGAAGAAATCATTGAGAGTACAGTCAAGGAGTAGTTTAATAAAATGACTTATTGTGTGGATTCCCACTCTAGGATTTTGAGTACTGAATCTCACGATGGAAGAGTTATGACTATGCACAGTAGATTTTTTATGGCTATTTTTTCACTCACATCACATTATCTAAAATGAACATTGAAATATTCAATCATGAGACATCATAGGAAGTTAGTTGCAATTTTTTTTAATATGTTCAAGGTGATCTCGTTGTGCATTAGGTGAAAGAGTTTTCTTGTTAGATGAAATGGGCTATCCCTCTAAGGTAATATGTTTTGAGAAAAAAAATTATGTGTATTTTTTCCGTCCATTTCTTTAATTTAAGGGGATTTTTTAGTGAGGAACAATGTTATTATATAGTTAGGATGAGGTGAATGTATTGAAATGGAATTTAGTCGATGTTCAAGGAAAATCAGCTTGAAAATACTACATTATGTCGATCGAAATATAGTCAATCAAATGGAATGAGGATCGATAACATTATTCTTACCCATGACATGATGTAGTCATTTATGTTTTTTCCCATAGTCTTTATATGATATAAGGTACATACATTATCAGGAAATTTTGATTGTGACAGTACCTTGACTCAAAATTGGTCACTGAGTATGAGGGTATGTGGTTGTAATATTGTTAAGTAGCTATATGATAATGGAGTTGTTAAAAGACATTATATCTAATTAGATTGGATCCTGTAAATGATTTTCTAGTAAAATATTTTTGGTTATTAGAAGTAATTATTTTTTTAATGGACTATGAATCTTATGATTCAAGTAACAAATGGGGCATGTTAGTAGTTCATTCAGGAAATGTTGCTATTTTTTGGGAATATGATCACCAACTTGGCCAATTGATGTTTTTTTATTACCCAATCCCTATTTTGGGGTGAATATTTTCAATGATGGGGATTTTATTACATTTCATATTTTATGCAAAGTACAAATTATAATGGAATATTAAATTTTAATTTGGTAGATGGGTAATATATAAATTTTATCCCCAGAATATATTATTGAGATTTTTAGAAATTAAATGCAATGTTTTTGTTGTTGTTTATGGCCCGATAGGTCATTATGATGTTCTGATGAGTTTCAGGAGTGTTGGGATCCAAAAACATATTTCTGTGAAAAGTATAAAAGGAAAAATAATTTGATAAAAGTTTACATCCCTCTATGGAAAATTTTTCAGCCTAGTACCAATGTCTTGAGGGTGTTAGGTAGTTTTTTGAACCATTATCCCATGTACACCTGATCATATTGGGCCTCTGATGCTCATTGTATAGGTGAACTACATGTATTTTACATGGTCTGTCTAACCATAATCTTATCTACGAAGTTTTTTGGATTGATGAGTTAAAAAATGAATCATAATTACATTATTTTCATAAACATTTACACAAATGTTTATTGTGGGGGTCATATATTGAGAATATTTTTGGTTAGTGAACGATGACAACCCTGATCTTTTATTACACAATTAAACATAATTTATTACATAAACATCACTTGAGACAACATAGAACATAAAGAGGTCTAGTTTCTTTGGGGAATAGTATCATTACATAACAACATAAATCATGAAACAAAACATCTTTATTGAAAACTTCCATTACATAACCACTACATTCACTCGTACTTAGCATTGCATAGAATAACCTGGGGACATTCATAAAAAAGGGTGAACTATAAAACCCAGAAAGGGAATAATCATGGAATAACATGAGAAATACAATACAGTTTAGACTATAGGCATATCAAAAAATCACAAGAGAAGAATAAACATAAAGGCATGATAAACCATGATAATCATAACACAGAAATGTGGAAACAACACTTAACATGGAACTAGAATGAGCCAAGGCTCATTACACATGGAGTATGAGTAAATTCTCATTGCACATTAATCTAGAGTAAAGCCTTGTTGCACTTGAATTAGCATGATTAAACACCCATTGCATAGGATATATCATGATACTATTATTAACCCAATTCATTGGAGCTCTATAAGGGCGCACCCTTCTTAAACATTACATTTCTTGCATAAGTGTTCCACATGGATCATATAACATGGATTAAAAAAACATAATCATTTATTACATGAAAAGTGAATGTGGAATTATTACATGAATATTTATTATAAATAACTAAATTCTCATAAAGGTTAAAAAACTTGAGAGAGAAATGGGAATGGGATTCACTACACAATGACATTGTCTGGGAAAATCAGCGCAATTTCAGCAGCATTACGACATGAAGTAAATTTCATAAAAATGGTTAAGGAGAAAGAAAGAGTCATATCATCATATAAACATGAAATGGATAGTAAGTGGGTTATATAGATATATTTTCCAACAAATTTAATGGAATTTATAGTAATGATACAAAATAATTTCTTGCATTTAAAAGAGGAGAGACAAATTCCTTTCAGAATTTCAGCATAGTAACATGTGTAAATGGAAGGAATTTATTTAGAGAGAAAGTGGTATCCCATCATTAAAACATAAATATGGAAGTATGGGGGAGGTGTGAGATAATAACCCAACATTTATAATTTAAATTCAAATGGCATAAAAATTAAAATAATATTGGAAAAAAATGAGAAAGGAAGAAAAACCCTTACATGGAAGTGTGCTTCCATAGGCTTTAGAGAGTCTTGAAAGAGGCTTCTTGGGAGATTGGGGCACCTTGAGAGGATTTTATAGATAGCAGGGAAGAGGTTGGATGAACAAAAAAGGCTTTGACTGAGGAGGATGTGGGAGCTTGGGTGGGTTTATATAGGAAATGTGAAGAGATTCGTTATTTGTTTGGATTGGAATCTCACATTAAACTAATCCAAACCACAAACCAGATGATGGTTATTGCCCATGGTTTTTGGAAAATGGAAGTAGAAAAAAATATTTTATATTTCCAAAGTCCTTGCTTCATAAAATAATGGGATTGCTTATGTGGAGGTGAGTCACACTCCTAGGGAAATCAATTTAATAAGACAAGATGTTTAATAAGCCTTGAAGGGTCCATTAATGATTTGTAAAATAAGTCAATAAAACCCAAACTCGCATTATTTTAATGGAAAAACATATATTGGCCGAACATAAGGATTATAGTATTTTATTATATCACTATTGGGTCATTATGATGTCATAAAATACATTATATATTTAAAAGGTATTAATTTTTTACCCAAAAATTTTACTGACTCAGAAATTTATGAAAAATACACCGTTGGATAATTCCGACATCCTCATTCAAAAAATAATATTTATTTTATCTAAATAATTTTTTAAATATTTTAATTTTCACTTTTAAATAAATAACCAACATTTATTAAGAAGTCACGGGTTTTGAACAAAATTTATTTCAAACCTTAATAAAAATTATGATTGCATTCATAAAATTATAAAATCATTTATATTTAATAAAAATTAATTTAATAATAATAATAATAATATTTGATTAAAATATTATTCAATTTAAAAATCCATTAATTCATTAAAATAGATTTCCAATATGAGCTTTGAATAAAATACTATTTGGGATTTAAAAACTATTTATAAGGTAACAAACATAAAAGTATATTCATTATTATATACATAAATAATGTAAATATCCATAGAGATAAGGACTATTTACATAACCCCTTATAACACCCACATAAGACCGAAGAGTAAGGTGTACGATGGTGACAGACTCTTGGGGTGGCCCAGATAACATTGCTCGAGTGGTGATCTCTATCAACTTCCATTTATCTCGTAGGCGGTCCTGCTCGAGCACAATATATTCATGCTCGGATTGGGCTTGGTCATGATCAAAGCCCAATGACACCACCTCCTTTCCTAGCTCTAACAAATGGGCTTCGATTGGGGAACATCTACTAGATGATTCCATCACTTTCTTTATCTGAGTAAATTTTATTTGTTAGTTCCCTATATTTATACTAATCATGTTATCACTGTTCAATGACTATATTAGAAACGGTCATAATTCATTACATAAAACCAAAGAAGTTGAAATTTTATATAAACATTTTACATAAAGAGACATTTAATTAGATCAAGATGGATTTCCGTTAATGAAAGTTTGGGACCTTACAATCATCCCCCCTTAATAAATTTCACCTTTGAAATTTCAATTTCCCTAACTAACACAGATGTGGGTAACTTTGCTTCATCATTTCCTCTAATTCCCAAATCAATTCTTCAAACTAGTGGTTTCGCAACAACGCCTTGACAAGGGGCATTGTCTTGTTTCATAGAAATTTTTCTCTACGATCTAAGATTTTCACTGGTTGCTCATCCTAAGAAAGATAATCCTCTAATTATACCACCTTTGAAGAAAATACATATGAAGGGTCCGGTATGTACTTACTTAAGAGGGATACATGAAAGACATCATGTACCTAGGCCATGGTAGGTGGATGTTCTAGTCGATAGGCCACAACCCTGACACGATCAGGAATCTTGAAGGGTCTGATGTACCTTCGACTTAACATCCATTTCTTTCAAAACCTCATGACCTTCTTCCATGGAGATATGCATAGAAATACCATGTCTACAACTTTAAAATCAATGTATCTTCATTGAATATTTCCATAACTCTTCTATCGACTCTGGGATGCCATGATATAATATTGAATGGTTTTCACATTCTCCACCATTTCTTCGACCATTTCTTGTCCACGCAACTTATACTCCCCGACCTCAACCCAACACACCGGTGTTCTGCACCTTTTCCCATAAAGGGCTTCATATGGTGAATTTTATTGCTCGAGTGAAAACTTTAATTATAAGAGAACTCAACCAGAGGAAGATGATGATCTCATTCTCCATTAATGTCCACTGAAAATTCACTCAACAAGTCCTGAAATGATTGAATTTTCCGCTCGGATTCTCCATTAGTTTGAGGATGGTAGGATGTACTGAAGTTCAGTTTAGTATTCAGAGCATGTTGAAAACTCTTCCAGAACATAGAGGAGAATATTAGATCTCGATCTGACATAATAGATAGTGGTACTCCATACATTCTTACCACTTCCTTGAAATATATCTGTTCTAGTTGATCCAATGGGAAATACTCCCTAATAGGATTGAAGTTTGCAGCCTTTTTAAGACCATCCACAACGACCCGAATTGCATTGTTGCCTTTGGATGTCTTCAGAAGTATGGTGACAAAGCCCATGGTTATGTTCTGCAATTTCCATTTTGGAATGGGCAACGGTTGCATAATCCCCTTAGACTACTGCATCTCTGCCTTCACTTGTTGACACACTAGGTACTTTGATGTATATTCAGTAATCTCCTTTTTCATATTATCCCACCAACAATAATCTCAGAGATCTATATACATCCTTGTGTTTCATGGGTGAATTGAGAAATTTGAACTATGTGCATCATCCAAACGATCCTTCTTTAGCTCTGGACATGATGAAAGACATAGTCTTTTCCCAAATTTCACAAATTCATCTTCATTAACATTAATCTCTGGGGATTTTTCTTTTACGATAGCTTCCACCTTTTCCTAAATTCCCACATCATCCTTTTGGGTATTCTTTATCCTTTCCAAAAGTGACGGTTGAGCATTCATTTGTGAAACAATTGATGATGTTCCCTTCTTTATGATTCCCATGTTCATGTTCATCAAATATATGAAGATTTGATCTTTTTCAATTATAATCAATGATAGAATCATTGGGTATTTTCTTCTTAAGGAATCCACCACCTTGTTCACTTTCCTAGGGTGGTAATGGATTGAGTAGTCATTGACTTTGATCAGATCTAACTATCTTTGTTGTTGAATATTCAACTCTTTTTGTGTGAATATATATTTGAGGCTTTTGTGGTCCTTATATATTTCTCACTTCTCCCCAAAGAGATAATGCCACCAAATTTTCAAAGAGAAGTTCACTACATCCAATTCGAGGTCATGTGTTGGATATATATGATCATGAAAATTTAATTTCCTAGATTCATAGGCAATGAAATTGCCATTTTTCATCAACTCACATCCCAGGCCCTTCTTCAAAGCATCACTAAATTCCACAAAATGTTCTCCACTTATGGTTAATGTGATCATGAGCACAGTGATAATCCTTTTTTATCTCTTTGATGCTTTCTTTGCATTCATCACTACAAGAAAAAATTACTACCTTCTGAGTTATCTTGGTACGAGGGTTGGGAAATCGTGAGAAATTTCTCACAAATCGCAGATAATATCCAGCTAACCCCAATAAGCTACATATATCTATTACCAATGTTGGACTTGGCCATCCCTCAATTGCATATGTTTTGGCTGGATCCATAGATTTCCCATTTCTTGTGATGATATGGCCCAAGAATGAGACCTCATTCATCCAGAACTCACACATGCTGTACTTTGAATAGAGCTTCTCCATCTGCATGGTCTCTAGTACAATTCTTAAATTCTACTCATGATTCACCATGGTTTTGGATTACATTATAATATCATCTATAAATACTACCACAAAATTTTCTATGTAATCTCTAATGACTCTATTCATCAAGTACATGAATATTTATGGAGAATTTAAGAGTCATAAAGGCATTACTATGAATTCATAGTGCCCATATCTTGTACGAAAATCCATCTTGGGGATATCTTCCTTATTCTCCCTTACTTGATAATACCCGGACCACAAATCCAACTTGGAGAAGTATTGTGATACACGTAGCTGGTCGAACAAGTGATCAATTCATGGGATATGATAATTTTTCTTTATCCTGATTTTGTTATGCTTATGATAATCGATGAAAGGCGCATTTGACCCATCTTTCTTCTTGACGAAGAGGACTGGTACACCCCATGGTGAAGCACTTGGTCGTATAAACCATTTATCCAGATTATTTGGTAGTTGTTTATTCATCTCCTCAAGCTCCACAATAGCTATTGAATACGGAGTCTTGGATATTGGAAACACCCCAGGTATAATAACAATTGATAATTACACATCTCTTCTAAGAGGACGACCAGAAAATTCCTCAAGAAACACATCAGCAAATTCCTTCACAATAGGCATGACTTCTATGATGGGTTCCTCCTTAGAATAAATCATCTGAGCTGGATACACATGCTTATAGGGATGTAATATCCACGCATGATATGATGGAGCTAAAGAGGATTCGTCTTCCTCCTTGAACTTGTATTGAATTGGGGGTCATTTCTCCATATGGAGAGTGATTTCCCTCTCACAACAATTTATTTTGGATCTATATAATGAAAGCCAATCCATGCCAATAATTGCATCAAATTCCACCATAGGGAGTATGACGAGGTTAATCGGGAAGTTAAATCCACATATTAAGATAGAGGAGGAGTTATATTCCTAGGATGTAATGATTTCCCCATTTTCCATACTCAATGAAATCTTCACTTCTATGATTTGTGGTGGTGAGGGAGTTGTTCTAATAAACTTTTGAGATATAAACGAATGTTTAGAAGCTGAATCAAAAAGTATGTTCACTATTCATGAATGAATAACTAGCGTACCTATCACCACTTCGTTGTCAGGGTTCACTTCGATAGTAGTGATGGAAAAAGATTTCCCTTGCTGCCTTGGAGTTTTTTGGTTGCCTCCAAAAACCCATGTATTAGGGCACTTATTTGCATGATGCCCTGGCTCTTTGCAGTTGTAGCATTAAAAAATGAATTGAGGTTCAAACAGATCATTCCTTTCCTCTATCGCAGCCGTGGTGTTTTCTTGACAACATTTAATAGCAGGTTTCCCTTCTCTTCTACACCTAAATCATTTCCTCGTCCCCTTCAATAAATTTCTAGGGTGTTTCATTCCGCACCTTTGGCATGTAGGGTGGTGGGTATTCTTAGAATCGATGGATTTTAACATCAGATCTCCAGCATTGAAGTCCACCATACGCATCATATCCTCATGATACCTATGATATTCTATGATCTCTATTTCAACCTTGAGGGAACATCAGACATTTTCCACATCGATGTCGAAGTCGCGGATCACTAGAACTTTCCATAGGATAGGTTTCATCCAACAAAAGAAGAAGTCAACATTACATTCGAGGTAATGAAAAAGCCATAAACGTATCGTGCAAGCCTTGTGAAGTTTTCCTCGTACGCTAGAATATACTTTTAGTATTTTAGCTTGAGGGATACGAAGTCCCATTCCATCTTTAGCTGGAGGGTGCGTAGAATATATTTATCGAAAAAATCATCAAAAAATTCTTCCATTCCAACGCCTTGATATCCATCTCAGGCATCATATTTTTGATCAACGTCCATCATTGATAATTATCACCCTCAATACGATAAACAGTCAGGATAACCTTCTTTTTTTCATAGCATTGAAAGATGAAGTATATCTTTTCAATGGAGTTGATCCATTGTTCAGCAATTGACGGATCAGATGATCTATTAAAAGTCAGAAGCCATTGTCTCATAAATATATCGATAGAGACTTGTTCATTCTTAGGGGGGTTGAATGTTCCTACTGACCCATGTTTCTATTCAATGCTTGAGTTCGCTGAGAGAGAAGCATGACAATGTTTTCGATTCCTGATCCCAATGGATTGGGAATCTCATTAGTACTATCATCACATTGATCTTCACATCAGTTATTTTCCTGAGTCTTCCAATTACCAGCCATTGGCCGAAATAAAATGAAATTTAGGGGTAGAACAAAAAGGGTAATACAAGGACAAAACTAATGACATATAAATAACTTTTATTTCATTAACATATGAAACTATTGTCTTTTTTATTTGTTATCCATGATATACTTTCTAACTGATGCTCATAGGGAATTTATTTGTCCCTTAATAATGGTTCATACTAAGCTTGTGAATTTACCAAATCATATCCTCTGGGAGTGTCATAACCAAGAGTGCAGGAAGACCAGTGGTTGTGAACCAGTTCCCATTCAAGTGTAGCTCAATGTAGTGTTTTTGAATTTTACCCCTAGGATACATTTGTGCCAGAGCCGCCTCTACCTGGTCGTATCCTGACATAGAAGTATTTTCATGATAAACCACTTACTCAATACTCACCAAAACCTAGAGGTGTTTTTACTATACTTATTTTGGTCTCTAATGGTTCACTAGGGATTTCTAATCATAGTCCCAAAATAACTAAAGCTCCATTTGATACTAACTATGACAACACAGATCTTCAATTACACAATTAAACATGGTTTATTACATAATCATCACTTGATACAATATAAAAGGTTGACTGGTCTAGTGTCTTTGGGGATTAGATTCATGACATAACAACATAAAACATGAAAAACAACATCTTTATTGAATGCTTCATATATAAGACCACTATATTCTCTCGTACTTAGCATTGCATGGTATAACCTTAAAACATTCATAAGAAAAGGTTGACATATATAAGATCTAGTGGTCTAGTCTCTTTGGGGATTATATTCATTACATAATATCATAAAACATGTAAAAAACATCTTTATTGAAAGCTTCATATACAAGACCACTACATTCTCTCGTACTTAGCATTGCCTGATATAACTTGAAAACATTCATAAGAATAAGGTGAGCTATAAATCCTCCATACACATGAACCACGAGTAAACCCTCATTTCACTTGAATAAGCACGAGTAAACACCGATTTCACATGACATATAATGATAATATTCTTAACCTAATGCATTGGAGACCTATAAGGGCTCACCCTTCTTAAACATTTCATTTCATGCACAAGTGTGCCACATGGGTCATATAACATGGATTCATAAAACATAATCATTTATTACACAATAAAGGAATGTGTAATACTTACATGAATATTTATAATAAATAATTGAATTTTCATACGAGTGAATACCCTTGATAGAGAAATAGGCATGGTATTCATTACACAAAGACATTGGCTTGGAAAATCATTGCAATTTCGGCAGCGTAATGGTGTGATGTAAGAATTCATAAATATGGATGATGAGAGAGAAAGAGGTGTCTCATAATATATAATTTAAATGGAAAGTAATGGGTTTATATAGATATATGTCCCAACAATTGTAATGTAATTTAGAGTCATGATACATTATAATTGCTTGACTGTAATATATGAGAGATAAATTCCTTTCCGAATTTCGGCATAGTAATAGGTTTACATAGGAGGCATCTAATGAGAGAGAAAGGGGTCTCCCATCATTCAAACATTATGATGGCAGTATGGGGGAGGTGATAAGCCATACCCCAACATTTATAATTGAAATTAAAATGGCATGACAATTTAAAGAATATTGGACAAAAATGACAAAGGAATAAAAACCCTTACTTGGAAGTGTGCTTCCAAAGGCTTGAGAGACGCTTTATAGAGGCTTATATGGAAATTGGGGCACCTTGGGAGGATAATATATAGAAGAAGTTAGAGGTTTGAAGATGTACAAAGGCACTGATTGAGGAGGATGACAGATCATGATGTGTTTATATAGGAATGTTGAGGGGATTCTTTATTATTTTGCTTTGGGACCCTCACATTAATCTAACCCAAACCACAAACCTGCTGATGGGTTTTTCTCATGGTTTTTGGAAAATGGAAGTGGAACAAAATTATTTTATAAGTCCAAAGACTGATCTGCATAAAATAATGGGGTTTCTTTTGTGGAGGTGATTCACACTCCAAAGGAAATAAATTTAAAAAGAAAAGATGTTTAATAAACCTTGAAAGATCCATTAATGCTTTATAAAATAAGTACAAAAACCCCAAAATCAAATTATTTTAATGTTAAAACGTATATATGACGAACAGAATGATTATATTTTTTTATTACATAACTATTAGGGCATTATGATGTCATAAAACAGATTATATATTTAAACTATATTTAATTTTTACCAAAAAATTTGACTGTCTCAGAAAATTATGAAAAAATTACCATTGGATAATTTTGACATCCTGATTCCTGAAAAAATATTTATTTTATCTTAATATTCTTATTAGTATTTTAATTTTCACTTTTAAAATAGAAACCATCATTTATAAAAAATTCAAGGGGTTTTGAAAAAATGGCATTCAAACCTTAATTAAAATTACGATTGCATTCATAAAATTATACAATAATTTATACTTAAATAAAATTAAATTATTATTAATAATAATAATATATTAAAATATTATTTAATTCAAAAATCCATTAGTTAATCCAAATATATTTCGTAGTTGAACATTAACTAAAAATACTATTTGAGCTTTAAAAACTATTTACAAGGAAAAAAATGAAAGTATATTCATTATTATATACCAAAATAATGTACATAACCATATTGTTAATGTATTTTTCCATAACCCCTTATAAAAATTACATAAGATAGAATAGTAAAGAGTGTGATGGTGACATACTCTTGGGGTTGCTCGAATAACATTGTTCGTGTGGAAATCTCTATCAACTTCTATTTATCTCGTAGGCGGTCCCACTTGAGATTAACATATTCAATCTCGGATTGGGATGGGTTAAGAGAGAAAAAAATGATTCCATATCATTTCCGAGCTTGGACAAATGGGATTCTTATGGGGAACATTTACTGGATGAGGTCATCACTTCCTTTCAGAAAATTTTATTTTTTAAAGCACTATGTGTATACTAATCATGTGATCACCATTCAACGGATATATTAGCAACGATCTCAATTATTAACATAAAACCGAAGAAGTTGAAATTTTATATAAACATTTTACATAAATAGACATTTAATTAGATCAATATGGATTTATATTAATGAATTTTTGGGTCGTTACATGAACTGTTTTGAATGTTGAGTGGCCAGACCATTCAATATATTAGTGTGGTGGAAATGATATGTTTTCCCTTCATCCTATTAAAAAAACAATCCATATTTCTCCCTCTTTCACCCATTCCAGTAAGACAATAGATTTCCTCTATACTATGATTTTTATGATCACACCATACACACACATTTGTATTGGTTTTAGAAACTGATATTGGTAATTTTTTTACATGTATTGTGCCACATTTGTCAATAGTTATTAATTTCAACTAGTAGTGGGAGTTTAGCAGTGATATCGTGAAATATTGACCTTTATATGTTATGGAGAAAGGTATTTTATTTTTATATATTTTAATTCATCTTTTTGGGTTTTAGAACATTTATTTTTCTTTTACACTTCATTTCCCCCTATTTTACTCAATATTTATAGGTTCGACATATTTTATATTTTTAATATGTAGATCAAATGGATAATTGTGAGAGAAAAATTATAATAGGAAGGTCATAATATCTAGAAGCATTTCTCAATCCAATAGGGATTGAGAATGCACATTGGGACTTTCGACAAGACATCGATATTATGTACATTGGTGATGGTTAATGTTTTCTGGTAAAAATTGGTCCATTTATATAGTGACACTATGGTCTGTGAACTATCTAGACAATTGATTCACATTGGAAAACAATCTCCCTTATTTATATATACTAACCTATCATCCACATATGTATTGGCTCCCAATCATCTTTTGAAGTAGACACATATAAAACAAGTTATGTCCTAAAACTAATTTAATAAACACTCTACCAATATATCACATTTAGCAATGTAAAATATCATTACCAAACCATTAAATTAGACAACCCCAACAATATCCTCATATTAAATAGAATATGAATATAATATCTTGTAAAAACATTATAAAATACAAAAAAATTATACATGAACTATAATTATATATTAAGTTTTACAAGAGAAACCCAAAAAACTAAAAATAATGTGAAGTAGACAACACAAGGACAACATGTACATCCACACATTTATAAAATTTAAAAAACTACTCCTGATGATGAAATCCTGGTGTGACCATGTCTACTCCAAAAAATAATGGACAAATTTAATATTGATATTCCACCGTGGATCATAGTTACCTTAATGTAGCACGCATTATGTAAAATAAAATATACAAACACGCAATCTCCTTAAAAGTTTGTGTGAAATGAAGAAAAATATAGAACCAAAATTAATCTATTTATGGCTATTATTGATGAAACCAATAATCATGCTCGATAAAAAAAGGAAATCTAAACCTATAGAAAAAATTTCATTTGAGAACACACCATTATAGTACATATGGTTTTCCTACTTACAAAAAACTTATTTTAAAAAAATTCCAATATGGATAAAATAGAAAATTCTACTCCTAAGGAATAATATTATTAATATTAGAACCAAAACAAAATCAACTATTATCATTACATCATCCACATTTAATAACATCATCAAAAAATGGGAATAAGAAACCTCATCGAATCAAATTGTAACTAATTAATACATAAAACATATAATGAAATATTCATGTGTAATTTTATCCTAGGAATATAACTATATGACCATTCATGGTTGGAAAAATAGTATGCTAGCTATCTAAATATTGTGGATTCTCTCATAGCCTTCCCCAATTTCAACATGTAACATATACCAATCTTCAATTACAAAGGCTATCATAGTCACTTTGATCCTTTTCTCAATGAAAACTAATTTCTAAACCAAATTTATAAATAGTTTAAAACCCAGAAAACCCTTTGGTCCATTTTAGAAAAAAATTCACATTCATACAAGAAAATTCCATTTGGACCCCCTTAAGACTCCAAAATTGCCAAATCAACTCCTAAATTACATTAAAATGTTATAAAAATAATTTATAAATCATTTAAATGGATATTAAATCAGTTAGAAACGAATTATATTTTATGTTTAATGGTAATACATAGAATGTTCCAATAAATTTATAAACCTGCATAAAATATGGTCTAAACTATGTAGCCTTTAATGACTAGCACATGAAGGTGGTATACGTATAACTCACGGTCTTAGGAGAACAAAAATGTAAGAAAAATATATTACATACCATATATACATCCAATACCCTAATATGGTTACATGTATTCATGAAAATAGAAGAAAACAAATGACAGAGGGGGAAAGAAGGAATCCAACAAGGACAGAAGGGATTTCCACAAGAAGAAAACATGATATCTAAGAAAAACCTGGTAAGGATGAGTGGAATAATATCCATGATAAGGAAGAGGGGCCAAAAAAAATGAAGGATAATAATAAGGACCCAATGCATAAAAACTGAAAATTGGTCTTATGGAAAAAAGAAAAAATTTGTGTGGATTTAAAATGGGCCAATTTTTTTGGCTAAATGGTGAGAAAATATGTGTCCCAACCATGATAGCTCCACAACCCACCCAAGATGGACTACCTAGTTTTTCTTGGATGAATCTTAGATTGAAAAAATTTCCTAAAACATTGAAAATTTCAATAGTTTTAAACTGTATCACCCTTTAAAAGATTGAAACAAACTTGTAAAAACTATTTTCTAATCATTTACCTAATTCATCCTTCGAAAAAATACCCAGTTGAACCGTTGGAAACAAAAAAAACATTAAAACATCTAGAGATAAATAAAAATAATAATTAGACAAAATAGTGTCTTAAATGGAGTCGTAAACTCCAAATCATAAAAAAAATTCCCTCGTAGGGTCCTTATGATTTTCTAGAAGATCATAGGTAAGGACACCACTCACTCCCCAAGCATTATCACCCTTGTATTATGGATATCACCACTCTGTTTCTATACAATACGAAACATTTGAATGTACATATAATTGAGAAGAATGTTACGAAAATCCATGACACAAATAGGCTACTCCACCAATGTTGTATTAGGATATTGTCCCAAATCATCAAACACCAACACTTGAGATTGGTCAGGTTGGTATTTAACTATCTAGGAAACCAAAAATATTTCATGGATTCAGGGAAGATGTGGTGTAATATATGATAAAAAGGATATATCCTCAAGATTCTATAGAAATACAAATTTTCTAACTAAATGTAGTGCAATTTTCCATTTCTTCCAGGAATAGTAGTTTTCCAACCAACCTGAAACCTATTAAAACCACTGATTACCAACCAGAAACAGAAAAATAATTCATTGATTTTCAACAAATGTATTCTGCTGACATTTTATTACCACTAACCATTCTTCTATTAATAGTACTATCCATGTCCATTCCTGGATGTGGATAAACACAATCAAAGAATACCTTCCATATTAATCCCACCAAAATTGGGATTGGAATGGTTGCCCATAAAACACATCAAATGTTACCATCATAAACAATCATGATTAATATTGATATATTATAACTGGGTCATTGTATGGTTCCTCTACCAATAAAATCCATAATCAAGAACAAATTATCACCAAGGCTCATAGGTATTATGATTGATCCTCTTAGATTGACCTTCTATTTGTAAATGATATGAATTTCATAATATCAACAAGTATCCTAAAGATTATTGAAACCCATTCCAGAATCCAGATGTAAAATATAAATCATAGAATGAAACTATCAACATGGTAACTCCATGAACATTATAAATATATCATTCATAAAGTTGTTCAAAATAATTTTCAATCATTGAAACCCTGGTGGGAGTAACATAGGTTTATTTTTTTACAAGTGTGATATCCACCTTTTTGAAATCATTCCCCTTCAGTGTATGAACATTCATAAAGAATAAATCAATAGTAATATTTTACAACAAACACACTTATAAATGAATTAGTTGAAACAACCCTTATTGTCTCTAATTATCAGTATTGTTAATCTATAACATAAAACACATATATGTATCTTCCTCTACTGCACATCTCATCCTTGGTAACCATTACAGGACTCTCATGGTATATAAAATCATAATTACCCATGGGGTGTATATCCCAAAACGAATTATGTTAATCTTTCATCCCATAATATCCTAGGAGAAAAGGAAATATAAACTGCTTCTGAAGAAGAATAATATCATTGGAAGATCAAGTCTAATCAGCCAAAGATTTACTAATATTTTAAGCATTACAAATCATCCATCACAGAAGTTAGGAATCTCTTTAATTCCTCACCCAATATATAATAGAGGATGTCATCCAAACATGGTCCATGAATACCTACCTTCCATCATATTGAAAATAAATCCTCATATTAGCATAGACACACATTATTCCCCTAATATATGATGAATCCCAAAAAACCTACACTATATAATTCCTTCTCAACGTGATAGTTAACACTTTTCCATTTCCAGTCATTAACGAATGATTGGACTAAAGAATATGAAAATAATACACCTTGTTTCACAACATTTGATTCAAGACCATATGGGAGAAAATTTACATTAAGATCTTATGATAAAAATAATATGTAAACACATCATAAAGACATATTGTTTGCATGTATTTAGAACATTCATCATTGTTTCTAAATCCAGATTGTGGGTGGGGTAGATCCACTGATGTGGGATTAGGTTTTTGGAGATATATGCCACCACAAGGTTTTTTTCCTAATAATTCATCCCAAACCTACACCAAAGGCTTTTAAAACACCATATAAGAACTACAAGACAAATGAGTAATAAAAATAGGAGAATATTTAAGAAAATTCTATAAAATCTCAATAAAACCATGTTATTTATCATCCCACTCAAAAAGTACACATATCTTGGTGAAATCCATTGAAGTAATACCTATTTTTCTGAAATCCGAATAATATATATAATAGTTAACCATGAAAAAAAAACTAATATTATCACACTTATTCATGGTATTATACAAATAAGTGTATTCTTTATCATTCTCTGGATCCACTAAAACCCATTTTTCAAAATTTTAATGTCATGAGAACATAACTTCTTGAAAAATAATCAATGTTTGGAAATGCTTTTATACAAAGATTTCTCCCTCAAAAAACCCATCAAAACCTCTAGTTTATTTAATATTATTATGACATCAACGATTACTCAAATATGTATTCTCAACATGTGACTATGATAGATTCCAAAATGTGATGGATGTTTTAGTTCATCAACTCCAATTTTTATTTGGAATGTTGATAATCACAAATTAAATTACGAAGTACTTGGAATGTCTATAAGATATATAGAAGGTGGAAATTGAAAAATCATCATCCTGAACCCACAAATAGGTGTACAGAATTCATTGATATATGTTTTAAAACTAATTGGTACAATTTAGATAATCAAATGGATAATAAATTCGTGGAAACATAATTATATTCTTTAATGTTACTTGGTCAATCTCATGATTTTCAATGAAAATATTGATTCTACAATATTTTTAATTTTTAAATAAAAGTGGTGAATCCAATGGAAAAATTCATGGATAGAGAAAACTTTATTCCCTCTTGATACCGTAGTTAAACATTCAGCTTCTTCAGCTCAACTAGATCCGTCTAATATGAAATAAATGATATCATATTCATCCTTGAGAAAATATTGATTGCAAAATATTCCCCACACTGAGAATAAATTATTGAATTTTATATTTAAAAACATATGGCTATCTATAATTTACCATTATGTGTTTACCCATCTATATATCTTCAAATGCCTCAAGAATGAACCGAGAAAATCGATATGAATTCACCGCAACCTCTGAAAAAATTTATCATTTCCCCTCCAGAACATAAATCCTACTCACACATAATGATATAATTAATACTATATTTAATGAAGAACTAGAACCTATTGATATAATATTTTAAAAACTCTTTTACACTTATTAACTAATAAATTGTTTTAATGACAAAAAGACATCTACTTCCAAAACATGATTGTCCAATACTACTTCAATAATATCTACCATAATCTGGTACTAATGCCTTTATAAATCATTGTCATACAGAATACCAAATGATGTTATATAATATGTATCACATAAGAATAACTCAGACTACATAGCCAAAAATTAAAACATATTAAGTGAAACTAGCAAATGGGATGTGCTTGTTTAAAATAATTCCAATTCCATGGATGATGAATCTAACATAATAAATTTACCCATGGCTGGTCTAGAATCTGATTCCTCTAGTATATATGATTATGCATGGAGATTAACTAGAACAAACTCACCCTGAGTCCTATTCCCCTAGGAAAAATAAAACATTACATGAGGATAAGATACTCCACCAATAGAATCCTTTGAATACACCTGAGGGCCCTTTGAAAAAGTGGATCACACAGAGCTCCATCATATAGCCAAATAACTAATGAGAGAGAAATTTAATAAATATCAATAAAGTATAATTTTATTAGATTCTATGATTAATTATAATTTATGTATCTAGCCTTCCCACATAGATAAAATCATCTTCAATATGACCCAAATAATCTATAAGAATTGAAATTGAATATATTTGGAAAATCCGGACACTGCCTCGATAAGGCTCATACAAATTCAACTTCTATACTGATAATGAACTATTCTTACCACATACTAATGGAACTATAATGAGACCTACCATACTAGTTAAATATGACTCTTCCATTATTTTATAATTTATGACCTAATAATGGGTCAGTATACATTGAATAATATGCATTGATATGATTTTTCTATCCTGAATACAATCCCATGAAATCGATACCATAGGTAATTAATCATGATGAGATCTAGGAAGAATTGACCTATTACATTATTAATCGATCCACACTCCATAATTTATTGATCACTATTATCCAGATTCAAGAACTCACACACCTTGTCCACTATCAAATTAATTGGATATAAAATATATAAAAAATACCATATATGTAATCCATGTGAGGTCCTCCATCTTCGACAAAAGTTTCAATGATTATGAACATGATATAACTATATGATTCATAAAACATGTGGAAAATAACTATAGATGTTTCATGGGTCATCAAGAACTCAAATATCAGCTCGATATGACCTAACCACTCCTCAATCTCATTGGGACCCTTGTCTACAAGGAACACTAGTGGATTATATAATGAAAAAACCTAAAAATATTTTGGGACCCATTAAATCTTATTATCACACACAAGTGTAAAAATTAATGAGTCATCCAATGTCAAATCAACATGAGGGTTCTCCATTGGGCTACCGTCAACATCGCCCTCTCAAAAACTAGATGAGGTCCTTTAGATGTGGAATCTATACAAGAAACAATAAATTATTCAAAAATAAAAATTAAATCTCAAACACATAAAATAAACCTAATATAAAGATATTTCAAAAACCCCATAATTGGTTTGAAAACATAACCACAATCAATAACCATCCATGAAAACTAGAGGTAAGCATGATGAATAGATAGCCATTCAATCCCCTTTTCTAATATCTCCAGTTCCAAAAATTTAATCTCAATTATACCACTGAATCCAAAATAATAATGATCTACATCAATTTTTTTATGAACCAACCATGATATGCCAAACATATCACATGAGTCGTCCTTCCACCCATCCTTATGTCTTTTCGTGATCTCCGTTGGTGGGTGGAAATCAGTAAGTAAAACCAATATTAAAATGGAATGTATTTTTCCATAGGTAATCTGGGATGAACCTTCCTTGAAATTTGATTTCCACAAAAGATTAATTAGATTCTAAAATATAATAAAAGAAGATACTTTTATATAATAAAAAGTAACTATAGTTCATTTCATAATGAGACATATATATATATAGTATCACAAGAGATTCCCAAAGCTAAAATGAATGCATGAAATAAAAAAAATTATGAATACTTCCTAATGGGAAAAAAATTCAAAAACAAAATACCCAAAATGAGATAATCATTATGATACCACTTCACCCCCAAAAATAAGTGTATGCCGGTAATCAAGAAGAGAGAACATAGAATTTGGTTCCATTTCCGTTACCTATTTCATTAATAAAAATCATGAAATTCCTATCATCCCTAGAAGGGCGTGATACACAAGGCCTTTTAGTGTACTACCATTAATATAGTTAATTATTTTACTCATTATTCTGTTAAACATGTTTGAAATTTTGTTTAAAAAATAAACAACTCAGCATCCGAACATTCCCAAATACACAGTTTATGTTACATTGGTTATTCTATTAAAAAAATTTCAAAAGAAATCCCAAATTTTTCAAATAGAAAAACAATGCCATAAGGCATCACATTATCAATGTAACAACTAAATAATAATGATTCGTGATATTAACATCAATAACATATAATGACATCAAAAGTCAATATCGGCATAATTAATATCATATCATAAAAATGTCACAAATCAATATATATAAAACAAAAACAAATATGTAATGAGTAATGTTAAATTATTTATATGCCCATTTTTCATATCATGATAGAATAAAAAATATGAATGATTCCTATGCAATTTCAATCACTCATAGAATTCCATGAGGCAAACATGGATTCTCTCACTTTATTCCTAACCAAAATCTCTAACGGAACCATATAAATCCATATGGGGGCCCACATATTACTCAGAGTTATTTCTCTCTCAACCACTAATATAAACCAATAATGAATATCACATGTTATTTCCTCCAAATGATCATATAACCACTCAATAAACCCTTCACTCACATCATATTTAACCTATATTATATTCAAACGCAATAAATCCACAAGACAATGTGTATGTAAAACAATAAATATCCTTAAAAAACACATAATAAACATGACCATTTATTAAAAAACTTAATACCAAGGTAATACCATATATAAAAAAACTGTATAAATTTGTTCCAATATATAATAATATTTAATCCATTTTATAAAACACATGGTGTGAATATAGGACACACCCCTTTGGAAATCCACTTATAACATGAAAATTGAAAAATATAAACATGAATCACGTCAAAAATGGATAACTAAAAAATTAATATTAATTTAATTTCAAATATTAAAAATATACTTTTATTGAATATTAATTTTATTCAAGAGAAACACACTTAAAATAATTCACCTACCTCTGAATCTCTCAGAATATCCTTTTTTCAAATGAAAACCGACATGACGATGTGTAACATGGGTTGAAACAAAATATTCATTAAAAACAAACCCTAAACCTTTTTGTATACCAATTATATGGTCGATACCCCCCAAAAGGGTGAAAATCCCCTCGAAAATACCGGATCATTAATGAAAGAGTGAGATAGGAAAAGAAACCAAGGATAGATGGGATTACATCATGTAATTCATGTAATGACCCGAAAATTCTGTGAAATTTTTTTCTTAAATTTATTGGATTTTTACGAGTCTGTGGAAATATACGACACTTGATTTCGAGGCCCGGTGTTTCCGGAATCAATTTGTGATGTTTTTTTCGGGTACGTTCAGTAAACGTACGAGCATGATTTTATATCATTTGAGTCGGTGCTCAGAATTGATATCTGAGGGCACTGTTGAACTTGCAACGTTAGTGATTGCTTAGTGAGACCTTCACCGCAGTTGCGTTCTGATAACAATGAAAGTTTTATTTTGGGGGTTTTTAGTTAAGATAAAAAAATAAAAGTTAACTCAATTTTATTTTGTGGTTGTTAAAACCTATAAGAGGAGGCTAGAGGTGGGGGCACCACTCCATAAAATCCCATTAGAGGTTATAGTAGTGGGGCCTACATACGCATAACATCACTTGAATGGATAAATTTCTTGGGGGACCACCCAATTTTCTAACCCCATTAAAACCCCCTTTAGGTAGAGAAGACTCTTGACCTTCTCCAGTATTTAATTGATCCTACATCACCATCATTAATTAGATGGGTTATGTCATTTAATTAATTACAAAATTTTGAAATGTTGTGCCAACAAATAATATACTTCATTTGCATCTATTATTTTGTTGGAATGCTTCAATATTTTTATTAGGATAATTAAGGAGTGTAATGAACTTGGAGGATCCATTTCTCTCAAACGAAGTACAACGGGCATCTCCCACTTTCTTCCTTCTTCAACAAGGACAAAGGAGGGATTGTCGTCCTTGAGGAACGCCGACGAAGCCATCCGAAATATTTTTATCTTCTTTCCAATGTCAGAAGAATGATTTTGGCTTTTTTTCCTTCATCAATGATCATCGACGAATGAGGTAGGGGTTTGAGTTGAATTATTATTCTTGTTCTTCGTCATTCAATACTCGGATTTTGTTATGCTGATTGATATCAACGTAAACTATAGGGATCAGACCATAGGAACATGTCCAAACCCTCCCCCATTGATTGATATCTTTTGTTGATGATGATGACAGTGCAACGACACCACCAGATGAGAGGATCAGAGAAGAGAAGCAGGCCATGGCCGACGGGCCGCGTCCAGGCGGGCTGTGGCGGTGACGGAGGGGCACGGTGCCGGCGCACCGTGCCTGAAGAAGAGGTTGCGGCCACGAAGACTGTGATAGATGGATGGGCTGGGTGCGCCACCGTCGTGCCGCGCTGAAGAACTGCTGCCATAGGCCGCGACGGACAGGAAAGGGCAGCCGGATGAGCCGATAGCTGGTTCGCGCTAAAGGCGGGACCCGAAGGGTCCCATGGAGACTGGGATGGTGCCACGTGCCGGCCTTTGTAGAAGACAGGGGTGTAACCCCCCATGCGTGGTTGGCCAGGCTGCGTGGGACGGCCGCCGGACCCACCAGCCAGCCGGCCAAGCGGGCAGTTGGGCTGGCCCGCCCCCTCGGGCCAGGCCACCCCCTCGGGCCGGGCCTCCCACTCGGGTCAGGCCAAACCCTCAGACCGAACGGACCTCGGGCTTGGACGCCCCATCAGGCCAGGCCTCCCACTTGGGCCGGGCCTCCCCCTCTATCCGGGCCGAACCCTCGGGCCGGGTCGGCCCCGCAGATCAGGACAGACCCCGGTTCGATAGAGTTTGACTCGAACACTCCTCTTCACCCATATCATGGGCTACAGGTGTCCGATCGACGAACCGTCTGTGGAAACAGAGATCTTAGAATGAGACGCTTTTTTTTCGCATACCCCACCTTAGGTTTGGATATAGTTGGGGTATGGTCGGGTTGATTTGAACGTAAAAACCAACCGGGCCCCTGGAACAGAAATACCAATAACTCACAGATCATGCGTCTGATTGACACATCGTCTTTTGCATTGAGATCGTTATGATGAGGTGGACCTTTTAGATAATTCTTCTTGGGAATTCGTGACATTTGGAGTGTCGAACAATATCTCATGGAGCGGATCATCCGAGAGACGAGCAAGCCGAGTACAGAGACCAAGTAGCTGACTGATACCTGATGGGTGGTGATCTTTCGACTAGATGTGTTTCGAAGAGCCCAATGGTGAGCACCTCTATGTGACACAGCAGACCCAATGTGGGGAGTGCCTTTGTGTGATGTAGTAGACCCATGTTACTCGATAGGAGGAGTTCCTCAGCAGGCTACGAGGGGGAGCTGCTCTGTGTGATCGCGGCTGACCCACAGTGGGGAGTGCCTCTTTATGATGCACCAGACCTACGGTACTCAACATGAGGAGTACCCAAGCAGTCCATGATTGTGGGAAGCTCCTCTATGTGGCGTAGAAGGCCAACAGTACTCTATAGGTGAGGATTACACCAGAAGACGAGGTTTCGACAGTTTGACTAGGATTTTTACATGCTACCAACACTAGAATAAAATCATGGTTTTTGAGCAGCGTCAGAGACCTCTGTGTTTACCACATGATTGAGATGGGTTCCTAGATAACATAGGTATTTGTATGGGAATATACCAAAGTAAGGGTAATCCATTGTTTCTATACATTATGGTTATCCCTATTGGATATTATGAGTCCTTGAGGGTCTCGGGTTCACTACTGAGTATTGTTACACTCACCCCGGCACAAGATATGCTCTCACCTCGTTGTGTTGGATGCAGATGACAGACATCGCTGACAGAGGCTGAGAGTGCCATGATTAGACTGTACTCGGAGGTGGACCTTACGACGAGTTAGTACACATATATTCTGATAGACGTGGAGTTTTGAGGTGGCCATCTATACCAACCATTTAGGTAGGAAACACAAAGGACGATCCAAGAGCTTCTCTTTACCTTTCGGCTATTTTTTCCTTTTTCATTTGTACATGCATTCAGTTGTACCTGTACATTACTGTTGGGCTTGTATTTCTGGACCCTTTTATACTTTCCAGCACATCATCTATATAAAGTTTTACCTAGTGTTTTTCTTCCAGTTGTGCACTCTGATATGTTTTCTTACATTTATAAAGGAAATTCCTTCACATTTTAGGGATTTACACCTTTGGTTCTAGTTTCCATCCCCTAGCCTAGGTAAGGTGAGCATGGGGTAATCACGATACTGGCCCCGAGGGATGGGTCATGGAAAATTGGTATCCGAGGAGTCAGTTCTACCTCATAACATAGGTCTCTGATCTTTTTTTCTTTTAAGAAATAGTCTTAAAGGTACTATGTGTGGTTTTCAATTCAAGTAGTCTAGTGTTGGAGTGGCGGACGACGTATCCATACACCAAGACCATGACTACTGATTTACGATTCAGTGCATGAAAACATTGATTGTGTGGGTGTTTTCTATAGTTTTCAGAATTTAGCTCAAACATGTCATCTCAGTAGATATAATCTTTTGAACGTGTCGCATCTGTTTATTACAGGATGACTCCCTATGGATGACCAATTAGATCGCAGAGAGTAATACGCTCTGACAGCCAACCGAGAGATGAGGCCATAGTGCATGGCCCTATAATAGCGGAGGCACCAGCTCTACCACATCTCGTTAATCCACCAATGCCACCATCCCCAGTAGCAGACGATGCACGCTACTTGAGAGCGTTGCTGGAGTTCCAATTCCAGAGGCCACCGAGGTTCCAGAGACAGACGGACCCACATGCAGTTGAGGATAGGCTGGAGGTTATGGTGAGAATCTTCAGACTGGAAGTGACACCAGCAGACCTCATGGTGATCCTTGTTGCAAGTATCCATCTAGCAGCAGCAGGAAAATGGTGTAGCATAATGCTTCAGGTCCACGACGAGGTGACACTTCTATGGGAATACATCAAGTTCCTGTTCCAAGCAGATTTTGTACCAGCCACCCTTCGTGCAATGTGGATACAAGAGATAATTCATTTGCAGTAGGGCAGCATGATAGTAGCACAGTACTCAGCAAGGTTCACCAACCTCTCTTTCTACTCCACGAATATGGTACGAGACCCATTCTTTAGAGCTCAGACCTTCGAGCCAGGGCTCAAGAAAGAGATCAGGTCCTCGATGATATCCCTTATCATTGTGACGTATACATGAGTGTTAGAGAGATCCCTCCTAGTGGATAGTTTCACTGAGGAGCATTAATCAGAAGCGAGACCCACTATTAGTCGACATGCAGGGTAATATTCGGCATATGGAGGTAGATATATGACATAGAGGTCCAAGTGGACCAGACCCATAGGTGGGTGACTGCAGGACTCAAGATATGTTGTGTGGGGAACCTAGCGTAGTGATTTACCATCCAAGAGTAGGTAGTGTTACTCATGTGGCGGGCATCGTCCCATGGATCATGACTATCCAAACTACCGTTCAGATGATCAGCATACAATTGAGGGACCCCCCAGGAAGAGGTAGTGGTTTGATCGAGGTGGCCCGCAAGGTGTAGGCGGGCGTGGCATATGATCTGGTCGAGTAGCTGGCGGTGGACGACATTTCAAGGTGTTTCCACCACCACCACAAGGAGGTCCACCCCGACTGCATTGAGTAGGTTGACATGAGATAACTCAGCTTCATGCAGGTTAAAATTAAAATTGTGGTGCTTCGGAGATGATTTGAGGTATGATCTGTGTCTACTCCACCTTAGTTGCAGCTCTTATAACATAAGTTCCAGTCACTCTTTCATATCCCTTGCCCTCGTTCTGAGCTCAGAGATTATGACGAAGCTTTTGGATCGATCCTTACTGCTAGAGACTCCTACGGGAGAATACTTGATGATTATGCACTTGTGCTGGCAGTGTGAGATTACTCTAGGAGGAGATAGCTTCGGCTAGGATCTCCTCGTTGTGGCGTCGAAGACTTACGATGTAATCTTGGGTATGAACTCGTTATCTACAGTCCATGCTCAGATTGATTTTATTAGGAACAAAGTGCGGTGTTTCTGCACTGATGGGGCTAGGATTACCTTTACCGGTGAGAAAAAAACCTTTACAGCACATGACAGTCTTACTCGGAGGAGGGTGGAGCCCATCACTCAGCAGTTGGCTTGCCTTACCCTTAGAGCAAATGATGTGGAGAGTCTGACTTATCCTGTAGTGGTGGACTAGTATGCAGATATTTTTCCTGAAGAAGTTACAGTACTACCTCCTCGTAGATAGGTGGAATTCTAAATTGACCTGTACCCCGGGATGGAACCGATATCTAGTCCAGAATATCGGATGGCTCTTTCTGAGCTTTGGGAACTGTGGGTATAACCAGAGGACTTACAGGAAAAGGGATTTATCCAGCCCAATGTTTCTCCCAGGCTAATTCCGATTCTATTCGCCAAGAAGGTGGATGGGATATTGAGGCTATTTTTTTACTACGGTCGCCTGAACATTGTGATTGTGAAGAACAAGTACCCACAACTGAGGATTGACGACCTCTTTGATCAGCTCAAGGGATCACGATAGTTCTTGAAGATATACATCATATCAGGCTATCACCAGCTCAGAGTTTGAGAAGAGGATGTGCAGAAGATGGCCTTCAGATGTCGTTACATCCACTATGAGTTCTTGGTTATTCGATTCGGCATAACCAATGCTCTAGCAGTGTCCATTTGTCATATGAACATGATCTTCTAGTCATACCTCGATCGCTTTGACATAGTATTCATTGACGACATTTTGATCTACTCGACTGCTGAGGAGAAGCATGCCTACCATTTATAGGTAGTACCGGATACACTCCGAGAGTAACGGATTTATGGTAAGTTCTCGAAGTGCCTGTTTTGGATTCGAGAGGTTCACTTCTTGGGACACGTCATCTCGGAGGCTGGATTTCCAGCAGATCCATCAAAAATTTAGGTGGTACTTTCTTTGGGAGCCACCCAGGAGTGTGACGGAGCTACGAAGATTCTTGGGCTTGGCTGGAAACTATAAGAGGTTTGTTCCAGACATACCTAGAGTTGCATCACCACTATTAGCCTTGACCAAGAAGGGGAACCCCTTCATGTGTTTGGAGAGATTCTAGAAGATCTTTGAGGAGCTGAAGAAGAGGCTGACTAGTGCCCCCATCTTGAGGCTTACAGAGGAGGGAGTAGTGTATGTTTTTTACTACGATGCATTATGGACTGGACTCGGGTGTGTGTTGATGTGAGGGCAAGCTATGATCGCTTATGGTTCTCATCATCTGAGATAGCACGAGCAGAACTATGCTACCCATGACCTGGATTTAGCACCAGTGGTATTCTCCTTGAAGATGTGGGGACACTATCTAATGGGAGAACATTTTACCATGGATTCTGATCACATGATTCTTAGGTATATCTCCTTCCAGACAGACCTAAACCCAAGACATCGTCATTGGCTTGAGTATCTCCTAGACTATGACTTTGAGATAGTCTATACACCTGGGAATGGGAATGTTTTTGCGGATGCCCTCAGCAGCAGGACTAGTATTCAGCTTCTAAGAGAGGTGACAATGCAGTTGGCTACCTTACAGATATATTTTGTGGATAGGGATAGAGTAGAATATCTACATTCTCTTACAGTCACTCCTCCACTACTTCAGTGAGTTAGGGAGGTGCAATGTGGGGACGCGGACTATGAGACTTGATGTGATCAGATATCTACATGGCCAACACATAATGGATTTTCTGATGTAAGGGGAGCATTTCATCCTCTTCAGAGAAGGTACCATGGTACCGGTTTCAAATTAGGAGTAAGTGTTGAGGGATTTCCACACTTCCCCTTTAGCGGTACATCCAGGAGTGGCGAAGATGTACCAGGACCTTTGAGGACAGCACTGGTAGCATGGAATAAAGAAGGTGGTATCAGAGTTTTTCTCTCAATGCCACACTTTTCATCAAGTGAAGGCAGATCATCAAGTACCATCAGGATTGGTTCAACCCTTAAGGTCTCGTATTTGATGTGGGAAGGGATATCCATGCACTTCATGACAAGTCTTCCAAGTATATCCAGAAGTCATGATTCGATAGGGGTGATCATTGACCGACTCAACAAGTCATCCCACTTCCAACCAATCAGAGAGTAGGGTTCAGTAGAGAGAATAGGACGCCTCTATATGCAGAATATTGTGCATTTTCATGGAGTTACTAATTCAATTATTTCCGATCCTGACACATGTTTTACATCCCGGCTATGGAAGGGGTTGCATGAGGCTTTTGGGACACATATTTACTTGAGAACCACCTTCCATCCTTAGATATATGGTCAGACCGAGAGGACCATCCATACCGTCGATAACATGCTCCATGAATGTGTCATTGACATAGATTTACATTGTGAGGATCACATGCCTTTTGTGGAGTTTTCATTCAATAACAACTATCACTCCACCATCGGTATGGCACCTTTTGAGGCCTTGTATGGTCGACCTTGCAGATCGCCAATGTGTTGGACAGACCCAGGGGAGTCAACACTAGTGGGACTAGAGATGGTACGAGATACCACAGAGAAGTTTCTGATCATCCACGAGCGGATGAAGATTGCACAGAGCAGGTAGAATTCATATACTAATAGGAGGCGGATACCTATGGAGTTTGAGGAGGGTGACCACGTCTTTCTATGGGTCTCACCTCGAAGAGGTCTATAGAGATTTGGCCGTGGCAGCAGGTTATCTCTGTGATTCATCAGACCATTCCAGGTCCTCAACAGAGTAGGCATGGTGGCTTACCACTTAGTTATTCTACCTTAATTGCATCGGGTGCATGACGTCTTCCATGTATCACAGCTGAGGAGATGCATGCATGACCCTTGTGACATCATAGTCCACGGGGAGCTGGACATCGATGATGGGGAGAATTTCAGGGATGTTCCATTGGATATTGAGGATAGACAAGATTGGGACCTACATGGATGGTTGATACCTCTGGTGCGCGTACGCTGGCAGCACTGGAACCTCCAGAAGAGCACATGGGAGTGGGAGGCTCAGATGCATGCTCAGTACCTCCATTTGTTCCCTTAGATTGAGTTGTACCATACGGGAACGTAAATCCCTAAGGTGGGGAGAATTTAAAGACCCATAAATTCTGTTATATGTTTTTCTTAAATTCATGGGATTTTAACAAGTCCACAAAAATTTACGGCCCCTGATTCCAAGGCCCAGTGTGCCCGGAATCAAAATCGGATGTTTTGTTCTAGTACATTCTGTAAACGTACAAGCATGCTTTTATATCTTTTGAACTGGTGCTAGGAATTGAAATCTGAGGGCACCGTTGAACTCACAACGTCGGTGATTGTTCAGTGAGACCTTCACCACAGTTGCATTCTAACGAGAATAGAAGTTGGATTTGGGGGGTTTTTTAGTTATGTTAAATAAAAATAAGAGTTAACTTATTTTTATTTTGTTGTGGTTAAATCCTCCTAGATGAGGATAGAGGTGGGGGCCTTGTAACACCCAAAGAATCCACGGTATGCTTCTTTTTTAATAATATAGTAGCGTGTGTTCTACACAACTTCGAGTTCTAACACAGACCACAACTAATCAAACTAGCCGTTATGAATAATAATACCCAATTTTTGAAATTTTATAAATTTTATCCTTCAAAATTGAATTCATTTTTGGATTCAGAATATCGAAACTTTCTTAAGGTGAATTTTTGGTATTTTTCTTAAATCATTCAATTTTTTATGAATAGTGAAAAAAACAGTGAGTTATTGTTTAAACCCGAATTTTTTTAAATAATTATTTATTTTATTTAAATTTAATTAAGGTCAAAATAGATAAATAATACCTATATAAGTTCAATGTAATTAATTAGAGTTAGTTTAATATAATTTTAGATATATAAATATTTTATTGAACTTTTCACCGTCTTTTACAGACCTCCTAGGAGAATTTGGAAATTCATATAAAACACAATTTTACCTCTTCTGTGAGTGGAATTTCGAAAATCCAAGATACAAGGTTAATAACAAGGAGTAAAATGTGGTTCAATTACATGAAAATTAGTTTTGGTGAAAAGTAACTTTTTACGTTTATTTACCACGATTAAATGTAAATAGAGTAATTAAGGGTAAAATGATACTAATATTAACCAAAAACATGTCCTAATTCTATTTGAAAAGTTTATAGAGACCAAAAAAACCCTTAGGAATAATATATTATCATTTAGGCCCACTTGTTTTATATTAGGAAATTTATTATTATTTAATTCAAAGAAGAGTTAAAAGAGATAAAATCAAAGTTTAATAACTAAAACATTTTTAATATTGGGTTATACATACGATAAATTCGATTATAAATATTCATGATAAAGATAAAAATATTTCATTCATAATTGTATTTTATTTATAATTTTTTAGACATTAAATAATTAAATTTATTTATGACACAATGGTGATGTAGTAATTACATAATTAATGAAATATTAAAATAATTGATATTATAAATATCAAAATAAATGTAATTTGAGAATTTTTATGAATTCAACTAATTTTCTAGGTTAATATTACATATTAGGTTTGGTTATATAAATTTTATTCGAAGTAATAATGCTTTTATGAAATTATCAAAAACAAAATACCCAATAGTGTCAAAATTGACATAAATTTTTTTTAAAACAAATATTATATTATTAATTAGTATTCAAGTCATAAAAATCTACGGTTCGTCCAAGGACTTATATAATGATAGGCTTATCATTATTTGACCACTTGGGGGTCTCTTGGAGGTATATAGTAAGTTTATTAACTATATAATATAAAAATACAATGAGACATGGTAAATGTTAAACTATTTTACTAAGAGTTAAATATAAATGATAAGGTTAATATACTGACCCAAACCAATCTAAAATATATTGGATGAAGGGATTTCGACCCATACCCACCTTAAACTTTAAATAATCCACATTTTAGCAAATAGAAACCGAAAATTAATTTATTATAATATAAAATTTCTAGCTTTTCCAAATGTGCACATCACCACTCTTATAAAAGGGTACTCCACCTTATCTCTAATTTACACATTCAAAACCTTTAAACTCTGCCAAAAACAACCTAAATATTTTCTTCACTTCCCTAACATCAACCTAGAGGCCTTGGTTTGATCAGAAAGCCATCCCAGGGAGCCCTTTTGATCAAATGAAAATGAAGATCCCGAAGAAGAGGTAATGTTTTCAAAACCCTTTTTCAAGTTTCATTCTTCTTCAACTTCTTATTTATTTTTTATTTCCATTATAAAATAATAACATTAGTATATTTTATATACTGTGATATTATTATAAATAGTTTACAACAATATTCAGTATTATATCCATCCTTTGAATGACATGTCACCATATGTGCGTACGTACGACCTACCGTCTCCATGTCGTGGTGTAATTGTTATTCAATACATTATTTTTTGGATGGGTATAATAATGATATGTAATTCATTTAAATAATAAGTATAAAATGATAATTATTCTGTATATATGACATACCATCCAATTATATATGATTTTAATATCAAACGAATGATATTATAGCTCGTGCATACATACAAAATACCATCTCCACGAACATGATGAGATTCATTCCCCGTCATATCCATACAAGTCTTATTCTCATTTTATGATTACAAATAATGTTATAGGACTTTATATCATTCAGTATATTAATAAGATACAACCTATCGGATAAAAAATACGACTTATGTAACAAAACATATAAAAGAAAACGAGTAAGTTAATACCCTAAATGACGATAATAATAAGATATTATTAAAAAATCAATGATAAAAGATCATATATGATATAATATTAATGTATATGATTCTTGAATAATTCAATAACAATTATTTTGTCATTATACAGAAGGATAACCTACCCTTGCTGAAGGAATCAATTACAAAGTAAGGGGTTTCTTTTCTCACTTTTAATTTCGTGGGATTTCCATTGTTCACCACTTATTTATTGCATGTGGAGTGTGTACTTCCCATGATTTTATTCATTGTGTAATATAAATTAATTTATTGATATTTACATCATCATTTTATGACCCTTCTTTCATGGTTGAATGTTTCTTAAGTTATAAAATCGATATGGGAATTTGAAATTTCAATTTTCAATCATTCGGCTCTACAAATACTTAATTGATTATTTTACTCCAATATTATTTGTGGAATAACTATTAATTTGATTATGTCATAATTTCCACTCCCCTTTCTGTGGATATAATTTTGATACATATAATCACTTAATTGATAAATTCTCAAGTCATCGTTATGAACTTGATATGAGTAATTTTTACTCAATCTCAATTTGTTGAGTTAAACATCCTATTCATTGGTGTTGTTTTTACCAGAATATGTGTGAATTTCCATTAATTGTTTTACACTGAATATCCAATAATATTGTGTGTATTTATATTTTTCACATGTAATTATGTCGTTGATTTATCCTTAACCTAATGATACAGCCTTTATGAAAGATTTCATCTTAATTTACATTTCATTCAGACTCCTTTGTTGTTATAAACCAACTCACTTTTATATGGTGTATATAATGTACTTTGACATTGTATACCATGAATCCCTTTATTATCATGATATTTCCAAGTTTCTATTACCTCAATTATTTTTATTCATGTGTATCTCTTTTGGTTAGGAACTCTAACTAAAATATCATTTCAAAATGTTTTACAGATTTATTATTCTATATCTTTTTCATTAATGTCTATGTATTAAAATTTGTTTTAAGGATTTATTTATATGGACATTAATGTTTTCATATCAAAATTCATTTAAAAAGGTTCAATGTGATATGGGATGCTTGGATTAAAAAATCTATTTTAAATGGCTTCTTGACAAATAGTGTGACTTTTAAATGTTTTCAAGAAAAAGGGGGATATTTCCCTCAATTGTTTGATGATTATTTTAATCTATGTCAATATCATTCATTATTCATGATTGAGGTTAATTTGATATAATACAATCTTCCATATTTTATTGAATGAGTTATCTTTTACTATGGATGTGATATTTTTATACCATTCATATTTTGTGGTTAAAGTATTGACATTTCGTATGCTAGTTTTAATACAAATGTTTATGTTTTGTTTCAAAAAATTTATATGGGGAATGAATTGGACTTAGTATGTGATGGTTGGATCCTTATATATCTCCTCGATGTATCGATATGTCTCAAGTGAGGAACTAGTGTCTTGGAACAAGGCTTTGACAAAATCCTATTTGTAGTCATGGTACAGGGCCTTGAATATGTGGTTATGATAGTCTGGAATTATGCATTCCATCATTATTAAAGTGGTTATTGATATTACATGTGGTTATTCACCTATTAGAATATGCAAGTGAATACGTAAATGGAATTATTTCATTTTAACTTTTCCATATTATTTTGAATTTCAAGTTTAAAAGGCTTTTCTTTAAGTTATACATTGCCATAAATTTTTTTGCTTATTTATTAAAATTTCCTCTATATTGTTATCCTTACTGAGTATCTTAGGTCACCCCTTTCAATGTATTAATTTTCCCAGGTTGTGAAGAAGTAATTTATGAATGAATTGAAGGGATAGTATGAGGGGATATGAAGACAAGATGTTGTTGTAGGTTTTTTTACATTATGATGTAATGTATGAATTATGAATATATGTATCGTTTCCAAGACAACTAAAATAATCGTTCTTTCGAGACTTGATCTTTTGTGATCATGCCAATGTTATGTAATAATGCACTGACTCTGGGTAACTGGGGTCGGGGTGTTATAGTTGGTATCAGAGGACGTTTAGTAAAATCCTTGGAAACTAGATTTAGATAAACTCTGATTAGAGAACATAGCCCAAAGATAAAAAGTGTGGATTAGTATAGAAGAACTTCCTATAATATTGGTATTGTATGGATTTTGTGAGTTTTCCATGAAATACATCCATGTCTGGATACGAATGGGTAGAGGTGCCTCTGGCACATATGTACCTAGGGGTGAAACCCGAAAACACCACTTTGAGCTAGAATCGAACGAGGACTGTTGCACGACAACGTGCCTTGCTTCACTCTTGGTTACGACACTCTCAGGGGATATGCTTAAGATAATTTACAATTTCAATAAAAAACAATTTGAATTATTTTAATATCAGATGATAATAAATGCCTTGGTTAATCCTAAGGTGTTTAGAATTGGGAATATGGTGTCATGATATTCTCTAAATGATTTTATGACTACTATTACTCACACAATGCTTTCTGGTTTTAGTCAATGGCTGTAGTCCAAGGAAGTCATATTAACCTTGAGAATGATGTACATGGTGGGATCAGTGGTGAAAATGATAAAAATGGAATGATAATAGGTGTGAAAGACCTCATGTTCATGCCAAATTAGTTTCCCAAAAATATGATCAACAACATATATATTAACCAACTCCCGGACTCAATAAAAAAGAGAAAGGTGATGAATGATAAGAGCTCCAGTAGTGGAGACCATGGATAAAAGAATCCTAAATTTCCATCATGCAGGAAATATTGAAGGAGACACCGAGGAAACAATCTCAATGGAATAAATAAATGATTTATGTGCGGGAAAAAAGGACATAATGTGAATAATTTCCAATGATAAATGAAGGGTACTATGTAAGAAAATAAAATTGGTCTAAAAAATCCATTTACAGTAATTTTCCGTAAATATAGTGGACCTGGCCATTACCTGAGTGAATGACCTATTCTATAGGATATTTTCATCTTCAAATAAGAATATATGTGGAAATAAATGGTTGGAGAAATTATTAAATGTATTAGTGCTCCTTGTTGACGGGGTTACATTGGAATAATTTTCTCTTGTATGTGTAACCCCGCAGTTTTCCATGTGAGAATGTTATTTGAGGAAGACGTATCTTTCGAATTGTGGATATAGTTATAAATAACCATTTGGTTTTATATGATCACTGGGTTTGAGGAAATTACAAGTTATTATATTGTGGGATGAAAATTCAAGGTATGAGATAACATTTCTGGTTAAAATTATGTTATGGTTATTTTAAGGAATTTATCTCATTTTGGTATTGTTATACAATATAGTTTTTGAAAACTTACAACAAGCAGACCATGTGACAACCCATAGCGTTTGAAAAAGTTGTGGGAATTGATCCCACAACCAATGTGCGATTGGGATTTATCACCTACCACTGTACTACGTGATGTCCCTGGTTAGTGTGACTAATTATTTTTATTTAAAGGATTTTATTGATCAATATTAAGTTGATTTTGGTTCTTATGTCGTAACAAATGAATACCCTTAGTATAGGAAAATGATTTGGTGATTAAGTGATAAATGTTATTTTGGAAGATGTTCACTTTGTTGAGAACACTATATGACCAAAAAATATAGAATAATATGGGATTTCATTTGAGGAGTAATGGTGGATTTTTATCTGTGTTTTTATTGTGGATTTATAGCGATACGGGATATTTATGGAAATGATTAACCTATAATAGATAATATGTGATTAGGTTAATTACTTTTATGTATGTGACTTTAAGAGTAGTTGATGTCATTTGGAGATAAAATTTAACATGAAAGACTACATAACCATATTCTTCTATGTTTTGGGGTTCAATATTAGATTGGATTATATTGAAAGATTTTAAGGAAAACTGTTTATTGAATGGTATTTATTTAACATTGGGGTATTGTTGGTTTAATTTAAGAAATTAAGATTCGTGTTTCTTTCTCTAAATTAATATCCTTTTGGGGGATCATCATATCTTGTACTAACCATTTTTATATTAATCTCTAAAGACAAGATACATATATTTTTTATCCTTCATGGATCATGTGATTCTATAGAAGAATATTCTAGCTCTTCCTATGTGACCATGTCTTCATGAATACTCATCATTTAAAAAATTGATTTTCTGGTGGAAATTTATTAAGTAATGAAACTCTAATTAAAAAAGTATGTGTATATCTTTATTTTCATAGTCAATCTCATAAATTAATTCCTCATATTTATGTAATGTAACATAAAAAATGTTGTCCGTATAATATTCCTACTAGGAAACTAATGACCGTTTGTCCCATCACAAGTTTGTGGCATTCTTGTTATTAACTTTATTTTGATCAGGTTTTCTATCCCTCTCCATCAGATCTTAACACATAGTTTATCTTCCATATCCATGTTTTCCTACATGGAATCCTAGTATGAGTTATCTTGGGTGACCTTTGTACTCCTCTTTCTTTCTTTTAAGGTGATAGTTTTATTAAATATTTTTCCAATGTGGGACTTTCCATTATATTCCCAAGCCCATTTATAGAAAATTTAAGGACTAAATTATTTGATTTAGGGGAGAATGTAACACCCAAAGCTTCCACGGTACGCTTCTCTTTGAATAATATAGCAGCGTGTGTTTTACGCAACTTCGAGTTCTAACACACACCACAAACAATCAAACTTGCCATTATGAATAGTAACACCCTCTTTTAGAAATTTAATAAATTTTATCATTCAAAATGTACTTCATTTTTTTATTCTGAATATCGAAATTAACACATGGTGAATTTTTGGTATTTCTCTGAAAACATTCAATTTTTGATGAATAGTGAAAAAACACTGAGTTATAGTTTAAAACCGGATTTTTATTTAAATAAATATTTATTTTATTTGAATTTAATTAAGGTCAAAATATATCCATAATACCAATATAAGTTCAATGTAATTCATTGGAGTTAGTTTAGAATAATTTTATATATATAAAATTTTATTGAACTTTTCACCATCTTTTACCCACCTCCTCAGAGAATTTGAAAATTCACATAAAACATAATGTTACCACTTATGTGACTGGAATTTCAAAACTCCAAGAGACATTGTTAATATCAATGAGTAAAATGTGCTTCAATGAGATGAAAATAATTTTTGGTGAATAATAACTTTTTAATTTTATTTACCACAATTAAAAGTAAAATGGGTAATTAAGGGTGTAAATGATATTAATATTACCCTAACACATGTCCTAATTCTATTGGACAAGTGTATATAGACCAAAAACAACCATAGGAATACTATATAATCATTTAGGTCCACATGGATTAGATTAGGACATTTATTATTATTTAATTAAAAAAAGAGTTAAAAGAGATAATATCAATGTTTAATAACTACAACATTTTTAATATAGGGTTATACATAAGATAAATTAGATTATAAATATTCATTAGAAAGATAAAAATATTTCATACATAATGGTAATATATTTATAATTTTATAGACATTAAATAATTTGATTTATTTATGACACATTGGTGTGTAGTAATTACCTATATAATGAAATATTAAAATAATTGATGTTATAAATTCTAAAATAAATGTAATGTGAGACTTTTAATGAATTAAAATAATTTTCTAGGTTAATATAAGATGTTAAAATTGGTTATATAAATTTTTTTCGAAGTAATAATGTAGTTATGAAATTATCATAAACAAAATACCCAATAGTGTCAAAATGGACATAAAAGAGTTTTTTTAAAAAATATTATATTATTAATTGATATTCTATTCCTAAAAAACTAATTTTCGTCCAAATGTTTTATATAAAGTTATTTCTATCATTTATGGACCACATGGGGGTCTCTTGAAGTATATATTAAGTTTATTAACTATATAAAATAAAAATACACAGAGACATGGTAAATGCCAAACTATTTAAATAAGAGTTAAATATAAATGATATGGATAATATAGTGACACAAACCTGTATAAAATATATTTGTTGAAAGAATTTAGACCTATACCCACCTTAAATTTTAAATTATCCACTTTTGAGCCATTAGAAACTGAATATGATTTTATTATAAAATAATATTTCTATCTTTTCCAAAGGTGCCCCCACCCCTCTTATAAAAAGGTACTCCCCCTTCCTTCTAATTTACACCTTCAAAGCCTTTTGGCTCAACCAAACCCTGCAAAAATATTCTCTCAACTTCTTTAAATTCAAACTAGAGGGCTTAGTTTGATCATAAAGCCATCCTAATAATCCCTTTTGATCAAATAAAAAGGAAGAACCTGAAGAAGATGTAATGTTTTCACTACCCTACTTCAAGTTCCTTTCTTCTTCAACATCTTCTTTATTTGTTATTTCCATTCTAAAATAATAAATCCAGTATCTTTTATATACTGTGATATTATTATAAATATGGTACAACCATATTTAGTATTCTATCCATCCCTTGAATGACATGTCACCATACATACGTACGTACGACCTACCGTCTCCACGTCGTGGTGTAATTGTTATTCAATACATTATTATTTGGATGGGTATAATAATGATGTGTAATTCATTTAAATAATTATTATAACAGGATAATGATTCGGTATATATGATATACCATCCAATTATATATGATTTTAATATCAAAAGAATAATATTATCGCTCGTGTGTACGTATGGACTGTCGTCTCCACGAACACGATGAGATTCATTCCCCATCATATTCATACAAGTATAATTCTTATTTTATGATTAAAAATAATGTTTAATGACTTCATATAAGTCTATAAATTAATAATATACAACCTATCCATAACAAACACAACTTATGTAACAAAACATATAAAATAAAATGAGTATGTTAACACCCGAAATGATGATAATATTAAGATATTATTAACAAAACAATGTTAAAAGATCATATATGATATAATATTAATTTACTTGATTATTTTATAATTCAATAACAATTATTTTACCATTATATAGGAGGATAACCTACCCTCTACGAAGGAAAAAGTACAATGTAAGGGGTTTCTTATCTCACTTTTAATTCCGTAGGATTTTCATTCTTCACCACTTATTTATTGCATGTGGTGTGTGTACTGTCCATAATTGAATTAATAGTGTAATATATATTGAATTAAGGATATGTAAATCATCATTGTATTATCCTTCTTTCCTGGTTGTATTTTTCGTATGTTACCAAATCGATAAAGGATTTTGAAATTTCAATTTCCACTCATTCGGCTTTATGCATACTTCATTGATTATTTTACTCCATGATTATGTGTGGAATCACTATTCATTTGATTATGTCATAATTTCCACTCCCCTTTCTGTGGATATACATTTGATACACATATTCAATCAATTTATAAATTCTCATGTCACCGACATGAACTTGATAAGAGTAATTTTTACTCAATATCGATTTGTTCAGTAAAACATCCAATTCATCGGTGTTGTTTTTACAAAAAAATGTGTGAAAGTACTTTGATTGTTTTACACTAAATATCCAATCATATTGACTGTATTTATATTTTTCACATATAATTATGTCGTTGATTTATCCTTAACCTAAGGATACAATCTTTCTGAGAGATTTCATCTCAATTTACATTTCATTGAGACTTCTTTGTTGTTATACACCAAATCCCTTTTATATGGTGTATATAATGCACTTTGACATAGTATATCATGAATCCCATTATTATCATGATATTATTATGTTTTTATTACCTCAATTATTTTTATTATAGTGTCTCTCTTTTGTTTAGGAACTGTAACTAAAATATCATTTTGAAATGTTTTAAAGATTTATTATTCTAAATATTTCTCATTAATGTCCATGTTTTAAAAATGGTTTTAAGGATTTATTTATATGGACATTAAAGTTTTCAAATCAAAATTCCTTATAATAGTTTCAATGTTATGTGGAACATGTTGATTCAAAAATATATTTTAAACGGCTTCTTGAGAAATAGTGTGACTGTTAAATGTTTTCAAGAAAAAGGGGGATATTTCTCACAATAGATTGAAGATTATTTTAATCTATGTAAATATCCTTAATTAATATTAATTGAGGTTAATATGATATAATAAAATCTTCTATATTGTATTGAATGAGTTATGTTTGACTGTGGATGTGCTATTTTTATACCATTCATTATTTGTGGTTTGAATATTTACATTTCATAAGCTAGTTTTAATAAGAATTATTATGTTAAGTTTCAAACATTTCATATAAGGAATTCATTGGACAATGTAAGTGACATGTGGAGACTGATATAGCTCCTCGATGCATCAGTAGGTCTCAAGAGACAAACTAGTGTCTTGGCACAAGGACTTGACAAAATCTTATTTGTAGTCTTGGAACGAGGCATGAACTATGTGGTTATGATAGTCTAGCATTTTGAATTCCATCATTATTAAAGTGGTTATTGTTATTGAATTTGGTCATTCGACTAGTAGAATATCCATGTGAATAAGTAAATGGAATTATTTCATTTTAACGTTACCATATTATTCTAATGTTCAAGTTTAAATGGATTTTTCTTTAGTTATACATTTCCTTACATGTTTGTAGTTATTTACGAAAGTTTCTGCTATATTGTTATCCTTACTGAGCATCTGAGCTCACCAATTTCAATGTTTTATTTTTCCCAAGATGTGATGATGTAATTTCTGAATGACCTAGAGGTATAGTATGAAGGGATATGAAGACAAGATGTTTTTGTAGTTTTTTATTACTTTGTGGTGTAATGTAAGACTTATGAATATATCTAGTGTTTCCAAGACTACTAAAATAATCGATCATTCGAGACTTGATATTTTCTGATGATTCCAATGTTATAAAATAACGCACTGTCTCTTGGTAACTGAGGTCGGGGAGTTATAGTCCCCCACACCATAACCTCCCATGAGAGGTTATGGCGGTGGGGCCTACTTGTGCATAGCCTTCCTTGGGGGGATAAATTTCGGTGAGGACCACACAATTTTCTAACGGCTTTAACACCCCATTTATGTGGAGAAGACTCATGACTTTCTCCACTAATTAATTGAGTCTACACCACCCTCATTAAATAGATGGGTTGTCTCATTTAATTAATTATAACATCTTGAATTGTTGTTCCAACAAATAATATACGATGGTTCCATCTATTATTTTGTTGGCATGATTCATTCTTCTCATTGTGAGAATTAATGAGAAGAAAGAACTTGGAGGAGCCATTTCTCTCCAATGAAGAACACCAGACTTCTTCCACCTTCTTCCGTCTTCAATTGGGACAATAGAGGGAGTGCCATCCTTGAAGAACGATGACGACGCCATCCTCGACTTCATCGTATTCTTTCTGAAGTCAACAGATGGATGATCGCTTTCCTTCCTTCGTCAACGATCATCGATGAACTCGGTAGGGGTTTTAGTTGAATTTTTATTCATGTTCTCCATCATTAAATCCTCGGATTATGTCATGCTGATTGCTATCAACATTATGTGGAGGGATCACACTGCATGAACATGACCCGACCCTCCCCCTTTGATTGTTCTTGTTTATTGACAGTGGCGGCGGCGCAATGGCACCGCCAGATGAGAGGATTGCGGCGAAGAAGTGGGCCACGACCGACGGGACATGGAAGTACATGAGGCGACCAGAAACGAGTCGGACACGGAAGACGTCAATAGCGCAAGGGCCTCCGGGCCACCTGAGGGGCGCGACTCTGCCCTGCCTCGCATAGAACCGGGCCGCGGTGGTGCCGGAGGGGCGTTGTGCCGTCACACCGCGCAGGAAGAAGGATCTGCGACGACGAAAGCTGTGACAGTCAGATCGGCTGGGCAAGTCGTCATCACGCCACGCCTGTGAAGAACTACGACCATAGGCCACAACTGACAAAGGTGAGCGGCCGGCTGAGCCGGACACTGGTGTGCCCTACATGCGAGACCTAAAGGGTACCACGGATACCGAGTCGTCGCCATGCACCAGATGATGCGGAAGGTAGTGGGTGTAACACCCCCCCATGCATGGCCATTCAAGCCATGCGGGCCCACCCCCTTGGGACGGGCCGCCCACTCGGGGCGGACCCTTTGGCCGGGTCGGACCCGCGGACTGGGACGGACCCCAGTCCGATAGCATTTGACCCGAACACACCTCTTTGCCCATATCATGGGTTACGGGTGTCCGATTGATGAACCATCTATGGAGACATAAATCTTAGAACGAGACAGTTCTTTTTGCATACCCCAATTTAGGTTTGGATACATTTGGGTACTATCGGAATGGTTTGAACATAAAAACCAAACGAGCCCTTGGAATGTAAATTCCAATAACTCACAGACTCGGCATCTGATTGATGCACCATCTATTGCGTTGAGATCCCTATGAAGAGGTGGAAATTTGTGATACTTCTACATGATACTTCATGATAATTGGAGTATCGACCAGTCACTCGTGGAACCGATCCTCCCGGAGACGAGTGAGTGGAATACCAAGACCTAGTAGCTGACGGATACCTGATGACTACTAACCTTTCGACTCGGAGTGTTTTAACTAGCCTAGTGGGGAGGGCCTATGTGTGATGCAGCAGACCCATATTGGGGAGAACCTCTATGAAACACAACATACCCACTGTACTTGACAGGATCAGTACCTCAGTAGGCTACAAAGGGGAGCGCCTCTATGTGAGCGCGGTAGACCCACATTGGGGAGCGCCTCTATGTGATGCAGCAGACCCCCGGTACTCGACAAAAGGAGTATCACAGTAGTCCAGGATAGTGGGAAGCGCCTCTGTGTCATGCGGAAGTTCCATAGCACTCTATATAGCAGGAGTACACCAGTAGCTGAGGTTTCGACAGTTTGACTTGGAGGGTTACATGTTACCACCCCTATAATAAAATCCTGGTTTTGAGCTGAGTTAGTGACCTTTGTGTTTATCTAATGATTGAGAAGGGTTCCAAGATAACATAGGAATATGTATGGTCATATAACTATTTACGGTTTATCTTTTGTTTCTTTACTTTTTGGTTATCCCTATTGGATATTGTGAGACCTTGAGGGTCTCAGAGTCCCTACTAAGTATCGTTATACTCAATCCTACACGGGCTATGCCCACACCTTGTTGTGTTGGATGCAGAGGATAGATAGCGCTGACGGAGGCCGAGAGAGCCAGGACTGGATGTTACCTGGATATGGACCTTACGATTAGTGGGTACACCGAGGAGTCTGACGGACATGGAGTACAGAGGTGGCCATATATACCTACCCTTTAGGTAGGAACCCTGGAAGATGATCCAGGAGCTTCTCTTTACCTTTTAGTTGTTTTTCACTTATTCAGTCATACATGATTTCAGTTGTACCTGTACATTACTGATGAGCTTTTATTTCTGGCCCCTTTTTAATTTCCAGCAATTCTTTTGTATATAGTTTTACCTAGTGTTTTTCATCGTGTTGTTTAATATGATATGTTTATTTGCAGTTATAAAGGAAATGACATTCCAGGTTAGGGATTTAGGCCGTTAGTGCTAGTCGCTAGCCCCTGGCCTATGGAAGGCGGGCTTGGGGTAGTCACGATACGAGCCCTGGGGGATGGGTCGTGACAATTCACCATGACCTCACAGATAAAACAAACAAAAAAATTGAGGATTCTCTAAGACAAGTGAGACTGAAGGCACATGATTATTGAAAATATTTATCCCAATAATATTAGAAAATTTATTAGTTATTATTGGAAAAATCTATGTTTATATACTTATGTTAGAGATGTATGGTTTGGTTGTATGGTTAGGAGAACCATGGGATAATTATTGGATTTACACTTCCCACCTAAATTGGACACATGTTTTTTATTTGGTTCCACATAGTTTGATAATGATTGTTAAAAATATGTTAACCCCCACTCTCCATAACTTCAAAAATTGATCATGATTGGAACTATGGTTATAAATAAGTTGTGTTAACCATGAACCATGGACATTCTTCCAAAAATCTGGTTATTTTAACCCTCGACACTCACAAACTCTGTGATTGCATAAAAATATAAAAAAACAAAAAATTAGTTTCACCATTTAACTGATAGGTGGCACACAGAAACACGAGTCTCAATAAAAAAATTATATCAAGAAAATAAAATTTATATTAATCTAATCTGTAGATTCATAAGAAAAATATAAAATGACATCGAACATTACATTATATATTCTAGTGATAAATTATGTGTGAACTTTTTTATGATTTGTAACAGTACCATTGTTTTGATATATTAACATACAAATAAAATAGAATAAAAAAATCATATATGAGATAATATTTGATGTCAATATATTGGATAAATGAAAAATAAAAACACAAAAAAAACATTATAGGGAATCTTCTCAATTGAAAATTATCAAAATAAATATTTCTGTGTTTTCATTAGTGAAAATATATAAATTTACCCACTTTTAGAAAAATGATAAGGATATCATTAGCATATTGGTTGTATTAATGGTAACTCTACTGAGAAAAAAATAATCAATTTCTCTAACACATACTCTTTATATAATGGGAATATCTAAAAATAAAATATATCTAATCATTTTTCTTTTTTATACAACCACTGGGGTTATGTTGTGAACATCAATTCCCCACTGAACCAATAGTTTTCATAATTTAATTGGATTTTCAAAACATTTCTTCTTCCAAATAATAATAAATATTTGTATATATATGTATATCTATGTGATAATATATTACAATTATTTATTACCAAATAGGTATAATAAATTAAAAATACAAAAAATTTGACTTTTCTATAATGAAGATTGTCATAAAAAATAATATAATAAAAATAGAGACTACTAATCCCATACGTTCACTTGTAATTCTCATATATCCCCCTAAATTTAGTAATTATTCTATAACACTAAATCTAGATGTATCATTATTCTATATAGTGTGATCAAACTATAGTTTACTGAATAATTAGGTTACTCTAAATAAATCGAATCTATCTCAAAATCCACCTTACTTATCATGGTATCTTAGAAACCCCTAGATATATACAATTGTTGTTAGGAAAAATAAAGGTATTTTAATTAAACTACTATTATTAGTAATATATATCATATGTATTCTATATGACCAACAAAAATCAATCGTTAAGATTGAAAAATAAAATTAATCGATTTCATTGAACACCAAATATCATAAACCATTGTCAATGTGACTCTAATGGAAATATATATTGACCTTAGATAATATCTAATAGTTTACATATTTTGTATTTAAATAATCTTAGACTATATTGAGCTATAATAGATCTCTTCTTAATCTCCTATACTTTACTAATTGAAACTTATAAAAAAATTGACAATACATTGATGTTTCTCTAAACATTACCATATATAAATGTGTTTTATAAGTTTGAATATGATGTTCCAATAATGGTTCCTTATGAATTAATGTATGATAACTATTAATAAAAAAATTAAATATTTCCCAATAGATCTCTAAAAATCCAAATAAATATATGATATACTCATTATATATCCATAAGTATTTCAACATTAATCTCTTACTATCAACAATTATGTGGGTGATAAGATATAATAATCCTCAATTGAATATCCAAAATACCATTATAGCTAATTACATATTGAATATGATGATACCATATAAATATATATTCTATAATTATCATTTACTCTCCATGAAATATAAACAATTAATAAACACAAAACCATCATTTCTTAATGGTTGATGGTGTATACCGAATATGAATTATTTAATTACCATCATTACGAATTTGATAAATCATATACGAATTATATGAATTTAAAATACATATCAGTATAAAAAATATAATTGTGATTTATAGAAGAACATTTTTTTATCAAAATGAATATTTTGCTATATTTTATAATAGATATGCATATAAATTCTATTTAAAAAATAAATTATATTCTATTTAATAATAATGATCACTACATCTATGAGTGGTTTATTGATAATGAAAAAATGAAGAGTGAACACACAAAATTAAACCCTATAGTATCATACACATCTAGAGGATCACCATTTTCTAAAAAAATATTGAAAGAAAAATAAATATAATTAATATAGTAGGAATTTTCCAAGGAATTGTATAACCCCTTTTAAAATGATGTAGTATAGGATAATATTTTGATTTAAATATATAGAATATAATAATAAAAATTACTCTTAGGATATAGATGTTACATTAATATTATTAAACTTTTTGTTAACACAACCATTGGTAAAAATGACTATTTTCTATTATGACCATAAATAAAAATGATACCTTTGTAATTAGAGTTTATATTGGGAAATTAAAAAGGTAATATATGTATAAAATAAATAATTCCCTCCACTAGTAGGATCATGCATTTTAATCCTATTTAATAGAGATAATAAGGAAGGTATCGTCATTGTGGTTTCTTCTCTATCATGACTAATTTGAGATTTTTAAATTGGGGATCGATGTAAATTGACTATGTGATAAGTTGTAGCTTGTGGTGATCACCACTAGATAAATAATAGTCAATCCAACAAATGAAACTACCAAAATTTCATATGATGAGTTTTTTTTGTAATAAGAAGTTGTGTTTGTAAACCACTGTATCATAAAATCTTAATTTGTTTTAATATTTAATATGAATTTCATAAAACTACATTGTTAGTTTTATATCACTTATATACATACAATTATCATTAAGATAAATTTGGTAAAAAAAATTTGGATACAAATAAATCATAAAGATATTAGTATAAAATATTTAGACACATATAATTGAATGAGGTATTCAAAAAAATTATTTATTTTAAATAGTAATAAATTTACTATATATTTAAATATAACTAATAATATAATAATATAATATTAGGGAAAATCATTTAATGCTAGAGAATATTGAATATGTAAGATGGATTGTTATTTTCTAGAAAATAAGTATTTATTATTTAAATATTAAAAATATTAATATTTAAGAAATTATTTTTTCATTATATTTTAAATCCTCATATAAATATTAATTAATAGTGAAATTTTGTGAGTTTTCAAATATATTTTATTTTTCTTGAACAATAAAAATTAATATATGTGTTTTTCATATTTCTGATGAAATCCTAAAGATGTAATAGATCCTAAATAATAGGAAAAACTAAATCATAAAAAAACTGTAATATTTTATTAATATTATGCATCGTAATGTATTTAAATCAATTTTAAAAACAATGAATAAAATTGAAAAGTTTAATTTGACATTTTTTTTAAAAACCACATTTTAAAGAAAATTTATTATTCCATATTTGGAGTAAAATTTAAAAATATAATTTTGTTAAACAACAATACAATATTATAAAAAATGATTTAAATGTGTAATATAATGAGAAAAAACCATGGTCATTCAAATGGTAATCAATCTTCAATATCCCAGACATCCGATAATTATATTTAGAAATTATTAAACAATTTAACCTATTTATCTTGAAAAATCCATCCATCCACATATTATGTTTCTCTATAAATTCCATAATATCAATATGATAGTCATTTCTACTCTCTAAAATCCCTCGATGGGGTTTATAAGTTTATATGGTTTTCCTCCCCTTCATTTATAATTTTACTTCCCATTGTAAGGGAATTCTCAATCACATTTATATAGTAATATATATTTTTCTTATAATTCATTCATGTAATTAAAAAATACCAATACTATCCAAATTATGTTATAATAATTACACATTTTAGTAACCTCTCTTTAATCATGTTCATTAAACACTTTTTATAAATTATTCTTCCAAATTAGTTTCATTAATTTTCAATAATTTACCAAAATATAATTCTTTTCTCAATAGAAAACATATTTTTTAATTCCATGTGAATCAGATGGATTTAATCAATAATAATTGAATGTGGAATTGAAAATATGAAACCAAAATTCCATTCTCATAAGATAAAAGTTATTTAATTATCATTTAATTAATTAACACATGAATCTAATGAAATTTACATGAAAAAAAATCACTATTTCCTACAAATAGTTAATAGAATTTTTTCTAAAAGACTATGTTGTACTTGTGAATTTAGCCTTTTTAATTGTCAACCCTAAAATTTCATTGATGAATTTTGTTAATAATTAGTCTATATCATTAATATATTCAATGATAGCATGGTGAATAGAATTGAGAAATATATTTTATGATACTATAATGATAAAAAATGTTTATATTCTTATTAATGTCTCACTTTTTTTTATTAAAATATATAAATTGTTCTTTGTAAAAATTATGTTATGATATTCAAAATGTACTTATGTTCATGACCTACCGTAATGACTCATGGTCATTTACTAAATATTTCCATAATTTCTTCTCATAATATGATTTATGATAACTCATTCATTTTGATATAATAATTGTTGATATGAGGTATAGTAAAACTAACCAATGATTATTCTATTAAGTAATTTTTTATGTTAACTGGAATAATGTTTTTCCATGTTTTATGTTACAATCATCAATGAAAAAAGTCCTCAAATTTTCCAATATATTATTAAACATATTACCATGTATTTTGATGTATTATGTATTAAAAATGTGGGATTAAATAAATTAGATTAAATGTAAAATATACACTCATAATGTTGATTTTAACTTGTTATTAATCTAAGGATCATGATAAAAAAACATTACATGTTAATTATTAATTGGTCACTAGTACCATTATGACACAATCTTGGTATGTCTTGTTTATCCAAGTATAAAATTCTTATATATTCATGTTATAAATTTTATCAACATATATCACATTTTTTTTGAAAATACAAATGTTTTTTTCACATAAATGTTTGATTCGTTATCATGAGTAAATTTTGGCTACATCTGATGACAATTAAAATTCATATAAGTAATTATAATGTTCTTTTTATCAATATTAGATTATATTATAATTTCCATAATAGTGTAATTAATATTGTGAATATACAACAATACCTCCCACTTCTCTAATGGTATATAATATTTTAACATTAAAAAGACACAAATCATATTACACTAATAGTTTGAATCAGGAATGTTTTTATGTTGTGAATACATACTCGTTAAATCAACCAAAATATTACCCTAACCTAAAATATATTAATGTTTTATGTTAAATGAATGAAAATATATATTCAATATATTCTACTATAATTATAAATCATTTTATACAAAGAATTATATTAGGATCTCTTCTATACTATGAACTAAATGATTTTAAAAAATTATGTAACAATTACTTCAGCACACTAACTATTAAAAAAATTCATAGTTATGTGTGTGGGTGTTCTTATCTAGTGACTTAATCGTTTTTTATCTAAAACCTAATACCTGGTCACATTACATTGACCTATATCATAGTATTATAGTCGTGGAATCGTAGTAAATATCATATAATTTATCCAAAATGGGTAATATTATATTTGATTTAGTAATATTATATTTTATGTTATCATTTATGTTATAATATAAATAGTATCCTAATTAATTTCATACTTTTATTTTTTATATCAAGTTCATTAGTGATATTATTTAATTCATATCTGAAATAAATGTCATATAATAACCTACCAATCCATGTAAAATTTAGACAATAAAAACATTCTTTATAAAAAACCTAGAACAAATTGGATATATATTATAATTGACCACTCATGCACTAATATAATACATAAACCGTCCAAAAAAATTATTTCCTTATAAAAAACATGGCATTAATATTTAAAATTAATGTTTTTTCTAGTTTTGTGTTTGTAAAATATCAATTAGGTTTCCCTTTTTTATAGTAAAATATGAAATAAAAAGGTTAATTAAATTAACATAGTATAAATTAGTCGATATATAAGTATATTTTTATAATGTCTATAGATATTAATTTTAGATTTATCATTTTAATCTATATTACTATTAAGAAAAACAATATATATACATATAATTGTAATTGATTTAAAATCCAAAGATATTACAATAAGATAATGATAAGTAAATTGCAGGTATATATTTAAAAATATCAATTTTTCTAATCAAATAAATCATTTATATTTTTTAGTAGATTTTGTTTTTTTAATATTTAACATATTTATGTTTTCATTAATCTAGCCATAATTTTTTTCATCATTGGATAGTAATTTTGTGTATCCTTGTTGATAGATCAATTAAATGATAAATCTATATTATTCAATGTACATGATACAAAACATGAACTACTTATCCTTGGTAATTTTTATATGTTGAAAAATTCATAAATATTGTCTATATACATGGTAAAAATGGCATGATCAAATACAATAAAAAATTAAATGTATCCCAGAAAAATTCACTTTTAACTCCTCTAGAAACTATTATATTTTGATTGGAATGAAGTTTAACTATGTACCCCCAATTGATGAGGGAATAACATTAACTATATTAGTAATGGTGGATTAAAATTCAAAATTATTTTTACCCTGTTGAAATAATTATAAATATAAACCACTAAATTATACATTTTTTTCACTCATTAGTGATGTAATAGAACATCATCGCTAATAATGGTCCACACATACATGTAAATGAATTAGGTAGTTAAAAATTATAGATGTATATAAAAAACATTAATTTTTAACATGAAATATATATATAAGTTTACAAACACGAACAATAATATATTTTTTAAAAAAATATCGTAACCAAATCAATAATTCTCCCAATTGTATTGTCTAATTATATTATTAATTAGGGTATTACATATTATTTCAATCAACTCATTTTCAGTGTGCCTAATCAAATTACATTAATGCACCAATATCTATAAATTCATAAGATAACATATATATAATCAAAATAATATAACTATTGTCTGTAAACACTATTTATTATTTTTGTGTTCATTCTCTTGAAAAAATATGTTATATTAAACATTAACCAAAGTCTGAGGTATCATTAAGAATAATTAACCTTGGAATGAATCATTAGAAACCATATCATTAATTTTAAAGAAATCATATACTAATTACATTGGTTCAAATATAATAAAACAGAATTTATTTATTCAAAAAATTCTGAAGTAATATTGATATAAACCCAATATCATTTAAAAAAATATCATGATTTAAATGCTTGAACAACCCACCTTACAATAAAAAATATCCCCATTTTTTTAATAATGAATTCAGTCATTTGTAATACATCCTAAAATATAGATAATAGATTAGAGGGTATCACAAATAAGGATGTATAACTAGTGATCCTCCTTTGAAAACACCCCTTCACAGACATCCCCATAGATCTTCAAACCCATAGTTTCTATCTCCGAATACTCAACTATGAAATGATATTTTTCATCTTAATATTACTACCCAAATCCCTCCAAAATTAATACACTTACCAATTTATTCACAAACTTATTATATGTTGGAAATTAAACTACGTGGTTAAAGGAAAAATAATTAAAATTAATATAATCTAAAGAAAAATTGGCTTTCTGGGACTAGATACATGTAGATTTAGGGGAAATTTTAAATATTAAAATCCCATTTTATAATATATCATTGATATGAAATATTATTATTAATATAATTATTCATTATCTATTGACATATTATTTGGATTTTAATAAAAAATTCCCGGATATTTTTTTAAAATAAGTGATTTTATGTCTATTTGTATACTTCCAAGATAATAATATTCTATTGTTTCCCAAACTAAGGAACTACATAGTATATACATGCCTACTTGTAAAATAGTGGTTTCATATTAGAATATGGGGTCCAATAAAAATTATTTTGAGACTATAACATATAGTTTTATCACTAGATAAAAAATATTTGACAAAAAACATCCATAATAGATAAAACAATAATGAATTTTTTTAAATAAATTAGATAAAGAAAATAAATTCATGTAAAAAAAATTACATTCTGGATATATGATTAAATATCTCAATATTGTTCCATAAATATTGTTGGGAGATTTTAGCCTATAGTATCGTAAAAAATAAAAGATACTTAATAAAATTAAAAATGATTAATAGTAAACATATACATGTGTGGATTATTTCATTAATGATAATTTAATCCCTAAATAATAATAAAAATACTACATAACAATATAAACATGCAGGACATATAATCAAATGTCTCAACAAGATATCCTAATGCGTTGTTAATTTATAGTACATGATATCTCTATAGTAAACAAATATGGGAGAGACCATAGATATTTTCATCACTATGGACATGTCAACATAACATATATATAATTTATTGTCCCAACCACAATCAGCAAATCTATTCTCCAAACAATATTTGTCAATTGGATTTATATGAAAACTAATTTCCCATTAATGTTGTGATAATGAAATCGTGTAGAAAAAAATAAATAATGTCGATAATAAAATCAAATATTCATATAAATTAGTGTAAATAATAAAACTGATGTTTCACACATTTTACATGATACACCTTATGGAAAACATGTATTTTTGAGGCTACCCTAAAATCCATTTTATACCTACTTATATAATCTAATGTTTATAATCTGTCAATAGTGTTACCTCCATTGGTTCTATTATTTTATATGTGAAATTAATATCAATACACTAGAGATAGTATATGAATTCTACAATATATAACATTTTTCTCATGGAAATATATCACACGATATTATTAACATTATATGGGAGTCATGTTATTCATGTCATACAGAAACATTGGTTAAATTCTATACACCATTAATGATATCATCTAATAGGAAAAAAATTCCATCATTAAATAATCATTCATATAGATAATTATATACCATCTAGGGAAGTCCATTACATATATAAGTACATCCATCATAATATTAATATTCATAGGGTGTAGTAAATTGTACATATACAATATGACAACATTGGGAAGTATATCGATTATAATAATAACTTTCAATTGTGATTTTTATCCCACAATGAATTATATTAACAAAAGGTAGTTCATATAAATTCAAAAATATTTAACTAGGGGATTATCATCAAACATAGAAAAGATAAAACACCAAGTATGTATATCTATATTAGTATTAACACTCACCGAGGGATTGAAAATCCCACCTAGATAATATAATTACTCATGGAAATATGTCCATTGTCACAACATCACATTACTTGGTATAACATCCCATTTTTAACGTCATAAAACCAATAGTATCCAAAAAAAGGATATATTCTATGGGAGGGAATCACATGCCTATCTATGACATAAAATTAATATTTTTTTTCATCTCAATTGGTAACATAATTGATACATGGGTATAACATATCCTTCCTGGGTAACATCAATGAATGAGAGTACTTATTGTCTTTCTTGGGTAATATTTTATAATGTATAGAGTGTCAAATGATTCATGTGATATCATATTTAGTAGTACTAAATTATTTTTTATGGGTAAAAACAATATTAAAATAAAAAAATCACATTCTATACTCCTCTCAATGATAATGTTAATGTCAATGAAAGGAATAATAATTCTGAATATAAAAAGTAAATCATTTAAAACCCTATGAAATATCAAATAATTGTCATTTCCTCGCATAATTTTAAAAACAATAACATATATTGTAATGTAATATATTAATATCGGTCCCCAAAATAATGATTTGTCTCATTCCTCACATATTAATGGAAAATATAAAAAGAGAATGGTATCCCACAACCATAACCAAATCCAAGAATGTCAATAAAAAACAATATACATATATATTGTACTTAATAATATATTTTCATTAAATGATGTTATTTATTATAATATGTCTAGTTTGTTCTCTTATAAATACCAACCCCCTACCCATATTATATATCTAGTGTATATAATATAATGAACTATACCATCATAAGAATGATGTGCACTAACTCTTATATACATCTAAAAAGAAAATGATTATTATATAGCCTATATATGACATCTATGGTTAAACCAAATATTAGATATTTATATTAATGAGTTTAAAATAATCAATTATAAATATCAATGTAAACTACTAAGTCACATTAAATTCCCAAAATATAATAAACATCACATGGATTCAGCATATTTCCCAATTAAATAATGACCAATATTTATTAATCATTATATATTTAGTGTTTTTAAGAACAATAAAATTATCATTATTTGAAGAGGATATCAATGGAATTGAATGGGGTTATCATCACACACCATTATAATCCCATATATCAAATAGTAAATCACAAATCATTAGTTAATTTCACATAAGAGCACAATTTATAATTGAATAACTCATGAGATGAAATATACGGGTAAATAAATTCATATCAAAATAATTTGAACCCTCCGAGTGTCTATACTCCACTTTATTAAATATCCTCATGTAGGAACCATAACCATTAATGTATATTTAGTCAATTTTAAATATTAAATGATATTATTTATCTTATAATTTATCCATGACCAAACCATATTTGGGGAATCCACACATAATTCATAGTTATGTAACTCACATGCATGAACCATGAGTAACTGCAGACACCACATGTGCATAAACATATAATTTGGTTATATTAGGGACCACAAAACTCAATGTTGGATTTATCACCTAGGGAAATATCCACCCAATTGGGGCCATGAAATTTCTAAACACCATTATCATCCAACTTCTTTTAAATAATATAATATTATTTATAATCATTTCTAAAATACATAAATTAAATTTATTCAATAAATCAATAATATTAAAATTAATAATAATCTTTAGATAACGCCCTAGATTGTTGAATGTTTGTAAAATGTCAATAAAAATGGAAAGACCCACTCATAATATCCCATCGATTCCACTATGGACTAAATCCCATTAATAAAGTACCAATTCATCATTGATTTCAATACTTTATGGATGAATAAAAAAATTAAATTATGGCAGTGATTTAAAAACATCTAAATCACCTAATAACTAGTCTGATAACCTCAAATGAGTCTCATCTACCCAAATTGTTCTAATTTCCCATTTTTAACCTGATTCATATATGATGTAATAAAGTAATCAATAATACCTAATTCTGCAATTCATTAATCAAATAACAGGAAAAGAATAAGATGGATGATTGAATTGGAACATACATTCACATTAATAAATTAGATAATGAATCCAATAATATGTAGTTCAATGTACTGAACGTGGGATGAGAAATACAAAAAAAGGGATGCCCTCTTCTCATAGTCAAGGGGTTATAGTTGAGAACTTATATGGTGTTAAGAAAATATGACTCATAATGACATTATATACAATAACAATTAAATTATAAGGCAACACCAGATACCCGGTATACTATAAATATCAACTCGATTCTGAATAATGTATCTAGTTTAAAGAACTAGCCACCCTTTATGCATATTAATGATACATAAATACATATAACCTCTACAGAGTACTGGATGAAATCATATGTTTTAGTTGATGTAATTATATTAAAATATAACATCACTCCCACCGAACAAAAAAAAAGCTCATTTTCACATGTTTTCTACACATGAACATCAACATCAAAAAAATCATTTTAATCCTTAAAATCTATTTTCCAATACATATTCTTAATAAAAACCAAATAATTGTAATTAGACTCAATTTTTATCTTATTAAATTATAAGACCCAAAAAGATTAAAATAATAAAACCTTATTCTCTAGCTTCTGTGAAATTAAACACCATAATAAAATAACCCATGAAATATATTTCCATAAATTTAATCTCTTCTATAGCCACTAGACATTGAACTCTTAGTCAAAATAAATCATAATATAGTATACTATTATAATTTAACCACTAATTTTGATCGTATAAATAATACTAACTAATTAATGAATAATATGGTTACCTGGTGAAAATAAATTTAAAAAAATCAATTAAATGAATAACTAATGTTTTTTGAAATACCCTATTTTGTTTTCTAAATGATGATTTACTCATGATTCGTGAGGATAAAAATAAATAAATATATAATCATTTTAGAAATTATATTAAATAAAATTCTATTAATTTATTATTTTGTAATAAAAATACCATCTTGGATTAAATTAATGGGTTTTTCAAATGATTCATTATCGATAAATAGAGAAAATTAGCAACATTAATTGAAAATTATAAATTCATTCAAATTATTTATTTAGTTAAATTGTTTTTTAATTTGATTTAAATTATAATTAATTAAAAAATATATCTATTAATACAATTTAGTTAATTTTATTTATTTTAAAATTAAATTTGGATATAAAAACATTGCATATCTTTTAAAATTTTCTCTTTGTAAACATCATTTGTTATAGAGTCTATGAGATTAATTTCAAATTAAATTTATCCAATAATGTGTATGAAATTATTCAAAATGGTTTTGATGTTCTGATTTAGAATAATTTATATAATATAAAAAATATAAACTTTATCTTTGACCGTATTTAAAAGTAAAAATTGGTAAATAAAAACCAAATGACATAACAAAACCATAAAATAATCCAAAAATAATTTCATTTGGATGAAATATAACATAGTATGGACTCATGGGATATCCTATGGGGGTTACCCAAAGAAAAGAAAACATTTTTCATCAGGCGTTTTTATATAATTTTCCTCCACCTCATAAAATTATTTTTTAACTATGATTATATTATTAAATAATTTTATTAAAAATAATAATATGTATTTATGATACAATAATGACATAAAAAAATCCAAAATTGATAAAATATTTTCTGAAATTTTCATTCATGTGTGCAATAGGCTAACGGCTTGCAAATCGATGTTGTTCATTTTTAAATTACCAAATATAACTTTTGGGTATACTGATTGATCAAAATTATATACATTATATTTCAAACATATGTATAAATTTGTAGTAATTATACCATATATAACTATTTATATTTACATTCTATAGGGAATATAATAATTTTACTCATATATTCGGAGGACTACCATCTTGCGAAGCAATATGATTGGTTTTTCATAAATTCATTACATTGAAGGTATTATGGAAACATGTAATTAAAATATGTGGTATAAATGAAATAATAATAATATTAACGAAATATTTATAATAATTAAATTTTTATATATCATATTACTTCTTATATTTTCACTCATGTAATGATGATAACATCATTCATGTATACGTTGACACTCACCTTTATGAAGTGATGTGTCACGCTTTTCATCAACATGAAACATGGATGATATATAATTACTCATATCTAAATATGTAATATGTTATTTATTATATTCTAATAATTATTTTATGAAAAAATATTACTTACCATCTTTAAAAAATGTTTTTTGTAAAATTAAAATGCTAATCATGGGTACGTATGACATTCCATTGGCTTGAACGTAATAAACATGTTTTTTCAAATAAATATTTCTTGATAGGTATTAAAACTATAATAAAGGTATAAATAATATTTTTGTTCCTAAATTTGTCTTCCTGATATGATGTTACTATAAAATATTCACATAAATAATATCTTCCATGATAAAGAATGCATGAGAAACAAGAAAATTAACACCCAAAAGAATATAAATAATGGAAAATAATAATCAAATGGGAGATGGAATGTTATAAAAAAATCATATATAATAATGATAATAATATAAATATAGTTATTTTATAAAATTATAAAATTAGTAAATCATATTTTTAAAAAATTTGAGCATTTTCATAGAAAATGAATCATATTTTAAGAGAATTTCGTATCAAAATTTACATTCATTTTGTTAAAATTATACTTCAATGGTTATTTGATGGTAAAATTCTACATTTAGTAGAATTTTATGAATTTAATTTTCATTACTATTTTTTTCATTATATAATTTTTATTCACATAATAAAGTCCTTGATAAATTCCCACTTTAGTAATATGGTGTATTTATTATTCTTTATCTCAATTTCTCTTCATTATTGAATTTTATAATGTTATGCACCTAATTTATTTTACATGTTGTTTAGATGACACATTCGACTTGTAATATCATTAATCAGAAAACAATTCATTTTATTTTATGTATAAAATTTACTTATTACAACCATTTTTTTTATATGAAAATTCCCAACTCGTAAAATATTTAATATCCAAATTTTTTTCATTTGATTTTATTACATATTAATTATATTTAATATTATATGATTATGTGTGTATTTAAATATTAATATGTTAATTATTATGTCAAATAATTTTATCTGTATTATCATTTGTATCACATAACAATAAAAATTGGTAAATATCACCTTCACATTATGATTTTTTTAATGGTTTATTTTGTAATCTCATTATAATGGGGATTATTTATACATGAATTTACATTAAAAGTTATTATAAGATAATTTTTTAGTAAAAAAATTCATTTTCATCTCAAGTGGTTATTCACCATATTTTCCAATTAATGGAACCAATTTCGTGCTGTTGGGAACATAATTTTTTTTAGTAAACCAGACATCATTTATCTTTTTAGTCAGAAATCTGTTTTTGTACAAAACCATATTTTATATATGAAATTGAATTTTTTTATTCATTTAAAAATGAGTTTATAAATTAACATCTAAACATATTTAATTTTTTTTAAATATTTCATTAATGAAATATATAGTTGATTTTCAAAACAATTATTGTTTGAATTTTACGGAAAATGTTCAAGGAATCATTATTTTATCATACTCAATATGTACAATATTTATTAAAATGATGACCCCTAAATGTTTTAAATATGTATTAATAAGTTCAAAATATTATATTCAAAGAAATATTTTTTTCAAATTGTTTTCTAAAATTATAGTTTTATAAGGTTATTTTCAAAAACAAATTTATATTTTTTCGAAAGGTTGTTTTCATGGACTTTTTAGGGAATTTCATTCCATCAAAATCAAAAAACTATTTTTTTACTTATTATACTTTAGGAATATGTTTTATTAATATCTTATTTATAATTTATATGGATTTATTGGGATCATTGTGACAATGTAAATTGTTAACATTCAATCCCTCCATTCATTTTTATATTCGTTAAATTTTCCTCGATTTATTCACTTGATCGTATAAATTTCATTTTATACAAATATAATTATTATTTATCATTTTTATGATTATTTTGTAATCTATATATCATTTATTACTTATTTTTTACTACATTAAATGATATTTTCTAATCATGGTTGATATTAATATATCTATATTTGTTATATGATAGAAATATTTACTGATAAAACTCATTGTTCATGAATTAAATCAACTATTCGATATATGCGGAATTATTTTGAAATGTAGTTATATGAGGTGATAAGAATTATATAGTACTTCAATTAATAGGTTTTCTCTTGAAGACCCTTATTATTCTTGAAAAAAATTAACTTGGCCAAATAAGATGGGTCTATATAGTAATTTAAATAGTGTTGCGATATGAGTTGATAGTTGAGGTCTCTAAATACTGAGATCATGATGTCAAATAATTAAGCATTTTATTCATTATGAATTTAGTTATTATTGTAAATTAATTATTCAAAATTTTATTATCATTGGATTCATTTCATTATCATATTGTCAATTGAATGGAATGTATTTGGAGTTATTTACCATTACATATTGATTACTCATTAAATTTCCTTGATTGTAAATATGTTTAAATAGAATGTGTTTTTAGTTATTTACAATTCATTTTTTATTATAATTTTATGAATCCTACTTCTAAAAAACCCCTACAACGAATTTGAGCTCGAACTTATTTTTTTCTCTTTACCCTATAATCTCTAAAGTGTAATATGGGTAGTATTAAACGATATGGAAGAAGTAATAATGATATTTCAATAATACATTATGTGGTATTTGTGTTTTAATATATAATTTATGACTCAAGTATATATATATTGTATTTAAATAATAAAATAATATTTTTTCTTTCAATATATGATATGATTAATCTTATTTCTGTGTAATTAAGAAGACACCAACTATTGTCTATTAGGGTCGAGGTCACTAGTGTTGATATCAAAGGAAATTTTGTGGAGACTATGTGAATAAGATTTAGGAATTCATATATTATGTATTATAATCATATGGTAGAATTTTATTATAATTATAGAGGAGAATCCTAGAGTTTTTTAATGGTACATATTTTGTAGAATTTCATTGAAATACACACCTATTAGGATATTATAGTTGGGATGGTTCTATAATATATGTATCCAGGGTAATAAATATGAAATTGGTGCATTATGATTGACCATAATATCTCTTATTAGAAAAAAACTAGCATTATTTCAAACCTGTTTTTACACTCCAAAGGCATATTATTTTTCTAATTCACATATTCGTTTCAAATAACTATGATGAATTTGAATAAATTATGAAAATATATGATGCAGTTTAAAAAAAGTGATTTTAGATTTTAAATAAGGTGTATCAATGTAATTAGAAAATGGTTTTTTAAAAATAAATTTCCTAATGGAATTAATTTCTAAAGTAAAATTAAGAGTGATAATGAAGTAAATAAAACTAATAAGATGGATCTAATTATAGATCATTATAATGAATCTAGGGAACTTAAAAATTATATGAGTAAATTCACACTTTCATAAGATAACCCCTATAATAAGGAAGGAAATATGTGGAAATAAAAAATATTAATTATTAATATGTTTTGGGTTCATTATTTAACGTTTAGAAGTATAATGTGACTGATGGTATTTTCTGGATAAAAATTAAGAAATATCTAGTGATTTTGAAAATTTTTATAAGTTTTTGTGTCTTAATAAACATAATAGTTATATACTCTATCATGGTTTTATGATTTTTATATTTATAAAAAGTTCAATGTATTAAAATTCCCTTTTAGGTTTTATGAAAGGCGAGTCAACCGTGAAAATTGATATTAGCAAAAATTTAGTGAATGGATATGTTTTAGTGATTAATTTATTTGAGGAATGATGACATTAAATTTTATAGAAATAAATTTAATGATATAAATAACATCAAGGGTTTATATTATCATAAACTACATAGTAATTATTATCAAATAAAATTATTATAATTTATAGATAAAAATAAAAAATATGTTGTAAAAAACTCATAAATAAAACAATTTATTCAATGAATAATTTTATTTAATTAATTTAAATCAATTTTTGTGGTAATATTATTTTAATTTTATTTATATGGTTTTCCAAAAGGGAAATATAAATAGTTTGGATACAACACATCATATTGGTTTAGGTCGTGGGGAATAAACCTATGATCGAAATATAATATGGTTTTAACACCAATCATAGACCTTTGTAATATAATTTTTAATATTTCATTTGTTAAATGATTTGATTAAAAAATATTAATGATGAACTAATGATGATACTATTTATTATTAGAAATTAATTTATTGGATAACTTGTGAAGACAATATGGGATTTTGAATTTTTTTTCAAATGTACAGAAAGAACGATCATTATTTTATAGATATTAAGATATGTTAAAAATAAACTTTAGATCATTATGAATAGAAATTTATTATTTGATATTCATTTCTTGAATTAATTGATGTATTGGAAAATGATTGAAGGATAGCCAAATTGTGAAATTGTTCATATAAAATTTAATTATAAGATGTATTTACATATCCTTATACTCTTACATAGTAATATAATTCATAAGTATATGTCAAATGATTTTTTAATAAAACTATTAGTGTTCCATTATTTCTGCTAAATCAAATTTTCGTTTAACCCAACACATATTTATGGTTTTGTGTCGTTAAATTTATCTAGATCCTACACTTTATTGTTATCAAATATCTTTATCACCCTCTATTAGTCCTAGAGTATTAGTATTATATCTGATGCACATGTTTTAATTCCCAACCATTGATCTCATACATAGAAACCAAGTTATGTGTAATCTTATATTGAAATTTTAGATCTATATCCCAGTTATTAAGATATATTATTAACAAATAATTTTATGGTGTTGGTTTTCCATAAAATAATTTTCAAATATCAAAACCATGATTACCAATATAATTATTACATTTGAAGGAAACTATTTATTTAATGTCGGGATATTACAACCTCCAGAAATATTCCTAAAGAAAATTTTATTCGATAATGTTTTTGACATGCAACACTAATCATAATCAATTGATGAAATATGTTTCATTAAATTTGACCTCTGTGATTGCATACTGAACTAGAAACCCTGAGTTGTAATAAACCATAATATAGTATACCAATGTAACATAACAGTTCAATTGGATTGTTGTAATAGTACTTAATAAATTATTAAAAATATGGTTATCTATAGATTATAAATGAAATAAAAACAATTTTATTGAAAAATAAATATTTTATAAGAAAATGTATTTTTTCATAAACATAATTTATTTTCACTTGAATAAAGTAATAGAAAATGAAAATTTTCAAATATTAAAATTTTATACGATAAATGAAAATAATTTTTTAATTATAATATCAAGATTTATTGAGGGTAATTTTTTAATATTTGTCTGAAACATTTCATTTTCAATGAATATAAAAAATACTAAATTTTATTTTTAATTCGCATTTTTAAATTTATATATAAAAGTTTATTACTTTTTAAATTAGTTTAAAATTAAATTTATTTCAATGATATATATATTAATCCAATATAAGTCATTGAAATCATTTTAAAATTTAATTTTTATATAAATATCTATTTTACATAGAATATTTTTTCATTGATATCCACTTTTCTCGTTATGTTTATGGGATTAATTTGAAAATAAATTTCTATAGATTTCTAAATGGAATTTTTCAATAAATGATTTTATATTTTGAATCGAAAAATATTATATTATCTATTAATATATAATTATGTTTTCTACAAAATTTAATATGAAAAAATAAAATTTATTTATCATGGTGTAGTTGAAAATGGATTTACTGAGTGGTAAACAGAAAACATAAGGGTTAAAATAACCTTCAATCATGTCTAACATCAATTTTTTGACATATTCTAACCATATAATGACTTTTTATTAGGATATCCCTATTTGGGACTATTTTTAATGTGAAAAAATTGGTACACATTTCTATTTTCTAAAATACACGGACTGACTAAATTTATAAATGTCTAACCCCTCCCCACTCTTATTAAAATAAAAAACATTTTTGGATCATCCAAATCCTATCCAAATGAATTAAAAACATAGAAAAAACCATCCTAAAATCTTCCATTGGTAATAAAACCTCACCGTTAAGGATTATGTGGAAAAACTATATATTTTACCTGAATTAGTTGTTACTATATTTAATAATCATTTTTATATTATTTTTTCCCCATGTCCACTAATTCTTATTAAAGAACGATGGTATAATAAAGTCATGACCATAAAAATTAATATATATTTTAATGATATGTTAATTTCTAATAACCATCACCACATCTATAAAATGATTTATAAATAATTAATTATTTATAAGGAATATTGAGTCCTCATGATCTGATGTCATTAATATTTTCATAAAAATCTGCCACTGTTAGGTATGATTATGTATAAAATGTATATATACATGTTATTTATAAAATATTTAATACTCTTGAGTCATTATTTCATATATCCCTTCTCACATTCGATTCAATATGGGATATGATAATTTCAATCATGTGTACGCATGACTACCTCCAGGCGATGTGATGTGATTTTTTATCCAATAACTCAATTCATCTAAGGTTATTAGGAAATATTTCAAAACTTGTGTGATATAAATTTAATAATTTTAATATTAATAAAAATTTTATCATTATGAATATATTATTTACTATTTTCATTCTCCAAATGTTCCCTCACATAATGATGATAATATCTTTCATGTATGTGTATATTAACTTCTTCACAAAGAGATGTGAATTTCCTTTCATCTCCACACCACATGGATGATATACAAATATATATATTCAACAAGATAATATAGTATTTATTATATTCTAATAATTAATTAATCATAAAATATTACTTTCTACCTTCCCCTTACAATCCTTGAATAATGGAAACCCAACTCATGCATATGAATGGTTTTTTATATTTATGATAATAACACACCCAATTTGACAAAACCATAATTCATGGATGGTATTATAATTATAATTGATGAATAAATATTATAATTATTTCATGATAATTAATTTATAAATTATCGATATATATAATATTCTCACAAACTATATCATTCATGAATAATCATGCATGAGATAATAAAAAACACATGATTTAATGAAAATAAAGAATGGAAAAAAATGAATGGGTGATAGGATGACATAAAAGAAACATATATGATATCATAAAAATGAACATGGTTCATTAATAAATTAATAAAAAATTAAAAATTATAAGGGTTTAAATGGTACATTCAACCAAATGGAATTCCACGGTAATGGATTTCAGAACTCAATTTCCATTAATGGGGTCAAAATTATATTTCATTGAGTGTCAAGATATGATAATGTGGTTATTGAAGAATTTTTATTTTATGTTTAATTTATTCTATATTATGGTTATTTACATTTTATAAAAACAATTTTTTTATTAATTAATCCCCACTTCAGTGATAAGATATTTTCAAGGTATATCATCTCTATTTCCCTTCATTGGGAAACATTATAATGTTATATAACATTTTTTAATTATTTAGGCTATATAATTCTGATTTTGAATGTAATATCAATATTAAAAAAAAATGTAAATTTTATTTTTATATTCAATTGAATTATTTTCACTATAGGGATTTTACATGAGAAGTTCTAAGTGATAAATTATTTCATAACATAATATTTTTTGATTGGGTTATTTTAATTATTCGTTGTATTTGATATTATATGATAAATCTTGTATTGAGTAATCAATATATTATAATTTAAATCCATTTTTTGTGGATTTAAATTTTTAGAAAAATAACATTGGGTGGGTTAATGATAACTTCAATTTCTGGATCTTTGTACTGGATTGCATCATAATATCATTTTACTTAGGATTTCTTACATGTGAATTTAAATTAATGAAGATTAATTATTTTTTTAAACATTATAATTTTTATATATTCAGGTTTTTCAAGATAATTTTCATTTAAAAATACATTTTCAACTCTGTGTTAATTAAAATTATTGATAAAATGTTTTTTTGAAAATCTGACATTATTTCGTTCTTCGATCACTAATCTATTTTCTTTCAAAACGACATTTTTTTAAAATTTTATAAAGAATAATTTTATCACATTACAATTTATTTATTAAATATATATTTACCGAATATTATTTTAAAAAAAATGTTTGAATGTAATTTTTTATTCATTTTTAAAACAAGGCCGAGTAGGATTTCTATGGATATGTGAAAGCAATAATTGTTTCCTCATAATTGAAATTTACTGAACTTACTATCATCAGGATAACTAAATGTATTAAAAATTTTATTAAATGTTTCAATGAGTATTTTTATGGAATATTAGTTTCAATAAAAATTGTGATATTTTATTTTTGAAAAGATATTCTCAATTTGAAAACATTTTTTCCAAAAATATGTCTTTTAAACTCATTTTTGGTTTTTTTATCTATCAACATTAATAAAATTATTTTAATTAAACTCCATTTGTGGTATTCCTTTTTGATACCAACCTTATTATTATTATGGATGTATTTTGAACATTTTTATAATATACTGTTTTTAAATTCACTTCCCTGATATATATTTAGTAATCATTAACATTAATTTTAATTAATAAAATTACAATAGTAAAAAAACACTCTAAATTTGAATTTTATTATTAATGGGTATGGTTATTTATTAAACTATACATACATTATACCTATGATTTTCTATAGTTATAATTATTTTTTTTATTTTGAAAAAAATTTATAAATATGTTTTTTTTAGTCAATATTGATATATCATAATATGGCACATTGATCTTTAATTAAATAAATTAATTGATATACAAGGAATTATTTATTCATTTAGTGACAAGTGTGTCCCATAATTATAATCCACCTCATTTATTTTTTAGTTTGATAAGTTGAATAAGTAATATATGATGAGATCAATTGAAAAAACTACATGGGTTTATACCCAAATGTTTACGAATATCATTAGAAATTTCATGATTGTATAATTATCATGATCTTGATTTAATGACATTCAATAATTATTCATGTATTTTAATAAAAATTCTCCTATTATTATCTATGATATTTTCATAATGATATTATATTTGGGTTCCTTTCATTATAAAATTAATGATTACAAGTCATGTGTGTTTAGTTAGTTTCATTTCTATATTAGGTATGTGTAATCCATTCAAGATACTAATATTATTTTAATTTCATGATTGTTCAATTGTTTTCATTTATAGGATGATTATGTTTATTTTTTTCTGATAGCTTTCACTCTACTTATCCCTTATAGGTCATATTATATCACCCTTAATTTTTTCCTCTTCTATTATTCCAAGAAGTAAATTATTAATGAAATTCAGTGGTATTCTAGAATAATAATGATATTATTCAAAAAACATAATTTCATTATTTTTTATTTCAAATGAAATATAAGAAGAAAGTATGTATATAAATATCCAAATAAATCTAAACTATATGGTCTTTTAGGATGTAATTCCATGTGACTTATTCCAATAGAATAAGACACATACTGTCTATAAGATACTGGCTTCATGATCTCTAAATAAATCATGAATTTCCTCTTAATATAGTGATATATTCTAAATATTTTCATTAAATCATTACCAATACAAAACATCACACAATTGTGAATTATCTATATGCCAATCTGGTAAAAACATAGGAAATTAACATCAGATGGTTTCTTCAAACCCATACCAAATTCATGGTTATGATGTGCCACACAAAACCATGACATGTAACAGGGAACCACAATCCCTAATCGATGACACATGTCAGTAATTACATTAATTATATGATCTTATCAATAACTAATACATTAAACATGTTATAGTGATAGAGATGCAAACTTGAATTTCATTGTAATTAATGCCTTCTAAGTCCTGATAGAATGTGAATAATAGTGAAAAATATTTCAACCATCTCCATGAATAAATAAAAATATAATTATTGATTTTTAGTTTATCCTAATCTATGCTTATTGATTTTTAGTTTCTTCTCATCTATGCTTATATACAAATGAAGGCCATCATGGGTCGTCCTACTCGGATACTAACTGAAGGGTAGGTACAGATTGCGCAGCTCCTGGATCATCCACCACAGATCCTACCTGAAGGGTAGGTACAAATAGCCTCCACAAAGCTCTTTCCAGTCAACCTCCGCCGAGTGTCGTCTCGTCGTGAACTCCACCTCTGGATAATGACTAATCGTGTGGTCCACCTCCAGCGACTGTCCAGTCCTCGAACACTCAGCCTATGTCAGCACTGCCCGTCGTCTGCAACCAACACAATGAGGTGCGGGCATAGCCCGTGCAGGGGTGAGTATAACGATACTCAGTAGGGACCCCGAGACCCTCAAGGTCTCTGTAAATCCAACAAGGATAAACACAAATCATAAACACAACAGATAACCCTTACATAGGTATAAGTCAATACTTATACCTAAGATGTCAAGTAACCCATCTCAATCATGAGGAAACACAATGATTATGAAATCAATGGATAACCACTACCTAGATATATGCCCATACATATACCTATGTTGTCAAGTGACCCATCTCAATCATGAGGTAAACACAAAGGTCACAAACTCAGCTCAAACCAGGATTTTCATTATCGAAACTGTAACTGCTGAAGATCCCCGTCTCTGGAGTGAACAGTGGTCCTGTCACGACTCTGAGGTACTTCTCACTAACCTAAGACTACTGAAGTACTCCTCCTGTCGAGTACTGTGGGCCAGCCACCCAAACACAGTAGTGCTTCTCGTCGGGGTATGCTACCCAAACACAGTAGTGCACACCCCCTAATAGCCTGCAGAGGTACTCTCCGGACGAGTACCGCGGGTCTGCACCCAAACAAGTAGTTCTCCGTCCACTATGGGTCTGCACCCAAACAATGTATTGCTCAGTCCACTGGGCTAGTCGACTCACTCCAAGTGGAGTCGGTCAACCATTCGTCAGGTCTTAGTCAGGTACACGGTCTCCATACTCCGTACGCTCGTCTTCGGGAGGGTCCGCTCCAAGAGCTACTAGTCGATACTCTAATTATCTCAATGTTTCACGAATAAGTATCTCAAAGGACCTCCTCGTCATAGGGGTGTCAACACAATAGACGGCGCATCAATCAGACGCCCGGTTTGTTAGTTACTTTCCTTTTCGTCCCAGGGGCCCAGTTGGTTTTGTATGCGAACCAACCCGGTTGTATTTCAACTGTACCCTGAACTATCATAGGGTGAGCTCATAGGGACCGTTTCTCAACATTAACACCAACTCCGCTGACGGTTCGTCAAACGGACGTTCGGTCTGAAAGTTATCAGCTTTTCCGTTCCAGTGGCCCGGTTGGATTTCGGGTACAATCCAACCCACCCACTATCCAACTGCAATCAAAACTCAGGCTAAGTATGCCAAATGTTCCGTCTCATCAAAAGGAATCCAACAAAGTTTACGGCATGCCGATCAGACATCCGAAGCTCAAGATATAAGTGTTTCCGCTCCAAGGGCCTGGTTGGTTTCGTATCCGAACCAACCCAGCCGTACTCAAAGTTCTCTGAAACCATGAGTGTAATATACCAAAATGACCGTCTCGATCCAAGGATCTTATCGCAACTGATGGTGCATCGATTGGAGGTCCGTATCCCATGTTATGAGAAAAAGACCGTAAGAGATCTGAAAATGGGAGTTTCTGGCCCGGACCGACCCGGCACGAGACCCCCTGGGTCGGCCCGAACTGGGTCGACCCGAACCAAGTACGGGTCCGGCCCGCTTGGTCGCGGCGCGGCCTGGGCGACCCGGCCTAGCACGCTGGCGCGGCCAGCACGGTCGGCAGGCCAAACGGCTCGGCCATTTCGGCCGAGCAGTTTGGGGTGAGGGGCTGCGCCCCCTTGTTTCGTAACCGCGGCCCCCCATGTGGGGGGGGGGGGGGGGGCGCTGTTGTCCGACCAGCCTGGGGTTACGAACCCCTGGTTCCTCCTATGACCGGCTGGCCCGCTCCGGCTGGCCGGCTTCTGCACCATGGGACTGGCATGGGCCGGTCCCCGTGTTTCGATGCCGATAGCCAGAAATTGGCTGCTGGTCCCTACTCTGCTGCGTCATAAAGTCGCGTCCTTGGTCCGTGCGGCACGGCACGACGGCGATGTGCCCCTCTGCCGCGGACCCGCTCTGGCCGTGGTATTTTCTTAATTCTCTGGCGCGGCACGAAGGTGTCGTGACCTTGTTCGACTTCAACGGCGCGGCGCGACGGCGCTGCGCATCCTTGCCGCATTATCCTGCGTGGTGCGACGACACCGCACCATTTCCGTTCCAAACAACTACAAGGTTAATCAATAGGATCAAGGGAGGAGGGTCGTCCGTGTTTGTGTGGTCCGGCCCCCTCCCGTTAATTGATAGCAAGCGGTAAAATTGAAACGAGGAATGACGACAGAAGAATTCATGAATAAAAACAAATAAATCCCCTACCTCGAGCGTAGTCGTCGAACGTGGTTTGTCGCTGAAAGGGACGTCGCGGAAAAAGACGTATCGCCAAGGAAGAAGATGGATCGTCGCGTTGTGGAGGAACGGTGTCTCTCTTCCTTTGATGCAGAAAGATGAAACGAGGAGATGCACGTCGTGTCGTCGATCTACGAGGAAGGCGTCTCTCACCATTGACCATTGTTGGCGGTCGGCGTTCTTCGTCAGCAGCGGTGCGTCCTTTGCGTTCTTCGATGAAGAGCGAAGAACTCCACGACTCCCCTTTCTCTCCTAAAAACTCAACACAAAAAGCCCAAAAATAATAAAATCAGACACATTATTATTTTATTACTCAAGCCTAATGTTTGAAATTCAAAATTGTATCAAACAATTACCTCAATTAATTGCAACGTTTTAAACCACCCAATTAATAGAGGCGTTTAATATTAAATTAAACGCACGAGTTGACTTCAATTAAAAAGGGGGGTGCGGGTGCGTTACATTAATTAAAAAGGGGTTGAGGAAGTTGAAAGGGTGGGGCTCGTGTGGGCCCCACCCCACTAATATCATACCTAGCAGATTAGTTAGGATTTGGGTCCCACTAAACCACTTAGCATAGGTTAACACTTCCTTGAATAAAAATAAAATCTGTTGCACAATATTTTATTTTATTCTTTAGTTAACCCAATTAAGGAAAACTCCACCCGAGAAAACGCAACTCTGAAAAAGGTGTTTTTAAGTAATTAATGGCGGTGCATTTCTATCGGTGCCCTCAGATTTCAATTCCGAGCACCATTTCAAATGTTATAAAAAACCGCTAGTTCGTTCACTTAACATACCCGAGCTAAACTTTGGAAAATGATTCTGGGCACACCGGGCCTCGGAATAAGGTGCCGTCAGAAACTGTGTTATTGTAAAATTACAATGAAAATCAAAAAATATTTCCTCGAAATTTCAGGGTCTTTACATTACTCCCACATCAGGGATTTACGTCCCCGTAAAGGTTTAACACAATCTAGGGATACAAAAGTGGTACTGAGCACGCATCTGAGCTTTCTGCTCCCATTTGCTCACCTGGAGGTTCCCATACTGCTAGTGAAAGCGCACCCGAGGAATCGTCCATCCTCATAGGATCTACTCCTGTGTATCCTCTATCCCCACTAGAACCACCGTTAAAGTCACCCCATCGCCCAAGTCCATCACCCCATGGTCGATGATATGTGTTGGGTCAAGCACATATCTCCTCAGTTGATATACATGGAAGTTGTCGTGCACCTGGTGCAATTGAGGCGGATGGTTCATGCTGTAAAACAGCTCGCCTACCCTGCTGAGGACCTAGAAGGGTTTGTTGAACCTCGGAGATAACTTGTATCCTCATCCACATCTCTATAAACCCAGTCGAGGTGAGATATGTATAAGGACGTTATCGTCATCCTTGAACTCTAGAGGTCTGAAATTCCTGTTAGAACTGAAACTCAAAACGACTGCTAACACGAGGGTAAGGTTGACCGACTCAAGAGTGATCTGTCTATGCTGCCTGGGGTTTCCTTTTGGCCCACCAAGGAAAACCTATCCCAACGTCATAGTTAAACCACAACCTTTTTGCCTAATACACTCAATCTGAGCATGAACTGTGAATCCAATCCATACTGAGACCAACGTCGTAAGGCCTCGACGCTGCCACCAAGAGATTCCAACCGAAACTCTCGCCTCGATGGTCAGACCACACTGTCGGCATATGTGTGATTATCGAGTCTCCTCCCAAGTTATCTCCAGACGTGAGGGTTAAGTCTACAGGTTACCGAAAACTCTAGGTCTGGAACAAGATTCATGTAAGGAAGGAATGATTTATATTAATGACTGTTACTACGGCAGCTAGTAGTGGACACAGACTGTCCCTTGAATCATTTTTAGAGCCATTGGGTCACACTCCTTGACCGCATGCAGCCACACTCTTCCTCCTCCCTCCAGCTACCTGAGACTGGTGGGGAAAACTAAGTCGGGTGGTTGTAGCATGTTAAAATGTACACCACCTCATGCTGCTCTCCTAGCTCTGCTTCCACATCGGCTGCTTCACAGACTCATCTCTCCTTAAATCTTCCTCTTCCTGAAACATTTAACATGCCTGAGTCTCTATGACTGGCATCGGTTTCCTGTTTCTTACTACACCATGGAGTCTTCATCCGCTCCTAGATTATCTGCACCTTCTTTGCCTACAATCTGTAAGAGCTGCTAAGATTTCTCCTTTTCCGAAAAGAGAAACTCGGTCTCATCCCCTGAATGAACCACACCCATTGCCTAATATAGTCAATCCTGACATAAATGATGTATTCATGCCATGGATTACGTCGTAAGGCCTCGACGTAACTACAAAGAGATCCAACTGTCACTATCGCCTCCAAGGGTCGAGTCACACTGTCGGCATCAGTGTGAGTTCACTGGGTCTCCTCCATTAGAAATATCGAAAGTGAGGGTCAAGTCAACAGTTTAACCAGGACCTCTCAGTATCAACCAAACAAAAGGACAGGAAAGGAAACATCATAAAGATAAGAGTCTTTTTATTACTGCACCTCCAATACAAAGACACGAATACAACATCAACATGGAACTAGAAGTACAAGGGACGTATACACTTGTTCTACTCCTGTCCACCGGCTCCCGGAGCTCTACTACCTTGTCCACTGCTCGGCTGTTGCTCAAGCACCCGCCACTGCTTCTGCCTCGGTTGTCCCTCCAACACCCGCGGATCAACTATGAAAGTAGTCGGACATTCACGTTCCATGTGACCATGTCCGCCGCACGTGTAACACAGCGTGGCAGTTCAGGCTCTATTACTCCCCTTTGTGCCTCGCACTACCGACCCTACGTCATGTGGTCGACCACCTACAGGTCTGGTCCTCCTGGACCTCAGCATCATCTGTCTACTGCCAATAGATGACTTGGCTACTGATGGGAAAACATGCGGCAAAGGCAGCAGCTCCTGAACATTATCGGGGTGCAGAGCTACTGGTATAAACTCCACCCTGAAGAAGGTCTTGAAGTCTCCCCATGTGACGGTCATCCTGTCGCAAAACTGGTAAAAGTGACTCCACCATCTCTCAACTGCTGCCTGAAAAAGGATAGCAGCAAAGATCACCATAATGTTTGCTGGCGTCCCTACTAGCCTGAAGACTCTTACCACAGCCTCCAGCCAATCCTCTACCGCCTGTGGGTCCGTCTCTACCTGGATCATGGGTGGCCTCTGGCATTGGAACTCGTGCAGCGCGCTCAAGCAACGTGCATTGCCTGCTGCTAGGGTTGGTGGCATCGGTGGCCCTACGCATGGTAGTACCGCTGATGCCTCCGCTGGTGCCTCAACTGCAAAAGGGCCCTATACTGAAGCCTCGTCACTCGGCATGCTGTCAGTACAGACATTCCTCTGGGCTCTAGATGGTCGTCCGTGAAAAGGAATCCTGAAGAAACAACATGACATGGTCAAACGATTTATAGCTGGTGAGCTGACCTGGTTTGAGATGTTTTAAGGGAAAACCTCTGAAAACACATATGTAATCAGATTTTTCGTTCTCAAAGTCGGAAACCAGTTATCAAGGTCCTAGTGTATGGATACGTCGGTCGCCCGCACCAACACTGGACTCCGTGAACTGAAAACCACAGTCGGTACTCTTAAAATTGTCGATTCACAGAAAGAAATATCAGAGTTATAAGTTCTGCGGAAGAACCGAACTCCTCTGATACCAATTTGTCACGACTTGTCATTGGGGCCCATGCTGTGACTACCCCAAGCCCACCTTCATAGTCCAGGGGCTAGAGAATAGCACCAAAGGCGTAAATACAAATAACTAGGAAGGCATTGCCTTTAAAAAAGTAAACAAACACATAGAGTACAAGCGGAACTATACACTAAGAACAAAATAAAGTGATGAAAAGTAAATGGTCCAAAATACTAACCCAATCGAAAGTACAGCTACAACTGAACAAAAGTACAATAGAAAAAGACAACAGCTGAAAGAATTGAAGCAGCTCCTGGGTCGTCTTCCTCGGATACTACCTGAAGGGTAGGTACAGATAGCGCAGCTCCTGGATCATCCACCACAGATCCTACCTGAAGGGTAGGTACCGATAGCCTCCACAATGCTCTTTCCCGTCAACCTCCTCTGAGTGTTGTCTCATCGTGAAGTCCACCTCCAGATACTGACTCATCATGTGGTCCACCTCTGGGTACCGTCCAGTCCCCGAACACTCGACCCCATCAGCACTGCCCGTCGTCTGCAACCAACACAACGAGGTGCGGGCATAGCCCATGCATGGGTGAGTATAACGATACTCAGTAGGGACCCTAAGAAACTCAAGTTATCTATAAATCCAACAAGGATAACCACAAAGCAGAAACACAACAGATAACCCTTACTTTGGTATAAGCCCATACTTATACCTATGTTATCAAGTAACTCATCTCAATCATGAGGAAACGCAATGATTATGAAATCAACGGATAACCAATACCCAGATATATGCTCATACATATACCTAAGTTGTCAAGTGACCCATATCAATCATGAGGTAAACACAAAGGTCACAGAATCATCTCAATCCAGGATTTTCATTATCAAAGCCGTAACTGCTGAAGAGCCCCGTCTCTGGAGTGTACAGTGGTCATGTCATGACTCCGAGGTACTGCTCACTAACCTAAGACTTATGAAGTACTCCTCCTGTAGAGTACCGCGGGCCAGCCACCCAAACACAGTAGTGATTCCCGCTGTGGTATGCTACCCAAGAACAGTAGTGCACACCCTCTAATAGAATGCAGAGGTACTCTCTTGACGAGTGTCTTGGGTCTGCACCCAAACAAGTAGTGCTCTGTCCACCATGGGTCTGCACCCAAAAAAAGTAGCGCTCCGTCCACTAGGCTAGTCGACTCACTCCAAGTCGATTCGGTCAAGAATTCGTCAGGTCTCAGTCGGCTACACGGTCTCCATACTCTATACGATCGTCTTCGAGAGGGTCCGCTCCACAAGATAATGTTCGATACTCCAAGTATCTCAAAGTCTGAGGGAGAAGTATCTCAATGGACTGCCTCGTCATAGGGGTCTCAATGCAATAGACGATGCTTCAATCAGACGCCCGGTCTGTGAGTTACATACCTTTTCGTCTTAGGTGCCCGGTTGGTTTCGTGTGCGAACCAACCCGGCCAAATCTCAACTGTACCCTGAAATCTCATAGGGTAAGCTCATAGGGACCATTTCTCAACGTGAACACCAACACGGCCACTATCCAACTGCAACCAAAACTCAGGAAAATTAATCCAAAAGTTCCGTCTCATCAAGAGAAATCCAACTAAGTCGACAGCATGCCAATCAGACGTCCGGAGATCAAGATATAAGGGTCTCCGCTCCGAAGGCCCGGTTGGTTTCGTATCCGAACCAACTCATCTGTACTCAAAGTTCTCTGAAATCTTGAGTGTAATATACCGAAACGACCGTCTCGATCCAAGGATTGCATCAAAACTGAAGGTACATTGATCGGAGGTCCGTAGACCATGTTATAGGGAAAAGACCATAAGAGGTCCAAACATGGGGGTTTCGGGCCCGAACCGACCCGGCTCGAGACCCCCTGGGTCGGCCCGAACCGAGGGGACCCGAACCGGGTCCGGGTCCGGCCCGCTTGGGTGCAGCCCGGCCCGGCTGGCGCGGCCCGGCCCGGCGAGCTGGCGCGGACGACGCGGTCCGAAGGCCAGAGGTCTCGGCCGTTTCGGCCGAGCGGTTGGGGGGGGGAGGCGCTACCCCCCCTTTTTTTTAATCACGGCCCCCATGCGGGGGGCTGCTGCTATCCGTCCAGCTGGGGGTTACGAACCCTCGGTTCCTCCTCTAACCTTCCAACCTGTTCCGGCCGGCCGGCTGCTACACCACGGGACCGGCACGGGCCGGTCCCCCTGCTCCGATGCCAGCGGCTGGAAATTGGCCGCCGGTCCCTACTCCGTCGCGGGATATATCAGCGGCATTGGTCCGTTCGGTGTGGCACGACGACGTCGCACCCCTCCGCCACAGCCCCGCTTCGGCCGCGGTGTTTTCGTGATTCTTTGGTGCGGCGCGACGGTGCCGCGACCTTGTTCGACTTCAACAGCGCGGCGCGATGGCACCACACATCCTTGCCGCATTATCCCACATGGTGCGACACCACCGCGCCATTACTGTTCCAAACCCCAACAAGGTTAATCAACAGAATCAATGGAGGAGGGTCGGCCGTGTTTGTGTGGTCCGGACCCCTCCCGTTAATTGATAGCATGTCGTTCAATCGAAACGAGGGACGCCGATTGAAGAATTCACGAATAAAAACAAATAAATCCCCTTCCTTGAGTGTAGTCGTCGAACGAGGTTTTGTCGCGGAAAGGGATGTCACGGAAAACAGACGTATCGTCACGGAAGAAGACGGATCGTCGGGTCGCGGAGGAAATAAGTATTCCTTCCTTTGACGTGGAAATAAGGAACGAGGAGATGCACGTCAGGTCGTCAATCTCCGAGGAAGGCGTCTCTCACCACCGTCAGTCATTGGAGGTCAGCGTTCATCTTCGGTGGTAGTGCATCCTTTGCGTTCTTCGACGAAGAACGAAGAACTCCAAGACACCCCTTTTTATCCCAAAAACTCAACATAACAAGAACAACAATAATAAAACAAGAAACATTCTTATTTTATTACTCAAGGCTTATGTTTGAAATTCAAAATTGAATCAAACAATTAACTCAATTAATTATAACATTTTAAACTGCCCAATTAATAGAGGCATTTAATATTAAATTAAACGCACGAGTTGACTTCAATTAAAAAGGGGGTTGCGGGTGAGTTACCTTAATTAAAAAGGAGTTGAAGAAGTAGAAAGGGTCGGGATCGTGTGGACCCCACCCCACTAATATCCTACCTAGCAGATTAGTTAGGATATGGGTCCCACCCAACCACTTAGGTTAGGTTAACACTTCCTTGAATAAAAATAAAATCTGTTGCACATTATTTTATTTTATTCTTTAGTTAACCAAATTAAGAAAAACTCCACCAGAGAAAACGCAACTCCGGAGAAGGAGGTTCTATGAAATTATCGGCGCTGCGATTCTATCAGAGCCCTCAGATTTCAATTCCTAGCACCAGTTCAATAGTTAGAAACAACTCGATCGTTCATTCACTGAACATACATGAGCTAAACTTTGAAAAATGATTCTGGCCACCCCGGGCCTCAGAATCCGGTGCCGTCAGAAACTGCGTTCTTGTAAAATTTCAAAGAAAATTAAGAAAAAAAATTTCCTTGAAATTTCCAGGTCTTTACAAAAGTCTCTGATTATTTTGATTAAACTATCCTTGTAACCTCACTATACAATTTCATACATTATGATTCTCCATAAAAGAACTGTCAAATTCATATGATTATACATATTTTTACACTCATTATAATCCCAAAAAATGCAGATTATTACTATTTCCCATTGCATTGTGAATCATGGCTATAATACTATAAAAAAATCATCTCTGTTCTTCTATATGTTCTAAAATATAAATGTAACACAAATCAATATAGATTAGGCACTCAATAATTTAATATTAATCATGTTGAAGCACTCATATTCAATACATTATCTTACCCACATAAGATATATTGTAATTGGGAAACAGCAGAACATAAAGCAATATGAATTTTTTTTACAATGGATGGATAAACAATTTAATAATATTTTAGAACATCGACCTAATTAAATATCCATCCATTGATCTCGTGCAATGTATTCAAGATAAAATTTGATTCCAAAACGTTTTTACAACATATTCCTACATCTCAAAGTGTTATATCCTAGATGGGTCCTAATGGGATAAAAAGACTCTTGAGCCTTTGATATCTCATATTATATTAGATTCAATTAAAAAATTTAAATAAAAAATTATCAAGAAATAGAAAAAAGAATCACAAGACATATATACACACTCTCATTAACTTGGAGGGATTATAAAGTCCATCAACTATTATATCCGGCATACTATTAATGTATTATAAATCATATCAATTAAAAATAAAAACATCAAAAATAAAAATCATATATCATAATTTACACCCTCTTATGTGTAAAATATCACACGAAATATATTATTCTAACAACAAGAGTGATATAACAAATAGAACATATAATGTTAAAAAACTCCCACTATTTTTTAAATAGACAAACAATGGAAAAATTCAACCATGATTCACTCTAGGAATCAATTAAACTCATGAAAAAATTATAAATACCTCACAAATACTATTTTCATCCACCAAATATACTAACAATGATAAACATGAATTTCAGCACCTATTCTCAAGAATAATTTCTAGACATCCCACATTATATATCATCTATGTGGGCTCCACAACATTCCATTTCATAGTACATCCATATATTGTGACCTATCAGAAGTATAAAAACGATAAAAAACATTATATATGAAAAATAAATTACTCAACACTATATTTATATATAACTCATCATCATTAATTTATCTAACAATGACTATATTCAATATTTCATATATAAGGAAACCCTTAAGTATTCTTATGTGTTTTATTCAGTACCATCTCATGGAAACTCATGTGGAATCACACAATTGTGGGACCTTACTGATATAATATAACCTAATACCTATTAAAAATACGCACTTTAGACCACTGTAACTCCCATTATAATATTGATGGAATTATATATAAGTAAAATATCTCATAACATCATCACATAATTAAAATAATAGAGGGAGTGCTATTGATAAATATTAATAATTACATACACTATGATATAATGGTCTCATGTGACATATAAAATCCTATTAAATAAAAAAACCAACCTGGAAAATAGGAATTGAATTTATATTTATTAACATAATCGATCCTTTTAAATTGAAAGGAAGAACTCATAATAGTTGTTAAATAAGGAACAGTTCTACCGATTATTTACGAGAACACTATATAATTGGTTGATTGAAAATAAAATAACTACATTATTCCAGAAAATGGATTCCTAAATAATATTCATGTTTAAATATTTCATGGGAATAATATATGAATAATATAAACTATAAACATAAATATATATCCCACTAATGAATATATTAAAAAAATAACACCAAAACAAAAAACCTAGCCCATGTTAAAAAACTAAACAATAATAAAGAAAAAATATAAAAGATAATTCATGTCTCCTATAAAATAGTATCAAAAATTTTCATTTGATGGATTGAAAAATAAATTATTTCATAAAATGGTTCATTTAATAAATCCTAAATGTTCAATATGTCTAAATAGTGGTAAAATGATAAAATTATTCTAATTCTACTTTTTAGCATCTTTATCCTGGAGCATATACTCATGAAATGAACCATAGGGAAGTTTACTACATGTGTACCTACCAATATAGTAGATATTTTCGATTATGAGTGAGAAAATAATTAACCTAATGGCTTTCCTATGACTATAGTATCATCCCAAAAATAATATTAAATAAATGAAAATGCACATAATAAATAACATGTCATGGTCGACAATCTAAAATTGTATCCTAAATCAAACAGTATCAATAACATATGAAAGTTTTAACAAAATGTACATGCAATACATTATTATATATATCTTTGCAATACCCCCAAGTTGGGTTATCATGTGATAAATGAGAGAAAAAAATACTTATATTGAAGGATATTGGGTATAATCCTATGTATTTCCTCAATCCTTTCTCATCTTATGTATTATTATCCTCTGTCTCATAAAACTATTCATTTTCTATCACCCATACCTAGATTCCAAAATCACATTTTTAAACAAAACATTACTTTTATGTAGGTTATGGGAAATGATCTTAGAAGGTCCCCAACAAAAATTCCACTAAAACCCAAATATATTTTTTTACACATAACAGAATAAAAAATGGAAATTTAAACACATAACATCTATAACCATCATGATCCATGGGTAGTGATGTGTATATGATAATGGTTTTTACATACATGCTTAGATGTATATTCTGAATTTTTCCAGTAAACAATTCTACATTAATCAAAGATATTAAACTATTTAATATGTGAATATTATAAAATAGATGGTATTATGTATAAAAAGTGAAAATTTTCAGTACTAATTGGGAAGAAAATCCCTCCGGAGAAACATAATCATTATTACATTATATCTAATATTAAAAATAGTTTATAATGTGCATGTACCTCCCATTATTATAATATTATTATGAAGTTAATTATTCCATCATTATATAAATAGCGAAAGGGGAAATATGTATCACCTATATAAGATCCTTACATGGGCTAATATGCCTATCGTATCATGCATAATCACTAGGGAAATTCATCCCACCTGATCAAGATCATTGTATTTAGATGTACATCTATCGTAATATACAAAATCACATGATGTTGTACGTCTCACCAACACATTATCATCATATAGATATGTACATCCATAATTCAACATATCATCATATTGGGTAGTATGTCCTACCCAAGATTAATAATCAGTAAGTAATTATGACCTTAGTGACATATTTAGCGAGAGTAGATAATATGTCACCCATGGAATATATCATCCCGTACTGAATTTTTATCATCCTAACATATATAGTCGCATGGGTAATATATCCATATGAGAAAAAAATATTAATGTTGGTAAGTATTCCCTCAAATTAATAACATATCTGTGGGGATGAAATTCAATTGGTAACATTATATATTCGTATAACATGTTAATCCATGTATAATTTCACATAAGGTGGAAATTGATCTCTATTCGATGATTGAATATAACATTAAACAATTCATACCCAATCATTAAAAATAGAAAAATCATTATAGAAACACCATAATGGGTAAAACAAAAAAATATTTAGAGTATCCCTCTTCTATGTGTTTTTTTAGATAGTGGGTATTCAATTTAATGATTTAAGATAATATATATATATATATATAGAAATTTCGTCCCCCACCATGACTAATAAAATAATTTGGGGGTAAGGCATCATAAAACAAACATAACCATTATAATTGTTCTTTCATCACACTATATGAGAAATATTAAAATAGATCAGAATATGCACTCGGGCTAAAAGTGAAATTATTTGATGTTCATATTGTCCATTAATTTTACTAAATTGTTTTAGATCTTTATAACAACCTAAAAATGATATGATGTCATGAATAATTTGAAGCATGGTTGATAATTTATCATGGTTAGAAAAATTAATTAATGAAATAGTAGATGAGAAAAAATCTAGGATGGTCAAAATAACAAATATATATAAATTATAAAAATTTAAAATAATATTTTTCCATATATATAACTGTAGTTAATAAAATGGTTGATTAGTTATCACTAATAATTACTCAATCCATTTTTATAAATTAATGGTACATAGTATTTGGAATCATATCATCAAAATTTGTAAGAATCTCCCCCATATATACATCAATAATTACAATCACTATTATCAATGATGCTTAATCTGTAGCGCGCAAGAAATAAGGATAGATCCTTACATATATTACATACATATAGTAAAGAAAAATTATCGATGGAATCACCAAGGGATACTTAATTCCATCCTAACATGTATTCTCTAATTTATTTTATATACATATCCAACAAAAACATAACCATTAATGTATAGTTAATATCACATTGGTTTTGGTAGACCTATCATAATAGAATGATTCAAAATCTCTAACAACTAAAAATCATCCTTTAATATGATTATTAACGCGATTCACACTGAACATTGAACTAAAAGACAATGTAATATTTTTCTATGATAAATTATTAAAACGTATCACAATAAGTAATACATTATAATAAAACCATAATAAACATCATAATGGATTATATAATATGAATCAAATGAAAAGTAAATAAAAAGACTTTAAACATTAAGTCGTTGTCCTAATTGGGTTTCACTAAGATAATACAATTATTTATGAATATAGAAATAATGAAAAAAATTAAGAAATTAGAACATATATGGGAGTCTTGAAAAAATAGGCCGAATAAATTTTAATAAATCATTAACAGTTATATAAAATAATATAATATTACCATTTTATATGTTTGAAATATGATTGATAAATAAGTGCTTATTTGGTGTAAATGTATTAAAAATATATATACATTATTTTATTATTATATCTATTTTTAGACTTGAAAATATTTTAAAATATATATTATTTCATTTTGGAAAATATATAAAATTTTAAAAAGGTTTTTTTTGATTATAACTTATTTTATTTTGAATTTATTTCTGATAAATAAATATATGAATAAAATTGAGTAAATAATTGAATAAGTTGTTTGTAAAATTTGATTATAAAAAAATAATCACTATAATATTATAAATATTATTTATTTACCATACCATTTATTAATGTTAAATTGTTTATTTTTAAAAAAAATTGTATTAATATTTTATATATTGGTATGTAAATGATATATTTCTCATATTTGAAATATAATATTTACTAAAATGTGATTTTTATGTATTATAAAACATTAATTAAGATTCATATATTGATTATTACTTGAAATATAATAATAAAAATATATGTTTATTGTATAAATACATTAATTGAAAAATTATTTATATCATTTATTTTATATATCTTATTTAAATTTAATTATATTTATAATTATAAATTAAATTAAATTAAATTGATTTAAATTATATAATTTTATAATTATAATACTGAATGAGGTTCAATTTCTATTTTATTAAATTAATTTTTTACGAACATAAAAACAATTTATCGGTGTAATAGTCAAATTAAGATAAAACTTTAAATTTAATTGCAAATGATTAAAATATATCAAACTATTTCTTAAAATGTTGTTTATGAAGATATTTTAATACTATAATTAATTAAACTATTTTCATGGTATAATAAATATTTATTTGTCTCTATTTTTATGAAACACCATTTTAAGGATCTGTTATAGGAAAGAATGGGGTGTACCCCATTTTAATGGTGGGTATATTTTTAAATTTTAATTAGGAAATTTTTTAAATTATACTTATAACATTAAACATAATTTTTTATTTATAATTTTTTAATTAACTTGTTGCGAATATTTTGGATTCTTGTAAGATTCTTTATATTTTGATGAGTATTCAAGATTATTGAAATTTAGTTAAAATAGCCATTTTGTTTAAATATTTCATACTATTAATTATATATTATTTTTATTCTAATATTCACAATAGATAATTTATTAAAATAATATTCCAATATTGGTATGTGGAAACATTTTAATATCATTATTAGATATAAAATCATAATGACCTTTTCAATATTATTACCACAAATACTGCATTCTCAGCACAAATGCAGGATTAACATTAATCCTAATTTTCCAACTTTTTTGAATTGAATTTTTTGAAATGGAAATTCATGGTCTTAAAGAGTTACATATTTTTGGTGTCATATGATAATATTAAATTTAATAAAAAAATTAATTTTGAATGTTATTAAAATTCATTATGATCATTAAGGTAAAATTATGCATAATGAGGATCATAACATTAATATTAAGGACCAAAATACATTGAATGACAATAATTTTACCATTTTACCAATTAGATATAATTTTATGGGTTTTAGCATATAATTAAATTGGAGTTCATGATAAAAATGGTTATGAAAGGAAAAAAGACACAATGTGAACATTCCATACATTTAACATTTATAAATCATTGAGATATGTACAAGATATATTATATTTGTTTATACATATCATTTTGAATGATATATATTATATTTCTATCATAATAATTTATAAACAATTTTTTGGAAATAGGCTAGTTACATAAAACTATAAAGAAACTCAAATGTAGTCATTATTTAGTAAATAATTAACATTATATTTAAAGACAAGTAAATTGAAGAATTATTTTATTTATTTTTATATTTAGATGAATATATATTGTTACACAACATTAAAATTAATATATTTTAATTAAAATGATATTGATATTTTAAAATTTATATTAAACAAATAATGTCAAATTGACATTATTATTATTTTAAAATAAATGAAATTTTTTTAAATGATTAAAAATTAGTAAAAATAATATATTCATCCATGAGATTTTTAGGGGTCAACAAATAATAATATGGTCTATTAATGAGACAATTTATCTTTTATAATAAACATATTGACCCATATATTGTGAAAGCATTGTTAACATAGTCCACGTTTTAGTAGTTTTTTAACACGTCATGTGCTATTGCATTAATATTATTTTCCAAAACAGAAGGAATTTTTATTTTATATATTATATATAATATTAATAATTTATTCGCTCTATATTTTATAGTACATATAAATTTATTTTAGTCTTAATTTTTAAATTATTATATTAGAGAACTATATGATTTAATACACATCAATGTGATAAAATTGGGGAATCACTGATTTTAAGAAAAAAATAATTAACATGAACATATTTTTTTGTTTTGGATGTTCTGAAAAATCATTAATACCCTTTATTCCAATATATTCCCATTTTTGGAAACGTTGGGTTTGTTAGGCCTCCCATTAATGAATATCTGTTGTTATTAAAGTGGGCCACTTCCCCTCTAGTAAAAGAAGAGAAGCATTGTACCATTTCCTCACACCACTCAATACACATATAATCATCCAAACACTTAAAAAATAATTTCCCTACATCCCTCCTCTCACCATATAGGTGTCAATTTATTCATAAATCCATCCACCGAAGCCTTTGGAGAAAACAAAAGTAAAGTTATGAGGTAAAAAAGTTCTTTAATTCTTTTAATTGCTATGCATTATCCACCCCCTAAAATATCCTTAATCTATGAAGATATTACAACACCGGTATAATAAATATAATATGATTTTTTTATGTTAATATTTATACGTTTACATAAACAGACCTACAACTAATGGAAAATGAATATATTATTTCATTTTACGATGAACTACTGCCTCACAAAATAGAGATTGTTAGTTTTTACTTTACAACATATCATGGAGGCCATTATTATGGAAACTCTATTTATAAATTATATATGTGATACTAATAATGTATTTATACTTCTTTAATCCTTTTATAACACATAACTTAAATACTTCCCATTGTACATTAATATGATAATGTTTTTAGAGGATGTGTGGACTACGACTCCCTCGAAATGATTGGATTCGTTCAAACTATATATGAACCATATATAAGATGACTTTAGTAAACCAATATATCAGATATAACAAATATAGGATTATAGAAATATAATATTCATATTTATCATTTAGTTATAATTATTTTAATATAATAAAAGAATTTGAAACATTAATTCATGTGTATTACCTATCAACTCAATGAACTATTCACTTCATTTATAATATCCATATATAATGGACTATAATAAATACATATATACATATTGTATATGAAAATTAAGAAATAGTTTACATTTTGATGACTTAGAGACCCAATATTTTTCTTATAAGACTGGATAATATTTTCAAGAATAATTTTGACGCCAGGCACTGAGTTGGCACATGCTTTCAGTTCTTAGAGAGCCTCAGTGTAGTGATTTTTTTTAAAAAAACTTTTATGTACATGCAGTTTTACTAGAAATGTAAATAACTCCCTCTCAGAGTATGAAATCATAATTAAGAGTCTCTGGTTGATTTTGGATGGTCTTGTTTGCCTTTGGCACAACATGAATTTTTTATGCAGAGAGTTTTGATGGAGGCATGCTTGTGGGGGTTTTAAATGGTGAATTAATTAAATAAATGTAATCTTAATTGATTTATTTAACCTAAAATCTAAATCCATATTCCATTTATCATTGTTGGCCATGAAATAAAAAAAGAATAATTATCCATTCCTCTATAGGAAATGAAGTAAAAAAATGTTAATATGATGCAACGCGGTACCATCAATTGTCATATTCAATGCATACCATCATCAGATCAAGAAGTAGCATGATCTGGGCACCGTTCTTCAAACGATGATTTTGAGATTCCCCATTGAGGTATCAGTTTTTATTTCTAGTCTCAATCCCATTATATTTTTATTGTTTTGTTATTATTGATCACAAATTCATTTATATATGATGTCTTATAGGTAGATCTATGATTTTAGGTTGAATCAGGGTGAATCAGTTGTTTTTTAATGTGATTCCTAGCTGGAATTATCGAATACATGAATTGTAGTCCCACGAAACACACTATTTATTCAATTCTGCTCATGGAATATGATATTTGGGGGTTAAAAGAACTTTACTATTGTTTAATTCCATATATTACACCGATCCATGTGGATATGGGACATGGATTGGGATGTTCTATGAAAACACATGGCCATGTACTATCACGTAACCAAAGTACACTTACATGGGGTCAGTTACATGAACACGGGTTGAGATACATGGATATGGGCCAGTTGAGGAGGGAAACATAGTGTAACACTTTTACAAACTATGTACCCATACATAGGTTGGAAATCGTGTAATCTAGATACACAACCATGTTTTTGAGCAGTCTCACACACCATGTGTTCTCCATTGCACATCTTGTACTACTAGGGTACCTCTATGAAGACTCCCACATTCTATAGTTCTTTACCTAGTTCTAATATTCAGGATTTTCAGTAGTTTATACTAAGTTAATTTGACTATAAAACATGATGATGACCTCATTTTTGGACTAATAGATATGATGTGGAACACTTCAATCAATATGCTAGGCAGTAGTGAAAATCAGGGGCAGTGATCAAGATGAATCACTAGGTTTACTTGGGGTTCGGTACCCATACCATTGACATTAAGATGTTGGTCCCCTAAAATATTTATACCTATAGAGTGGTTCTCCATATATGGGACATTGTGTGGGTCCCCTAAACATGGTGGTGTTACTACATGGAGTATGAAAAGAACTATGCTACCCATAGTGGCGCTTGACTGATGTTGGGGACAAGTGTTGTTAATAAAGAGAGGATTTGGGAACATAACTCCCCTTTGGTGTTAGTGTGTGAATTTCTATTATCTCCTTTCTTAAATATAGATGGACTCCCCATGTCATGGGCATAAGTTATTTTACCCTTTGGTATATCATTGAGATGACACATGGTTGTGCATATCCCTTGAGTCGTTAGGAATAGGAGAGCTATCCCCACTGATATGAATCATTGTGATGTAACCTAAAACCATGAGGGTGAGTCAGTGCTAGACAATGAAAACACTATCAGGGTGTTCTGAATCAGTTCCTTAGAATTTAGTGTTGAAAACAAACACGTTGGATGTTAGAAATCATTTATGGACTTCTAGAAGTATTGGTACTCCCCTATAGGTTTAGGGTGAGGGTTCTTCGTAACATTTATAAAGATAGATAGTGATCCCCTTTCGTGTTTGGGAACATGCCCACTATTCTCGTTGGAAGGAATAGTAGGTACTCCCCTATTATACTGGGTATCGGGTTCTCTAACTATGTATTTGGTACTCCCCTGGTGGAGAAGAGTGTAGGTACTCCATATGTGACTTATAGATGGAGTGGGTACTCCTCTACCATGTTAGGGAACATGACCTATATCCTAGGAGTTGGTACTCCCCTGTCGTAGTTGTGTACGGGTGCTATATCCAACGAGTTTTACACCTATACCATGTCACGTAGTTTTTTTTCTATAATGTCGGTGTTACTCTCCCATAAGGTATGGGTGTCGGTCATCCATCGTGAATGAGATGGTAGGGTCAGTACCCAGCAATACTACATGGGTTATGTTCCTCTATCCATTGAGTTGTACTCCCCTACTAGCTTAGGGTTCTGGTCCTTGATTTATAGAGTGGTACTCCCTATCATATATTGGTACATTCGGTTCATAATTAGTAATCCACTATTTCATTAGGGATTATGTCCTAACATACATTGTTGTAATACCCCATATCTGAGTAGAAAAAGGGATATGGTTCCCATTTAGAGTTAGAGATACCTTGACTATTGGAAATTGTTATGAGGAGTGGGCCCATACTATTTTTATAAATAGTACCTAGATTTAAGTAAATTATCCCTTGATGGGCATAGGTATGGGACACTCCCTAAAATAGAGATTTAGGTTTCGCGGGTTAGATTAAGATCTAGTACTCACTTGACCATACAGAAGTGAAGAGGTGCAGGTCTCTATGCTTCTACATAGTAGAAGAAGCGTGCAGTGCCTAGTGTAGATTAATTCATCATAAAATTAAACGTATTGTTTAATAGAGGGACTCTTCATTTGGTTATTATAGGTTTATGTCAGGTTCATGTTGGATATGATAGAATCTATGGTGTTCAGTACCAGATCTAGGATATATATGTTATTCGGAATAGAGAAGGTCCTCTCAGACATACCATTGGGAAATGAAGTGATATTCTTGATATAGTGTATCTATTTGATGGGTACTATATATTATGTCTGAGATCTTGGAGTGTGTTCTCTGTGTATTATATTTATTTTTATATCCTTGAATTTAATCATTTTTTGGAAATGAGTTCAGAACCTCTTGAGACTTGAAGAATGATAAAACTACATATGGGGGATGATTGTGGGAGCCCATGTAGTGTTGTATCATTCATGGTTGAAACCCGTTTAGGATTGATTATACATACTGCATTGGTACCCATACCTTTATTTTTATTTCTCTCATTCATGGGAGGTGGAAACACGCTGGCTATGCCACATGCTTCTATGTTCAAATTCTCATGGTTGGTTGACTCCACTCTCCAACTATAGATAGTGATGAATATATAGGAATTTGATATTCTCACTATGTCGAGATCCTTGTGCTTGGTTGAGTTTATATACTTTATCTTTTTTTATTAATGTATGTGATAATTTTTTTTACCTTCTCAATTATTGGAAAATATTCTATGATTTAGCTGTCTAGTTGTAACACCCGAGACATTTATGTTATATAAATCATCAAAGTAATCTTTTTCTACACAACACTTGCTTGGCTTTCTTTACACGAAATCGCGAGCTTCCTCGATAGCTTGCGTCGTACGCAATACCGAGTTTCACTAAACAACGATATGCTATTAAAATATTATTAAAACTAGCCGTTATGAATAGTAAAAACCACTTTTTGAAATTTTATAAATTTTATTTTTCAAAATGGACTTCATTTTTGGATTCGGAATATCAAAATTAGCGTAGGGTGAAATTTTGGTATTTTTCTGAAAACTTTCAATTTTTGATGAATCGTGAAACCACATAGTGGTAGTTAAAAAAACTGAATTTTTCATAAAACATAATTTTACCGCTTCTGTGAGTGGAATTTCGAAAATCCGAGAGACACAGTTAATATCAAGGACTAAAATGTGGTTCAATGAGATGAAAATAATTTTTGGTGAATAGTAACTTTTTACTTTTTTACCACGGTTAAAAGTAAATAGGGTAATTAAGGATAAAGATGATATTATTATTACCCTAACACATATCTTAATTCTATTAGATAAGTGTAATTCGGCCAAAATCAAACTTAGGAATAAAATATGACCATTTAGGCCCACTTGGATTAGATTAGGACATTTATTATTAATTTATTTAAAGAAGGGTTAAAATAGTTAAAATCAAAGTCTAATAAGTAAATAATTTTTAATATAAGGTTATACATAAGATAAATTAGACTATAAATATTCATTAGAAAGATAAAAAGATTTCCTATATAATCATATTTTATTTGTAATTTTTAGACATTAAATAATTTATTTATTTATGACACAATGATGATGGAGTAATTATCTTATTAATGAAATATTTACACAATTGATGTTATAAACACCAAAATAAATGTAATTTGAGACTTTTTATGAATCCCACTAATTTTCTAGGTTAATATGACATGTTAGTATTGATTTAATTAACTTTTTTTCAACTAATAATTCTGTTATGATTTTCACAAAAATCAATTACTAAATAGTGTCAAAATTGACATAAAATAGTTTTTAAAAAAACTATTATATTGGTAATTGTTATTTTATTCATAAAAATCTAAATTTCGGCCAAATAACTTATATAAGGTTATATATATTAATAATAAACAACTTGGGGTTCGTTTGGCTGCTTATAGTAAGTTTATTAACCTTATAGTATAAGAACACAAGAAGACACGGTAAAAGTAAACTTATTTAACTTAATGTTAAATCAAAATGATAAGGTTAAAATAGGAACCTAAACCTGTCTAAATTCTATTGGATGAGAGGATTTCGACCCATCCCCACCTTAGCTTAGAAACATATCAATTTGGAGCTATTTAAAACAGAACATGACTTTATAATAAAATAATAGTTTTAGTTATTCCAAAGGTGCCCCTCTCCTCCCTTATAAAAGGACACCTCCTCCCCCTCTTCCTCACACCACTTTGAGCCTTAAATCTCGGCCAACCCCTGCCACTTTCTCTTCTCCACTTCCCTAGAGACATCCTAGAGGTCATGGTCTTCTTCAAACACAAATTTTAGTGCCCTAAAAGAAGGTCCCAAAGAAGCACTTAAAAGAAGAGGTAATGTCCGTTACCGATTCTTTCATCTTTATTTCTTCTTCCACTTCTTCTTTGTTAGTTGTTTCATTATTAAGTAATAAAATCAGTATCACTCATATACGGATATGTTATTATAAGTATGAAACAACCCTATTTCACCATCTATCCATCCTACGGAAAAAGAAATCACCGTGCGTGCGTACGTACGGAATACCGTCTCCACGCCGTGGTGTAATCTATTTTCCACCACCACCTTACTTGGATGGGTAAAATGGTGTAAATAATGACTATATATGACTATTATATTGTGATATCAATTCTGAAATATTATACATATACTCCACTACAATTCCACGATCATAGGAACGATATCATCACTCATGCGTACGTACGGAATATCGTCTCCACGATGTGATGCGACTCGTTCTACATGATCTTCATTTCATAATGATTATATAAATGAATTGAATGAATTAATATGATATATATTACACTAATACCATTCTGTAAATGAGGAATCTATAACCTAAAGAAAAGAATAAGAATTTATTCGACAAAACACACATAAGAACAAAAAGTTATAAACACCCGAATAATAAGTAGCAATGAAATATTACTACTAAGAAGCTAAGAATATGACCATATATGATATCATAAAAATAAGTATGATTCTGGAATAAGTCAATAACATTATTTAAATCATTATACAGGAGGATCATACACTTACAAAGCAAGTCAGACCTAAGGTAAAGCAAAATATCACAATCTCATTTTTATCCGAGATTGTTTATACATTAGTATTTACTGGGGTGTATTTTATCATCCAAATCCATGTTTCCATAATATGTAATATTATTTCCATCCACCTACAATTTTTTAAATCCAATTTTACCCTTTGGTGAGTTTTCCAGTAAAAGGTATTAAAGGAATCTTTTGTCGTTTTTCGTACGAGGTATTTTTTGACTTTTCCGACAAAAGTACAGGAAGAATGTTTTTTTAAACTTATACGGCATGAATGGATTTTTAAAACATTATTTCCAAGAACCTTCCTTTACAGGTTTTCAAGTTTATTTTTAATCAACTTCTTTTAGTTTAATGTTGTATGACATATTAAGAAAGGAAAAATGTTTTTGAAGAAGAAAGGATATTTTCCTCAATAATGGAGTTCAAGTGTTTTATCAAAATTATTTTCAATCTAAGATAATAAAGGGTTATGTTTTTATCCCTATTATTACATTGATTTGATTATGTTGTGATGGAATTATTTTTATGAATTCCTTTATCTTATATTAATTGTTTTATGACGTCATGATGTTTAAGATTCCCATTTGTATTACATGGGTTATGCAATGATGTATGATTTATGATTTTGTGGAACACATAAGAATGGTATCATTATGAGATGGGTGGGACCTATATCTCCCTCCAATTCATTGGGTAAAGATTTTATATCTCATGAGATAGACATGGCTGGCATGGTAGGTTATACCGATTCAGTGAAACAGGACTGAAACGAGGGTGACTCGGTTCAGAAAGGGACTTTTTCCACTAAGATAGTTTTGGAAATGAGTCTTGACTAATAAGAAATGATTCTCTATGATTATGTGTGTATGCCACAAAGTTTCATGTTTTAATTTATGATTATTGTGATTACATTTCACTACCATGATTTATCCCATGTTATGAAATTATGATCTCTTTTGCAGGTTACGATTTCCAAAAGTTATGTGCTTATGTATATGATGTGATAGATATTTCTTTTTATTACCCTTACTGAGCATTTGAGCTCACCCTTTTGTATGTTTTCTTTCCCCAGGTCAGGAAGAAGGTTATTAAGTAAGATATGCCAAAAGGGACTATAGATATGATTAAATAAATGGGAGACAATATAGACGCTTTATGAACCAGTTGTTTATGTTTCACAGTTTCTAAAGACACTATACCTATACGGTCCATTCTTGGTTTTGTTATATATTGTAATAAGTGTGCTTCAATTCTGAAGTAATAACAATGTATGTAAAGTATGGGTCGTTATAGTTGGTTTTAGAGGAAAGGTATAGTCAACCTTTGGAAACTAGGATGTGAAAGCCTTAGTAAGAACCCTAAGGATAAGTCTAAGCATAGTACACAATATTAGTGTTTTAGAAATGGACATGAATAACCTAGGATAAGACCTTAAGTGTGAAATTTTATTCTTGATTATGTGGTTTTCCTATTATAATTAGTGTTGCTCACACAATTCTTCTTGGTTTTAGTCAATGGCTGGAACCCGAAGGAATCGTGTTAATGCGGAATGCGACGGGCAATGCAATGATTGTCCCCCTGCGCAGCCAAACGTTATGGGAGCTGGAATGAAAAATCTTGTAGCCATGCTCACACATCTTTCTCAAGCTATGAATCATGCAGGACTTCCAAACGAGCAAAGGAAGGAGCAACATTCTGTTGAATCCTTCATGAGGTAGCGTCCACCTTCTTTCAGCGGGTCTACTGATCCATTAGTTGCTGAGCAATGGATTAGTACTACTGAAATGATATTTTCAGTTCTTCAAGGTTCTGAACATGATAAAGTCATCCTAGTAGTGTATCGTTTGGAAGGAGATGTTGACCAATGGTGGAATCTTATTAAGAATACGAGGCAAAGCGATGAAATCGAGTCCATGGAATGGGATGAGTTCAAGAACTTATTTTTCATTAAGTAATTCCCTCGTATTCTCCGAAAAAAGATGGAGAAAGAGTTTCTTGAACTAAAGAAAAAGGATTATGAATCTGTTGGTACCTATGAAGCAAATTTTACAAGACTTGCAAGGTACACTTCTGGTATTATTATCCAACCTGAGATTAAGATCGATCGATTCTTTAGTGTCTTTAACCCAATTCATCGAAGGGCGTTAGCCCTAAGGGACTTCAATAGCTACGAGGAAATTGTTCGATGTGCTCTCAAAGTCGAGATGGAGATTGGAGTAACCCATCAGTCATATGGGTTTGATAAGAAAAGGAAAATGGAATTCAAAGGAAAATATAAAGAGCACACTGAAAAGAAGATGAGCTCTCCCTTATGCTCAAAGTGTGGAAATAAACATGGAGGGAGTTGTCTTAAAGGGACAAGTAAATGTTTCAAATGTGGAAAGGAAGGTCATAGGGCATTTGAATGCCGCGATAATGGGAAGAAGATGTCCAATGATGCAAACAAATGAAGGGATACACAGAATGAACCTAATACACTTCAATGTTTCAAGTGCAAGGAGATGGGACATTATGCCAATAAATGCCCTAATCCAAGGGTTGATGATGATGGTCGACGTCAACAAACTCTTAAGGCTAAAGAAAAAGGAAAGTCACATGCAATTTCTATCAGCGATGTGGAGTACGATAATGATGTGGTGAAAGGTACACTTACCATCCACTCTAAAGTTGCAAATGTTTTATTTGATTCTGGATCCACCCACTCTTTTATTTCTGAAGAATTTTCTAAGGGTATCACCATATTACCTCAACAATTAGATGTTGAGTTAGCTGTGACAACACCTAATCGCACAACAGTCGCATCAAAAGTTTATAATTCTTCTCCGATCGATGTTTGTGGGAAAGTGCTTCCTGCAATTCTTGTGATCCTTCCTATAGTGGAATTTGATGTGATTCTTGGCATGGATTGGCTTTCTTTATATGGAGATCATATCAATTTCCAAAGAAGGGAAGTCACATTTCATATTCCAGATCAATCTATGATCGTCTATCAATGCAAGGATGAACATAACCTTTAGTGGAAATTTCTTCCATTTTATGGGTATTGATTCCACTAAATGAAGGTTATTTATCTCAAATGGTTGGTGAGAAACTCACGATTAAAAATATGCCCATTGTACGGGAGTTTGATGATGTCTTTCCGGAGGAATTACAGGGTCTTCCACCGAATCGTGAAGTTGAGTTTTCAATAGAACTCGTACCGGGTGCTTTGGCTATTTCAAAGACACCTTATAGAATGGCCCCAATTGAGTTGCAGGAATTAAAGAAGCAACTCCAAGAGAATATTGATAAGGGATGCATATGCCCTAGTGCGTCACCTTGGGGAGCACCTGTTCTGTTTGTTAAGAAGAAAGATGGATCAATGAGACTGTGCATTGATTATTGAGAACTTAACAAGATCACTATCAAGAACAAATATCCTCTCCCGCGCATTGATGACCTATTTGACCAACTACGCGGAGCTCAATACTTTTCCAAGATTGATCTTCGTTTAGGGTATCATCAATTAAGGTTCAAAAGGGAGGATATACCAAATACGGCTTTTCGTACAAGGTATGGACACTATGAATTTATAGTGATGCCATTTGGTCTTACTAATGCCCCTGTTGTCTTCATGGATCTGATGAACAGAGTCTTTAGAGACTATCTTGATCAATTTGTGGTAGTCTTTATAGACGATATTCCTGTCTATTCAAAGAGCAAGGAAGAACATGAAGATCAGTAGAGAATTATATTGAAGACCCTGGGAAAGGAGAAGCTTTATGCCAAATTTACCAAGTGTGAATTTTGGCTTCAAAAAGTTGCATTTTTGGGTCACATAATCTCAAAAGAGGGGATATCTGTGGATCCAGCAAAAACAGAGGTTATCGAAAGATGGTCGAGACCAACAACAGTAACTGAGATCCGAAGTTTTCTTGGTTTGGATGGATATTATCCACGTTTTGTGAAATATTTTTCACGATTATCTAATCCACTCACCAAGTTGACTCGGAAAGGAGTTAAGTTTTTCTGGACGGAGGACTGTGAAGATAATTTCAAGGAGTTGAAAAGAAGTTTGTCCAGTGCACCTGTGCTCACACTACCTTGTAGTGGAGAAAGGTTTGTGATCTATAGTGATGCATCCATGAAGGGATTGGGGTGTGTTCTTATGCAAAATGATATGGTGATAGCTTATGCCTCACGACAGTTGAAAATCCATGAGAAAAATTACCCAACACATGATTTGGAGTTAGCTGCGGTAATCTTTGCATTAAAGATTTGGAGGCATTACCTTTATGGTGAAAGGTGTGATATTTATACTGATCATAAAAGTATAAAGTATATTTTCACACAAAAGGAGTTGAATATGCGTCAAAGAAGATTGTTGGAGCTAATTAAGGATTACAACTTTTCAATCCATTACCACCCTGGGAAAGCAAACAAGGTGGCAGATGCATTAAGTCGACAAGACCATGCTAGTTTATCCATGATGAGGATCACAAAAGATCCAATATTTATGGATTTACAAAGGATGGATCTTGGAATTATAATGGAAGGGGAAAAATATAATCTTTCTCAAATGAATGATCAACCATATATACATGTGAAGATTAAAGAGGCACAAAAAGAAGATGTCGAGTTACAAAAGAAGGTGAGAAATGTTCCTGAGTTCAACCTTGATTTTGATGGGATAATAAAGTTCAGGAATCGGGTTTGTGTTCCTCCCATCCCCGAATTAAAGAAGGAGCTGCTGGATGAGGCTCATAGTTCATCATTCTCTATTAATCCTGGAAGCACAAAGATGTATAGGGACCTGAAAGAGTACTTCTGGTGGGATGGCATGAAAAGAGATGTTGCTGAATATGTCTCTCGATGGTTGGTTTGTCAAAAAGTTAAAGCTGAGAGACAGAAGTCTAAGGGGATGTTACAACAATTACCCATACCCGAATGGAAATGGGAAAACATTACTATGGACTTTGTCACAGGACTTACTAAAACATCCAAAGGCAATAATGCTATCTGGGTCATAATTGATCATCTTACAAAGTCTGCACACTTCATTGTTATTAGAGAGGATTTCTCTCTGGATCAGCTTGCCGGGATATATGTAAAGGAAGTGGTAAGATTGAATGGAGTACCACTTTCTATTATATATGATCAGGATTCGAGATTTACCTCGAAGTTTTGGCGAAGTCTTCAGCATACTCTGGATACAGAGTTCAGTTTCAGCACTACTTATCATCCTCAGACATACGATCAGTCTGAGAGAACAATTCAAACTCTAGAAGATATGTTGAGAGCTTGATCTATGGATTTCAAAGGTGGTTGGGATCAACACCTACCTTTGGTGGAATTTTCTTATAATAATAGCCTTCACTCCAGTATTCAGATGGCTCCTTATGAAGCTCTCTATGGAAAGAAATGCAGGACTCCAACTTGGTGGGATGAAGTTGGGGAAAGAAAGCTATTAGGACCTGATCTCAATGATGAAATGGCAGATAAGGTCAGATCTATTCAACAACACATAAGAGAAGCTCAGAGTCGACAAAAAAGTTATGCCGACAACCGAATAAAATACCTAGAGTTTGAAGTGGGTGATAATGTGTTCTTACGAATATCTCCCAGGAAGAGGGTTATGAGATTTGAAAAGAAGGGGAAGTTGATCCCTAGATATATCGGTCCTTTTCGAAATACTAGATCATGTTGGGAAGGTAGCTTACCGATTGGCGCTTCCACCGAATCTCTCTCAAGTTCATGATGTGTTCCATGTATCTCTCCTGAGAAAGTACATACCTGATCCTTCACATGTACACATCTCCGAAGTTGTACCGCTGGAGCAAGATCTTTCTTATGAAGAACAACCGATAGAGATTCTGGATCATAGCAAAAAAGTCCTACAAAACAAGACCACTCGATTGGTGAAAGTTTTATGCAGGAACCACCAATTAGAAGAAGCTACATGGGAACTTGAGGATATGATGAGGGAGAGTTATCCTCATCTATTTGTTACAAAGTGACAAATTTCGAGTGCGAAATTCATTTTAAGGGGGGTAGAATGTAACACCCAAGACTTTTAGTTTATATAAATCATCAAAGGAATCTTTTTCTACACAACACTTTCTTGTCTTGCTTTACACGAAATCGCGAGCTTCCTCGATAGCTTGCGTCATACGCAATACCGAGTTTCACTAAACAACGATATGCTATTAAAATATTATTAAAACTAGCCGTTATGAATAGTAAAAACCACTTCTTGAAATTTTATAAATTTTATTTTTCAAAATGGACATCATTTTTGGATTCGGAATATCGAAATTAGCCTAGGGTGAAATTTTGGTATTTTTCTGAAAACTTTCAATTTTTGATGAATAGTGAAACCACTAAGTGGTAGTTAAAAAAACTGAATTTTTCATAAAACATAATTTTACCGCTTCTGTGAGTGGAATTTCGAAAATCCGAGAGACACAGTTAATATCAAGGACTAAAATGTGGTTCAATGAGATGAAAATAATTTTTGGTGAATAGTAACTTTTTACTTTTTTTACCACGGTTAAAAGTAAATAGGGTAATTAAGGGTAAAGATGATATTATTATTATCCTAAAACATGTGCTAATTCTATTGGATAAGTGTAATTCGACCAAAAACAAACTTAGGAATAAAATATGACCATTTAGGCCCACTTGGATTAGATTAGGACATTTATTATTAATTTATTTAAAGAAGGGTTAAAATAGTTAAAATCAAAGTTTAATAAGTAAATACTTTTTAATATGGGGTTATACATAAGATAATTTCGACTATAAATATTCATTAGAAAGATAAAAAGATTTCCTACATAATTGTATTTTATTTGTAATTTTTAGACATTATATAATTTAATTTATTTATGACACAATGATGATGCAATAATTATCTTATTAATGAAATATTGACATAATTGATGTTATAAACACCAAAATAAATGTAATTTGAGACTTTTTATGAATACCAATAATTTTATAGGTTAATATGACATGTTAGTATTGATTAAATTAACTTGGTTGGAACTAATAATTCTGTTATTATTTTCACAAAAATCAATTACTAAATAGTGTCAAATTTGACAGAAAATAGTTTTTAAAACAAATATTATAATGGTAATTTTTATTTTATTCCTAAAAATCTAAGGTTCGGCCAAATGACTTAGATAAGTTTATATATATTAATAAAAAACATCTTGGGGTTCGTTTGTCTTCTTATAGTAAGTTTATTAACCTTATAGTATAAGAACACAAGAAGACACGGTAAAAGAAAACTTATTTAACTTAATGATAAATCTAAATGATAAGGTTAAAATAGGAACCTAAACTTGTCAAAATTCTATTGGATGAGAGGACTTCGACCCATCCCCACCTTAGCTTTGAAATATATCAATTTAGAGCTATTTAAAACCGAACTTGACTTTATAATAAAATAATAGTTTTAGTTATTCCAATTGTGCCCCTCTCCTCCCTTATAAAAGGACACCTCCTCCCCCTCTTCCTCACACCACTTTGAGCCTTCATTCTCGGCCAACCCCTGCCACTTTCTCTTCTCCACATCCATAGAGACATCCTATAGGTCCTGGTCTTCTTAAAAGTCCAATTTTAGTGCCCTAAAAGATGGTCTCAAAGAAGCACTTAAAAGAAGAGGTAATGTCTATTACCGATTCTTTCATCATTATTTCTTCTTCCACTTATTCTTCTTTTGTTGTTTCATTATTAAGTAATAACATCAGTATCACTCATATACTGATATGTTATTATAAGTATGAAACAACTCTATTTCATGATCTATCCATCCTACGGAAAAATAAATCACCGTGCGTGCGTACGTACGGAATACCGTCTCCACGCCGTGGTGTAATATATTTTACACCACCACCTTACTTGGATGGGTATAATGGTGTAAATAATGACTATATATGACTATTATAATGTGATATCGATTCTGAAATAATATACATATACTCCAATACAATTCCACGATCATAGGAACGATATCACCACTCGTGCGTACGTACGGAATACCGTCTCCACGATGTGATGCGACTCGTTCTACATGATCTTCATTTCATAATGATTATATAAATGAATTGAATGAATGAATATGATATATATTACACTAATACCATTCTGGAAATGAGGTATCTATATCCTAAAAAAAAGAATAAGAATTTATTCGACAAAACACGCATAAGAACAAAAAGTTATAAACACCTGAATAAGAAGTAGCAATGAAATATTACTACTAAGAAGCTAAGAATATGATCATATATGATATCATAAAAATAAGTATGATTCTGGAATAAGTCAATAAAATTATTTAAATCATTATACAGGAGGTTCGGACACTTACAAAGAAAGTCGGACCTAAGGTAAGGGAAATATCACAATCTCATTTTTATCCAAGATTGTTTATACATTAGTATTTACTGGGGTGTATTTTATCATCCACATCCATGCTTCCTCAATATGTAATATTATTTCCATCCACCTACAATTGTTTAAATCCAATTTTACCCTTCGGTGAGTTTTCCAGTAAAAGATATTAAAGGAATCATTTGTCGTTTTTCGTATGAGGTATTTTTTGACTTTTTCGACAAAAGTACGGGAAGAATGTTTTTTTATCTTATACGGCATGAATGGATTTTTAAAACATTATTTCCAAGAAGATTCCTTTACAAGTTTTCAATTTTATATTTAATCAACTTCTTTTAGTTTAAAGTTGTATGACATACTAAGAAAGGAAAAATGTTTTTGAAGAAGAAAGGATATTTTCCTCAAGAATGGAGTTCAAGTGTTTTATCAAAATTATTTTCCATCTAAGATAATAAAGGGTTCTGTTTTTATCCCTATTATTACATTGATTTGATTATGTTGTGATGGAATTATTTTTATGAATTCCTTTATCTTATATGAATTGTTTTATGACGTCATGATGTTTAAGATTCCCATTTGTATTACATGGGTTATGCAATGATGTATGATTTATGATTTTGTGGAACACATAAGAATGGTATCATTATGAGATGGGTGGGACCTATATCTCCCTCCAATGCATTGGGTAGAGATTTTATATTTAATGAGATAGACATGGCTGGAACGGTAGGTTATACCGGTTCAGTGAAACATGACTGAAATGAGGGTGACTCGGTTCAAAAAGGGACTTTGTCCACTAAGATAGTCTTGGCAATGAGTCTTGACTAAAAAGAAATGATTCTCCATGATTATGTGTGTATGCCACAAAGTTTCATGTTTTAATTTATGATTATTGTGATTACATTTCACTGCCATGATTTATCCCATGTTATGAAATTATGATCTCTTTTGCAGGTTAAGATTTCCAAAAGTTATGTGCTTATGTATATGATGTGATTGATATTTCTTTTGATTACCCTTACTGAGCATTTGAGCTCACCCTTTTGTATGTTTTCTTTCCCCAGGTCAGGAAGAAGGTTATTAAGTAAGATATGCCAAAAGGGACTATAGATATGATGAAATAAATGGGAGACAGTGTAGACGCTTTATGAACCAGTTGTTTATGTTTCCCAGTTTCTGAAGACACTATACCTATAGGGTCCTTTATTGGTTTTGTTATATATTGTAATAAGTGTGCATCAATTCTGATGTAATAAAAATGTATGTAAAGTATGGGTCGTTATACTAGTCACATACAATTGAAGATGATTCAAGAAAGGGTTTCATTCTTGATGGGGGGGGGGTCCCTCTGGCTATGTCGAGTGGACTATCTCCTTTCAGTCTCACTATTTTCAAGATGCTTTTGCGTGATCCTACAAAGAATTATTATACTCAACAGTGCATTGTTTGTCCTCACACATGTTTTCTGTCTTGTGCTGAATAAAATCCTTTCGACAGAGTCCATGTTGGACCTGATGGAAACAATATTTATGGAGAATGTTCGATCTAGGGTTTTACTAGAATAGGTTGAGTAGATTTATAGTAGTTACATTTCCTAGATATCCCATTATTTTTTCATATACTTTCTTAGTTTCAATATTTGTGGGAATTTTTTTCCCTTTTTACTTCAGTATTTTAATACTACACTGTATGGATTTCATGTATGCATACATTTCAGTTTGCAAATTTTCATATCTCAACAATATTTCATTTAGGTGTTTTTGGGTTCTTTCATATAAGTAAATTAATAAAATTCCTCCACGAGTTTAGTTATACCATTGGTGAATTTTTTCAACCGCTGGCCTATGAAGGCAGGATTGGGGTAGTTATAGCTTTATCACCATTGTGGTATAGGTTTTGATAATGTTTTATTAGACGAAGTTCATTCTCTAAGATGTTGTTTAGACATTTCCCCTTAAAAATTAATGTTTTGATTCATATCGATAATGATAGAATGTTTTAGGATTGGATCTCAGAACAGAGGTTCCGGTGTTTGTGTAGCGGCTGATATATCTGTTCCTTATGACACTAACATCCTTTTTTTCAACATGGTACATTACAACACTTATTGCAGGTGTTATAATGGTACACGAATCATATTAGCTGGTGTTTTGGGATCTTCATGTCCCTTTTGAGACATCTCCCCATATATACACATTAAATATGGAGCATCTTGATTCTATTTCAGGATTCCTCTTCAATGACAACTTGACAACATTCTATTGTGTTATTCCAATGAAAATATGCCTTTTGAGGAGGATTTAGTTTAGTGAATTAATTTAGAGGAATTAACACTGGGTGGTCCACAGATAGCTCCACCACCAATTGAGTAGAGGGTTTTAGTATCTATTCAGTTTGAGGATGATCATAAGATTATTATGCTACATGAGTTCCAGAGGTAGTGACATGTGAGGTACCATAGTGATCCAGACCCCCAGATAATGGGTGAGTATCTCGACTATGTCACATGAGTTTTTTAATTTTTGAGGTCATCTTGTGATATAATTATTGGTATAGTGGTGATACTTTTTCATGATTCGATTAGGCGATGGTTGTGTTTGGTGATACAGTCTCAGGATATGGTTATGCTCGCATTGTAAGAGTTCAAGAAACTCTTAAGGAAGAGTTTTAACCTACCACATTTAGTACTTTTTGTATCCTGTAGATTCTTCACCTTTGAAATGGTATTATGATAGGTGTAAGATTTAATGGGAGGTTCAAAGACATGTTGCAATACTCACTTGAAATGTATCGGGGTCCATATTTTAGGGCACAGACATTCGAGCTGGGCTTACACTAAGAGATCATGACCTCTATGATCCAAATATGCATTACCACCATTGATGGAGTGCTAGAGAGAGTTATGCTAGTGGTTATATTCTAGTTGTAGGAATATTATTATGTGGACCATGGTGGTAGTCAGGAGGATGAGGCTTATGAAATAACTTGCAGATAGAAGGTGACATGATCCTGATGTATGAGGAATACTGATTCCCAGACTCAACCATGTGGGCATGTAGCGCATGAGTAGCACCGAGGAATAGGTTAGCCATAAGAGAGAATTTGTTATGATTTCGAGGGCCTGAGATATTATGTTAGATATTTTCATAATCGTTAGGATTCGAAAAGGGAGCCTACCGGTGGGCCACCATAGCAGATTCAGGGATTGGAGGAGTGAGTTTTGTAAGATGGCAGACGAGGAGAATTATCTGGTATAGCAGTAATAGGAGTTCCATTACAGGGTCAGGGATTTGGGTACGTGAAAGGGAAGATTTATTACATTGAGGAAATGGACCCATATTCTCCTATGCTTAATAGATGTACAACCCTATGTATATTATACTTTCTACTGCATCAATTTTTTAGACTCTATTACGAGTACTCTTTTTCATCCAAATATTTCTCTTGGTATAATCTAGGGTGACATGACGTGTCGATATAACCCAGTGTGGTTATGTTTCAAGATATATTCGAATGTATGATAAAGGGAGGCCCTTCCCCCATTGAGATTAATTTATATGACACAACCTAAAATTGTGCGGGTGAGACAATGCCACCAAAAAATAAAGTGTCGAGGTGCAGTGGATGGGTCTTTATGACATGTGTGTTCAGTATGAGGTTGAGAAATAGAGATCCATTCATGAGTCATTCTATATAGGATGAGTGATACCGTATTATGTTTCCACATTTTAGATTTTTTTCCTCTATTCGGTACTCATCTATGATCCAACCAGTCGGTGTGGTAGTCTTTTTAGTTTTGGTTACTCTTCTTCTTGGAGGGGAAAAGACACGTATGGTATGCCACAAGCATTCTATGACTAGATGATCAATGTATGATGATTTTACCCTCCATTATAATTCATTGGAAGCCTTGAATGATCCTAGTCAACAAATTTGAAATATTCTTAAGGGGTTCTAGAATAGACCATCCTGTTGTGGTTGTGAACTATGGGGTTTTGTAAGTATCTACAACAATTTAGCGAGGTGGTGTGCTTCTAGACACCATGCCTATAAATTTACTTTGGTGCATGATTCTTTTAACCATATCGTACACAAGGAGACATGTTCCTGTTTGTTTCGTGATGTTTTTCTGGTAGCTTCTAGACGTAAGAGTGGGTTAACCTTTGTAATTTTCCTTCAGTTCTTGATTAGAATGTCGCACCCCGTCCCTAAAATTGTAGAACCGGTGCATTACATATTTCAATGGAATTTTTAAATGTAATGAAATATCAGAGGAATGATCCATTAGTAGTCTTGATGAATCTAGATACAATCATGTATCTCATATTACATTTTTATTGGTAACAAAATAAAATACATAAAAAACTAATAAACTACATCCATGAAGACTCAATAAATGGTCTCCTCTTCATAAACATTTGAAGGTAAAAAAATGAAAGGGGTGAGATTATATTTTATTTGCGGGATAAAAATAGTATAATAATGAATAAACAATAATTTAATCATAATAAAATTGGCATAGCCAATATGGTATGGTGAATAGATGAAAAACACTCACCAACAATAAGTTGAGAATGAAACAACATCCAAGGATTTTATCATAGTGATAAACTCAAGAATAATAATAGTTGAAAATGAATAATGAGAATTATTACTGATTGGATTTCATGTATTTGTTTACATGATACCACTATACTGTTAAAATGGTTTAAGTGTATAGACAGATACTTGTCTTATTCTTTTTTTTTAAACAAACTCAAAGGGTTTTCACCAACTGACTTATCTCACGAGACATGTCGATGCATCGAGGGGCTATAACTGGACCCTGCCTCTTCTAAAAGTCCAAATAATTATTTATATATTGATATAATACAAGTACAATATACCTTCTCAATATCTATATAGAGTAGAGGATACAGATTCATCAATATTTCCAAAATTTAAAAAAAAAACATTCTAAAAAAACATTATATCTAAAAGAGTATACAACTTTAGACTAAAACAATATCTACACAAGAAGTATATGGATATATAATAAATTTAAAATTTACGAATAAATAAGATATCAAATGGGTAGTAGGTAGAAAAATTTAGAATTATTAGGTGCACAATACCAAGGAAACCACAATGTAATGAAACCAAAACACATTCCCTTACAACATTGTACTCAAACTAGTTAATAATCATAATGTGAATCACTAAATAACATGAATATAAATAGAATCGTGATATTATATATCAATTGGAAATATACATACATCCCATATAGGAAATAGGTGGTGAACAATGGAAATTTCACATAAATAAAAGTATGATTGGAAACCTCTTACCTTATGATCGAATGTGTTATTTGATAAATCTTAATGACAGAAATAGTCAAATATGATTCATTAATTATGAAGTATAAGACATTATCTAAATTTAGTTTACTTATTATGATCCTCATTAAGTTAATTTATGGATTTTTGGAATGGTTAGCAATACAATTTCAACATTTGAGAGTAAACAATTTCATAGTTTTAATGATCTGTTTGCTATTATAAGATTATTGATGTTCATTTAATATTGAAATTAAAATACAGATTTGAAGTATGAGTTATTTATGATCTTCTAGAAGATTAAATTACCATATAAATCCTTCTGTTATTTTTTTAGAGGCTGAATTATTTTCCTAAATTTTAATTATAAAGGATTTGATTATTTTTATGGGTTTTTGATCACCACGAACACATTTTGTGTTATAATTAAATACCATGTGTACAAAATGATTGGATAACATATAATAAAATACATACATTATGATCTGGTTCAACCATTAAAAATATTTCATGACCAGATTTGATGATTATAATAGAAATTCAAAACCTTTCATCCTTGAATGTGATAAATTAACACATCTCTGACAGTGTTTTAATTTTTATTAAGAGGGGGAAAAGAGAGATGATGATGAAATATTCCACTATAATAATAAAATTCCATCTCATGTAAGGTACTGAAATTATCATACAATTTTGATGAGGGGGTGAGGAGAGAAAAAAAATTAATGGAACTTGTAAAAGATGTTGAATAAAAAAGGAAGAGAGGTTCGTCTCTTGAGTACTCCTCCATGAGAATCTCTTTAAGGATTTTGATTTTGGAAATTTTTTGAGACCACAAGTCCTTTAATGTGGGTGGGATTGGGAAGTGCATTTGGATGAACATAGTTAAGGATCAAAGCTTTAGTGGAGTGGGAGGATGATGGGGTGAGGTGTGGTTTATATTGTGTTGGGGAAGAGGATTTTCTTAATATTGTAATAGTTAGTTTAATTTTTTTAAACCAAATATAGTGATGATTAAATGAAAAAATAGTAATAATTGAATATGTGTTCTAACCATGTTTTCTTACCACATTAGTAAATCAGTCATGACACAATAAATAATGTTTTTATTGTTTCTCATAATTTATCGTTTTTTACTATTGGCTAAATATTTGAGTATTTCATAACAATACAAAAAATTCACCGTAAACATCATTTGATGGGTATAATCCAAAAATGAACACCATTATTGAGAAATAATTATCTAAATAAGAGAAATATTATTTTTAATTAAATGAATCATTTAATTAAAAAATATAAACATTTAAATATTTAATCATTATTTTTAGGGTGCTTAAATTTTATTGACACATTCTTTAATAAGGTTACCATTAATAACAGTCATATTAATATTATTAAGAGAAGGATACTATTCATAGTGGTACGTTACTATTCATAAAGGTATGTTACTATTTACTGAAAATTTACATGATTCTATTAGACTCCAAATATAACCTTGATGACAACTATGTATGTCTATTTTTTGAAATTTAAAACACATTAGTGGAAAATTTAGAATTAATGGCTAGGTTATGACTTTATCCTATAAATAACATAGTTTTTTCATAAAGGATCATTTCTTCATGATATATAGGATAGATAATGAATATAAATTATTTAATAGAATCATACCATAAAATTATTGCGGGGTTATATTCTTCCATCCTGAAATTTTTTCTTAAAAATATTTCAAGTATATTTGTCTCTAAAATGTTGTGGGCAGTTATTCTTCATAATATCATCATGATCCCACATTCCATACTCTATTTTATGGTTTTTCTAATGAACCATTACTATTATTGATGTCATATTTTTCAATATATGTTTTCTTGTATCAATAATCTCGATTTTCTATTCACATTATAAGAAATTAGGTTCCTACACTATTTATTCAATGGTGAGTACATGTATTAGGAATGGAAAATATTTATTTAAGAATTAAATTTAGAACACATTATGATCTTTTGATAGACATGGTGGCATATTTAAATGGTGTGTTATAGCCCCAATTAATTCTGTAATTTCTAATTCTCCGATGTACCTCGGGCTCAGTTTCCCTTTTCACAAAACCTAAATACACCTATGAACATAGATACTTTTAGAAAGACATGATTTCTTACTTGAAACTCCAAATCCTTTCTCTGGTTTTCAGCATAACTTTGTTGCCTTTATTGGGCTGCTTAAATATGGGCTATAATTTTCATTACCTTTGTTTTTTCCTCAGTGATTTGTTTTGGGCCTATAATATTCCTCCTCCGAAATTATCCCCAACATGTTGGAGTTTAACACCACTAAACATATATTGATTCATATAGAACCATTTGTTTGTGAGAATATAAACTATATTCTTAGGAAAATTTCACCAAATGAAATTATTGATCCCATATACCCTCAAAGTCAATATAGAATGAAATCAACATGTCTTCAAGTATATGAATAATCATTTCAGATTGTCTATTTGTTTGGGGGTGATAAGCAGTACTCATATGAAGCTCGCAATCAAACGGATTCAGGAGACATTTCCAACATTTTGATTTTAATCGGGGGTCTTTATCAAATAAAAGTGATATAGGTTGACCATGAAGTAGTACAACATCATTAACATAAATTCTTTCTTGAAATTAATGTTGTAAATCCAATCATAAGGCATAGAAACATGATAATTTTTGATATAATCAACAATTAGCTATATTTCACCATTACATTTATGTGTACATTGTAGTCTAGTGAGAAAATCCATCATATTGTCATACCGCATCCACATATGAGTAGGTAGAGGTTGCATGACCCCTCTTGAATGTTGTCTCTTCACATTAACATGTTCACAAAAAAGACATCTTGAAACATAGTAAGCAATTTCCCACATTTCGTTATCCCACCAAAAATTTCATTCTTATCTCTATAAATCATAGTGAAAATACGGTCTATTGATAATTTTGAGCTTTTATAATGATCTTATAATTCCCATCATATCTCAGTTATAGAGGGATCACATAACCTCTTCTAAAATTTCAGAACTCCATCTACATACACGATGGCTTACAATCTTCCATTCTTTACTGCTTTAATTTTATTATGTAGATTATCACCATCCGATTGAGTTCTTTTTATCTTCTCTAGTAAATATGGTTTCACAATCATTTGAGAATGGAAATATTATTCCAGTTATATAACAATTCCCATATCCATCTATATTAGAACCATGAATATAAGATCTCACTCAATCTTCATTTGGGTCATAAGTCCATGATCTTTCCTAATTAGTGAATCTTTACCCATACTTTTCTTTACTAGGTGGTAGTGTATTGAACAATCCAAATTGTTGAGAAAATCAAGACATCCCCTCTACCTTATGTTGCGTTCTTTCTGTGAAATAATGTATTTCAAACTCTTATGTTCCGAATATGTCTCACATCTTTCACCATAGAGATAATGTCTCTATATTTTTAGATAAAATATTATAGTTATAAACTCAATATCATGTGTAGGGTAAATTTGGTCATCTGTCTTCAACATCCTTGATACATAAGCAGTATCATTATCATTTTTCATTAGGTTGCAACCAAACCCATTATTCGATGCATCACTATATATTACAAATTCATCAATTCAAGATTGATGAATCTAGATTAGACCCTTTATCAATAATCTTTTCAATCATTCAATAAATTTTTTACGTTATTTCATCCATATAAACTTACCCCCATTACATGTGATCTTGTTTAGTGGGTTTTCCAGTCGAGTGAAATTCTGAATGAAACACTCATAGTGACCTAATAAGCCTATAAAATTGCGTACATCATTTATGTTAATTAAAATCAGTCATTCTTGGTTTTCCTTTATGTTTGTAGGATCAACTAAGAGACCATACATATAGACAATATGGCCGTGAAAAGAAACTAACTGGAGCCAAAAAATCACAATTTCTTAACAACCCATATAATTCATTTTTTTTCAAAGAGTTTTCAAAATAATCAACAAGTTATTACAATGAACTTTAAAGCACTTAGACTATACCAGGATATCATCGATATAAACCACAAAAAAATTAATAAATATATTACTTAAAAACACTTTTTATTAGATCCATGAAAATATAGGGTTCATTAGTCAGTCGAAAAGGAATTACTGAAAAACTATATAAATACATCAATGTATTAATTCACAATATGTACATATTCAATTTGATGATTTATTTACTCACCCATAGACATTGTAATCTCATTCTCTCCAAGAATTTCTTTTAGTAGAGCTACTAAGTTGGATCTAAATAAAAATCAAAAGTTAATGTTTCTGATCTAAAGACATGTTATTCTACACCATTCTCCAAAATTGTAACTTCTTTATTCTTGTAAATAGATCCTAACACTATAATTTGAAATACAATTCATACTGAGAATTATGTAAATTTCAGTCATTAGTATGATGATAAAATTAGAAACTAAAGCACAATTATGTGTCATGAGGGGGGCTTATAGGGAAAATATTTTTTACAATGACACATCCCATATATGTTTTGACTAACAATGCATTTATTAAATCAAATAGGCAGTTCTATTTTTCATGGGAAACTAGGATGATATAAATGAATTTGATGATCCAAAATCAAATAAAAAAATTTCTATGATTGAGTAAAAAACCATATTACATGCCTCCACATCATTAGGGACATCAACATCCACAGTTTTATTTACATAATCATTCCCTTTATCTCATTGAATTTCATGATTCATGTTTTCTATGAACATATGAAACTCGTTTTCATTGTTTTCCATATCATTATTGCAACACCTCAAGCTTCCACAATATTATTTTCTTTCAATAATACAGTAGCGTGTGTTGTACGCAACTTTGAGATTCTAATACATCGCGACCGATCAAACTAGCAATTATGAATAGTAATAACCACTTTTTAAAATTTTATAAATTTTATCTCTTGAAATTGAATTCATTTTTGGATTCGGAATATCGAATTTAGCCTAGGGTGAAATTTTGGTACCTCTCAGATAACTTTTATATTTGGATGAATAGTGAAAATTACTAAATTTTAATTAAAAACAACTTTTTTAATCAAAATAATTAATAGTGAAAAATTATAATTTTGAGAGGTTTTAAATTATATTTATATTATATTATTACCTTATAATACAATATTTGTCATTGTACATAATTTCACATTTAAACCAGACACAAACAAGTGTCAAACTTTTGATTGTTATTATATCTTAAAAACAGGCTTTTTGTATTAACAATGAGAATTAATTTTATATTAATTTCTGCCACTTCTGTGTTTTGAATTTGGAAAAATGGATTCTATATTTGGAATCAAGATGTCCAAATTGTGTAAATATGTATCTTATATTTTTATACATTTTTAATAATTACTTTGGTAAATATTATATTTTCCATGGTTAAAGGGTAAATCCAGCAAATAAGGGTAAACAAATAATATTATAATAATAATAAATTACCCTAAAACGTGTCCTAACATTATTTGTGGATACATATCCGACCATGGGAATCTTTGGGTTTATTTTGGGACCCCATGGGGTCACTTTTGGGTGATAGGGACACTTTATATTAATTAAGTTAAAGTGAATACAAAAATGATATAAGCATATATCTTTTAGAAAAAAAATTATTAGATAAAGTTATAAATATGATAAATTCAATTTTAAATATTAATTATAAATCTAAAAAGATTTCCTACATAATGATATTTTGTCTATAATTTTTAGATCCTAAATAATTTAATTTATTTACCACACAACGGTGATGCAGTAATTACCTAATTAATGAAATATTAAAAAAATTGATATTATAAATATCAAAATAAATGTAATTTGAGACTTTTTATAAATTACACTAATTTTCTAGGTTATGATTTCATATTATTACTGATTATATAAATTTTTTTCTAAGTAATAATTCTGTTATGAAATTATCAAAAATAAAATACCCAATAGTGTCAAAATTGAGATAGAAGTGTTTTTAAAACAAATATTATATTTTTAATTTATATTCTCTTCCTAAAAATATAAGGTTTATCAAAAAGTCTTATATAATGATATTTTAATCATTAATGGACCACTTATAGGTATATTGAATGTTTATGGTAATTTTATTGACTATATAATATAAAAATACAACGAGACATGGTAAGTGTCAAACTAATTAACTAAGAGTTAAAACTACAAGATATGGTTAATAACGTGACCCAAACCTGTCTAAAACATATTTCTTGAGTTTTTTAAGACCTATCCCCACCTTAAAATTTAAATAATCCACATTTTAGAAATTATAAAATGAATATGAATTTGTTATAAAATTATATTTCTAGCTTTTCCTAAGGTGCCACTCAACCCTCTTATAAAAGGGCACTCCCCCTACTCTAAATTTAACACCTTAAAAGCCATTGGGCTTGGCCAAAATCTGCCCAAATACCCTCTCAACTATCCTCCCTTAATCCTAGGGGACTCCCTTTAGTCAGAAAGACAACCTATGGAGTCCTTTTGATCAAATCAAAAGGAATAACCCAAAGAAGAGGTAATGTTTTCACCACCCTTTTTCAAGTTTCGTTCTTCTTCAAATTCTTATTCCTTTGTAATTTTTTTTATAAAATAACAACAATAGTATCTTCTATATAATGTAATGTTATTATCAATATGTTACAACCATATTCTGTATTCTATCCATCCTTTGAATGACATGTCACCATACGTGCGTACGTGCGGCCTACGTCTCCACGTCGTTGTGTAATTGTTATTCAATACACTATTATTTGGATGGGTTTAATAATGATGTGTAATTCATTTAAATAATAAATATAAAATGATAATTATTCTGTATATATGATATATCATCCAATTATATATTATTTTAATATCAAAATAATTATATTGTCACTCGTACGTACGTACGGACTACCGTCTCCACGAACGCGATGAGATTCATTCCCCATCGCATCAATTCAAGAATAATTCTCATTTGATGATTAAAAGTAATGTTTAAGAAAATTATATAATTCTGGATATGAATAAGATACAAAATATCCATAACAAACATGGCTTATGTAACTAAATATATAAAAGGAAACGAGTTAGCTAACACCCGAAATGATGATAATACTAAAATATTATTAACAAAGCATTATTAGAAGATCATATATGACATCATAATTATGTATATGATTCTTTTATAATTTAATAACAATTTTTTAACTATTATAAAGGAGGTTAACATACCATCGAATAAGGAAAATTACATGTTAAGGGTTTATTTCACAATCTCTACATTATCCGAGATTGTTTATACGTAATTATCTACTGGGTCCTCTTTATCATCCACATCCATGTTTCATAAAAATGTATTTTAAAACATTCTTACTATATTACAGAATATGGGTTAAAGTCATTTATACCCTTTTTTGACTTTTTATATGAAGTTAATAATTGAATCTTTCATTCGTTTTCCAAACAAGGTCCTTTGTAACCTTTTCGACAGAATTAATGTATGATTGTCTTTTTAACTTATATGGCGGTTGCGGCTATTTTCCGCCATTATAATGTCTTCTAAGCTTCCATTAAAATATTATAAGAATATTTTCAATGTAAATATTTTATTTAATAATTATGGGACTTTTAAATGATCTCAAAAAATGATATATTTCTCTCAAATAGTTTTGATTTCACCTATGTCAACATCCTTTGATGGATTTTATACTTATTTGATGTTTATTTATTATGATAAAAAAATTCAATATTGTATTGATGGTTTTGTGATATTTTTGACTATGTATGTGTTATCATTATACCATTCATGGTTTATGGAGAAAGAATTTACATTTCATATGCCAGTCTTAATAAGAATGTTTATGTTATGTTTAAACCTACTCATATGAAGAATGCATTTGACTTAATAAGTGATGGGTGGAGCCCGCTATAGCTCATCGATGCATCGTTAGGTATCATTAGACAAACTAGTGTCTTGGCACAAGGCCTTGACAAAATATTATTTGTAGTCTTGGCACAAGGACTTAACTATGTGGTTATGATAGTCTGGAATTATGCATTCAATCATTATGAATGTGGTTATTGATATTGCATGGGATTATTCGACACGTAGAATATCCATGTGAATAAGTAAATGGAATTATTTCATTTTATCTTTTCATTATTATGGTGAAGTTCAAGTTTAAAATGAATTTGTTTTAGTTATACATTGCCTTAAATGTTTATTCTTATTTATGAAAGTTTTCGCTATATTGTTATCCTTACTGAGCATCTGAGCTCACCCCTTTCAATGAATTATATTTCCCAGTATGTGAAAAAGTAATTTATGAATGACCTACAAGGATATTATGAAGGGATATGAAGACAGGATATTGTTGTAGTAGTTTTCAATTTATGTTGTAATGTAAACATTTTGAATGTATCTAGTTATTCCAAAGATACTAAACTAATCGGTCTTTCGAGACATGATCTTTTGTGATCATGCCAATATTATATAATAATGCACCGACTCTGGGTAACTGTGGTTGGGGTGTTACAGTTGGTATCAGAGGATGTTTTGTAGAAATATTGGAAGCTATATTTAGAGAATCTCCGATTAGAGCACATAGCCCTAAGATATTCATTGAGGATGGGTATAGAAGAACTTCCTAGAATTTCGGTATTGTAGATATTTTGAGTGTTTTCTGAGAAAAACATCCATGTTTGGATACGAGCTGGTAAAGGCAGCTCTGGCACCGATGTACCTAAGGGTAAAACCCGAAAACACCGCTTTTAGTTTGACTCGAACGGCAACTGGTGCATGAAAACGGGCCTTGCTGCACTCTTGGATACGTCACTCTCGGGGGATATGCTTATGATAATTCTGATTTTCATTAAAAACCATTATGAAGGGTTTATGAGTATATACATCCTCAAAGAAATCATTTTTATGATTATGGATATATCCATAAATAGTTCAATTTATGTTGGGTGTTTAACAAGTATGTAATTATGTATTTTGATTCATAAACTGATCTAGTATATGCCATTGTTTAGAAATGGTTCCTAGTGGAAAGAATTAAAACCGTATCAATGCACTCACTCCATGTAGGGACTGCCCTCCTGCTCAAGATAATTATATTGGAGCTGGTGATGCAACTGGTGCTGATCATCTTATCACCATACTGGGACAACTCAGTCAAGTTAGGAATAATAACCTTACCCATATGTAGCACCATGATCCACAGCTTGGAAGATCAATATTAGATCGCTTCATGAGGAAAAATCACGATCATTAAATGGGTGTCCAAATCCATTGGTAGCTGAGAAATGGGTATGTTCCCTAAGGAAAATATTTCATGATTTGGAGATTAGTGAAAGGGAAAAAGTTATCATAGTAGTTTACCGCCTCACTGTAGATATTGATCAACAGTGGCCATTGATTAAAAACATGAAGGAAGATGATATAGTATCAAATATGGAATGGAGGTAGTTTAAATATCTGTTTTTAGAAATGTACTTTCCTCATGACCATCGAGCATATATGGAAAGGAAATTTCTAAGTCTGAGACAAAAGGACGACGATAATGTCGCAATGTATGAGGCTAACATTACAAGGTTAGGAAGGTATGCTAGAGATTATATATGTAACCCAAGAAGTAAGATTGATCATTTCTTTAATGGGTTAAAACCATTTCTTCTTCAAGCATTGGTCTCACAATCCTTCTCATCCTACGAAGACATTTCCTCATGTGCTATCAAGATAGAAAAATAAATTCTATAAGTCTTATGAAATTAAATCAAAATTAAGGGAAGAATAGATATTCTGATAAATCTGGGAATGGAAATAAGGGGATGAAGGGAAAAGTTGAATATCCATCTTGCAGTAAATGTGGGAAGAAACACCCTGGTCCTTGCTTGAACGGAATTGGATTCTGTTAAATGTGTAGTGCAAAAGGCCACCAAGCTCGTGATTTAAAGGGGAATAAAGAAGCTACTGATCTTCAAAGCTATAACTGTAGGGAGATGGGACATTATGAAAATGAATTTCCTAAGATTCAGGGGAAATTACCTCAGAAAAGGTCAAGGGATCAAGGCCAATCTTATGCTATCACTACTACTGAGGTATAAGTTCCAATAGACGTGGTGTCAGGTAATTTAATAATTTCCTCAAGATTAGAAAATGCATTATTTGATATTGGATCATCACATTGTTTCATATCTTCACATTTTTCTAGGAAAATTAGATATTTCCAATTTGATTTAACAAGGGAGTTTTCAGTGAAAACTTCCAAAGGAAGTATCATTGCAACAAATTTTTGTGAATCAGTCCCCATTAGAGCACATAAATGTTCTTTATCTACTGATCTCGTCGTCATACCTATGGTTGAGTTTGATATAATCCTTGGTATTCATTGGATTTCTGACCACGATGCAAAAAATTAATGTAAGAAGAAGGAGGTTACTATTTTTGATGATGATGATAAGGAACACCTTATCTTTAGATCAAAATCAACACCACCTATTTCTTTTCTAGATCCACCACCCAGTAGCTCAACTAAATTAAATTATTGGGGTGGAAGAGAATGAAATGTCTATGGGTAAGTAAAATAATGTTCAAATAAGGGATGTACCTATTGTGAAAGAATATGTAGATGTGGTTCTGGAATATTTACCTGGACATCCTCTAGAACGAGAAGTTGAGTTTTCCATTGATTTAATTCTTGGATCAAGGCCTATATCGAAGACCCCTTATATAATGTCCACTGTAGAATTAGTGGAAGTAATGAAACAACTAGTATAATTGAGTAATAATGGATTTATTCACCCAAGTGATTCTCCATGGGGAGCCCATGTCCCTTTGTTAATAAGAAAGATGGATCTATGAGGTTTTGTATCAACTATAGGGAAATAAACACTATAACAATAAAGAACAAGTATCCCCTACGTCGCATTGATGATTTATTTGATCAACTTCATGGAGCTCAATAATTTTCAATGATTGACCTTTGATCTGGATACTATCAGTTGTGTGTGAATAAGGAAGACATTCCGAAGAAAGCAATTCAGAACCATGTACGGGCATTATGAGTTCACAGTAATGCCTTTTGGATTGACTAATTCACCCTCTGTATTCATGGATCTAATGAACAGATTTTTCAAGGAATACCTTGATGATTTTTAGTGCTATTTATTGATGATAACTTGGTATATTCCAAAAACTACGAAGACCATGAAAATCACTTGCACATTATCCTGAAGACTTTTAGAAGTCATGAATTATATGGGAAGTTTAGCAAGTGTGAATTATGGCTTCAAGAGATTTATTTTAGTGGCTATATTGTCTCCAATGATAGAATCACTGTTTATCCTTCTAAGACCAAGGCAATCCATGAATGTCCAGCACCGATGAGTATAGCTGAGGTACATAGTTTTATTGTTTTAATGGGTTATTATCGACATTTCGTCCAGAATTTTTCATGATTGGCTTACCCATTAACGAATCTCACGCGTAAAGGGGTTAAAGTTGTTTGAAAAAATGAGTTTAAAGAATTTTCTAAAGAACTGAAGAGAATATTAGTCAATTCCCCTACATTGACTCTACCATCAGGGAATGATGGGTTCGTTATTTATAGTGATGCATCAAAAAAGGACTTGGTTGTGTCGTTATGTATAGTGATAGTGTTAATCCCTATGCATCATGACAACTAAAAATTCATGAGTGGAACTATCCTACTCATGAAAATGAGTTAGCAGCTGTAATCTTTTATTTGATGATTTGGAGACACTATCTCTACGGTGAAAAATGTGAGATTTATATTGATCACAAAAGTTTGAAATATATTTTCTCACACAAAGAACTCAACATGAGGCAAAGGAGATTGCGTGAACTACTCAAGGATTATGGTTGCACGGTACACTACCACCTGGGTAAGGAAAATAAGGTGGAAGATGCTTTGAGCAGAAAATATCATGGAGTTTTGAACATGATGAGAATTGAAAGGGATCCAATGTTCAAGGATCTAGTAAAGTTGGATATGGGAATCACCATGGAAGGTGAAACATCAATGCTTTTTCAAATGGTTTCCAAATCATATTTACTAGAAAGGATTAAGAGTTCTCATACCAATGATGAAAAATTCCAAAAGAAGATTGAAGCAGTGAATGATGGGAGATTGAGTGGCTTTTTGTATGAAGATGGAATTTTGAAATTCGGGATGATACATTGTTTTCCTGATATACCTGGTCTAAAAATGGAATTGTTGGACAATGCTCATTGTTCTAATTTCTCTATACACCCTAGGAACACCATAATGTATAGAGATATGAAGGAACATTTTTTGTGGGACAACATGAAAATGGAGATTTCTGATTTTGTTTCAAGATGTATGGTTAGACAAAAATTGAAAGCTGGAAGGCAACAACCTGGAGGAGTCATGCAACTTATTCCCATACTAGAGTGGAAATGGGAAAATATCACGATGGACTTTGTCATGGGACTACCAAATAATCCTAGATGGAACGATGCAATATGGGTTATTGTTGATCATCTTACCAAGTCAGCAAATTTTCATGATATAAGAGAATATCTACCACTGGAACGTCTAGAAAGACTATATATTAATGATGTTGTTAGACTTCATGGAGTACCCCTATTGATTGTTTCTGATCGTGATCCCCGTTTTACATAATTATTCTAGAAAAGCCTTCAGAAGGCCTTGGATACTGAACTTCGTTTGAGCACTGCCTACCACCCTCAAACAGATGGACAATCAGAACGGACTATTCAAACCATAGGAGACTTGTTGATATCTTTCTCACTTGACTTTCAGGGTATGCGGGATCAATATTTAATTAAGGTAGATTTTTCATATAACAATAGATTTCATTCAAGTATTCAGATGGCACCATATGAAGCGTTATATGGAAATATATGTCACAGACCAACATGTTGGGATGATGTTGGTGAAAGAAAACTTGTAGGCCCATAACTGGTGGAGGAAACAATGGAAAAGGTAAAGGTAATCCAAAACCACATCAAAGTAGCTCAGAGTAGAAAGATGAGCTATTCCGATAACTGAAGAAAGGATTTGGAATTTCAGTTAGGAGATCATGTTTTCGTGAACATATCTCCATGGAAGGGAGTTATACGTTTCAGAAAGAATGGTAAATTGAGTCTCAGGTACATCAGACCTTTCGAAATTCTAGAATGAATTGGGTTTGTAGCTTACCGTTTGGTAATGCCGCCAAATATATCCAAAGTTCACGATGTGTTCCACGTATCACTGTTGAGAAAATACATGCCTAACCCAATGCATGTACTCATTTACGAGGAATTAGAACTGGAACTCTATCTATCTTATTGCGAAGTGCCCGTCAGGATTCTTGATACGACAGAACAAGTGCTGAGAAACCAGACGACTCGTCTGGTAAAAGTTCTATGGATAAACTATAAGATGGAAGAAGCAACGCGGGAACCCAAGGATCTTATGATGAAGAACCACCCGAGTCTTTTCATGTGGTAGTATTCTAGAAATTTTGAGGATGAAATTATTTGAACGATGGGAGAATGTAACACCCCATGCTTCCACAATATGAATCTCTTTGAATAATACAGTAGTGTGTGTTGTACGCAACGTCAAGATTCTAACACACCGTGACCAATCAAACTAGCCGTTATGAATAGTAATATTTACATTTTGAAATTTTATAAATTTTATCTCTCAAAATGGAATTCATTTTTGGATTCGGAATATCAAATTTAGCATAGGGTGAAATTTTGGTAATTTTTGGACAACTTTTATATTTTGATGAATAGTGAAAATTACTAAATTTTAATTAAAAACAACTTTTTAATAAAAATAATAAATAGTGATAAATTAAGAATTTTAGTGATTTTTTTAAGAACCCGGACCTTCTTTTTCAGGTATGTTTTCCTTTTCTGGCCATTTTTGAGAAAAAGAGGAGTATCTGAAACTTTGGTAAGTACACGCCCTGTACTTTACAAGTACATGCCGTGTAATTTTTTTCCACTTGAGGCCATGTGATGGCCGTGTCCAGGCCAGTCACACGGGGTGTAGCAATGAGGTGGATTCTGATTAATATGGCGTAAAAAAAGGGGACTACACGCCCTGTACTCAAGAAGTACACACCGTGTACTTTTCTTTTTATTTCATTAATCGGACCGGGGTCGCCCCTAATCCTTGTTTTCATCTTCGTCTCCACCTAATTATGTCCAGAGCGATCTAGAGAGCCGTTTCTTCTATGAGCCACTGATTCTTCACCGGTTGTCCGAATCGAATGTCATCGGGTGCAAGAGAATCGCAGCGGTGAGTTCTCGGTTCTCTATTGTCCATGTTTCCTGATTCCTTCTCTTGTGAGAGTGATATGAGGTTGACCGTTTTAGAAGTTTTTGCAGATTTGCTCCATTCTAGACCGATTCACAGGCCGATGTTCAAGAATATCGATCACCAAGGATCGAGGTAGGTGTTTTTTCCCTACGTTGAATGTCTTTGACTTTTTGTTTTAAAAGTGTCGGGTACCCATGTATCGTGTATCTCGGGTTAGGGTTTTGATCATGTTTTGTTATCTTCCATAGATTTCTTGTATGATGGAGGTTATTAGATGATTAATAATTTTTTGTTAGCATGTTTGAGGATCACCCCATGGGTGTTTCCCGTGTTTTGGCTGTTGATTTCCGTTTGGCAAGGTTTGCCTACGAGGCATCCCTTTTTCACATTGCTAGTATGCATGTTGACTTGATTGCATGTATTGTCTGCTGTTTATATGCTTGTGGATGCATTTTTAGCTACTATCCAAGTAGTTTATGAACTTACTTAGGCTACAAACAGTCGATTATGCACGGCTAAACTGCTCAGGGCTGAGTGAACCTGGTGCGGTAGACTAAAGGGAGAATTGATGATTAGGGCTTCCCTAGAGTGTCTATTATAATTAGTATCGATCGGAGGACCTATGGGAATGGGACTTTGTGCTTCATCAGAGTGTCCTTAGTTACTTATCATGACTATAGGGGGAATTAGACGTAAATTCTTCATTGGAGAGTCTATATCTTTCATTGCAAGACCACAGGGGAATTGACAGTGAGAGCTTGCCATAGTGTCTGTGCCTTTGTACGTATACTTGACTAGATGCGTTTTCTAGTAGGATCCACCCAGAGAGTCTGTGATTTATTTGTTGGTTGGTTGTGACGAGTCCACCAAGCCAAAGAACAAGCCTGGGTTTGTACTGCTTGCTGTTAAGGTAGACTGCTGAGTTACCTGTTGTGATTACATGCTTGCCTTGGGAGTATAGAGTTGTTGCTAGGCTCCTTGGTTGATAGCTAAATGATTGCACTGAACTAATAAATAGTCATGAATGGAGAATTTTCGTATAGATTACATAGTGTATTTCTGCTTCTCTGGTGCATTTACTTCCTTTACTTTTTCTATATTACTCACTGACAGTATGAAACGGATCTCGTGGTGATTGCTTACTGGGATTAGTCACACACGCTGTTTGGGTCCTTCTTTTCAGCCCAGAAAGGTTATATGGTTGCAGGTGTAGATAGGGATTGTGGCCCTTCTAGTTCGGGTACGTGATTGCTGGTTGGAGCTGGAGAGCATAGGACCGAGCTTAGGCTTGTGATGCTGCTGGAGTTTCTGTTTACTTTCGTACCTTATTTTCAGTTGTATTTCAGCACTTTTTTGTGTTTAATGCTTTCCTTGGATACTTGTACTTGATATACCATTATCACCATTATTATATGTTAATTGCTTCCGATGTTTAGTTTCAGTGTTTGTATACTGATTACTACTTCCGCTATTGACTGTTGTTATCTTGCCCTGGATACCTTACCAAATGAGGGAATAGTTTCCCCAATAAAATACCAAGGCCCTCGCTGCTAGTCAGCAGCCTCTGGAGTTTAGGGAAATGTGCTTGAGGTCATGTGGTAGACCGGGTACAGGGCACCAGTGGAAGGGCTCCAGATTCGGGTTGTTACAAAGTGGTATCAAAGGAGTTCTTTCATTTTCTATTGATTTACTATTTAGCGACATTAGACAGGGATATGACGAAATAGGTGAATGGTAAATAGCTGTTCCCAGGCGTTCTAGAACCCGTGTACAGGGAAAAATCTAGATTACCTCGATTATTACAATTTTTGAGTTTTTCATATTTTACTGTTTAATTTATTTCACCATTGGGGGATGCACTTGTTTTGTCTTATTACTGTTTAAATTATTGCCATTCTATTTTGTTGCAACCCGATGAGATGAGGGTATGCCATTTCTGGCATCATATAGGAACATGGTAGAAGATCACATGTCATGCATCTTTCAATGCCATATAGGTTGCATTAGAGATTGCATGCTATTGTGATAGAATTTGTGATAGACAATGCATGCTGTTGTGATAGCTGCTGTGATAGAATACACACTATGTTGATAGGGTATCATTGTTTGGAGCAATCTTATCATGAACACCATACTTTGATCTTTCAGGTGTTATGGACCTCGAGGATCAGAATTTAGTGGGTCTTGAGTTCTTGTACTGTTTTGTTGTTATATGCATCGTTATGATGCCATGATTTGATTCGCGGGGAGTATGGGCCCCCATAGATCAGAATTTGGCACCTTAACCCTTAATTTTCTGTGTTTTCTGGGCTTCAGTGCAGTTCTGAGGCTACTGCCTAAAAAAACCTAGAATACACGACGTGTACTTTATATATACATGCCGTGTAGTTTTTTTGGCCGTTTCACTGACCGTGTGGACAGGGACACAGAGCTGTAAATGGTTTTCAGGATCACGTCGTGTACTATAGGTACAATCCGTGTAGAGGTTAACTAAGAGCCCAGACATGTAACTAACAACACAGTCCAGTTAATGAATTTCTAGTACACGTCGTGCTCGGAAGGCACATGTCCTGTATCCTTTCCCAGGTACCTGACTGTGTCTTGAAAAACACAGGTCGGTGTTATCCTCTTCTATACACGCTGTGCTTATTCTAAACATGCCATGTAAGGATCAGCCGAGTCCCCAGCCATGTCACCAACAACATGGGCTGAGGTTTCCCTTCAATTTCATGCCATGTCTCTTAGGAACACGCTATGTAGTGTCGACCGTGTGTCAGGCCGTGTCGCTAACTACATGGGCCAGGTAAGGTGTGTCCAGTAAACGCAGTGTCTTCCTCAAACACCCTGTGTAGTCTTCGGCTAGGACAGTCCGTGTGACTTAGTCATGTAAGAGTGACCGGGAAGGGAGAAAAAGGGTTAGTACATGCCGTGTAGTTTAATAACACGCCGTGTAGTCAGGTAGTTTACACATCCATGTAGGGCCAATGTACACGCCCTGGGAAAACATTTAAGAAACACGTCGTGTAGTGGTATTACACGCCGTGTAGTCATGTTTTTCCCAGTTTTAAAGGTTCTTCCCTTCTGTTCCATTTTACTCTCCAATGGTGAAAGTGTGTTCATCTTTAATGAAGGTGTGTTTTGGTCTTTCTGAGATATAGCACCGCGATGTCCTCCTGTTGCATGCCAGGAACCAGGCAGTGATCGTACACCTGATATGACCGATTAGGGACGACCAGTAGTTCCATCCATAGTTCCGTACATGGCACCAGATGTGATTCCAGACACTGGTGCTGACCCTTAGTTCAAAGAGGGTTTTATGAGATTCATACAGACCTTCCAGGGAGTTCAGCATCCTACCCCAACTATGGCAGAGCTGACAAGGGTCTTCCAGTAGCATCATCCTCCCACTTTCACAGGGGATGGAGGACCTCGAGATAAAAAGTCATGGCTGGAAGCCATTCTGTCCATCATCAAGCATCTGGAGATGCCTCCAGAGAGGAGGGTGAATCTCGCAACGTATATGCTGCGAGATTCTGCCAAGAGATGGTGGGACGTAGTCTCTCCGAAGGGGCGTCAGAAGGCTATGTCTTGGAATTAGTTTCAGCGTACGTTTTACGACTACTTCTACCCAGTAACGCTGAGGGATGATAGAGCCAGAGAGTTCATAAGCCTGCAGCAGGGTACTCTCTCAGTTATGCAGTATTCCTCCCGCTTCACTGAGTTACAGTGATTCACTCCCGTTCTGGGGAATGATGAGTTATTTCTAGTGAGGAAGTTTGAGGAAGGCCTCATACCGGAGATCAGACCGCAGGTGAATGTCTTTTAGTTGAATTCTATTACTCTGATTGTTAACAATGAACTCATCATGGAGAGGAACCTAATGGAGACTGGAGTTTTGGACCATGGCGATACATCATCCAAGGCTGATTCCCTCCAGACAGACAGCAGGAAACGCCACTGAGAGTCTACCTGAGGCGACCCGAGGAAGCAATGTATTCCTTCGGGTATATGAGATGCCCCTTATGGAACCCAAGTGGTGTGTTATCAGAGTGTTAGGAGAGGGCATAAAAATCCCCAGTGCCCGAGGGACCCAGTGGAGTGCTGATCCTGCGGAAAGATGGGTCACCTGCAACGTTTCTACAAGGTTCCCCTTCCAGCGGCTAGTGAAGTAGGATCAGTTTCGACCTCGCGTACATGAGCAGGATTACCAGCTCCACAAAAGACTGGGGGATGGAGTTTTTCAGGTCATTCAGGTTAGGTTACAGGCCATGGACACAGTGGTAAGGCTCAGGGAGGAGCAACTCAGGGTTTTCAAGCAGCTACACAGTGCCGCGTTACAGGCCATACTTTTGTTGTAGAGCAGATTCATCAGGATCAGGATCCCGGACCCTCTACAGTTCGAGGTACGATCTTAGTAGCCTCAGTTTTATCTTCATCCCTTTTCTATATTGGTACTTCACATAGCATTATCTCTGTTTCTGTCATGGAAAGTCTTGAGCTCTGTGTCTTTTCATCTGCTGACATGTTGACTCTCGACACTCATTTTGGAACGAGGAAATCTAGCGTACGTCAATGCAAGGAGTTCCCTCTCGAGTTGTAGGTTATAGTTTCTTATGTGACCTCAATGTGCTAGAGATGATGGGCTATGACTTCATTCTTGGTATGGACTAGTTGGTTCCCTTCCAAGAAGTTTTCGATTTCTATCGCTGCATGGTGAGTTTCGTATCACCAGAGGGTGAATCTTTCGTTCATAAGGGTGAGTGGGATGTTCAGGAGAGTCATGTAGAACTCGAGAATCATATCCTAGGAGTAGTTACGACCAAGATTGTTAGCCATTATCTTGATGAACAGAGGAATTCTCAGTTATATTTTCCTCCAGTGGTTGATCGCTTTCCATATGTCTTTCCAGAAGACTATTCAGTTTTTCCTCTGGAGCGTGAGGTATACTTCTCGATTGAGCTCATGCCAGGAGCGGCACTGGTGTCCATTCATCCATATAGGATTGCTACACCTGAGTTATAGGAGCTCAAGAATCAGTTGGAGTAGTTGCAGACAAAGGGTTTCATCTGACCCAGTACTTCTCCTTGGGGTTCACTTGTCCTATACGCGAAGAAGGCAGACGGTACACTTAGGCTTTGCATGGATTACCGGAAGTTTAACCAATTGACTGTCAAGAACCGATATCCCTTGACAAGGATTGATGACATCTTCAATCTGCATCGAAGAGCTCGGGTGTTCTCGAAGATCGATTTGACGTCCGGTTATCATCAACTGTGTGTTAGACATTAAAATATACCTCTGACAGCCTTCAGGAGCAGGTATGGTCTCTACGAGTTTACGATTATTCTGTTCAGTATTACGAACAGGCCAACAGTTTTCTTAGAACTGATGAACCGAGTGTTCCATCCTTACTTGGATTCATTCATCGTGGTCTTCGTGGACGATATCTTGGTGTACTCTCACACTCGACACGACCATGCAGCCCATCTTGAGATCGTTTTGAGTACACTGAGGGAGCATCGACTTTATGCTAAACTCTCAATGTGCCACTTTTGGATGGACGAGATTCACTTCCTGGGTCATGTCATCTCAGAGACAAGTGTATTAGTAGACCTAGAGAATGTGAGAGCAATAATTACCTTAGAGCAGCCGAAGAACGTCTTTGAGGTATGAAGCTTCTTGGGGATGGCTGGTTACAACAGGCAGTTTATACAGGACTTCTCACGCCCAGCAGCACCGTTTACGGGCTTGACTAAGAAGGGGGTGAAGATTGTTTGGTCAGAAGAATGTGACTTAGCCTTCATGGAGCTGAAGGGGATATTGAATTCAGCACTGATCCTAGTTGTTTCGGAGCCGGCCAAGAAGTATACAGTTTTTTGTGAGGCATCTGGCATTGGGCTTGGATCAGTGCTTATGTAGGATGATCGAGTGGTTGCATATGGATCCCAGACGTTGAGGCCTCATGAGAGGAAGTATCCTATGCACGACCTAGAGTTGGCTGCGGTTGTTCATGACTTACATTTCTGGAGACATTACCTTCTGGGAGAAAATTTTGGGGTATACAATGACCACAAAAGTCACAAGTACATCATCACGTAGCATGACCTGAATCTGAGACAGCGGAGGTGGGTTGAGTATCTCCAGTCCTTCGATTTCGAGCTTGCCTATACGCCTGGGAAAGTCAATGCAATGGCTGATGCACTGAGCAGGAGAAATCAGATGTAGACAGTTCAGGAGGCCAGCAATGAGTGGAAACTGATGGCTCTGTTCTCGGAGATGCATTTGCTGGTGCACGGCATGCAGGGGCAGACATTCCTCTCTTCTATGGCTATTACAACTATACTTCTGAACTGAGTTCGAATGAGACAGTTGGAAGATTCAGAAGGCCTAGTCCTACGGGAAAGCATGTCAGGAGAGGACCCTCTTCCCGGGTGGACCGTTTGCGAGGATATGATCTTTCATTTCCAAGGACGTGTATGGGTGCCAGCAGATATATGCAAGGAGCTGATGCGAGACTTCCATTCCTCAGTTTGGGCAGTTCATCCTGGCCTCACCAAGATGTATCAGGATCTTCATCCCCAGTATTGGAGGCCAGGTATGAAGAAGTATGTTGCTGGTTTCATCATGAGATATTCTACTTGTCAACTGGTAAAATCAGAGCATCAGCGACCAGTGGGACTTTTGCAGCAGCTACCCATTCCAGAGTGGAAGTGGAATGATTTCGCGATGGACTTCGTGATAGGGTTACCGATATCGTCAAGAGGAAACGATGCGGTTTAGGTTGTTGTTGATAGTCTTACGAAGGTTGCTCACTTTATGCCGATAAACAAGACCTTCGGTGTCGATGAGCTTGGACGGTTGTACATCCGTGAGATTGTGCGCTTGCATGGGGTTTTGAGTTCTATGGTTTCAGAGAGGGACGCCCTCTTTACTTCACATTTCTGGAAGGGGATACAGAAAGCATTGGGTACACAGGTGCTTCTGAGTACAGCCTATCATCCTCAGGCAGATGGTCAATCAGAGCGCAAGATCCAGGTGCTTGAGGATATGCTCCGAGATTGCATCCTAGACTTTGGCAGTTCTTGGGAGAAACATATTCCTCTGGTGGAGTTATCCTAAAACAACAGTTTTCAAGCGACCATTCAAATGGCGCCATATGAGGCTTCGTACGGTAGGCCATGCTGATCACCTTTATGTTGGATGGAGGTAGGAGAGGCAACTTTGCTGGGACCTCATCTTGTTCAGGAGACTTCAGAGCAGATATAGCTGATTCGGAAGAGGATGGCTACTGCACATTATCATCAGAAATCTTATGCTGACTAGCGGAGGTGACCTCTGCAGTTTGGGGTCGGAGACCAGGTTTTCTTAAGTGTTACCCTGAGGTTGGGACACATGAGGATCAGGAAACATGGTAAGCTTTCACCGAGATACGTCGGGCCATTTGAGGCTCTGGAGAGAGTCCGACTAGTTTCTTATAGGTTTTATTTACCTCAAAGATATCAGTCTATACATGATGTCTTCCATGTTTCTCCGCTTCGACGCTATTTCTCAGACCCATCACATGTTTTTCAACCCGAAGAGGTTGAGCTGGATTAGAATGCATTGTTCGAGGAGCATCCTATCAGGATTGTTGATCGAAGCGCAAAGGTACTCTGTGGCTGGTATGTTCCTCTATTATGGGTGCTATGAAAGCACAACCGTGTGTAGGATGAGACTTGGGAGAGGGAGGCCGATATGCGATCACAGTGGCCAGAGTTGTTCGATGTTACTTCTTCTCCACCTTTCTAAGGGAAATTCGGGGACACATTTCTTTGAAGAGGGAAGTTTGTAAGAACCCGGACCTTCTTTTTCAGGTATGTATTACTTTTCTAACCATTATTGAGAAAAAGAAGAGAATCAGGAAATCTTGTAAGTACACGCCGTGTACTTTACAAGTAAACGCCGTGTAATTTTCTTCCACTTTGGGTCGTGTGCTGGTTGTGTCTGGGCTAGTCACACTAGGTGTAGCGATGAGGTGGAGTTTGATTAATACGACGTATGGAAAACGGGACTACACGCCGTGTACTCAAGAAGTACACGCCCTGTACTCAAGAAGTACATGATGTGTACTTTTTTTATCTCAATAATCGGACCGGGGTCACGCCTAATCCCCATTTTCATCTTCTTCTCTGCCTAATTATGTCCAGATCGACCTAGAGAGCCGGTTCTTCTATGAGCCACCAATTCTTCACTAGTTGTCCGAATCGAACGTCGTAGGGTGCAATAGAATCACACCGGTGAGTTCTAGGTTCTTCTTTGGCCATATTTTCTGATTCCCTCTCTTGTGAGATTGATCTGAGGTAGAATGTTTTAGACGTTTTTGCATATTTTCTTCATTCTAGGCCGATTCATAGGCCTAGGTTCAAAAATATCGATCACCAAGGATCGAGGTAGGTGGTTTGTTTCCCTACGTTGAATGTCTTTGAGTTTTTGGTGAAAAAGTGTCGGGTACCCATGTATTTGGTATCTCGGGTTAGGGTATTGATCTTGTTTTTTTATTTGCCTTATATTTCTTATATTCTTGAGCTTATTAGATGATTAATAATTGCTTGTTATCAAGTTTGAGGATCACCCCATGGGTGTTTCCCTTGTTTTGGCTGTTGATTGTCGTTTGGCATGGTTTGCCTACGAGGCATCACTTTTGCACATTGCTAGTAAGCATGTTGACATGATTGCATGTATTTCCTGTTGTTTATATGTTTGTGGATGCATTTGTATCTATTAGTCAAGTAGTTTTTGAACATACTTAGGATGCTAATAGTCGATTACGCAGGACTAAACTGCTCAGGGCTGAGTGAACCTGGTGCGGTAGACAAAAGGGGGAATTTACGATTAGGGCATACCTAGAGGGTCTGCTATAATTAGTATCAATCGCATGACATATGTGAATGGGACTTTGTGCTTCCTCAGAGTTTCCTTAGTTACGTATTGATACTATAGGAGGAATTAGATGTAAGTTCTTCCTCAGATAGTCCATATCTTTCGTTGCAAGACCACATGGTAACTGACGGTGAGAGCTTCCCAGAGTGTCTGTGCCGTTGTACATATACTTGACTAGAGGGGTTTGCTAGTAGGAGCGACACAGAGAGTCAGTGCTTTATTTTTTTCTAGGTTGCGATGAGTCCACCAAGACAAAGAACAAGCTTGGGTTAGTACTGCTTGATTTTTAGGCAGACTTCTGAGTTACCTATTGTGATTACTTGCTTGCCTTGGGAGTATAGAGATGTTGCTAGGTTCTTTGGTTGATAGCTAAATTATTGTACTAAACTAATAAATAACTGTGAATAGCGATATATCAGATTGTTTACTTGGTGTATTTCTGTGTCTTAGCTGCATTTACTTCCTTTACTTTTGCTATATTACTCAATGACAGTAGGGCATGAATATCGTGGTGATTGCCTTTTAAGATTAGTCTCACACCCTATTTGGGTCTTGATTTTCTGCCCAAACAGGTTATATGGTTGCAGGTGGGGATAGGGAGTGTGGCCCTTCTACTTCAAGTACGTGATTGCTGTTTAGAGCTGGAGAGCATAGGACCGAGCTTAGTCTTGTGATTCTACTAGAGTTGCTGTTTACATTCGTACATTCTTTTCAGTTTTATTTCAGCACATTGTTATGTTTTATTCTTTCCTTAGATAGTCGTACCTACTGCATCATTATCATCATTATTATATGATCATTGCTTCCGCTGTTTAGTTTCAGTGTTTGTATGCTGATTACTGCTTCTGCTATTGACTATTTTTTTTACTTTCCTTGTATACCTTACATGTAACATCCCAAGTAAGTAATGAGTAATAGATATTTTTAGCTATGTCTATTAATTAATTAGATAGTGTTTTATAGTCTTAAAATGAAAATGATTCCAATCTTAAGCATGGAATACACTAATATTTTTAAAAGATTGTTTTACTGCCTTTTGATGGAAAACCATATTTAAATATATCTTTTGAAAATTTTATAAGCTATTTTTGTCAAAATAATCTTATTATTTATGATTGGGACATCAAAATTTACTTTGTGTGGATTTATGGTATTTTTCAGACAATGTTCATTTTTAATGAATAGTGAAAAATACTGCATTTTACATCAAAACTGCTTTTTAATCTAATTTATTTATATGATTATATTATCTTTTGAATTGGTTTTGAATTGAATTTAGAATATATTTTTACCATTTAATCCAATGGTGGTCATTGGAATCAATTTCACTTTGAAATTGGACTTAAACTAGTGTCAATATTTTGATACTTATTGTTTCATAAAAACACGCTATTTGTCATGACAACGGGAATTAATTATTAGATTAATTAATGTGACTTATATGTTTTTAATTTTGTAAAATAGACTTCATTTTTGAATTCTGAAGATCAAATATAGCTTAGGTTGAATTTTTGGTATTTTTCTGAAAAACTTCAATTTTTGATGAATAGTGAAACCACTATGTGGTACTTATAAAAACTGATTTTTCGTTTAAATGAAATTTTACCACTTCTGTGTTTTGAATTTCAAAAATCTGACATAAATGGTTGTCATTAATAAGTAAAATCTGGTTCAATGAGATTAAAATAATTATTTGGTGAATAGTAACTCTTAAGTTCTTAATCGCGATTAGAGGTAATTAGTGTAGTTTAAGGTAAAAATAATGCTTTAATAAAATGAGATGAGCTTGACACTTGTCCTACCCTCATTGGACGTGTAATGGCCGACCAATAAAATCCATGGGTCAACTTGGGGACCCGATGGAGCCACATTGGTTGGGAAATGACATAAATAACTTTTTATTTAATGTAAAAGTAAAAATGACACAAACATGAGATGTTTTACTAAAACAATTTTCACATTGGGTTATAAAGATCATATTTTTGATTGTAAATAGTCATTGGAAAGCTAAAAAGATTTAATACATCCCAGTATTTTTTTTTAATTTTTAGTCTTTAAATAAATTAAATTATTTATGACATCATGATGATGCAGCGATGACCTCGTTATTTAACGATTTAAATAAAATGGAATGATAATGTAAAATATAAGACCTACACATGGACAAAACCTATTGGATGGGTGGATTTAGAACCCATATCACCTTATCCTAGAAACACATCAATGTGGGACCTCTTAAATCCGAATACCATTTTAAAATAAAGTGACTTTTCTTTACCTTCCAAGAGTTCCCCTCCTCTCCTCTTATAAAAGTCCCCCACCTCTACCTCCTTACCCACACTCCCAAAGCCTTTGTCTCGGCCAAAACCTTCCCATTATGGATCTCCACATCCCTCTCTTACTACTTGAAGCCTCACTTTGGGCAGAAGTCTTCCCAATGAATCCTTTGAGCTCAAACCAATGGGAGTTACCCGATTTTAAGTTAATGTCTTCATTTGAGTCCTTTTGTTTTATTTTGCTTCTCCAACCACCTAAACTATTTTTATTCATTTCTTTAGTAACAACTCCAGTATCCTCAATATACTAGGATGTTGTTATATGAATGATTCGAGATACACTTACAAACACCTACATCTAATGGTTAAAGGACATACTGTTTCCGTGGATGGTGAATTTATGCCTCCCGAAACGATGATTGTTCAACATTCTTTTAACACCTTCAAAGGTGGCCATTAAGATGTCACTATATTTATATATGATATATAATATGTTTATGTTTTCTTTAAGCTTATGTATTTTTCATTTTGGGCAATCCTTTATGGTTTCCATTATGGGTAAACATGATATCTTCATTTAAGGAAGTGCGAACTACCGCCCCCTCAAAGTGATTTGATTCGTTAAATACCATATGTGGGACGTATAAAGGATGGAACTATGATATTATATATGATATTATACTTCAATCACAATATACCTTTATATCATTATGATTCCATTCTATAAAATATGAAATAGAAATGAAAGTAGCGTTCATGCGTACGTACGGCTTACCGTCTCCATGAACGGTGCATTTAATTTCTTACCTATAAATGATTATGTAATATTATAAATTCATGTATATTCTAGATATATATGATATATAAATAATGATTATAATTCTGGATATAATGGATACATGAACAACATGTAATTATAAAGGGTTTATTTTTGACTCAAGTACCAATGATCGTTAAAATGACCGTTATTAACTTAAATAATTACATAGTGTTCATGGCATGGCAATAAGTGATATAAAAGGAATAATGAACATGAAAAGGTTCTTAAACAAGTAGAAATTAACTCATGTTTATTAGTCAGGAGAGTAAAGAACGACCGAGTCAAGTCGGACCCGAGGTATGGGACTTCGTCTCAATATCCTTTCATTGAGGCATATTTTGTTTTATACAAAACCTTCATTTATACGGTGTATAAACCCCATTTAATTTTACGTTTATCCAAAAGGAATCTTTTTTATAAGAATCTTTTTACTAAACGACAAAAGGGAATGTTTTTGTCGTACGTATGCGGCGACAACGACTTCTCCGCCACCATGACCGTTATTTGAGTTTTGGCTTCCTCTACAAGCCATACCATCTTTTTAAAATAAAAATAAATACCATGTTTTAATTTTCTTTTATTTTGGTATTGAAAATGGGTTTCATAATGTCTTTATATTAATGTTTTGTATTGATATCTTGTGATTGAAAGGTGGAAATGTTATGTTTCCTTTATGCACATTTTATGTGATACGATTATGTTGAGGATCTTGGGCATTATTCTGAAGACGGGTGGTTCCGTGATAAACTAAGGGCGGGTGAGCCCGATATAGCTCTCCAATGCATTGGGTAACGCGACGGAGTGAAATGTTAAGGTTTCTCCTAATAGATTTAGGGAATATACTTTGATGGGTATTCCAAACCTAACCAAGAGGGTTACCACCTACGTAAGAATGTTATGCATGCCTCAAGTTACCTTTATGTCTTATGATTTCTATGATTTATTCCTGATTTGATGAGGTATGTTAAAGTGCTTATGTTTTATGGGTAAAGTATGATTTCATTATTATGTATATATGTACCCATGTTTCCTTTCAATATATTTTTATATCCCTTACTGAGCTTTTTATGCTCATCCCAAGTTTTTTTTGAAATGTTTTTCACAGGTCAAGGGAAAGGAACATGATATGATGATAGTGTCAAGGAAGTGTCAAGAAAGAATCCATGTTTTATTTTAAATATGTTTCCATTGATGGGAAATAAGAATACTATCTTTATGTAACCACTTTGTTTATATGTGGAATTTAATGAATGTTTTATGATCTAATTCTCTAAAAATCTAAACCCGAAAAGATCCTCAATGTGTAATCTTGTAGTAACTCAAGATTAAGTAAGGTTTAAGGCTGGGGACTTATAGTTGGTATCAAAGGCCGGTTTATATAACTTTAGGAGTTAGAAATCTATTAAATAATTATCCAAAAATATTTCTTTATGGTCAAATTGAAGTGATATAGTATTTGAAGATTACCATGTTGCTTCATTTAAGACATGTTTGTTTAGAATGGTTTTCCGCAGAGGAAACAAGGAAGCCCTGCTAGGAAGGCATGCAGAAGGAAATAACCTTCCGAATCAGCATCCTGAGATGGTCGGAATTGGAACTGAACAGTTTGTTGCAGAAATGGCGCAGTTGACTCAAGCGATAAATGGCGGTGGTATCCATACACGAGATCAGCCAGATCAACCGCAGAGGAACATGTCAGTGGTGGAACATTTCATGAGGCAACATCCCCCATCATTCAGAGGTTCATCTGACCCTGTGCTACCTGAAGGGTGGATTAAAGCACTGGAGAAGATTTTTGATTCATGGGGTGTTCAGACAATCAAAAGGTTAGTCTTCCTATTTATCGTTTGGAGGGTGAAGCAGATCAGTGGTGGTCGATGGTTAAAAATATCAGGGACGCTGATGAGATTGATGCTCTCGACTGGGATGAATTCAAAGGTATGTTACTTTAGAAGTATTTTCCTAAGTAATTCTTGGAATTGAGGCAAGAGGAAGACTCAGTGGCTGCCTATGAAGAAAGGTTCTTTTGATTGGCAGGGTATGCTCCAAATTTTATCCGAGACCATGATAGTAAAATGAATCATTTTGACTCAAGATTAAAACCAAAATATCGAAGGGAATTAGCTTTTCGTGAGTTTAAAAGTTAGGAAAAGATTTTTTGATGTGCTGAGAAGGTGGAAATGGAGTTTTCTGATGATCAAGTTTTCTGTAACAACCAGCAGAAGAAGAGACCAAGGTGGCAGGAGAAAGGGAAGAATTCTTCAAAAAAGTATGATGGTAAGAAATCTAAGTTTCTAGTTTGTGATAAATGTGGAAAAAGGAATTCCGGGGAATGTCTTCTGAATTCTGGAAAGTGATACAGTTGTGGTAAGATGGGACATAAGGCTCCTGATTGCACTGGAAAAGATTAGGGTGATGGTAAGACCAAATTTGATTTATAGTTAGTGAAATGTTATAAGTGCAATGAGATGGGTCACTATTAAAACGAGTGTCCGAACAAGATCTTGGGTGATGGTAAGCAGTTAGACTACAAGCAGAAAGGGGTGGTGAAATACTTTGCAACTACTTCAGTAGATGTCGGGCCATCAAATGAAGTTGTATCAGGTACTTTGTTTGTTTTTTTAGATTATGCCACTGTGTTGTTTGATTCAGCGTCTACACATTCTTTCATCTCTGAAAGCTTTTCTAGTAAAATGGGAATACCATCTCAAGAAATGACTCCCGAACATTCATTAAAAACACCTGTGGGAAATGTTGAGGCAAAAATAATTTATAATAATCTTCCTATCCTTATATGTGGAAAGAACCTACTTGAAAACCTTATTGTTCTACCTCTAGTAGAGTTTGATGTTATCCTGGGTATGGATTGGATCTCTATTTATCATGCTAAGATTGAATGTAGAGCTAAAGAAGTTTCTTTTCAGAAAGACTTTTGGTTTGTGTACAAGAATGAACCCTTACTGTTGATAACTTATCAAGAGGCCAAGAAACATGTAAAAGATGGAAATGAATGTTACCTTCCACACATCGTTGAAAATAAAGGAACTTTTCAGATTAATGATGTGCCAGTGGTAAATGAGTATCCTGATGTTTTTCCTGATGAGTTGCCTAGAATAATACCAGATCGAGAAGTTGAGTTTACTGTTGACTTAGTTCCTGATGCTAAGCCAATTTCAAAACCCCCTTTATCGAATGACTTAAATTGAAATTTTAGAGTTGAAGGAGCAATTGCTAGATTTATTAGATAAAGGTTTCATTCGACCTAACACATCACCATGGGGTGCTCCTGTTTTATTTGTTAAAATAAATATGGTTCAATGAGACGTTGCATTGATTATAGAGCCTTGAATAACATCACTGTTAAGAACAAATATCCTTTTCCTCATATCGATCATTTGTTTGATCAGCTCCAGGGAGCTCAGAATTTTTCAAAGATTGACTTGAGATCGGGGTGCCATCAACTGAAGGTAAAGTAAGAAGATTTTCCGAAGACCGCATTCTGTACAAGATATGGCCATTATGAATTTTTAGTAATGCCTTTTGGGCTAACCAATGAACCTTCTATATTCATGGACTTAATGAATATGATTTTCCATGAGTTCTTGGATAAGTTTTTGGTGGTTTTCATTGATGATATTTTGGTTTTTTTCTAAAAGTAAAGAGTAGCATGAAAGACATTTAAGGCTTATCTTGAAAACCTTAAAAGAAAATAAACTGTATGGAAAATTCAGCAAGTGTGAGTTTTGGTTGCATCAAATTTCTTTCCTTGGTCATATTGTTTCTAAAGATGGGATAACTATTGATCCTGCAAAAAAAAGGTTGTTGATGAATGGCCAAGACCCAAAAATGTAACTGAGATTCATAGCTTCCTTGGTTTGGCATGCTATTACCGAAGGTTTGTTAGAAATTTTTCACGGTTATCTAGTCCAATGACTAAGCTAACTCGGAAGGGTGTTAAGTTTATCTGGACAAAAGAATGTGATGATTGTTTTCAGGAATTGAAAAGAAGTTTGGTCAATGCTCCAGTTCTACCACTACCTTCCAGGAATGGTCAGTTTGTTATATACAGTGATGCTTTATTGAAAGGACTTGGTTGCATCCTAATGCAGATTGATCAGGTAATTGTTTAGGCTTCACGATAGTTGAAAACTCATGAGGTAAATTACCCTACACATGATTTGGAATTAGCTGCTGTTGTTTTCTCTTTAAAAATTTTGAGGCATCATTTGTATGGAGTAAAGTGTGAAATATATACTGATCACAAATGATTAAAGTATATATTCACTCCGAAAGAGTTAAACATGAGACAGAGGAGATGGCTGTAATTAATAAAAGATTATGATTGTACAATTCATTACCATCCGGGAAAAGAAAATAAAGTGGATGATGCTTTGAGTCGAAAAAGTAATGCTTCATTAGCAATGTTGCGTTTGGAACGTGATCCTTTTGTTAAGGATTTGATGAACATTGGCATAGAATTTTTTGGTGTAGGAAGTTATTCTATTTTGTTTCAGGTATCAGTGAGATCATCTCTATCAGATAGAATCAAGCAAGCACAGAAGCAAGAGAGTGAGTTGCAGAAAAAGGTAGAGATGGTTCAGAAAGGTAAGTTTCCTGAATTCAACATTGATAATGATTGTGTTTTGAGATTTGGGAAGAGATTCTTTGTGCCTTGTGATTCATAGTTTAAGAGAGAGTTGTTATGTGAAGCTCATAGTTCTCCGTTTTCAGTTCATCCTAGCATTACTAAGATGTACAGAGATCTGTGGGAGTATTATTGGTGGGATGGAATGAAAAGAGATATTGCTGATTTTTATTTCAAGTGTTTGACATGTCAACAGGTTAAATCAGAGTGGCAGTTACCGAAAGGGATGCTTCAGCCTCTACCAGTGCCAGAGTGGAAATGGGAGAATATATCCATGGACTTTGTTGTGGGATTACCGAATACATCTCGAGGTAATAATGAAATCTGGGTTATTATTGATCGTTGACTAAATCTGCTCATTTCCATGCTATACGAGATAATTTTTCCCTAGATCAACTTTCCCATTTTATTCTTAAAGAGATAGTCAGGTTACATGGAGTTCCCCTCTCCATTGTATCTGATCGTGATCCCAGGCTCACTTCTAACTTTTGGAAAGGCCTTCAGAAGTCGTTGGGTGCTGAATGAAATTTTAGTACATCTTTTCATCCTCAATCAGATGGGCAGTCAGAATGAACAATTCAGACATTGGAGAATATTATACGTTCTTACTCTATGGATTATCAGGGATGTTGGGACCAACATCTTTCTTTGGTTGAATTTTCATATAATAACAGTTTCATTCCAGTATACAGATGACACTCTTTCAGGCATTATATGTGAAGCGGTGTCGAACTCCAGCTTTCTGGGATGAAGTGGGTGAATGGAAGTTGATGGGACCAGAATTGGTAGAAGAGATGGTAGAAAAAGTTCAGCTGATTCAGAAGCACATGAGAACAACTCAGAGCAGGCAGAAGAGTTGTGCGGATAACCGGAGGAAGGATCTATCTTTCGAGGTAGGTGATCATGTTTTTCTCAAGGTTTCTCCTTGGAAAAGTGTGATGAAATTTGGTAATAAAGGAAAGCTGAGTCCAAGGTTTATTGGACCATATGGAATTCTGGAGAGAGTTGGATCAGTTGTATACCGGGTGGCTTTACCTCCGAGCTTATCTCCGGTATACAATATTTTTCACGTTTCGATGTTGAGAAAGTATATGCCAGATCCATCTCATGTTTTGAGTCCAGTGGTAGTTCAGCTGGAAGAGAACCTATCTTATGAGGAAAAATTGGTCCAGATTCTTGACCACACGGAGCAAGTGTTATGGAAGAAGGTGATTAATCAGGTAAAGGTTTTTTGGAAAAACCACATGATGGAAGAGGAAACATGGGAATCTGAAAATGCAATGAAGGATAAGTACCCCCATTTATTCGATAAGTAAATAAATTGCAGGGACACATTTATCAAAAGGGGGGAAGGATGTAACATCCCAAGTAAGTAATGAGTAATAGATATTTTTATCTATGTCTATTAATGAATTAGATAGTGTTTTAGAGGCTTAAAATGAAAATAAATCCAATCTTTTTCATGGAATACACTAATATTTTTAAAAGATTGTTTTACATCCTTGTGATGGAAAACCATTTTTAAATCTATCTTTTGACAATTTTATAAGCTATGTTTGTCAAAATAAACTTATTCTTTATGATTGGGAAATCAAAATTTACATTGTGTGAATTTTTGGTATTTTTCGGACAATGTTCATTTTTTAATGAATAGTGAAAAATAATGCATTTTACATCAAAACTGCTTTTTAATCTAATTTATTTATATGATTAGATTATATGTTGAATTGGTTTTGAAGTGAAATTAGAATATATTTTTACCATTTAATCCAATGTTGGTCAGTGTAATCAATTTCACTTGAAATTGGATTTACACTAGTGTCAATCTTTTGATACTTATTGTTTCATAAAAACACGCTATTTGTCATGACAGCGGGAATTAATTATTAAATTAATTAATGTGACTTATATGTTTTGAATTTTGTAAAATATACTTCCTTTTTGAATTCCTAATATCAAATATATCTTCGGGTGAATTTTTAGTATTTTTCTGAAAAACTTCAATTTTTGATGAATAGTGAAACCACTAAGTGGTACTTATAAAAACTGATTTTTTCGTTTAAATAAAATTTTACCACTTCTGTGTTTTGAATTTCAAAAATCCGACATACATGGTTGTCATTAAGAAGTAAAATGTGGTTCAATGAGATTAAAATAATTTTTTGGTGAATAGTAACTCTTAAGTTCTTAATCGCGATTAGAGGTAATTAGTGTAGTTTAAGGTAAAAATAATGCTTTAATAAAATGAGATGAGCTTGAAACATGTACAACCCTCATTGGATGTGTCATGGCCGACCAAGACAATCCACGGGTCAACTTTGGGACCCCATGGATCCACTTTGGTTGGGAAATGACATAAATAACTTTTTATTTAATGTAAAAGTAAAAATGACACAAACATGAGATGTTTTACTAAAACAATTTTTACATGGTGTTATAAAGATCATATTTCTGATTATAAATAGTCATTGGGAATATAAAAAGATTTCCTACATCATATTATTTTTTTTATAATTTTTATAATTTAAATAAATTAAATTATTTATGACATCATGATGATGCAACGATGACCTCATTATTTAACGATTTAAATAAAATGGAATGATAATGTAAAATATAAGACCTAAAAATGGACAAAACCTATTGGATGGGTGTATTTCGAATCCTTATCACCTTATCCTCGAATCACATCAATTTGGGACCTCTTAAATCTGAATACCATTTTAAAATAAAGTGACTTTTCTTTACCTTCCAAGAGTGCCCCTCCTCTCATCTTATAAAAGGCCCCCACCTCTACCTCCTTACCCACAATCTCAAAGCCTTTGGCTCGGCCAACCCCTGCCCATTTTGTCTCTCCACATCCCTCTATTACTCCTTGAAGCCTGACTTTGGGCAGAAGTCTTCCCAAATATGCCTTTGAGCTCAAACAAAAGGGAGTTACCAGATTTTAATGTAATGTCTTCAGTTGATTCATTTTGTTATATTTTGCTTCTCCGACCCCCTAAACTCTTTTTATTCATTTCTTTTGTAACAAATCCAGTATCATAAATATATTAGGATGTTGTTATAAGAAGTATTCGAGCTACACTTACACACAACTACATCTAATGGTTAAAGGACATACTGTTTTCGTGGATGGTGAATTTATGCCTCCCGAAACGATGATTGTTCAACATTCTTTTAACCCCTTCAAAGGTGTCCATTAATATGTCACTATATTTATATATGATATATAATATGTTTATTTTTTCCTTAAGCTTATGTATTTTTCATTTTGGGCATACCTTTATGGTTTCCATTATGGGTAAACGCGATATCTTCATTTAAGGTAGTGCGGACTACTGCCCCCTCAAAGTGATTTGATTCGTTAAATACCATATGTGGGACGTATAAATGATGGAACTGTGATATTATATATGATATTATACTGGAATTATAATATACCTTTATATCATTATGATTCCATTCTATAAAATACGAAATAGAAATGAAAGTAGCGTTCATGCGTACGTACGGCTTACCGTTTCCATGAACGGTGCATTTCATTTCTTACCTCTAAATGATTATGTAATATTATAAATGCATGTATATAATGGATAGATATGATATATACATAATGATTATAATTCTGGATATAATGTATACATGAAAAACATGTAATTATAAAGGGTTTATTTTTGACTCAAGTACCAATGAACGTTAAAACGACCGTTATTAACTTAAATAATTACATAGTGTTCATGACATGGAAATAAGTGATATAAATGGAATATTGAACTTGAATAAGGTTATTAAACAAGTAGAAATTAACTCAAGTTTCTTATTCAGGAGATTAAAGAACGACCGAGTCAAGTCGGACCCGAGGTATGGGACTTCGTCTCAATCTCCTTTCATTGAGGAATATTTTGTATTATACACAACATTCTTTTATACGGTGTATAAACCCCTTTGACTTTTACGTTTATCCAAAAAAAATCTTTTTTATACGAAGCGTTTTACTAAACGACAAAAGGGAATGTTTTTGTCGTACGTATGCGGCGTCAACGACTTCTCCACCGCTGTGACCGTTATTTGAGTTTCAGCTTCCTCTACAAGCCATAACTTCTTTTTAAAAGAAAAATAAATACCATGTTTTAATTTTATATTATTTTGGTTTTGAAAATGGTTTTCATAATGTTATTATATCAATGTGTCGTATTGATATCTTGTGATTAAAAGGTGGAAATGTTATGTTTCCTTCATGCATGTTTTATGTGATACGATTCTGTTGAGGTTCTTGGGCATTATTCTGAAGACGGGTGGTTCCGTGATAAACTAAGGGCGAGGGAGCCCGATATAGCTCTCCAATGAATTGGGTAACGTGAAGTAGTGAAATGTTAAGGTTTCTCCGAAGAGATTTAGGGAATATACTTTGATGGGTATTCCAAACATAACCAAGAGGGTTACTTCCTGCATAAGAATGTTATTAATGCCTCAAGTTACCTTTATGTCATATGATTTATATGATTTATTCATAATTTGATGAGGTATGTTAAAGTGCTTATGTTTTATGGGTAAAGTATGATTTCATTCTTATGTATATATGTACCCATGTTTCCTTTCCATATATTTTTATATCCCTTACTGAGCTTTTTATGCTCATCCCTAGTTTTTTTAGAAATGTTTTTCCCAGGTCAAGGGAAAGGTACATGATATGATGATAGTGTCAAGGATGTGTCAAGAAAGAATCCATGTTTTATTTTAAATATGTTTCCATTGATGGGAAAGAATAATACTATCTTTATGTAACCACTTTGTTTATATGTGGAATGTAATGCAAGTTTTATGATCTAATTCTCTAAAACTCTAAACCCGAAAAGATCCTCAATGTGTAATCTTGTAGTAACTCAAGATTAAGTAAGGTTTAAGGCTGGGGAATTATATTACCAAATGAGGGTATAGTTTCCCCAATAACATACCAAGGCCCTCGCTACTAGTCGGCAGCCTCTGGCGTTTGGGGAAATGCGCTTGAGGTCATGTGGCAGATCGGGTACGGGGCAACAGTGGAAGGGCTCCAGATTCGATTCATTACCGTTTTAAATTATATTTATAATATATTTTTATCATATAATACAATTTTGGTCATTGGGAATATTTTCACATTTAAACCAGACCCAAACAAGTGTAAATCTTTTGATAGTTAATATCTCTTAAAAAACGAATTTTGTTTTAACAACGCGAATTAATTATAAATTAATTTCTGAAACTTTTGTGTTTTGAATTTGTAAAAATTGATTCCATAGTTGAAATCATGATCTCCAAATGGGTAAATAGGTATCTTTTATTTTTAGACATTTTGAATAATTATTTCGGTAAATATTTTATTTACCATGGTTAAAGGGTAAATCCGGTAAATAAGGGTAAAAAATAATATTATAATAATAATAGATTGCCGTAAAACATGACCTAACCATATTGGTGGATACATGTATGACCATGTGTATATTTGGGTTTATTTTGGGACCCCATGGTTCCACTTTTTGGAGATAGGGACACTTTATATTAATTAATTTAAAGAAATACAAAAATGACATAAGCATATATATTTTAGCCAACCAATTTTTATATAGGGTTATACATAAGATAAATTGTATTTTAAATATTAATTAGAAAGATAATATATTTCCTATATAATGGTATTTTATTTATAATTTTTTGAAACTAAATAATTTAATTTATTTATGACACAATGATGATGCAGTAATTATCTAATTAATGAAATATCAAAATAATTGATATTATAAATATCAAAATAAATGTAATTTGAGACTTTTTAGAAATTACACTAATTTTATAGGTTAATATGACATATTATAACTGATTATATATATATTTTTTTAATTAATAATGTTGTTATGAAATTTTGAAAAACAAAATACCCAATAGTGTAAAAATTGACATTAAAGGGTTTTTAAAACCAATATTATATTATTAATTAATATTCTATTCATAAAAATCTATGGATCGGCCAAGAGACTTATATAATGATATTTGTATCATTAATTGACCACATGGGCGTCTCCTGGATGTTTATAGTATGTTTATTGACTATATAAAATAAAAATACAAAGAGACATGTTTAGTGTCAAACTAATTAACTAAGAGTTAAAACTAGAAGATTAGGTTAATAAAGTGACACAAACCATTCTAAAAGCTATTTTTTGAGTAGTTTTCGACCTATCCCCACCTTAATATTTAAATAATCTACTTTGGAGCCATTAGAACCTGAATATGAATTTATTATAAAATAATATTTCTAGCTTTTCATAAGGTGCCCCTCAACCCTCTTATAAAAGGGCACTCCCCCTTCTCTCAATTTCACACCTTCAAAGCCATTGGGATCGGCCAGACTCTACCCAAATACCCTATAAAATATCCTCCCTTCATCTTAGAGACTTTCCTTTAGTCAGAAAGCTATCCTAAAAGTCCCTTTTGATCAAATCAAAAGGAAGAACCCGAAAAAGAGGTAATGTTTTCACCACCCTTTTTCAAGTTCCTTTTTTCTTCAACTTCATCTTCCTTTTTTATTTAATTTATAAAATAATAACTCTAATATCTTCTATATACTATGATGTTATTATAAATATGCTACAACCATATTCATAATTCTATCCATCCTTTTAATGACATGTCACCATACGTGCGTACATACGGCCTACCGTCTCCATGTCGTGGTTTAATTGTTATTCAATACACTATTATTTGGATTGGTATAATAATGATGTGTAATTCAAGTAAATAATAAATATAACACGATAATAATTAAGTATATATGATATATCATACATTTATATATTATTTTAATATCAAAATAATGATATTGTTGCTCGTGCGTACGTACGGACTACCGTCTCCACGAACGCGATGAGATTCATTCCCCATCCCATCCATTCAAGACTAATTATCATTTGATGATTAAAATTAATGTTTAAGAACTTTATATAATTGGTAATATGAATAACATACAACCTATCCATAAGAAACATGTATTATGTAAAAAATATATATAAAAGAAAATGAGTTAGTTAACACCCAAAACAATTATAATACTAAAAGATTATTAACAAAGAATTATTAGAAGATAATATATGATATCATAATTATGTATATGGTTATTTTATAATTTAATAACAATTTTTTAACTATTATACAGGAGGTTAACATACCATAGACTAAGGAAAATTACAAGGTAAGGGTTTATTTCACAATCTCTTCATTATCTGAGGTTGTTTATACGTAATTGTCTACTGGGACCTCTTTATCATCCACATCCATGTTTCTTAAAAATGTATTTCAAACATTCTTAATATTTTACAGAATATGTTTTAAAGTCATTTATAAACTTTTTTGACTTTTTATAAGAAGTTTATGAAGGAATCATTCCATCGTTTTCCAAACAAGGTCCTTTTTAACCTTTTCGACAGAATTAAGGTAAGAATATCTTTTTAACTTATACGGCGGATGCGTCTATTTTCCAGCGTTATAAAGTCATCGAAGCTTCCCTTACAATATTATATGAATATTTTAAAAGTAAATGTTTTATTTAATAATTATAGGACTTTTAAATGATTTCAAAAGGTGAGATATTTCTCTCAAATAGTTTTGATTTCATCTATGTCAGTGTACTTTGATGGATTTTAAGCTTATTTGAAGTTTGTTTATTATGATACAAAAATTCCATATTGTATTGATGGTTTTGTGATATGTTTGACTATGTATGTTTTATTTTTTTACCATTCATGGTTTATGGAGAAATTATTGACAATTCTTATGGTAGTTTTAATACGAATGTTTATGTTATGTTTAAACCTGTTCATATGAGGAATGCATTGGACATAATAAGTGACGGGTGGAGCCCGCTGTAGCTCCTCGATGCATTGGTAGGTCTAATGAGACAAACTAGTGTTTGGGCACAAGGCTTTGACAAAATTTTATTTGTAGTCTTGTCACGAGGCCTTGACTATGTGGTTATAATAGTCTGGAATTATGCATTCCATCATTATGGAAGTGGTTATTGATATTTCATGGGATTATTCGACTAGTAGAATATCCATGTGAATAATTAAATGGCATTATTTCATTTTATTTTGTAATATTATGGTTATGTTCATGTTTAAAATGCTTTTTTTAGTTATACATTTCCTCAAATGTTTATGCTTATTTATGAATGTTTCAGCTATATTGTTATCCTTAGTGAGCATCTGAGCTCACCCCTTTAAATGTTTTATTTTTCCCCGGAAGTGAAGAAGTAATATATGAATGAACTATAGGGATATTATGAAGGAATATGAAGACAATATGTTGTTGTAGTAGTTTTCAATTTATGATGTAATGTAAACATTATGATTGTATCTAGTTATTCGAAGGATTTTAAACTAATCAGCCTTTCGAGACTTGATCTTTTGTGATCATGCCACTATTATGTAATAATGCACCGGCACTGGGTAACTTGGGTCAGGGCGTTACAATTACAATTTTATCATTGAACATAATTAAATATTCTATTCACCATGAATTCACTAGATTGATGAACCTTTTCTCCACACTTACAGAAAACTCAAATTTCGTTCAAGCACTTCCCAAGATGATTCATTCCACAGTTCTCACATAATGGAAATTTATTCATTCCCCTCTTCTTAATTTCCTCTTTATATATTCCATGGTTATTAAAATGGCTCTTATTATATTTATTTTCATAGAAAAAATATGATTTATCAAATTTATTCTCTATTTTGATAGCACATAATACAATTTCATCGTATTATGAAAATGTTTGAGAAGACAATTCCATTCATAGAAATTTCATATGACTTTCTAATAAATTATTAATATTGTCTTCCAAATCACATACATACTCTATAGAACACCAATATATCATGTTATCATACCCTCATAATCTACAACACTCTCTTCTTTTTTTCTTTAGGGTAAATAATTTCAATTCCTTTTAATCTATTGATCACGACATAAATATTTTTCGAAGAATATTTTATTATCATTTATCAATTGAAAATGTTTTATTTCTTCTTCATCAATGGTATTATGTATAATGTTCCACCATTGATCAGTGTCAAAATTAAGGAAATATAATTCAAGTACTACCTCTTAATTTTCATTACATCTTAATGCCTTATCTATCTTTTTAAAGGACTGGATCAACTACTCAGCTACCACCAGATTAGCAGATCCACAAAATGATGGGGGATTATTCCACATGAATCGATCCAGTATTGTTGTATCATGGTTATTCAACATAGCCTATTAATGTTTTCCCAATATGATCATGATATAATCTTCTCTAACACTTAATGTGTTGACTTTTTCTGGGCAGAGATTCCAATCATTTTCCATTGGTATTGACTCTGCTTATTCCACTAGTCGCCATCACTAAAAAATGGAAGTCACTAAATTATGTCATAGTTTATAATTTCTAACTTGAAAAATATTGAGAAAATGTGAAAATATATGCATAACTAAACTCATAATCCTAATCATTATTTATAATTACTTTTAAATCATTCACAATAGTTTGAAAATAATATGTGAATTATCCAAAGTATATCACACGAGAGTGTCATACCAGGTGCATGCTAATGGATGTTGTTGTGTAGAAGGATTATTTTGGTTATGCCTAAAACTCCTTGTAAGAGTTGTTACTCTCAGTTATATCTGTCCCATAACCACTTCTACATGTATTATCGCAACAAGGATGTATTTTCTAGGATGACCCAAATAATCCTGACTTTACAAAAATACTAGGATGTCCTTCTATGATTATATTCATTTTATATATTAGGGTTAGGTATTATAAACTATTTTTCCTAAATCTAGTTTCCATGGTTTCTACTAAACTTTTTATGATACCAATTGTAACACCCCGAACCCAGAATCCCAGAGCCCGTGAATTACTTATTACATTGGCATGATTACAGTGAATGAAATTTCAAATGAACTATAACTAGAATATTTATGCTGAAACTAGATATATACATTTAACACTTATTACCTTGGGAAAGGTAACAAAATAAAATACAAAACAAAAACAAATAAATGGCATCCAGAAGAACTCAATAAATGGTCTACTATTTATAAAAATTTAAATGTAAAAAATGAAATTTGTGAGTTAGAATGGTCTGTAAGGGATAAAATTAGTGGAAGCATGAATCAAGAATAGTTTAATCATAAAAAAATTGGCATATTAAATAAGTCATTGTGACTAAATGAAAAACACTTGCAAATAATAATATGATAATGAAACTGCATCAATATATTTTGTCATAGTAAAAACTAAATGGACAATAATAGCTGAAAATACAGAAAAAGAATCCATATTTTTTGTCTTTTATTTAGAACATTATACAACTATACCATCGAAATGGTTCATGTCTATTTGTAGATACTAATAAGATTTTGTTTTGGAAACAAAATTGATGGGTTTGTTGCCAATTGACATTACTCATGAGACCAGCAGATTCATTTAAAGTTTATAGAGGGCCCCGATCATCCCTATGATTCCAAATAAATCATTATAAATAGAGTAAATACAATTAAAATTTTCCTTCTCAATATATGTTTGGATTACAGGATACAGTTTCATCTATAGTTCTATAGTTAAAAAAGTATTCCAAATAATCACTGTATATAAAAGCATATATAACATTAGACAATAATCATATCCATAAAACAATAATATATATATATATATATAATATATTTACAATTTCAGATGAAAATGATCTCAAATGTAATATAGGTACACCACATAAGAATGATTAGTTGAATAATACTAAGTAAATCACAATGAAATGGAAACCGAAACAAATTCCATTAAAATATTGTAATAAACCGAGTTAATAATAATCAATTGAATAATTGAATACCATTAATATAAAAAGTGTCATGATATTATATATAAAATGGTTTTAAAAATACACCACATACATTAAATAGGTTGAGATCAATGGAAATATCACGGATATAAAAGTGAGATCAGAAACCCCGTACCTTATGCCCGAATGTGTCCTTCAGTTGATGTAGATGACCTGAATAATAAAATTAGATTCATTTAATATGAAGTCTAGAACTTTATAAGCATGAAATTGAATTATTATTCTCATATTTATGTTCATTTATGGCCTTTTATAGGGGATATCATTTTTTATTTAATCATTTTAGAGTACACATTTTTGTAGTTTTTACTATCAGTTTCCTTGTATAAGAGTATGAATGTTCGTGTAAAATGGAAAGACAAATCCAAAAATGATGTTATGAGTTATTAATGATAATAAAAAAGGATATTCGATCATCTAAAACCTTTTTTTTATAGGAAAATTTATTATAACATGTTATAATGATAAACGCTTGGATTATTTTGATGGTTTTTTGATCACTAAGAACTCGTTTTGTATTCAAATTAAATACCATGCCTATAAATTGAATCCATAAAATAAGATATAATACGTATATTTTGATCATCTTCAACCATTAAAAATGATAAATGAAAATTCTATAAGATAGTAATATAAATTGAGAAATTTTTTTCCTTGACATTGAAAAAATAAAACATCTCAGACTATGTTTTCATGTTTAGTATTGGAGGAGGGAAAAAGGAGTGATGATGATGAAATATTCCATTAGGATAATAAAATTAATTTTCATTTAATGTACTATAAATATCATAAAATTTTTATGAGAGGAGGTGAGTAAAGGGGATCAATATAATGAAACATAGAAAACAAGCTAAAATAAAAAAGGATGAGAGATTCGCCTCTTGGGTACTCCTCCTTGAGAATCTTCTTATGGACTGTGTTTTTAGCCTTTTGGTGGGTCCAGTAGGTCTTGGAAGTGTGCATGAGGGATTCAGATGTTTATCTAGTATAACATAGGCAATGATAAATGCTTGAGGGCTGTGGGTGGAATATGGGGTGATGGGTGTTTTATATAGTGGAGGGGAGGAGCGTTTTCTTATTAATTTAATCATTTGTTTATTTTTGGAATAATGTATAAAATATATATGACTTCACAAAAAATAGTAATAAGTGCATGTGAGTTCAATCCATGTGTGCCAAACTCAGCTGAAAATCATATATGACTAAATAAATTTTTTTTTATCATTTCTAATTATTTATTGTATTTTACTATTCAAAAAATTTCAAATATTAAAAAAATTCACAAAAATACAACCTAACAATTTATCGACATATAATACATAAATCAAATCCATTTTTTAAAAATAATTTTCTAAATAAATAATTTTTTTTTTAAAATCATCATTTAAAAAAAAATATTGACACTTAAATTATTTATCTTCATTATTAAGGTGCTTAAATTTTATATACACTATCATGGGTATGGTTACCATTCATAAGGGTCATATTATTATTCATAAGGGTTGCTTACCATTCATAATGGTATATTAATATTACTAAGAAGAAGTTACTATTCACTGAAAACTAACTTTATTCTATGAGACTCCAAATATCTCCCTCATCACAACAGTGTATGTCTGTTTTTTTAAATTCAATGCACATAAGTGTAATATTTAAGTTTAATGGCTATGTTATGACTTTCTCTTATATATAACTAATTGTAAATAAACAAAGATTCATTGATTCATGAAATATAGCATATCTAAAGAATATAATGTAGTTAAGATAAGCATACCAAAAATTATTTTTCTTGTTATATGGATGTAGAGCAAGAACCATTACTAAGCTCACTGACATGTAAGTCCTAGTCGTAGAGCTCAATTTCTATTCTCATTGATAAAATTTTTAATTTCGAGGAAGAAAAGAAATGATGGTGGATGTGATGTAGAGACTTCGTTATTTTTCCTATAAGACATTATAATAATTTCAACAATAATTACAAAGCATGGTGATGAGGGGGCATAGGCATCTGGGGCCCATATATCCATAAAGTGACAATTTAAAAAAAATATTCTTCACACATGAACATTTTCACTTTAAATGTATATATATTTAGATCAGAGTATATACTGGATTTCTCAGTCTGCAAATGAGTCTAAAACATTGTTTCCACATTAACTATGACATAAATTTGTACACACTGGGTGTTTTAATAGAGGGGAGTTGATGGGGTGCTAAATTATGTATTAATTAAATAAATAAAAAATTAATTGATTAATTAATACTAAAACCGAAATACCTACCCAATTTCCTGGGGTGTGAATGAAACAATTGAACAGCAAATGTCCTATCCTTCATTGGAGATGAATGAATTCAACACCAAACTGATGCAGCGAGGTGCCATCTATCCTCATTTTTGAGGCAGTTCATCATCAGATCAAGAATCTGCACGATATATGCATCATTACTCAACTAAATCATTTGTATTTCTCCATCGAGATAGAACATTTTTATTTATTATACAGATCCCATTAATTTTTTGTTGTTTTAAGATTCTATATCAATATTGAAATTGTTTATGATATATTCATGGTAGAAGTATGAGTATTAGGATAAACTGTGGAAAATCTGCATTTTTTATAGTGATTCACAGCTGTAATTACTATCTACATAGTGTGTAGTCTAGTGACACACATCATGAATACCTTCAAGTTTGTGGAGATGGACTCTGGGTACTACACACAATATATCGTCGTTACATGATGTTTAATACCCTGATTCGTGTGGCTATGTGAAATGGCTTGGGAAGCCATCGTTAGCAAAAATTAGTTCATGGAAAATGCTACCAATTATTATCCATAGAAATAAATACACTAATAATGGCTGTAAATTAAAATGTGGTAACAAAAAAGTGATGAAAAATAACCATTATCATTGATTTTTAACTTGTGCTAAAAAATGGTATATATTTCAAAAAAAATATTCATTAAAAATTTATAGAAATATATTTATTTTTAAATATATATGTAAATATAATTATATATATATAAATATAATATTTATATATTTAAATGTGTTTTACATAAGGAAAAATATAAATATAAATTTAATATTTATGATATATTGTAGAAAAAGGTTTATGAAATAATTTAAAAAATATTTTTAATTAATAATTTTTTATTTTTTTAATTAATAGTCATTTAATTTAAATTTGAATATAACACAATTAAAAAATAATTTAAATATCTAAGACAAGTTGAAAATACAACTAAAACATCAAACAACCCAAACATTTGAAACGAGTTTATGCTTGGTCTCTACCACATATCAAATCATATCATGTGATCAACTCAATTCTCTAGTGAGTCAAAGTAAACCCCTGTCATGTGTTTTTGGGAAAAGAATGACCCAAAATGCCTCGAAAAGAATTTTTCTAGTCATAATACCTCGATTTATTTACCATTCAACGGATTTTCACACTCATTTAACGGGGTATTTTCCCATTTTCAATGAGGAATTAATTTATTCCTAGAGATTACATTCATATTGATATAATGGATTTGAAATTTTATCATTTTTCAAAATATACTATTATTTATAATCAAATATATAACAATATATACATATTTTAATATATTCACAAATATAAAATTAATTTTATAAATATATAATTAAACATATTTACATTTAAAATATTTTTTTCAATATATAAGACTTATTGACATAAAAAGTAATATTAACATTATTTACAATAAAAATATATGAATATTTTTATATCAATATAATGTATGTGTATGTATTAGTATGTTTATATTAACAAACTAATATATATTAGCAATATATTCAAAAATATGTATTTATACATTAAAATATAAAATATGATTATATATAAAAATATATAAAAATATGTAAAATTATACATAAAGATACACATTTAATATCTATATATATGTTTTTGTGTGTGTTTGTGTGTGTTTATTTATGTGTTTATGTTGCATATATATATATATATATATAAACTTACACAAAAACCATATTTTAAAAATGTATTTAAACCTAATAATATAAATATATATTAATATATATATATATATATTAACAATTATATATAACTATATATACAGATATATCATTAAATTGATAATAAAAGAAAATCAGACAGTGGTAGAGGTGTAGACGTGCAAGGGAGAGGTCGTGGGTTTAAATCCAGGCGGAGAAAGGGATGTGAGGGTGGTTGTAGGTGGCTCTAGCATTGTGAAATGAGTGCACAGGTGTGATGCGAGACTTGTCGGTGCGTGGGTGGGTAAAGGGGTGGGGGAGGAAGTGATGTTAATGGGGGTGGACAATCACTCTTAAAAGGGCATCCAATTTATAAAATAATTTCTTTATATTTTATTTTTGGACTCATATAACTAATCAAAATAGTGATGATAATGGCCTCTATTATTAGTTCATTTTTTCACTAATGATAATAGATTTTATCATGTCTTTTTAGCACTAATTAAAGGGACCCCCTATTTATATTTATTTTATTATCATCACATTTTTAGTGTTGGTTGAAGAGATTTTTTGAATTGATAGAATCGATTTTTAATTCTTCTAAAATCCATATCTATGTTGGTGCATGTGAAAACACATGGTTGGGAAAAACCAGACAACCAACGTACATTGAAACGACGACTGGTACATGGAAACGAGTTCAGATACACGACCAAAGGATGGTTGAAGAGGGACATGCTTTGTATCTCTTATTCATGCCATGTACCCATACATGTTATGGAAATAATGTATGCCAGATACATGGCTATGATCTCAATCCATTTGTGCCCTAGTTCATGTCATGTACTACTAGGGGAAATCTTTGAGATATCCCACATTTTTGTATATCCTTCTCTATAACTCCAATTAGATATTTTTAGTACTATATCCTGAGCTTTTTTCTTTATAGAATGCGTTGGTGGAATCAGTTTTGACCTATAAGATAATAGGTGTAATGAATTAAGGAATAAGAATGGGTCGTGGTGAATATCTTGGGTAGTGATCTGGGTGAATCATTGGGTTGAATTTGGAGTTAGTACCTTTCCCTTCGAATTTAGGATGTGGGTCCCCTGGAATGATTAGACTGGTAGAGTGGTTCTCCCCTTAGACTGACAAGAAAAGGGAGAACATTCCCCATAGATTCATGTCCTTGAAACACATCATAAGACCATGCGGGTGAGTTAGGTCATATCAATGAAGATAGTATCAAGGTGTGGTGATTGATTTCCATAGTCATTGGTTTCCAAGGAAGACACATGGGATACTGGCCATCATTGATGGACATCTAGAACTATTGGTACTACCATAGTGGTTTAGGGACTGGGTTCCCCATATCATTTGTGAAGATGGATTGTTCTCCCCTATTGTGTTAGGGAACATGCACTCCATTCTCGATGGAAGGTAGAATAAAAACTCATATATTGAACAAGGGTGTCGTTCATCTATCTGTAGATTCAGTACTCCCTGGTTGTAACAGTTTTTATGTCCTCCATATATGACAAATATATAGAGCGGGTACTCCCCTACCGTGTTAAGGATCATATAATCCATCTAGAGGCTCAGTAATCCATTTTCCTACTATGGTGTGGTCCACTATCCACTAAGTGATACTCCCATTCCATGTAATGTGTTGGGTTCCATAGAAAAGGGTTGGTACTCCCCTACTATGTTAGGGTGTGATTATTCCATGGTGAATGTGGTGGTAGAGGTAGAACTACATTATCCTACAAGTGTGTGCATCCATTAGCTTCAGGGTTGTACTCCCAGTCTAGGATAGATTGAGCGTCCTCAATTAACGATGTGTAACTCCCCTATCATATCAAGGTGTGTGTCATTTATGAGTAGTACTCCCCTATTAGATCATGGAGTTTATTCTTACTTATGAAGCATTACTAACTCATCTACAAGTAGATGTGGGGAGAAGGACCCCCTTTGGATTTGGATATCTCTTGACTATTGGAATCATTTATGAGGACTGGGCCCATACTCTTGGTTTGAATGAAACCTATATGTAAGTTATTTCTCCATTAATGGGCGTAGGTGTGGGCCACTCCTTAAATTAGTGAATTTTTTTCCACAAGTTAGTTTAAGAGAAAGAAATCCATCGAAAATAGGGTAGTAGTATGGTGTGGTCCCCTTAATCTCCTATCATATAAAAGATAAACATGGTTCATGGTGTATATTAGTGCTTCATGAACTGTAGGGATGTGGTGAGGAGTGGGCCTCTCCATTTGGATTCTTTAGCCTTATGTCAGGAGTTGGTTGGTGATGACAGATGCTCTGGTGATGGGTACCAGAGAAATATCATATTAGTTTTTCTTGATGTAGAATTCTCTCTTAGACATACCATAAGGAATGATAGAGTTGTTACCAATAGAGTGTGTCTCTCATACTGGTACAATCTGTGATGGATGATCTATTTGAGTGTTTTCTCCTTGATTTGTGTTTAACTATAGAGCATCCATTATAATCTTGTTAATGGATATGAGTTCAGAACCTCATTATACATGGATTACGATACAAGAATATCAGTGTGATGTTTCAAGGATCAAATGCAGTGTAGTCACATTTTGGGTTGACTCTCCGTGAAGATTGACTATAAATACCACTTTTTTACCCATACATTACTTTTAGTTTCTCTCTCGTTCCACAGGAGGTGAAATGCATGGGGTATTCCATATTATTTCCATTTTTATCTTCTCAGGTTGGATGAGTCCACTATCCTACTATAATAAGTTAATAATTGATGGTATGTTCATCTATTAATTGTGTCAATCTACTTGTGTTTGGAGGAATTTACATATTTTCTCAGTTGTTGGGTTTAGTTGAGGGAAAAAGTCTATCCCTTTCAATCTTGTTGGGTAATATTCATTGATTTATATGGATAGTCATATATAGACAAGGATGAATCGATATAGATTTTATCTCTTGATGGGGTGGCCCTATCTATAGGTTGATTGGATTGTCACATTTCATTTCTCACATTTCATTTTTATTTTTGGGGCAACTACTGAGTAGTTTTATACTCACCCATACACAATATTTTATCGGACATGTTTTGTGTCATTCGAAGACCAAAGACCTATAGATAAAGAAAACATAGAACCTAAGGGAGGGGTAAATTTGTGGGATACTTAGAAATATGTGTTTATAAGAGCTGGGTTAAAGAGATTGTTGATAGACATTTTTGGCACATATCCCCTTAATCTGAGCAGGTTGGATTATTTTGTAGTTTACTTTTTGGTGGGAGTTTGGTTCTGGCTTTTTTACTTAAGTACATCCACTATACTATATATTTGGTTTTATTTCTGAAAGAATTTCAGTTTATATATTTTTATATCTGATCACTGTTTCATTGATGTGTTTTTCGGTACATGTGTATAGGTACATCAGTTAAAGGCCTCCACATGTTTAGTTATACCTTAACCCCTGTCTCTAACTACTTTACTATAGATGTGAGCATGGGGTAGCTATGGCTCGTGCCCCGACATTGGATCAGTCATGGAATGATATGACTAATAAATGGTCTAATTAATGATAACAACAAATAAAAAATTAATATTTATGGGTGGAAACAAGGAAATTAACATCTGAAATCATGAAATTAATGAAATCGAGTTCAAAAAAAGTAAATAAAATATTTTATACAATTAATATATTATATTATAATAATTATTATCATTATTTCATAAGTTAGTATCATATTTTAAGACACAATATCAGAGGATAAAGACCAAACAACAAAAACAAGTAAATGTAAGGCAATTTTGTCGCAATTTACATTCCATTTAGCTTTTTTGTTATTACGCGCCAATTAACATTTATTTAGAGTATATAATTAATTTTTATATATTATATCATTAATATACTTATTCTCGTGACATAATCAGTTTTTTTAATTCATATAGAATTATAATTGTATTGTTTCAATGTAGTATGGGACACATTGGAATGTCTAAATATTATTTTTCCTCAATATTATTTTAATTTCAACAATTCTTGTTGTTACTTATCCTCCTCGCCATTATTTTTGATTAGCATGTATTCTTTACTCAATATGGGTATTTTATATGTAATATTATTTACTTGTTATATGTAGAATGCTTATGACTAGTATGATATTGGTGTTCCCTAGTTATAGATATCCCTTTTATGCATCAGTTGTCTCGTGAGATTAAATAGTTACCAAAACAAGTTGGGTTTTTACCAAATATGTAAAACATCATATGAAATATATTGTGTATACTGATTTCATGTACCTAATAAATAGGAAATCCCTAAATTAAGCATTTACTTCATTTAGATTCAATTATTATTCATCCATGGTATTTTTCAATGATATATATATGGATACATTTCGTTCTCAATTTACTGTTTTAGATGTCACGAGTTTTAGTTTTATACATTTCCATATTGATATTTCCTTATATAGTTAATTTACAAACATGTGTTATTAGTTATTTATCTTTCCATGTTAATTTAAATATATTCATTTATTATCTCTTTCACATTACATAAACATATTGATCATTTGAGCTCACCCTTTGTATGTTTCATTTCCCTGGGTTTTGAAGAATAAATAATTAGATAATCATTCATGGATGATGTTTATTTATTTTTATTATGTATCATGTTTGTATTTTCCTCTACCCAATGTATTGTGGGTATAATGTATTTAATCGAGAATTTAAATGTTGCTTAACCAATCAGTCCTTCATGATTTGATTGCCCACAATCATGATAATTTAATAGAATAATGCACCAGAACTGGGCTTCTGGGATTGGGGTATTATAGTTGTCAGAGAAGGTAGTTTAGTAACAGTATTGGAAATTATATATAGTAATAATAAATTAGGGAAATAACCCTATGATAGATAATTAGGATAAGTATATGATAACGTCCTATGAATTTTTTATGGTAGGTATTATGGGGGTATTCCTGGTAATATATCTATATACGGATACTACTAGTGGATGTGGTTCTCACAGAAATGTACATAAGAGTAACAACTTCAGCATGGTGTTCTGAGCCTAAATTAGGGAATCCATGTACACAAAAATGACCCTTACTGAACATATTATTTTACACTCCTCAGAGATATTCATAAGACAAATCATATTTTATTTATAAACCATTGTAAATGATTTATAAGTAAAAATATCCCCAAGGAATCCATGTTCATAACAATGAGATTACATATGCTTAAATTTCATAAATTAGGTAACGACAAATTTTTGGATATAAAATGTTCATTATTTTATGAGCAGAACCAATATATTCCATTGTTTATAAATGGAACCTTAAAGGAATAATTGTATCAGTACCCTTGGAATATGTAGAGATTTCCCTATTAAGAAACAATAGAAGTAGTTTTGGAAGTGATCATGTTATTGATATATTAGAGAATAATTGTCAAGTTATGACACATAATCATTCCTCAATAGAGAAAAAACATCAAAAATGAGATTCTATGATTTTGGATTGATTTGTGAAATAGAGGCCCCAATAATTTATTTATTCTACTAATCCAATTGTATACATGAAATGGATTTAAGTATTTGGAGATTATATTTGATGTTATTATATTCTATTAAAATTAAAAGGTTAGAATTATATTGTAATTTATCTATGGTAATATGGATCATTGTTCATCCTTGATCTAGAATACTAGAGAAGAAGAAATAAAACTCATGGAATAGAGAGCATTTATGGATATGTTATTAAATAAGTTATTCCCTCTAGATCAGAAAATATAGATGGAAATAGTTTTTTTTCATAATGAAAATGAAGAAAGAGAGTGTTAGGGATTATAAAGCTACCTTAACATGTTTATCATGGAATGCTTCTAATTATATAAGTAACTTTGAGTGCAATATAGACCACATCATTTAAGGTCTTTAGATAAATATTCAAAGGAAACTAGTTTCATATAATGTTTTCATCATATAAAGAAATAGTTTTATTTTCTGTCACGATATTGATGTAATTCAAAAAATTTACAAATTCAATGGAGACATAGAACAGAAGAGATCATCTAAAAACCATGAAAAATTGAATTCATCAAATAAGAAGAAAACGTTTGAGCAATTTTCATTGTGTACGAAATGTGGAAATAGAAACCCTAAAAATTTCAAGATTGGAATGGTACATTGATATAAGTATGGAGAAAAGGGTTAACAGGGAAAAAAATAAAAAGAAAAGAAGAAAATTATACTATTCAACGTTACAATAGTAATGATATGCTTCAATACAGAAGAAAATCGACAAAATAATATGATAATATAAATCCAATGAAGATTAGGGATCAAGGTCAAGAATATGTTATTAACATAACAAAAGTGCAATGATTAATGTACGTATATATTTGGATATAAGATATATGTTGTATATTGTTTTTATGATGTTTTCATCATATGATTTACGAAAAATTTCATGATTGTACTATAATGCTTTTTCATTATGTATTAGAGATAATTTGTTGAATGGTATCGTGAAAAGTTATACAATTATATGATAAATTTTTTGGAAAACACAAAATTGTACATAATAAAATGATTAATATTTTCCTAATGTTGAGATAATATTTATGAAATTATTTATTTCGAGAAGTGTTTAGTACCATATAAGATGACATTTTTTTCAACATGTGGTCTATTATATAATTGATGGAGATTACAACACTTATTTATTTATGTTATTTATTTAATAACATATGTATTAGTTATAGAATAATTATGAATTCATGTTACCAATATGTTTTTATCGTATTTTGATTTATTGCCTTTCTTTAAAAGGATAAATGAGGATGTTATATGCATGTTTGGAATGTGAAAATTTTGAGCTGCTTCATGTCGATTAAAGTCAAAAGATAAGTTCATTTTTGGAATTTAGTGACCATATTTCAAAAGAATTGGGCCACAATCATTTGGAAAATATAACCCATTATAAAATTATTGTTTATTGGATGAGATTTTAATGGAAATTTATTACTTTACTATAAGATGCATCCTGTGAAAAGACATGAATTATAAATAGATGAAGGCCCATCCAAATGATATAATTCTGATTGAAAAAAAATATTAACTTATATTCATATAGATTTAATGAATTCATCAACTCTAGAAAAAATGGGGTTTGATTCCAAAATGTTTTCCTAGTACATTAGTTTTCAATGAATCAAATTTTCCATTAGATAAATGAGAATTTATGTATTTTGATTCTTAACATTTTACGAACCATGTTCTCTAGAACTCTCCATCTGAACATTATTTTCTTATTTTTCCTATATATCCATGTTTTAATTTCCCGAAATTTGACTACTACAAGGGAACCTAGTTACACGACTTGTTTACACTTCATTTTCTTTTATTAAGAAGTTGTGTTGCTAACCTAATTACAATGTGGGGTTTTTATAAAATATTATCTCTTTTAAAATCAATACCATGATTACAAATATAACATTTAATTTGTGATGACATTATTTAATTAAGGTGGTGATAATGTTACACTCAAACAAATTACAATATTTTCATGTTAATTTGAATCTCTTTATATGCAACACTATATTATTCTTCTGTTTCACGCAAGACTAGTATATACAACATTTTAATGGATTATAATTATTAAAAATGATTTTTTAGCCTTCTATAAATTGTATTTTTAAAAATAATCATTTTTTAATTATTATTATTGATATAATATTAGTTTGAAATTGTTGATTTTTTTGAGAGGCATCATTTCATTATGAAATAGTAAATATTACTTAATTTTAGTGAAAAATAGAATTTTATAATAAATAATGGGTTGTGTTGAATTATATATTATGTTGGTTTTTAAAGTCACAATAGATCAGTTATGAATATATTAATCAAATGTATTCCATTAGAATTTTTTATATATATAAATTAGATAAAAATCATATTCAAAAGATCAACATTTTTACATTAAAACCCTACATCCTCACCATTACTATAGAATTTTCAATAATAATAATGTTCCCTCTTATTTGAATTTAATATCTAAAATTAGAAATAAATGGTTCTAATTTGTACAATATTTGTGTTCATATAAGAACAATTTAAATTTTGACCAAAATGATTATTGACGTGTTTAAAATTAATTACTGTGATTAATGAATAATTAAGCTTAAGAAGGGACTATATATTAATATTAAGTGAACCATTAACATGTAAACATATACAAAATACACTGTATTACAATAATTCTATGAAATTCTCTGTTGTAATCTTCCCATGATAATAAATTTCATCTAAATTCACTATATAAACCTATATAATTTCATCAATAAGATAAAATAATCCTAAAATAACAAATTGTTAATACTCCGTTTTATATAATAGTCCTTATAGGATGTCAGAAATCCTCAAACACTAATTCATATTTAATTTTTTCTTCCATTTTAAAGGTAATAAATAAGTTATCATTATAAAAAAATTAAATCAATAACAATATAATATGAAAGTAATTAATAAATATTTTATTACTGATATTTTTATGAAATGTGAACTATCCAAATTATAATTTTGAATAAGATATCTTATATAAGAAAACACAATCAATAATTTACAAAATTTGGAATAGGAAACATGAAATCATGAATTATATATTAACTTATTAATTAGAAAAAATGAACAATCTTTTAAATAAATTTATATAAAATCCCATAAATTGTTAAATATAAATCTCAAAATCGTATCTTATACTATGATAATATCTAGGATTGAAACTATTGATATATTGGAATGATATACCTAAAAAATTCTTCACATATCCAAACATTTAATATTTTCAATATAAAATTTAGCAAATAAAATTATATAAAAAAATCATATATGTATTTTTCAAATACTATAAACTGTTATCAATTTCAAAACTAAATCTAGATTCCCACACATTATTAGGCATACTCCCTAATTTGGATAGTTAGTTCACTATTATTGAGGGTTTTATGATATATCCTTTCACCTCAATATAAATAACTATAATAAAAAATTAATTACATTCATTAGTTATAAAACAAGGGCGTCACTATAATAACAATAGTATAAACCAACCAGTAAAACTTATATAATCATATTTTTATAAAAAATTAATAACCCACATTCTATGTAATGTAAATTTTGGTATATGTTTTATGATTATCTACTAAAGAATTATATTTATATAAAATATATAAATAAAAAGTCAAAAAATCAAATAACTGTTAAACATAACTATCAATGATATTGAACGAAAATTGTGTGGAGGTAAATTTTTTTATATAAGAATGATTTCATCACGATTGATATAAATATGTGTAGAAAAAAAATAGACTGGAAGGATTTTTTTCCACACATTTATGTTTATGACATAAAGGTTTTAAATCTCAAGAAATGATTCTTAATATGATAATATACAAATAAAACATTTATACAATGAAAACAACATGGAGCTATGATGTGAGGTGATGTTATAGTTTATATAGAAAATGAAAATACCTTATTACATTTTCATAGTGATCCCTTTACATAAAGAAAATATAGATTAATATAACGTGTTAAGTTCAATAATAATATTAATTAATTAATATTCATTTCAAAAATCAGGATAAATGTTCTACTTCTTACAGATAGAGTGTTCAAGTACCACCACAAAATTGGTAATCATTGGGTGGGATGAGTAAAAGATGAAAATAATTTCATATGGTATATGTATTTGGAGTAATATATCACTATATATTCCCATGTGATATATATGTGAATATACATATCCACTTATATTTTATACACCCACTATAGTAGATTTCTAAAGTGATATTGTTTCTTCATCCACCACTAACTTGTGTTTTCTATTTTTCATAATGAACCAAAATATCAATTGAAAATTAGCAATGGAAAATGTGGCTATATGAACCATATTTGTAGGTAATAATATTATTTCCCCTTAACTATTAATGGGAATTTCTTCTTGAGGTTAAATTATTTATTGTGTTTACATGGGTGGGATTATTCCACCACTGTAACAAATCCATTGTGTAATAGACACAAATAGTTCTAAAAGTCTCCCACTCAGAACATGCACACAAAAACTAAACAATATTCATTTTACACTGATATCAAATTCACAATATAACACAACCATTCATTCATTTTACATTGTATTGTATTCAATATATATCACATCCACAAGGTTTCTATTTTTATTAGGGAACCCACAATACATATGAAGAAGTAAATTTTTCGTAGAGTATATCTATATCATATTAACTGGAGGAAACATAATTCTCCCATACCATAGTGTGGGATAATCATCTTAGTGAAATGGTGAATAAAAATAAATCCTTGAGTTGTATTATCCAACCTTAGTTTCAAATAATTTGACTAAACATTCCACATGGATATAAAACAGTCCTCATTTATTTATTTAAAAATCAATAAACATTATTTCTTATTTTCAAACATGACAATTTCTTAGGACCTAAAAAGTAATATATATATATATATATATATATATATACATTTAGGTCACCTGTATGTTGTGAATATAATGATAATGAATGATATAACATTAATTCCTCTTGTATATCCGTTAATATGTTTTTTGTGGCTATAACCTTTTATGATAAAGTATTCTCAATGTAAATTAGACAAGTATGATCATTATTTTCCTTCCAGGACACAATGACTCGTGAGTCTAACTACATTAGCATTGTTGATATATTTTGTTCATAAAAAATAAATATGGTAGTAATTAGGAACTATTGAACCATAAAACAAATTATAAACTAAAAAGCATAAATATTGATTACATGGTCGATGCCTACATTAAAACACATGTCACATATAGAAATGAAATCATATATTTTTATTAATGAACCTATATTCAATAATTTGGTTGAATCATATTATGTAAAAAATATCTCCCCTACCAAATAAGTAATCTCTTAACTGCAGGTTTATATGAATTTACCCCAATTCTATATAAAAAATCATCATTTTCACACTTTTATTTATCATAATTTGGATATTTTTATACAATATCTATGATATATTTCCACAAGTAATGAATTAATTTCATGTACACCCTAGGATTTATAATGAATGATTTTCATTACTTATACTCTTTTTTTAAAACCATCCAAAATAACATGATAACATATATATTTTTATAAATAAGAACCCGGTATTGTAACTCAAAAATATTAATGTATATACCATATATGAGAAATAAATTTAAATTTTTGAAAATCATAAAATGAATGTGTACATAATGAAATACACAATAAAAAACATAATAATAAAATGTATAAATACGACCATTTTGTTTTTCATACATCACATCAATATATAAAAATAAATAAATGAAATGGAAAATGGTAAGAGTAAATGTCAATAATCCAATGATTCAAAAAATAAAAATTAATATAAATTAAAATAAAATATTTGAATGAAAATAATAAATTCTATCAATATATATGAAAAATTTATTCATCTCCCACTGGTCACTATCTCCAACCATAAGAAAATTTATTGAATTATTGCAATATTTGAATATAATATTTCTTATAATTATATTAATAGAAGACCAATATATATAAATGAAATTTTTATAGATGTATTTATCAAATAATCTCAAAAATATTTCACTAAATGTTATATACATAACTATTAGTAAATAGATAATACAATTCTAGTATGAATTCAAAATATGAAAGTTCTATTTCAACACATTTGAAAACAATGATATAAATAATTATACATTCATTATGCTGTTTGAAAATAATAAATTTTCCAAAATATAAATGAAAATAACAAAGATTAATAAATGAGTATTGATGTATAATTTTTTTGATATCATAGTTCTCATTGAAGAATAATAGGAAACCACCTACTTGAATAATAATAAAAGATTCAATAATCCTAATAATAGCTTATAAAATCACAATGTTATAAGATCTTATTGAGACTAGAATCCATAACTATAATACATTGAATATATATTATACAATAATAAACTAAATTTTCAACAAATAATTTATAAAATTAGTGTTGAATAAAATATATCCAATGATTGAAAATTTGTAATATATTTTTCGGGGATGAGATAATAAATTAAGGTAAAATCAAAACATTACAATTCACATATCCCTAGAAATTCCTTGTATATAATCATTGTAATAACATGTATTTTTTACAACACCATTTAATAAAATTAATCAAAATTAGGAGTTATATAATCACATGTATTACCACTATATAACATTAAAAATTAATCCATTTCACAATTAATCAAAATCATTAAATATATATTATTTCCATTATTTTTAATTGTTTAAAATGAGAGAAAATATGTGGGATCTATTATCCTTGGATATTTACTTATAGAATGTAAACAAACATTAAAATTGATCAATTAACTTGAATATAATATTAGTAAATTATAAATTATGGTTTGACATCCCCATTATTAGATCCAATTGTTTCAGTATAAATATACATGAGTTAGTTTATAATAAATTATAAATATTCATTTGTAAAAATTATATTGATATCTTGTATAAAAATATTTATCCCTTTTATGTAAGACACTTTAAATGATATTTACATATTTATAAAAACATTCATAACCAATGATAATTAATGATTTATTCATTTGAATTATGAATTTAAAATATAAAATTAATATTTATATTTTTTATAAAAATTGAGGCATATAAGTACTAATAAAATATTACTGAATTACAATTATTCTAATACAATATATTATTATGTGTCCCTAAAAGATGATTTAAATCCATTAAATTGGGATAACTCAAAAAAGTAGTTCAACATAATACATAGGATGATATGTGTATTGATGGGAATGGAAAAGATTTAAATGGTAGTGGAATGAACAAATAAACAGATTTAAATTTGGATAATGAAAAATAATGAATTCAAAGTAATGAAAAAAAAATAATAAGAGATGCCCATAATGATAGGCTATCAATATGGATATCAAATAAAGAGCACTTTTAATATTCTGGAAGAACTAAAAAATACGAGCTCCTTTGGTTTTCTCCATATTTTACACATACATATATTAATTTCAATAACTATATTCACTATGTGAATAAATTATTATATTTAACATTTATTTACCATTCATAATACACTAGAAGTGTATTTTTTAGAATGTATGGTCAACATTCATAGTTAGCGTAATTTTGAACCATAACAGTGCACCCTAGAAATTCCTTCAAAATGTTCAATGTTTCACAATGAAAAATAATTAATAAAATATAATTATTGAATATGAATATATAGATATATTGGTAATAATATAGGATAAATTATTATTCACAATGTTCCACCACCATCCCAAATAAAATCTCCATGGAGATCACTGATCATGGAATTTTTGAGCCTATTTCTTCCCCATTTGATATTTCTTCTTTGATATCTATTGATTTTGGTGTTAGTGATTAAAAATACTATAAACTAGATGAATATAACAAAATATAACACAATTTCAGGATAAATGTTAAATAATATTGAGAATTTATGTCATAATGATTTAGAATGAAATAATAAATATTCCCACATATGAACACGAGATGGATTTCATTGACACTTCAACATGGAGACATAAAACACATAGAGAATATATATCACTGAGTATGGTTATACTATATGATGTTCATCATTTATAATAATTTAGATAATTTAAATTTCCAATTATAACATAACCAAAAATTACCTTTTTACCATAGTCCATTATGAACATACTTAAGAGATACACTGATGAATGCATTATAACTAATAGAGAACTAAAATGATCTATGATAATAGTTATCATAATATATCTACTGAATCTAATCCATCACTAAACACAAAATAATAACCACAAATTTCTTTTTCTTCTTTTTTAAAATAAAAAATTATATATATTATAATTCAACTAAATAAATATAATAATTGACTTGTCCATAATATAATGTATCTGATATATCCATTATTATTGAGTATTATAAAATCTTTTTATATGAAAATGGAACCACTGTAAATTATTTTTCCCATGTTACACAATAAAATTCAAAATAATCATGAATAATATCTCTAAATATTTGAATTGAAATATCTATTTGGACATTTTATTAGATATTAGTATCTCATTTTGAGAATCAATTGAGGTTGTATTGAAAAACAATATAGAATTTAAAATTTTGATACATAATATGAATATCTATCAGAGATAATCTTTTATCAAACACTTTGAAAGTTACTTTTCTCATTTATGAAAAATTATCCAAGGTCTTAAACCAACATACTATCTCCAATACATTTAAAAAGAACTAAATTTATTATGTTATATTTTGTCATGATATTAATTTCTTCCCACGAGGTGTGTGAGGATGTTTTTCAGTTGAATATGTAGATATATTTTCCTTTATGTAGGCCTAAAGATGATCAATATAACAAAATTTTACAAGTTTTTAGTCTTATTCATTAAATTAAATCTATATGATGCATCAAAACTTTAAATCATTGACATCATATCCATATTATTCAACTAATACCGATTTTATGTTTCATAACAATATTTTGTAACACCTTGATGTATTTCCCATTGATAGTGGATAAAATAACTTTTAACCGTTTTTAAATGAAAAAATGGTTCCACATAAATATTCCACTAGAAAACTAAAAAATCAATAGATATAACCTACTCACAACTTATCTCCTTGTATTTTAGTAATTCGGTAATATATTGTAATTTAGGATTAGATGGGTAATTCTATAAAACAATCATGTTGGGAATATGTAATCAATAAATTTGATATGAAAAATATCCACTTACAATCTATTAAAACAACATTCAAATATATAATTACCCATATTATATAAAAATTAAATCAAGATTTCATTAAATATATTCCTGAATCTATCCAAAAAATTGAATTGGAGACATCACAACAGTTCTTGGGATTGTAGACATGGAAAAAACATATGTTTATAAGATATTCTACATAACTCCATTATCTATTATTAAAAAAATTAGATTAAACATATAAACAATATTTTATAGTCTATATGGATCAAAAACATTTTCTATATTATTTAACTCTGCAAATACATCATAAATATCATAACCAATAAAAATTTAGGGTAATGTTTTTGGATATTTAGTCATGAGTTGAATTATTTGGTGATAAAAAATTGCCACTACATGGTCATTATATTTAATAACATAGTAGAATACATGATTAGATTCATGAAAATAATATAAAAATACTTAATTGGTTTTGAAAAGGTTAAATATCAATCTAATATAAAATAATTCTTGGATTCATAAAATAATTACTTAAATTAAAATATACTTGAAACTTTACCATCTTATTAGTGTTAACCATTAACTATGATTCTAGACTTACAAGGTCCATTAAAATATATGAATATTATCCTACTATATCTAATAATATATATTTATCATGGAAATTATTTAAATTACAAATACTTTTTATCCATCACCATTTATAGAAAAATCTATATTACTTTTAAAGAAACTAAATATACAAATACAATTAATTATTTACTCCAAAAATGAAACATAGAGAATATTTCCTAAAAATTGTGTTATCAAATAATAACTTACATCGTATTCAATTTATAATTGTGTACCTCATATGAGATTGAATTAACCAATGATTCTTCCCATAATAAAATGACATCCAAGTTAATAAACCAGTTTAGAATATTTTTTATAAGCTCAACCAGTTTTGAAAAATCATGTCTTGAACATGGATTCATAATAAGATTGATCGAATGGATACATATTATTCATTAAGATGTTTTCAAGAAATATAAGTTGTATTTACACAATTCAGATGTAATTTTAAAGACCTTGATATTTCGTGTAATATTTTTTTAATTAAATGGGAATTTTACGACTCCACGAAAATAAGCAGCACATGATTCTGAGGCCCGCTATGGCTGAAATGAATTTCTAAACATTTCTTCATGTATGTTCAGTAAACATACAAGTGGGTTTTAATAACTTTTGAACTGGGGCTCGTAATTGAAATCTGAGGGCATCGTTGAACTCGCAGCACCAGTATTTGCTTAAGGAGACCTTCACATCGACTGTAGTAAGTCGACGGTGAAATATAGATTTCGGGTTTTGGTGAATGAAATAAGTAAAATAAAATTGTTTAAAATTTTATTTTATTTTAATTTACTTGTGGATGATTAGAGGTAGGGACCACCATAAATAAACCACCCAGGATGTTATGGAGGTGGGGACCACAAAACCTAAAACCTCCCAGGTGAGGTTATGGTGGTGGGAAACACCCGAGATTAAAACACCTTTGAACCACCCACATAAATATGGGGAAGTCTCTTGAACATCCCCTTGTTTAATTATTCCACCACACCTTAATTAATTATTCCAAAAACTATGTAATTAATTAATAAATTTTGAAATTGATCCAACAGTTAAAATTTGGGAAACATATCATAAGAAAGATACATTTAAATTTGGTGGATTTGGGGAGAGGAGAAATATTGGGAGGATGACACTTCTCCAACATAGAATTTCAGCGATGAAAATTCATCGAAAATCAAGGAATATGATGACTAACAATCCCAACATCGAATCATGGTTTTGAAATCAACGATCATTGGAACCCTCTTCACCTTCTTCGACTTCCTTCTCCCACCATCCTCAACGAACAATCCAATGTAGGGATTTAGTTCCCATGTTCTTCCCTTCTAAATTTGTTTTTGTTGGGTTGGGAAAAGTGATTGACGAAGGTTGTGGAGATCGATATTATAAAATATCATCCATTCACGTTCATGATGAAAAAATTGTGAACAGCTTTCTTTCACTCTAACACGGAGGTGTTGGCCAAACAAACATGGCCCGACCCCTCCGTCGTTATTCCTTATTGTGTTCTTCGTGATGGAAGAAGGTGGAATACACCATGACAAATAACGAATAGAGAGGTCAGCTAAAATAGCTTCCGATGAAGGCCCAACACCCCACTGCCCCATGAATCCACCGTCTGTGACCACCGCGCCCCGTGAATGCGCTGCCGCCTGCACCATTGCATTCTTCCGTGGCCCAGCCGCTGCCCGCGTCATCGCCACCCGAGCCGCCACCACCTTTTGCGACGCAGTTGCGGCACCCCGCGGCTCCACCGTCTGCAGCTACGCCGCGCCGCCCGCGGCCTCACCGAGCTTCCCCATAGCCTCTGCCATTTTGGCCGAGTATCCCCATCCATGATGTCATGCGGCCTATGCACTCTCAGCTGAGTCTCCCCGGTTGAGCTATCTCCTGGCCACCGCCCTCCCGGTCGCGCGCCTCAAGTAGCCCCACACCATTGTGGCTCCCCCGGCTAAGCCACCTCGTGTCCTCTTCCCTTCCAGCCTAGCCTTTTTGTGCCTGGATGAGCCACCCCACGCCCTCACAGCACCCTCACGGTACCCCATGACCGATTCATAGTCCACAACCGAGGTGACTCGGGGCCTCTACTGTCCTCCATCACCCGCGGCCTCCGCGGCTCCTCACGGCTTGTCGGGCCGCCCAGCGGGCCGTGCGTGACCCAGCAGGTCAGGCTGGGTCAACATTAACCAGGTCAACCAATGCATGGTCAGGTTAGGTCAATCCGACCAGGTCAGACCAGACCCAGACCAGATACGAACCTATACTTTACTTGGGCCATAACATTGGCACCAGATGTCTATTTGACGAACTGTCAGTGGTGCTTTGAACTGTGGAGTGAGAAAGTTCATTTTATTAGTACCTCACTAGAGATTTGGATTGAGATGGGGTACGGTCAGGTTGGATCGAGCACAAATCCAACCGAGCCCCATGGAATAAAAGGATAATAACTCACAGTCCGGGCGTCTGAACGACGCACCGTCTATTATGTTGAGACCCTTATGATGTGGCAGTTCTTTGAGAAAATTATTAGTGGGACTTCATCGATGTTGGATTATCGACCAGTGGATTCTAGAGTGGATCCTCTTAGAGACAATAGAGCATAGTGGGGGAACCCAGTAGCTGGCTGTGACGAGAAGAATGAATAGGGATCCTGTGTGGGTCAGCCCCAGGCGATTATGTGTGGGACCGCACTAAGCGGTCCTGGGTGGGTAAGCCCCGAGTGATCCTATGTGGGTTAGCACATACATTCCTATGTGGGTCCGCACTGAGCGATCCTGTGTGGGTCAGCACCGAGTGATCCTATGTGGGTCTGCCTCTTAACATAGTAAGATGATTATGTAGTTATAACTAATCATCTTTACTTTTGTACCTATGTCATACCTGGTGTGAGATGAGTATTTACCTTTGTGTTGAATTCTTTTGTGGTAATATCTTGGTTGTATTGTACTGTTTTTCGTACCAGTTTAGTACTTGGCTTCGTGGTTTTCCTTCCTTTGTGGAATATTGGAAAATTGGGTTTGAGTTAGAATATGTGTTTTCCTCATGATTGAGAAGGGTATACATGATAACATAGGTATATGTAATGATGTATACCTAAGTAGGATTGGCAGTTGTTTCCATACTGTATGGATTATCCTCGGTGGATTTTGTTAGACCTTGAGTGTCCTAGGGTCCCTACTGAGTATCATTATACTCACCTCTACACGGGCGATGCTCGCACCGCATTGTGTTCGGTGAAGAAGACCAACATTACTAATTGAGGCTGAGAGAACCAGGACAGGACGGTTCTTTGAGTTGGACCATATGGATGGTCGGTACGCAGAGGAGACGAGCAGACTTGGAGTGCTGAGGAGCCTATTTCTACCTACCCATCAGGTTGGAAACGTGGAGGATGATCTTGTAGCTGTCTTTCACATTGTTAAGGTGTATTGTAATTCAGTTGTACATATACCTTTACTATTGTGCTTGTATTCGTCCACCTTTTACTTATTGTACTCACTCTATTTAATATTCAGTTTAATATAGTTCATAACATTTTCTGTGCTTGGTTGTGTGTGTTATAAGTTATAAAGGCAATGTCTTCCTAGTTTTACGGAATACTATTTCGGTGCTAGTCTACAGCCCCTAGCCAATAGAAAGAGGGCTAGGGGTAGTCACAACATGGGCCCCTATGGATGGGTCATGAAAAATTAGTATCAGAGGAGTTGGTTCTACTATACACATAAGACTCGGACCATTTAATGACAATATTGTTAAGTGCATTGAGTGTGGTTATCAATTTAGGGAATCCAGTGTTGGTGTGGCAGCCGACATATCCATACACAAGGACCCTGACTTCGGATTTCTGACACAATGCACGAAAAAAATATTTGTGTGTGTGTTTTCAAGGGTCTTCTTCATGATATCTTGAGTCATCTCACCAGGTATAACTTATTTACCATGGAACAAATGTTTCTTTTTTAGGATTCCTCCAAGAAGAGAGTCAACTAGGGTTTTTTGGAGTAGTATGCACTGACAACCCACCGAGAAATGAGGCCTCAGTGTTGGTCCCTTTCCCATCGGAGGCACTAGCAGTACCATTACCTGTTGGGCCATCGATGCCACCAGCCCCAGTAGCAGAGGGTTCACTGTTCATGAGAACATTGGAAGAGTTACAACGTTAGCGGCCACACAGTTTTAGTGGTGAGACGGACCCACATGTGGCTGAGGATTGTAGGGAGGCTGTAGTGTGAGTCTTTCGACTAGTAGGGATACCAGATGATATCTTCATGATCTGTTCTTCCATCCTTCTAGAGGAAAAATCGGGCAGATTGTGGAGCTTGATGCTCCAAGTTCATGATGAGGGGACACTTCTATGGGCAGACTTCGAGAGCCTATTTTGGGCAGAGTGTGTCCCAGCGACTCTTCTTGTAGTGCACATACATGAGCTTATTCATCTGTAAAAGGGAATAATGATTGTATCTCAGTACACAGTGTGGATCCCTGACCTCTCACGCTACTCCACAGATATGGTGCGGGACCCATTCTCTAGGGCACAGACAATAGAGCAGGGTCTTAGGTGGGAGATCAGTGCTTTAATGATCTCACTTAGCATCCCGATGTGGGCATGGGTGTTGGAGAGAGCCCTCATAGTGGAGAGTTTTCTTTTGTTTAGTAATCACCAGTAGACTGACACACCAACAATCATCACGTTGCAGAGTCTTCTGCAGCTAGCAGCATACAAATGTTCCATATGTCCAAGAGGACCATACCTACAGGTGGACGACTGTAGGAATCTCATTTGGTTTTGCGGGGAACCTGAGGCATAGGTAGTAATTCCAGGAGTGGGAAGTTTTACCCATGTGGTGGGAAGGTTTACATGTTTCGAGACATTTCTACCCACCATGAAAATGATCAGCAGATGGTCGAAGAACCTCCCAAATAGAGAAAGAGGATCGATAGAGGTGTTCATCGGGGAGTTGGCAGACATGGTAGAGGAGATGGCCGTGTAGCTAGCGATGGGTGATTATTTGTGATGTTACTGCCACAACCACCAAGAGGTCTACCATGACCATAGGGAGTATGTGGAAATGAGAGAGGTCAGGTCCAGGAAGCTGAGCACTACGATCAATGTGCTCGAGAGATGATATGAGGTACTATCTGTATCTATTCCACCATAGTTGCAGTACTTATAGACACAAGTTCCAGTCATTCTTTTATGGAAAATACCATAATTTAGAGCTCGGAGATTCTGATGGAGACTTCATCTTGATCATTACGAATAGAAACTCCTACAGGAGTAGATTCGACGATTACACACTAGTTCCACCAGTGCGAGCTTACTCTACGAGGTGATATCGTTAGTTAGGATCTCCTAGTAGTAGCGTTGAGGCCTTACAACATCATCTTTGGTATGGACTGGTTATCTATAGTATATGCATAGATTTAATGTATTAGGTGAAAATTGAGGTGTGTCCACACAGATGGGACCCTGATTACTTTCACTGATAAGGAGGGAGTCTTTGTAGTGCCGAATGGACTTACCCCAATGAGGGTGCATGCAATTTCACATCAGTTGGATATACATTCCCTATGAGTGGTTAATGTGGATAGTCCAAGTTATACTGTAGTGTTGTACTAGTACGTGGATGTTCTCCTTAAGGATGTTCTGGGTCTACCTCCTCACATAGAGGTGGAATTATAAATTGACTTGTATCCTGGGACGACAACGATATCTACACTAGCATATTGGATGGCTCCCTCGGAGCTTAATGAGAAGCGGGTACATCTAGAGGAATTGTAGGGAAAGGGATTCATTCGGACTACTGTTTCACCTTAGGAAGCCCTGATTTTGATTGCCAAGAAGGAAGATGGGAGTTTGAACCTTTGTGTTGACTATCGGTGCCTAAACCAGGGGACTGTGAAGAATAAGTACCCTCTCCCGAGGAATGATGAACTATTTGATCAACTAAAGGGAGGACGATGGTTCTCGAAGATAGACCTCATAGCAGGCTATCAGCGGCTCAGAGTGCGAGACAAGGATGCACATAAGACAACTTTTAGATTTCTGTATAGACTTTATGAGTTTTTGGTCATGTTGTTCGGTGTGACCAATGCTCCATCAATGTTCATGGGACTCATGAACATCATCTTTCATACATAACTTGAAAACATTGTTGTAGTCATCATCGACGACATTATGATCTACTCGACTACTAAAGAGGACCATGCTTATCATTTGCGGGTAGTACTGGATACACTCTGAGAGCACCAGCTTTATGGTAAGCTCTTGAATTTCCAGTTCTGGATCTAAGAGGTTCACTTTCTGGGACATGTCATATCATAGGATAGAGTTGCAGTAAATCCAGTGATGATTGAGGTGGTACATTCCTGGGTGCCACCCAGGAGTGTGACGAAGGTACAGAATTTAATGGGGATGGTCGAATACTACTGAATATATGTTCCATATTTCTCCCGAGTTGCACCACCGCATTTATCATTGACAAACAAGGGGATTCCATTCATGTGGTCGAAGTGATTCCAAAAGAGTTTTCATGAGATGAGGCCGATGTTGACTAGTGACCCCATATTTAGGTCTCCAGAGGAGGGTGTAGGGTACATAGTCTACTGCGACGCATCAGGGACCAGACTCGGATGTGTCCTGTTGCAGGAGCGAGCAGTGATCGAATATAGTTCTCTACAACTGAGAAAACATGAGTAGAACTATGCTACCAATGAGCTAGAGTTAGCAGCAATGGTTTTTGTCTTGAAGATGGGGTGACACTATCTAATGGGAGAATGTTTTACAGTCTACTATGATCACAAGAGTCTCAATTATGTCTTCTCTCATCAGGACCTGAACCTGAAATAGTGACGTTGGATTGCATTTTTCATGGACTATGACTTCGTGATAGTCTATACTATTGGGAAGTGGAATGTTGTAGAATATTCACTCAGTCGGAGATCTGGTATAAAGATTCGTGGAGAGAATACAGAGAAGCTGGCTATTTTGCAGATATCATTTCAAGATTGAGATAGAGCATTTTTTCTTCCATCTCTTATAGTCAGTCCCCCGCTTCGTCATCATGTTAGGGAGGCACAACATGGGGACGCTGATTGTGAGGCTCCACGTGCTCAGATATCCAAAGTCCAGGCACCTGATGGATTTTTTGATGGTGGGGAGAACATAATTCTCTTCAGAGGATGTACTATGGTACCAGTGTCGCTTCGGAAATAAGTGTATATGGAGTTCCATATAACCCCTCTAACGGTACATCCACGAGTGGAGAAGATGTACCAGGATCTACGACGACAGTACTAGTTGGTGGGAATGAAGAAACTAGTTGCATAGTTTGACTCTCGGTGCCTCATTTGTCAGCAAGTGAAGGCGGAGCATCAAGTACAAGTAGGCTTAGTTTAGACATTAGAGGTCCCAGAGTGGATGTGGGATGTGATATTCATGGACATTGTGAAATCACATCCACGTACATCTAGGGGACATGACTTAATTTGGGTGATCGTCGAAATACTCACCAAGTTGGACAACTTCATACCGATAAGAGAGAAGAGTTTAGAAGAATAGATCGTGACTCCTCTATGGGAAGGATATTGTGCGGTTACATGGAGTACCCTTGTGTATTGTCTCCGATCGTGATGCCCATTTTACTTCCCTATTATGGAGGGGGTTGCAGGAGGCTTTTGGGATGTTGCTTCGTTTGAGAACCACCATCCATCATCAGACGGATGGCCAGACTGAGCAGAACATTCAGGCCATCCAGGAAATGATGCATGCTTGTGTCCTATAATTCAGTCATAGCTAGAAAGATCACTTTCCTTAGGTGGAGTTATCATACAACAATAGAAATCACTCCACAATTGGGATGGAACCTTTTGTGGAATTGTACGGGCAAACATCCAGATCATCATTGTGGTGAACTGTTCTGGGCGAGTCAAAACTAGTGGTACCAAAGAGGGTACATGAAACCATAGAAAAGGTGCAGATCATCCAGGAACAGATGAGGACTACATAGAGTAGGCAGAAGTCGTATGCCGATAGGATAAAGATACCTCTGGATTTTTTGGATTCTGACCATGTCTTTCTATGGGTATCACCTCGATGAGGTTTGTAGAGATTTAGCTGAGGGGGAATGAAATCCCCGAGATTCATTGGAACCATCTAGGTCCTTAGTAGAGTTGGTGATGTGGCATAGCTCTTATCTCTTCAACCTCAGTTGCACTGGGTGCATGACGTCTTCCACGTATCCCAGCTGAGGAGATACTTGCATGACCCTTCCCACATCATCGACCACAGAGAGATCAATGTTGAAGATGGGGAAAATTTTATGGAGGTTCCCGTGGTGATTGAGGATAGACAAGATAAGGTCCTTCATGGGCAGTCGATACCTCTGGTGCGTGTTTTCTGGGAGCACGAGAACTCTAGGAGAGAACATGGGAGCGAGAGGCTCATATTCATGCTCGGTACCCCCACTTGTTTTCCTATTTTGAGTTGTGGCTTATGGAGATGAAAATCCATGAGGTGAAGATAATGTAAAGACGTATAAATTCCGTTTAATTAGTTTTAATGACGTGGGAATTTTACGAGTCCATGAAACTTAACGGCGCATGATTCTGAGGCCCGATGTGCCCAAAATGAATTTCTGAAATTTACTTCGGGTACGTTCAGTAAACATAAGAGTGATTTTTTATAACATTTAAACTGGTGTTTGGAATTAAAATCTTAGGGCACCGTTAAAGTCGTAGCACCAATATTCTCTTAATGAGTCCTTCACCTTGACCTCAAAAAGTCTAGTGTGAAAGATAGATTTTGTGTTTTCATGAAAGAAATATATAAAATAAAATTGTGTAATATGTTATTCTATTTGAAACTCCTTTTGAATGTTGTGATTAGGGGTCACGAGAAATAATCCTCCCCATGAGGTTATATATGTGGGGACCAATGAACCTAAAACATCCCATGAGAGGTTATTGTGGGGGGGGGACCACCTGAGATGAAAACCCCATTAAACCTCCCACTAAAATGTGGGAATGTCACTTGAACATCCCCATGTATAATTATGCCACCCCCTTTAATTAATTATGCCAAAAACTATTTAATTAATTAATCCAATTTGAAATTGTTCCTACTATTAAAATCTGGGAAACATATAATAAGTTGGATACATTCCAATTTTGGGGATTTGGGGAGAGGAGAAATATTGGGAGGATTACACTTCTCCAATAAAGAACCCCATCAATGAATGTTCTTTGGAAATCAAGGAAGAGGATGATGAGAGATCCCGGTATCGAAGAATAGTTTCGGATGCAACATTTGTTGGCACCCTCTTTGCCTTATTTGACTTCCTTCTCATGCCAATGTCAACAAACAATCCATAGTAGGGATATAGTTGACATTTTCTTCCATTCTAATTATTCTTTTCCGGGTTTGAGAATAGTGATTGAAAAAGGTCGTGGGGATTGATGTTATTATATATATTCCATAATAATTATTGATTCATAAATGGTGAACCACTTGCTATCACTCTAACGAGGAGGGGGAGGGCCAAATAAACATGGACCGAACCCGTTTTCGGCCTTCATTATTGTGTTCTCCCTGATGGAAGAAGGTGGATTACACCACGATGATGAATAATGAGAGAGGCCAACTAAATCATCTTTCGATGAAGGCATGGCATCCCCCACCCCGTAGAACATACATCCGTGACCTCCACTCCCTGTAACCAAGCTGCCGCCCGAGCCGCCGCCACCGTCTGTGGCTAAGTCCCCTCCCGTGGCTTCGCCCCCTCAATCGCCGCACTACCCGCGACCTTACCGAGCCGCCCCACGACCCCTACCCTACCTGCCGAGCTTCTATGGCCAAGCCGTCCTACAACCTCCGCCCTCCCGTCCAAGCCACACCAACCAAGACAACCCATGGCAGCCAACCTCCCAGCTGTCCCGCCCTTACCGGGCTAGCCTGCGGCCTCTGACCTCCCGGCTGAGCTGCCCTGGGCCAGGAAAATCCACCTCGTTCCCTCATTGGACCCCCCCGACCCACCCAACCCACATCCTACACCATTCTGGCCATGCCTCCCAGGTCCGGGACAAGTCGTATTGCGCCCTCGCGACACCCCTATGGTCAAGCCGACATCCGCCACTGAGCTGACCCACAACCTCCACCGCCCTACATCCCTGTAGACTTCGAGGCCCCTCACTGCCCTCGTGGCTTGTCAGACCACCGAGCGGGCCAGTCCACACCACGTGCCGAGTCCACCTGAACCGGGTCATCCACAGCCAGCTCGGGTCGGGTCGGTCTGACTTGGTCGGACTGGACCCGGACTAGATATGAACCTATACATTACATGGGCCATAACTTTGGCACTGGACGTCTTTTTGACGAATCGTCAGTGGCACTAGGAACCTTGGAGCGAGGAGTTATCTTTGAGCAATACCATACTATATATTTGGATTGAGATGGGGGTATGGTTAGGTTGGATCGATCACAAATACAATCAGGGCCCCATTAATAAAAGGCTAATAACTGACAGAACAGTTGTTTGAATGACGCACCATTTATTATGTTGAGATAACTACAACCTCGATTTCCTTTGATATACATCTACTAGGGACTTCTTGGAAGTTGTAGTATCGACCAATGTATTTTGACGAGGATCCTCCCAAAGACGAGCAGGAAAAGAGTGGGAACCCAGTGAGTAGATGTGACGAGAAAAATGAATAGAAATCCTGAGTGGGTAAGTACCAAAAAATCCTGTGTGGGTCAGCACCTAGCAATCCTATGTGGGTCAGCACCGATCAATCCTCTATGGGTCCGGTCCGAGCTATCATATGTGGGTATGCCTCTTAACTAAGTAATATAATTTGGTAGTTATAAAAATCATCATTACTATCGTACCTAAGTCATACCTGGTGTGAGTTGAGTCTATACCTGTGTGGTACATTCATTTATGGTAATACCCTGGTGGTATTCTGCTGTGTGGTGCACCTATGTGGTACTTTCCTTCATGGGTTTCCATACCTTTTGGAAAATAGGATCATTGGGCTTTAGTTGGACTCTAGGTTTTTTACATGATTGATATGGGTTTTCTTGATAACTTAGGTATATGTATGCGAATATACCTACATAGGGTTGACATTTTTTTTCTTGTTGAATGGTTTATCCTTAGTGGATTTTTTGAGACCCTGAGGGTCTTGGGGTAACTACTGTGTGTCGTTATACTCACCCATGCATGGGCAATGCCCGCACCACATTGTGTTTAGACAGATGACTGAGAGCACTGACTGGGGCTGAGAGTACCAGGACTGGATGATGCCCGCAGGTGGACCATACGGCGTGGCAGTACACAGAAGAGACAGTCAGATGTGGAGTGCTGAGGAGGTGATATGTATGTACACTTCAGGTATGCACCTCGGAGGATGATCTAGTAGCTATATTTCTGTTTCTTTAGTTGTATTTTATTTTTGTTTTACATGTACCTTTACATTTGGGCTTGTATTCTGACCACTTTTACTTACGGTACTCACGCTGTTTACTTGAGTTTGTATCTTTTTGTGTGCATGGTTGTGTGTATTATATGTTATAAAGGAAATTCCTTCCCAATTTTAGGGAATACTCCTTCGGTGCTAGTCGCTAGCCCCTTCTCTAAGGAGGGCGGGCTTGGGGTAGCATGGCACGGTCCCAGGGGACGGGTCGTGACAATTATTTTATCTTAAGATAAATTTTAATGAAATAACTCACCACATTATGTTTTACGAGGATTTCATGAAAACAAATACATAGGTATATTTCATCTTGGTGACCTAATTATACATTTGATAATCCATTACAAACATGAGATCCAATCACCCTTCTTTACAATGAGTGTTGTAATATCGTACAATGAAAAAACTAGGATATATGAAATTTTTTCTTCAAAATAATCTATTTGAATAACTAAATACTCTAATTTATAAAGAATCATTAACATTATGGTCATGATATCGATTTTATTAATGGAATATGATTAAAAGAGAAATATAATTCATAATTTTGTGGAAGGATATTAAAATATAATGGAACCATCTCCAGGAAATATCTCTTTATATAATGGAGTATAATATATAAATTTCCATAAAAAAATTTCGCTAAATGAGATTCTCACTAACATGATAATTCCCTAAAATAAGGGATAGTAGAACTAGAATAAATTAATCTATGCTCCCATATGAAATATAGTGGATTTTTATACCCATTATTATAAATTAATTAAACACTTTATTAATTAAATTTTATATGTTCTATAAATCTCTAAATGTAATTTATTCGTAAAATATGCATAATGATATCTATATATAGGATTAATACCACTATATCAGCACTTGATAAATAATTATATATAATTAGAGGTAACAAATTTTTTTCTATAATTATTCATTAGAGGATACAGTAATAATATTAAATATAGAACTATTTAATTTATAACATTTAATAGATCTATAATTCCTGATGTAATAAATACATTGGAGAAATTTTTATCAAATAATAAAATTAACATAGATGATGAAATAGAATTAATAGTACCTAACCCATATTATGTATATTATCTAATTCATTGGTTTCTTTGTGATCCACAAATATGTGAAATGATTTTGGATGAGTCTATTATCTCTAACTAGACTAATAAGAAGTTCTCATTTTAGTGGGATCACAAGATGTGTTTCCTTTTCATTTTCCTTCTTATGTGTATTATCTCATTTCCTTTGAGGAATCATTTTTCATTATCTATCCTTTCAGGGAATAAGACTCTAAACTAATATTATGAATAGATATTATTCTAATGTAACTGTAAATATTTCCTATATTAAAAAATAAATCAATCCATTGGAAGATCCTAGAATGATAGATTAGTGTGTCTAATGTTAACATATTTATAATGGAAATGGGGTTTAATCTCAATAGCTGGTAATGAAGATTATCAAAATATATATTTAACTATAAATGTTTCCATTCTAAAAAAATATTATTTCATTAATTTTTTAAAAATCTAAATTTCCCAGCACTTTAAACCTAAAAAATATCACTCATAAAAGATAATCCAAACAAATCCATTATTAATATCAATGAAGATATATTATCTTCAATAGAATATGGTATCCAGAACAAAAATATATTATATAATGTTTTATAATTTATGAACCATCTCTAGTAATCATACAATTATGTTCATATTTGAAAAACATTTATCCCAAAAAATTAGTTGAATTACTAAATTAATATTCATTACACTTCTAATGACACACACACTACGTTATTTTGTCACATTCATTATCCTATCATGAAATTATTGAGTGAATATAGTTAAGTCATTTTTTCCATAACATATTATCATAAAATTTAGCACAAATTTTAGTTTCCATCCAATTTATAATATTGTATTCAAGAATAATTATGGAATATTTATCCTATAACAAATTAGTATTTTAGTGAAATTCATAATCCCCTATTTTTTCTCTTAATTATTTTTCATCATAAAGATCTCTATTAAATAGTCTTAGTGATAGATTATGGTTATTGTATTTATTCCCAATGATCAGGATGAACTAAAATGGGATTATCTACCAATTTTGTTTCTATGGATGCACATAAAACAACATCAGATATATTTTCATCAATGGGGTGGTTATTTTTTCAAAACATTTTGTACGAGTTCCAGAATAGTTTTTGTGAGTACTCTTATATATCGTGTACCTCTATAAAAAACATAAATGTTATAAATTTTAATTAATAAATTTAATTTCCAATTTATACAATGAAAAAAGCTAAAAATTATGCCATGATTATATAATACTCACCATTTCAAAACATATAAAATTATTATAATAATCTTCTAATGAATAATTTTTTTGATGATTCATCATTTGAATACATGAGTTTCCGAACATGGAACATACTATTAATTTTATACATAATTACACATGATGTTTTCTATTGTTTTCGTCCATTGTATTCATCCAATACATCCTATGTTTGTATCCCTTATATTCACATAAAAAATTCTCTAGAAACTAAAAAGTCAATATAATCAAATAAATAATTACACAAAAATTTTAAAAAAAATATTATTTATATCCAAAGAATTCGGAGGACACATCATGAAAAATGTTTTATTTGGTTTTTTCACAAAACCTACTTCTATGTCATAGATGAACATATAAAATTTTTATCTTTATAAACAAAATCCAAAAGATGGTAGGTCTTGTTATCATTTGATAAATCTATAACCTAAGATACCCTATCATGATACATTTTCTATCCCATCTGAAATCCCAAGAATATTCTATAACACAATTGGAAGGAATAAATTTCCAATTGAAACTATTATATTTAGTGGACATGGTTTCACTCTAATTAACATAAGACTAATGTAGTGGTTTAAACTGGGGACCTAACAAGGTATTTCATTACATTAGAGGGATAATCCTCATAGAATAAAAATGTCTGAATAATTTACTTTGAATCAATTGATAATGATATTATTAAAAACCTAGAAAAGAAAAATATTAATTCAAAAAGTATAACCTGATATATGAAATATTATATACATTCTATAATTATGTATACATAAATAACGAATAAACATAATAATGATTTAATGGGATGTGAAAATGTACAGTCTATATATATCAAATTACAGAAACAATATAGGCCTGACTATTATAAAATGAAAACAAATTCTATTTTTATATACATGATGTGTGTATTTTCCACATTTTAGATCCTATAAGACTGACCAAATCTATCAAAACCCACTAAAAAATTTCCATTCTTCTTAATACATCAAATAATACAATGTATATATATACATGAATGTTTAATTTAGATATTGATTAATTACTACAAGTATAATTAATCATAATTTATTATATGTATTGTTTAAACACTAAACCACACTATGCGAGTTTGAAATAAATATTAGAGTACCAATTCTATTATTGGGAAGAGAAATTAAAGTGAAATAATATATACATTCCTCTAATTTGGAAAACACATGATCCCCAGGTATATCAAAAATAATTTTGATAAATAAATAGAACAATAAGTTAACATAATTATATTACAATGATTGTATTTAATAATCTTATGAAATAACCTAAGATATTAATGAATAAAAAAATAATCGTAGAATTTATTACCAAAATATCTTTCTACATTTTTATAGTTATCTTGGATTCTTAAAATATCAATAATCTAGAAACCGATTTTAATAATAAATTATTAATTAAAAAATTATTTTAATTTGTTAGTAAATAGTTATAAAAGATCTCATTCTTGACTGTGAAAAATCACAACTAGGGAATGAGTGAGGACATGTTGAGTAACATGATAAACTATTAATATACTTATTTCATGATTATCCCCTTATGTACCCATGGTATTCATATTATTTATTAAAAAGAAATTACACTAAAATAAATTAAAACAATCATTTAAATAAACCCACATATCACCGTTGAATTCCATTCAATTATATTTTAACATCTTCATTAATGATCATAAATTATTGTTAAAAAATCACATATTTCATCATAATAGTTGTATTGGAAGGAATTACATGTTCATCATTTAAAATGTGGGCCAACATCATTGTTTTGAAATACATCTCTACCATGTGAATCACCACAAAAAATACAATATTTTTTTTGTTTTATATAATTTAATAACATTTTTTTAATATATATATGATAAAAAATGCATGAACCTTTGTGAATAGTATTTTGATTCACTTTTTAAATGTTATAATATCTTTTATCTTTATGATAACATCAATAAATTAGTAATTAATCAATATACATATGTAATAAAGTAAATATGACTTATATAATGTAAAAAATAGAGTATGGAACACTATTTTTTATATGTTATGGCCCTAATTAGTATACATACTCTTTTCTATAAACATGATATTTGATTCCCATATTTTATAGTGCAATAAATTACCAATTAATATTGAATGGTAGGTGATCAACCATAACCCCAAATCAATCCCACTCTCATGTATCCTAATATTAATATTATACTAATTTCCACTAGAAGAAAAGTACAGATTTTTTTGAGTCTTCGAAACTAAAAAATACTTACTTATCACACACATCAACCTATAGGAATTCAAAAATCATAATTTATATCACCCTTATATATGAATTACATTCACATAAAATAAAATTTTAATTCTTTTAACTCATGATATTACTTGATTAATATATGTATGTATCTCATTAATAATATTATTTTATAATATATTGAATTAATTGTACATAAAAATTATCTCAAATGATGAACAACCCCATAACCATTATAAGAAAAAAAATATTATTAGATAAAATAAGTGAAGTCATGGGATTTTATTTTTATCTCAAACTCACATAAAGTTATTAGTAAACAAAATTCAGTAATATCTGAAGATATCAGCGTTTAACTTCATAACAAACTATGTAAGACTCATGGATAATCATTAGAAAAACCTTCATAATTTTTATCATCAATCTCTTAATTTCCACCATGAATATTTTAATATTTATTTTTTATCTCATCATTATAAAAATGTTTGTGATATTGTATTGATTTTTTAAAATCACTATATATCTTCAATTTAATTAAAATAAATAGACATCACTCATGACATCATATGGAATATGTTCTAATTCATATGAAATAATTCTATCTCTATATGGAGTAACTCAAATAGTTCATACTTAAAAAAATTCATCAAGGGATATGAATCCATTAATCAAACAAATTATTTATTCATAATCTTTTATTATATATTTTAATCACCAAATGTAATAATAATTCATTCATCCTTCTTCTTACTAAACCATGGATCAAATTTATTTTAATCTACCAATGAAAAAATTGTGTCATGTCTTATAGTTGAACAAATATCTAACAACCTCCCCCTCAATCATTGTTGGTCATCAAAAGAACTAAAATTTATATGTTTTTGGGAATGTTTCATAAATTTTATTTTAATACATCTAGACCTCCATTTTAATACCTCAAACACATCAGGCCAAAAATATTTTTATGATAAACTAATGAAAATTTATGAATTCATTTCCCAATAAATTAACAACATTTAGATGATAACAGAAAACAAATTACATAAATGATATTTGTTATAAAATAAATCACTTTATTATTCCTAAGGGAACATAAATCTATACTATTTTATTTCATAGAAACATAAAAAATTTCAATAATATAAAATTTTATTTATATCTTATCATACAGTTTTCATGGTGATAATTAATTACAATATCGTACATGTCGGAGAAATATTTTCAAAATGATTATAATTTTTATATGATAAAAAACATTATCAAGGATATTCTCATGTATAATTCCTAAATCCACATTACTTATTATTAATATCCCTTTCTAATTTTATATCAATCCTAAAATAACTTCATTTTATAACGGTCTACCATTTTCAATGTAATCAATGGCATAGTGGGGGAACAGTACAGAACTATTTTTATGTGTGAAAGAAAGAATAAGCCAATTTAATTAACCATTCCTTTGTAAATAATTCCATTAGAATTAAATTTGATTAGATGTTTATAAATAGGGATTTTAAAATATATTTTTGAATTTTACATCCTTATAAGAAAATTATTCTTGATTAATTGAAAACTATTTATAATATATTTGGAAATATTATATTTCACTAGGTTTATAGAATAATATATTTCAATTTACATATCCTTTAAAATTTTGGTAAATCTTTTATATTTCCTATCATGTATTTTATGTAATATTTTAACCATATAATTTCAGTATTTGTGTAGAAGGAAATACCATATTCAGATTACACTATAATCAAATATATTTATTTTTCTTTATATAATTACATAAAAAAATCCTGAATGTTTTTCTTCAACATGTTTATTTATGATAATTAGAATATCCTTAATAAAATTCTATCCATCTCGGTAATTTATACTTATATATCTGTGAAAACCGTTGATAAACAATTATTTTCTATTAATAAATCATAATATTCTCATAATCGCCATCATGTTTGATTCTATTTAGTCACATTGATATCTATCATGGACTGTGACTATATGAATAAAATTTCTATTTTTATTAGTCAATTAATAAATTATATATAATTTAAAATGTTAACATCATTTACAATATAATTATATGGATTATTACCCTATTTTACAACTATAGTGTTAAGATTTGCAACTTATATTGAATTTCAATATAAGTATTACTTAAAGAAACATTGGAATTTTCATCTTATTAAAAATGTGATATATATTATATTTTAAATAATCAATATAATTGAGAAAGATATTCAATTTTAAAATAATTTAATTTGAAATTTATTTTTTTCGTTAATATTATAACTCTATATGTAAGTAACCATTGTCACAAAAAATTAATATATCATCAACATAGATAATTAATCTTATTTTATTGAAAGACACCTTCTTTACTTCTAATATACTTCAATATCTCCTTCAAAATAGTTTCATATTATCAAGAATATATCATTTTTAAAAATACGAATGATGGGAAATCATTTAACATGTATAAAAATATATTGAGATTATAATCCAAAAATCATCATCATCATGTATGAATTCATTTTATTGTATAATAAAATAGTTTTATTTTAGATAACAATTAATAAATTTTAATCATATATAAAAATGATCATCTTAGACTTTTAGACAATCAGATACACCCAAAATAATTCTTATAATCTCCACCATTTCATCAAATGAGTGGTTTTTTAGAAAATAAAATCCTCAAATCTATGAATATCTAAAAAAACCATAATCTATTTATTTCATTATACATTCTTCTTCTTATAGAGTTAATTATTAAACACTCAATTTGTTCTAGTGATATTATTTCCAAAAAGTAATGATACTAATTACTAGGTTTTATTCCTCATATTGATCTACTTCCATATTCATATATTTTCAAATTTCATTCATCTCAATAACATATCGTATTGAAATAGTCCTAACTATAAAAATATGTTATTTTTTATTCGCTATTAATGTTTTATTCTCATAAGAAATAGAGCTTCACAACTACAGAATATATTAGTTCATTCATCTATATTTTTATCAAAGTAATTTACTTTTTATTTATTAACTACCTTATTTCATATTAGATGAAAAGAAAAAAAGTATGTTTTATATTTCACTCAGTAAATCCTTCCACATTAGTAGTTCCTCGAAAATATTTCCTGAAATTTTTTGTTGGTTCAATTGAATGAATATTCTAATTAACCATTGGACTAAACCTTTATTCAATAAATATATCATATCAAGAATCAAATTTCTTAAATAGTTTTGCAGAACTATAGGCTTCGTTATTCTTATGAGTAACCTCGTAAATTTCCATCATTAGGTTTTTAGAAAATCATTATCTATTTTTACTTCTTATTTTCATTCTGTATGGACTTCATAACACATAAAAAAGTAACCATCAATTTATTCATGTAACAAATCACATTGAGGGATATGTATTCTTTTATATTTATTATATATATATGTTATAAATATGTTTCATTATATATATATCTTCCCTGTAAATGATGTTATCATGTTTATATTAAAAAATCAAAGTATGTCCAATTTTAAAAAAAATATATTTTTCTTCATCCACTATATCTTTTGGGGGTGTAGGGAGTACTATAATATTAATTTTATCTATCTATATAAAGAATAAAATTGTGAGGTTGTTGGGTGTGATCATTGAATACAAGATGAGTTGAATTTTCTTTCTGTGATGATCTTACACTATCGCCTTTTAGAACACACAATTTCTTATACATTCATAATTTAATGATTAGTTAGACTATTAAATGTCATGAGGGATTCTAAATCGATGATATGTATTGGAATACATAAATGAATCACCATATAAGGATTATTATATTAAAAACCCACTTAAATCTCGCTGGTCTAAAGTCACAAGTTTTCATCTTTGACACAAACCCACATAGTCTATTAATATGAATATTTGGAGAACTATATTCTCTAATTCATTAAATTGACACAGAACTCTTTTTGTTAACGAAATTTTTCCACAAAACGATAATTACTCAATCATATAACATTTATACAATTTCACTATACTACAAAAAATTTAAAAATTCATCTAGGGAACAAATATACATAAGTGGAACCGTGTTCATGCAGAAATCCACTAGATAATATCAGTAAAAAAATATTAACATGTACAACATAATATAACCAATATATTATACAGATTTTAATGACATTATATGTCACCCTCCTGATGTCTGTATAAAATCTTGGGTTTAAAACCACTTATTGATGTCCTGTCATTCATCATAAATAATGAATTGATTATAGGCCCTCAATAACTAACCCAAACAATTCATTAAATGATGATTAAAATTTCCATAAATATACATTTTATGTTAGATTTTTTTTAAATATAATAACATTTTAATAGAAAAATATCTTGGACCAAACTATAGTAACAATGATGCGGGTATTTTTTTTCTTAACATACCCATGAAAATTGATGTATCCTCCCACTATAATCCCTTTCGTATAGGTCGAATTTCATGTAATAATATACAATAAAATGGATGTAATATGGATCCTCATAGATCACATGGTTATAAAGTCTTCATCACATGAAGTTAATGGAATTGTATCATCCATATTAGTATCCTATAATTGCATTTTTAATATTTAGTATGAAATCTAGACCATTAAATCTTCTGTAACACCAATTTAAAATACATTATCTATTTTTTTCCACCACAAGATGAATAATTTTTATATCCAACTACTTGAATACACATAGAATATAAGTCCCCATGTAATCCGTAACAATTTTTAAAATGGGCATGGTCACCAATATTTCTAGTTTTTTAGATAATCTATGAGATACGCCCATGATTTTTAACCCATTATTGTTATCTATTCATTCCATTATTATCATAAATATTTCCAAGTAATTAGGAATTTTCCTACTATGTTTTCTTCCACCATCACCATTCCCAATGAAATTGGGATTTTATATGCAATAGAGAATCAATAATTCACCAAACATGAAAACCACTTTCATTTGAATTCTTATCAATCATACATTATAAATGTTTTTAAAAACCCAACGAAAAGTTAATTTTATTAATTTTTTTATAACTGTGTTCCGCATTTCATTTTATGAAAATACATCAATTTCTCCACAAACAATTTATTTTGTTGAAAACATATTCATTAATGATTTTTTTAATGATCCACAATTCACTAATAATGTTCTCACATGATCCATGGTCATATTATTAAATAAAAACAGAGTGATATTTTGATACATGAAACCCATTATATTCAATGAAAAACCAAATATACCAACTACATATTTCATTTAAATACTATCCATAACTTCAACTATCCCATACGCTTCTCCACCATTCATACCAAAATTTAATTTCACCCAATATTAAAATAAAACCTAATAGAGAATGACATAGAAAAAATTTCAAGATAGAATTCTGAATTCTAATTAATTAAGTGAGAAAAAAGTTCGTCCTTAGAGAAAACATAAGGAATGTTAATTCCGTTGAATAATAAATTTTGTTTTCTGATATATTTGTATTTAAAGACTAAAGTAATGATTGTAAAACACCTTATTGAGGTGTTCTATTTCATGGTATCATCTACATAAAATTGATATGGATCATAATTGAAAATTAATATTCATTGACCCCTATCACCTTAAATAAATGATATTTTTTCATAGTGCTGATGGTCTATGATTGTTGGATAAAATTATTGGGGACACTGATTTCACAAGATTCTTAAAAAATAATATAATAAGTGACTAAGCATCAATGACATCATCATTATGTTTCTATTTTTTTGAGAGGAAATTAGTATATTAATGAGTGGAAGAAACCATATATGTCTCTATGATTGTCAATAATATGAATTAAACTGTCTTTATTATCCATAATATTTATGATTTTTTTTATAAAATAACTTCTTAATGTATATTTTCCTTTATCATTTGAAAAATCTCAATCTGTATTAGTGAGTCAAATAAATTACTCAATGAATCCATGAAATATAACATCCCATTTGACAATTTTCTATTTTTGTATCAAGGAATTATTTGTATATAATACAAGTGTATATCTATGGGATCACTCTGAAAATTAGCAGATTGACTAATTTCAATTATAGTATCTAGATGAGTGGATATCAAAAAGACTATGTTATTAATGAATTATAAAAAAGTCACATATACCATATTAACCCAGTAAAATATCAATAATTCCATTATTATCTAGACCTATGTAAGTATTGGCAATGAATCCTCATTCAAAAATTATCATAAAACCTCATTATAGTATTTAGTTTTTATGAAAAATATCACATCTATTCATTAAAAAATTTAATGAGGAAAGAAAAACTAAAATTCACCAATATTTGACATATCAAAATTACACATTATGAAATTCGAAAATATCTTCCATTGGATTCCATCCAATTCACAATAACAAATATTAGTCTCACACAACAAAATAATTATATACATCAAATTATATTTCATGATATCATTTAGGTTATCAACCCATAATAATGGAATTCAAATATTATTTAGAATTTTTAAATAATTGTGGGCCAGGATTTTGGTGCATGCGTTATCCTGTGAATGCCATTTTTAACTAAAAACACTATAGTCATCATTATCATTGAGAATTCCATCTAGTTTCTCAACATAAATATTCATCTAGTATGAAATTGTGTAATTGTTGAGTCCAAGGTATTTTTTTCATTGAGTCAATATTTTTTTGTTGAGTGTAAATGAGGTGATGGGTCTTTGAGTATTGTTCTACATTCAATTTATAGGATGAGATAACATGTATCTGAATTATTTATTATATACATATATATATTAAATTTTTGTTAATGTCTAAAAATATCTTCAAATGGAATTTGGGGAATAAAACATTGTTTTCATCAGTGAATCAATCATTATGGATGATAATATGAAAATATATATTTTTATGAACAGATAAACATGGAGAGTGTAATAATTTTTAAGTACATACTAATATAATATTTCAAGATTCAGTGTCAAAGATTATGTCTGTTTCTATATAAATAAATTCCATGATATAAAATATTTTTATTGGAATGAAATAAAGAATGTAATTTTAGTTATTTTTTGGCAAACTTTTTATGGGATTTAATTAGAAAAATATATTTAAGAATAACCCCCCATGTACCCAACTAAAAGACACTTGTGGGAACTATTGTCAACCACATTCATGGAAGGTTATCCTATATAGGTATTTCCGTATACTTGGGGGAATGAATAGTTCCCATATAGATCAAATGAAAAAGTAAATAATGTATGTACAAGTTTAACATTGTATTGTTAGGGAAACACATAATGGTGTTTCTTGATCCATGATGCACTTGTGTCTAGTGTCTCCAATTAATGACCAGGAGGTTCTCTCAAGAGGTTTTCCTAACATCTTTTCATATTATAGTGATAGAATATGGAATGTGATTTGACGTAGTAAACAACTAATGAAGTATACTATAATAGTATTTCAAAATAAGTAATTGATCTAAGTCTATCTGATCAAAACATCTCTACAATTTGAATGAGCTGAGGACTATTGATTTAATCCTGATTCATACACTCTCAATCGCTTAAATGTACTATAAAAGTCATCATTCATCAACCTCACATTCATGATTGAATATACAAAGGATTTGGGTCGACAGTTCCCTAAAATATGATCATATTCCCAAACACTATAATTGACTCTTCCCAGAAGGATCCCTATACATATTTCAATCAATTAACTAAATGTAAAGGTTTTTTGTGTACACTAAAAATGATTGAACACACTACTATTGAACGATAAAAATGTTTACCTAGATATGCCATCATCCGTATGATTGAACACATTATTTATGAAAAATATAATTCTTTTTCTTGATATAATGACATTTTATGTTTTAATATCTTCAATTCCAAGTTGTTACCAAATATGATTACCTACATTAAATATGATGGAATGTAATAACATGTAATCATTAAAAAAATAGTATCATTTAATTCATGGAGAGGGTATAATTGAAAAAGAAATTATGTCTTAAATGTTGATTTACTTTCATTAATGAATTAGTTATTAACATTAAATTTATCTATACAAATACAATCACCTTCCATCACAAGGCTAATGTATTCTAAGTACCAGTTAAGGGTGTAATGATCATATCTAAATTAATAAAAGGGTTATATGTCATATAACACATAATTATGAATCAAATAAGAAGAATAATACATAAAAATAATATTATCCCATTCTTTATGTGATTTACTGATTTATCCTTATAGCCTAAAAATTTTATGATTCATGAAATCAGAAATATATTGTGATTCTTGAGTAAATTTTTGATGATATAGAGTTACCAAATTTTATTGATGATAAGGTTTTCTCATGATATCAACTATTTAAGATGATAAATTAAATTCTTTTTGTGTTTGATGAATGAAAAATATTCTCGTATGTCGAATATGTAATCCTCACATATTTTTAATATGATTTTCATGTGCATACATAGACTAAAAATGTTCTGTATGATTGATTAATTTAGGAAATGAAAAATTTATGGTGATTAATATAAAAAAATTTTAAAATAATAATAATATGGTTAATCATTAAGGTCATGATGATGAAAGGATAATTCTAAAATGACATGGGTAATTAATATGAGGAGATATGGTAGGATGTGAAGAATAATTATCATAGAATTCATAAATACTTATTATATGATATTAGTAATTAAATAATATCCTTGATAATATGGGCTCAATGTAATTTTTTTTATAAATAAATTATAATATCATTCTAATGGATAATTATAAAATATTATATCCTTATTTAGGTCAAAAAAATAAGCAATGGTATTTAGATGTTTGTTAAATATTTAAATAATTACAAGAAAACATGAAGATGTCAGGTATTCGAATTTTATTTTGTATATGGAAATATTCTTGGATATTTGAAATGAAAATTTTAATATAATAATTAATTATAATATTTAATATTTAATTACCAAATTAAAATGAAGAATGTATATGTGGAAATTATCATAGTATTACCATATTCAAAGAAACTTACTGTGATAATTTTGCGAATTTAAGATCACAACCGTTTATAAGGATGTCTTGATCTAGTTTTTAGGTTCTATTTCACCTTGTTTTCAGTAATTGTTAGTTGGGTTTTACCTAGGGTGTTTTTGGGTGAAAATTTGATTCAGTTATGGGTTTCGGGTAGTGCACTATGGGTGGATAGTTTTTCAAAACTATGTTCACCAAATAAAAAACAATGAAACCCCTATAAGTGATAAATTTAATGTTATTTTTCATGATTATAAAAACCATGGGTCATATTAGTTTTAATTATGTGTCTACCCTTGTATGACACACACTATTAGGAACATTGGTAGGGGAAACTGTCTGTAGTGAACCAAAAACCGTGCAGACAGAATATAAATATCCCAAAAAAAATTCATGATCCCATTTATTATATTCCAAATTTCCCACTAACAACCCAATAATTATAATATACCATTATTTGAGGTTTCTTAATGAATTATCACGTATTACAACCCCTGTTATTGACAAATCGAAGCTCATGTTGAACATTTCCACCTCTATTGATAAGATATTCTCATATAATATGGCGCTATATTTCAATATTGTCTTTTTATATTCCATTATATAGTGGTTTTAAATTCATTTAGATGGATCTATATCTCGCTTATTTGTATCTTGATTTGTTTGATATTGGATTTAGATCAAATTCTTCATCGTGATCTCAGTTTTCCTGCTTCAAATTTTGGATTTCTGCTTGTTATATTTCTTCACCAATCATGAGGGGGTGGTATAAATTGAGAAAACCATAGTCTTAAAAAATAATGTTTCTATTATTTTTAAATTAGTAAATTTCATGATTTGGAAATTATATTGATGATTAAATTTATTTAAAATTATTTTCAGGTGATAATGACTTTGGTTAATTTTGGAAAAATAAAATTGTGGAATTTTATTAATAATTTCCCAATTATATAATGGAATAATTTTTTTGTGAAATTTCTCAAAAAATGGGTTTGACAAATCGGTGTATTAGATTTTTAAAAATTAAATGTAAATGGGATTATGATTTGGTTGACTTGGCCTTAATGGGTTAATGGGTTACAACAACTAAATAATGATATATTGTTAATGATGATGTGCATATATTATTTCATGTTATTAACATATTGAATAATTATTTGTTGAGATTAATTGAGATGGTACCATGATTTCAACTATTGGTACGAGGATTAAATTTGATTAATCTCATCTATTGCGATATATGCGACTTGTGTGATTGATTGATGAACTAATGTATGGTATGGAGTGCTTCTTTAATATTCCACAGTGATAAATTGATTAATGAATTTGGAACATGGAATACTTCGTTAAAATATTAGAGTGATAAATTTATATCCATGTAGGGTACATGAAATGATTCTTCAGAATCCCACTTCTGAATTTTTTTTGATAATTATGTTTTTTCAAGGACTTCTACATCAAATACCAATGGCGTTTTGGAAATTTCATAATAAACCGAAAATTTTGTCATTAGAATATGGTAAAATTGGAAATAATATTAATTTAATTGATATGAAAAATTATAACCATGATATTATAATATTTGATATCCCTTGGAGGTAGTTTAACCATTGGTATGGGATGAATCCTATATTCAAGGAGTGGGTGTCTTAAAAAACGTGTGGTTTTTTGTAGTTAAATTAAAAATATCTGAATATATGAAAAAACAAATTACATAATTTATTGTCTTTTATTCATTATTTAACTATATGCACTGTTATTGAGTGGATATTGTTTTAGATGATGTTGGAAGTGGCATACTGATAGGTACCCACACCATACATGGGATGGCTGATGGATAACTGAGTAGGCTTCATTATTTTAGTAGATGACAAGGGAATGATCACGTTGATAGATGTATAATTAAGGATGGAGCATGGGTGATGTAAATTTATGTTATTTGGGAACCACATGGGTAATTTCAGTGACTAATTATTTATGTGTTTCATATTGACTCATGAAATATATTTTTCATGGAAAAGATATTGTTCAGTTTTGGATATGGTATTCTAATTTTTTGTTATTATGTGATACTGGTTTGGATTTGTAAATGGTTATATCATTTGGTTATTATTATCTATATATTCTATTGGGAAACTTTAATAAAGAATTTATATTCTCCCTATGATAGATATTGTACCCTAACTTCTAGTTGGAGTCCTTTTTCATATGGGGAGGTGTGCATGAGGTCATGTGACCAACCGACTCGAAAAACAGGTGTGTGGAACCGATGTCAGGACATCACAGTTGGTATTAAAGGAGTTTTATTTTCTTTTAACTTTCTTCCTACAATTTGGGAATGGTATACATGATAATATGATTAGTCGGGCCTTCTTTAAGAGCATGTTCTTGGGAATCGCTGACACATGGGTGATGATAAAAGAAAATTACAATGGTACAATTATTTTTATTAATGCATGTTGTTATATGTGGTTTCTATTTGACCTCGAGTGATGCAATTGATGTAATACTTGATTAATGTTTATAATAAATTTTAATATTTTACTCATGGATATGTATGGTATGATATTATAGTTTAGTGTGCATTCATCATTCTAGTCTCTCAATTCATGTTGTGACATACTTAATTTATAGGTAATCATTAGAAAATGGGGTTAGGGTAATTTTTTGGAATTGAAATTTTTTTTCAATGTGTAATTGAATTAAAACAGGTTCCTAATATGATTTGAGAGTTGTAAATTTTATAAATTTGTCAATAAATTGGTTTTTAATGAGAAAAATAAATTCTGAGAATGTGTTTTCCCTATTGATAACAATGAACAAGATATATGCTGTTTAAGGTTAGGGATAAAACCTTAATTTTGACTCTGGGGTGGGGTTTGGGAAAATAAAAGGTTATGGATTTTTTGAAGCCTTATTTTTAAATTTGTTAATTTTTTAATTATATACTAATACATTTTTTAGGAATTATAATGATAAACCTATATGAAATCATCTGTAAGGAGGAATACAAGAGGTTATGGAAGGATGAGATCCTCTAACAGTAGAACCCAATGAACTAGTAGTTTTGGGTCAGGATTCTAGAGAGATGTTTTAAGATATATTTGTTCAGTTCATATAGCTAATGGAAAGAGGAATGTGGATATTTTTAAATGTCATGTCTTATATAAAATTATATTTTTTGTTATATCAGCATCCGAAATATACCAGATAGTGTGTACCTGAGGTAGGAGAGTTCTATATAAATTCTATGCAGACAATACATGAATACATGGAGGATCCAACCGTGAAAAGGGTAAAGATGAAAACCTATAAATTACATTGTTAAGAAATTAATTTGTGGGACATCCATACATGGGATGAACAACATAATATGATGGAGAGTAAAGGATTTCCTGATAGGTTATTCAAAAAATGATACCATAATACATAGAGGAAGGGGATGCCATAATTGTTCGTGAGATTTACTAAAGAATGTTTGTCCATTATGGAAAGTTCAAGATGATTTATGGATTTTCAGTTCATTGTTATATCATTAGAATGACACGAGGCTATAGTGTAAATTCAATTTCTATATTGTTTTAATTGTGAAATTGTGTCCCCGGTTAAAATCATCAAGTTAAAAAATATTTTAGATATACTAAATCTGAATCTCATATCTAAGGTGAACATGGAAGAGGCTTCTAATGGGGAAATTGTTGTTTCTACTAGAAAGTAAAGATGTATGACTTTTGAGATTATGAAGAAAAATTATGAGAATATTTTCCACTAAAATTGAACACATAGTTTCTAGATGGATGGATATTTTTACTATGACCATACTAGGGTGAAATGTCACTAGTTCAGTAGGTTGGGTTTTAATAGTAGATAGTTCCTTGACCACTTTTAGAGTAAAGATCTTGCGGTGTGATGGGACACCTATAGAGGTTATACATGAACCCAGAACAGATGTGTAATATTATATCTTATAATAATAATCCGGTTGTGGGAATGTGATATTCTATATCATAGCAATCTTGAAGTTATATTTCTTCTATTGGTGGTGGACGTGGTTGTGGACAATGTGCTAATTTACTAGGGAACTCATATAAATATAGTGGTGATGCTCATGGGAATCATCATGTTACCCAAAAAGGCAGTGATGGATATTTCCATTTCATTTATTCTCTAGTGGTTGATAATGAGTTTGGAAAACATACATTTATTGGAAACATTCTATTTTATTTTACACTCTAGTGAATTTTGGTATATTATTTCATCTCATTCATTTATATCATCAAAATATGAGAATTGTTTAAGGTTGAAAATTGAGTTTGTGTGTGGGGTAATGAATTTGTATTCAATGTTGGGAGTATAATTAAAAGATTTATATTTTTGCATGGTTGGTTTTGTCATGGTTTGGAAGTATTGTTTTCTATGGTATTTTTACATTCATAATATTCTAGGCATCAACCTATTAATGTGTATGGATTGTTTAGTAGCATACCAAGACCATTTATTTTATTACAAAAGAATATGTCACTCACTTCTCTAATGGGTGATAAATATAGTCATCATGGAGTGTGGTATATCATGGAATGACATGAAGTGAGAGTTTATTAGGAACTAGGGAGCACAAAAAAAAGTTTTCATTCCTTTTACCTTATAATGGAGGAGTAAGGTAGGATTTCATTCAACCCAGGGTGGATAGGTTTGATGAAATGTTTCATAAAGACTTATCGGGGTTTCCACCTGAGTGTGATGTGGAATTATGGAGTGATCACTTGTCAGGGGCAGATCATGTTCCTATTACACCATATTGGATGGCACCATCAAATGTTTTTAGAGATTAAGACTCAACGAGAAGATTTGATTGATAAATGGTTTATCCATCTCAGTATGTCACCTTGTTGTTATTTGGTCTTATTTTCATAGAAAGATATTTCACTTCTTGTCTATTAATAGATGATGAAGCAGAAGAATGTTATGAACTAATATCCTCTTCTCTGTATGGACAACCGATTTTATAAGTTGAGAGAAGCATGTGTTTTCTCTGAGGATGACATGAGATTGTGGTATGTTCAATTGAGTGTTAGATCATATAATATACGGAGGACTACAATAAAAATCATGCATGAAATTTATGTTTTTTTAATAATTCTTTTTTATAACGAACATTCCAGTAGATTTTATGGACATAATTAATAGAATCATCTACATATACTTGGATTATTTTGTGCTAAATTTTTCAGTAATATCTTGTTGCACTCCATGACACTTGAAAATCATTCCCAACATATTGACATCATTATGATTACACTAAGATATAATTTATTATAAATTAATATATCTATGTTTCAATTTTAAATTTATTAGTTACAGATCAAGGGACACATCGTCTACGAGTAAAGTCTATTAGTGGACCTAGAAATGTGCATATAGTGGGTTCTTTAGAGAATCCATTTAATTTTTTCAACATTAATATATTTCTAGGGGTTAAAGGTTATTATTGGAGGTTAATATATTACTTTTCCCTATTGGAAACACCACTTTTGATTATTAAAAAATACAATGAAAAATTTTAATGGTTTGGATCATGTTATATTTCTTTCTAGATGTTGAATAAGTGTTTTTTTTAAAAATATTGATCCTACCAGATCCAGGGGAGGAGTATAATGATTTTTGGGATGCTTCTGGGATCTGTATAAGAGAATTATTGATGGATAGCATAATTTTTTTTGTTTATATGGGTATATTGTGGGGGAATATGAATAGAGATACCCTATTAATGATATTAAAATAAGTGAATTTTTTTGTGATTTGATGTTTTGGAAGAATTTTCTATTAGAAAATACTTTTACTATGTATAACTATCATAATATTTTATGTATATATTTTAATTATTATATTTGAATCTCTATTAGTGAAAATTGGTGGATTATATATAGTAATTTTATACATATCAAGAATATATTCCCCTGAAGTGAAATATTGTTGCACATAATGTATGCAGAAAAACTAAGACTCTCGCAATTTAGGATAATAGTGATGTGGGGAAATAGGTAAAATTACTAGATGAGATACTTCAAATGGTCTGTGAGTGTAAGGATCTGTTGATAATCATATCAATTTTACTGGATTATATACATTTGATATAGATTAGAGTTATGTAGTACGAGAATATGATGTTTTTGAACATGATTGAAATCCTTGAAGGCTGAGATTAAACATTATATAATATAATAAAGGAGTATGAGATCATATTTTATGGGATTAAGGTTTTTATGCTTCTAAGTTTTTGAGTAGAGATTAAGTTTGATTTCCATTCCATGAAGTATGTATTGTATCCATGTTTGACCATAATATATGGTGACATATAAAAAATTTATTGGTGGACAAGAATGAAAAATAAGAAACAAGGTTTTGTGAAATGATGCTACACCTGTCAAAAGGTGATGTATGAGCATTGAGGACTTGGTGGGTTTCTATAGTTGTTTTTTTTTTGAATTGGAAGTGGGATAATGTTACCATGGACATTGTGATGGGTATCATAAGGATGCCTCTAAGTATTTGTGGACTGAATGACAAAAGTATGACATAATATTCTTATAAAAAATACATTCTCAGTTGAATAGTTGTGAGAATGTTTTGGCATATATGTATTTCTAGTTATTAAAGGGAATATTGTTTTTCTGTATAAGAATCTATTATTGATGAAACATGAACAGAACTACCCTACACATGACCTTGAATTAGCTTCATTTGTTAATGATTTGAGGTGTCGACATAAATATATGTTAGTAAATACATTTACTGTGTATACTTATCACAATATCCTAAAGTATATATTTTCTCTGTGATATTTGCATCTATGGTTGTGGAGATGTCATGAATATATGTAATAATTCTACAATGATCATTAATATATACCCAAGAAAGGAAATAGTGTTGCTGAGGATTTAAGAAATAAATATCAAACTCAAGCCATTCGAAAGTATAGCGCTATGTGGAAATTGATGAAATTATTGGGTAATATGATTGTTTTGGTTCAGTAGTGTAATGAGTGGACGACCCTGATATAAGTTTTAGTTTATTTTACGCATTTTATCAATATTATAGGTAATTGGGAGGGGTATATATAGTTCTTGGTCTTGATTTAAATCCTTGATGGTAAGGATTAATCTACAGATACTATAACAGATGTATATGAGATCATATATTTTGAGATGCATGTTGTTGTACCTATGATAATGAAAAAGTACCTGATGTGTGAGATTTATGCCTTTATGTTGTCGGTGCATCCTGGATAGACATAAATGTATTGTGACATATGATGAATCTATTTTAGAAATAAAATGAAAAATGAGATATAAGGATTCGTGAAATGATGCTACACCTATCAATAGGTGAATGCTGAGCATCATGGAACTAGTGGGTTTCTATAGTTTTTTACAATTTTGGAATAGAATTGGGATGATGTTACAATGGTATTTATGGTGGGTATCCAAGGATGACATAGAAAACTGACTCTTTATGGTTATTAGTGGAGAAATTGAATAAAGTATTTCATTAATTCCATATACAGAAGGCATTCTCAATAGAACAATTGTGAGACTTGTATAACACCCTGACCCTAGTTACCTATTGTTGGTGCATTATTACATACCATTAGCAAGATCACAAGAGATTTATTCTAGAAAGGCTGATTAGTTTAGTAGACTTTGAAATAATATATACATACATAATTTTAACATTTCATCAATAAATAAAGGAATAAAACATTGTCTCCCCTTTGAACACACTCAAATCCTTTGGCATATCCCTAGAAGTTAATCATAATATACATCATCGCATCCGAGGAAAAAAAACATATGAAATGGGTGAGCTCAGATGCTCAGTATGGATAACAATATAGCCAAAACAATCCTAAATATGAATAAACATTTATGGAATTGTATAAGACTAAAACACAATTCTTTTAATCATAAACTTAATCACAATATTGAAATCATAAATAAGATAATGTCATTCAATTATTCACATGGATATTCTACAAGTATAATAATCAAATGTCTTATAATGAACTAATTTCATAATGACGTAATGCATAATTTTTGACATCATAACTATATAGCCATGGCCTCGTGCAAGAATACTAATAAGATTTTTTCAAGGCATTGTGCCAAGAAACTATTTTGAATCATGAGACCTACTGATGCATCGGGGAGATATAGTCGTCTCCAACTAACACATACTAAGTCCAATTATTTAATCATATAAAAATATTGAAACATAATCTAATCATTCATATTAAAATTAGCATACAGAATGTTAATACTTTAACCACAAACCATGAATGGTATAAAAATAGAACCTCCACGGTCAAACATAACTCATTAAATACAATATAGAAGATTATATTATAATAAATCCACCTCAATCATTAATAATTAAGGATATTTACATAGATGAAAATAACTAGTAAAACTATTTGAGATAAATGTCTCTTTTTCTAGAAAACATTTAAATGTATCACTATTTATCAAGATGTTGTTTAAAATATATTTTTGAATTAATGTGTCCCATACTACTTTTATTCTATTAATATTATTTTTAGTTTTAAAACACTCATGCCCATATAAATAAATCCTTAAAACTATTTTTAAAACATGGACATTATGGAGAAATATTTAGAAGAATAAATCATTAAAACAATAAAATGATAATTTAGTTATAGTTCCTATCCAAATGAGAAACGCTTGAAAAAGAAATTGAGTTAATTAAAATATTAAATATCATGTGAATAAAGGGATTCATGATATACTATGTCGTTGTACACTATATACACTATATGAATGGTAATAGGTGCATAACAACAAAGAAGTCTTAATGGAATGTAAATTGAGATGAAATCCCTTATACAAACCGCATCTGATGGTGAAAGATAAATAAATGACATAATTATGTGTGAAATATATAAACACACTCAATATGGTAGAATATTTAGTGTAAATTAATCATAGGACTTTCAGACATATTCTTGTAAAAAAACACTACGGAATTGTATGTTTAACTCAGCGAATAGAAATAGAGTTAATATTACTCTTTTCAAGTGCATATCAATGACTTGAAAATTGTATGTGTCATTATTAAATCTTTCACATCCTCTTGTTTCTCATTCTAAGAATGATTCACATGGGATTATAGATTCGTGACAATTACAACATGTGTACAAAAACTCACTATGAATGATCTTTGAGAACTCTGATTCCCACCATAATTAGGCTATGTAGGAGGCCTTATAAGGCCCCGAGATCACTGGAGATCCTCTTTAGGAATCCAACCCCAATTCCCTTAATCTAGCCATCCTCATTAGGAATAAGTCCCAAAATTAAATCCCCAAAATTATCAAGGAACCCTTTTCAGGAAGTAAGCACAAATTCATTTCTCTCAAAGGACTATACTCTACGATATGTTTTATGAAACTAAAGGGGAATTGATTCCCATCCTAATGGGATATTCAGGAAGCCTCATTGAGGTTCAATCCCAAAACTTCAAATCAACTATGTTCTCCTTGTGCCATATTTCAAAAATGATCCAATCTTACATGGAACCGATATTCATTCCATGTTAGTTGGGCTGCTTGGGCATAAGTCCCACACAAAATCATTGAATAAACAAATTTTTCCCAGTGTTCCTTATAAAATGACCAGAAACGGTATGATGTGTCCCATTAAGAGGCATCTAACTATGAGGGTTATGATCCCTTTCACCAAGATACATAGGAAATCCATTGCACGAACATGATCTCAATATCAATACAAACCTCCGTCTCCACAGATGAAAAAAAATTCTATAGTGCCTCACTAAGTGGCATAAAAACCAGTATCCTCATAAAGACAATTAAAAGAATCTCTAAATAGTATATGATAGGAATACATTGATGGAGAATTTCAAATACATATTTTTGGTCAGAGTGGTCACTCAAGAGGGGGGGGTGTGAATTGAGTTCCAATTAAAATTTATGTTAAAATATTGTCTAGATAAAATCCCCCGATTTATAAAATAAGTTAAACTGTCGTGAATTTATACCGATTGTAAGTGTTCACTTAGCTTCTCAAAGATTGATTAGGTCTTAGTTAGTTTAACCACATGATCAAACTAAATTTTCAAGCTAACCTATTTATTTACAATAAGTGTAAACACGTGATAATTTAAGTATCAAAGTAGCATCAAAATAATGTTGTATTTCAATGTAATAGCAGCGGAATAAATATGATATATGTCATATGAATTAAACTTAAATAAAAGATGAATAGCAGATATAAAAAGAGGTTCAGTCTCAAGTTGATACTTAATCCTCTCAAATATATATAAATGTGATCCACACCCTGGATCGGGGTTACCAACAGTTTTACAAAACAGTCCAGGCCACGCAGGGACCTCTACCACTGTTCTTTGGGGGAAACAAAACAAAGACCAGGTCACAGAAGGACCTCTTCCACAATTGAAGTGGGTAAACAATGGTTAAGAGAATTTGAGTGAGGATTTTGATATCCTCCAATTCAGTGAAGGAGACAGTGTGTGTAAAGATATACAGAGTACACCACACAGCTCGAAAGTTAATAAAAAAATCACGTAGAGAATATAGATGAGAGTTTATAGAATCTCTAGTGATTATCAATGTAGCTATGGACTTGTTGGATTCAGAATGAATGCTTCGGAGTCCTTCTCTGGTTTTTCTGTTGAAAAACAGAGTGTCGTAGATCAGCTTGTCTTCTTCAGGAGTGAGAAAGAATTCTTGATTCGTCGTGTGTTCTTCAGTGGTGTTGAGTGGCATTCGTAAGTGTTCTTTGAAGGTCTTTTACTCTCCTTATTGTTCAGAACTGTGCTCTTGAGTGTACGTAAGATCTTCTCGTTTTATATTCACACTTTTATCTGTTTCACCACTTGCACATGTACTGCATCTCAATCTTCCTTATATACCACAAGTTCTAGCAGTATGAATTATTTCCTTTTCATAGGTACGAGATATGGTTTCCTGACATTCCATCAACTAACATTAAATAACATTAATTGCATTAAAAACAACAAATATGACCATTAGCATCATTTAAAATAATATTGACAAAAGCTTATGAAAGGGTGTCACAGTGATCATGGAAATGGTGTCTTCTTCACGGTGTCTAATCACGGTATCTGGTCACGGTGAGTGGTCACGGTGTCTGGTCACAGTGTCTGGTCACAGTGAGTGGTCACGGTGTCTGGTCACGGTGAGTGGTCACGGAGTCTGGTCACGGAGTCTGGTCACGGAGTCTGGTCACGGTGAGTCCTTCACAGTGTCTCCATACATAGACGAATATCCTTATTAGGACTAAGAAAATGATATGCAGAATATGGGTTAAGGTTAATCATTAGAGATAATATATGAGAGAATTATGATCATGCATAGGAATCATAAATAATAAAGAGAATAATTACCATCCATAACTTTGTTATCATAAAAACACGATGTGCTCCTATTGTTGAGTTTGAAGAGCATTGGGAAGATGTGTACTGAAGATCAAGATTAATAAATAATAATGATATTTGTGATCATTAAAAAATTATTAACACATGAGGAGTCCATCAATCTCCCTCTTTTTGATGATCACAAATCATATATAGGAAGAATATAAAAGAATAGATACATGAAATTTTTCTCCCCCATTTATACTATTATAGAACTGATACATGTAGTTTTTCTCCCCCTTTTGGGATTATCAAAAAGTAGAGAGAAGGAAATGAAACTGGGCAGTTTTCATTAAACAAAGGGTTTAGAAAAAAAAGTACAGGAGAAGTATAAAGTGTAAACAAGAAATGACATCCCATCAAAAAAGAAAAACAGTCAATAGACCCTCTAGGGATCCATTTTGGCCTTGCCTTTATCAGTGGAAGGAGCTGATGCTGAAGTAGAAGAAGGCATAGATGTGGTATACAATGAGGGTAAGGGTAGAACGGCAAAAACAGATGGAGCCAAAGTAGGATCAGTATATGATCTAGGCTTAGGTTGGTCAAAAATGACTAGCCGGATCTGAGAAAGGGCTTGGATAACTATCATGGCATTTGCTGCTAAGCTAGGTAGTCCAGGTCTAAGGGGTGCAGTAGCTGGAGAAACTATAGAATTAATTTGCACATGAAGATACGGCTTAAAAAGGATGATGAAATCAGTAATGATTTCACCACCATATTGCATAGCCTTTTCAAAACCATCCTTATTCTCCAGAAATCTGTCCAACAATCTAGTGAACTCTGAAAGTTTCTGAACAGGAGCTTTAAAAGCTTGTGTCACAGGAGGGATTCTCAGATTTTTTGCAAGATATATAAAGTGATCTGCCATATCACTTTTAGAGAAAATCCGTGAAATATAAAAATCTATTTTCTTAGAGATCTCTTTTTGAGCATCATTGTCTATCTTAGAATGATTCCTAACCAAGTACAGTGCTCTATCACACTTTGTAATCACTTCTGACAAATAAGATAGATCCAGGCCACTGAAGGTATTCTGAAATTATTCCTTAATTATGGATCTCATTATTCAATCATCCAAGGAAGGTGTGGAGGTCTGACCAGAAGCAAGTGAAGCCTTGACAGCTTCGGTTAGAACTTTGAGCTGTTTCAGAACTTTTTGCAGACATCTAGTGTATTCATTTATAAGCTTAATCAGAGTTTCCATAACCTCTCTCATGCATTCTATCATCTTGGTGTGCCTTTTTGCAATATTTTCATCAAACTATAGTAGGTAAGAATGAACTTGCGACACAATCTCCCTAGAAAGGATGGAATCAGAAGACTCAGAAGAAACAGCATCAGGTGAAGGGGCAGAAATAGGAGAAGGCTCTGATCTCAAAGATAACTCATTCTGCAGACTTGCTACCATACTTTTCATATTTTCAAAATCAGCACTCATTAACTTATTCTATATTATGAATTCTTTAATTTCTCGGATCATCCTTGGTTGAATATGCAAGATAATATTTTCCAGGAGAATAGATGCATCTTCTTGACTTAATTTAGTCACTGGGTGAGGTTGAGTGGAGACAATTTTCTCAAATCCAGCTAGCAAAGTCTTGCCAAAAACATTCAAACCATCTTTGGTTACAAAAGAGTGAAGATCAGGTAAGGATGATGGTAAAGGTAAAGGTTCAAATTCTGGTTGAGGTTCAGAGTCATCTTTAGACTCAGATTCTGATCCAAATTGAGGTTGGGGCTCTGGTTCTGGATCTGGTTCTGAAAGAGCTAAGGACTTCAGTTGAAACAGAGATGAAAGATCCATTCCAGTTTCAGTCACTTTCTGTGACTCATTCACATCATAAAAGCTTGGGAACTCATACCGAGAGGGCACATAGTAAGTGACAGAAGGTTGAGAAGCTTCACCAGATTCAGCATCCACAATATCAAGATTTTGAGTTTCCTCCCCCTCAACTTGTACTTCCCTTTCAGATTCATGAGTATCAGGAACATGGACAAGATCCACAGGATCATCCCTTATCTCTTCAGCAAACTCTTGCCTTGCTAGCTGAAAGGCAATTTCCATTCATTATTCAGTAGATGGAATAATCTCAGGAACCGATTGTTCCACTGGATAGGCTTCCAGACTTGCTTATTTCTCAACAGAAAGAGTCTCTTCAAAAAAATCTTCCTCAAAGGTTGCTTGCTATTCAGAACCAGGAAAAACCATTTTCCATGCAGCATTGGGATGAGCTTATTCCTCATGAAGAAAAACTGAAGGGTCCTTAGTCCTTTCCTTTTCAAAAGCAACATTTTCTCCTTGAGGTATTTCAGTAGGGATAACAACAGGGACAACAACCCTTTCCTCTTCAATAGGAACTGTTTCCATTAGAGGTATTACAGATTCTTCTCCAGGTGGAACTTCATCTGTTACTTCTTTTTGTTCTTCTTCTCCTAAATACTCATCCACTTCATCTGGTTCCAAACCAGGATCAGCTAAGTTCTTCGGCATTCTTGGATAGTCAACATGATTAAACTTTCTATACAGTTGATCACTACCCCCAACCCATTGTTTTTTCCAGGTATTCCAGTTAATCTGCATCCTTCTGATGATTGGCAAGGATAGGCAGAAATCAAGGTCCTCAAATTTTTATTCATTCGGTCCAACCATCCCTTTTGAAACTAACATGGCTGAAATCATCCTTGAATAAAACAGGGAGGTGGATTTGGATGTTACTTTGATCAGCTCACAGATATGACTGATAACATACTTACACAGATTGATCTTATGGCCATTCTTTAAATGGTGAATCAGGAACACATCCTAATACTTCATCGCATAAAAATCTCCTTTTCATGGACTAACAAAATTCTAAACAAACTTAAAAAAAAGTCTTCTCTCCCCATCCAGTTTAGCATCTATGGCCCTTCTCTTGGTTCCATTTCCAGTTAGATTTTCCAAAGAGGTTTCAAGGTCAAAGATGTCGGATTTTGTAGGAGGGTCTCTCTGGTAATCTTCACACACTCCTTCATGTGGAATTACTAGGCATGGATCCCACAACATTGAACAGAAAAAGCACTTCTGACCATCGATCCAGCTGGTTACCAAAAATAATTCTCCAAACTAAAAATAAAACTTTACATGCTGATAGAACTGAGATACAAGCCTTGGGTAAATCGGTATATTCTGTCCAGTGAACCATTCAAGCCATCCGTGTTCTCTTAAAACTTTCATAACTAAAGATCTGCTCGACAGTAGACATTCAGGGAAAACCACTTTTTCAGGTACAACTATACGACTTACTAGGTTCGGGATTAGAGGTCCTTCGGGAGCTATCCTCAGTATCCTCTTTTTCTTCATAGAGCGGAGCTTCTCAGATGAGGGTGAGGATGGACACTTCATCCATGGAATTCACTAATGGTTCGGGCGAGAGGGATGTGGAGGTTCCGGAGAGAGTTTGGGTAAATAATAGAATTATACCCTTAAATTTTGTCATTTGGTAATGTCAAACGTCATATGAACCCAAACGCGGGAAATCAAATAGCGGTGAAAAAAAAATCACCGCGATGCGGGTTAAAATAAAATTAAACATAATTCTTACAGTGAGACAGAAAACTAGTCATCACGGTGAGACAGTGAGCATTTTATATAGTCACGGTGAGATAGTGAGCTGTCAGACCGTGAGCATAAAATAGAAAATTAGAATTAGTAAGTATGAAAACGTAAAGTAAAGTAGAGTAAAGTATTAAACATTAAAATCAGTAAGATATTCATTTATGATTAATCATACCAAGATCATGTATGATGTAGTCTAATCTTTCAGAATTTAATGGTTTAGTGAATATATCAGCATGTTGATATTCAGTACCAATGAATTCCAAAGTGATATCACCTTTTTGATAATTATCCCTCAAAAAGTGATGTCTTACATCAATATGTTTTGTCCTAGAATGAGAAACAGGATTCTTAGAAATACTAATAGCACTTGTGTAGTCACAATTTATTGAGACATGTCTGAATTGATATCAATTGTCTAGTAATGTGTGTTTCATCCACAAAATTTGTGCACAACAACTTCCAGAAGCTATGTATTCAGCTTCTGCAGTTGATAATGCTACAGAATTTTGTTTCTTACTACACCATGATACTAGTGACTTGCCTAAAAGATGACATGTTCCAGAGGTTCTTTTTCTATATAGCTTACATCTAGCAATGTCAGCATCAGAATAACTAACTAATTCAAATTATTGTCCTTTGGGATAGAACGGTCTTAAATTGGGAGTATGCTTGAGGTATTTGAAAATTCTCTTTACAGCATTTAAATGCGACTCTTTATGGTTTTCTTGAAAACGAGCACACATACACACACTAAACATAATATCAGTATGACTAGTAGTCAGGTATAGTAGACTTCCAATCATACATCTATAAGTGGTTTGATCAACAGATTTACCATTCCCATCAAGATCCATCTTACAGGTGGAACTCATGGGAGTGTCACTACTTTTTTTGCTATCCAATCCAAAACGATTCAAAAGATATCTAGTATATTTACAATGAGTTAAAATAATTCCATCATCATTTTGAAAGATTTGAAAACCAAGATAGAATTTAAGTTCACCCATTAAACTCATTTCAAATTCATTTTGCATCATTTTAGAAAAATCAGTACATAATGTAGTTTCTGAAGATCCAAAAATAATATCATCTACATAAATTTGTACCACTAAAACATCTTTAGAAATTCGTTTTATAAATATATTAGGATCATCTATTCCTTTTGTGAAACCTTTAGAAATTAGAAAAGTTATTAATCGATCATACCATGCTCTTGGAGCTTGCTTTAAACCATATAAATATTTTGATAGTTTGAAAATATGATTTGGAAAATGAGGGTTTGAAAATCCAGGTGGTTGTTCAATAAAAACATCCTCAGCAATATATCCATTTAAGAATTCACTCTTGACATCCATTTGATATAGTTTAAAATTTAGATGTGCAGCATAAGCAAGCAAAATCCTAATTGCTTCTAATATAGAAACTGGAGAAAAAGTATCCTCATAGTCAATACCTTCTTCTTGACTATAGCCTTGTGCAACTATTCTAGAATTATTTCTAACTATGTTTTCGGATTCATCTACTTTATTTCTAAATACCCATGTTGTGCCTATTGTGAAAGTGTCCTTAGGTATTTCAACAAGATTCCACAATTTATTTCTTTCAAACTGATTGAGTTCTTCTTGCATAGTAATTACACAAAATTCTTCATTAACAGCATCATCAATGTTTTTAGGTTCAAGTTGTGACAAGAAGGCTTGATGTTCAACCTGATCTCTAAGAGAAGCTCTAGTCTGTGTCCCTCTATCAAGATTTCCTACAACAACGTCTAAAGGATGATTCATTAGAATTCTAGTTAATCTAGTAAAGGTAGGACTAGAAATCTCAGGTTCATCAACAGGTTGGGAATCAACAGAAGCATGCCCTAGAAAATTTCCAGAACTGGTTGTCTTTATAGCAGGTTCATGTGATTCGTCATTATGGTCCAGAATGGATAAATCTTTTTCAAGATTTTCAAGAGATATTTTAGGCTCAGGTCAATCAGTTTCATTAAACGTGATGTGAACAGATTTTTCCACACACTTGGTTCTCTTATTGAAAACATTATAGGCTTTACTAGAGATAGAATAACCTAGGAAAATTCCTTCATCACTCTTGGATGCAAACTTGTAAAGATTATCTTTGGTATTAAGAATAAATACTTTGCAGCCAATTACTTTGATGTAGTTAACATTAGGTTTCCTATGGTTCCACAACTCATAAGGGGTCCTCTTAAGAACAGTTCTTATTAATACTCTATTGATAATATAACAAGATGTATTTACAGCTTCAGCCCAAAAATAAATAGGTAGGTCATACTCATTAAGCATAGTTCTGGAAATTTCTTGCAGGGTTCTATTCCTTATTTCTACTACACCTTTTTGTTGATGTGTCTTAGGAGCATAGAAATTGTGACTATATCCATTGTGTGAGCAATAAGATTCAAATTCATGATTCTCAAACTCACAGCCATGATCTCTTCTTAGAGTTTTAATCATAAGTCCACTAAGATTTTCTACAGATTTGGAGTATTTAACGAAGTAAGAACAAGCTTCACTTTTGTGAGCTAGAAAATATACACAAGTATATCTACAAAACTCATCTACTAAGACATAGACATAGTTCTTCCCATTTAAACTAGAATCTCTAGACGGTCCAAACTAATCCATGTGAACCAACTCGAGAGGTTGAGAAGTTGGATCTTCTTTCTTTGGTTTGAAAGAGATTTTGTGTTTCTTTCCCTTTTGACGGGGATTACAAAGTTTGTCATTTGGAAACTAAAGTTTGGGTAGGTCTCTAACTATGTTATTCCTATTAAGTTTTCTACCTGAGTGCATATTGAAGTGTCCTAATCTTCTGTTCCAATGCGAAGACTCTTTATGAAAAGCATTTAAACAAGTAATATTTTGCATGGCTAAAGAATTTAAATCAACAACATAAACATTTTCATTCCACAGGGAAAAAAATACTAAAGCATTTTTAGAATTAAAAATATTGCAAGAATCATTTTTAAATTTAACATTAAAACCATCATCACATAACTGATAAATACATAACAGATTATATTTAAGTCCATCAACAAATAAAACTTTAGAAAATAATACTAAGTCAGTTTTACCAATCTAGCCTACGCCGATGATTTTCCCTTTAGAATTATCACCAAAAGTTACAAAGACTATATCAACTTTTACTAAACTCTTGAAGCATGAAAATTATCCTGACATATGTCTTGAACATCCACTGTCCAAATACCATGTCTTTATACACGAGCTCTTTAAGCAGGTTTCCTACATAACAGATTTAGATAGGAAACGATTTTGGTACCCAGATCTTCTTGGGTCTAGACAGGTTAGAAATCAAAGCTTTTGGTACCCAAAATTTGTATTCTGGGTCTCATTAAATTTGTAGAATCAACAGACATTGAAAGATAAGCCTTATTAGATTCATAACTATGAATATAAATAGTTTAAGCATATAAATGTCCAGAACCAGAATTAGCAGCATTCTGTCCATATTTAGGAATAAATCTATTCTTAGTAATCTATCTTTGTCCAGGTTTTTAGCCTATTCCAGTAGTATATTTTGGTGAAACTTGCATTCCTAGAATTTGAGTTAGTGTATCCTTTCCATTTGTTAATTTCTCTAAATACTTTCTGAGTTTCTCATTAGACATTTTCAGTTCAGTGTTTTCTTTTAACAGTTGATCATTTTCCTCTTTTTCAATAATAAGTTTAGTTTTACAAGTTTTAGTGAGAGCATGTTGTTTCTTTAATGATGTGTATTTATCCTTAAGTTCATTTCATGTTTCTTCTAGCGTATTACAATATTCAAACAATTCTTCAATAGTCATGTTTTCAGAATCAGAATCAGATTCTGCACTATCATTAGAATAACATGAATTTAAAGTAGGAGTATCTAGGGTTACCTCAGATGTGTTTTCCATGAAGCATATGTTTGCCTTATTTCGGGTTTCAGTCTCAAAAGATTTAGATTCACTAGAGCTATCCTCAAAAGCACTCCAAGTAGCCTTCATAGCCTTTTTGTACTTACTTTCCTTGTAATAATATTTCTTCTTGAATTTGAGCTTTGGGCAGTCTTCTTTAATATGTCCTTTTCGTTTGCACTCATAACAGACAACTTAATCACTTTTATCTGGATGTTTCCAATCCTTCTTCCAATGAACCTTATTGTCATACATTCCTTGGTAATTTAATTTTCTGATGAATTTATTCTTCATATAAAATTTCTTAAACATTCTAGCTATCTGAGCCATTTCAGAATCACTATCAGTGTCTCAATTTTCACTGGTTTAACTATCAGTAGGTAGTTGAGATTTATCTTTTTTCCATGCTCTTTGAAGTAGTAGTCTTGAAAGCCACTAATTTAATCTTAGGTTCATCATCTTCCTCTTTATTCACCTTGAGTTCTTCCTCATACATCATAAGCTTACTAATGAGTTCTTTGATAGGTAGACCCGCAATGTCACATGACTCTCTGATTGAAACAGATGTGCCTCTCCATCGGTCTGGAAAACATCTCAAGATTCTCATAATTTGTTCCGTTGCTGGAACCACTTTTCCAAGTGAAATAATTGCATTGACTATATCATTAAACATGAGATACATGTCAGAAATATGTTCATAGGTTTTCATTTTAAAATTATCATATTTAGTAGTATAAGTATTTAATCTCATTTCTTTAACATTGGTTGTTCCTTCATTAAAAACACCCAAGGCATCCCAAATTTCAGAAGCAGTATTACAAGAAGAAATTCTGTTAAACTCTTCATCTCCTAAAGCACAGTACAGAAAATTCATTGCTTTACAGTTATTATTGTCAACAGTCATTGTAGGTTCATCCCAAGTGGATCTAGCAGTAGTGGGAATTTTATATTCTAATTCTATGGAAGTCCAAATATCAAAACCTATGCATTCTAAATGAATTTTCATTTTAAGTTTCCACTGAGCATAGTTAGTACCATTGATGAAAGGTGGCCTGTTAGTAGCAGCACCCTCTACTCTATTTTCCATACCTAGATTTTAGAAAGATAATTTAAAGAGATAAAAATTTAGAACTAACAGAAATTTAAGATCATAAAAGATGCAACTAAAATCACAGTTTAAAAATAAAGGATTTCAAAAATATCTAAACAAACAAAAACTAAACCTATGATACCAAATATTGGTTGGAGTGGACACTCAAGAGGGGGGGTTAATTGAGTTCCAATTAAAATTTTTGTTAAAATCTTGTCTAGTTAAAATCCCCCGATTTATAAAATAAGTTAAACGTTAGTGAATTTATACCGATTGTAAATGTTCACTTAGCTTATCAACGATTGATTAGGTCTCAGTTAGTTTAACCACAAGATCAAACTAACTTTTGAAGCCAAACTATTCATTTACAATAAGTGTAAACACTTGCTAATTTAACTATCAAAGTAGCTTCAAAATAATTTTTTATTTCAATGTAATTACAGCGGAATAAATATGATATATTTCATATACATTAAACTTAAATAAAAGATGCACAATAGATATAACAAGAGGTTCAGTCTCAAGACGAGACGTAGTCCTCTCAAATATATATAAATTTGATCCACAACCTGGATCAGGGTTACCAACAGATTTACAAAACTGTCCAGGCCAGGCAGGGAACTCTACCACTGTTCTTTGTGGGAACCAAAACAAAGACCAGGTCACACAAGGACCTCTTCCACAGTTGACGTGGGTAAACAAAGGTTAAGATAATTTGAGTGGGGATTTTGATATCTGTTAGGTCGGAAGAAACCCGAGGGAATAGAGGCAAGAGGGGGGGTGAATTGCCTTTAAAAAAAATAAACAAATTAAAATCAAAGTGAAAGATGCAGCGGAAATAAGGAGGCAAGACACACAAAATTGATAACGGAGTTCGGCCAAAACCCGGCCTACGTCTCCGCTCCCAACTCAACCGTTGAGAGATTCCTACCGCTTGCTTTTCAATGGTTTTAGCAAGAAACCCACTAGGCTTTGAGGTAGCACTAGGACCTATTACAGCTTGCTTTTTGTGGTTTAGCAAGAACCCACTTGCTTTTGATGGTTTAGCAAGAACCCACTATCCTTCTTACAGGTGAAGGATAGCTCACCTATGTCTCAAGCTATTTAAAGGAAAGCTTGGAAACCTCTTCACACCTTAGTGGTGATGTGAAACCCAAAAGAAAGAGGGGATGAGAAAAGTTTGGGGTTTGTAGGCACAAACCCAATTTTAAGCTCAAAATAAATAAAGAATGAAAAACCGTAATGGAGGAAGACTTGGGCGCCAATTGGATGATGGAGTTGATGTAGAGTGCTCTCCCACGCTTCTTGAGGGGGCTCCTTGGATGTGGAAGTTGTTGGAGCTATTGGGGTTCCCTTGGAGGAAGTCGCCGGAGGTTGTCCAATTGATGCAAAATATGTTCGTGGGCTTCCGTATTGTTCCGGTAGGTGTCCGGGGCTTCCTTGGCCTTTATTTATAGGCATGGAACCCTTGGGGAGGCTTCGGAGCCGTTAGAGAGGCTAAAAGAGCCGTTGGGAGCCAAGTGGACAGGCTGGTCAACAGCCCAACGGCTAGTTTGACTGTGTCCACCGGCTGGCCGGTACAGTCCCACCGGTTGGCCGGTGTTTGCAAAATGGCATAGGATTCCTGTCCAGGGGCCACCGGCTGACCGGTACATCTCCACCGGCTGGCCGGTGCCTTGGTAGAGAAGAAGAGTCTTGATCCAGGCTCTACCGGTCGACCGGTGAGGAGCCACCGGCTGGCCGGTGGCAAGACAGTAGCAAACACTATTTGGGCTGGGTGCCACAGGTCGACCGGTGACAGAGCCACCGGTCGACCGGTGGAACCTGGCAGTGGGAAATCCCTCTGCCAGTTCCACCGGCTGGCCGGTGCTATTACACCGGTTGGCCGGTGGACTGAATTTCAGTCCATTTGATGTCCATTCTTGGGCCAACTTCTTGGCAACCTTGTGCCTTTCAATCAAAAACACTTCAAACAATGTTAGATAAACATGAAAGTGATTGTGATCATGAAAATTAAACCACGAGGGGATACGAGAGGTACAACAATCTCCCCCTATTTTGATGATCACAATCACCGAAACAATCAAAGTAAAATACTGAAATTAAAGACATTCTTAAAGGATAGTTTGAAAATAAATCAAAGCATGATAGAGAAGACTCTCCCCCAATCAATCAAGGAATTTCTCCCCCTTTGTGATTATCAAAATAGAATGGGGCATAAAACTTGATTGTGGGAAATTTTGAAAAACAAGAGATGGGATTTGAAAATCAATTGAAATTTTGGAAATTGAAAGATTTGAATCAAAAATTGAATAACAGTTTGAATTGAAAGTTTTGAATCAAAAACCAATTGAATTTTGAAATTTGAAACCAAGAGTTGAAATTGAAAGTTTGAATAAAATTTGAAAATGAAAAGCTTAATCAATCCTAACTCCCCCTAAATAAAAACAATAAATCACCGGGGAAAGGAAACTATTTTTGGCCCGGAGAGACTCGCAAGAAGGGATTTTTCAATCCAAACTTGTCTCATAGAGGGTCTTCTCCTATAGAATTCATCGGAAAAGAAAAAAGACTTGGGTTGGCCGTACCGGGCATTTTTGCAATCACACTCATAAATGAGGTGCCCAGGTTTTTTACAATAATTGCAAAATTTAAAACTAGAGCTCCCCCTTACAAAAACAGTGGGTGCATGGGAGGAGGAAGCTTGGTTGGTATATCCTAGCCCTTGGGTGGTTCTAGATATTCGTTGGGAACCAAAGAGTTTGGAAAAATTTTGTTCACCTTGGGTGAACTTGGCTAGGGAATCTTTTAAATCTTTGATGGTTGATTCCATAGAATCAACATTTGGAAAATTTTGGATTTTTCGGGAGAGTTCCTCCTTCTCTTTGAGAAGTTGTTCTTTTTCGGAGGAGAGTTTTTTGAAAGATTTTTTCAAAGAAACAAATTTTGAAGAAAGTTCCTGAAAACCTTTTTCTAATTGATCTCTAGCATGTGAGAGTTCTTCATATGACAAATGATTTAAAGAATTGGAATTTGAAGAGCAAGAGGAGGAAGAGGAGGAAGAGGAGGAAGATACCTCATGTTTTGCCATTAGGCATTTTTTACCTTGGTCGCTCGAGGAGAAGGAGGAGAATGAAGAGGTGGAGCTATCACTCCATGTTGCCTTTGAAGCCTTCTTCTTCTCCTTTTTCTTGGCCCTTTTCTTGTGGAGTGGGCAATTGGGTACGGATTTTGCATCGGGTTCTTGCTTTTGATCGGATTCTTGCTTTGGAGCCTCGCTAGTACCTTCATAGGTTAGTTCTAAAAATTTCCAAATATCATGCGAAGATGTGCAAGAAGAAATACAATCAAAAACATTACGATCTAACCCACAATGTAGAGCATTCATGGCTTTGCCATCAAGCTCGAAATTTGCAATGTCTACGGGGGTCCATTTAGATTCATCGGGAGTAGAAAGTGAATAACCATGCATACCAATTTTAAAAATAGGATAACTAATGCTTTTAAGAAATGTAGTCATGCGGGTTTTCCAAAAAGAATAATCGGCTCCATCAAAGAATGGAGCACGATCCAAAGAAAAACCTTCGGGGGCGTAAGAGGTTGAAGTGGTAGAAGCCATCAAAAAGGATCTTTAATTTGAAACCGGTTAGGGAATTATTCAAATACGTCCTCTGATACCAATTGTTAGGTCGGAAGAAACCCGAGGGAATAGAGGCAAGAGGGGGGGTGAATTGCCTTTAAAAAAAATAAACAAATTAAAATCAAAGTGAAAGATGCAGCGGAAATAAGGAGGCAAGACACACAAAATTGATAACGGAGTTCGGCCAAAACCCGGCCTACGTCTCCGCTCCCAACTCAACCGTTGAGAGATTCCTACCGCTTGCTTTTCAATGGTTTTAGCAAGAAACCCACTAGGCTTTGAGGTAGCACTAGGACCTATTACAGCTTGCTTTTTGTGGTTTAGCAAGAACCCACTTGCTTTTGATGGTTTAGCAAGAACCCACTATCCTTCTTACAGGTGAAGGATAGATCACCTATGTCTCAAGCTATTTAAAGGAAAGCTTGGCAACCTCTTCACACCTTAGTGGTGATGTGAAACCCAAAAGAAAGAGGGGATGAGAAAAGTTTGGGGTTTGTAGGCACAAACCCAATTTTAAGCTCAAAATAAATAAAGAATGAAAAACCGTAATGGAGGAAGACTTGGGCGCCAATTGGATGATGGAGTTGATGTAGAGTGCTCTCCCAAGCTTCTTGAGGGGGCTCCTTGGATGTGGAAGTTGTTGGAGCTATTGGGGTTCCCTTGGAGGAAGTCGCCCGAGGTTGTCCAATTGATGCAAAATATGTCCGTGGGCTTCCGTATTGTTCCGGTAGGTGTCCGGGGCTTCCTTGGCCTTTATTTATAGGCATGGAACCCTTGGGGAGGCTTCGGAGCTGTTAGAGAGGCTAAAAGAGCCGTTGGGAGCCAAGTGGACAAGCTGGTCAACAGCCCAACGGCTAGTTTGACTGTGTCCACCGGCTGGCCGGTACAGTCCCACCGGTTGGCCGGTGTTTGAAAAATGGCATAGGATTCCTGTCCAGGGGCCACCGGCTGACCGGTACATCTCCACCGGCTGGCCGGTGCCTTGGTAGAGAAGAAGAGTCTTGATCCAGGCTCTACCGGTCGACCGGTGAGGAGCCACCGGCTGGCCGGTGGCAAGACAGTAGCAAACACTATTTGGGCTGGGTGCCACAGGTCGACCGGTGACAGAGCCACCGGTCGACCGGTGGAACCTGGCAGTGGGAAATCCCTCTGCCAGTTCCACCGGCTGGCCGGTGCTATTACACCGGTTGGCCGGTGGACTGAATTTCAGTCCATTTGATGTCCATTCTTGGGCCAACTTCTTGGCAACCTTGTGCCTTTCAATCAAAAACACTTCAAACAATGTTAGATAAACATGAAAGTGATTGTGATCATGAAAATTAAACCACGAGGGGATACGAGAGGTACAACAATATCCTCCAGTTCAGGGAAGGAGACAGTGTGTGTAAAGATATACAGAGTGCACCACACTGCACGAAAGTTAATAAATATATCACGTAGAGAAGATAGATGAGAGTTTAGAGAAGCTCTAGTGATTATCAATGTAGCTCTGGACTTGTTGGATTCAGCAGGAATTCTTCGAAGTCCTTCTCTTGTTTTTCTATTGAAAAACTGAGTGTTGTAGTTCAGCTTGTCTTCTTCAGGAGTGAGAAAGATATCTTGATTCGTCGTGTGTTCTTATGTGGTGTTGGGTGGCATTTATATGTTTTCTTTGAAGGTCTTCCACTCTCCTTCTTGTTCAGCATAGTGCACTTAGAGTGTACGTAAGTTCTTCTCGTTGTATATTCACACTTTTCTCTGTTTCACCACTTGTACATGTACTGCATCTAAATATTCCTTATATTCAACATGTTCTGGCAGTAGGAATGATTTACATTTCATTGGTACGAGATACGGTTTCCTGACATGCCAACAACTAACATTAAATATCATTAATTACATTAAAAACAACAAATATGACCGTTAACATCATTTAAAATAATATTGACAAAAGCTTAAGAAATTGTGTCATAGTGATCATGGAAACGATGTCTTCTTCACAGTGTCTAATCATGGTGTCTGGTCACGGGGAGTGGTCACAGTGTCTGGTCACGGTGTCTGGTCAGGGTGAGTGGTCACGGTCTCTGGTCACGGTGAGTGGTCACGGTGCCTGGTCACGGTGTCTGGTCACGGTGTCTGGTCATGGTGAGTCCTTCATGGTGTCTCCATACTTAGACGAATATCTGTATTAGAACTAAGACAATGATATGCAGAATATGGGTTAAGTTTAATCATTATAGATAATATATGAGAGAATTATGATCATGCATAGGACTCGTAAATAATAAAGACAATAATTAACATCCGTAAGCTTTGTTATCATAAAAACACAATGTGCACCTATTGTTGAGCTTGAAGAGAAATAGCAAGATGTGTACTGAAGATCAATATTAATGAGTATTAATGAGATTTGTGATCATTAAAACTTGATTAACACATGAGGAGTCCAACACACACACACACACATATATATATATCTATTAATAATGAACCTTGAATACACACTGATGATTCTATATTTTACACATATAAATAAGTGATTTCCAATTCTAATGGAAGCTTATATTATTCTTGGTGAATTAATAAGGATTCATGAAAATATATTTAATTTACAATGTGTTTAAAATAGTAGATAATAATTACACCCAAAAATTCTTTGATGAGTATGATGTCCAATCATCTTGACCAATGCACATTCTTAAGATTCATACAGTTAAAAATTAATGAATGCCTAACTTTTTAAAGTCATTCCCCTTTGGATAAATAACTGTTGGAAGTTTCTGATAAAATGAATAAATCCTATAAAAAGCTCAGGGAAGTAGTGATTCTTAAAACAAGAACACACATTTCAAAGAACTAAAAAATAGAAAATGGAATACCAGATATTTTTCCTTAACAATGTTAATAATTTTACCTACCTATCAAGACCCTATCAATTAATAATGGAATGATAGAAAAAGGAACCAATCATGCATGTATCCATCTAAAAGTTGTATCTATAATTAATTTCATTGTAGTTTTCATGTATTCCACAGAACTCCATTAAGCCGAAAATTGCATTCTTGAAGACGACATAAGTGAACATCTTGACTGGTGCTCATGCTGGATCCTCATACATGGGAAGAACGTTATCACCCACCTAGCGTCTTCAATGATTATTCACTAGCTGTTGGTAAAGGATTATCTCTAAGATAATACAATCCCGACATTGGAGAATGCCCAATAGGAACTGAAGGTCAACAGAAATCCTCAACCATACTACCAACAACAATATATGACCAAGATGAAGACGGTGCAAACCACTGTTTTCATCCATTTTAGGTCCATATCCCTTTAATGCAATAACCAGTCCCTCCCTTACTATAATGATTTTGATCAAGAGGTCACTCAGGGCCTAAATCCAAGGATTTAGGTATCCTTCTTCAAGACTCACACCAATAATCGAAGCCAGAATAATTGTGCAGTAGTGAACCACAAACAAGATGGGGGTGTTGCCTCTCGACATTTGGCCCAGGTCTCCCAAACCTGACCATGTAAGACAAACTAGAAGGGATAGTGTCCAGTCAACAGGGAGCATGTTTATACCTCTTCCCCTTATGAAAAATTCCAACAATCTTAACTTTATGGAAAACAATGAGTGGGCACATACACCCCTTCATCCCAATATATTGGTCTAGCTGAATCTTCTGGAAGCGACCCACCAATCCCCCCAAATAAATCCGGTGGAGTATTTTGAATAGCCACATACTTATTCTTATACGTTATCAGCCAGTCAGCTGGGTCATCTGGCTGCATTTAAAGAATCTTGCCAATCCAATGTGGCATCAACTAGTAAATGAGAACATACACCAACACACTATACCCAATTCTGCCACCAGTCTCTCCTGCCAATATTGAAGGATGTATGTCAACCAAAATGATGGGAAACAACCAGTAGGTACATACACCTTCATGCATTCATCATGCTTGCCAACCGTCTCGTTTGGAAGCACCCGGAGAAGTGAGTCAGAAACCTCTAACAACAAATCATGAGTAGACACTACTCTCTTCCCCCATGCATGAGTACTGTCAATACCAATTAATAAGAATATGACAACATGTGCATCCACATACACCTACTCATGATATAGAATGGACATATATTCCCATGCCAGCTGCTGAAGTCACATAACATATCTTATCAGTGGTGAATGGGAAGACATAAATTCATTCCCATATTCTTGAAGCATGCCAGGAAATTATAACAACTACATCAGCAGTACCAGTGGAACATACATAGAAATTTTTCCTCACACATGTGATGAAACATCCTCAAGTCATCCCTGTGTAGATACACACCTCTATTCCAGTCCATGAGGGTCATGGGGCATACACCCCCATATCATACAGACAAATGGATCGAGAACATACACAAATTCAAATTGGAGGTAATCAGATCACTCTGATATCCACTCCATGGAGGGAAGATACACATGCCCTTGATAACCAAATTTCCCAGAATGTAGCCCCAACTATGTAGGAGAGAACAACCCAGAAGATTTCTCACCAAGGACTACGGGAAAACAAAGAGTCGAGATTTAATTTGGATCCATTTAATGATGGAGTTCTTGAAGCGCTCTGACATTTATCTATTGAAACTCATGATCCTACCCTCTCATTACCAAATTCTGGGAGTATTATCAGTAATTAAGAATGTCCTCCATTTAACACCTCATCAGGAAGGCTTTCTTCATTAAAATTATTTTAATCCAGAGATCCAATATGTGGATGAGATCCCCAACAACCCTCTGTGAGGCCAGAATACTAGTGAGAAATAGGATTCATCCAATGCTGTAATCTACTATGGTGGTCCTCTCAATGATGGAATTCACTGAGAAAGTCTTCTCTACTTTATAATTTATCAATGTCAATATAATTATATAACTGAAAATGTAGTGATGGGAAATTTCTCCTATCTTGAGGTACTTCAAAACACAAGGCTAGTCATGTATGAAGCCTTGTCATTGACGGGTGAAAGAAATTTCCCAGCCAAAAGACATCATAAGGGTAAATTCATTCTCCAAACCTCCATTGGGTCATTTTTCATCTAATATAGAGCGTCCAGATTGGTCAAACGTAATAAATTAAACACTATTGAAAGAAGATGAATATATGTTACAAAATGAAAAATCAATTGGCTAAAGGAGAAAAACCAGTCATGTTATGGCATTTGAAAATTTCATTGTATAACATTCCAGAATTTATGGCATAAGATTGAATTCACGATATCCACCTCAACTTATGAAATAATCTTCTTAATTTTGAAATAAAATTATGACCATAAGATGAATATCAAAATAATCTAATGTAATAGAAGTGTTGGAACACTAAATTGTCTTTGCATCTCTCTCACTTTCCAAAAATCAAAGGCTGAAAAAAACAATGAATACATCAGCATGCATTCCTCAATGCTCATAGAAGGCCACACCAGTATATTTCTGATTCCTCATCTGGTGTTCATATGAGAGGATAGGCTGCACCTAGATCATTGTATTTCATTGCACTCTAGAATCCAAAAAATCCACCAAAAGTGGTCTCATGAAATGTTATTTACAATGGTCGACCACAAACAATAGATTTTGTATGTAATAAAATGTATTCTCAAGAATATGCCTAAACTAGAACTAAACAAGTTCAGGCCCAAAGAAAACATAGTGTTGAGACAAATTTACAACAATCATCCATGAATTTTGAGCGTGCATCCCGCTTAAAGAATGGCAGCTATCATATAACACAAATTTCTAAAATAGTACATCGATATTCCAAAATAGGTGATTTGAGTGGTTGTCTGATAATGCACCCAACTAATGCTAGAATCACATTTCTTAAAATCAGTAGAGAAATTGCATGAGTGTCGGATATTTTAATTCAAGAACCACCCCATCTTGTATGGCTGGGGATCATTTAATTCAATCGGAAATTTCATTAAACAAAGTTCAAATATATGAAGAATAAGAATAACAAGAGAAGCACCGGCCAGTAGGGTTGGGGGAATTTTCACATCTACAATTCACTCCTCAATGGTAGTCGGTGTTCCCATGATTAGGGATGATGCCATAAAAAAATTGCACGATAGAACTATCTGATGATTTTATTTTGGGTTACATTCCATGAGACCATTTTTCAAGAATTAATGATACAAATGAAAAAAGTGTCATGATGAGTACAAAGGGGGAATATATCACAAATATACTAACAGAATTTTTTCAATGCATTATGCATTAGTAAATGTAATTAAAAACATTACAGAATATCCTCCAGAAAATGGTTCTAGTTCAAGGGATGAATAATATGATGTTATTATCCAAAATATGTTACACACAGATGTAAATGAAGATGGTGTATGTTCTAAAAATCAGAGGCTCAACCAAACTCTAGGAATGCCTTAAAATAACCAACTCTTATCCCTATTAATGGAATCTATCAAGATGAAAGTTAAAATTCATATTTTATCCCACATTTCCACTAGGGGAGGTCAATCTGTTTCTCTTGAATAAATATTTTCACAGTATGAAGAGGAGATGAGAAAGTTAAAACGACTCAATATAGAGTCACTTCGAGGAAGCATTTCTTCTAGACGTACTCCCCAAGAAGATCTTCAACATGCATATCATGTAGGATGTCCTCATAAGAGAGGATTTGTGGTAACTACATATTCTAATAATGAATTCCCTCCATTTGGTACACTACCAAGGTAGTATCAAACACATCCTGATAAGCCGGTTCTCGTGGGTTATCCAAGGCAAAGACCACCCCCACCACAAGTGGTTCTTTTAGTCGTTGCACTTTCTAATGATCAAGTGGTGGTACCTACAAAGCTCCATCTCATATAGATATTCCCCCAATGATTAAGAACAAAATTGATGCCTTAACGGCTCGATTAGAGGCTACGAATGAATGGAATTCTCCAGTTCATTGTGAATAGAATACTTACCCTGAATGGGGGGATCTGATTCATCCCCCCAAAAAAAATTTGAATGCTACATTTCAAATATTTAATGGTTTTGGAGATTCGGAATGACACAAAATACATTTTGTTTCTTTTTTTTATCCCATGATTGGAACTCCTCAATAAGAATAAGTAGTGATGCATAGATGTTTTGTGTAATCGTTATAGGGACCAAATTTTGTCACGTATACAATTTTACAATCTTGATCAATTACTAGATGGGAAGATCTCTAAAAGAAATTCCTTCTTCAATTTAGATTAATGCTATTGAAGATGACAGTTATTGATCTTAAAAATTGTAATCAAATAGAGAATGTATGATTTTCATATTTCATAGCATGATAGAAATGATTTACTAATTACTTATGAATTGACATCCCATGAGATGATTTTCTACCAATTTATATGGAAAATCTATGTGATAAGTTACGCACAACACTGATCCCTGTAAAATACAAAAGAGGGTTTACAGACCTTACATCAATATCTCAAAATATATAACATTATATTATAGAAACTATGGCTAAAACTCATATAATTCCATTATCTCTATGAATAGAACAGGGAGAACATAGGCTACTATAGTTACACTCAAGAATGAAGATTTAACTAATTCCACATCAAAACCTTCATCATATTGAAGAGATCAGCCTATTAAGAATCAGAAACAATGACCACCATGTCAAAATAACCAAATAGATAAACGACACAAAAAGGTTGATTAATTAAAGAATTTTTTTTTATTATTTATAGAATGACCAAGTTCCCATTTACATTATAATAGCTCTACAAATAATTTCATTTTATTTACAAGGAAAAATAAAAGAAATAAATATTGAGAAGAATTTATTCTAAATTATTTTACCTTTCACCAGATGTTAGGAAATCCCATTCATTATTGTTTTGTTTTAGCGAATCTCCTACAATAAATGGTATACTCTGGACAAATGAAACTGAAATGTTCATCATCTCATGTATCATGTCATACTGATACTGATCTAGTGTAAAAAGGAGAACAGAAGGATGTTAAAAGTAAAAATGTGTAGAAATATGATGAATAGGTGATCTGAAAAATGAACAACCGAACTCATGTAATTTTATTAACACAATTGAATAAAACGATTTTGTCTTCCACCATTTCTAGCGTAGTTAAACTACCATAATCAAAACGTATATCCCCAATGACACGAGGTTGTAAAATAGACAAAGGGTAGTCATAAGAAGATAAGAACATGTTAAGACCATAGTTATCCTTGACACAAGAAGATTTCACACCATCTGCTTCAAAATCATAGGCACCATCATTCCAAATGACACAACTGAAACTAACCTGTAAGAAAGAATCATCATTAGATAAAAAATTGATCTTAGGTTCTATAAACATAATCCACTGAACATATCATTATACCAATGTTGATTTTGATTATAATGTTCATGAGTTCCATGTACCAAATTGGGGAACTAAAGGAATAGGCAATGTTCGAGGATATACAGGACGAAGTGGGAATTTTATAAACCACCATTTTAACTCTACACCTTCTCGAACTGTGCATGCAGTGGAATGTTGTGGAAGATCCCCTCAGCGGGCTCAACAAGAATGAGGAAATTCTTCCATACAAGATAGTTTCTGTCCCAACATGATTATTTTGGAGGACCGATTGTAAATAACACCTTCTTCTTTTCAGTAGGTAAAAAGACCTCATCAGCCTAATCTACTAAATCCAAGAGTATTTTTAGATTCCGCCCTGACATAGGGTACATTAACATCTGATGATTCAACTTCCAAGGCACCTAAAAAACCACATCTCAATACTGGGAAACCCAAAACATTGGACAAAAAGTTTTAAGTTATCAAACAATTTGACCAAGTAGCTGAATTTTTCTCAACTATGGATGCCATAATTATATCAAATCGTCCTCAGGAAGCCCTTATTGGGGCTTTATTAACTCCTCAAGAGTTGGAAACTGAAGTTCTTGCTGCTGAATTTTACTATATAGAGAATGACCCTACAGAATGTCATGCGGTCATATATATTTCAAATGAAGATGGAGATGATTTTGTACATGGACTTATTAGACCCTTATATCTATCTGGAATTGTCAATGGTATATACATCCGTCGAGCCTTTATTTGTAATGGATTTGGATTCAACCTCATTCCCATTCATACACATCGACGATTGGGCCTAACTGAATCTGACTTATTGTTTTCTACATTAATGTTGCAAGGATATGAAAAGAATAAACAAGAACCACTAAAAGAGATTAAACATTGAACTTAGTTTTTAGATCTTTTATGTTATTCTGATTTCATGGTTGTTTGTCAGGACACAACCTTCAACATTTTCCATGGAAGGCCTTGGATACATCAACATGCAGCCATAACATTGTTATTCCATCAATGTCTTAAGTACTATTTCAATGGTAAAATCAAGACATTGTATGGTGACAAAGAAATTTGAATCTCAATAAATTGACGTATATCTTTATCACACAAAAGGAATGATGTCTATGACAGAAAAGATAACCAAAGTTAATGATCTGAATAGACTAGAAAAGATTCCATAAAACCCACTCATTCATTTGAGTACAGATTATGTGCTATAAATAAATATAATTGAAAGGGTAAAACCGAATCCATCGACTCGTCCAATAACTTCCATAATGTGAATTGTGGAAACTGAGCTGGGAAACATGGGAGAAATTGTTGATTAACTATGTAATTATTGATGCCTAATTAGATATGTCTTCATACCATCTGCCAGTATACAACAAGCCACTACATTAGCAATCAGAGTAGAAGAAGTTGTATCATTTATTGAGGAAGACAAAGATATTGATTCCCAATCTATCATATCCTCTTTATTATCACTTGAAGACCCTTCATCATCAGTAGGGTCCAATATGGTTGACTTTTCTTCATGAAATTCAAATACTGACTCCTCCCCTAACATTAGATGTTTTTCCTTGGCATCTAAAATGGTAGTAGATATAAAAGAAGTAATACATAATGAAAAATAAGAGGAAGATCATATGGATCCTCCACCAACATTTGAGGTTGGTGTCTCTACCACAATAGATGTGCTCATAGAAATAAATATGTGTACAGAAGAAGACTCACATACCAATTTAATTATTTCGGCCATGACTAATTATTGGAAATAGGTTTATACATACATTTTAAAGCAACAATGGGATATATTTTCGTATAATTATTTAGAAATCCCATGCCTGAATCCCGATGAATCCACTCACCATTTATGTCTTTTAGAAGAACATTAAGGATTCAAGTAAGAATCATAAAGAACACTTCCAACTCATGAATCTAAAATTGAAGCTAAAGTTGATATGATTATAAAGGCTATCTTTTTACAGGAGGTTAAATATCCCAAATGGTTGACCAACATTGTCCCAGGGAAAAATAAATGTAGGAAAACAAGATTCTTTCTTGATATCAGAGATCTTAAAAATCATAATCCTAAAGAAGATTTTCCAGTTCTGATTACAGATCTTTTAAGGTATTCAACAGCTGGCTATGAAGCTGTTACCTTCATGGATAGCTAAAATTGGTATAATAAATACCATATGGCTATAGAGGATGAAAAATATATAGCCTTCATATCCCCTCAAGGTGTGTTTCACTATAAGGAAATTCCCTTTGGATTAAAAAATTCATGTGCAACGTACAAACATCCCATGCAAAATATCTTCAAATGTTTCTTTGGGAAATTTGATGAATGATATGTGGATGATTTGGTGGAAAAATTCTGACAAAGTTCCAATCAATTGGAAGACCTGGAGACCATATTATATAAACATTGGTAACATAGTTTGAAGACAAACCCCTTGAAATATTCTTTTGGGTTAACCATAGTAATGTTCCTTGGAATCGTTTTATGCCTTCTTGGTATCAAAGTTGATCATGAGAAAACAAAATCAATCCTTTTCATGTCACATATTTAAAGTTTGAATTAATTTTGTGGATTCCAATGACAAATGGACTATATTCTCCGTTTTATCACCAATTTGGTAGGCAAGTGTTTTCCCTTCACAATAAGAATGAAGAAGGGAGTCACCTATCAATGGACTGAAGACTTCCAAGAAGTGTTTGATACCCTCGAAAAATATCTCTTGATTCCACCAGTATTAACGCCACATGTTGAAGGAAGACCACTTATTATCTATGTGATGTCATTATAGTGACCATTGCATGTCTTCCTTTCCCAAAAGAGAGACGCTGAGAAATGAGAAAATCCTTTACAATCTCAATCGAACTATGCATGATGCAGAAACTCAGTATTCAAGTAATGAAAAGTGATGTTGGCATTAAGTTTTGGAGTTCAGAAATTGAGCCAATAACTACAACGTCATGTGGTCCAATTGGTTTCTCTAAATAACCCACTCAAAATTATACTAAGTTTTCCTATGATCACAAGTCATATGGCATGATGGGTAGTTATTTGGAAACAGTTTGATATCCAGTTTGTGCCCTTGAAGGAAATAGAAGGCCAAGATCTGGCCGACATCCTACTTGAACATCCACCTGCGGAAGATACGTCATTTAATACTAATCTTCTTGATAAAAAGGTCTACTATATTAATGATAATCCCCAAACATGGAAAATTTACTTTGATGGTGCCTCTCAAAGTCCAACAAGGAGGAGAATGGAAAACCCTAATCTCTAAAAAATTGTGCTAGGAATTTATCTTATTTCTCCTGAAAAAGATGTATTTTCTTATTCTTTCTTGATATTTGAAGCTGGTACAAACAATGAAGAATAATATAAATCTCTCATTACAATATTGTAAAGGAACTTCAGGTGTATCTGGATCACATGAATGTTAAATGTGATTTAGAAGAGGTAATTAAACAAATAAATGGGGAACATTCTATCAGAATAGAAAAGTTAATCCTTTTGTGTTATTACATCATATGTTTAATGGAATAATTTCTCTCAGATCTATCATTGTATTACGTCCCAAGATCACAAAATTACATTGTTGATGCACTAACTAATGAAGCTACATCCTTGTAAAATCTAAACATGGATGAGACAATCATCAACAAGGCCAATTGTCGTGTGGTCTCACCTTTTTTCCAAACCAGAATGGAAAAAATTAATGAAATTAGAAATATTTCAAAACTGAATGGTTATTCCACAAGATGTAGAACACCCATCATAGAATATCATAAAAATTGAATACTTCCAACATAGATGACTGAAAAATAACAACTCCTATGAAAAGATGACAATTTTACTCGTTATGATTTTCTATATCACCAAAAGATCCTCTACAAATGAGGCTTTGATGGAGTTCTCTTCAGATGTATTGATGGAGAAGAAATATTAGCTATCATGAATGAATTAAATTTAGGATCTTTTGGTGTGCACTAATCTGGGAAATGACTTTCTGATTGAATCAATAATCTTGGATACATTTGTCCATCAATAAATTCGGGTTGCACATATTTCACTATGAAATGTCATTCCTGCCAAATACATTCCAACTTAATTCATCATCCCCTGGAATTTCTACATACATAAAAATATATCTAGCCATTTTACACATGGGTAATGGGTGTAGTATGACATTATCCTCTAGGTACGACTAAGATGTTAAAGTATATTCTTACTGCTTCTGACATCTTTTCTAAATGGGATGAGGCAATTCCTCTTGATGATGTTAGAGCCAATATCGTTGTTAGTTTTTTCAAAACATTCTTGATCACTAGATTTTGTGTCCCTCATTCTATATTTAAAGACAATGGAACCATTATGTATTCGATTGAGTTAAATATGTTATATCAGGATCAAAAAATCAAGTCTAACCATTCATCTCGCAATCATGCAGTGGCCAATGGACAAATAGAGGCTTTCAGTAAGACCTTATCAAATATTCTTCATCAGATGGTGCATAGAGATAATAATTCATGGCCTGATAATACGTTTCATACATTATGGGCATAGAGGACTATTACCTATACTTCCACCAATGAAAGCCCTTATTCATTGGTGTACGTAATAGAAGAAATCTTACTAATTGAAATTCAATTACCATCACTCAGAGTTGTAATCTGTGATCAATTGTCTACAAATGAGATGTTTCTGAAATGGTTTAATGATCTTGAATGATTTTATGAAAAAAGGTGGAATACTATTCATCTTTTAGAAGTCTATTCAATGATAATAGCATGTGCTTTTAGAAAATGGAGATATCCTCCGTCCATTTCTTCAAGGAGAAATGGTATTGGTCCCTAGGAATCCAATGGTACCAGGAAAAAACATCCAAATCCTAATTCAAAGTGGGAATTACATTATTTTATACATAAGGTCTACACAAACGGAGCTTCTTCCATAATCTCAATAGATAGAGAGCTTATTAAAACTCCAACCAATGTATGATTCTTGGATAAATACTTTGTGTAGTTGCGGACATCTTCCTCATTGCAAAATTGAAAACTGCACAGCTCCCATGTACATATAGCAAGACATAAAACATCATAGTACAATTTCCTAGTTTCAAGTCATTAAAGGTCATAACAACCATAAGCGTACATGAGGCATGATGTTAAATTTCATAGAATTTGTTTCGGTATCGTGTGACATTAAACTGCATGACACAATTTTTCCTCGTTACATTACATAAAACAGTACAGTTAATGTCTTATCTATTGGAAGTTAAGATATTCCATAAGTAGGTATCATTGATATCATTGATACTCTTTAGTTCTACATGATTCATTATCTTCCCTATGTCTGAGTTAGATCTACATAGGGGGATTTTTTAATAAACTATGCTTGGCTTGATTCTCATCTATTTTTTATACGTAGAATTGCCTAGATCTCCAATCAGAGGCATATCAGCAACCAAATAATTCTTATATCCCTTTTTATTCTCCAGTATAAGAAATAGATCTATACATAATGCTCTTTTAAGATATATGACTTGATATTCTAACCATTTTGTATCTAAAATGTAATTATTCAACTAGAATGTGTTAATGCCTTCTGTCTCCCAAGTCAAACATGATTGTTGTGGGAAATGATTGTTTAACGATCTATGCACTGATTAATTATCATCTATTTGAGATACATAGAGATGCCTAGATCTTCAATCTTGGGCCCATCCATGATAAAAATAAAACCCACTTTGTTACTTATATACGAATCAAACCTACTTAGGGAATGATTAAAAAACTATGTATGACTTGATTCCTTCCCCAATTAAGACATATCATAGTCCATTTACAATATTTCTTTATTTTTAAATCGATTTATCTTTGTTCTAACCAAATGATGATGAACTGCATGGAAATATAACACACATATTCTAATTTCTGTCTGAATTGTGTTATAGAAGAAACCCATACTAATCTATGTTTCTTAGAACAAGCATAGATCATTTGGGCTCAGTAACTAGGTAGAAGGATTCTTCATATAAATTAGGTTTCTCAATTTTTTATGTGGATATCAATGAAATCAATTCAAGAATTAAAATTGAAAATTATAATTTCTTCATTGCATGACACTAAACTGCACATCACATTGTCAATTCAAAGAGAAACAAAGAAAGTCTCCATTTTACATATGAGTCAGATCATTGTAAAAGACTTAAAACTCATAGGCAGTATTGATTCAAATATTTACTATGTGCATTCAAAATAACCCCTTCTATATTTCACACTCTTAATATTGAATATTTCCTAATCATCATAATCATTATTATGGTTTCTTGTAACAGAATTTCTAATACCTAATAAATAATTATCCTGGAAAAGAAGTACATTCCTTTAGGTGGCCTTGCATAAGTTGTCAAAATTTTGGTCCTATCTGTCAATAGATTCCACTATTTGACTATGCAATATATTCCTCAACTGGACATGTATAATAAAACCCCCATAATGGGTTTGTCATGTGATGGTCATTTCATTCTTCATTATTGTGTCTTTTCCCCATCAAACATCGATGAAAATATGCACGAATCTGTATTTTAAAATGGTCATTTAGATATATTTGTCCCATTATAATTCTATCGATTAGAAACAATTCAATACCATTGTTTAAAAATTTCCATTTCCATGTGTTAAAAGAAATATAAAAAAACCATTGAATAATATGGAGACATATCATATACTATTTCCATTTCTGGTATAAGTTTTATAACATAAAACTACAGACACCACAACTCCTAATTTTGGGGAAGACCCTTATAAAATTCATATTCCTCCAATTATTTGGAAATCATGGATGAAAATACCCTCTCCATATTCGGGTTCCTTTCTCCACAAACCAAAAATCATTCTTTAGAAAATATGAATCTCCATTAAGATTTTTGACCATTTAGCAATAGAGTTTCAAATTTCATATGAGATCTTTTACATGTCAAGGGGTGGTCATGTAGAGAAATCTCCTACATATAGAGAATTTCAATCAAAAGATGCCACTATTTGGATATTTATTATATTCCCCAATTATCCCAACATAATATATCCCCCATAACGGGGGTTTTACATATTGGTAACATCATTATCAAAAAAGTTTTCTCCTAATGCCTTTTTCCCTTTTTCAAATCATTATTCAGATCAAGAATTTCCCACATCACAGTTTCCAATTTTCACTTCCACACCATAATATGGTAGAATGATTTCAAAAAAAATTATCAAGAAATTTTTAGAGTTTCATACCCTTGGATGAAGCTAACAACCTTAGATTAAATCCACACAATGTACTCACTACAATACTTAAAACTGCACAGAAAAATGTCTTCACTGCATGTCTTAAAACTAAACAGTATAATGTCTTAAAAGCATGACATTAAACTGAATAGTTATATATCATAAATTCACAATTCTGTTAAATTTTATCCATTCATCATACAAATTTTTTTTGTAGAAGTGGATAACATATTCATGAAATATGCCAACATAAAATACCCTTTTATTTTTAAAATATACTTCCTTAGAAAATCCACTCATTGTGGTCTTGAGTCACGAAAGTATAATTTTCCGTTGTCTATCAACAGTTAAATGATAAATTCATAAGAACTATTTTTCCTAAATATGCATCATGTGACCTTAGGTGGCATTGTATAATTTTCCTACATAACAAACATGTCAGTAAAAAGATTCCACTATTTGGCTATGTAGAATATACCGTAGTTGTCCTAGCATAACACAAATCTCTTAATGAGTTTTTCAAATAATGGAAAGTTAGTTCTTGGAAAAGGCTACCCTTTTTTTATATATGTTTTAAATTTGTAAATATAAAAATCATGGCTCAAGATTCATATAATAAATATCTAAATAATATGAACACTATTCTTAGCCGTTGTGACTTATTTGGGATCTAACATCAAAATTTATGGTCAAATCTATTTCAAACATAAACATTAGTCCTTTATAGAACAAAATTCATGACTCTAAAATGAAAACAAGTGACACGGTACTAACTATATAGAGAACCTACAAAGGGCACACTGAACGAAAGTCATGTCCCAACTCACTAAAAGTACTATTTTGTATTATTTAGTTAATATTGAGAAAAATAAAAATTTAAATGATAAAATGTTTGTGGGGTTGTCTATATAACCCATTAAAAAATCAAACTATGATTTCTAGGCCTAATATATTGGGTAAAACAAAAAACCACTAGCGAGAATGGAAACACATATGATTGAAGAAAAATGATTTTCATTTTTTAAAAAACATTTCATAGAGGAGCATCCACATATTGGTGTCTCTATGTTATAATAAAATTTCAAATTTATTTCTAAATATATCATTATTTGGATAAAAAACTCTGGAGCCACATTATCTGTACGTTGAATATCATTTATTTTACCAGCCCCTCTCTCTTCACCCTGATGAAGTACTTGTTTTGCATCTGCAAGGGATATTTTCACCATCCTTCAAGACTTCTCCTAATGAGATCAGAATATGGTCAAGCTCCCATATAATTACATCTAAATATTTTTGAAGACTCTACTGATAGATAGTATTTTCATTGACAATATTCTTTAGTTTATCCAACATTTTTGTACAATTAGCCTCAGCTCAGGACAACGCCACTTGGAATACATCGGCGTTGATTAGTAGTTTATGTTTTATCAAGTATTACTGATGCATTTTTTATTGCTCTATACTATGAATAATCTCTTTCACCATAGTATGAATTTCATTGTATAAAAACCATAAAATCCTTATGTGATAAACCAAGATGAGAGTTGTGGAATTCCAGAATGCAGTTCTTCAAGGGGCATCTCACATATTATCTTCCATATATTCTGCCATGTTTTGCGATGTGCAAGACAAAGTGCATTTTTTCATTCTGATTCCGATTCAGAATCATTGCCATAAAGATGAATATATTCTAGGATTAATTCACTTAAATATATTCCATGTTTTTTTCCTTCTTGAAAAATGGATGCATCGCCTTTTAGTAATGTTGGAGCTGATGCGGAGGCTTCACCTCGAGACCTAGACATTGATGTTGATATCCCTATATAGTAAATTAAAAAACATTACAGTTGTGAATAGCTTTAAGGGATAAAAAAAGTGAGTACAATCACATAATTAGTATCTCTTACCATATTGTAGGTCTGATTCTTTGGAAGAATCCTCCAAAATATTCTCAGTCTCAATATTTTTATTTGGTGTTTTTTGGTGAGGAGTGTTATATATAATTGAATCATGATATCCAGAATGAAACTCATAAAGATATTATTTCATAAGATTCACTTGAGCCAATGTCTCCACAATTATGGGATTTATATTAATATCAATACATCCATCAAGTATCATTTTTGAATCGATTTATTTAGATGGGACGACATATTTCAACCAACCATAGTTAGACAGTTAATCCTAAAATGATTAACATGATGAATTATAAAAACTCATGTCTAGTGGATTCTATACAAGTAACTCAAAATTAGTCTAATTAATTTATTATATTAACATGTTATAATACTTCTTCATATGAAATTATAAGGTTCATCATTTCATCCAATGATATTCCAGATCCCAGGTTAATCTCACATGTGTGTGCACTCAGTGTGTTTGCATTAAAACCTTCCTTTGACAACCATTGACCCTAAATAGCTTCCTAAGTAATAGTTGTGGGGTCTGTATCAGTCATTTCCATATGTTCTAGGGAATTTGATGAACTTAATGTATCATAAGATGGAATTAAATTATTATTACATTTGAATTTTAAAAATTAGTTTTTTATTTTACAAAATCCTCTTATCATTTGATAGTAGGAACATGAGGAGTGTTGGGAACATATGTCGGTTCATTTGGAATCAATTCCTCTTCAGGAACTACCTGATTTGTAATAATTGTTTTTTGTTCAGCAGTAATATCTTGTTCCATGAATCATATCAGTAGTTTCTTTCAATGAAGAAACCGAATATTCCCCTGTAATCATAAGAAGATTATGTAATATTTTATGAATAAAAACTACAATTCCTGATTATCACAGAGTATTACCACTTCAAATAAAGAGATTAACCATGGATCTCATTCATCTACGTTTTTTATTATTATATTTATTAATAGGGCTTGAATAATATTCAACAAAGTCATGTATTGGAGATTGAAATATCCTCTCTTTTTCAGCCTCCATGACATGTTGGTCCGAAGATATTTCTCCCAATTCACTGGGTGATTCAGTATCTCCAAGGGATGTTCCTCTATGTTTATACCTTGGGGATGGAACATCAGTTGATCATCCTTCATCCAACAACAAGTTATGATGATATTTCACTAGAGTGATAATACTTTGACTTAAAATCATATTTCAAAGTAGAATATAATGTGAGAAAAAAAAGAAGCATACATCCTTATTATTCATGAAGTCACGCCATTCCTCGTATAATAAATGACTAATTCCATCAGTGGTACCACGATATGCCATTTTCTTCTCCCACTTGGTGGTGATAATTGATTTATCAGTTTCATATAGGGTAATTTTTAGCATTAAATGTATGTCCTTACCCTATTGAGATTTCCCTTAAAATGATTGTCAGAAGATGCCCATAAATCCCCTAATCCTGAAATATGCATTCCTTCACGCATATCCATCCACATGGTTTCCAGATCAAAATACAATTATTTCCATATTTGATCATCCTCTAGTCATATATATTCAGAGTGTATGTCAGAGTGTTGTGAAGAGGAACCTTCATCCTTGGATTTATGTTTCTCCCCAACACCCACAGTCACGTAGGGGGGATTAGAATATGGAACTCACTACTCTTCAGAATGATGGTGACCAGATTTCCTCGATAATGTATTTTCATGAAGAAGTGATTTACTATTTATAACGTAAATATATGATTGAATTGGAACATAAATAATAATAATGTATGTTCTCATATGCATTATGCATTGGGATACATTCGTCCAGTAATTTAGCAAAAGGCCTTATTATAAAATTACAATTATAAATGGTGAGTTATTTTTCAGAATCATAATATCAAATACATTGTTTTTTATTTGAGATTTAAAATCAATAATGTTGTAATAATACTACATTAGTTCTAACTATTTGATATTTTTCATTTTCAACTCTTTTGGTATAAATATATACATAACGTATTTTTAATGTTATATATATTTCACATTTTAATATATATAAATAATGATAGTAAATTTTTAAATAAAAAATTAATGATTCTACTTACATATCTTGTATAAGATAATTAAACTCATGATATTTCACATATAGATAATCATAAGTATTTATATGATCATTATACACTAGGATACAACAAATATTCTTCAAAGAAGAACATAATTAGATACATAAATCACAAATTCTAGAGGTCATTTCCAATACTGTATCATTCATGACTCTTCTTTTTAGTTGTATGAAAATATCATCACAATCGTTCAACCAAATGAGTTTAAATTATTTTTATGTAAACAATGTCAGTGTAATAGTTATCCCTGAAATAATATGAAATATGTACTATTTGTAACATGAAAATACAAAATAAAATACTATTAATATCATCAATATTTCTAGGACATCTAAATTTATCAAACACTTTATATTTAGTGGGATCAACAATTATTCCATCATTATTTATAATGCCCTCAAGGAATGAAAAATGGTGTAACTAAAAATAGAGTTTCCTAAATTTTACATATTAATGATTTTCATTTAGGTTCTTGATAAGAATCCTACAACATCATAGCCTGACATACCACCATTACATTATCTAGATCGATGGGTCACATGACTGCATTTTTGTCTCCTTGTATGGCAAACAATATCAACAAAGGGAAATAGTTTATCTAGGGGATAAATAAGAGACTATAACCTCATATTATAGTTGGAAAATGATATGTTAGAAGATAAACAATTTATAATAGAAGAATAAATATTAAATAAATAATAGATTAGCGGATGAATACTAATAATCAATTGGGTACTAATGTATGGAAAATTCCAAATTATAACAATAGATATAGGTAATATGATTCTATTACTTAATTTAATGAAAATTAATAATTTCAAAAAATGTAATAAAATAAAAAATTCACAATGACTATATCCATGATAAAATAGAGCCATAGCTTGGTCCTATGGTCTTAAATACTAGGAACAAGAAAGATAGGTCAAGTAATACTCTATGGTCCTACAACTGTATGGTCTACTCAGGTACCTGAGTGTAGTGGCGACATGATCAGTGTGTGAGAAAGAAATATCAGTAGGTTTGCACCCACGATGTCTATCCAAATCTATTCAATGAAATATAAATTCAGTAGTGTATAGGTAATATAAAACAATAAAAAATACTAAAATAATAACACTTGTAGGCTAAGGTTCTGACCAGATATCAAGCTTACTCTACATGCTTCAACTCACTACTGGAAAGAATGTATGACTAATAAATATATGTATTAAAAATAATATATATATATATATATATTAGTTATATAAAACCTCCTCCTACATGAAAAAAGTTTATGGGGAGACCTAGTGGCCATATAGAAGGAATATATGTTTCTGGTCGAACTAGGCGTAACATAGACTACTCTAAATGAGCCTATAATCTAATGAAAATGGGTATATTACCTAAACCCTAATAGGATTGAGTTACATCATGCTAAACCACTGTGTATTAAAATTGAACAATAATGGAAACATTATAATCATGGTAGGTTGCATTTAAAACCAAAAAACCATATTGTATTACTGGTAAAATATTCAATAAACTTTAAACTACAGTCATATAACTAATCTGGGACACCATAATCATCCCTATCACATGGGAGAGAGTAATCACCCACAAATATAAATAGATCCAGTATAATGTAATAATATATATCCCTCAGAAGAATGTAATCATCCATAAATATAAACATATTTGGGAGAGTGTAATCTCCTCTTTTCACAAAGAGATTATAATTATCCATGAGTATAATTACTATGGTCCATGCCCATATAACATGTAATCATAGTTACATCAAATCACAATAACTAGGAAACAAAAAGTATGACCTTTACATCATTTACCTATCATTTCAATTAAACCAATCAATTCATTCAATGTAGGTAATCCATCATTAACATTCCAACCCACATAATTCAATCCATTAAATTTAATAAAGCATGAGAGATAAATACATATATCTTAATGCGCAGACATGTAGTGTCATTGAATATTGGGAGTTTACTTACATGTGTAATTATAATTTATAAAGTAATCCATTCATTTTATAAAATAGTCCCATCACATTTAATTTTCATTGGGTCATTAATCATTTGTATAAAAAGGTGTTAACATCTCTTAAGGAAATCATTATGGGCTATGTTTTAAAAATTACACAAAACAACCCAAAACAATGTAATAAAAACAGAAGGTAAATATAATGAAACATGATAACCATGGTTTATATAACTAATCAATTATTTTTTATTTTTGAATATAAAAATCCACCATCGAAGAGGTTTTATTATAAAAATTCATATTGTTTTTAAAAAAGGCATGTGGAATATTTAACAAAATTTTAGGAGGAATACATAATTCAGGAAAAAAATTAATCTAGAAATCATTGAAAATAATTATTTTTCATGGAAGGATTGAAAAGAAGGAATTTAATGAAATATTAAATTTGAGGAGAAAAAGAATTGGGATCCCACCACTTGATGAAGTATTCCAAGATGAACGCTTCTGCACATGTTGTTTTATTCGGCAACCACTTGATGTAATTCTTTTTGGCCTCTGAGCATATGCAGAAATACATATAAATAATGAAATGTAGCCCCTATGTAAGGATTTATGTTAACATGAATATGTACATGGGGATCCTTGCATATATTCATATATATGGATAAACTTTTTTACACTCACACATAAATAAAATTTTCATATATATATTCATTATGAGACCTATAAAAATATATTTATTCTTCTTTCCATGGGAATATAAATATAAGGTTGGAGCATACATATATTCATATATATTCATACCTATTCATATGCAGGTAAGATTACATTGACAATAGTAACCATAACAAATCCTTAAAGGTCCAACATACTAATGAAATTTACCAGTAAAATAAAAACTACAAAAGTAAAAATTATAAATTGAGAAATAATTATGAAGAGAGTAAGTCCTACATGAAAGTGATGAAAATATGAACAAAACGATCGGAACTACTCTACTGACATCAGTGGATGCTGAAAAATAAACAAAGTTAACCGTTAAGAGAATCTACATAACTTAAATTGAAAAAATATATTAACCATAGCACTACGGTTTAGCTGAAACAGACATGAAAATTGGTAGTAGAAAACATTCCAATGAATGGAGGATACAAGAGTCAAACGTCTTACCTCGAGGTGACTATGGGAAATCAATATAAAATATGGTCAATAATAATGAAAGGATAGGGTACCAAGAGAGATTTGATGCAAAACAACAGAGCTTTCCATGGGGTGTTTTGTGATATGGTGGGGAGGGTAATTAGATTTTTAGTTTGTATTTCAATTTTTATAGACTCAATTTCTATAGAAAATCACATAGCACAATTTTGGTCATATGGTTGGAAAACCAATTTAAAAAATATGAGATAAATAGTAAAGAATATTTTATATTTTTTCACTAAATATTGTTTCCATGTTCATGGTTTGGCTAAATAGTGTGCAAGAGATGCATGATGTTATTCTCCTCCAATACAAGTTGAACGATTTTATGCAGAAGTCTACAAGATTTTTGAAAAACCATGTTCCTTTATTAGACACTCCAAATCATTATTTATGGGGCATATCACTCATGATACTCAACATGTATTCTGGGAAACATCTTAGGTATTTATCCAAGTGAAACAACAACATAATTAGTGTTTAAAATATCAGAATTATCTTCCTAATCACAGTATTAAAAAATACCAGTCCATAAGATAAAAAATTAAAAATCAATTAAATTTTCATCAATTAAAAATAATTTAATTAGAACCTCCACACAATAATGAATATCAACTATGATAAGAATTACGGAACACAAAACCACACAACCTACAAGGGTTATGATGTTATGTTTAAATAATAACATTGAATTTCCATTGGCCAACACACAATTAAGCATGAATTTATGCAGAAAATGCTAAATATAGCAAAAAATGAGCCAATTCCAATTTTCAAACTAATACACATAATCATAGATTTATCGAGGTCATTTATATAGTGACATAATCATGTTATTTAGTTATTAAAAATCCAACAGAAGGAGATCCACTCCATTTTAAAACCATAGGTATACATTTCTATTCCAAAGAACCTCAACCATCATAATTTCCAATAAATAATGAAACTATGCATTCTTGCAATGCTTTAAGTGTGTTTTTTGAACAATAAAACTCGGTTTCACCTGAGGCCGCATCAGAGACCTCATAGAAAGAAACAGTAGAGTCATAATCAGACAATGAAAAACTGGCCACACAAGCATCCCAGTAAGGTATTATTGAACCTCAAACCTCACTCGAGAAAACCTAGACACATTCTTCAAAATAATCCTTTCACCCAAACACATCGAATAAGTAGTGTAATGAGACCATCCACCTCTGATTGTCCTCTCTCAAATTCATTCATCTTAGATGACTAGTGTATTACCAACATAAATTCAATTAATTCTACAATTATATCTATTTTTCATCTTGATCACATTCACCAATTCTCAAACATGTCTTCTTGGAACGTTCCTCAGTCAATTTTTCACCTTTTTCATAGTTCTTCCATGCCATAGCTTGAAGAAGGGAGAAATCTAGATCTATCCCATCAGAATCATTACCCTTTTAAATAAGTAATTCTGAGCCTGGCCCCATGTATGGGTTAATCTATGATTCATTTAAATGTAGTCCATTTAACTATCTATGTTTTTCTATACATCATATTTATGAGTGGGATATTGGCCAATGGACACAATGTCCACTTGAAAACATTGACTAATCCTATAAGGGGATATTCATAGTGGCCACATTAAGGATAAGAACATGTGTCCAGGAGTCCATCCAATTATTTTTTTATAAAAGAATCCAACTACCACTCAAGACTGAGAAATAATCAATAAGAACCACACATCCATCATACATCACTAAGAATCCCACTAATCAAGCCCACATCTTGTTAATGATTTTGCTCAGCATAACGACTATAATCCCTTAGAGTATCTAGTAAAAAAAGATAGGTTTTAGGATCATATCTTTCAGAAGTGTAAAATATGAATGAAATAATGGAATCCAAAATTAAGAATAGTTCAATAACTTATCGCTGACTACATGAATTAATATGCGCTTCCTTTATAGATAGATATCCATTATCTGAACAACTATTATTTTACCACTTGCGGAATTCTATGATCTTTAAAATTTTACAATCGAATGTTAGTCAAAGCCAACAATTATCATTTAATATTTCAAACCCAGATAAATATTTAAAATTGTGTTATTGTGTAATCACTGCCAAGATCAAAACATTCAAGACTTATAGTAATTCCACCTATATCAACCATTTTAGAAATGACTATCTTGATTATGTTCATTCTACATAGAATGAAACATTTTCCAAATTCAATATGATACTCCACAAAATATAATTTTTTATTCATCTAATGCAGATAAATGAAATCCGATTTAATGAATTCTAGATGAGATTCAACATAAAAGAGTGTGTGATGCTCCTCATATCCGCAATCAAAAAAAATAAAATCATACATAGAATGAAAAAACCAATATGATCCAAATGTCAAAACTCCCAAGACTATAGAAAGTCCTCTGAATCTTGGGAGAAAATTTTTCTATTAAATTATAGGTTACTCAACTATAGAGATAAAAAAAAATTTACTCAAAAACACTATCCTCAATGATTACACAGAACTCAATAGGCTTGTTACATCATTCAACAACGCACAGGACAACAAATATGGGAATTCATACTACCCATATGTTTTAGAAACAATAATTAATATCATTGATACTATCCTTATTATTTCAACCTTATGTGTTTATGTATAAGATGGATCAAATGGAAAACTAGACCAAAGGTGTATTATAATAGAAGAAATTAAAATGGATCAAATAACTCTTAAGTCTATTATTGAACAAAAAACATGGTCACAAGTCCTTAAAAGTGGCTTACCATGCCCAAGGAATGTCAAACCAAGTGGAACCAAATATTCCCTAATGATTATGCCCATAACTAGGGTCATGGAAAACACGGTCACCAATCTATCAAGGGATTCATTTTGATGATAAGAGAGTTATACATTGGAAAAGACACATAAAAATACCAAATATTAGAAACTTATAACATTATAAAGAAATAAAATCTATATGTGTTCTACCAAAAATGATCTATCCAGTTATGAATCCAAATTGATGAATTTTTAACTAGTTCATGGAAAAAATGACATAGGTCTTAAAAGCCTATCATTTATGCCACTTCTAGATGAAACATAAAACATATGGAAGATGATCATGCTTCTTTTATAAGGATACCCAAAGAGATACATACACTACCCTTACCCAAGGATCTTAACAGAGGAAAAAACATAGGGTTCCAATTTAAGCACATTATATTGATAGAGATTTAATATTTAATCAATTTAAATATTTCAACCAAAACACAAATTTGTAACAAGAATGTCTAATAAAACTTAAATTTAATATGTTAATTTTTTTTGATATCTGATAATAAATAGGGAATTTTTCTTATTAATTAATTTTAAATTAATAAAGACACCAATGAGGATCCCTTGAATCTAACAATGGTTCATCAGAATGCATCCCAATAGTTGTTCAATAAGTATAGAGACAACGAACACACAATTGGGTCATCTAAAAATAAATAATCCATAATTGCGTAGTAGAGACTATTTTTTCATTTATGAGTCTAACATGTGATTTTTAGATTAAAATTAATCAACCATTATAGTAATAACAATTTAGAAATATAATATAGTCATGAATATTTTATCAGTTATATGGGTGATAGTCAAAAAATCTATATAGCACTCCTTAAATTTATATTTTGGAATTTACGTTCCATTAATAAAAAATAATTCACAATAAAATTTAAATTTTACAATCCATTACATTATAACAATAGTTTCTAGGAATGTATAAATCACAAGGGTGGTTCTATTACCAATTTTACTTTTTCTTAGTTATTAAATTTTTATACACCTTACAATTGACAACTGACTCCCTTCGTAATTGTGACCATTTAATTAATCAAATGTAATAATTTTATAACATAATAAATCAACATGTTATTATAGAAAATAAACATAGAGAAACATGATTTTTGGAATAAAAGAAGCATAGAATCGCAACATATAATCATGAAAGTCATGATAAGAATTACCTAAACATATTAAAAATCTAACCATGTAACTAATAACCTACCATAGAACATAACATGAATTATAGAAATTACATAAAAAATATGAACTAAGAATGGAATAACACTCAAGGCACACAATCAAAATCAACGTGTATCCTATAAATGTTACTACATGTAATGACCTATGCATGACATGTGAATTTATAATTTCCTAAAATTATGCATGCAATACATTGTCTTTGTCAAACCAGTCCAAGGGTAAAATTTCATAATTACATAAATCAATAAGTAGCCGAAATTACACAAGTCACTCAAGGTGAAATCATATTCAACTATAATATCAAACATCATAAACAACATTCCCTGCCATATATAGTTAAAATTTTCCGATGGGTGAGTGATTGGTCCCAAAACCAGCTATTTTTTAATCGTAGACACATTCTTACTCTCTTTTATATCAACCCAAAAGATTTAATTCAATGGAAAAAAATTAATATCTCATATAAATTTATCAATCCCAGGCCGGAGTGACCACTAAGATGGTATCAAGACCATGATGTCACATGGAATCAAGCGTATCTCCCCATATATTTGTGGTTATCGGCTGGTTGGGAGTGAATATAGAGGTGATAATTGGGAGACTATAACCTCATATCAGAGTAGTAAAATGATATATCACAAAGAAAAATAACATATAAAAGTTGACTAGTATTAACTTTTTCACAGGAATACATAATAATAATAATAATCAACTGAGTAATAACGTATGGATATGAAAATATTATACCAATGCATGTATCAAAAATGATTCTACAACTAGATCTTGTGATAAATAAAAATAAAAATATAATGTAATAAAAAAATTTGGCCCAATGTTTATCCCCTAGATCTTTTCTAGAATAAGACTGGGCCTCTTCTCCTAACAACTAGGTACAAGAATGATTGGTCATATAATAGTATATGGTTATCGAAACTCAGAGTCTATATAGGTACACCCAGTATAATGGATGAACAGGCAGGGTTTGAGATACATATATCAGTTAGTCAACCCCCATGGTGTCTTTCCCAATCCTTTTCACTATATATAAATTAATCAGTGAGAAGGTATTTTGAAATTATTAATAAAACTTAAATAATAACACAGGTTTTCTCAGGTTCTAACTAGACAACTGACCAACTCTATGTGCTTTGGACCACTACCAAAAATGCTATTTTACCCATAACTATATATATATATATTAAATATAGATTTCATCCATCTATATAAATACTGAGTTTATAGATGACTAATGTCTATATAAATTGAATACAATATTTAAACGTGAACATGAATAAGTAATATTTCAATTACATGTACCAAAGGTGCTACACCCTCAGGCTATAGGTAACATTAGCTACATACTGACAGGATTGATACACCATATAAGACAGAAATATGGATGGTGATTGAACCACTATGGAAACACTCTAATCATTGTACGAGGTTCATAAATACCAATTACCATATAGTATCATTGGTTTGAAACCCCACAAACTCAATATTGTGGTCATGTAACCAATCAAAGAGAATGTAATAATTTGTATCCCTCGAGAGAGTATAATCATCCTTGAGAAAGAACAACATGAGTACAGCTTAATCAATCTTATCCCTTGGGAGGGTGTACTCATCCATTAATATAAAAAATTATAGAGAATTTAATCATCCATATTCCTCGTGAGAGAAAAATAATTAATCACTATAGTTACTAGGGGACATAAATTTATAACATTTCATGATATTTATAACAAATATCCTTACAAATTCAATAAATGATGTATAATTTCCACCAATTACCAACCATTTGAAATAAACTGTTCAATTCATTCAATGGAGGCAAGCCACCACGAACACAAAATCCCACATAATTCAATCCACTAAATTTACTAGATTAACAATGATATTTTATTAATCTTAATGAGTGGGTAGGTGCTTTCCTAGAAAAAATAAATATACCAACATGTAGGATTTAGATTTAAAATTAAATCCATTCAGTTTATAAAAATATCCAAACCATTAGAATGTGTTTTGGACCATTTAACATTTATATAAAAAGGGTAAAATCACTTAATGATATCTCCATATGATATTGTCTAATGATGGAAATAATCTATCCATAATAGAGGCATCAAATCATAGCAGAAAAACAATGCAATAAGTGTTTAACGATTTATATAGAAAATAAACACTTTTTAGTTTAGAAAAGAGTGAACACCATTTAAGGGTCTTCTTATAAAAATAGATTTTTTTTCAAACTATTCATTTAGCATATTAATTATTATTTAATGAGGAATTATCAATTCAATTTATAAAATAATTAATCAAGAAATAATACATCAGTAATTTATAACCAATTGAAATTAAAAAATGGATCACTAAATTAAATCATAATTTTTAATGGAAAATATAAAAGGATCCTACCTTAGGATGAAAAAGGCATGCACAGACAATAGGCAACATGACGATTTGATGAATGACAACATGAAGCTATTTCTTCTTACATATGACTATATTTAACTTCTCATATACTTAACGATACCTAGCCGATCTATACATATTATCTTGGCCGCAACTATTAACAATGGGATCCTAGAATATATTATTTTATATTCATATACCAATTTACCCTCACACATTTCTTAATTTTTTATATACATACATAAGCAGACATAGCTGTAATTTAAATATTTATGATTCCCTTTGTGAATATAAATATAATTAGGTAACTTATTTCAATATATATATATATATATATTCATATCTATGAATACAAGAGTATGTAGATTTTGACAATGGAAACCCAAAATGAATGAAAAGAGTTCCTACATACTGTTTAAAACTACCAATAATACATAAACTATGCAATATCCAAATTGAAATTGATCAAAAATAATGAATGGATGAAATTTTACCTTATTTGATGATAGGAGAACCGAAATGATCCTAACAACATCACCATCTATGGTTGATGATGAAATATAGAAAATGACGACCTAAGAGAGCTTATGTGTACCCTTTTAATGGTGGAAAACACTAAAAATTGATCAAACCTAATTATAGGGTTTAGTCGGAATAAATGAGGCAATATAGAATGATAACTGACCAAAAAATTAAGATTAATAGAGTCATAAGCCTTACCTTTATTCGGTGATGGAGAATATAGCAATGAAATCTTGTGGAAAATAAAGATTTGAGAGGATGCTAAGGCGAGGTGTCACAAGTGGCCAAATAGAGGTCCATGGGTGGTATGTCACATGATATGGATTGGGGGATGAGAGATATTTATTTTTATTTTTATGGGGATTTAATTTTAAATCATTTAATTTCATTTAATAAACATCAGAAGGGTTGGGTACACTGTTACCCAAATTGTGCACCAACCGTGTAATGAAAAATTAAGCCATTTTTTCATTTGTCACAATCATGTATGGTAGATGTACTATTTTGGAAAAAAATATATAGATATTTTGTGGGGAATGTTTTTCCTTCAAAACAATATAAAGGGTTTTCTACTAAGGACTACACAATATCAAATAAAATGTACGCCACTTTCAGACCATCCAAACACATCATTTTTGTGGTATGGATTTTGCAGGACAGAACATGTGTTTAGGGAAACCCCTCAGGACAATTTTGATGTCCATAAACAACAAATTAATGTGTTCAAACACTTATAATTTTTTTGATGGTTGTTTTTAGAAAAATTCCATCCAGGATGTAGAAAAATTCATTTTCCATTGGACTTTAATCCATTACCAAAATGTTCATTACAAATCCTTAAAATTTTCACACGATCCTCATAAATTTATTAATAAATAAAGATAAAATAAATAATGAACCAAAAATATTACCATTATTCCAGATATACACTATTTATATAATCTATAAATATATTTGAGGAATTTATCAATTGAAAGGGAATAACAACAATGTCATAAGTCTTATTTCTATTCAGAAACAATATTTTTATAATTCCAGCCTCCTTCACCTTCTTCTCATGCTACCTACAATATAGTCTAACCATCAGTTAATATAAAAATCTTTATAGATGACAAAAAATATATCAATATGAGCCAAATGGTACTTCTTCTAAACAATGATGTTATTATAATCTCTATAATCAATGGAGAAAATCATTGAACAATTATATAAAACAAATAAAACCTTATAGTCATTAGGTGATGTTTTGGGTTAATAAACCCATTATTATAGAAACTCATGAATCTTTTTTTATTTCTACGTGTTTTACAAGATTTATTTAGTAAGAGATTTTTGGAAATAGGCTTACAATCTATTATTATGTCAACATTAATCCCAACCATTCATTTTGAAATAAAACTATTTAAATCATCATGATATAAATCATCATATTATTTAAATAATATTACATCACTAATTAAGAAATATTATTCCTTTTTAAAAACATGTGTGAGGTAACTCTCACTTCCATGAGTGATAATGTTCTCTATATATATATTTGTTATCAAAGGTATAAAATAATAGAATATAAATCTCGTATCTTTGAAATATATCATAGAATGTTAATTTGAAATCTAATCCATTCAAAAAATATCATCAATATTCATTATAATATTCCCATCCATATTTCTATGAATGACTATCCAAAAAATAAAAATATAAATGTTTAAATAAATCTTGGCTTCATTAATATGTCCACATAGAGTTTTCACAGAAAAAATTAACTTCTTCTCATCTGATTAAACTTCAATTATATAATAATTTATTCTAGAAGTGATGGAATGTGTTCTTTTATATTCAAAACAATATTTTCATATTTCACGTAAAATATTAATGTACATATCATTACATCATTATGTGAATAAAAAAAACATGCCAGAAAATAGTGTTTTACCACCCCTTTTTTCTTATGATCCAATCTATTTCAACACTAAGTAACTATCTTGGTACACACATTTTAATAATTCCCAATGTCACTTATATTAAAACATCTCAATAATGGCATGAAAAATGAATACCCATTTTGAGACAATTCATGAAGTTTTTTTATATGCAATCTTGGGCTATATGCCCCAATATTACACATCTAAAGTACTTATATGATTTCATAAAAAATATATAATGTGTTTTTACCACATATATCGTAACATAGAATATTTATATTATTAAATTAAAATTTCATTTACGAATTATTTCCCATTTCCCTCCATAAGGACCTATTTTATATTATTGTTATAATTTTTTTTATTTATGTTAAATTCTATTTCAACATTATAAACACATTGGAAGTGTTTCTCATAATGTATGTGTTCACATGAAATGTATTCCATTTTTTATATTACATAATAGTGTGTATAGATGTTTTATATTTTAATATCATGGTCAAGGAAAAAATTAGGGACATATATTTCCATTCAATTGAATCTTCTATCACAGAAAAATAATAAATATTCAATTATAATAAATTCCATGTTTTTTTATAAAATATTTATTAAATCAAATTTAGGAAAATATTTCTCAAATAAAATAGTTTTAAATTCAATTCAATCAATTTCACTAATCATTATCTTTATCTAATATTCATAACCATTATCCCCCACGGGTCAGCATCAACATAAAAATAGTAAATTAAAAGAGGTATATCTTGATGATCTAAATAACCCATGAAATTGAAATTTTTTTCCAAATAATTATCTTATCCACCAACAACCAATGGTTTATATGATCCACTAAATGATGGATGATGTTGTATTACAAAATGATCCTCTATCATCATATTACTCAATGATAAATCTTGTTTTTCACATTTATTGATTCCACCAACATTTATACCCTTTATAAATTGACCAATAATTTCATGAAACTATTATATTCTAACTCAAACAATTGCATGTTTTTTATTCGAGTTGATATCATCTCCATGAATCCATTTTAATTTATACTCCCAATTTCTTCAATATAAAACCATTTTTAATAAACATAATTTAGTTTAAAAACATAAATTTCTTAAAATTAATTTTCATCTCAACATAAACATAAATTAAAATACTTTTTAGTATTATATTTAATATATCCAAAACTGTATTTTCATATAATTTTTATTCTGATACCGTCTACATGGTCTTGACCATAATCATTATATATACTTACAAATATATACTAGAAATCATCTTCATACATTCTCAATGATCATTATGGTTTATATTAATTAATATTAATTTTATAAGTTATTTATAGAAATCCCATATCTTATAAGTAGTATAGTTATATTTATTATTCAATTTTTCCAAAAATAAAATATTCTACGATATGATATCTTTTTTCATTATAATATTCACAATTTTCATGTTTACTCTATCAATTTATTTACTCACCCATTAATCCATTTAAAACATAATTTAAAATATTTTATGATAAACAAATGATCTTTAACATACATAAAACTATAAAAAACCATTAGTTCTGGAATAATTATAAGAACTATCGCTTTTAAAAAGAAACTTTGAAAAAAATAAATATATAATTCCCAAGTAATCAGTATATCTACCAAAATATATATACAAAACATTTCATACATTATTCCATGGTAACATAAAAAACATAATGGTTAATTTTAATTCAAAAAAATATTAATGAATCAATTTCATAATGTTTTATTATACCCCTTAAAAACTAATGTTATCTTTTAATTCAAAAATAATATTTTTTTCTTACCTGGAAAATTCATAAGAATTAATTAAGAACAAATGTAAGGAATATATAAATCATTTTGTTACATGTTACATCATTTTTGAGATCAATATTACATATGGAGTAATGATTATTTTCTAATTCCATATCCAATGCATTTGTGGCCATCAAAAACCCAAAAATTCTTATATTATAATAGAATCAATCCTCAATGGTATGTTATATAACCATACATCGATGGTTTATAAGGGAACAACCCATAATCATAAATATTTAAAATAAAATTAACATAATCATGAAACCTAATATTTCACTTAATAAACATTCTTCTCTATCATAAGAAATAATTAATATATATTTATAGATAAATTTTTATAAAAACAACATTTTCTAAATTAAAATTCCTAGAAAAAGGGAGAAAATATTTTTAATTGATGTAATCATTGATCCATATAATATAATTCAAATTTTACATAAATATTATAGTTGTGGGAAAATTCATTGTCTCCTTATATGAAATAATATGTCCTTCCATGAGTATTTTTTAAATAAATGAAAAATGTATTAAATATAATACATAAAAATATTACTTTGAATAAAATTGAATGAAATAAAGATGAGAAATAAAAAATATAATATAATTATTTTATTTCCATATAAATAAATCCAAAAAATATTTTTATAAGTATAGAAATTTATGAAAAAGTGATGGAAGTAAAATTCTAAAATATATTTTTTGTAAAGTCCATTACATTGAGTCTCGCTCAACAAATACATTCTTTATCATCATGAATAATAAAGATTTATTAATTATTTAATTTATTAAGAAATTTTTTATTGTTAATTATTAAATTTTTACTTATTTTAAATATGTTATAATAAATATCAATATCATTTGATTTTATTTTAGGTGAATAGATGATAATATTCCCATATGTCAAAAATGACACATGTATGTCGACAATTGTCAATGTGGTCATTATTAAATCATCCAATAAAGAATACTATTGAAATTATTATAAATAATAATATTAATATATACTTTTAAAACTAATCAATAATGATTATTTTGGTGTTTTAACTATGTTACAATTATGGAGTCGTTAGGCCATACATATACACGATTCATGCTTCCATTTTCAAGGATCATTATATAATGATAGAAAGTATTATTATATTTTTTTAAATTTATAATTATATAATAAATACATTATTATTTATTTAAATATACAGATATATATATATATATATATATCTTTTATGTTCCATGGTTATGTAAAAAGAAACTAATCGATTTGTGGACATGGTATTCTACACATACACATGCAAACATCAATCATTTTTTACTGAATTGAATAGATTGAATGTAAATTGTATATTACCTTAATATAATGATGAATATTTCATTAATATGATATTTATGTACTTGAAATCTATAAAAAAAATTAACTAAAGGTGAGGGAAAACAAAGGACATCATTTTATTTTGCGGTAGTCTATACACACAAAAATAATGGTTACCATTCCAATTTAAAGGTAAATGGAATTGACATTGGTAATTACATATACATAATAAAATATAATTATAAAGATCATTTTGGTTTTATTATTTTATCATTTTTAATGTAGATTTTTGGATGGTGAAAATGAAACCAATGTTGAAAACATTCGGTTATGAATTATACATCTTCTTTGGACAACCACATAAAAATTAAAAAAACTAATTTCCTTGGATGGTTAATAATCAATACATGGAGTCTGGAATATTGGGCAGATGTACAAAATAGATATAGGTTGGAATTGAATGATCCAAAATAAATTTTAAGCATGAATAAAAATAGTGAAGAGGTTCTCATTGATATGAAATGGTATAGGCACTATAAAAATTTCATAAATTATTAAATTAATATAAAATTATTCTGAAGATAAAATGTCTCCAAATCTATAACATAATGAAATAGGATATTTATATTTCATAAATCTTGTAGAAAATAATATTTGTACAATTAAAAATATTATTTTTATCGTTATGATTTTTTAACCCGAGATAACCCTTTTTTAAAACAATGTTAGTATTAATGAATTCAAAATTAAGTGGTAAAAAAGATACTATAAAATAAATATTGGGAAATAAATATAAAATTCTTGATATTTTAATCCTTATCAAAAATGAATATTTTAAAAATTGTTTTTTTTACTTTTAAATAATTTAATAAGATATTATTTATTATAGAACAACATAATATTGAATTGCGGATCAATTCCAAAAATATTAATATTAAAACTAAAATAATATAATATAATTAAATATATAATTAATTAAAAACACCATAATTATTCATTTAATCTAAAAAATATAGATCAAAAAAATCATTCATATAATATTACATTATATATTTTATAATCATTTATTACAATTTCATAATAGTTGACATCATATTATAATTTAATTGCATATGCATTTAAGGTAGTTATTGAAAGACTAAAAAATAGTAACAATCAACCATGATAAATAAAAATTATTTTTCTTTCAAATGAATAATTATTACCTAACATAACATTTTTAGCACTATGTAAAATATTTATTGATTATAAAATATAAAGAATTTAATTTTCACCATTCATAAGATAAATTATTATAATATTTAAAAACATTGCTAAATTGAATAAATGACATTATATTAAAAATAAGTGATTAAATATAATCATAAAATATGACTAAAAAATTTTTTTGGGTTATTTTTTATCCTTATCATATTATTTTTAAAATCATTAACTCATTTTAGCTTTATTATTGTATGTAAATTTATTATGGTTACTATTATATATTGATAATCATAAGAGGGAAATATTTAAAAAACCTAATACCAAATTATTAAAAATATGGAATCCATTTCTCATGAATTAGTAAACATAATTGAATGAATTTAACATATTATTAGATTATAAGTACACCATGAAATACAGTTGTTCATGGATCATGTTCCCCTTCAGCTGGTTTATTGAGATATGAAGGGACATTTATTTTAATTGAAAATAAAGGGGATTATTAAATATTTACCCAATAGTATTACTTATAGGGCCTTCTTAATGAATTATTTTTCCTCATATAGATTATATGATTGGTGTACATTGAGAAAACTAGGTGAGCCCAATATAGCTTATTTGATAGCTATTCCTATATAGGGTTGTGTGATCCAGATATAGAATATTTTAATAGTGTTCACAGATAGCACTTGAATGCATTTGGTAATGTTACATGTCATTATAGGTAGGTATGAGTGGGAGTGTGGGGTTGGGGATGTTATGGTTAGTATTATAGGGTTGGTTTAGATATCATTTGGGATTATGATTTTTTTATGACTATTTTTTTAAATTTATATGGATACCATCATGAGATTATTAGATTATGTATGATCATATGTTCAATAACTTTTTATCCAATTTGAATGATTTATGTGATTTGAACTTAATGTGATTAATTAAATATTTGGAGAAGATTAAACGGGTTGAATAAAATTTAAAACATTTGTTTAATATGAATTTTGACATTACTACTTTTAAAAAAATTTATGTAAATGATACCCAATGTATTTTATATGATATTTTCCATTTATATAACTATCAGAATGATTGTTTTATCTTATAGATCACCATGGAATTTAAAATTGGTTTGTTTTGTAAGTGATTTTTATTATGTCTTAATAATATTACCTTTAATTGGGTGTGTAATATGAATGGTATATGATATAATTTTGGGATGAAATAGTCTATTTTTATGAGGATGATATTATTCGGGATATCGGAGAATTTATTTATAATATTATTTTGCTAAGAATTAGGTAATATAGAATAATTTTCGATATTAATGTATTGTATCATCATATGATGGTTGATTCAATTTGAGAATTATCGGACCTTATTCATTTGATTTTTTGGTTGGTTAGTGTCTAATGATATAATAAATATATTTTTATATGATCAATTAGATGATGATATTATTTCTACATGGTATAAAATAATTTCATATTGAATATTCATTGTTTGAAAAATTGATATGATTTTTGTGTAAATGGATTAATGTATGAAATTGTATATATCTTTTAAGTACATTTTAATATAATCTTTGTAAATATTTTAAAAATAATTCCTAAACACTATGAAAAAGATATTAAAATAAAAATATTATTCATCAAATCGATAGTTTAATATCACTTAAAAACATTAAATTACTTCTTAAATTTATCTTCATTAAAAATCCATGTTATCACTTCCCACTAATGTTCCCTTTATATAGAATCCATGTATTTATTTATTTTATAAATTCTTCATTCTTATATTTCCATATTTTTACGGGATGGTTTTTTACTCTTTTTATGATGTGTGACATCTAAAAGGGTAGTTCAAAATTTCATTGATGTGTTTATCATGATAATGTTAAAATTGTGATGTTGAATTTTTTCTAAAGGGGTAGGATATAAACCCATCCTATATTAAATGAGGAATATTATGTTCAATAAAATATTTTACAGGCAGCTCCGAGTTTATATGAACAATGAAATATATGTATGTTATAACATAATCAAAAAAATTGAATGTTATGAGTAGTATTAAATACCATATGATATATATATATATATATATTTCATATATAATTTAATTTTATTTATCAATTTTTAGCATATAATTAATCAGTTTTTTATAATGTAATTTTAATCTTAAGAAATAGGTTTTCTTATAAATATGATCATTTTGGTGAGAAATAGTTATAATGAATTTCTATAGATTTTATAAAATTGTGTTTATAATATTAAAATAATTAATTAATTTCAAATCTCGAATTTAGAATAAGGTGAAATATAATGATTTTTCAAAAAATGATGAATTTTTTTTGAATAGTTAATATTAAATGATTTTATCTAAATTTTATTCCATTTAAATAGTTTGGGTAATTTAAATGTTATATTATTTAATGAATATTATTTTATGTAAAATTTTTATTATTTATTTATATTTAATCCATATAATTAAATTTTAAAAATATAAATATTTTACATTATTATAATAGTATGTTTTGGTTTTGAAAAATTATATTTCTAAAAAATATTTTGAATTGCATATTGTTTCATGATTTTAATTAAACAAAAAATGTATTCTTTAATTATTCGATTTAAATTTATAGATTAAATATCTATAAATAATAATTTAAATTATTATTATTATTATTTATTGATGTAATATAATTAAATATTTCAAATGAATTAAACACTTCTCAGAAACTATATTTTTTCATGTATACAGGTTTGTTTATTTTTTTTAAAATAGGACAAAAAGTGAATTAAAATTTATAAAATGGAATCAATAATTTAAGGATAAAATTATTTATTATTAAATGCGGTCAACTTAATTTTTTATATTTTCAAATACTCAAAATAGTAAAAAAAACTCGATTAAAAAAAGAAATGTTTTGTCAGGGGTAATACTAAATTGGAAATGGAATAAATGACATGGATAATGTATTAAATCTATTTTCTACCCATATATATAAATTATAATGTTTATTTAATTTTTAATGTCAATTTTTTAACATAGTGTGATGTGAAAAAAATCGGTATCAGTTTTTCTTTTCCATGAATACAATTGTTCCACGCCCTTCAATAATAAAAGGCCACCACCTCTCGGATCCACTTCACACCAAAAATCATTTTTTTCAAAAAAAAAATATTCCAGAATATATTCATTAACTATTTCCACAAATCCTATTATCCCTATTCTTATCAATAATTTTTCCGATGAATGTGTTTTCAGAAAACCCTATATGGTTGTCCAAATAAAATCTATTGTGCTTAATGAGTCATTATTTAATTAATTTACTCTCCCAATATTTGAATATCATCATAAATTATGATTATATAAAAAAAAATATCTATAATATATATATGTTATTAGGTTAATTGAATAACCTTTTTTACATACAGATCCATCAGATGTTATATGAAATCATTAATTTGTTTGGCAGGATACCACCCTGCGAACCGATATCATTTGATTTCCTTCATCATGTATCACATCTTGTAAAAATGATATATTTAATTAATATATATTCTATTTTTAACATATTTTAAATTATATAGTTATTTCATCACATGTTCGATCACGATTTCTATATTTTAGGGGATAGGTTAACTACGGTTTTGTGTAAGGTAGACTACCACCTCTTGAAGTGATGACATTCATTTACCATTGGGGAATTGAATAAATGAAAATAAGGATAATTTTAATTAACATATGTTATATACATGAAATAATAATGATAATAATGAACTATTTAACATCTATAAAATATAATATTTTTGTCACTACCCATCCTCGGGGCCCATGTCTTGACTACCTGAAGCCCGCCTTCCATAGGCCAGGGGAAGTCGACTTGCACCAAAGGCGTAAATCCCTATAATCGGAAGGAATTGCATTTAAAAAAGTAAACAAACACAACAGAGTACACAACTGAATTAAGCACTATGTAAAACTGTAAACAAAATTATGTGATGAAAGGAATGGGGTTGGAAATACAAGCCCAACATTAAGTACAGTACAACAGAAAAGCTAGTACAATTGCAGTAATGTAAAATAGCTACTACTGAGTCGTCCTCTGGGAATACCACCTAATGGGTGGGTACCTATGGCTTCCTCAACACCTCGGGTCCGTCCGTCTGCTCCTTGTACGTCTCACCAAGTGGTCAACCTTCAAGTTCCATCGAACTCCACAAGTCTCCACCTTGATCAGTGTTGTCCTTAATCTACATCCAATAGAACGTAGTGCGGGCATAGCCCGTGCAGGGGTGAGTATACGATACTCAGTAGGGACCTAGAGACCCATGAAGGTCTCCCAGAATCCATGAAGGATAAAAAACTGAATAAAGACACGATCACAAAGTATCAACCAACTATTCTTATTTATATGCACATATATATGAATAAGTTATCAATCATAGTTCTGCTCCAACTCTCGATCCTAAGCACAACTCAATTCACACAGGAATGTAAGTCAATCACATCGATGAAAATTATTAAAAGACAAGACTTAGCTTACACAGGTATACATATTTTTTATAGTCATGGAGATGATCATATGTAGTCATTGAATCATCTATTTATTGGACCCACATAGAATACTAGAGCTGCTAAGCTGTCGGACCCATATAGGATACAGGAAAAACTATTCTGTCGGACCCACTCAAGATACAAGAACAGAAGTCAAAACTATCGGACCCACATTGGATACAAGAATATTAGTAATTGCTATCGAACCCAAGGAGGATTCTAGTACAGTAGTCATTGTCATCAAACCCACAGAGGATTCTAGTACGGTATTGGTCACAGTCGCAACCAGCTCTAGGGTTCCCACACACAGCACACTTGATTCCGAGAGGGTCCTCTCTTCGAGTCAAAGTTCGATACATAAACTATCACGAATTCTTTAGTTGATGTATCCCTAAGTTTCGTCTTGAAAAAAGTAACTCAATGCGATAGACGACGCTTCAATCAGACGCCCGATCTGAGAGTTAATGGATTTTCCGTTCTAGGGGCCCAGTTGGAATTATGCTCGATCAAAACCCGTCCATTTTCCAAAGTCATCCAAAACTCTCTTAGAGTATCTCAAAAGAACCGATTCGTTGCGAGGATCCCAGTTCCGTAGACAGTGCATCGATCGGACGTTTGTTTATTATGTTATTCACATTTAAGCATAACGGGCCCGACCCGTCAAGCCTAGTGGGCTGACGGGTCGGCCCGTTCGGGCTTGGCGGGTCCGACCCGGCCGAGGGGTCGGTCTAGCCCGGTGGGGCATGGCCCGACCCGGTGGGGAACGACCTGGCCCGTTGGGGTGGGGCCCGGACTGGTGGGGTGAGGGCCGACTCCCTCAAGGGCAGCCTGGCCCCTGGCGGGCGGTGGCTCGGCCAACCGGTTGAACAGAGCCTGGGGGCGTGGCCTTCCAGTTTTCTAAAACGGTAGTGCCAAGCGGCACTTCCCCCCTGCCCAACCGGCAGAAGCTTGCAGGTCTTCTCCGGCACGAGCGTCCCACACAGTTGGTCGTTGTCCTCCCACGTGGCACCTTCGGCTGTTGCAACATCCTTCAACCCGGAAGGTTGGACGCTATCCGGTTCGCTCACCAAAGCGGCCCGTGGAGCGCGGGATGCGATCTTCACTGCAATGCGGCACCAAAGAGGCATCATGGTCTTCCAGCCAGGCTGACTATGGTCAGCCGGTTTTCTTCGTCTGAGTGGCCCGCACTGCGAGATGTGGTTTTCTCCATACAGTCGGTGTGCAGTCACCACTACCGGTCGTCGTCACCTATGAACGCCACCGCCTCCAAAAAAAATTCAAGAACCAACAGAGGGTTGTCGGTCCATGTTCGTTCATCATGCACCCTACTTGTTAGGTGATTACAATTGGCCAAAGACAATCCATTATTTTCAACAAAGAACGAGCTAAAATTTTATTCAGTTAAAATAGACCATAACCCCATACCTCGATTCAAGGTATGTTGCACGTTGACGAGCCACGGAAGACGGTGTCGTGGAATTCGGGCGTCGTGGAATACAGACGTCCGTTCGGTTGACGTTAGTGTGCGTCTTATGAGGATTCGTCATGGAAGAAGTTATTCATGTTATTCGTCGGAGATTTTATTCATTGAAGAATGGTGAGACGTGGAAGAAGTTCTATGCTTTCTTGGTCGGATATGTTCTTCATTAAATAACTGCATTCTTCGCCGAGGGAAAAATGTTCCACCAACAGTTTTCTCCCAAAGTCCCCCCACTAATATTTCCCAATGTAAATATAATTATAGGATTACCCATAAATATAATCTTTCCATGCATTTCAAATTAATTCAAAAGAACTCATGACACCTCAAAATAATTAATAAAGGCATTAATTATTCTTTAGTTGGCAACATTAAGAGCTAAAAGTGGAAAGGCTCCACTTAAAGTGGGAGTTCAAATGTTAAGAGAGAGGCTTAAAAGAGTTAAAGGGAGAGTTGAGAAGTTAGGCTCGTGTGGGCCCCATACACACTATTCTCCCATGGGAGGTTATGTGGGATGTGGGACCCACGTCCAACTCCTCCTTGAATGAAATAACCACCCCTTAACAATAAAATTGTGTACACTACAGTTTTATTTAATTTATTATAAAACCCCAAAAATTATCTTCTGGTCTCGACCAATCACAATTGCGGTAAGGGTCCCCTTAAGTGAATACCAGTGCTGCATGTTCATTGGTGTCCTCTGATTTCAATTCCGAGCACCATTTCAAAATATATAAAAACTCACATGTACGTTTAGTGAACGTACCCAAACAAAACTTAAGAAATTTATTCCGGACACACCGGGCCTCAGAATCAGTTGCTGTCAGAAATTGTGGACACGTAAAATTAAAAGAATTTAGGAAGAAAAATTCCTTGAAATTTAAGAGTCTTTACATTACCCCCACATCAGGGCTTTACGTCCCCGTAAAGCTACAACACCCACTATGGAAACAAATGAGGGTACTGAGCACACATATTAGGCTCCCGCTCCGATGTGATCTCTTGGAGGTTCCCATGCTGCCAGAGAATGCGCACAAGAGGATTCAACCGTCCACGTAGGGCCCTCTTCTATTGATTCTTGATCACTACCAGGACCTCCGTAATAGTCGCCACGTCATCCATGTACAGCTCCCCGTGATCGATGATGTGGGTCTGGTCATGCACGTATCTCCTCAGATGAGATACATGGAAGATGTCATGCACCCGGTACAACTGAGCTGGAAGGGCCAGGAGGTAAGCCAACTCTTCAACTCTTCTGAGGACCTGGAATGGTCTGATGAATCTGGAAATAACGTTTCGCCCCGGCCAAATCCTCATAGACCTCGTTGAGTTGAGACCCATAAGAAAATGTGGCCTCCTTCCTCGAACTCGAGTGGTCTCTGCCTCTTATCAGCATAGGACTTATGTCTGCTCTGTGCAGTCTTCATCTGCTCCTGGATTATCTGCACCTTCTTCTTCATAGCCTGTACCATCTCTGGTCCTACAAGTGTTGACTCCCCTGGGACTATCCATCACAGAGGTAATCTACAAGGTCTGTTGTATAGTGCCTCGTAAGGTGCCATCCTGATGGTGGAGTGGTAGCTGTTTTTGTACGCAAACTCCACCTAGGGTAAGTGATCCTCTAAGCTACGACCAAAGACAAGAACACATGAACAGATCATGTCCTCGAGAGTCTGAATGATTCTCTCATTCTGGATATCTGTCTGATATTGGAAGATCATGCCCAAGAGAAGCTACGTTCCAAAAGCCTCATGTTATCCCTTCCATAGCCGGGAAGTGAAACGAGCATATCGATTGGAGACGATAGTCGATGGCACACCGTGAATCCGTGTGATATCCTTAATGTAGAGGTGTCCAAATATCTATACTAAGCCTTGATCTCTGATCGGTTGGAAGTGGGACGACTTGGTGAGTCAGTCTATGATCACCTCGATAGAGTCGTGTCCTCTAGATGTATGTGGAAGCCCCATCACGAAATCCATGGATATATAGTCCCACTTACACTCTAGGACCCCTAAGGGATGAACCAATCCTGCGGGAACCTGGTGCTCCACCTTCACTTTCTGACATGTGAGGCATCATGAGAGAAACTCTGCTACAACATTCTTCATACTCGGCCAACAGTGTTATCTTATGAGGTCCTAATACGTCTTCGCCACTCGTGGATGTACCGCTACAGTGGAAGTCTGGAACTCTCTCAATACCTCATCCTGTAATGAAACTTGTACCATGGTACGTCCTATGAAGAGGATGAAATTATCCCCGCCTTTAGAAAATCTATCAGGTTCCTGTCCTATGGATATATGAGCACATCACACCTCACAGTCAACATAACAATGATGTACCTCTCTTGCCCACTTTAGAAGTGAAGGAGTGACTGTTAAAGATTGTAGAAAGGCTGCTCCATCTCTATCCACAAAGGATATCTGCAACGCGGCCAGCTGCTCTGTCACCTCTCCTAGCAGGTGATTTCCTGATCTCCTACTGAGAGAATATGCTACAACGTTCCCCTTCCCTGGAGTATAGACTATCTCAAAGTCATAGGACTGGAGGAACTCAAGCCATTACCGTTGTCTTAGGTTTAGGTCCTTCTGTGATAAGATGCACCCGAGACTCTGGTGGTCAGAGTAGACTGTAAAATGCTTACCCATCAAATAGTGCCACCACATCTTCAAGGCGAAGGCCACTACTGCTAACTCTAGGTCATGTGTAGTGTAGTTTGCCTCGTGTTGTATCTACATTCGTGAACCATACCCGATCACTGATCGCTCCTACATGAGGACACACCCGAGTCCAGTCCCTGATTCGTCACATTAAACTACGCAGCCAACGCCCTCTTCTGTTTTCCACAAGATGGGCGCACTGGTAAACCTATGCCTCAGGTCTTGAAAGATATGCTGGAATCTCTCTGTCCGTAAGACGGGTTTCACCTTCTTAGTAAAAGCTAAAAGTGGTGCTGCAACATTGAAGAAGTCAGGCACCAACCTCCGATAGTACCCAGCCAGACCCAAGAAACTCCACACCTCTGACATGCTCCTGGGTGGCTCCCAAGTATGTACTGCCTCGATCTTTGCTGGATCCACTACAACTCCAGCCTCTTAGATGATGTGTCCTAGAAAGTGAACATCTCAATTCTAGAATGGGCATTTCGAAAGCTTACCATAATGTTGGTGCTCTCTGAGTGTATCCAGTAAAACCCTCATGTGGTAGGCGTGCTCCTCCTCAGTAGTCGAGAAAATCAGTATGTCTTCGATGAAGACTAGGACAAAGTGATAGAGGTAAGCCTGGAAGATCCTTTTCATGGGGCTCATGAACACTTCTAGAGTGTTGGGTACGCTGAAGGTCATAACCAATAACACATAGTGGCCATACTGACACCTAAAGTTCGTCTTCTGCACATCCTCGTCACGAATTCAGAGCTGGTGATAGCCTGACATGAGGTCTATCTTCGAGATCCATCGTTCCACCTTGAGATGATCAAAGAGGATGTCGATCCCTGAGAGTGGGTACTTGTTCTTCACGGTCACCTGATTTAGGCTACGGTAGTCAACACATAGTCGTATGCTCCAATTTGGATTCTTGGCGAACAAAATCGGAGATGCCGAGGGTGAAACACTAGGTTGGATGAATCCCTTCCCCTGTAAGTCCTCCACCTTTACCAGCAGCTCACGAAGCTCAGCGGGAGCCATCCGATAAGCTAGAGTAGATATTGGGGTTGTCATGTGGTAGTGGTCTATGTAGAAGTCTACCTCTTTGAGAGGAGTTAGTTCTGGAACATCATCAGGAAAAACATCCGAATGATGATCCACCGCAACAGGAAAACTCGAACTCGACACATCAACCCATTCGAGGATGAGACTAGCCAACAAATGTATGATTGGATGCCCCCTCATTAGTGTAAGCCCATATTGGGCTGAAAAGGATCCCTTATCCCCAGTGAAGGTGAACCTGGTCCCATCCATGTAGACTCAACACACTTTGCACCTAATACAGTCAATCTAAGAATAGACTATAGATAACCAGTCCATACCCAAGATGACATCGTAAGGCCTCAACGCAGCTACAAGCAGATCATAGCCGAAGCTATTACCTCCTAGGGTAATCTCACACTGCCTGTAGTAGTGCGTAATCATCTGGTCTGCTCCCGTAGGAGTCTCTCGCTGTAAAGATCGAGCAACGGCTTCGTCAGTATCTCTGAGCTCCGAAAAAGTGTAGAAGAAATTAAATAATGACTCGCACCTCTGCCTATAAGTACTACAACAAGTGTTAATTATACATAGATGGTACCTTGAATCATTTTAGGTGCACCGTGGTCATTGGACTCCACCTCCTGGAGTTGTGCCCACCTCTTTCCGCCAGCTCCCTTTGGTCGGGGTGGACCTCCTGGTGGTGATGGTGGTAGCACCTCGAAACGTCATCCACCACCTGTTGCTTGGCCATCTCCTCTTCCTCACCCTCCTGATCTTGGCAGACCACCATGGTCGAACCTCAGCCTCTGCCTGGGAGGTCCCTATACAATCAACTACTCATCTACAAGGCGGGTCGGGCAGTCTCAGCCTTGGGACCCTGCCCACCGCATGCATAGAATTTCTTGCTCCTCATTCAGATGACTCTTTTTCGTGTTCCCAACACAACCGAACTTGTATCGTGATATCTCCCACCTAAGGGCCTGGTCCTCTTGGACCTCTTTGACAACTGTCTACTACCGGCTATAAAAGACTCTACTATGTGTCTCCCTGTGGTGGGTCTCACCGCTGGTGACTGCTCAGCGAGAAAACTCTTTAATAGAAGGGCTCGCTCCAGCACCCCTGCCTCCGTCGGGATGTAGAGGGGAATCGTTGAAGCCCTAATCTCATGCACGAGTCCATGATCGAAGGTTCATGCCAAGAATAATGGGTCCCGATCGATATAAGTAGAGTATCTTGAGGGGTCGTTAAACCTCGCCGAGTACTGAGCTACTGTCATGCTGCCCTACTGCAAATGAAGTAACTTGTGAATTTGAACCGCACGAAGGGTTGCTGGAACAAACTCTGAGCGGAAGAGACTTTCGAAGTCTTTCCATAGTAAAGATGCCTTATCATGCACCTAGAGAATCAGGCTCCACCAACTACCGGCTAATGCATGAAGGATAGTCGCTGCAAGGATCAACATATGTTCGGCTGGTGTCCATACCAATATGAAAACTATGACGATAGCCTGCAGCCAATCCTCAGCTGCCTGTGGGTCTGTCTGTCCACGAAACCGGGGTGTCCTCTATCACTGAAAATTGTGAAATGCACTTAGGTAGTGTGAAATCTCTATTACTGGGGCTGGTGGTATCTATGGCCCAGCGGGAAGTGGTACCGCTGGTGCCTCCGCTATGATGGGGCCTTTCACCAAGGCCCCGTCGCTCGGTGAGCAACCATCTCATACATAACGTAGAACCCTAGATAGCTGCCTTCGTGGGTCCATCCAAAAATGAAATAGGTGAGACATGGTCAAAGTATTATACTTGGTGAGCTTACTTAATGTAATCACAATGAAAACTTTTGAAAAAAATATGGAATTAGTGGTTTCATGAACTGAGTCAGAAATCAGAGGTCAGGGTCCGGGTGTATGGATACGTCGGACTCCAAACCAATCCTGGACTCCATTGACTGAAAACCACACTCAATACTCATAAAACTATTGCTTCATAGAAAATAATGATCAGGGTATTGAGTTATGTGTTATAACCGACTCCTTTGATACCAATTTGTCATGACCCATCCTCAGGGCTCCTGTCATGACTACCCCAATCCCACCTTCAATAGGCCAGGGGTTGGTGACTAGAACCCAAGGTGTAAATACCTATACCAGGAAGGCATTGCCTTTATAAAAATAAACAAACACAACGGAGTACCCAACTAAAATAATCACTAAGTAAAACTGTATACAAAAGTAAGTGCTGAAAGGAATGGGGCAGGAAATACAAGCCCAACAGTAAGTATAGTACAACTAAAAAGCTAGTACAACTACAGTAAAGTAAAATTGCAACTACAGAGTCATCCTCTGAGAATCCCACCTGAAGGGTGGGTACAGATGGACTCCTCCACACATCAGGTCCATCTGTCTTCTCCATGTACATCTCGCCAAGTGGTCCACCTCTGGGTATCTTCCAGCTCTACAAGTCTCTACCTCAATCAGTGATGTTTGTCTTCTGCATCAAACACAATGTGGTGCGATGATTGCCCGTGCAAGTGTGAGTATACGATACCCAGTAGTGACCTCGAGACCCCCGAAGGTCACCCAAAATTCACGAAGGATAAACCATATAAGAAAGACACGATCAAAAAGTATCAACCAACTCTACTTAGGTATATACCCATGCATATACTTGTGTTGTCAATCACAGTTCGGCTCCAACTCTCGTGCCCAAGCACAACCCATTCCACACAAGAAAGTATGTCAATCCCACCTATGATAATGATTGAAAGTCAAGAATCATCTCAAACATGTATACATCATTCTTATAATGAAAGATATGATCAGATGTATTCACTGATTCATCTGAGCTGTCTGATACACATAGTATATTAGACCATCTATGCTGTCGGATCCACATAGGATACAAGACTAGCTACTCTGTCGGACCAACTCAGGAAACAAGAACAGAAGTCAAAACTGTCATACCCACATAGGATACAAGAATTTTAGTCATCGTTGTCAAACCCCCGGAGGATTCTAGTACAGTAGCCGTCGTCGTTGAACCCACAGTGGATTCCAGTACGGTAGTCATCGCAGTCGCAGCCAGCTATAGGGCTCCCACACATAGCACGACCGATTCCGTGAGGGTTCACTCCTCGAGTCAATGGTCGATACCTCAAACATCACGAAGTCCTATATTTATGTATATCGGAGTTCCGGGTCGACAAAAGAAACCCAACGCGATAGACGGTGCGTAAATTGGATGCCCATTCTGAGAGGTAATGACTTTTCCGCTCTAGGTGCTCGGTTAGAATTACGCTCATTCCAAACCTGGCCATTTTCAAAAGGCATCCAAAACTAAATTAGAGTATCACAAGAGGACTGGTTCATCATGAGGGTCCTAGTGCCATAGATGGCATGTCGATCGGACACGGTCTTTATGTTATTCATGTTCATGTGTAATGGGCCCGACCCGTCAAGCCCAGTGGGCTGGCGGGCAGGCTCGTCATGGATCGGCGGGTCCAACACTGCTGGGGGGTTATCCCGTATCGATGTGGTGCGACCCGGACTAGGGGGGACGGCCCGGCCTAGGGTGGGGGGGGGGGGGCGCCTCGTGTAAGGTCGTCCTAGCCGGCGGCCAGCCACAGCTCTACCGGCTGACTGAGCGGTGCGGGGGGGGGGGGGGGGGGTCAAGAACAGCGGCGCTGCCCCTCCTACCCAGCCGGCCGAAGCCTTCCAGTCTTCTGCGGCACAAGCGGTCCGCACAGTTGGCCGCTGTTCTCCCATGCAGCACCTTTACTACTGCGGCTTCCTTCAACCCAGCCAGCAGGCGGTGGGCTGGTTCGCCCACCGAAGTGGCCCGTGGAGCGCGGGCCGCAGTCTTCTCCGAAGCGTGGTGCCAAAGAGGCGTCGCGGTCCACCATTCCGACCGTCTATGACTGGATGGTTTTTTTTCTTCAAGTGGCCCACATCGTGGGCCACAGTTTCCTCCAAGCAGCTGGTGTGCGGTCTCCGCTTCTTGGTGCCGTCGCCTCTGAACACCTCCTCCTCCAGTCGCCGACTCTAAAAAATTCAAGAAACCACGGAGGTTCATTAGGTCATGTTTGTTCAGCCCGCGCCCTCAGCGTTATGCAATAACAATAAGCTGAAGACAATCCAAGATTTTCAATGAAGAACGACATACAATTTTATTCAATTAAAATTTATTATAACCCCCTACCTCGATTCAAGGTATGTTGCACGTCGACGAGCCATGGAAGACTATGTCGCGGAAGTCGGGCACCGCGGAATATGGACGTCATTTCCGTTGACATCGAGGTTCGTCCGAAGAGGAATCGTCTAGGAATAAGTTCTTCACGTTCTTTGTCATAGATGTTTTTTGTTGAAGAACAGTTCAACGTGGAAGAAGTTCTTCGCATTATTCATCAAATATGTTCTTCATTGAAGAATGGTGTTATTCGCTGAGAGAAAGAAGTTCCACCAAGAGTTTTCTCCCAAAGTCCCCCCCACAAATATTTTCCAAGGAAAATATAATAATAGGATTCCCCAAAATATATAATCATTCCATGCATTTCAAATTAATTCAAAAGAACTCGTGACACCTAAAAATAACTAATAAAGGAATTAATTATTCTTGAGTTGGAAACTTTACGAGGGGAAAGTGGAAAGGTTTCACTTGAAGTGGGAGTTCAAAAGTTAAGAGAGAGGCTTAAGGGAGTTAAAGAGGGGAGTTGAGGGGATAGGCTTGTGTGGGCGCCACACACATTATTCTCCCTTGGGAGGTTAGGTAGGATGTGGGCCCCACCTTCAACTCCTCCTTGGAAGAAATATCCACCCCATAATAATAAAATTTTGTACACAACAATTTTATTTAATTTGTTATATTACCCCAAAAATTAACTTCCACTCTCGACTAATCAAAACTGCGATAAAGGTCCCCTTAATAGAATACTTGAACTGCAAGTTCATCGGTGTCCTCATATTTCAATCTGAGCACCGGTTCAAAAGATAGAAAAATCGCATGTAAGTTTACTGAACATACCCGAACAAAACTTCAGGAAATTGATTCCGGGCACACCGGGCCTCGAAATCAGGTGCCTTAAGAAATCGAAGACTCGTAATATTCCAAATAATTTATGAAAACAAGTCCCATTAAATTTCTAGGTATTTACAATTTTATTTAATTTCATATAATTAAAAATGATAACATTGTTTGTGCATACCCGAGGACTACTACTCTATTAAGCAATGTGATTCTTTTATTTTTCACCATAGCACATGGATGAAATATATAAATATACATATTGAATTTATACAGTATTTATGATATTATAATAATTATTTAATTTAAAAACTATATACCATTTTCCATAATGAGAATAAAAAACACATTACTCTTGCGTATATATAGCCTACAATCTCCAAAATTACATCATAGATAATTTTTCAAAACTGCATTTAATGATTGGTATTAAATGTATAAATTATGAATATATAATATAAATATATTTGTTTTTATTATATTATAGATAATTAAATTATGAAATTATTGACATATATCAACACACCAATGCCATTTGAATTAATGAAATAAACACCTCAAAACACACAATATGGACATAACTAATTATGTATTTTAAAGAATAATTATAAAGTAATAAAATAAATTAATTCACTATTTGGTATTATAAATTTTAATTTTTCATAATAATTTAAATAATTAATATTATTTTTTATAAAGGTAAATCAAACATGAATGAAGACAGTTTGACCCCAGTCAAGGGTTTCTCATTTTCCTTTTATTTATATAATATATATAATACAGATACTAATTATTTTTATTTTATTTTGTATATAATAAAAAGAAATGTATATAATAATTCATTACATGGAATTATTTTGTAATAAAAGGAAATTATTTATTTCTCTCTTTTATGGGGTTTTGATCAAGAGAATACCAAAGCCGTAATTGACTCCATCTCAATTTCCATTCATTATGTAATAACATATTATCATACACACAATATGTTTATTTGGTAAATATACACTGAATTATACATGTAATATCATTAATACTTCATATTCAATGGTATTTTATTTTTCAATATGAATTATTTCAGCGATGATGTTTTGAATTGAAAGTCACAAAGTAGAAAGAATTTTATAACTCAAAATATTTACCATAGGTTGTCATGGACACCCAGTATTTTTATTAATTAATATTAAATATTATTGGATTAATATTCATTACTATACAAAAACAATCTACTCGTGATTTTAATAGTTTAGTGACTTTGGATACTTTGGACACAATCATCAAATCGGGTGAAATATAAATAAAGTTTCCCACAATGATCATCTCATTTTTCAATCCTACATAAAACATTTACTCATAACATGGGGAAATTAAACCTATGAAATGGTGATATTTCATGCGTAGTAAGGGTAAACAAATTATATTCATAATCATAAAATGATCCTGAGAGTATGATAAAATTAAAATTACATTAGAAGATCATACCCTGCATATCAAAGATCATACACCTGAGAAGTGGAATAGAGATTAGTATATCATAAAATAGGAATCATAATTTAATCATGAGCATAATCAATGATAGTATAATATATCAATAGGTCATAGAATTTTGGAAGATACTTAAACATATATAATGATTTATAATGACGTAACAGCTCACATCCAAAAATATATTAGTTTAATGTGTTTAATCTCGAAACCATCTTAGTAGATAGGGTTCACTATGAAAATTATTCCAATAGTCAATAGAAATTACAAAAACATATTTGTATTCATGGTTCACTCTCAATAAAATATTAGTGGAAAATTTCCCATAAAAATTGGGTTTACCCCCCTTTCCAACCATATCTACCTCCTAATGTACAAAAATAAATACCCATGATATGGGAAGTGATATAGGTCCCACTAGTCACATAACAAAATAATTCATATGTTTTCACAAAAGATCATAAAAATTAATCATCTTATAACAGATGAAGAGAAACGGGAATAATGAAAATTACATCATATCCTATCATGTGTAAAAGATAGAGGATTCTTAATCACTGAATCACAGCATATCCCGAGAAAATAAGTGGATTTCACAGAACATTTATGAGGTAATATTTAGTGATTCTAAGTATTTAAGCAATAATATTAAATTTATTATGTTTAATACTTAACGCGTTACAAAAAAATAGTCTCAATGATCATATTTGTTTAGTTCTTTTGGAAACATGGTCATATTAACACTAGTAAATAAGTTATCTACATTATCTCCCACATGGATCCCTCAGATTATAACTATTCTTTAACACGTCATACATAATATATATATATATATTGATAACCTAGGAAGGGAAAAATAAAAATAGGTTAGATAATATTTTTATCAAGGGTAAACATGGGATATATTTAAGAATAAAAATTATCATAAGGTTATGGGTATTTGATTATAACATTATATGACAATACCATCAATATCAGAGATCATAATAAGAAATCATGACATAAAAATTGGATTTTCGTATGAAATGAATCATAAGGGAATCAATATAATAATCCATTAAATCATAAAATAGAAAAAATATATAAAATAATGGGAAATGCAAAATCATATAAAGAGATTTCAATTTTTTTCATGACCTAACGACCAAGACCATCATAATGGAATGGGTTCACTCTCTAGAACATTTTATTGGAAATGGATCACTCCAAAGACTATCTTAGATGATATATAAATTGATTAAACCTAATTTACTCCATGTTCTTTCCATTTAAATCTCATGTGATGTAAATATTTACATGTTTCATTAGTGGGAGATATAGGTACCACATATCTTATAATGCAGTAACAAATATTAACCCCACTTGATCATAAAAATTTATCCTATCATAAACAATGAGAATAAAAGGGTATCAATAAAATGAAATAATTTCATAACATGTTTAAAACATATTGGTCTCATAGTCATTAGATAAAATCAGACACCATTAAAAGATGTTGCGATCATTATACTATAACCTAAGAAAAAGAAATAAGATTTATAAAAATCCCAACATCAAAACATAAACAATTTAATGAAACATTATATATGGAACCATTAGATCATTTATAAAAATTCAATTTGTAATAGTAATATATGTCATCACTGATAGAAAATTTTTTGAATATCATTTAAATCATTTCTTGAGTAAAATATCTCATTTTATTAAGAAAGAATTTTTAAAACAAAAAATATTTTGCAATATATTTTCATTGGAAATATCATTAAAAACCTATAAATGAAGCATTTAATATCATAAAACATATTGGAAACCGTTTTTTTCTTTAAAATTAGATTAAGATATCCTTTCAGAAACTTTTTGAATACAGTTGTTAAATCATGGTTTTTAGAATAATACTGATTTCCGACCAAATAGAAAAATGAAGTCATATTTTAAAAAAACATTTTTTAATTATATCAAGTACAAGAGAGTTTAAAATTTAACTAATACATGTATAAATCATGAATGAAAAATAAGTTAAAAATATACATGATTATTCTTGATAATTGGATGAAATTATTTTTTATGTGGAAACATATTCAAAATCAATTTCGTCAAATAATGAGATTAATTCAATAAACTCTTACCCCATAGTAACCATGAATTATAATCCTCATGTAATAAAAAGAAAATAAATAAATTTTAGAATTTATTTAAAATTTTCAATCATGATATAACTTGTAATGTTTATATATATATATATATCATAAATTAAAATGGTTGTATAACAAAACATGTGTCTCAATGATGGAAAATCGAGTCAAAACATACTTAATAATTTGGTAAATTATGAACTGTAAAACCCCTTGAATTAGATATTATAAAATGTATATTTAAATAAATATAAATATATATAATAATAACATCATAAAATAATGTATATTATATACACCACACAAACTAAATGAGTGGTTAATAAGCCATAAATCTCACATAAATAATTTTGTGGCGAGAAAACCCTTACCTTATGTCTTTACTATCATCATAGTTATTCAAACCTCATGTATAATAAATAACATATTGTTATAAATTAAATACAGAAACATATAGTTTTATATAATACCATATATTTTTTTATTATCACTTTATATTACATATTTATTAACAATTCAATGATAATGTAACATTTTGGGTAATATCTATTTTTTCATATAGGATTTGGATTATTATTATTGATCCTCATAAATAGATTTTGATTTAAATATTTACAGAATTAAAAAATGATATAAATATAATATATATTCATTATAAATATATTTATACTAATATTTAAAATTTGGAAATATAAAATGAAATACACCATTCATTGGGATAATAGGTCTTATATTCAAGGACACTATTTCCATTTTGGTGTCATTTTGAAAGAATTAAATTAAATGAAATATATATATATAATAATTTTTTTGTATATTTAATATTTCATATTTATCATATAATTTTAATTATTCAATTATTCATACATTACATGTGATGTGTGAGAAAACCACGTCTTTTGGAGGAGGAAGTAGACCAGACGCCCGAAATGAAATAATGATATTTTCATATAATGGAAAGCGTGAAATTATATGATATTTAATAATTAAAAATACAAATATACATCATAAATATAATATATATCATATAAATACAGAAAGTAAATTATTATTTCCATCCATGAACAGTGGCCATGGAAAAACAGGTGACATTGGTTAATGAGGTGGTCGTCCATTGTACTCATGAACAATGATTTTGTATCCTATTTTATAAAATTGTCTATTAGTATAGGTATAAACCATAAATAAAATATTATTATATTGTGGAAAATTATTTTATTATATAACCATCGAATAGTAAGTGTTTAGGGGTCGATAAATAAAATAATTAAAATGTACTTGTGGGGATGGAGTTACCTCTTAACCGCGTAACTCCTCTTGGTTTTTACCCAAGAGATTCAATGGTAAGATTTATTCCGAATGTATTGATTATATTATTAATATAGGGAAATGGGGATTATATTTTTTAAAATCTAACGGTCTTGAGAGTTGTGAATAATTGTTGGCAGTGGAAGCCCTTTAATAGTGGAGGAGTGACATTCTTGTAAAGATAAAAATTCAAACACTATTGATATGTCCCATATAAATAATATGCCTCCAGTAATTGACCATATTTTACCCAAGAGGATAAATGTTCATGAAATTTCAGGCCATGAAATTTTTTACCCATTTATGTGTTATTTGTATCCCTAGATATATGTTTAACCAATATGTAAACATTAATTTAACTTAATCATATAAATTAGAATTAACGAATTTCACTAATATTTGTTGTAAAATACTATGTTTAACTTATTATAAATTATAAATTATAATTATTCAAAATAAGGAATCTATTTTAAATATTATAATCATAGAAGAATTAGAAATTAATAAATAAATATTCCTGCAGATGTGTCCGGACAACTATTTTTAATTGAAAATGATTAAATACTATAAATGTTTTCAATCCCAATTTCAATGTGAATTTTTTACTAATGAACTATACGATATTAATATATTTAAAAAAGTATAATTAAACTTTAATATAAAAAAATATTATTTATAAAGTAAAAAATAAATTAGATGAAAATATTGTTTTGATTTTAAATTCATTATTTTTTACAATTTATAGAAAAAATGATGTTTTTTAGAAAATGAAAAAATTTCAATATAAGATAATTTAAAAATTATGAATTAAAAAATTATTATTATTTTACCAAATAATAATTCTAAAATTGTCTAAAAATAATTGTTTTATTTTTCACTGAAAAACATAAAAAAGATCAATTCAGAAAATACTCTTTTCAACAAAATAAAATATAAAAATAATTATATGTTTTGTAAAAAAATATGTTTTATTTATGTAAAAAAATTATATATATTATTTAAATATTATTTATTCAATACTATATTACTATGTTTAAGAGCTATTTTATAATACTATTGTTTAAATAATTATAATTATAAAATATTGTACTTAGAAACATAGGGTTTCGTGTCATGTAAGAAACGTTGGTGTTGCATTTAGTGAAATCTTTTATTGGGTAATATCATAAATATTTCTTAAATTGGGGATGAATTTAACCCAATTAAACTATGATTTATTAGAAATAACAATTCCAAAAAATATGGGTTTTTACATTCTAACCCCATAAAATGATTTTTCTGCTTGAAATTCATTATTCTTATAAAAAAATTAGGATATTTACCCACCATAAAATCATAGTGCTTCTATATAGCTTACATGAAATTGATATTTATCTTAAAAACATTGAATCTTCAAGTGTTCCTACTGAATATGAATTTCGATTTACAATTCATAATTTCAACTGCTTGTTTCTCACAAAGAAGATCATGCTCTAGCGGTATGGCCTCTGAGATCAATACATGTAATGGGTTTGGTATTTAAATACTAAGGATAGATACATGGGACACATCATGAAGTCATGATATATTTGGAGGTAGTTCCAAACTATATGATACCATCCTTGTAGGATAAATAATTTCAATGGACTGATATATACCGGGATTGGTTTCCTTTTATTCATGAATCTCATTACCTTCTTCCATTGAGAGATTCATAGAGAAACCGTATAACCATGTTCAAAATCTATATCACATGGACAATGATCATCATATATTTTTAACATAATTTTAGCTGTGTTGAGGTGTTTTTTAATGGTTATAACCCTCATTGTAATTTCTATAGCGATCTAATGTCTTAAAAAATTCTTTTTCAAACTTGATCCATGTTTATTGGGCACTAAATTTTGTTCCATATAGTTTTTAAAAATATCTGTTTTAATTCTTTAGTGAAAATTATTTATTAATGGAATATCACTAAGAAGATTTTCTAGATCCTAATGACCTGTAAAATAAAATAATAATACCCCAACATATTCTCTAGTTTTTCAATTTTATAATCATACTAAACATATGTATGGGTGTGATATGAAGTGTTTAATCTCCACTCTATATCATGTTCTGGATAAATAATTCATCATAACATTTTGGTTAACATATGATCCAAATCATATACAATATATTTTGTAACTCCCTGAAAACATACCTGTTTTATAATGAATACCATATAAATATTATATAGAGATAATCCTTCTCAAATCATTATAATGTGTGATTAATTTCTACGGAAATCAACTACCACCCATACTGCAATAAAAAATTTACATATTTTGGGGATTCTAATGAATATGTCCATAAAAATTTCCTCATGTTTCCATTATGTTATAGGTAATGGATGCTACATCTCCTTACACTTTATTTTTCACTTTAACAGGATTGAATATAAAGAACTATGAAAGAAACTCTATGATATCTCCCGTTAATCAATCCCCAAAAAATATTCTTTCATATCTCTTTACATCTTCATACTTTTAGGATGAATATATAATTATGAACTAGGATATTTCTCTAATAAATACTTCTAAAAATATAGAATGAAATGAACACATAAAATATTAAAAAAAATCACTCCATCTAGATCAAGGTAAATCATTAAGAACTTTTCCTCATTATATTGCAGTTGTATATATTAATTACCAGCCTCTTTAATCATTACATCATTTGAGTGTTGAATATTCAATTTAGAAACATAATATTTTTACCTTCCTTCAATTTTTTCAGATCCTTCCTTAAAAGATATAGAAATATTGGTTATTTTTTCATTGATATCCTGATCCTTTCAACTCAATACATCAACCACCCTAATCTCATTCACATGGTGGTAATGTATTGATTAGTCAAAATTATTTTTCATCACTATCCATTAAATTTGGATCATGTTAATTTATTTTTGTGTGAATATATATTTTAAACTATTATGATCTTCACATATATATATAAATATCACACTTTTATCCATTAATATAATTCAACATGAAAATTAATTTAAATATTACCATAGCTATATCTAAAATCATGAGTTGGGTAAATTTGATTATGAATATTATATTTTTCTAATATGTAATATATAATAATGTTGTTATTCCTGAAAAATCATCTCAATAAAGTTTTTAATATATAAAGAAAGATTTTAAACCCTTGTCTAAAATAAGTTAATGTAAGCCCAGGTTCACTGACTAGACTTCTCATTATTTCTATGATATTTTCCTAAAACTCAAATGTTCTGAAGAAATTTTGACCCTACAATGGTTACAAGGTTATGTGTTTATATATACATGATAAATAATATATATTCTATCAATAATATCTACATAAACCAATATAACTATAGATATAAATCACTTTGGTTTGAATAGGAAATGATAAATATCTTCTATAGTTGATGGATCTACTTTAAAATCCTCTCTTGAGATTATAGGACCCAAAGTTGATTCCTTTTTCATCTAAAATTTAATCATTTTATTTTATATATAATTTCACTATACATTAGGTATTTATTTAATTTCTCAATTGTACTTCATTCTATTCCTTTTTCTTTTAATGAATAATAATATCATTTGTAAATACTATGAAAAATTGATCGACATAATCTCTAAAGACATTATTCATCAAATCTATGAACACCGTAGTTTAATTATTGATACCAAAAAGAATTACTCTGTATTCATTGTGTCCATAACTAGTATGGAATGTCATCGTTTGTTATCCTCCTTCTTCGATGATATTTGAAAATACCAAGAATGAAGGCCAATAATGGTAATTTCTTGATCTACATGAATTTTATCCATAAATTCTTCATTATAGGTAAGAGTATACATTTTTTATATTGATCTAGATAAAATCTTAATTATATATTAATATTCTGATTGATCCATATTGTTTTAAAAAAAAAATAATTTCACCCCAAGGCGACACAAATAGTAGAATGAATCTCTTATTATGATTTTCAACAAGTTTCTTCTTCAATTCCTACAACTCAATTCCATCTATTCTACGACGAGTCTTTTAAATTATAGGTGAAATTTTTATGAGTTTATTTGTGTTATTAACAACACATTAATTTGGATTTCTATGAAATTCCTCTATAATTAGTTTTTCAAATTCTTGAAAAATAGTCATATCAACAATTTTGATATAATCCACAAAAATATTAGATAAAAACCCGTATTAATGGGGACTAATACTCATACACTAGATGTAATTACTATAGGAAGTTCATACATATTGTCACACTAACAGAAGATCATGTGTTCATTCGAAATATCAAATGTAACATCCCATAATTGGATATTTATTTTGGAATTATGAAGATAGAGCCACTAATTTTCTATGATGACATCAAATCCAACCATATAACTAATTACATGATTTTTAGGAAGAAAAATTCCTATAAATTTCAACTCGATATAAATCATAGAGTTGAGATGAAATCATTATACCAATATAGGTTTTCATTCTTAATTTCACATATAATCATTTTGGTCAAATCTTAATACAGTTATAATATTCTATGGATATGAATTAGTGGGTAGATCTATAATAAAATATGATATTATCAGTTATATATTGGATGATATGGGTACATTTCAACATTTCATTATCACAACCATCCTCAGAAGCAATAATCACATGATTTTTCCCCATATCCCTAATCTTATGAGGTATATAAAATTGATCATCATATGTATCCTTCTCGTTTGGATAGAGATTAAAATAATTCCCATTCACTTTAGACTTGTATCAATGGACTAGGGGAGGACTAGTCGATAGATCATTATCTCATTTCACATTGTTATATAACATGTTTTTATTTTTTCGTCAATAAAATACATCAAGACCTCCCCATACACAAATAAAACATTTATTATACCCCTTAAGATAAATTTTATCATTCTTATATCCAAAAATAGAATGTACTAGAATGATAATATTATTTTTAGCATGGTTTTTAGTTATTTATTTGATCGCAAATGTTGGTTTCTAGTCAAAACCATGAGATTGATACATAACTCTAACATCCATTTCGAACATGATTTCAAAATTAAAAATATATTCATAGATACAAAATAATATTATGGATAACACCATTTAGAGAAATGAATTTAAGACACTTAATAATCATTAAACATTACATTTAGGTTATATGACAATTCCATAATTGTACCTTACAATTCATCTCAAATTAGCCTAATTTTTACGAATAGATTTATAATCCTTGTTCATAAATGAATGAAAAACCTCCTCCATATTTTATACCAAAATTAAATGTATTTAACCTATTTAAAATAACAACATAAACTATTCCTAGTGGATGTATTAAATTTTATATTACTGCCTTTTATTCTGTATTAGATTACACCACTTCCCTAGTTTTCCTTATAGCCAATAAATAACCACAATGACTTTCTCTAGTTATATAAATTGTGTAACGATGAATATAATTTTAGTATTATTGATCAATTTTTAATCAATAAGTTGTTTAGTAGCCCCACTAAAATAAGGTGGATGTTTCTTTATGAATGAATTAACAGAATGTTGATCCTTTCATTTCTCACACTGGTGTCTATCATGATTTAGAGCAAGATAAAGTTGGGTGAGTAGAGAAAAGAAATGTTTTATTCTATATCTATTGTCATAAGGATTATCAAGTGAACAATCGAATTTATTTGTTTTCACACTCAACATTAATAATCTTCCTTGATATTCCATCCATTGACTAAATAAATCATTGATATGGAAATAATTATCATACCAATAAAACACATAATCTTACAGAATAAATAATAATTTTCCTAAATTTTGAATCCCTATTTATTCAATGACAGTATATTTTTATCTTAGTTTTTATAGAAATATTATATTTAAATAATTTATGGCGGTACATGATGATTTTTTGAATTTATAATGAAAATACCCCAGTGGTATCAAACATTGTGTGTAGAAATTCTCATCAGTGTGCTCAAGTTCTCGTTTGAGTCTTTGTGGATTTGTTTTTTTTGGGTTATTAACCATGTGTAGATATATATCATAGACACATCCATTATTAGTATCTAGAAATATACGTATTTCATGTAAACCACTCAATCTATCCTTTTTCTAAAATTATAAGACATTTTCATATACCTATCCTTAATCTTAGACAATACCATAGACATGTCATTTTCAATTTAAGTATTTTTTTATTATCCTAGATTATATATATTAACAAATATTTTTCTCTAACACTAACTATAATAAACCTCAATTTTAATACATTAACGTTACAAATTTTTTTAATATTACATAATAATTTTCAAGTAAATATGCACTAATACTGGATTAGTATAGTATCATTGGAAACATGGAAATAAAATCAATGGAACATAATTGAACCACATTATCTCCCACTAGGTTCATCTTAGTAGTGCAGAAAATGTTTATTATGTCTGTTATTTTAAATTTTTTACGTCGTTTTTTACCCGACGTTAATACGGACGATGTTATAAATAACGTTTTTGACGTCGGTTATTTAAAAATCGATGTAAAAAACATAACATCGCGATGTTTATTACGTCGGTTAATTAATAACTGATGTGAAAAAACCGGGTGGTCGGGGTTTATAACGTCGCTTATTATATAACCGCCATGATAAACCGGGGGGGTTTATCATGTTGGTTATATAATAACGGACGTTATAAACCCCCCGGTTTAGCACGTCAGTTATTAATTAACAGATGTGATAAACTCCTGGGATATGGTTTATCACGTCAGTTATATAATAACTGACATTCTAAACAAGTCCGTGGGGCTTTATAACGTTGGTTAATAAATAACCGACGTGATAAACAATTTACCAGGATTTTTATCACGTCAGTTATAAAATAACTGACGTGATAAACCATGCGACGGGTATTTATCACGCCGGTTATTAAAAAAAACCAACGTGATAAAACCTACCCGATTTCATTATCACGTCGGTTATAAAATAACTGACGTGGAAGCCAATTTTTTTTAAAAAATATTTGAATGCAATCCTATTCTCTCCCCCAGAATCAACCAGAAACCAAATCAAGAAATCGTACCACAAAAACAGAAGCAGATAAAAACATGAACTAATGAAAATTTAAGCATTTAAATTGATAACATATAAAACAAACCCCACATGACAGCCCCCGCCCTCATTTATACCCCCTGGATAGCCCTCCCCCACCCCATTGGAGCCCCCACCACACCCCTGGACTGCCCCGACCCCCTGGACAACCCTAAACACCCCTGGACAACTCTCCACCCTCCTGAACAGTACCCCCTTACCCCACGTGACAGCCCCACCCCATTGGATCCCCCACCACACCCCTGGACTGCCCCCAACCCCTGGACATCCCCGAACACCCCTCGACAACCCCAAACCTCCTGAACAGCACCCCTTACCCCACATGATAGCCCCCACCACATTGGATCCCCCACCACACCCCTGGACTACCCCCGACCCCCTGGACATCCCCAAGAACCCCTCGACAACCCCCACCCTCCTGAACATCACCCCCTCACCACACTTGACATCCCCCACCCTATTGGAGCCCCCACCACACCACTAAACTGCCCCTCGACCCCCTGGACAGACCCAAACACCCCTCGTCAACCCCCCCCCCCCCCCACCTTCTTGAACAGCACCCCCTCACCCCTCACCCAACTAGACAGCCCCCACCACACCCCTGGACTGCCCCCGACCCCCTAGACAGCTCCAAACACCCCGGGACAACCCCCCACCCTCATGTATCCCCCCCACACCCTGGACAACCCCCCCCCCCACCCCATTAGAGCCCCCACCACACCCTTGGACAACCCCAAACACTACCGGACAACACCCCACCCTCATGTATACCCCCCACCCCATGGACATCACTCCCACATCCATGGACAGCCCTCCCACACCTCTTGACTGCCCTCCCACCCCCTGGACAACCCCCCCCCCCACCCCACCGGATAGCCCTCCCAAACCCCTGGACACCCCCCAACCCCACTAAACACCCCCCACACCCTTGGAACCCCTGCCCTCCATACAAAAATCTATACCAGAAAAACCATCATAAGTAGACCAAAACAAGAAGTAGAGAAAAATTAAACATTCACATATATAACATTCAAAACATACATTGTCAACATAAAAAAAACAAAATCCAACCTAAATTACTACCAAATACACAATTACAATGAAAATATTGAAAATTAAATTTTACATTACAAACAACTAAAATTCAATCAACCCTGTAAAATAATTTAACCACTCCACTTGTAAGGGTTTTTTGTCTTCGGCAGTATAGGGTTGAAAGTCATCAAAAATCTACAAATGAAAATGATATTAGTTAACGTGTATAATGAATAAATCAAATTGAAATATTATGTCAATGTTTAAGAGGAAATCTTACCAGGTCAAAATTAAAAACGGTACCAGTTGTTATTATTTCATACATAAATATTAACATATAATATCTGGATCAATGATTTCTTATTGTTCATGAAAATTCTGTTTGAATGAGTGTAAATTCAATATATTATTTTTATGTAATAAATCAAAAAGTACAAATTATAAATGGATAATTACCTTTGCATTTACATTTATGATATTTGCACACCTTTTCATTGTGTTTTTTCTAAAGTAGGCCCATGAACTATTAGAAAATTATACGAATGGGGTCAATTTAAAATTCATTATAATATATTAAACTATTGAGAAATTGGATCTTAATTTTCCAATATATTCTTAAAACTTTCCTGCACATCAGCATGGATAGAGCACATCCAATAAAGTTCTTTCTTCCTTTGGAAAAAAACCCCTAACATCCAATGATCACTGATAAAATGAAATTTAACGTTAGTGGTTTTTTATGTTAAAAGATAATTAACTCTTTGAGAGAGATGTGTTTCATACCTCTCACAAAAAGGCATCATCCAACACTGTGTGACAATATTCTTTTCAAGTCTTTCAGCAATATAAAATATTCATTGTTCCTCATTCAATGCAATGTTTCAGGGGAAATCAATTTCTTGTCCATGAATCCATATACATCTGTCAGCTCATTCATCTCACAAATTTTATAATGATACCTAATAAAAAACACACATAAGTATAAATTTTTAATAAATATAAATTAGGGAAAAGGTGTTAAGACTTACATGGAAAAAATTTGTACCATGTTGATGCCCAACTTATCTCAAGTAAAAAATCTCCATGATATCAGTTTTCATAATCCCCACACTTATTTCACATCCAAAAACATGAGCTTCCATTGGAAACTCATAATGACCCGCCAAAAAATTTAAATATATTCACAATCTATCAAGACTACTAGGATTTGTATCTGATGTCATAGCCATTTGTCTTTGTTGTTGTCTATACAGTATTTCTTTAACATTTAAGTATTCCTGTAAAAATAAATTGAAAAATATTTTAGTTTTCAAATTATAATAAAACATTAATAAAAAAATAAAATAAAAGATATAACATTCATACCTCTATGGTAATTAGTCGATGAAGTCTGGATGGGAAAATTAAAAAATGGTTGATATTATGTCCAACTATCTCCACCTCATATATAGGTAATGGTACCCGAGCTGATCTATCTATAATATCATGTACAGTGACTCTCTGATTCTATACCTCTAATTATTGACGATGGACTGTATCTCCTATACAATATACCAACCCATATGCTACTATATGATGTTGAGAATCATAAACATATAACTCGCAATAAGTAGGAAGCTATGGTGGAGGAGTAGAATAAAAAATGGGGTCCGCAGGCTGAGGTGGGGGGGTGGGAGCTACTGGCAGAGGTGGTGGATAAATAATGGGGTCTACAGGGGGAGGTGGAGGAGTGGGAGCTGCAGTCTGAAATTGTCTTTGCATGTTTGTAAACATAGACTACACCGACACTTTAATATTGTCCTCCATCGTCTCATTAATATTATGAACTTCATCCTCCAAGGATTCTTTTTTTATAATCCCCCTCAACGTTAGAAGTTGATAAACATGGCAACACTTTTCTTACTGATACACTTGCCGAATATCCTCTTACACGACCAGGATGTTCGGGCCTTCCCAATTCTATAGATAAAATATCTTCCCTCCCAGTAGCTGTAAATGTCCCATGTTAACTCTGCTCCTCAAGAGAGTCCTGTATTAATTAATTGAACATTTCTGTAATGATTGAAATTATATGAAGAAAATAGTTAAACTAAATAAATTAAATTGATATCTTACAATTCTCTCAGCTACGATTCTGGATTATTCTGAATGATATTGCCTATTTTCCCCTTCCGAGCTCTCTTCCATTTTTCATGTCTAGATGGAGGGGATGGAGGGCACACCTCTGTAGAGCTTGAAGACTCAGTTCATAGTTGTTGAAATTTTTCCTCCATCATTTGTTCTTCAAAAAATGCATACCCTCCCCGAGATAAACTATGAGGGTATACATTTTTAGATTGGATATCTTGATGAGGTTTCCTTGTTTGCAATAAATTAAGAATAATAAATCATTAACAAAAAATTAATAAGATCATTTATATAAGAAAGCTTATAAAAGTTTACATTGCCCTTACCAAAAATGACACTTTTGTTCTACTTTCTGAAAATTGTCTCCATGTGTCTTCATCTATAACAGGATATATACGACATGGATTGTCATGACTATTATGACCATAAATGAAATCAGATGAGAGTGTTGATTTGAAATCCCTCCATCTCCTGGCAGCCAATGATAAGCATTTCTTCCTGACTCCTCCAGTGTCATGAATATCAAATGTCATCTGATAAATAAGAGGTTAAACATATTATATATCCTAGAAACATTAAAAGAATAGTAAAAAAATAAAAAAATATCTTACCAAAACCGTCTCCCACAACTGAGAGATTATCGCTTTATCCACACTTCTCCAGTAATCATAAAAAATTCTAAATTTTCTCTTAGCCTGAGTTTCTACAAAACCCTTAAAATCTTTTGCATTCGGACCTCTAGGAATATCATCATCATCAAACTCAACGACTATCCTCTGGTCATTCATACGGGAATGTGATAATTTTGGTAAATGTGTGCACCCACGTTTACCATCCTTTGAACTCTTTGTCATAATAGGAGCATGTGAATTTTCATCCCCAAAGGTATGTCCAATATTCTCTTCTCCAGAATCACGTGGTTCATCAACTGAATGATCTGTCATTATCCTTCAAATCAAAAAAAAACAAACATTAGTTCAGAAATATAAAAATTCAAATATTTTAATACTACTGTAATCAGAAAATAGAAAAGTGTACTACGTTACGTAATAGTAAACATTAGTAATATGGTAAGCATGTTAAACAATGGTAATGATGTTAAATATGGTAAAGATGGTCAAGATGGTAAACATGGTAAACATGGTAAACCTGGTAAACATGGTAAGGTAATTGTCACTAAATAAAAATAATAGATATATAATTCGTGTAATGGTTATAAACATGATAATGTAAACTAAACAAACTTAAAACAACCAAAAACATAAACTTATCTTGTTTTAAAACATATTATAATAAATAAAAAACTTACAATATCTAACATTTATGAAAAAAATTAATTGTAAACTAGAAATAAATATATGTTACCTGTAATTTTAGGAATGTACAAATGGAGTGTTTTCCCAAATTCATTCACCGTGATCGTTTCTTATGGAACAAACCATGTCTTCAACATGCTCATCATTATGTTCTGTTAATCATTCCAAGGAAGTAGGGATCTCACATAAATCAGCATCTTCATCATGTTCATCCTCACAAACATATTGTTTTTTCCCTTGTAAAACAATATCACACTGCATATCTGATTGATCTACAACATAGAATTTTTTTTTCATGTGTTGCCATTATAAATGAATCAGATGTGTCTTCCAATCTATTCAGATTAACAAGTGTCATTCCAAATTCATCGTGTCTGACACTATTGTTACCGATAAACCATTTACAGTTAAAAACATGAACTTTAATTTTAAAGTAATCAACCTCCCATATGTCTTCAATCACTCCATAATATGCACATGATGCATAAATTTGGTTTTTTGTCCATAACACTCAAAAAATGCATTGCTTCGTCAAACACTAATACACAACTATTCTAAACTGCACTTTTGTTGTCCTGAGCTTTCGTATCAAATATATACCCATTAATTTCATAACCGGACCATGTTATCACATTTAAACATGGAACACCCACTATCCATTTTAATGTCTCTTACACATTCGATCCACCAAGAAAAGTCTCTTAAATCCATGAAAAAAATGTTTTTTTATGCTCATTCAAAATCCACATTTCTTTCCTCTTTGGATGACATTTTTTCAACTCATTAATATGCAATGTGATATACAGTTGAGAATCAGATATGGTATTCAAGATGTATGATTCTATCTTCTTCATCTGTTCAGCTGAAAATGATTTGACTTTCAAGTCACAAATCCCCTTTCCCTCATTATTAACTCGTTCATGGCGAGATGGAGGCAAACCAATGTGTTGCGCCGCAGCCAAGTAGCACATACAAAACTCTGTTACCTCCTCATAAATATACTTTTCAATAATGGAGGCTTTAGGTGGTTATGGATTTTTAACTTACCCCATTAATATTTTCATATACCATTCTAAAGGATACATCCAAAAAAGATATATAGGTCCACAAAGCTTTATTTCTCGATCTAGATGAATCATTAAATGCACCATTATATAAAAAAAATTTGGAGGAAAATACATTTCTAATTTACAAAGTATAAAAATTGAATCCTTTTTTAAAATGTTCAAATCATTCACAATAATATCCTTGTTACAAATTTAATTGAAAAAATAACACAACATCATTATAGTCTTTCTTACACAAATGGGCAATATTCCACACAATGAAACTGGTAGAATTTGTTGCATCATGACATGAAAATCATCTGATTTCTTACCTATCAACTTCAAGTCCTTCAATGAGACAAAATATTTTATATTTGGAGAATAACCTTGAGACACTTTGATATCATGAAGACACTGACAAAAGATAATTTTCTCCCTCTTCGATAATGTATGACAAGACGGGGGATGAAATGTTCGTCTTCCTTTAGGAGTGGGAGCCAACTCCAAACGTATTCCCATTGAGAGTATGTCTAATATTGCATTCAACCCATCTTTTGTCATTCCTTTAATATCTAACAATGTTCCAGTCATACAATCACATATATTCTTCTTCAAGTGCATGACATCAATATTATGTTTAACTTCATGATACCTCCAATATGGTAGCTCAAAAAATATTGACCTTTTCTTCCCAATATTTCTATCATTTCCAGATTTCTGTGTCTTTTACAATGTCACATCATGGTTTATCACCCTCTCAAAATATAGATCACGAGATAAAGGTTTTGGAGAATTATCAAATTTTTTCGAGCCATTGAATGCCTTTTTTAGTCTTCTATAAGGGTGATCCATAGGAAAAAACATTCGATGACCCATGTACATTGTTTTCCACCCATGATGCAATTGACAATATGACATCTGTTGTTCGCAAATTGGACAATATTTATGCCCTATAACACTATATCCAAACAATTTTCCATATGTTGGTAAGTCATTTATAGTGAACAGAAGCACTGCATATAGTTGAAAATATTCCATTTTATAAGAATCATACACCCTAATACCATCAGCACATAACAGTTTCAAATCATCAATCAATGGTGACAAGTAAACATCCATATCATTGCTGGGTTCCTTTGGAGAAGAGATCATTATACTCAATATGAAATATTTTTACTTCTTACAAACTTCATGAGAGAGGTTGTAAATTACCAATAAAGCAGGCCATGAACAATGTGTGCTACTGAGGTTTTGGTATAGATTCATTCCATCAGTGTATAACCCTAGACTGAGGTTTCTAATTTCACATCAAAATGTACAATACTTCGCATCAATTTTCTTCCATTATGGACAATCAGCTGGATGGCGTATTTTTCCATCACATACACGCTCATCAGCATGACATCTTATCCTTTTTTGCATCAAGTGAATTAGAAAATAAACATTTGAAATGATGAGTTATAGGAAGATACCAAAATACCTTTGATGAGAGCTTTGTAATCTCTACATCAGCCTGTGATTTTTCTTTCACCTTTTACCGTGATGTCCTGCATTTAGGACACTCTGACAAAAATTCATATTCCTTCCTATATATAATGTAGTAATTCAGACAAACATGTATTTTCATGTATCCCAATACCATCGGGCATAATATTTTCTTGGCATTGTAATGTGAATCTGGAAGATTGTTATCTTTTGGAAAATGTCTTTCAGTAATTGTAGCAGCTCTGTAAAACTTATGTCACTCCATCCATGTTTCTCCTTCAGGTTAATCAATCTTAACACCACCGAAAACACTATAAAATCTGTACAACCAGGATATAATGGGTTTTTAGCATCACCATATAGATGAGCATCTATCAGATCTATATCAATTTTTTCTGCTACAATATCATGAATCATTTCATCAATTTCATCGGAGTTACCATATTGCGAATCATCATCATCAGTGACATTCTGTCTAGTTTCACCATACCGAATCCAAGGGTTGTAACTCGGATTAAAACCATGACAAATCATATGATCTTTTATCTCTATACTTTTCAACTTCTTCATATTCATACATTTCAGGCATAGACAGAAAAAAATGTCACTACTTGGAACATTTTGTTTAGAAAATTTCAAAAAGGCATCAACACCTTCGTCATATTCATTTGTAATTTGATGTGCCATAATCCAACTTCGACTCATTATTACCTATAACAAATATCAAAAATATATATATTTTTAAGATAAGACAAATATATGTTTATATGAAAAAAATCATAATTTGAATGTAAAACAATTTTGAAATATAAAACAAGTCTACGGGTATATAAATAAATATGCTTGAATATTATTTTTAAAACAAAATATAGTTAGATATAACATTTTTAATTTACATTGATCCAAAGAAAACCATGGCACCTACATGGTTGATATAAAATTGGAGAAAATGGAGTAAACCTGAGAATCACCACCGCCCCCCAGACAACTCCCAAAACCCTCTGGATAGGCCCCCACCCCCTTGGACATCCCCCACTCCCACCCACTCCCTTGGACACCCCCTGGACACCCCCAACCCTCTGGGCAGCCCCCCACCCCCTGGACACCCCCAACCCTCTGGACAGCCCCCCCCCCACGGACAACCCCCAAAACCCTCTGGACAGTCCCCCACCCCCGTGGACAACCACCCACACCCACCCACCCCCTTGGACACCCCCAGACACCCCACAACCCTCTGGACAGCCCCCCACCCCCTGGACAGCCCCCACCCCTCTAGATAGCGCCTCCCACCCCTCCTGGACCCCACCCCCACCCCCGGAGAACCCCCAAAACCCTCTGGACAGTCCCCCACCCCCGTGGACAACCACCCACACCCACCCTCCCCCTTGGACACCCCCCCGGACACCCCCTACACTCTGAGCATCCCCCACTCCCCACCCCGTAGACAGCCCCCAACCCTATAGACTGCACATTCTACCCCTCCTAGACAGCAACCCCACCCCCTACCCACTTGGACACCCCCATGCACACCCCAACCCTCGGGACAGCCCACCCAGCCCCCAAACAACCCCCAAAACCCTATGGACAGGCCCCCACCCCCTTGGACACCCCCTGGACACCCACAACCCTCTAGACAACCCCCACCCCTCTAGACAGTACCTCCCACCCCTCTTGGACCCCCCACCCCTTGGACACCCCCCTGGACACCCACAACCCTTTGGACAACCCCCCCCCCCCACCCCACCCCTGGACAACCCCCAAAACCCTCTGGACAGGCCTCCACCCCCTTGGGCATCCCCCACACCCACCCACCACCTTGGACACCCCCATGGACACCCCCCAACCCCATGGATAGCCCCCACCCCCTGGACAGCCCCCACCCCTCTAGACAGCACCCCCCACCCCTCCTGGACACCACCCCCACTCCCACCCCCTTAGACACCCCACTGGACACCCCAACCCTTTGGACAACCCCCCACCCCATGGACAGCACCCCACCCCTCCAGACAGCACCCCAACCCCTCCTGGGCACCACCCCCACCCCCGACCTCCTTCGAAACCCCCCATGAACCCCCAAAACCCTATGGACAGGCTCCACCCCCTTGGAAAGCCCCACCCCCCCACCCACCCCCTTGGACACCCCCCTGGACACCCCCAAACCCTCTGGATAGCCCCCACCCCCCAGAAAAACCCCCAAACAATGGTTTACATATAAAAACTAGGCATGATGAACAATGAAAAACACATGCATTTAATATATACTTCAGCATGAAAGAGATGGAATTAAATATTATTAAATATGGCTACTTAAATGATTGTATGATAATTAAAAATAACCAATTATATTCAACTAGTCAAATGATCACATGTTTTCTCAATAACTAATATCATAATGAGGTAATGGATAATTGTAGAAATATTAAACATATTGGCAAGGCCTTGTCCAAGGCCTCAAAAAATACTAGGGTAAGCCCTCAGCAGAACCCATTTTTATTTGGAATCATGAGACATAGCAATTCATCGAAGGGCTATAGATGTCAACATGCATTACATTATATGTCTAATAGATTCTCATATAAAAGAGGATTATCATAAGCAACAACAACACATGAAATATCATTTCCGAATATGTATATTTAATCAGTAACCATTCTATGCAGTAATATAGGTGAATGAGATCATTAGTTGTCAATGAAAACAAAAATTACAATCAATGTCGGGAATTCGCAAAACAAAAAAAACTAAATAAAAGTAGTTTTGGATTGCGTGAATATTACGAGTCGATCTAATAGATCTGGGGATGATAAATAATATGTTGATGGAAAAAAGTTGTAAGAGGGTTCGAAATGGATGAATCTTACCTAGTTTAAACACAGTAATCACAGAACATAATTATAGACTATCCGAAAAAAAAATGAAATAATTTCATGAAAGGCTTACTTAAATGTTGCGAGTTGAGATGATAGATATGAGGAGAGTAAAGAAGATAAACGATGAAGGAAAAATGAGTTTAACGCAGCGAGATCGACGAGACGATTAGGGTTTACCACGTGAGAGAGACAAGCCGCCGGACTGTCGATCGAAAAATCGTAAATGACAATCCACGAGGCTTGTTAATTTTTTAAATGTATTGTAACGTCGATTATTTAATAACCGACATTATAAACCTCTTTTACATTTATAATGTCAGTTATTATAACAAATGACGTTATATATGTATCAAATACGGCTTTTTTACGTCGGTTATTTTATAACCGACGTAAAAAAATCTACGTGTTGGTTTTATATGTCAGTTATAGAATAACCGACGTAAAAAACATCATAAATCACAGTTTTTTACGTCGGTTATATAATAACGGACGTAAAAAACTTTTTCGGATTGTTTTTTTACCTTTGTTATACAATAACCGACGTCAAAAAGGCCCCAAAAGCCGCATCTATTACGTCAGTTATAAAATAACCGACTTAAAAAACTCTTAGATATCTCTTTTTTTATGTCGGTTATCAAATAACCGACCTAAAAAACCCCGCGCTTTGATTTTTTACTTCGGTTATCAAATAACTGACGTAAAAACCCCGTGCATTAATTTTTTACGTCGGTTAATTTATAACCGATGCCAAAAATGAACGCGCGCACTTTGAAATGTCATTTATTAAAATAACCGACATTAATAATATACTCGCTGCATTTTTTACGCCAGTTATAAAATAACTGACGTAAAAACCACATTTCACATATTATCATATCAGTTATATACAACTGACTTAAAAAATGGTGATGTAAAAACCGTTTTCTGCACTACTGTCTAGATTATAAATCATCTCAAAAACATCATAAATAATACATGGATTATAAACATGGTAAATTTAAAAAAATGGGGGAGCTCAGATGATCATTGAGTTTGAAAATGTAATATTTGTCATAATAAACATGATAATTTGGGTATGATAATTTGATCATATCATTAAAAGGTCATAATAAACATATCAAATATCAGAAATGTGTATCGTGGGATAAATACAAGAATATCATAATATATGAATTACAACATAATTAAGATCGCAAGACATGAAATAATTACATATAAATAGTACATTGAAATGTGGAATACACATAAGCATATAAAATAATTTCCATGGTAGTAGTGATATCTCAATGAAGGCCATCATAGTGGAATGAGTTTACTCCCCAATCCATATTTGTAATCTGGTTTCACTCCTAAGACCATCATTGTAGATATAATCCATTACTAAACCATGTTCCATATTTATTCCATCCTTGTATATATCACAATATATAAAAACATTCCCAATGCATTAGAGGGGGGTATAGGTCCCCCATATCCTAATGAAATCATAAATATGTATTCCACTAGATCATATAAATTCATCATACCATTAACTATTAAATAAAATGGGTATCATAAACATGAAATCATATCATAACATGGGGAAATATGATTGGTATCATAATCATTTTATCCAATCACATCCAATGAAAAAAAGATGGTTTTAAAAGAATATAACACATGAATGATAAAAAAGTTCCATAAACATCATGCCATTATAAAATTAACCATTTAAAGGCACAATTAAAATGTAACATTTGGATCATTTCTAATAAAGGAATTATTATCACTAATATATATTAAAATTTATGTTGAATACTTTTTAAAGATCATTTTAAACATTTTTGAGTGAAACATCTTTTTATCTTCTAAAAAATAATATAGAGAAAAAATATTAAAAGAATTTTTAATGAAAACATATTCTAAAATATATTATATATTCTTACAAACCATAAAAAAATTAGTTTATTTTAAAACAAATAAGTTTAACATATCATTTATAAAATAAAATGAAAACATTTCAGGAAATATAGTCTTTTGAATAATTCAAATTTCCAATTAAAGAGTGAAATAAGGTTATATTTTCTCAAATTCATTATATTAATTATTATAAGTTCCATATAGTAGAAGATTTATAATAATTCATATAGAAATATATAATAAAATAATTGGAATAATATTCAACATTATTATTGAGGGTTGAATGATAATATTTCATCAATGGAATCATAATGATTAACAATCCCGTAAATTGATTATATTGCTTCAATAAACACTTAGAACTTGTAAACATGAATTATAAACCACATATAAAAAAATTAAAATAAATTAATTAGTAAATATGTTCAAAATAATTAGATTCATGATATAACACATAATATTTCAGAATATACACCTCATAAAAGAATATAGGTTCATAAGAAAACATGTGTATCAAATATTAAAAATGAAAACAGAACTACCGTATTTATTTAGTAACATTTTAGCTATATAACCCCATGAAATAGAGACCTTAAAATAGAAATATATCTACCCATAAATTTATATATAATTATAATATTATACATTCATGTTATGAATAGACACAACACAAAATACATGAAAAGTCAATAAGGCATATGTCCCCAATAAATAAAAGTTATACGAGAAAACCCTTAACTAATGTTTGGACTTTGGACATATTGATTTCATACTCATGAATAACAAACATTTTTTTACTAAAAATATTCCAAATAACCTGGTTATTATATGTAATCCCATATATCAGTAGAATACTAATTTCTATTAAACTTTTTTTCAATTCCTTGATAAATTTATGTGTCATGTAATATTCTCTAAGTTCATTGTATATTATTTGAATTATTATTCTAGATCCAATTTATTAGATAATTATTTAATTTTTTAAATAATGTAAAATACGGTATACATGTAATTTATATTGATTATATAAATATTTATAATAATCCTCAATATGTAAAAATAAAAAATTAAATACACCATTCATAGAGACAATTGGTCGTACATACGCTTGAATGATGTGTCAATTTTTCTGTCATTTTGAAAGTAATAATAAAAATGATAAATATATATATATATAATTATAGAAGAATTAATATTTCATATTATCATATAATATACCTAAAAACATCATCAGTAGATTCCATTTAATGTTTTAACAAATGAAACCGCTTTGAGGGGGTTATAGTCTATAAGTCCAGAAACAAAATTATCATATTTTAAAAAATTATAAAAAGTGAAGGTATGTGTCATATTACAATTCCATAAGAATAAATAAATCATATATATCATATATATCATAAAAACATAAAATATATAATATTATCCCACCATTATAGGTTGAAATGGAAGAACAACCACTATCATCTCAGGAGGTGGTAGTTTATCATAAATAAGAATGATGATTGTGTGTGTCAATTGATGGAAGTGTGTGTTTGTGTAAGAAAAAAATTAATCTAAAAACATCTCATTGTATGGAGGTTAGTATGTTTATTATATAATATTGGAATAAAAATAGTTTAATGGGTCAAAATGTGTAAATTAATGATATGATCTTGTGAAATGGTGTTACCTCTACTTAGGAAAAATCATCTTTGTAATCACAAAATTGATTCCTTTGATGGAGTTATGAAAAAATTGAGGATTATAAAATTAATAAAAAGAAGTTATTAAGATACAATATCTGATTCTGTTTGATACAAAGGGCTTGAGTGGAGAGAATATGCTAGGGATGAGTTCCCTTTATAGTGGAGGAGGAATGGCATTTCTATAAATATAAAATGGTATACATTATGGCTAGTTCCCAAAAACATCTTGGGCCACCAATAATATTTAAAAATATATAAAATAGGTTAAATTCCTAAAATATATCCAAAAATATTCATTTTGATATGTTTCTACGTTATTTGGCCACACAGATTAAATTTCAACCACTATGTAATCTGATTTACTACATAATTCTTGTAATTATTTCTAATTACATTCAACTTTTTTTAGTAAAAATTAAATTTAAATAATTATAATTTATATATTACTATTTTTCAAAATATAAAATCCATTTTTAAATTCTATTCACTTAAGTCTAGTAATGTAATATAAAAATATTCCCTCATAGTTGTCGTGATAGTGGGGTTTTCAGTAGAAATTTTTTAAAAGTATTAAATAGTACTATCTAAAATTATAATGTGGAATTTGATCAAATGTCCAAAATTAGAATAATGGATGTGAAATATTTCTAATTAAAATTTCAAACCAAATAAAAAAATAAATTTATAATATAAATTATACATATGAAATATTATCATTGAATTAGAATTTAGTATTCATCATTATTCATCAAAATTGATGTCTTTATAAAAATCAAAAAATTAACCCTATGATAATATCAATGTTATGAATTCAAATATGATATTTATTTTAGGAAATTTAATTTATAAACATGACTAAATTTAATTAACTATTGTTCACCGAAGTACATAAAAAGTAGTTTTTTTGAGAAATTTTTTTCAATCATAAAAATACTCTTCCAATAAAAAAATATTTTATTAAAAATATTTTTTATTTATATAAAGAAAATTATATTCATATATCAGATATCCTTATTCATATTACATTGATTAATTGTAATTGTATAAGTATGTTATTTAAAAAATAATAATAATAAAATTTTGATTGGTAGAAACTCAGTGTTGCATGTAGTGCAAGAAAAGTCAGGGATTCATTTACAAAAACATTATATTGGTGTAACGTATAAAAATATATTATCTAGGTGTATAATGCACTGAAATAAATCAATGAAAATTAATTTATTTCTAAAATAGTTCCTAAAATCTCTTGGGGTTACATTATAATCTGTGGAAGAGAATGAAATTTAATAAAAAAATATTCATCTTAAACAGAAAACATTGAAATATGTAATATGAATGGTTTCCATGGATAATATCAATTGTAAAGAATAAACCATATCATAGTATATTATCTCTAATGAAGAAATATTTTGAAATATCACATCGAACTGTTCAAAAGAAAAATAAATTCTCATTTATAATAAATTTCCTAAAAATTATCTAAATCCTTTTCATTTAAAATAACATTTGAAACATATATAAAACAATTTCAAAAATAATTTCAAATATTTGTATAGGAAAATAGACATTCCTATTGGAAAAAAACTTTTCAAAACCTAAAATCCATTAAATCCCATTTTCAGTAAAGACAACCCAAAAACATATAAATTCATCTTTAAAAACCTGTGAAAATACATGTAGACATAAAAAACCCCGTGATATATTATTCATAGAAAATAACCATTGAACCATATAAGGTAATCACTGTAAAATAAATAAAAATACATTTTAAAACAAAAATGGCTTTCATAATTAATTTCCTTGAAAATAAATTTAAATCACAAAATCAATCAAAAATATGAATGAAAACATTTTATTCTGAAAATATTTATTAATAAATATAATGGAATCCTAAATTAATGGAGTGTTCATGAAGGTAGATACTTCCATACCTGGAGTAAGTGAGAAAACACTTATTCCATTCACATTTTCTATAGATGTCATAAGATTTTTGATCGATAAACAAAATGAATACTCATTTTAATAAAATTTTGTACAAATATATAACAAGGGTAAATATTAATTTTAAAAATCATGGGTGAGTTGTATAATATTCTTGAATATTTTTTAAATAATTAGGTTTCAAAAGGAAACAAGTTTCTGACCAAAGATAGAAATAATGTCAACAATGTATACGAACATTTTAATAATTATGTTATTTACCATATATTGGAAAAAGGGTACCATTAATAAAATATAACATTATATACTATAGGTTAATAAATTTAATTGTAAATATTGAGATATGTGTCCTAATATTTTATATATTGATTAATAATCATAATCACTAACAATATATGATGATATTATAGAAATAAAATCATATAACATTTGAAACATTGAATTATAATCCTCATGAAAGAATAAAATTACAAGAAGATTAAAATTTCATAAAACTAAATATATTCCAGATATATCATCTCTACATGTTATTATATAAATCTGGTAAGAGAATATGAGTTCATGACATAACTGGTTTCTTCGTAAAGGAAAAAACGAGTAAAAATACTCTTACTGATTTGTATACATTTGAACCAAAAAACAGGTGAAAGATATATCCTCAAATAGATATGTTAAAAAATTAAATATAGTATAATAATCTCAAAATAAATTTTGTGAATTAATATAAACAACAATGATTAAAATGTTTGGGGAATATAGCACATGTCTAATAAAGTAAATTGTGATATTGGAATCCATTACCATATGTCTTGACTCTAAATGTAATCATTAAATATTCTATTAAAATAAATATATATTTATTATACATCATTAACATAAAACTATTATTATATATAATACAATATATTATTTTCTTATGAATTTATATTCACTATTTGTTAACAATTCACTTATTAATATTTGTTGCATGTAATAAAATGTTATTCGTAGATGTAAAAACATTTAATTCATAGTATTATAACATTAATGAAGTTTTAATTATCTCATAAATGATAAAAAAATAATTTAATAGCATATAGATTTAATATATATTAATTTATAAAAAGAAATAACATTTACAGATAGGAAATTAATGAAACATTTCATTGAGACGATAGGCCCTACATAGCAATGAATGTTGTTTCCATTTTCATATCATATTGAAATAAAAATGTATATTATATATGTATATAAATATATATATTCATACTTCTATAGGTTTTAGGATATATATGTCCAATATTTATACTACTCGCATATTATTTCATTCAATTTTAGTCATTAATGAATCGTATCACTTCGTGAGGTGGTAGTCCGCAATACACACATGCAATACAATCGTAATCCCACGAAATGGAAATAAATAATATTAGAATTATATAATATGAAAAAATGAATTAGTTCATAATATAATATATATATATATATATATATATTCTTAATTACTCCCACCCTTTATAAGTGGTAATGGAAACACAAAACATCATCGGTTCCCAAGGGGGTAGTCTGTCATTCACATGAACGATGATTTTTAATCCATTTAATAAAACTTTAAGTTATTCAGGTTTGACACTTTATATAAAAATATATCATAGTATGTATGATAATATTGTTATTATATTATCATGAAATAAAATTAATTGAAAGGGTTTAAGGAATAAATGAAGCACAAATATTAGATAATTAATGTCATCACCAAATCAGGTATCTCATTTTTCATTACACAGAAACAGTTCCTTGGTAAAAGTTATACCCATTTTAAGGATTCTAGGATGATTTCATCGAAGTTGGTATGATTTTTTGTTTGATATTGGATGATCCAAAATTGATTTAGTGGTGAGAAGAATGAAGGAGAGTGAGTGATCTTTTATAGTTGAGCATGAGTGGAATTCTTGTAGATACTCATTCGTATTCACTTATTGAGTTCTACCTTTGGTCACATCTATCCAAAGATGAATAATTATAGATGAGGGTATATGTGGTCGATAAAAACCAGTAATACTGATACTTTTATGGTTTTTTTATTTTCTACGTGAACATATTTGATTCCATATTTTTTTATTTTAATTTATATTAAGAGAAATAATTTCGTAACATAAGAAATATTTCTATTAGAAAAAAATATAGATGATAATTAATAGAAACATTTGACTCAATGATTCAGAAATATTATCTCTAGTATATAAAATAACAAACCAGTATTTTTTGAAATTTTAGATTTACAAAATTGCGTGTAATTCACAAAAACAATGTTTTAACCCTAACCATAATCAGAACATGGTAATAATTAAAGTGCCAATATGTTCATTATAAAAGAACAATTTGTCAATGAATGGACCATATGTTATATTTATTATACATTAAAAATTACTTTAATGATGGAAATATTTTTTTATATTTTATATCATTTAATATGAAATCATTTATTTTAAAATAACATTATTTCCAATTGTAATATCATTCAAATAATTTAAATTTTAAAATATCATCACAATTATTTTATTTTAATATATTAATTTAAAACATATGTAACCTTGTATAATCATCTATGAATTAATTTTAGATAATAAATACTTCAATTTACCAAATTTTAAATATTTATCAGTATTAGTAATTTTAGTTAATTATTTACTAAATAATTATATATATGTTGTTTATTAATTACATAATGTAATTATATTATATATAAAAAATTAACATGATAATAAAAAATAATTGATCCTAAAATATAACATGTATAACCCATAATATGTAGTTTTTTCTTATTCAAATTCATTATGGAAATAAGAAATAAGAAGGATAATTTTTTTTCATATATTATTATATTGATCACAATCAAATACAAGTGTCCATAAAACACTTAATACTTGTGAATATGGTCACACTAGTAAATATATGTCCAAAATAATCATTTTGATAAAAAATTAGGTCATTCATACACATTATATTTAATATTTAACTACTAAGTAAACTCATTTTTTCCATTATAACAGTAATTAAATTTAACCGGTTCCACTAATAAAATAGGTAAAAAATTAGCTTCCCTTATTATTAATGAATAATTATGCTGATTGAAAATATGAAATCTATTTCTCAAAATTCCAATAACATGAATGGAAAAATTAATAAAAAATTAATCTCCTAGGTGTGTTGAAAAATCATGTTTTTACTGCAATCATTGTTAATGATTAACAATTTTCTTATATCAATGTTTTTTATGTCAATGAGTCAGATTACCAAAATTGGATAATTAGATGTATAATTTATTGATTGTGGGTTTGAAACAAATTCCAAATCTTAATATTTATTCAATATATAATTAATATATATATTAATATATATATTATTAATTTTGTTAATTATATCTATTAGCTATATTCCAATATCTAGGACATAACTTTCTTATTGAATAATAATAATAAAATTATATTTTAGTTCAATAAAAGATGTTGTTGTGTATAGATCAAGATTAAAATGTTGTTGTGTATAATGATGTATAAAATATCCCCATCACAGAAAGAAATACGTTAAAAAAATTAATTTATTCAAAATTTTAATAGTTGAAAAAATCTCAATGGGTTACATTCTACCCCCTTAAATATAATTTCTCCCTGGAAATTCGAATATGTCATCAATGGTTTAATACATTAAATTTCCTTTCAATGAATCCCAAATCGTAAATATAAATAATAAAACTTTTATTAAACAGTGATAATTAATGAATAATGGTTACCCAAATTAACTCATAACTAAATTTCCACATTGAAAAACATTGGTTGAAAGTGATGATTTGGACATTGAAGGAAGTCATAAATATGTGAGGATCAATGGGAACATTTCTTCATTATAAATAAATGTTTTTCCATGATAATTTTTCATATGGTGAAAATTTTCATATGAAGATATAATTACATGATTTCATTCATTTTCATAAGAACAACCTCATCACCTAGTTTTTCCTTGATCAATTTTCACATAATATATTTCTCTAATAAATATAGGTGATTTTTATATGTCTAAATCACTAATGGATCAAATGATCTATAAATAAAATATTAATTAATTACATCAATATTTAGTTATCATCACAGAAAAATGATTTTTAAAATTTATCCAGTGTATATAAATGTTGATAACGTGATTTATTAATAAATTAAACATCATTCAAAGGTCAACCATATCATTTTCATAAATGTTCAACCTACTAAATAATTATAAATATATAAATAATAAAAAATATAAATAAGGACACTAAATTTATTAATATAAATTTACATTGATCCTTAATATATAATAAAATTACTCTTCGTTATAACATTAGAAATATGTGAATACCTAAAACATACATCTTCTTAAAAAACAATAATAACATAAATTACCAAAAAAACAATATTAAAACGATATATTCATCAAAATTACTTACATATAACATTCTTTATGGGAAATATGTAATAAATAAAAAATACTATAAACTTAATAAATGATTAAATACATAACATGGTTAAAAAACATTATCAGTTCTGAGGTAATAAATATTATCCAATTTACATCCTCCATATAAATTATATATTTCTCTCAAATAATAACAATTTCAATAACATCAAGATTATATTAAGGGTTACCTTACCTAAATCATTAATTTTAAATAAAATATAACATTATATAAAATCACATTTCATGGCCATGAATATAATTCAAATTTTTTTCAAATCCTTATAAAAATCATATACTCAACTATCCTTATATATTTTATAGCTCATTTATAAACAATCGTTGATTTTTTATTAATATAATGTTTATTAATTCAAAATTATTCTCAAAAAATAAAATCAAAATCATCATCTTATTTGTTAACACTTATTTTATTTCATGTTTCATTTAGATTCTCTTAATCATCAGCAATATAACCATTAATCAAACAACATTACTTATCTCAGTCATACGATTTCCCTAAAGAACAATGATTTTCATAATGCATATTATTTCATAATTTAAATCCTTCGTTCGTTGATAATAACATATTTAGTCAAATATTAAATTCCATTACGTTAATAAAACTCTTCATTTTTATTTTGTTGTTACATTCATTGTGTCCTTATTTTCCAAATTCAAACAATATAAATATTCCTCTATGATATCTGCATGTGCGTTTCATTCTACATTCTCAACGTATAAAGATTTAGATCTTCAATCCTCTATGATATCCACTACACAGAATCTTCTTACACTCTTTCCTTATATTATTTGGTGAGTCTGGGAGTTTGTTAAGGTAAACATTTATTTTCTTCTTCCGGGAATAATTATTAGGCATAATAACAATATCATTCACTATGGTTAACACCCCATTTGAACACTGATATTAAAAGTTTCCTTCAAATTAACATTAACCAAATTATTTATGGATCTTATAATTGACTAAAACTAAAAATCAGAGTGTGTGTAACAATTATAATATTGTAAACCCACATGATTATAAAAAATTACTCATGGGATGTAATAAAATGCCACATTATTTTAAATAAATGAAAATGTATGAATAGAATTTTGTATTCACAGTCATGAACTCATTAGATTAGTTATGGTGGTTCATAGATCGTTTTCTAGTTTCCAAATAATATCCCATGGGACTCTCATACTACGTGTGAAGGGAGTATCATTTGTATGCATGATTTCCTGATTGCGTATAGTTTAACACGATGTTTTCAGGGTTGTTAACCCATTGTAAATACTATAAATAGAAACATCTAGTAGATATATATAGATATGGATATGTTTCTAGGAAACCACTCATTATCTCCTTTACCAAAATTTCATAACAGTATTCATTACTTTGACTCATCCTTATATTTATCTATAGATACATACCTATATTTATCTTTATCAATATACTAGGGATCTCACTAATGTTTTCTCTTCCTAGTTTACGAAGGATTAGTCGAAAATATATTTGATTTATACTATATTAACATAGGATTATCATAAATGGATAGTAATCATTTTTAAATGTATATTCATTACATTTCATAAACACATTCCTAAGGACTGTAATCACTTATTGCCTTCAGAAACATAACATACAATATTCATATAAAGTGAAATATCTCCATTTTTTCTTAAAATTATATTCCAAATTTAGCACTCCTACCAAAAATCCATTCTTCAAAACTAAGGGAAATGAAACATAAAATCTGTGAGCTTATATTCCTAGTATGGTTAAATAAAGTAGATATGTAATCACAACATGAACATATGTCTCTGAAAACCGGAGCATAAATATGGAATTTTATACCCTATGTATCAAATATAATACACATGATTCAATTAATTAATATTGGAATATTTTATGATTTGAATCATAAGGTAATAAAGATAATAATGATGTAGCTCAAGCTATAGTTTTAATATAATGAATTGTGGAAGACAGAAAACATACTGAATGATATTTTTTATTCAATGACCACTGTTAAGTATATTTTAATTGAATGGGTTCACTCTAAAAACTGTCATAGTATTGAATGTTTTCTCCCAAAAATATTTTATAATTCATAGTTCACTCAAAATAACATATTAGTAGTCATGTTTCACTCCCAATTCTATCATGGAAGACAATGTACCATAATGAATCGTGTTCACTTCATGTTCTACCCAAGGATATCTCATGAGATATATATATCCTTAATAAATGCATTGTTTATCGATATAGGAACCACCCATTACATAATTAAAACATACATTTGTGTTTCACAATATCATATAAATTAATCATATCATTTCCTATTTAATGACGTGGGTATCATAAAATATCTCATCAGGTTATAAACTATGGAAAAAATGATATCATAATAACTTCTTCATAGAATGTCTTGTGAGATTTTGTGCGATTCACATTTATTCCATCAATGTATAATTTGTGTAATGGAAATGGGATTCTAAAAAAACTATATAAATCATGATCCATTTAAAAAATATATAATAAATCAATTAAAAATTACTTTTGTTTAAAATAATATTTGAATCATGTAAGAAAATGTTTTATAATTCATTTAAAATATCTTTTTTCTGAAAATATACTTTCCCCTTTGAAATGTTATTTTTAAATGTAAACCCCATTAAAAAAATTAATATAAAATAACCTTGATCAAATATAATGGATTATATGATATAAATTTTAAATAAATTTTAAACATAATAGTAATTTATAATTTATTTTATATAAAATAAAAATTTATGCTTATAATGGAATCATTGATAATCATTTAAAACAATACTTTTAAAAATGGGTTTTAAAACAGCAGTCATTGAAAAAAATTAATAAAATACAAAACATTGAAAAATATTTGCTTAAAAATTTTATATTTAAAATATTATTTAAATCATATAATGTATTATTAAAAAAGTGTAGTGTTCATGATGGGGGATGATTTCATACATGACGTCTACATAAAAAAATATTCCTTTATCATTTTCAGCAGATGTAATAAGATAATTGGTTCAAAAAAAAATCAATATTACTTTTAAAACCATATTTTAAAAAAGTTAAAACATGCGTAAAATTTTATATTTGATTATATATTATAATTATAGTTCATTCTTGAATTAAATTTTAGAAAAAATAGTTTTAAATGAAACAATATTTCTCACCGAGAAGGGAAATGATGTTTGATTTTCATAATAACATTTTCATAATTATCTTATGTAATAAAGAGTTAAAAATTGATAACAATAAATTATTATATTAGTGATAAACACATGATAGGTAAATTCATAATAATTATTAAGTAATGGATGATAATAATTAATTAATGAAAGCCTGTTCATAAACAGTCCCTATAAATGATGTGATTATCGCAAAAAAAATCTTACATTCTTTAGTAATTATTAGTCATAGTACCCAAGAAATAATAACCTTGCATGAAGTGTAAAATGTCATTAAAATAATGAAATTAATGATATAACATGTTAATGGTATAGTATATGCAACTTATAATAATATATATGTTCATATTATAACATGTGCCTCAAAGAATTTAAATTTTGAACCACTTATTACACTGATTTAGTAACATTTGAACTGTAAACCCGAAGAAACGGATATAATAAAATTTATTTGTAAATAAAAATAATTTTTTATAATAATAATATATATTAATGGGAATTATATAAAGAACATATATGTAAAATTTATTGAATATACAATGTGTCTCACATATTTTAAAAGTGAGATGGAAATATATTATCTTAAGTCTTGACTGACTCCATACTAATTCAATCATACTATATAAAAAATGAATATTTATTTAAATCATTCACAATACAATATGAAAATATTTAATTCCATATATAAAATATTTAGGAATTTATATTGACTAGTAATTAACAATTCTCTGTCAATGTTTTATTTTCAGTAATAACAAATTTGTTTTTCATACATGTTTTAACATATCAATCTTGGTCAGCATATATAGATCATTATTTAAACATAAAAAATTGTTAAAAATTATATTACTTGTCATATATATTTTTCATATTTTTTTTAAAATTATCCAATAATATTTCATGATAGATAATTAAATAAGTTGTTAATGGAGATGGTAGGTTGTACTTACGCATGAACATTGTTAACATATTTTATCATATTAAATGAATGAGAGTAAATGATATATATATTTAGTATAATAATATTAGATGTTTCATATTCCATAGATCATAGATTTCTATTAAATCCATCATTAATACATTCCATGTATTTTCTGAATGAAACACTTTGCATCACGAGGATATATTACACCATACACATGAACGACACATTCACATTATGAAAAATAGTAACAATGAATTTATTTGTAATATAATAATTACAAATGAATGAATAAATAATAAATATAATATATATTTATACTATATAATAATTATTTACATCATTATGACCAACCATGAGAAGAGGAAATGGAAAAAAAATGACATCGATTCCTGGGGCAGTAGTCTATTATATATATAAATGATGAGTTCAAAACCCATTTGATATAATTTTGTGTCAATGTTGGTCATAGTCCGAACATCACAAAATATAATTATATTTAACATCCTACTGATATTATATAATAAAAATATATAAATATTTGAATGGGTTTTAGTTAGATGTAAATAAATAATTTTTGTTGATGAACTCTGCCTCTTCATCAGGTATTTAAATTTTGTTTTCACCAAAGAAAATCCTTGGATTTATATTCCCAACTATAAAGATTATGGTAGGATGTTATATGATTTCTTTTATTGATTTTGAAATATTAATTTAGAGACAAATAACATTAGATGTTTTAATAATGGGTGAGACTGAGTTACCTTTTATAGATGAGGAGGATGTACATTCATGTAAATACATGAAAAGTATTAACTATTGGGAGGTCTCTATTAAATAATGTGTCTCCATATTGGAAATATAATTGAAGAGATTTATTTTTTAGTCACTTAAATCCTCCAACACAAAAAAATCATTTTTATAACTTTCATCCTTAAAATATAAGATTCCCTTTTTTATATTTTTTGTTCTTATTAATTAACTTATTTTATATCCTAACTAATATATAGATTTATAAAAATAAAAATGATAATTATTAAGAAATTTATTTCAACTTATTCTATAATATTTTATATAATTTATAAAATAAAAATCTCGCATTATTTGAAGATTAATTTTAACAGTTATGTAAATAATGTGCAAAAAAACTTCTTGAACCATAACCATTAAAATAATGTTTTATTAATTTGGGGGAAAATATGTTCATCATAAAAGGTATATTAGTATACTAGTGAAACATATATTATATTTTTTAAAATTATAAAACTACTTTTCTTAAAAGAGCATTTTTAGTAAATTTATATCATTTAAAAAAATATCATTGAGTATTATATAACATTTATGTTTATTATTACATTATTTAAATAATTGTGATTTACTAATATCATGAAATTATTTAATTTCAATAAATAAATTTAAAACCTATGTATCATGATATAACAATCTTTAAAATTATGTGTCGATAATAATTCATTCAATTTATGACACATTTAATATTTTTAATATCATTTATTTTTGTTAATTATTAATTATAATTTACTATTTTAGTGGTTCCTAATAATTTAATTTAATATTGACATTTCTAAAAAAAATGCTTTTGATTTTCATGAAAAAATCATATTCTAATTAAATATTTACCTCTAATACTATGTAGATTGTTTATTTACAAAGGTTCATAGAAATTGAAACGAATTAAGATATATATTTTTTCTATTTTCATTACATAACTTATTATATGCGTCACTTTAATGTATATGTATCCCAAAAACTCATAATATATGATAATATGGACACAAGGGTCAATCTTTATCCATAAAATTGAATTTTGATGATATTTTATTTATTCTCACATCTTATATTCTATGATTAACCACTATGTAAACTCACTTTTTCAATAATCATTTTAAATAATTTTGATTGTATCCACAAATTATTATTGTGAATCAATAAGTTTGAATTTGTATACATTAAAAATTATTATTTATTAAAATTGTAAATACATTTTTACAAATTCCTATCTTACTAGTGTAAATAATTATAATAAAATTAATCACATAAACAAAACGATAATGTAGGGTTTTAAAGTGAATGTTTTCAAATGTTTTAAAATGATCGAATATTAACATTAAATATAAAATTAATTCCAATGAAATAAAATATATGAAATTATTTTTAATTAATCTATTATTTATATAAACACATTATAATATTTCTTTTAAAAATCCTAATAAATTAAATGAAATTGTATTTTTCAATTAAAATACGATATTTAAAAAATTTGTCAAAAAATATATCTTCTCTTACATATGTAAAAATTTATCCTAAGAAGATTTCATTATTAGGCTTAAAAATTATTTTCATTTATTAAAATAATTTATCAATTTGATGTAAAATTAAACTTTTAATTATTTTCTCGAAGCATGATTATGTTTCCCTTTAGAATAGATATTGTTTTCAATAAAACATTTTATTATATTTTAAATGTGTCCAGCATTATTTTTATAAAATATATAACTAATGAAATTGTAAAATATATATTCCTTTATAAGTTATTTTGTATTATTCATTCCATCCATTCCAATTATAAATCAATAACTATCATATAAATAATAAATTAAGTTCATATATAATTTTCTGGTATATCCAAGTGTTATGTGTAGCGTAAGCATAAGACATTGTTGTGTATAATATAATCTTAACATTATATAGTTTGAAATGAAATCCATGAAGGGATTATAATTTATTCCAAAAAATAAAAAAAATCACAGTGTGTAACGGTTATATTACCTTTTTATTGATTTTGATAATCTATTATTAAGTCTATAAGTATTTTAAATTATATTATATGGTATTTATAATTTTTTACATGCATTTAAATTTTATACAAACGTTTTTAGATATGAATTCAATAATTAAATATTATAATAAATTTTTGCGTTATTCATCACAACTTCTCAATCCTTGAATCATTTATTTTGGATATGTAGTAATCTTCATTTTTAGGTGTATATACATCGATTTTGACATGTTATTAATGTATATCCATACCATAATATTATTTAATGTTTAATTTTATGTTATTATTTCATGTTTATTATTATTATATATTAACTAATGAAGAAAACTATTTGTGGTATAATCAAATTTCATTTCCATATTATATATGATTAAACCTTTTTGTTGAAATAATATGATATTATTTTTTTAATAAAATATATTATACTCTATAGTTATGAATGATTTTTAAAAAAAAATTTCTATTTTCCTACATTTTTATTGAATTAAAATAGATAATTATTTTGTACGTTATAATTAAATTGTATCATTATTTGATGTATATAATCATCATTTACTATATAAATGTTTCCTTACATTTTTTAAAATAAATTCAAAAAATAATTATGTCTTAAATATATTTTTATTGGTCGTTGTATTTTTTTAATAAAATAAAAAATCATATTTCATAACATTTTTCAAATTATTCTCACTAAATCCCATTATAATGTTTTGTAGAATAATGGTTATTTTTTTACCATTATAATTAGATAAAATCTTCCCACTATTATGACCACTAAATGTGTCAAATCATTGATTTTATAATTTTTTAGTTATTTTTTAAAAATTATTTCCTTAATATTTGATAATTCATCAAACAATAAATAAATATTTCCCATTTTTAATGAATATATTCATCAATAACTTTTCCATTGTTCTTTCAAATAAATTTCTATGGACTTTTGTATACATTGATGTAACTTATTGTGGAAATGTTATTTTACTAAAGAATTTTTTAATAATAATTTAGTTTTATTTCGACTCATACTCATCAAACAACCTTGATATGACATAAAATCCACAAGGGATATGTGTAATTGACACTTTCCATATTATTTATCTCTCTTGATTATGACATTTTCATGGAACCTATTACATATCCTTAAAATAGTAGAGGTATGAATGAAATATGATTTCTGTTACAATTGGTAAGTATAATATTCTAAATTTTATATTATGGATAGGTAATTTGATTTTATTGATAATTAATGGGTGATCCCAATATAGCTTCTAAAATGGGTACACCCATATATTGTCGTGTGATACAGACATATTATATATGAATTTTCCATCTAGATAGACCTAAGTGAAACAAATATTTCTTATTCAATGGATTATCCTATATAAAATTCCAATCCATTGAGTAGTCTTCCATTTACATAGAGGGAAGAAGTAAGGAGTCACTGAACGGTTTATCCACAAGATTTTACAGGGCCAAAATTATTTCATTCAAAGGATTATAAATATTTATTAAGATTATGATCAAATATAATATTTCTAATTATAATTTATATGGGTTATAAATTTTTACTTTCATTATTATTGATATAACATTTCTTAGAATTATTGATTATAATGACTCTATTATTTGTTAAATTTCTATTACATTTGACATGTTTATTGAACCAAGTAGATAGAAATGAGTACTATTCTGTTATTCTCATGCACTTTTAATATCTCTATATATCATTATTCTTTATAATGTTATAATAAATGACATTAAATTTTTAATTCTTAGTATTATCATTAGGATGCATTTCAGCACACCCTTCGTATGATTCTTTTTACTCATGTAATAAATAATGATAATGAATAAATTATTTCTAGATGGTTTTAAAATATATTTTTATTATTAAAAAATGTAAAATAATTGAATATATATTAATTAAGATAAATTATATTCTAGAAAATATGTACTATTTATCTTATAGTTTGACCAAATTATATAAAACTATTAACATAAAATTTCATGGGGTATGTATGTGATCTAATATTTTGTTTTGAAGTGTTATGTTTATAATGGAAAAAATTGGGTCAACATAATCATTATAAATTCCATAGATGTAATTTCTATGATATTAACAGTGGATCAGAGTGTGCAGGTTTGGGGAGATTATATATTTATAAATATATGTTTAATAAATAAACACAAAACATTTCTGAATTTTATATTATTCTATAATGAAATATCTTTCCAAAAAAAAGAAATGATTTTTTTTCAAAATATTATAATTACTTTAATGAAATAATAAATATTTTAATTTCTTAAATTATTATAGTTATTCAAATTTTCATATGAAATTTAACATTTTATAATATTCTTTGATTATTTTGAAATTTTTGAATTTTTATTGAATAGTGAAATTTTCCAAATTTCCAAATATGATTATTTATTTCAAAAAATGTAATTTATTTATAAGTTACATAATATTTTTTATTTTCAATTAATGTAACATATGATAATTTCTATTTATAATAATAAAATTAATTTCATTTTAATCAGAAGTTTTGCATATATATTTATAAGTTTAATTTTATTTTTAATAACTTGTGTTTTTGTAATATATTTTTATATCCATAAATTTTATCAAATTTAAATAATTAAAATTAAAACAGCAAGAAAATTTATAAATGAAACTAATATTATAAATATATATATGAATTTTAGTTAAATTTTTATGATTGATTTTCATTATGTTAGTATAACATCATCTATTTATTGACAAAGGCATTTCGTTAAAACCAATATTCAATATGTTTTTCTAATTTATATTTTAAATTTAATATTTTCCATGTTTAAATTTTAATTTTATAAAATACATCACATATTTAGAGTTGTACCAATATATTTTATTTAATAAGGTCAACATAATTTTGGTAATAGTGTATATAAAAATTAGATAAAAACCAATTACCTGAGTGAAATACGAAATGTTAAAATTGATTATCCATAGAGGTATAATAAATTAAATTTATAAAGAATATATCTTTTGAATTTTGGAGTTATTTATTTTTCCTATCAACCTTATTATCTATTAGTTATACATTTTTGAAAACAATTAATTGAACCGAGTTCCCACTATTGAATAATTTTTGGTACTAACAAAAATTCCACTCCACCGCAATTATAAACAAAACCCCTCCCCGTACATATTATAGTAAAAAAATTTAACAAACCCTATGAAGACCTCTACCAATTATAATTATACACATTCTAGTACTTTTATTCGTCCGACAATACGAATCGTAAGTTCCTTAATAAAATATCTAAATGAGGTACTTAAAATCAAGATTAATGTCTTCACCAATATACTTATTTTTAGTAATTATTTTTAAACTATAATTGATGATTTAAAATTAAAATATTATAATAATAATATATACTATAAATATAAATTTTTATTTTTTTATGGAGTAATATTTATAAGTCTCATCTTCCATCAAATGATACCAGAATCAATCGTTAATAGTTTTAGAAGACTACAACCACTAAAACTCATGTAATTGATTCCATCTTTACCCCTCATGGATATTCATAATGATATATTTAATATTTAATTACTATATTAATGGTATATTCATCATTATATACATTTATAATTATAGTTATCCATTTACCTTAAAATTCATTGAAAATAGATAACATCATGTGTACGGAGGGCTGCCACCTCATGAAGTAAAGTGATTTATTTTTTAATATAAAAATTTGTATTTGGAAAATGTATTTTTATTTAATGAAATAATTTTATAATTATGATATAATTATATATATATTAAGTTAATATAACATAAAACTTATTTCAATCATGATCATCATAATATGAAAACCTTAAGCATGTGTACGTATAACCCACCATCTCTGTGTTTGTAATGTAGATCATTTTTCAAAATCATATTTAATGGATGGTTTTAAAATTATTATTTATTTACGAAAATTATATTTATTTAATGAATATTAGCATATATATTGTTGATGAATAAAAATTTTTAATACTAACAACGTAATGATTGATTTTTGGAATTATAAACTAAGCATCCTCAAAATACCCATTGTGGACAAAAAAATGAAATTACATGGTTTATAAAAATAATTGACAAATATGGGTTATATTTTTTGAAATAATTCCATATACTATTTCTTAATTATTAAAAAATTTATTTATAATTTCTTTATATGATATAATGATCAAACAAAACAACTGTAGATTCGAGGTAAAATATTTTATAACTCAATTTATTTTAATAGGTTAAATGAAATCATTATTGTAAATGATATCATAAGATTAAATTTGTAATGAACATAGATTATTTGATATTTATTTCATAAAATTTCTATGTGTACTTATAATTTACACACATAATAACATAATTTTTAATTCTCACTTCAATGAAATGTTCATTATAATGAATTTCTCATCTCACTTATACATTCATGATACAAATTGAAAAATATCCACTTAATTATTTTTTGTAATTTTTTTACTCCCCCTATTAATTTTATATCATGAATATCATTATCTTTATGGTATTTAAATATTATTTATAATTTTATTTTATTATAATTGTCAAGATTCCAATGTTAGTGATGTGGTGATTTTTCTAATAGTCTCATAATTACTTATTATTTTTTATTATTAACGGTCCCTTGGAATAATTATTTGACACATAAATATTGATCCTGAAATATTCTATTATCCATTTGTTATTCATGATATTTTCACATTTTAAAAACATTTGAACCACTATGGAACTTAATATTAATGAATAATTTTTTTTGGAAAATCTACCTTTTTTAGTTCATTTGTTGAATGTGCTTTATCATTCATATAAATGTTTTCCAAATATGATTTTAATATGTTTTGTAATATCTCATAAATATTTATTAGTTTAATTTATACCCATTTTTTAATATATTTTTTTATAAAAATTTAATGGATTATTCTTATTATATTATGAGTAAGCATCTTTTTATCATATGTATAAAAATTTCAAAAGATGGGTTTTTAATAATAATTGATGTAAAAAAATACCCATGAATCAGAACCAATAATTTAATTAATTACTAATTTATTAGATACCATTAATAACTTACAATGAAAAAATTTCTATATTTTTTGTAATTTTTTCATATTGACGATGTTTTTTCGATATGAAAATAATATTTTCATTATAAAATATTACACATAATCTCTTCCAAATATTTTAATGAATAATGAAATCCACTAATGTCTTAGATTTATAATAAATTATATATAATTTCAACCAACATATATACCAATCTTATTCCCCAATTCATTGATAGGGATATCCATATGTTATGATGGATGTTCCAATATAACTCTCTAATTCAGTGGGTAATGGATTTATACAATTATGTGTCATGTATGAGATTAGGGAGTAAATATAATCCATTAAGGTAACTTTTCCATAACGTGATTTTATCTTGGAAATTAGACTTGACTCGTGTTTATGTCATTTAAATACTGATTCATCAATTTCTTATAATTCCCAAATCATTTGATACCTTTTTCATTATGTTATTTTTGAATTTGATTTATTAGGAGCCTTATCCTTTTTTATATATTTTTATACCACTAAATCACAAGTTATTTTTCCTTACTATTTTTATTCCTTATTTAGTATTTGTAGCCCACCCATTTTTATCTATGTATTACCCACAATATACAATACATTTGAGCAGATAAAATGTATTTATGATCTCATTATGGAGGATTGAATAAAATAATTTAATTTTATCTCAAATTTTTGTATTGAAAAGTTATTTTATCCTATAAACTATGAATAATGATATTTGGGTTTTAAATAATGTATTTTTATGTTCAAAATCATGAAATAATACGTGAAGAATGCTTGGTTATCTTCTAGTGTTGCCTCTTATTGGAAGAGGTTTCACATTTCAAATCCACCAATCCATCATGACCAGTACCAAAACAGAAATCATCACATTCAGTTATATTTAGTTTATGAATACAAATATTAAATCATTAGGATCACAAAATTTTTGGTCCCACATCATTCTACCATTGTATGAATTTTCTTGAAAACAATCTCAATGATACTTGTGTTTTCTTCATGGGATCTCCACAACCCTCACCATGTAGACTAACCATGTAATAGTCATATATAAGGTGAATGCCTAATTTTAAATCCATGTAATTTTTTTCATTTGACTTCCTAAAATTCATCCTTCACCATCGTTTTCATCATACACAATAGAAATATAATTTGAACAAAACATTTAGGATTAGTTTATTCAATGTTTCGACACATTGTATTTTAAATAGTTTTATGTATACTCTATTTAATTATCCCCTTTTATATTCTAGAAATGTGAACCCACATAATTTTAATCCCTCTTTTTATAAAACAAATACATATAAAACACATCATATTTATGTTTCATAAGTATAATAGCAATCTTTTGGGTGAATTAGTCATTATATGTGATAATGTATAAAAACCTATATAAATATTTATGCCTCAATGGTCTATAAATGTTATCATATATATTATCAATATGACTGGTAGACTAAATTATTTTCATTTTATTCCTCCATCTATCATTTATTTTTGATCATCTTTAAAGAAGGTGGTTCATTTCTTATTTACTAAGGAAAAATATGTCACGACATTTTGCTTTGACTTTTTTTCATTATTTAAACTATATAAAAAATTATTATAATAAAAAATAATATTCATAGTTACTACATAGTTATGATATTTTTACTGGGTCAAAAATATGAATCTTATTTTTTTATCTTTATAATCTTTATGAACTAGTTTTCTCATTCATCAATCACAATATGAAAGTATAATTTATCTAGAAGACAAAATTATTTCCATCACCAAATTGTTGATTATCATATTCATCAGTAAATATTATATCCCACCTAACCACAATTAACTAGATGATATCTATTTTATAAACATATTAATTCTATTTTTTAGAAAATATTATCCACTTTTAATCAATTAATAAATTTTTCCCATATATAAATATTAGTTTTTAAGAAATTAAATTTTTTTAAGATAAGGTTAATGATCTATTTTAATAATATTTTCAATATTAAATACATCATATTATTATTATTATTATTTATTAGTGTTTACTCAGATTTCAAACATTACAATAATTTCATGAATTTACCTTCAATTTTTATTATTGGATTATATAACATTTATTCATTCATTGTCTTTTGTTTTTTTAATAATATTCATCTTCTATGTAAAAATATATTTTCTCCATTAGATAATTTTATAACATCCATTGAGTTTTTATTACACTTATTATCATTGGATTTTCATCATTATAATTTTATTCATCTTTATTACATTTTTTATTTGGGAAATATTTTTAAAATTTCCCCAATATTCCTTACTAAAACCACTTCAAGGGAATCATTCCATTAATGAACCCTTTGGTTTTCTAAAATATTGGACAAATATGATACATTTTTATCCTATTCCCTATATGAAATATATTTTTATCTTTTAATTTATTAATTTTTTCATGATGTGGTTTATTATGTATGTGTTTATTCATAGATTAAAAAAATTCCCATTTTGCATTTTATTCAAATTTGGGGCATTCTTTATTTCTTATGACATAAGATATTTAAAAATTGATATAGAGAAAACTAATTTATTCCCTATATGGATATGATATTTTTATTGAATCTATCTATTCAATTTAACATTATAATTTTAAAAAAAATATTCTATGAAAATGTATTCAAATCCACTAAAAATATATATCATTTAAATGAATATTTGTAAACAATGATAATAAATTTCATAAATGTCAGTCATCAAATCATAAAACCCAATTAAAATATATTAAATTTACATTACTTTACATAATCACTTTCTTCATTGCAAATTTTAATTTATCCCGTATTTTTAATCTTTTTGAAGAAACCATACTATAGTATGATCTTTTATGATAGATACATAACAAATTAATTATGATAATTACCTTATTATGGGTTGATATTTTATATGTGTATCATGATAGAATCATTTTTATATGTGTAAAAAAATTAAATCATCATTCACCACATATAATACAAGAAATATTATATATGTATAGTACAATTTATCAATTCATGAATTTTTTTCCATAAAATGTAGAGATTCAGTTGCTATTACTAATTTATGTTCTCCATCATATAGTAATGGATAGAAAAAAAGAATTCTAATTTTGATCATTCTTATCATACAAAATAATTGATGAAAATATGGGGGTGGTTTAATTAGTGGATTCATATTATAGATTTCATTAACCTTTAGTTGAACCCTATGAAAATATAGTACCTTGATCCAATCATGTAATACAATCACTATAACTCACATATAGTGAAGAAAAAAATATCATAAGGACAATGTATTTTTACATGGTTCATCATAAAATATTCCACGTACTCATTATTATGACTGTGATTTTTTAATAATATATTTCACACTATAATTAATTATCAATTATAGTGTTTTCAGAAGGGTTCAACATTCTACAAAATTTTAGTACCACACATATCGGTCCAAATAATGAAAAAAAATATGCGGATACCCTTCACCATCATGAATTTTAATTTAATCATCAAAAAAAAATTCACTCTCATAAAGACTATAGACTCATTCATCATCCCAACTCAACATCGATTAAATTTAAATTTGTCCCTCAAAAATATTAATCACCCAAATTAAAAATTTACATTTTTAAGAAAATATATTTGAATTGATGCTCCCCATTATATAATGTATCATTATCTGATAAATTTATGAAATGTGAATTATTTTATTTGAATCCCCCACTAGCATCAATTATTTAGTCAGCAACCCTGAGTTATATTTTATGATATCAATTTTATCCATCACCATATACTATGAAATACATGTTTTCAATAGTATTCATTCACTCAATAAAACTCATAATCAATAATAAACTATTATTAATGAATATTGGAAAAAATATTAATTATTGAATTTTTGAATTGATTGTGACATTAAATTATTTACCCAATGTAACTCAGAATCCTTCGGTGAATATACATTAATAGAAATAACTACTAAAAAATAAATTTTTCTTTCTATAATGTAAAAAAAATTGATCTTTTTTATCATGTTATATTCCAAACAGTGCTAATATAAATCATGTTCTTCATAGAGTGTGAAATTTATCACTAACATAACATTCAATAATTGTCTTATAAAAATCAATTTGATTTACATGTCCTTGTGAATTTCATTTCTCTATATTCTATCAAAATACATGATCATTTATCCTTTATTTTTATGGTATTTTACATTAATCTATTTTAGGATGTCCTAATATCTTAAGGCCACCTTTTAAAATCTATTGGTATTCTACCAATGCGATGTATATGAATTATATCGAATAATGAATGCATCAAAATTTTGTACATCCATATCTCCCTTGGGTATTCCTAAAACACATGATACATCTATGATCAATCATAGAATTTATAAAACCTCTATGATATGTTTTCCAAAATTTATATACTATTAAAACCCTAAACAAAAATAATTTTTTAAATAGAGTAGAGAAAAATAAAAAAAATGTCACAATAATATGGGAATTTTAGAAACCAATAATATAATTATAAAACAAAACCTATTCGTTTATAGATCACCTTACTAGAAAAATTTATATAAATCCAAATTTACATAATTTATGATATAATTTTTGAATTTACTTAGATTATTTGGAATATAAAATATAATATTAATAAAAAAGTAATCAATTGACATTAGATTTATAATTTTTTATATAAAAAATGCCCTGTAAAACAATTTTGATCCCATAGTTTTCTGGACAGTGTGTCAATCAAATAACTATAAACAATAATGTGTTAAATTTTTTTCAATGTGATTTTTTAACATAAAATTTATGGATAATTCTCATAATTTTTTTGATAGAAAAAAAATTTAGAAAAAATATAAAATATAATATTAGAGGAAACTTATGAATCCCTGGCCATCTAGTTGAATTAACATTGCTAAATATGTTGGGGTGAAACTCTGAGTAAATAATCATAATATTTCTATAATAACAAATTATGAATATTTAATATAATTAAAATAAATTAGGGAGACAATTATGTCAACATAGATGAGAACATGTAATATTCCATATATTTCTTGATTTAATTTTTTGTATCATTATGTTATATAAATATTTAAAAATGAATTCATTTAATGTAATTGATGTCCCACATAAATGGTTAGTCGTATCATATATCAATAAAAAATAGGATATATTAACATTAATTTTAACATTTGCGGTCCTCATATATTGTTAAAAAACCATCTACTATATCCATGATACTGTGAAATTATTTTGAATGGTTCAAATTTTTAATTAAAAATATATGGAATAAAATTAAATTATAAAAAATATTATAATATTCTGGTTTTTGGAAGGGCATGTTATTGTTATGTTTTGGTTGAATCCCTTGTTTCGGGCTTCAAGGGATGTGTTTTGAAAGTATGAGCGGTCATGGGGGTGTTTGGGGGCTTGGGGCAGGAAGGAAAGGAATGTTGGAAAACACAAGCATGGGCACAGGACCTGCGCACGTCCAGGGAAAACCGTGTGGCCTACCTAGGTAAACCGTTCAAACCTCATCATCCATATAGTATCATGCGCACGGTTTGTCAAACCATGCAGCTAAACTGTATGACATCCCAATGTTGGAATAAATTGCAAAATTTCCACCCAAGGTCTTAAGAACCCACTCCGTATTTCCTCTCCATTCCTCCCTTTTCACCCTAGGAACGAAACAAATCGCCAAAGATCTCCAAAAAGTCAATCTACCTCGTTTCTATGGCATTTCTGGTGCTGTTGGATGCGAATAGATTCTCCGGGAAAGGATAATCCCATCTTTAGTTCTCTCTTTGGTTTAGGGTTTGTATCTTTTCTCCCTCTTCATCTGAAGCACTAAAACACTATCTTTTTTGTGAGTTCTAGGTTGAAGTTCCAAAGGCTATTCGGATTGAGGTATAAGAACTCGATTGAGTGTGCATTCAATCATGGTTTCGAGGTTGGTAGTCTACAATTGTTATCCGATAGTTTTATGGTGGATTCATGCATTTGTGGCTTGGCTCATGGTTTCCTTTTGATTAGATTTGGTAAACCTGGATGCGTATGGTATAAATAATGCTTAGAAATGGTAAATGGGAACTCTTACAATCCCTTTGGGATGCGTTGAGAATGACATCACCTAATAGGGGCCATCCATGGGGTGTGCCGGCTTTTCCTGGGCTTATGGATTGTTATTAAACAAGTGACCTTGTTGAAATAAATGGTAGAGCCCGGGACAAATATGTTGGTATGATTGTTTGAGCATGGAATAAAAGTTAGGTGATTCACATAGACTTGGAAATAACCTAATGGTTATTTGGAATGGGTTGAATGGTGGATTCATGGAAATGATGAACATGTTAAATGCGTTAATGTGCAAACTGATTAAATACCATAATGGGATAGATTCTGGGATAATGTGGAATGCTTAGTAAGATAGGCATAACACATGGGAATTGGGTGAATGATTTAATGGAGAGAAATGGTAATGTGTCAATGGGTTAATGAATAATGTGAATTCTCGTTTGGTTTGTTGTGAGTTGTGTTTTCAAAAGGTAAATGGTATGGTGGGTTGATAATTACTTATACATATATGCATGTGCACATGTCTTGGTAGAGTGGGTTATGACTTAAGGATCTATTCCCACAGGTCGAGTGAAGACTGGCGCTCTGAAATCCACCCTAAATGCACAGTTTAGGAATGGGGAGTGATGATCTATTCTCCAAAATGTTTCATCCACCAGGACTAAGGCTTCGAGGTGAGGATATGGTTCGTATGAGGGGGTTAGTCCTAGTGAGATAGGATAACAATTTGTTTACCCTCTTTCATGTATTTTTTGGCCATATACTCATGTAACATAATCTATGTGATTAACCCATGAAAATGTGATGAAATGTTTTGTGATTATGATTGGTGTGAAATGAATGGTAATGGAAGTGAAAATATCATTGGCTCTAAATTGGTTAATGTCACCTTAAATAATTACTTGGAAATTATCATTCATATTTATTTTTATTGCACTATATATTCATAATGGATAATTTGTAGACACCGTTGGTGGTGTCCTACTGAGTTGTACTCACACCCTACTCGGGGCACCATTGGGTACCTGAGAAGACATCATGTTTGTAGGTCAATAGAAGGGAAATGGTCCTTGTTAGATAGGTGTGTGGACATGGGTATCACTTTGTGGAGGATCTGGAATTGGAGTCGGGACTATGATGGGGACTTCATCCATTTTCTTTATTTTGGGATTTTTTTCACTTTTTCACTTATAGTAGGACATGGAATCTTTATTGTTGGAAATGGCTGTTATACATGCACCTTGTTTATTGATTATTGTTTCCTCTATTGGTTTATTTCTGTTGTGGATTACTCTGATTAAAATGGTGTATAGTCTCCCCTATTGACCACATAGAATTCCGCTACTAGTCGACAGCCTTTGGCGTACAGGGAGGCGTGCTTAAGGTTATGTAACTACTCGGCTGAGAGCACCAGTTTAGTGGATTCCGGGTCAGGGACATTAAAATGTGGTATCAAAGGAGTTATTTCTTCTCCTTCTCTTTGGTCTTATTATTTGCGATATGTTTCCAAGGGTTGAGATGTGTCGGGCCTTGGTTAATTATCTCGTCCTTGGGAGTAGCTAACCCATGTACGATAGAAACCCAAAGTCACCTTGGGTGGGAAATGTTGTTCTTTGTTTTGTGTTTTTATAGTTGATGATATTTCATCATTGGGTGATGCACATGTGGTTGGATAAGACTGCATTATGATATTTGTCTTATGGCCTTAACGGAACAAGGATTTTCATTCATACATCATTGTAGGCAGCTAGGGAGATAGGTGACATGCATTGTGTTATGCACACGCATAGGGTGGGTGTGTGATGTAGGAATGTAGGGTGCATAGGAGAACATGGCACGCCTTTGCAGATGATGGTTCGGGACCCGGGGTGGGTTGCACCAAATATGTTGTAGCTGACCAGGGAGTTCCAACTGCAGCACCCTCCGACCATCACCAGAGATGGTGGGCCAGAGGATGCAGAGTTCTAGTTAGAGTATGTCCAGACAATACTAGATAATCTGGAGACCACATTTGAATTTCTAGTAATGTTGGCTGATTATATGATCTGGGGCCAGGAAAGGGGTTGGTGGGACATTAAGGCTCAAACCGAGCTGGCTGAAGGGATGTCGTGGAAGGTTTTCAAGGAAGAGTTAATGGTGCATTTCTACCCAGAGGCTTTGAGGCAGGAGTAGGCTACAAAGTTTATGAGCCCAACTCAAGGATCACTATCGGTGATGAACTATGATATTCGCTTAACTATTTTGTGAAGCGTTGTCCCAGTGTTAATAGGGGATGAGGAATCGGTAGCAAGGCATTTCCATGATGGGTTGAGACATCAGATCAGGTCTTAATTAAATATCTTCTGCTTGAAGCGGTTTTTAGAGGTGATGGATCAGACACTAATCTTTGAAGGGAACCATAAGGGATCGTTGGGTGTTAGTCTTGTCGTGCCCAATGGACGGACAAGTGGTTCATCTTCCGAAGGTCCGAAGCGCCATTTGAAATATTTCTAGCAAGGTGGTCAGAAGAGAGGCTCGGCCTCTCAGAGTGGGAACCAGGTGTTCTGTAATCAGTGCGGTAGGCCGGGGAATATGCATGGTCAGTTTCCTCGACCTCCAGTTCAGTGTCATTCGTGCGGCATGTGAAGAGGTTCTGCAGGAACCCTCAGCAGACGGGTGAGCATGATGATGAAAAGCAGGTACCATGTACGAGAAGGGGATCGGTTTCCCTGTATCAAGAAGGCAGTTGATTCTACATGGGTCGTACTGGAAGGGGCGGTGGACATGGAACTCTGGAGAAAGATTGTCCATGCTAGCAGGGTAGTGCAGCACAGGGTGCTCAAGCTAGAGCCCAGGGTAGAGGGGCAGGCCAGCTTCAGGCAGTTCAGTTTGCGCCTGGGGATTACATGGCCAGACCGTCAACTGTTCGTGGTACGATCCTTATAGCTTATATGTTTTTTAGTGCGTTGTTTGACACAATTTCTACACACTCTTTTGTATCTACTCAACACATGGTAGTGATGGGTTTACCTATGGAGGGGTGTGTGGAGTTATTTCAATTGACACCCCGTTGGGGGTGCGGGTTGAGGATATCAAGTAGTGCAGGGGATGTGCCTTGGATGTTTGTGGGTATCGTTTTCATTGGGAACTGATTGTTCCCGAGATTTCAGGGTTTGATCTAATCTTGGGAATGTATTTATTGGTTTTGTATCAGGAGCACATAGACTGTTATCTTCATAGAGTATCGTTCAGGTCGATTGAGGGTGATGCTTATTCCACCGTGGTGAATTGGATGTTCGAGCAGTGCGTGCAGGGCCATTTTGTCATAAGATGAGTGGAATAACTACTCAAGTGGCATGTCTCATGCTTGATGATGACGAGGGAGGGGAACAATATAATTTTCCTATCATGGTGGATCGGTTTCAGGATGTGTTTCTTGATGATTTATCGGGGTTACCACCCGAGAGGGATGTCATGCTCACGATCGAGTTCCTGCCGGAAACAGATCCAATTTCTATTCTGCCATACCGAATTGCACCGAAAGTTCTCAAGGAATTGAAGGTTCAACTTGAGGAGTTGGAGCGTAAGGGTTTTATCCATCCTTCTACATCTCCTTGGGGATCTATCGTGCTTTTTGCAAAGAAGGCCGATGTGTCGTTGAGGTTGTGTGTTGACTATCGAATGTTGAATCAGATGATGGTGATGAATTGATACACTCTTCCTAGAATTGATGACATGTTTGAATAGTTGAGGAGTGCATCAATGATTTATAATAATGATATGAGGTCAGGTTATCACTAGATGAGTTTGATGTCTTCAGACATACCCCTAACAGCTTTCAGAAGTTGGTACGGGTTGTTTGATTTTGTGGTAATTACTTTTGGCTTGACCAATGCACCTACGGTGTTTATGTATTTGATGAACCGAATATTTCTTCCCAATCTAGATCATTTTTATATTGTCTTTCTTGATGATATATTAGTGTACTCGAAAACTGATGACGATCATGCCCAACAACTTGACATTGTCTTGGGTATGTTAAGAGAGCATCGGATTTATGCCAAGATATCAAAGTGTCAATTTTGGATAAGTGAGGTTAATTTTCTAGGTCACATCATCTTGAAGTCAGGTGTGTAAGTGGACCTAGATAAAGTGCAGGAATTTGTGTCATTGGAGCATCACAAGAGTTTATCTTATGTTCATAGTTTTCTGGGTTTCTCCGGGTATTACCGAAGGTTCATTCCGGTTTCTCTCACTTAGCAGCACCACTCTCGGGCTTCACCAAGAAAGGAATCAGGTTCGATTGGTCTTAAGATTGTGCGAATTCCATCCAAGAGTTGAAGAAGCAGTTGAGTACTACACCTATCTTGATATTACCTTAGCCGGGTAAGAAGTAAATCGTGTTTTGTGATGCATCTGGATTCGTACATGGGGAGATGTTGATGCAGTATGAGCATGTTGTGGCTTATGGGTCAAGGAAGTTGAGACCCCATGAGTGGAAATATCCCACTCATGGCCTATAGTTGGCTATAGTGGCATATGACTTGAAGTGCTAGAGGTCGTATCTGTTGGGAGAACGATTTACTGTGTTTACCGACCATAAGAGTTTAATGTACATATTCTCAAAATATGATCTGAACCTTCGGCAGCAAAGATGAGATGAATATCTTAAGTATTTTGACTTTGAGTGTGTGTACACTTAGGGAATGGGAAACAATGTTGTTTATGCTCTGAGCAGGAAGGTTCAAAATCTGGTGGTTGAGGAGTCCATCACCAAGTGGAAGGTGATGGCTTTGTTTGCAGAGATGCACCTGGAGGTGTGGGATGAGAGTTTTCAGGTCACTCTTGCTTCCTTAATGGTGGATTCGATGAATTTTATTTGTGTCAAGGAAGGTCAGCTTGATAATCTTGAGTGTTTGATCATGATGGAAAAGATTAAAGGTGGGGAGCTACCTTCTGGTTGGGTCGTCGGTATGGAAGGTGAGGTTTGTGTTCGTGATCGTGTGGTTGTGCCAAAGGTTTTCTAGGAAGAGTTGATGTGTGAGTTCCATGCATCAAAGTGGGAAGTGCATCCTAGTTTGACCAAGATGTACCGTGATCTCAGAACATAGTTTTGGTGGCCTGAAATGATGAAGGAAGTTGCGGGCTTTGTGGCACGGTGCCTTACATGCCATCAGGTGAAGGACGAGTATCAACACTCAGGTGGTTTTTTTCATCCATTTCCCATCCCGGAATGGAAGATGGATGATGTAACAATGGATATCGTCATGGGTTTTAAGAGGATTCCGTATGAGAAGGATGAAATATAGGTGGTTGAGGATCGTTTAATGAAAGTGTATCATTTATTACCGATTCAGGAGACCTTTACAGTCGACCAGTTGGGTGAGATGTATGTTCGGGAAATATTTTGGTTGATTGGTGTTCCACAGACCATCGTTTTAGAATGAGATCTTCGTTTCACATCATGTTTCTGGCATGGGTTGTAGAAGGTTATAGGTACGCAGGTGTTTTTGAGTATGGCTTTTCACCAACAGACAGACAAGCAGTTGGAGCATACGATTCATGTGTTGGAAGACATGTTAAGAGCTTGTGTCATGGACATTGGTGGTTCTTGGGAGAGGCACATATCATTAGGTGATTTTTCCTACAACAATAGTTTTTAGGCTACGATTCAAGTGGCACTGTTTGTGTCACTCAATGGGAGGCCATGTAGATCTCTATTGTGTTGGCTAGAGGCCGGTTAATAGGAGTTGATGGGGAAAAGTCTCATGCAAGAGACATTAGAGAGAGTTAAGTTGATCAGGAAGTGGATGGATACGACTCAGATTAGGCAAGAGTCATATGTATATCAGAGGCATAGACCTCTTGAGTTTGTTATGGTTGATAATGTGTTCCTTCGAGTGCCTCCAAGGATGAGTCACCATCGGATTTGAATGTAGGGTATGTTGGAGCCCATGTATGTAGGACCTTTTGAGATTGTGGAGAGGATCAGACAAGTGGATTACCGATTGGCTCTTCCATAGAAGAACGGTTGGATGCATGATGTGTTTCACGTGTCGCAGTTTTGACGATATCATCCATACCCATCTCACGTGGTTGATGTTGAGGATGTCGAGCTTGAGGATGATGCGTCCTTTGAAGAGCATCTAGTTCGTGTGGTGGATCGTAGAGAAAAGGTCTTGTGAGGCACGGTTGTTCCTTTAGTGCGATTACTATAGTATCATGGGAATGTTCTAAAAGAAACATGGGAGTGGTAATCAGATATCCGGGATCAGTGTCCCGAACTATTCTCTTCGGTGGATCAAAGGGGCTTGGAAACACAGTGTGAGGGCGAGCCGTTAAATGGTGGGGACGTTGTAAGATCCTGGTTTTAGGAAGGGTATGTTTTTGTTATTTTTTGGTTGAATCCCTTGTTTCGGGATATAATGGATGTCATATGAATGAATGAGAGGTATTGGGGGTGTTTAAGGGGCTCGGGGCATGAAAGAAAGGAATGCTTGGAAAGACAAGCCCGAGCGCACGACCTGCACATGGACATGGAAAATCGTGCGGCCTGCCCAGGTAAACCATGAATCCCCAATACTCCGGATATTAGCATGTGCATGGTTTTGCGCACAGTTTTTCAAACCGTGTGGCTAAATCATGTGGACTCTTAAATTTGGAAAAAAATTACAAAATTGACACCCCATAATTTTAGGAACCCGCTCAGGATTTCATCTCCATTCATCCTTCTTCACCCTAGGAATGAACCAATTCACCCATGAGCTCCAAGAGGTTGATCTCCCTTGTTTCTATGGAATTTTTGGATTCGATGGATGCGGATCAAAGATCTAGCTAAGTATAATCCCATCCTTTCTTCACTCTTTGGTTTAGGGTTTGTATCTTATCTCCCTCTTATTCCAATGCTCTAAAACTCTATCTTTTGGGTGATTTCTAGATTAAAGTTCCATTTTCTGGTTAGATTGAGGTCTAAGGACTCGATTGAGTGTGCGTTCAACAACGGTATCGAGGTAGGTGGTCTAAAAACATTATCCCATAGTTCTGTGGTTGATTTATTCATGTGTGGCTTTGATCATGGTTTCCTTTTGATGATCTTTGGTCAACCTAGATGCGTTTGGTATAATGAATTCTTAAAAATGGTAAATGGGAACTCTCACAATCCCCATGGGATGCATTGACAATGACATGACCTAATTGGGGCCATCCATGGGGTGTGTCGGCTTTTACCGGTTTTAGGGATTGTTATTAAACAAGTAACATTATTGAAATATTTGGTAGATCCCATGATGAATATATTGGTATGATTTGTTGATCATGGAATAGAAGTTAGGTGATCCACCTAGACTTGGAAATAACCTAATGGTTATTTGGACTGGGTTGAATGGTTGATTCATGGAAATGATGAACGGGTAAATGGGTTAATGTGTAGACAAATTAATAAACATAATGGGATAGATTATGGGTTTAGTGTGGAATGCATAGTGAGATAGGCATAACACATGGGAACTGGGTGAATTATTGAATGATATGAAATTCTAATGGGTTAATGGGTTAAGGCATAATGTGAATTCCCATTTGGATTGTTGTGAATAGTTTTTTCAAAAGGGAAATGGTATGGTGGGTTGTTGATTACCTAAACATATACGCATGTGCACATGGCTTGGTAGAGTGGGGTATGACTTGAGGATCTACTCCCATGGGTCTAGTGAAGACTGAAGCTCTGATCTCTACCCTAAATGCATAAGTATGGCATGGGGACTAATGATCTATTCTCCTAACGGTTGCATCCACCCGGACTGAGGCTTCGAGGTGAGGATATAGATTCTATGAGGGGGTTAGTCCTAGTGATATAGGACAATGATATGTTTACCCTCTTGCATGTGATTGTTTCCCTTAGACCCATGTAACATAATGTATCTGATTAACCCATGGAAATGCGATGAAATGGTAAGTGATGATAATTGTTGTGAAATGAATGGTAATGGAAGTGGCAATGTCTTTGGATATGATCTGTTTAATTTCACCTTAAATAATTACTTTTCAATTACCATTCTTATTCCTTATGCATGAAATAACTGTTCATACTAGATATTTTGTAGAAATCGAGGGTGGTGGCCTACTGAGTTGTACTCACAACCTGCTCGGGCCGCCAGTGGGTACCCAAGCAGACTTCATGTTTGCATTGTAGGAGAAGGGCTAGGGTCCTTACTAGATAGTTCCGTGGACATGGGTAGCAGTTGGTGGAGGATCCATACATGGAGTCGGGACCATGTTGGCGACTTTGGTTGTTGTCTTTATTTTGGGATTTTTTTCACTTTTGCACTTATAGCAGGACATGGAATATTAATTATTGGAAATAGTTGTTATACATGTTCCTTGTTTATTGATTATTTTTTTTTCTATTAGTTTATTTCTATTCTGGCTTACTCTGATAAAAAGGGGGTATAGTCTCTCATCATGACAACATAGACCCCCACTGCTAGTCGGCAACCTTTGGCGTATGGGGAGGCGGGCTTAAGGTTATGTAACTACCTGGCTCAGAGAACCTGTTTAGTGGCTTCCAGGTCGTGGACATTACAAATATACTCCCAGTATTTATATAATTCATGTTAGGACTCAAAAAATTCTTAAATTTTTCTCATAATATATTACTTATCACATAATCGATGATTATTATTATTCACATATCCATATGTCGCTAATACATCCTATATACTTAAATTAGATATTTAAGTCACATGAGGTGTTATATTCCATTTGGTCAACTCATCATAACTCATTGTAATAGAAGAATGGATGATAAAATAAATTACTTACCTAATTATCATTGATCTAGATGAAAAATGGCCTTTTAATTAATACCATTAAACATTTCCATGTGGACCCTTATGATATATTGTCCCCATACAAAATTCAAACCAACGAATGATTGGGAAAATAATAATCCACACCATAATAAAAAATAATAACTTAATATTTATTTTCATAACATGTATTCCACCAATTTTGATATTTTTTTTATATTTTCCATCCCCCACTCATGAAAACAATGATAAATTATTTGAAATTTTATTAAAAAGTTTAGAGATCGACTGTATGAGATTCAATCAAAGAAATCAAAATACAATTGAAAAATATTATATCCTATAATTTAGATGAAAACATACTTATATGATATAACATTTTATTTTACATATGTCATTTTGAATCTCTGGGTTTAATCCAGGATGAAGTGTAGCTTCAGTATATGCACAATTTTTTAAATTAACATAGATTAATGAATTCAATATTGGTAGAAAATATTCTGAAATATTTATTTAGAATTTTATTAAAATATAATTATTTAAAAATAACATACAAGGGAAGAAATAGTATCATGTTGGTTCTCAACTAATCTCTAATGGGATAAAATAATCCATTACACAATTATTATAACTCAAATTCAATTTCAAATAGTACAATGTATCTTTATTTCACAATTATGCTGAAAAATCCATATCAAAAGAAATATTAAGCTATAAATTTAATCAATTTATTTGTAATTGACCATCCCTCCAATTATACCCCTATGCGGATTGAAATGAATGGATGGAGATAATTTCCCCATAAGTATAACCTCTAGTGTGCCCAAGCTTAGTGACTAGATCTGTGGGTCTATTGAACATACAATTAAGAGTATTTAACCTCTTCATGAGAAAGAAATATAATTATATATTTTATATATACCAATGGAATCATATTCTAATAAATAATGTAAATCCAAGGCCTATACACCAAATTTCAAAACAATCTAGTACCAGTATAAAATAACACTACATTTACCCAAATGATGCTAAACTCTGCATTAAATAGGAATCCTCGATAGATCTTTAAAAAATAGAAGATTGAAATATATATATTGATCTAACTATTTCTTCTACTAAGATGAAAAATATTTGATATATACAAAGGAGATATTAACAAAGTACTCAGTATGATCCTCCTTTAATACACTCACACAAAAGAAACCAAAATCATAATTAAACATAGTGAAAAAAAATTGATGCTAAATCATCAATTAATCAAGAATACTATGTTCGAAAACTCACCATGAATATTGGTAACTGTGTATAGCATATAATAAATTATATCTTTAAATTATAAAACAACAAGTGTACCACACTACTAATTTCCCACTAGTTTACCTATCATACCAAATTTTGTATATTCTGTTAAATATCTCTATAAAATGATCCATCCTCAAGACAAATAAATATGTATTGTAACATGCATCTTATTAATCAAGTCCCTTTTATCATCTGATCAACATATCCTTTTTTAAACTATGTTGTTTTTTGATCCACCAAATACCATATATAATTTATCATTCATTGGGTGTTGTACCTCATTCCATCACTGCCAATACATTTAGAATGTTCCTCCATCCATCACATTCTATAAAAGTAATACATATAATAATTTATGGTATAAAATTTATAGAGAAAAAATGGTATTGAATTAAAATAATTCTTTTCATTCATCAACACACACATATCGGTCAACTAACAAACATTTATAAAAGAACATAATACTAATGGGAGAATAGATTGTTTAGTATTCCACAGAACTATCATTAATCTAGATATAAAGGAAAACACCCTCTGATAGACCACTATGTAGTGGATTCCTTACCAATATGGGTGGGGTAGCATATGAAATCATAAAACATATATGATATAAAATAGGTCACAAATACAATATAATAATTAACATAGTTATAGGATCAACTATAGCTGTATTCACTCACCCAGTTTGTAGCCACTCCTTATGAATAGATATCCTCTATGAAAATGAGAAATTAAATCATCTTCATTAAATTATTTTTTTCTAGTTGACAGTTATATATTTCTTAACAAATAAATTATCCATTTATTATAATTATTCTAAACGAAATTTAATTAATCTTAATTTCATTTTCATTAATACGAAATTTATTTTTCTCATTGATGTCCATTCATCTAACTATTATATTATATACAACACATGTTTTTCGGTTTTAAAATGAATGAATTCAAAAATTTACCAACCCCATGTGTTAAAAGAATTATTAAACATTATTTCTATTTAATAATTATAGGTTCTCATGTAAATCATCGTATGATAATATCATGAAATGAAATTAAACACATCTAGATAACTCAATCAGTGAGTAAATGAATTAAAATAGACATAAAACTCAATCATGAATCACATAAATATATTTAACAACAATTCTTCCCATCTTTCACCATTGCAATGGGTAAGTTGAACATCAACCCATTTTGCCATCCATATCATTCCCAGAAAAAATCATTCACATTACAATGCATATTTACTACACATGTATTAAATATTACCATGAGCATTTCCCCTACCAATATATATTCATCCATACCTGTCTCAGATAACATCACACAAAAAAGTATCAAATCTAGTGGTTCATAGAAGTAGAAAACAAGAAAAATTAAATATGTAAACTATGAAGTAAAAAATTCATTTATCCATCAAAAATATATGGTAAACCATTTCCATATACATTGATCTTGATCAGATAAAAAATTCTAGTTATATGATGATATAGCTAATTTTGATTCCATAGATTACCTATATGGGTAACCTAGTTCATTAGTTATAATGAAATGTAACAATTTAAATAATTTATCATAACATTTTCTAGTACTAATAATCATTAATTAATAAATATTTTCATTTAAAAACCCTTTTTATATTTTCAAAATTAACAAGATCTCCAATATCAATTCATTTTAATAATTTATAAAATAATTGAACTGAAATATTTATGTACACTTTCACTAATCAAAAAAATCAATTCCAAAAAAATACAAGTACAATAGTTTCAATACACAGGTCTCATTAATTATTTAGGATAAAATAAAATTTAAAAAACTATATAATTTAATAATGACATTGTGAACATATTTATAATAAAACAATGAACAATATGTTAAATAATGTCAAATAGATAAAAATTGTGAGATTAATCATTAAGAATGTGATTAACATAGTGGAATAAAGTTTGAACACTAGCCTTAAACCAATTATTATCAAATCCAATATATAATTGATCAATTTGATTTCATAATAATAAAACTGTATAAACCATTCTAAATCAATGGTATGATATTATATATTAATGAAACAAATAACCACCTACCATTATAACCATTTTATTTTTTAATGTAACAAAATACTATTGTGGATCGGTAATAATCAATAAAACAACAAATCTATAATCTCTTAAGGATCTAAAATCCATAGACACACATGAAAATGATATCGAAATATTAATTATAATCATATGTATAAAACTCAATATTATAAAAACAAAAATCGTGTTAATGTTTTAAAATAGTGTATAAACCGAAAAATGGGGAAGAACACATCTCTGGTCACTACAGAAGGATCATGGATGGTTTGTGACGGATCACTATTGAAGTGGGATTTAAATTCATTAATAATAAACACATGGAAGACTACATTTTTAGGTGATGGAGTAGGAGAAAAGTATTTTTGATGTCGTCTAGGTTATTTATGGGAAGAATTTTCTTTAGTGGACATTAGAAATGCCTCTAGTATCATTTTAAAAAAAATACCTTTTACATAGTATATTGTTGCTCTTCCCAAGTGACCACACCATTACCACCTTGGTCTGAGAAAATATATATGTATAATAGTACATTCTGAATCGATCCTCTTTATATTGCAATAGGGATTATTGTATTGTATAGAACACACTACATCACCAACATGATTTTTAGGAACAATCTAATAAAACTAGTATACATACTCCCGTCTACACGATGCATTGGTCAACCCCAAAGGATATGACCACACCACTACCAACCACCACAATTTCGTTACCCCAAAATGTAGTTTCACTAAAACTCCTCTATTAAGTAATTCTTCGAAAAAGTATGTATCCCTATTCCACATCTTCTTGGATTATTGTATAGTGAAATATTCCAAACCATTGAATTTATTTATATGTAATTCAAATCCCATGTTTGTCTATTTACACTAAAAACACTCAAGGAACCCACTACGGGCTTCTCCAATTCACCAAACATGGAAAATAAGGGACAATATGTTATCAGGCCTTACATTAGTAGCCCATAAAACTAATATCACCCCAAATTTTTTAAATGTAATCTCGGTGAGGATAATGAAAAGGGGTAATCTTAACAAACATCATGTAAGATACCATTCATGAATCTCGTCGTTATATGATTTCAACCACCTTATATAGATAAACCATGGGAAAACCATAAAATAATAGAATTTGATAATAAACACTCTCGAGGGATGTTACCATTGAAATAATGGAAAATTAAAAGTAATAAATTAGTAGAAATAATTGTCTCATACCCAAAAGGATCAAAACCCAAGATGAGAAATGTTAAAAAATTATTTATAAACATCGAACAACTCAGGATATCAAGAATGTATCTATAAATCATATTTCCATGTACTATTCTATAAGGATCTTATTTTGAACAAGAAACTAATCATTTGATTATCACACTAGAAAGACACAATATATCGGTGGTCCTATATCTTCTTCAGCAACAGCTCAATGGTTACATCATCAACAATGTTGATCTCACCAAAATAATTGACATGAGAGTCATAGTGACGGAAATGGAAGAGAAGAGACATGTAATAGAAATAGTTATTCTAACTAATATAAAAGAGGAATTTTATTATAAGTGACATGATTATAATAATATCCAACACCTCAAAATGAACTATCAAATAGAAGAGAAAAAAATGAGCCCATAGAAAAACCTTCACCGCCCATTACATGGAGTCACCTTTCATAATATAAAATATCTAACATCAAACTCTGAAGGTATTATAAAATATTAATTTAAGAAAATTATATAATATTGTGTTTCCCTCATCCCTTCAGGAATGGTATTAAAAATATCTATCACGTCCCTAACTAATTAAATCCTTATAATTATTGAATTTATCGACCATGTTTTACAAAATATTTAATGGAAATGTGAGATATATAATTCTTTAGACGGAACTATACCAATGTTGGAGTGAAATTGTGAGGACCCAGAAATTTCAAGGAATATTATTTTTCATAATTTCTATTGATTTTTACGAGTATGTGGCTTTTGACAGTACTTGATTCCAAGGTCCGGTGTGCCCGGAATCAATTTCTGAAGTTTATCTTGGGTACGCTTAGTAAACGAATGAGCATGTTTTTCTATCTTTTGAACCGTTGCTTGGAATTAAAATCTGATGACACCGATGAACATGTAGTGCCAGTAATTCCTTAAGGGGACCTTTAATGCAGTTGCGTCTTAAGCGGGTTGAGAATTATATTTTTGTGGATTTATTTTAAAATAAATAAAATTCTTTGAACAATTTTATTTTATATCTAAAGAGGTTAATTCCTCCAATGGGATGTTTTTGGTGGGGCCCACACCCACCCAACATCCCATGTGCGGATATAAGAGAGTTGGGGCCCACACGAGCCCCATCCTTTCATTTTCCCCAAACCCCCTTTAACCCCCTTCATTAATTTGTTAACTTATCTTATTTATGTAACTCTTCCTCTTCTCTCTCTTCCTCTTTAACTCTTGCCAACACAAACAAATTAATTAATGGAATCCATTTAATTAATTAATTAAGTGATTCAAATTTTGAATGTTTGGGAAGTTTAATTAAAATAAAGAGAAGTGTTATTTTAATTGGTTTGACACTTGTTTTACTGGGGGAACCTTTTGAGAAACAGATTTTGTGAAGGAAGAGGGAAATTTTCTCTGTTGAAGAACACCAAACTTCTGGTGAAGAACGACACTCCCTTCGACGAATAAAGATGAAGCGCCCTCTTTTATCTTCTCCATGAAAAGTGAGGAGACATCAATTCTTTTTCAGGTGCACTCCTATGACGACAGAAACAAAACTGTCATCCACGACTCATGTCAACCGCGAACCTTATTCGAAGTAGAGAAATCAAGGTCAATTTTAAGGGATAAAAATTGTGCTTCGTTTTTTGTTGACCATCTTTCTTTTCCAACATTTTTATATCGATTAACGCAGAGGGTGCGGGTCGAATGAATATGGCCTAATGATCCTCCATTTGATCATGTTAATTTTTTTGGATCGGCGGAGGAAGCATGGCGCTGTCGCACCGTGCCGGGAACGCAGCGGAGGAAGCACGACACTGTCGCGCCGTGCTGGGAACACAACAGAGGAAGCCGGCACCGTCGCACCGGCTATGCGGTAGAAACCACAACTGTCTTTACAGGATGCTTCGGCAGAAGAATCACCCGGCCCGTCGGACGGCCGACCGAAGGGAAGTCGCGACGCCAGGAGGGTGCCATGGTAGAGAACCCACGGCCTGTCGTACGGGCTGCTTGTGCCAGAAGGCCGGGCGGCCTAGCCAGCTAGTTTGGGGAGGGCGGTGCCACTTGGCACTATCGGTTCAGGAAGTCGGGGGGCCGTGCCCCCTCGGACCACTCGGCCTCCGGGCCACACGCTCAGCCGGGCCGCGTCTTGCCAGGCCGTGCCGGGCCGAGCCAGGCCGAGCTGGGCCACGCCTCTCTGGGTCGGGCCGCGCCCTGCCAGGCCGAGCCTTTCCACTTTGGGTCGGGCCCCTCCCCTTTGGGCTGGGCCACACCCTTTAGGAATGGGTCATGCATTTCATCGGGCTAGACCGACCCCTTCTAGGTTGGACCCGCCAACTCTGGGTTGACCCGACCCGTCAGCCCACCGGGCCTAACGGGTCGGGCCCGATTTCAATTAAATGTGAATGACATGAAGACCGCGCATCTGATCGACGCACCGTCTGTGGCACTGGGAAACCCACGATGATGTGGTCCTTTTGCGATACTCTAACTGAGTTTTGGATGACATTGGAAAACAGCCGGGATAGTTCAAACCTGAAACCAACCGGGCTCTCGGAACTGAAACGCTTATAACATGAGGACCGGACGTCCAATTGATGTGTCGTTGACTACGTTGGATTCCACTTGATGAGATGGTTCTTTTGGAATACTCTGAATGGGTTTCATTTGTTATTGTATTATGGTCGGGTTGGTTTTAGCTTAATAACCAACTAAGCTCCTAGAACAAAAATGCTAATAACTCCCCGACTGGGCGTCTATTTGACGTGTCGTCTATTGAATTGAAATCCACATGATGAGGCAGTTCTTTGAGATACTTCTTCATGGGACATCGTGAAACATGGAGTTTCGTCCAGTAGCACGTGGAGTGGATCCTCCCAGAGATGAGCATACGGAGTACGGTGACCTTGTAACTGGCTGCGACCAGATGACTGCTAGTCCGATTCAATTAAGATTGACTTGACTAGCCCAATGGGGAGCACTACTGTGTTGGGGTGGCAGACCCATGGCGGGGGAGCATTACTGTGTTTGTGTGGCAGACCCCCGTTACTCGACAGAAGAAAAAATTATGTAGGCTATTAGGGAGAGCACTACTATGTTGGGGCGGCAGACCAATGGTGGGGATCGCTACTGTGTTGGGGCGACATACCTACGGTACTAGATAGAGGAAGAGTACCATATATGTCTAATGTTAGTGAGTGGAACCTTAGAGTCATGACAGTGCTACTGTGCTCTATAGAGGAGGAGTTCTCTAGAAGCCGTGTTTTTGTCATCGTGAATAAAATCCTGGTTTGATCTGAGTCAATGAACTTTGTGTTTTCCTCATGATTTGGATGGGTTACTTGATAACATAAGTTTATGTATTGGAATGTAGCTATTTAATGGTTATCTATTGAGATCCTTCTTTCTGGTTTATAATTGTTGAATTTAGTGAGACCTTGAGGGTCTCAGGTTCCCAACTGAGCATCGTTATACTCACCCCTGCACAGGCTATGCCCGCACCTCATTGTGTTGGATGCAAATGATGGACCTCAGAGCGAGTTGGTACCCGTAATAGGATGACGGATGAGGGCGCATAGGAGGCTATCTGTACCTACCCTACAATTAGGATTAGTGGTGGACAATCTAGGAGTTGCGCTATCTGTACCTACCCATCAAGTAGGATATGTGGTGGACGATCCAGGAGCTACTTATCACCTTCCAGCTGTTTTGTCTTTTACCTTGTACTTTACAGTTGGGATTGTATTTCTGGCCCCTTACTTTCAGCACTACTTTTGTTTTTTGTTTTACTTAGTGTTCTAATCATCTTGTACTCTATTTTTGTGTGTTTACGTTTCATAAAGGCAATGTCTTCCCTTTTTATCGGTATTTATACCATTTGTTCTAGCCGTAATCCCATGGCCTATGGAAGGTGGGCTTGGGTTAGACACGACATGGGCCCCGAGGACGGTTTATGAAAAATTGGTATCAGAGGGAGGTTATACCACAGAACATAGGACTCTGATATTTCTTTTCTATGAATCAATATTGTTGAGGGTACTAAGTGTGGTCTTCATTATAGGGAATATAGTGTTGGAGGCAGCGGCCGACATATCCATACACCAAGACATTGACTTATGATTTCCGAATCAGTGCACAAATACACTAATTGCATCTGTGTTTTCAAAAGATTCTTTTAAATCAGCTCAAACATGGTCAGCTTACTTGGTATAGTCTTTTGACCATGTCACATTTGTATATTTCAGGATGTCTTCACTCAGTCAGTTAGCATGGTTACCGAGTGGAGAGTGTGATGATATCCCACCAAGAAGCGAGGCCTTAGTACATGGCCCTCTCCCAGTTTACACACAAGAAGAGAGTACACACCGCTTGAGCGCGTTGCATGAGATCCAGTGATATAGGCCTTCGAGGTTTTGAGGTGAGTCGGATTTTCAGACGGCTGGGCACTGGCTGGAGTTTGTAGCACGAGGATTCCACATAGTTGGGACACCCGCTGACTTGATGGTGTACCTAGCTGTTAGTCTTTTTTAGGGAGCACCTGAGAGGTGGTGGAGTTAGATTCTTCAGTTTTGCGACAATACAAACTCTACCTTAGGATACTTTGATAGTTTTTTAGGGGTGGAGATTATACCAGCGACTCTACACTCTAATCGTGCTCTGGTGTTGCAACCCTTGTCGTAGGGTTTTCCAACCATATAGGAGTCTTCTGCAGCCCGAAGTAGATAGATGACATAGATTTCTAAGTGTACTAGGCCAACATGTGGGAGAGCTCGGGATACATGTGCTATTGTGCGAGGCACAAAAAACAGATCCAGCCATACAAAGAGCAGGAAGTGCTATGCATGCGGAAAGAAGGGCCACTTGGCTTTAGGCTACCTGACATGTCCAGCAGATGAGCAGCAGGCAGTGGAGGAACCTACCAGACTAGGGCAGAGGAATTGTTCGTACATCTGGTGGTGTACGACTCATCGAGGTGTTTCCACCACCACCACCAGGTGGTCCACCACAACCACAGGGAATGGGTGGAAATTAGAGAGAGCACAACTTCAGGGAAATTAAGCATACGATTATGGAGCTCCGGAAGCAGGTGGATAGGAGCAAGAGTAGTTCGAGGCATGGAGGCCATAAATCTTGGTGCTTCTAGTTTCCTTGTTGTTTTTCTTTGTGGTGGTATGTGTCTTTGTACATTGAGATGATGTAATGAAAGACACTTATCTTTGTGACGTTTTCTTTCCTTCCTTTTTATGTACTAAGAGGTTTTGGTTTAAACTATTGACTTGACCCTCATATTTCATATTTCTACTGGAGGAGACCTAGTGACTACAACCTGATGCCAATAGTGTGACTCAACCCTTGGAGGTGAGAGTGATGGTAGGATCTCTTGGTAGTAGCATCGAGGCTTTACGATGTTGTCCATGGAATTAATGTATCATTCATGATAGAATTGACTATATTAGGCAAAATACGTGGTTCATCCAGGGGTTGAGATAGAATTTATCTTTTCAGCAAAGGGGAAATTTTAGCAGCTCTTGTAAGACCATAGATGGTTCAGTCTATGACGGAGAAGGTGCAGATCATCTAGGAGTGAATGAGGACTGCACAGAGCAGACATAAGCCCTATGATGATAGGAGACAGATACCACTGGAGTTCAAGGATGGTGACCACGTTTTATTACGGTCTCACCTAGACGTGGAATATGGTGATTTTTCTGGGGCGGCATGTTATCTTCGTGCTTCATCGGACCTTTCCATGTCCTCAGCATGGTAGGCAAGGTGGCTTACCGCCTGGCCCTTCAACCTCAGTTGCACCGGGTGCATTACGTCTTCCACATATCTCAATTGAGGAGATACGTGCATGGCCCAACCCACATCTTTGATCATGAATATCTGGATAGTGATGATTGGGTGACTTTTGCAGAGGTCTCGATGGAGATTGAGGATCGACAGGAGTGGGTCCTACGTTGACATTCGATTCCTATGGTGCACATTCATTTTCAGCACGAGAACCTGCATGAGAGCACATGGGAGAGGGAGGCATAGATGCGTGCTCAGTACACTCATTTCTTCCCATCATTTATGTTGTATCATTTCGAGTGAATAAATCCCAAAGGTGGGAGTAATGTAAAGACCTGGAAATTTCGTGGAATTTTTTTTCTTAACTTATTTGTAATTTTACGAGTCTATGGCATCTAACGACACTTGATTCCGAGATCCGGTGTGCCCGGAATCAATTTCTCAAGTTTATCTTGGGTACTTTCAGTAAATGAGTGAGCGGGTTTTTTTATCTTTTGAACCAGTGCTCAGAATGGAAATCTGGGTGCACCGATGAACTCACAACGCCAGTAATTGCTTAAGGGGACCTTTACCACAGGTGTGTTTTAAGCGGGATGAGAATTATTTTTTGGGTATTTAGTTTAAAATAAATAAAATGGTTGGAACGATTTTATTTTATCTCTAAGGAGGTTAATTCCTCCAATGGGAAGATGTTGGTGGGTCCCACAACCACCCAACATCCCATATGTGGATATATGAGAGGTGGGACCCACACGAGCCCCAACATTTCATTTTCCCCATACCCCCTTAAATCCCCTTCTTAAATTTGTTAACTTCTCTTATTTATGTAGCTCTTCCTCTTCTCTACCTTCCTCTTTAACTCTTTCCAACACTCCCAAATTAATTAATGGAACCTATTCAATTAATTAATTAAGTGATTCAAATTTTTAATGTTTGATATGTTTTATTAAAATAAGGAGAAGCCTTATTTTAATTGGGTTGGCACACGTTTTGCTGGGGGAATCTTTTGAAAGGGAGATTTTTTGATGGAAGAGGGGAATTTTCTCCTATATTGAAGAACAAAAAGCCTCCGGTGAAGAACAACACTCCCTTCCAAGAAGAACAACGACGTTCCCCCTTTTCTCTTCCCCACGAAAAGAGATGAGATTTCAATTATTCTTCGTGTGCTGTCCAACGATGACGAAATCGACACCGTCATCCACAATGCTTGTCAACCACAAACCTTATTTGAGGTAGGGAAATCAAGTTCAATTTTAATGGATTAAAATTGTGCTTTTTTTGTCGATGAACATGTTACTTGTCCAACCTATTTCCATAGATTAATTTGAAGGTCGCGGGTCAAACGAATACGGCCTGACGAACCCCCATTTGATCTTGTTAATTTTCTTGGAATCAGCGGAGGAAGCACGATGTTGTCGCGTCATGCTGGGAACGTAGCAGAGGAAGCCGGCGTCATTGCGTCGGCTGTTTGGGAGAAACCGCAGCCCGCTTTGCGGGCTTCTTCGGAGGAAGAACTGGCCAGCCCTTCGACCGGCCGGGCGAAGGGAAGCCACGACGCCAAGAGGGCACCGCGTTGGAAAACCAGCCGGCCCATCGGCCGGCCGGATGGAGCAGAGCCGTGGCGCCAAGATGGTGATGCATTGGAGAACCTGCGGCCCACCTTGCGGGCCGCTGGTGCTAGATGTCAGGCCGGCCTAGCCGACCGGTTTGGGAATGGTGGCTCCGCTTCGCGCCGTAGGTCTAGGCAGCTGGGTGGCCGCACCCCCTCGGACAGCCTGGACTCCGGGCTGAGCTGCTCGGCCCACTGGCATAGCGAGTTGGGCTGTGCGTCGTGCCAGGTCGGGCCGCGCCCGGCCAGGCCATGCTGCGTGTTTCATCAGGCTGGTTCGACCCTCTTCCGGGTTGAATCCTCCAACTCTAGGCTGACCCGACCCGTCATCCCACCGGGCATAACAGGCCGGGCCCGTTTTCACGTAAACATGAATAACATGAATACCATACTTCTGATCGACGTGCCGTCTATGGCACTGGGGCCCCTACAATGAGAAGATACTTTTGTGACAATCTATGTGGGTTTTGAATGACATTGGAAAATGGCTGGGTTGGTTCGAACCTGAAACCAACTGGGCCCTCGGAGCGCAAACACCTATAACTTTATGACCGGATGTCTGATTGACGTGCCTTCGACTACATTGGAGTCTTCTAGATGAGACGGTGCTTTTGGAATACTCTTTGTGGTTTTCAGTTGTTTTTAGAGTATGGCCGGGTTGGTTTTAGCTTAAAACCCAACCGGGACCCTGGAACGAAAATGCTAATAACTCACAGACCAAACATCCATTTGACATGCCATCTGTTGCGTTGAGATCCCCATGATGAGGCTGTTTTTTTAGATACGTCTTCAGGGGAATTAAAGACACTTGGAGTGTCGACCAGTAGCTCATGGAGCGGATCCTCCTGGAGATGAGGATACGGAGTACGGTGACCTTGTTGCTGGCTGAGACCTGAAGACTGCTTGTCAGATTCGATTCGGAGTTACATGACTAGCCTAGTGGGGAGCACTACTGTGTTGGGGTGGAAAACCCATGGCAAAGGAGTGCTACTGTGTTGGGGCTGCAGACCCACAGTACTCTGCAGAAGGATTACCTCTGTAGGCTATTAGGGGGAGTGCTACTTTGTTTGGGCGGCAGGCCCATGGCGGGGATTGCTACTGTGTTGGGATGACATACTCGTGGTACTCGATAAAGGAGGAGTACCCCAGCAGTCTATGGTTATTGAGTGGCACCTAAGAGTCATGACATGACTACTGTGAAAAAATATTGTAGGAGTTCTCCAGCAACCAAGTTTTCGTCATCGTGAATAAAATCCTGGTTTCAGCTGAGTCAATGACCTTTGTGTTTTCTTCATGATTGAGATGGGTTACTTGATAACATAGGTATATGTATGGGAATATAACTACGTAAAGTTTATATGTTGAGATCTTTATTAGTGGTTTATCCTTGTTGGATTTAGTGAGACCTTGAGGGTCTCAGGTTCCCTACTGAGTATCGTTATACTCAGCCCTGCAAGGGCTCTGCACGCACCTCATTCTGTTGCATGAAGATAATGGACAGTGCTCACAGAGGCTAAATTTATGAGGACTGGACAACACCTGGAGGTGGACCTCACGATGAGTCCGTACACAGAGGTGGACCTCATGACGAGTCGGTACACAGAGGTGGACCTCACGACGAGTCGGTACCTGGAGGAGGATGAGGGACGAGGGCGATGAAGAGGCTATCTGTACTTACTCTTCAGGTAATGTTTGTGGTGGATGATCTAGGAACAGCGCTATCTGTACCTACCCTTCAGGTAGGATCCGTGGTGGACGATCCAGGAGCTTCTTGTCACCTTCCAGCTGTTTTGTCTTTTACCTTCTACTTTACAGTTGGGCTTGTATTTTCGGCCCCTTACATTCAGCGCTAATTTTATTAGTTTTACTGAGTGTTTTTTTCCTCTTATACTCTGGTTGTTTGTTTTTACATCTCATAAAGGCAATGCCTTCCCTTTTTATCAGGATTTACGCTTTTGGTGCTAGTCGTCATCCTTTGGCCTATTGAAGGCGGTCTTGGGGTAGTCATGACATGGGTCCCGAGTATGGGTCATGAAAGAAATCAATTATTGTAAGAAAACACATCTATGTATAGTTTCCTCATTCAAAATCCTCAAATCTCCAGAATAAAATAATGTAATTTTTCCTCATGATTATTAATTCTCTTTCCCACAAAACCATACATATATTAGTGGAACGTAGTCCTAATTTTTAATTGAGAGAAAAAGTTTTTCTCAATAATTTTGCATAATCAGAAAGAAAACAAGGGTCGGGATTAATGATGATTACCCTTGGCACTCTGTATAGTTTCACCAACACCTCTGGATACTTCCTTGATAATACCTCCATTTGGATCAACTCTATAACCAGTATGAAAATGGACGACATAACCATAATATCATGTCCACCCATATAGAATCAATTTTTATATGTTTATATGGTTAACTAGTAGTGATGTACATTAATATTTCCTCCCACTCCAATTGTGGAATATCTAATAGGTGAATAATTCACTGGGAATAAGGTTCTCAACCATTACATACTAATAGACCAATAATTGACACACAAACTCTGTAATTTCATGAATCATCCAAGGATACCGAAATATCCCAGTGAGAGATTAGAAATTAATTTTTACCCTATGAAATACCGCTAAGGGTAATATATGAAACTCATAGATAACTAAAAATATATATCTCTAAAATGATTAATATCATACACTATAACAACACATGCTATTATTCATCCTCAAATTGTCATTCTAGGGTATAATTAAAAACACCTCCATCTCTTTATTCATCCACCTTATAATCCCCCATTTATGAATATTCAATTTATTCTACTAAAGTAGATAGTTGTGTTATATTAGAAGGTTTATATATACTAAAAACAAATATGTTATGAAATTTTAATCATTTTTTTAATTTTTTTTGAAATTACACAATTATTTCGACGCTTAGAGAGTAAAATCAGTGGCATGTGATATTTTATAAAATACTATACCTAATTGAAATTTAGTAAAATCAAGGGTAATTATTATTATAAATTATATTTTCAATATTAATTTTAAATCAAAATATAAATTTAATTTTAATTTCACTATGAAAATAAAATTATTATTATTATTTCAATATGGAACTATTATTTCTATATGGTATTTTTTCCGATTTTTAGTTTGATCATATACTTTTATGTATTTATTGAAAATAAATAAATTAAAACAAATAGGAATGTAATGATTTATTTTATTTCTCTATCTTTAAATGTATGTGAATTTTTTTTGAAATTATTCGTTTAGAAATTGATCCATTTGAAAAAAAAATTATAATTTTTGTATTTTTAAACTAAATAATATAATTTTAAATATTAATCAGTTTTTAAAATTTGTAATTAATTTCATTAATGATTGCATGTATGGTATAAAATATTGATATTTCCCCATGGTAGAATAAGATACCACTCCACTGTTCTATTTCTCTACCATCCAAAATGAAATAAAAATTATGTATACCATTCCTTGTTTTAAAACTAACCATCATCACACCATCCATAAAATATTTTCCGCCCATCACCCATGGTAGAACACTAATAATATTATGGATTCTCTATTCCTGCTACTTCCACACTCCAATAGTATCACACATCAAAATCTCCCACAATCCTACAGGTCTTACACTTCTTCCACATATAACATTGCTATTACTCCTCTTCCTTCATAGAAGAAAATGCTACCAACACATCCAATAATACCATAGAACATGGTAATACTAAAATAATTTATACATATTAAAACTTTTACAAATAAATTTCTACCATTAATCTCCTTGAACGCACATCTAGCTACCACTATAGCACTACAATTACAATGTCATTGTCCGACTGTGACATCAACCAATATCTTACCCCAACATTAAATCCAAAATATCCATTGTGAGCTCAAAAAAACCTCCGTATCAAGTTGTAATGACCAAAGTATGAAATGTCAATTCTTTGATATTAAAGATGACATGATTCTCAAACAAGATAAAACCATGCCCCCCAAACGCTACCAGATATGAAGAACAATCAAGAATATCCAGTAAAGAAATCTATTTAACTATAAGAATGAAAATATCATTATATTTACACCTATTTGAAACACCAATGTTGAGTTTAATCATCATGATTTCATATGAGATCTACCATACATTACATTAAAATAATATATCAATATAGACGAATGCATCATCAATGCACCACATAGAACCCATAGATTGATCTAATTTATGATCTAATATTATATATTATGATCTACCAGAGATGATAATATCTATAAGACAATAGTTAATTAAAGAAGAAGAATCAAATTTTGGATATGTGAATTCCACCCCCACTCGGTTGATAATAAGAATAAATCCATCATGGCCCAACCTTCTGAAAGAAAAATATATATTTATATATATATATTGATAAAATTTAAAAATTTAAAGTATATATTTATAAATATATTCATTGATGAATCTATAAAAATATATAGAAGTTGATTTATTCTCTATAAATGTAATGGGATAATCTGTACTGAAAAAAATTTCTTCATTACACCCATAAATACATTGGTAGAAATTTTTTGGATGATATCCCCTGATAGCCCAAATATTTGAAATAATAAGGAATCTATTCACATGATATTGTTGGATAAAACTACACCAACTAAAGTCATATAAAATTTTAATGATACACACATGGAATCCATTAAAATCTGACTTTGGAGATTATTAATCATCAATAAATTCCAAGGATAGAGAGATAAAATTAATGCCTAGAAATAATTTTCAACTCACTGAGGAAAAATATTTATCATATACCATTTACAAAAAAACATTCTGGTATTTTTTCTATATTTCATTTTACATTTTAAATAGATTTTCCACTCCATTTTCATTAAATATTTTTAATGTCTCTTATTTTCAATTTTCATCCTTTTTTCTACCACATATGTGTCATGATCAATGTAATATATCAACAAATAAAATCCATTGGGAACTAACATGGGAATAAGTACCAGGGGTGATGACATATTCACCTATTATTTAAAATTATCCAAACAATATCCATGATATATCATTTCATTGAAAAAATAGATCAATAATATTAATCTACATTTTCTGATGAACTAATGCATTCAAAAATTTATAAAATCAATTCCCCCCCTCTCTCATATCATTATGTATACTAATGGGTCACATTTGATAGGGTATGAACCATATATGATGAATATGAGTGTTTTGACAGTGGCTACCTCGATTAACTATGGTTATTTTCTCTTCACTATGGAAGAGGTTGAATTGGATTCAAAATGTTAGATTTATTCGTTGTTAGTTAATAAAATAAATTTGATAAATAAAATCAATTAACAAATGACCTTAACATCATAATCAGGTCAAAATTTAACAATATATTGAAGAATAATTGTGATTCACCTCAAATAAAATATGATGTTACCGATTTATATTTTTTCTATTTATGTTTTTTTTAATACATAAAACAAAAAACACAAAAACCACCATTCACTACATATTTCTATTAAAATTGAAGAAAAAATGAACAGAAGTTTGTTATTATCAATAGTGATCGCATGACCCATAAATTTCCCTTTGTAATTTTTTTTTGTTAGGCATACTCTATATCATGATATTCAATAAAATTAGATCTTCTATTTTAAACAATTATGAGAAAATAGTGGATCAACAAGGTTGTATTTATAGGAAAGTGTAATAAGTATTAATTATTTTTTCAAACTATTAATGTTTAATTGTTTATTTTTTCCCTTCATTTCTTTCATTATTATTTTTTCTCTATTTTGGGACATGAAATAAAGGGTGATAATCTTTTTAAAATTTATTACCAATATAATCATTATATGAAAATGATTTTACGAATCAATTTTTTCACAATAAAAAATCATTATAATTAGTTTACTAATCAATTTTTATTCCCTTGTATACTAAATTTTCTTAAGGAGGAATAAAAACAATATTACAACGTTATTTTATAGTGATAAATCCAAGAATAAAACTTATATAAAAGTATTTTTGATGAGTTTATGGATAAAATTTAAGGTATAAACTAATCATCCCTAGTAAATCATGAAGAGGATGATAAACCCCTCAACATGGAATAACTAAATAACATACTATATAAACCCAAAACTAAAATTTATTATCATTTACAATATTATAAGAGAGCTATTGTCATTTTGTAGAGTATGATGATCCCACATTTATGTTCATGTTTATTGTGATTAGAATTGTGGAGATGGAACAAGATGATCATTATGAAAAATAAAAAAAATTAATTATCCAACATAAACAAAATTATGTAGTGGATCTACCCATTAAAAAGGATTTAAAATATGAAATCATTTATTTAAGAAAATTAATATTTTTTTTCAATAAATTTATGATTCTGAATTTTTAAATGACCCCACATGAGTTTTAGAAGAAAATTTAGGATGTTGTATATAGTCCACAGAGGATATGGATGATGAAGGATTGAATAAACTCCACATTGAAGAAGTATGATAGAAACTAGTGTAACTACCTACTATGATAGTGTGGGATTTGGAAATGAAATCTAACTCAACATTGAGAAGAACTTTAATGAACACCATGATATTAAGACAATATCTAGAGTAACTGTGGAATTTTAATTATGGTTTCCATGTGTGTTGAATGATGAAGATAGTATGAATAGTCAATTAATATCCACCTCAATAATAAAAATGATACAATCGGTAGTGAACATGTGTGGACTAGATCAATAACCTGAATGAATTAATATAGATTTAATTACATTGAATACATTTCAATAAATATTTTATGAATTTTAGTATAATTTCCTTTCTTATAAAATAACTAATTCATCATAATGTTTCCCAACCCTCTATGTAGAAGAATATTTGAAGAAATAATTATCATGTTAAAATATATAGTTCCACAATATAAGACCATACTCTAGTGGCAATAAATACTTTTCAATATATATAAACCATATTTATGATGAAAATTGCATCTATACCAAGAAAATAACAATAATTCAACCCATTTATTATAAAATGAAGATAAATATTCTATAATACCTAAGGTGAAGTTACCACTCCATCAACCACCCACCAAACATCAACTATAGGGTGACATTACAATTGACTAAGAATCTATAGTAGCCCAACAAGAATAAATAAATTTATATTATATTTAATGAGAATGGTTAAATTTTTATTTGAACATTCTATTTTATGAATTTTATCCAAATTTAATTAACTATTGACTACTACATGCTTGAATTGTAAAATGTTTCACAATTAGAGGATTCACTGGATAAATAAAAAGGCACAACCATAGTGAAAAACCCAATGAGTCCCCATACATCATCAATACACCCCAAATTTATGAGAGACCATAATGTAGATAGGGTTTATATGTAAATATCTATCCAATGGGGCCTCTATGAAGTAGATAGTTTTATATGTAATTTAAAATTTTGGTTCTTACTCTATAAACCTTATCCTCGTATCGATTGGATATTACACACACAGTATATGTGTATGGATAGTTTACCTACAACCACTCCTAGGTGGGGAAACCAAGTCTCTAATCATTTAACATTATTATTCATTATCATTTATTAATTTTAATAATGAAAATTAATGACTATTTTTTTATATTTCATTTCCTATATGAATAAAACTCACAACGAATGCAAAAAATATCCATATTAAGTTCACCTAGTAGATAGAATCACTCGAGGCTACTAGAAAAATTACACTAAGTAGTGTATGAATGATTTACACTGTATTTAATAGGTTTTTATTTTTTATGTATCTAAAATGTGCATTGACAAAAAAGAGTTAGGGGATGTATTCAAACTAATTTCTATTTTAATTTCATTGTAGTACTATCTATGAGTCTATATGTAAAATTTATTTATATTTTCGTGTATTTGTTTTGTAATTCTTATATGAAAATAAGAAAAAAAATTCAAAAACATAAATAATAGTAGTAAAATGTACAATATTTCTATACGTTTTTATGTATAGAGTTTAAATACAAATGAGTTCGTTTTTTAAATGTTTTTAAAATTATTTTTTTATTTAAAATAAATTTATGTCATCAATTAAAAATTAAAAAATGATAATACTTTCTACCATACCGTACAATGTATTACCCATTAACAGGGTTGGGAAATGGCATTCTCTGATGGAAGTATTTATCTAACACTCATATAGGGATGACCAGTGGGTTGGCGGCATTGAGATATGATCTATTATCTATGAATATCAGTGAAAAGATATGTTTTTTATGTTCCATTTATATCATGAGAAAGAAGGACAAGTTTACCAACTGACATGCCTCCCTAAGACGTGACCTAAAAAATCAGGGAGAGATAGTGACACTCAATGTATATATTATCAAGGTGTAGTGATTGAGTCCCTTTGATTTACAGTTTAGAGTATACATGAAGGATATTCCGTATCGAAGTTTGTTACTTCTAAAAGTGTTAGTGACTCTTATATTGGGCAGAGATATGAGATGGAGAACCCTTATTTTTCCTTTTTGGATTCACTACTAAGAATAAATATATAAATATATATATATGTGTGGGTGTGTGTGTGTGTCGTGTTTCAGTACCCACTCCTTGGTTCTTGGTTACTCTCCTTCAATGAAAGGAAGAGATGTGTGGGGTATTCCATGGTCTTTATGTTTCTATCTTCTCGTGGTTGTATGGGTCTACTATCCTACTATAGGTATTGAGGACTTGATGAGATTTTAATCTTCTAACCATTTTTATCCCCTTGATTTTGGATGAGCTTACTTCACTCTCTTGGGGGGTTGATATGTACTCTTTTTCTATAACTAGTTCAATCTAATGCATTCTTCTTCTTTTGTAACTCTAATGGAACCCCATTATAATATTTGTGGCGTCCTACTAAGTATTTTTATTCTCACCACAACATTGTATTATCTCTCATGTGTCGTTCCATATACAGAAGATTGACATGTTGATCGTGACATCATAGGTGATTAGGGATATGGGGTGCGAGGACTGTGTGTGGTGGTCAAAGCCTGTGATCCTGGATTCTAGATCTCAGAGATTTGTTACTTTTTATTGACTTCCATTATATGGAACATTTATTGTTGTGTGTGTGTTATTCTCTTTTTCCATTTTAGTTTTCATTTATGTTCATATACTATTTAGAGGTTGATTCATGTTTGTATTCCTTTTTTAGTAGTTTTGTATCTTATTTTCCTTTTCTTTTTCACTTTTTCATTGATAAAGGTGTGTGCATGTACAATTTTTTTTGTAAATGGACTCCCTGAGTTATTATTCATTTGGTGCTAGTCATCAACCCCTGGCCTATGGAGGCAGGAATTGGGTAGTTACAACTCGACCTCCAACATGGGTCGGGCCATGAAAAAGTAGTATCATATATGTTTTTTTCCTTAGGGAATCCTTAATACATTCCATAAAATGAATTGGTTTAGTTTTAGAGAAATATTATTAACATGTCTCAAGAAATACTCTCAGTCCATGATATTCAGTGATGGTGTGGCAACCAATGTATCCATTCACTAGGACCCTGACTATATGCTTTTCGACTTTTAATGATGAGATCCTTATTGTAGAAAACATGGAGCATGAATAATATAGGATTGAGTCTTTATCTTCCATTTTTAGTCATTTTACAATCATTGTTGATATATATATATATATATACTCAATTGACCGTGGTACGTCTAGATGGATTTGGGATGCCTCTAGGATGACAACCAGCTAGGATATCACCTCTAGATCATGAAGACAACTGCTTTATTGATGAGACCTCTTTTTTTTGTCCATCTTGAGATCTTCTTCCTCTAGGTGGGTGGGTAAAAGAACCCCGTCCTTTTGAGAATGTGTTAATTCCAGTAGAGTAGGACGAGGATGTTCCTAGGCTGAGCACACTTCAAGAGATCCAGTGCCAAAGACCACTGAGGTTCTGTAGTGATCTACATCATCATGTAGTGGAAGATTATATAGAGTACATATTTACAATTTTCATGAATCATATAACACTGATATATTTGATGGTGTCATTGGTAGACATAAATCAATCGCAAATCATCTCGGATTTGGTGGAATCTAGTTACTTAGATGCATGATAGTCGACACTCTCATGGTGTGACTTCTAGCTGTAATTCAATGAGGAGTACTACCCCTCCTGTAGACGCTTCGTCCTGATTCATGTACTTCTAGAACTCCAATAGGAGGGATGAAATATTCTGAGTACATGACATGGTTAGTAGACCTTAAAATCTACTCTCTGGACATGATCAGTGACTGCTAAATCCACGAAATGAATTTTGATTAGGTAGTCTATAGTGAAATATCTATCAAAGTAGTTCAATTTTTCATCCCCACCTATACTGTGGTTATGGATCATTCACTACTAATATATGTATTTAATTTAGTTTAATTTGATTTAGGTTGTTTTGGAGGTGGGTGTGGAATAGATGAGATGTTTTTTGTGCCTATTAGACTTCAGTTGGTGGGGCCTCAATAAAGGAGGACTTCACATGCACAAACATTGTCACATGGTTTGATACAGCATATAGAACAGAGGATGAATGGGGATGGAATGTGTTATTCTTGTAACGGGCGAGGTCACATGGAATGATACACCCCAACCATACATGGTGTTCTTTCCAAGAATATAGTAAAAGAACTACCACAACAAAGATGATATTTTGACCGGGGAACCACTATGTGAGGGAAGGGTGGTCCCTAGGGAGGGTGTGTTTGGAGGGGATAAAAAAGAAATGAGGTTGGTAGATGATGCTATGAGATCCTTCCACCAACACCGGGCATCCCCCATCTAGTTGGGGGACCTAGAATTCAACGCTATAGTAAGTTGCATGTTATGGATGTCTATAATCCTGGTGCACATGTGATGATAAGAGATACACATTTTTTATTTTCTAACTTTTTTATATAGAAATTTTTAGACATTGGGTGTGGTACTCATTTCACATTGATTAATTATTGATGTTTTACTAGGGTGATGTAGGCATCGATGTAACCTTGGGTTAGTGTTGTTTAGTGTAGCAATGAATATATGAATAAAATGGGTCTTTATTACACTAGAATGCATTCTTGTAATGTGAGTAAATATATGATGGAGAATCTGTACCACCTGAAGTGGATAGTATCAATGTGAGGTAGATTAGTCCCTATGACTTGTTAATTCATGGTTGGGTTGTGTAGTGGAGTGTCAAAGCTGGTCCAGGAATTGTTTGTGGAGTTTTTAGACATGACCTTTATTTTTCTTGTGATGCCACTAGTGAGTGTTGTGGGGTATCTGTTTTTGGTATTAATCTCCATCCAAGGGATGTGAAGACTCAAGGGGGATGACTTGTTATTTTAGTGTCTATATTATTTGTTTAAATGTGTTTACTCAAATGCACTATTCATTTATATGGATGTGTGCTCATCATCATCATCGATATAGTATTTTAACAGTACTAGTTGAGGTGATGAAGACCCCATGAATTGAATGGCATGACACATTATGTGATGCTGATAGGAATTTTCTTCTACATAAGTGTGTGGTGACTCTAGATTCAAGGAGAACGCCTTGTGGTTTGTAATGACCACCAAATCCGGAGGTACATCTTCACCAAGAGATACTTGAACTTTAGGAGGTGGCGATGGTTGATATTATTTCAGGGCTATGACGTTGAGATATTCTATAAGCTGGTAAAGGTAAAATTTGTATTATATTTCCTTATAAGGAAGTCATAGGCTCTCATGGTGTAGCGGGTTTTTTTGATTAGTTAACTTCCCTACAAATTATCCTCATAGAGTAGTAGTGTACAGTTTTCTTTAGTCGATGGTGTTGACTCTTTCCCCACATTAGTACATAATAGAGTCTCCGTTGTGAGACATCGACTGTGAAATCCTGTATGAACATGCATCATTATGTATTTCACCAAAAATACATTCTGAATGGGTGAATCAGAAGACTTTTTTTAAGTACAAACAGTGATTCCAGTTGCAACAAGCGATGTAGAGATTCATCCAGGGTGGCAAACTATCCATCAAGATTCTTCAGGATGTTCGATAGTGAGAAATGAGATGGAGAGGTTTTCTAGCACCATACCCTACCACCAATATCATGAGTGGGTTCATGAAGTCTCACACATGTCACATATGAGGATTAGGAGAGACTTTTGTGATCTCAATATATCAAGTTCATTTCCCGAGTTTCTCTTTTACATGATGGAAATCACGGTGGAGGAAATGATGTTGATATTATATTTTTACCATGTAATAATTTCGAATATTTCTTAATATATTTCAAGAGATAGGCACTGAGATAAAATTTGATTTCGTGGACCAGTGTATGCAGAATAAATTTTATAAAAATATTATCTATTTTTATACTATACACACAATGGAAATGGTATATCATTGATACTGTAGCTCAACACCATAATCTGAGGCCACAATTGATTCTAAATAATTATATTTACTCTATGAGAGACATTACTTTTGTTTATGCCACTGTACTGTATAAAAATCCAAAGAGGGTGTTTTCCTAAATAAAATAAACTATACAAAAAATTTAAAATTTTTATCTCTAACTCGAAAAAAAAATTTAATATGGATTTTGATTGAAAATCTGTTACCTTTTTTAGGTTCATTGTAGAGTGTTTTAATTAAGGGAAACCTAATGTTATAGGTAGTAGAAGGTTTGGATTTTTTGACCTCTAGAAAATTCTATAAATAGTCATTAAAAAAAAATTATAAAAGGTAGGCTCATTTCTCTAATAGGTGTTGAAGAGGATCCTCTATCATTTTTGTCTGATAATCGATGATGGATTCATGATGGATCACTCTGAAACATCAAATACAATCTTATTAGCACACTATGACTACAAAAATAAATCCAAAATCCATGTAGTATTTCTCTTTTAGATTATACAACATCGTGATGGAATAATTTTTTGTCATTTTTTAAATCTGACCAATTTTTCTAATTTTAAATCCTTGGGTGATGGAGAAAATAAAAACGTTCATCGACTATTTAATTACTAGATCATTTTTTCTTAGTCATTATTGATTGTTCCTCACATTCATCGTCAGTTAGACTTTTCAGAATACAGAGAATTCATCTGTTCATCTAGAAGGGATTAATTCTCAAGAAGACATGATCTAGGGATTCTAGATCTACAGAGTATTCGTGTTTTGGGTTTTGTAGGAGGCATTGCGGTGAGAAAAAGTGGAAACTACTTCTCATCGTGACGAAACCTCAACAGATGTTTGAGGGGATCATGATTATCTGAAGGTATCATCCTATTTAGTATAGACATAATCATGGAATTTGATTTGGTAGAACAGGATGTTATTCATTTTTTTTGTAAGGACCACTGGCATGGAACCGGTATGACGACGCTGGTGGCTACTAGTGACCATCCGCAAGGCTGTAGTGGAGCCTCATGGTGTTGTTGGACCATGATGATAGAGACGGTGTACAGAGGAATTGGGTTTGAGAAGTAGGCTTTAGGGTGCAATGGTAGAGGCAAGGGACGCCGACACAGTAGGGTAGTGGATCCGCTCTGGGGCATGGTTCCTGGGTCGGAGCTGGGCGTTGTTTGGCATCTTCAGAACACGATAATATATAAACAAAACATATGTTTTTCATAATGTCTGCAGCCACATAGTCATGTTATCTAGATAGTTTTTTAGATCATTTCATGGTTTTATATATTTATTTTGATACTTTGATCCATGAAGCTCATGATCTTAATAATAATAATAATATTTATATTATTATTCTGAATTTTTTGTATCGAAACTAGCTTGAAAACCCAATGTACGATTCACATGTTGTATGTAGAAATTCATCCCTTGCATCAAGAAGTTACTTTTTGTGTATGATTTTGTTTTTTTATACTTAATTTATAAGGATTGATTTCACTAATTTTTTTATAACGATAATAATATAATTATTAGTATTCTGGAAACATATATCAGAACATAAGTTTTCATATGACGGATGAATGACACATCATCAAAGGTATTCTGACCATGGATTTATGGAAGACTTTTAAAGACTGATTTCAAAATCTCAATCCAAAATTATGGTGTGGGTTCTATGAGGATTGATTTGGGAATTTTTCGTGAAATAGAAAATTTTCACTAAGTTTCTGTTTGGGATGATTGAATACAAAATATCCTGCGATTTTCCAAGAGTATCACAATAGAACAATGCATTTGATCTACTTTGAGATCATAGAATGTAACCCATGAATAACCATTTGTGTTCATTGTAGTGAAATGCAGTTTCTTCACTACGCATCTAATTTGGGAATATCAATACTCGATCCTGTTCGTTTTTTCAAAAGTATCATGATAGTGACATAAATTAGATTATATATGAAATTTTAAGAGACATGAACATAGAATTATGTTTTCTCCCATAGATCAAACAACAATCATCTCTGCTCATCATCATTATAGGAAAAAGGTAACATATACTATGGAAGTATGTTGGTACACTTAGGGGATTATTCTTTGCACATTTGTTCCCATTTATGGATGGTAACAAGGCTCTGCAATGAGGTGGGGACACATGTCATATGGGACCCACACATGTGGTATACCACTTTAAATATATTTTAACTATCAGATTTCCTTCTTTTAAACTCATATTTTAGGAAACATGTAGCTTATCTAGAATGTGATTCTGCATAGAAAATTGTGGTTCACTCTATAGATAATTTCGTGATATGATTAATGATGTTCATGGTGAGTCTCCTATTTGTTGATATACCTGATGCCTGTAGTGTAGATCCTCGATGCACCTTGAGATGTACCATCCATTTGGGAAGTACATAGTAGTACCATATTACACTCTAGTGGTGTTGGGTAATGGTGGTAGTCATTAAATCATCAGGGATTACCCTCTAGAGGAACATAGAAATTGCGTTCACCATTGACTCTTATCAGATTACCTTTTAGTAGAGCTGTGCAGTGATGTTTGTCATTTACTCTTTTGGGATTACCCTCCAGCGGGGCTGGGAAGTTTCATTTTCTTATAAATCATTCATGATTACCCTCTCGAGTATTACCCATTAGTGGGGATGGGTAGTGGAGTTCAACAGTGGAAGTACCATGCATACACTCTATTAGAGTTTTGTAGTGGGTTGCTTATTTGATACACGGTCATTCGGCTATACAGATTAGTGACTATAGATGTTTGGTCACACCTTTAAACTCAGGAGAAAGAGGGATTATTTCCCCACTATGACTTGTATCTATTACTCAACCTAAATCCATGAGAGAGAGGCAATTATTCCAAAATAATATTGTATCAAGGTGAGATGATTGAGTCCCTTTGAATTTCAATTCATAGTAGACATGAGGGATGATGAGAATTGTAAGTGGTTACATCTATAAATATTGGTGAATCATTTTTCATGGGTAGAGCTAAGAGATGGGGATCCCCTTACTCTCTCATTTCAGAATATTTTCCGAGAATCTACAAATATTTCCTATTGCAGCACCCACTCCTTATGTGTGGGTTACTCTCCGTATAGGATTGGTGAAGATGTAGGGGGGTATGCCAATTTATTTTTGTGTCAATATTCTCTTTATTGCAAGAGTCTACACTCATATATAAGGTAGAAAATACTTGACATTATGTTAATAATCTCCGAATTCATAGATCACTATGTTTGAATAATTCAACTTTAATCACTTTTTGGTGTGATCTATACTATTTTACTTCACCTTGTTCTATATAATTCATTCCTATTCAGTTGTATATCTAAAGACTCCCCATTCAATTTTTTGGGGAATCCTAATATGTATTTTTATACTTATAACTGAATTGGATTTTCTTAAAAGAGTTGTGCCATATGAAGATGAATGACATGTTTATCATGACATTATAAGAGCTTAGGGATAAAGGGTTCTTGAGCCATATGCGGTGATCATACCATAGGATTCAGGAACAGGTCTATATCAGATATTTTTCATTTCATTTACAACGAGGTTGTGGAACATTTCTAGAGATACATATATTTTTTTCAGTTTCCCTTTAGGATTAAATTTTTGTTCTTATACTATTTAGAGTTTGATGCATGTGTGGTTTCCTTTTTAATCAGTTTTTATTAATTTTTTCCTTTGCCTCTCCACATTTTCATTTGGTTCGTTGTGTGTGTGTACGAGTTCCTTGTAAAATCATCCCCTTGTTATTGTGCCTTTGGGGCTAGTCTCCAACTCTAGGCCTTTGGATGCAGTATTGGGGTAGTAACGGCTTGAGCCCTGACATGGGTGGGGTCATAACAATTGATATAGATCACAATCCCTGACGTGAATCCCTAATGAAAAAAAATTGAACTACCTATATTAGAAAAAAGGTTTTGATTAATAACTATCATCATCATAGAGTAATTGAAGACAACATAACACTTTTTGGTCTACAGGATCACCTAATCTAATATATTCAATGATGTCAGAGCTATCAAAACCTTATATAAATTAGAAACAAAGAACCTATAATTGCATTCATGTCTAATGAAACATAACACTTTTTCGATATTCTTAGGAAATACATAAGAAACAACTTCCCCTACATTTTAAGGATCCCAGACTACTACATGATGGGATATTAAATTTCTAATGAAACAGATTTTATGATCTTAGAAATAACTAATTCAAAACATCACAATTATCTATAGATGACAATTAACTACCGTAATGCCATGTATATACTCAACATTCTCCTTGTTAGATATGGTTTTCACATATATTTCATCTATGAAAACCACTAAGAATGAATTGAAGAATTCCTAAACACCATGATCATCTCACCAATGATCAGTGTTGGAACATTCATCATTTCAAAATACATCCCAATGAGGACTCAAACCCATAATTTCATCATAATAGAGTCCTCAAAAAACCATCATCTATCAACAAAATTTGATGATATACTGACTATATATCAATCTTCAAGTACCATTTATATCCTTTCAACAAATCCAAAAAATCATTATTACATGAAATAGAATAATAGTTATTAAATTTGAGACAATTCAATTTTCAATAGTCGATACAAACAAGAAAATTTTCACTTGACATGTTCAGGATCAAAATAGACTCACCCGTTGTTGTGAATGTTGGACATAGAGAACCCCTCCACAATAGATTGTCAAGATATACATGAAAATCTAAAAAATAAGAAGGTGACATATTATATTTGAATAAAAATATCAGGGAAAAAATTTGTATATTATTACCGAAAGCAATCACGAATTAATGTGGTATAATGAAAACATAATCCAAAAAAACATGAACATACTCCTCCACAACTGTAGGAAAAACCATCGACTAAACCTTCCATCAAACATGGTATCATCTCGGCCATTAAGGAATAATATTTTGAATCAAAAATTTTACCAATCATAGATTCTCTCTCAGAGAAAATCATGGGATACTAATTATCACCATCATAGAACCCGAAAAATCCCATGAAACAATCCACATTTTTTTCACTAAATATAGAGGTTCCATGTTTTTGATGCTATTATATGAATGTATCAATAAAATTAGTTTTTCTACCCAAGAGTAGTGCTTCCACATCACTCGCTCAAAGTCAGTATACACTCTATATAGATAAGATTAACTACCAACAAGAATATACAATATCAAGGGAGATAAAAGTTCCTCCACCTCATTCCCCTAATAATGGAATAGGTAAGGTGATATGAATGAGTGTGTAGCTATTGAATCAAAAAACCATTTTACTATCAATAATAAAATTAACATGTACATTAATCCTTTCCTAGATCTCATGAAATTGTGTACACTATATAAAAAAGAAGAACAAGACCTCTTAATCACATCTCTAGACCTAAGTATGAACACCTTTATAATTATGCCTTGTTCTTTATAGTTGAAGTGCATGTAATGTCATTCCACAACATTATTCATCTTCCCACTAATAATACAATGTAGGTGTATCCTACTATAAATTCAAAAACATAAACTACATCAACTAAGGAACCTAATGTCGAACACATGGGTCATGTTACCTACCAAGAAAGGCCACGAACACTCATGAATAACTACCCCTATCATGACAAGAAAAAAACATGAATATGTTCCTTTAAAAATTCTTCGATAGCCACCACCCCTGGAGATATGATATAATGAATATTCGGACATACTCCCAACTATCTAAAATTTATTTATTCTAAGAAAATGGTATGCCTGATGTGATAATACAATTCCTAAGGATTATTGATGAATTCAATCTCATAATGGTTTGGTTCTAGCATAAATGTAACAAACGAAATATTAATTGAATAATAATTTTTCATTTATATTAATATTTATCAATAAGATATAAATATTATGTTAAAGGAGATGATTTTTCGGGTAACAAAATCATCAAGAAACAACATGGTTTTCCAAAATCATACATTTCACACAACATTATGGTATACCAAAAAATAATACATTAATAGTATTATTATTTTAAATGGTAGTAAAAACCTTATTATTAAAACTTCCAGAAAGAATAGTAACAACTGAATTTTGAAATATGGTTTTTGAATGTTTAAATATTGATTCATTGGTTACCAAATTTACTAGTAATTGAAATAAAAACCAATTGAATATAAGGGATGTGTTTTCATTAATACCAATTTAAAAGAGAGTAATTGTGTTTATAAAATCATATCACATTTTATTCATTTTTATTTATTGATAAATATGCATTATTTATAAAATGTAATGTCTTAAATTAATCTTATTTGTTTTGGAGATAAGATATATGAACAAATTCAATTTTTTAGATAAAAGAAGTATTTTTATAACAATTTTATTTTCTCACCTTTTGATGGATAACACTTAATAAATTTATTTTTTTACAACCGTATTTGTTATATTTGAAAAAATATATATATTTAGAAGATACACATAAAAGTTTACTTATGATGGATTTTTTATATGTTTATGATAACTATCTTGTTTTGATGAACAATAAAAATACGGTACATTTTAATTGAAAACTAAATTTTCCAACAAGATAATATAAATGGTTAAATCACATTATTTAATGGTTTTAAGGTATAAATGGAATATATTTTCATCGTTTAATCTAATTTTTTCCATTATAAGTAATTTAAGATTATAATTGGATATATAATCATGTCAATCATTTGGTATTTTTTACTTATTAAAGACACACCTTTTGGTTTTGACAACAGGAATTAATTTTAAAATAATTTGTGAAAATTATGTGTCTAAAATTCGGATAAATATATTCCATATTTGGAATAAGAAATTTATGTAAATAACTACATATTATTTTGGGACATTATTAATAGTAACTTCACTAATTATCGTTATTTACCACGACTAAAAATTAAATCAGTTAAATAAGATTAAAAATTAAAAGTAGGTTGATATAAAACTACACTTACATATGTCCTAATACTATGTGATCTGATGTGATAGACCATGGACATATTTGGTAAGATTCAAGGACCCCATGGACCTATTTGTGTGTGATAATTATATATTATATAAAATAATTTTAAGTAAACAAAATTATAACATAAACATGTATCTTTTTTGAGAAATATTAATATTTTGTTATATAACTGATCTCTTAAACAATAAATAATAATAAGAAAGCAAAAATTATTTCCTATAACATTTTATTTTATTTAAAATTTTTATACATTTAATAAATTAATTAATTTATGACACAATGATGTTGCAGTGATTACATTGTTAATGAATGATTCCAATAAATCTTATTATAAATATACAAATAAATTTAATTTGGTTATTTTGATGACATCCATGAATTTTAGGGATTATATTGACATATTATATTGGATTTAATGTCTTTTTTAACAAGGAATAAATTTTAATTAATTTTTAATAATTCCATGTAAGAATAGTGTCCAAAATTGACTTAATTCAAAAGTTAATATATATAATAGTTTAGGAAATGGTATTAAATTCTTAAAAATCTATGATTTAGCCAAATTGTTAAGGTAAGTCCAAATATTTCATAAATGACTTCTTTTTGTAATTTTAAAATGATAAGGTAATTTCATTAAAAAACAATGTGTAAATAAAATGATATCATTGTAAGATTACAAATGGTAAGATAAGGGTTAAATAAAAAACGGACGGATAAAAAATATTCAAAATATATCTAAAAATTATTGGATTATCATTGTTAAAACCTCAATCATATTATATTTGAATTTAATTAGTTTTTAACGAATTTATATAGAATGAAATTTTATAATAAATTAATATTCTAGTACTTTCCTAAAGTTCCCATCCTTCATCTTAATTTTAATAAAGCCTTTTGGATCAAATCAAAAGATGCTACCCAATTTTGAGGTAATGTCTTCCCTCAAGTTATATTCCTTTATATTCTTTCAACACTCCCTATGATATAATATTTTTTTTTGATTAGATAACAACACCATTATTCTTAATATAACTTGATTTTTTGATGAGATGTATTCAAAATAAAATTACACACAACTCCATTTAATGGATATGAATATACTGTTTATGTTTACGATGATCTAATGCCTCAAGAAATGATGACTGTTTGCTTTCCTTCTACCACCTCTAATTATGGGCATTATGATAAAACCGTATAAATAAATTTTATATATTATATTTTTATTTTCTATACTGTTCTGTTATTTTTATTTACAAATAACTTTATTCATTTTATATTGTTTAAATACGATAATTTTATTTGAGGAAATACACACTACTTCCCCTAAAAGTGATATGAATCGGTCTTCACATATATGGAACATATAAAAGATGATGGTAATTAACAGTTATATCATATATAACATCGATATTATAATAGAATTATAATATACCTATGTATCATTTATTTTTCATTCTTTTAATATGACAATGAAATGAAGGAAGCGTTAATGTGTACGTACAACCTACTATCTTCATGAATGATGAATTTAATTTCTTATATCAAAATATTATGGAATATTGTAAATACATATATATTAGATATATATGATATTTAATACATTAATACTTTTTTTAGATGATGTAATTTTGACTACATGGATAATTTATATCAAAACATGTTCATTTTCTACTCTAGTAATGATCATCATAAAAATGTCCGAAATGAACATAAATAATAATGTAATTTTTCTAACATTGAAATAAGTGATATAATATAAATATGAAATATTATATTGGTTATCAAGATAATATAAATTAATCTAATTTTATTATTCAGTAACATAATGATAGCATGGGATGAGTTAGAATCACGGTTCGGGACTTTGTCTCTATAAGGCCCCAGCATTGAACCTTACTTAATCTTGAGTTATTACATGTTTACACATTGAGGATCTTTTCAGGTTTGGAGTTTTAGAGAATTAGATCATAAAACTTGCATTACATTCCACATTTAAACAAAGTGGTTACATGAAAGATAGTATTCATTTTTTCCATCAACGGAAACATATTTAAAATAAAAGATGGATTCTTTCTTGACACTTCCTTGACACTATCATCATATCATGTACCCTTCCCTTGACCTGTGAAAAAAATTTCAAAAACTTGGTATGAGCATAAAAAGCTCAGTAAGGGATATAAAAATATGGAATGGAAATATGAGTACATGTATACATAATAATGAAATCATACTTTACCCATAAAACATAAGCACTTTAACATACCTCATAGAATCATGAATAAATCATAGAAATTATAATACATAATGGTAAATTGAGGAATTCATAACATTCTTACATAGGGAGTAACCCTCTTGGTTACGTTTGGAATACCCATCACAGTATATTCCCTAAATCTATTCGGAGAAAACTTAACGTTTAACCCCTTCATGTTACCCAATGCATTGGAGAGCTATATCGGGCTCACCCGCCCTTAGTTTTTCACAGAACCACCCGTCTTCATAATAATTCCAAAGAACCATAACATAATCGTATCACATAAAAAATGCATAAAGGAAAAATAACATTTCCACTTTTCAATCACAAGATATCAATACAACACATTGATATAAAAGCATTATGAAAACCATTTTCAATAAAAAATAAAAGAAAAGTAAAACATGGTATTTATTTTTCTTTAAAAAATGTATGTCTTGTAGAGGAAGCCGAAACTCAAATAATGATCATGGCGGTGGAGAAGTCGTTGTCGCCGCATACTTACGACAAAAACATTCCCTTTTTTCATTTAGTAAAATGCTTCATATAAAAAAGTTTCATTTTGGATAAACGTAAAAGTCAAAGAGGTTTATACACCGTATAAAAGAAGGCTGTGTATAAAACAAAATATTCCTCAATGAATTGAGATTGAGACGAAGTTCCTTACAAAGACGGTATCCTTGGATTAAGGATAAATCAATTACATAATTATGTGTGACAAACTAATACACCAAATATAAGTTGATATTAAGTGTAAAAAAATTAGAGGTTATTCGCACATATTCATAGAATGACATATTCAAGGTGTACAAGCTTATCCCAAAGAATCAAAATTGGGTTAAGAAGTTCCCTTGAAAAAATTTGACATCCTAACGTCGTCACTTCAAAATTTAGAAAAAGAGTCGATGAGAGATAAAGAGGGTATCTCATCACTTGGACATAAAATTTACATCAATATGGATATAGAATAACACATCCCAACATAAAATTCTGTGAATTAAAAGACATAACAAAAGAAGTCTTTTAAAAAGAGGAGGGTGAAAGGTTCCCTTACCGACATGGGTATCTTTCGAAACATACACCCAATGAAAGAAGGAAAATACCAAATTTATGTAAATACTCATAAATGAAATTATATTTCAGAATGATTAAAATAATGTTCAGTACATACACCACTCAAAGGAAATTGTGGCAAATCTAGCATAAATCTCACGGGAAAAAATGTGAGATGAAAAAGCCCTTACGAAAACTCGGCAGCCTAACGGCGCCACATAAAACAGCCAAAATGGATTGATGAGAGATAATAGGGTCTCACATCATATGAAAATAAAAATTACAGTAAGAGTAATATTAAAGAACATCCCAATCACAAGAAATATGAGTTTAAAAGGAATGACATAAAAGAATGTACTTAAAAAGAAAGAGAGGAGTAGGATCCCTTACCTCAGGTCCGACTTGACTTGATCGTTCATTAAGGTACTAAATAATAAACTTGAGTTAATTTCTAATTTCTTAAGAACATTTTTCAAGTTCATTATTCCTTTTATATCACTTATTTCCATGTTATAAACATTATGTAATCATTTAAGTTAATAATGTTTGTTTTGTCGATATTTGTTTTTTAAGTCGAAAGTGGACTTCTTACAATTACATGTTGTTGGTGTGGTCAAAGGTTCATTATATCCAGAATGATATTCATGATTTGGATATCATATATATCATATATATCCAGAATATACATGTATTTATAGTATTACATAATCATTTAGAGGTAATAAATGAAATGCATTATTCATGGAGACGGTAAGCCGTACGTACACATGAATGCTACTTTCATTTCTATGTCATATTAATTGAATTAAAACTACATGAGAGGTATATATATTTTAATTCCAGAATTATATTCATCATTTATATGTAACATAAATCATATATAATAACTTTAAATACATCCTTTATACATCCCACATATGGCTTTAACGAATCAAATCACTTTGAGGGGGCGGTAGTCCGCACTTCCTAAAATGAAATTATCGTTTTTACCCACAATGGAAACCACAAAGGTATGCCACAAAAGAAAAATACAGAAGCTTAAGTAAAACAAAAACATATTATATATCATATATAAATGTAGTGACATCTTAATGGCCACCTTTTAAGGTGTTATATGAGTGTTGAACAATCATCGTTTCGTGAGGCAGAAATTCGCCATCCACAAAACAGTATGTTCTTTAACCATTTGATGTAGGTGTGTGTAAGTGTAGATCGAATGATTCATATAATAACATCATAGTATATTTAATATACTGTATTTATTACAAAATAAATAAATAAAAAGAGTTTAGGGGGTTGGAGAAGCAAAATAAAACAAAAGAACACAAGTGAAGACATTACCTTAAAATCGTGTAACTCCCTTTGGTTTGAGCTCAATGGCTTCCTTGGGAAGACTTCTGCCCAAAGTGAGGATTCTAAGAGTTAGAGAGGGATGTGGAGAGAAAAAATGGGCAGGGGTTGGCCGAGCCAAAGGCTTTGTATGTGTGGGTAAGAAGTTAGAGGTGGGGGCCTTTTATAAGAGGAGAGGAGGGGCACTCTTGGAAAGTAATGAAATGTTACTTTATTTTAAAATGAGTTTAGGATTTAAAAGGTCCCACATTGATATAATTCGAGTATAAGGTGATAAGGTTTCGAAATCCTCCAATATAATAGGTTTTGGACATTTGTAGGTCATATATTTTTCATTATCTTTTAATTTTATTTAAATCCTTTATTAATTAGGTAATCGATGCATCATTATGATGTCATAAATAATTTTATTTATTTAATGTCTAAAAATTATAAAAAAAAATTCATGATGTAGGAAATATTTTTAGATTTCCAATGAATTTTTATAGTAAAAAATCTGACTTGTATAACACCATGTAAAAAATTGTTTTATTAAAACAACTCATGTTTGTGTCATTTTTACTTTTACATTAAATAAAAAGTTATTTATGTCATTTCCAAACCAAAGTGGCTCCATGGGGTCCCCAAGATGACCCATGGATTATCTTGGTCGGCCATGACAAATCCAATAAGGGTAGGACATGTTTCAAGCTCATCACATATTATTAAAACATTATTTTTACCTTAAACTACACTAATTACCTCTAATCGTGATTAAATACTTAAAAGTAACTATTCACCAAAAAATTATTTTAATCCCATTGAACCAAATTTTACTTTCTAATGACAACCTTGTATGTCGGATTTTTGAAATTCAAAACACAGAGGTGGAAAAGTGTCATTTAAAAGAATAATCAGTTTCTTAAACTACCACTTAGTGGTTTCACTATTCATCAAAAATTGATGTTTTTCAGAAAAATACCAAAAATTCACCCTAAGCTATATTTGATATTCCGAACTCAAAAATGATGTCTATTTGAAAAAATTCCAAACATATAATTTGAAATAATTAATTTAATAATTAATTCCTGGTGTCAAAACAAATAGCGTGTTTTTATGAAATAATATCTATTAAAAGATTGACACTAGTTTAAGTCCAATTTCAAATTGAAATGAATTCCAATGAAAATTATTGGATTAATTTGTAAAAATATATTCTAATTTTACTTTAAAAACAATTCAAAAGATAATCTATGTAACACCTGAGACTTTTATGTTATATAAATAATAAAAGGAATCTTTTTCTACACAACACATTCTTGGATTGCTTTACACGAAATCGCGACCTTCCTCGATAGCTTGCGTCGTATGCAATACCGAGTTTCACTAAACAACGATGTACTATTAAAATATTATTAAAACTAGTCGTTCTGAATAGTAATGACCACTTTTTGAAAATTTATAAATTTTATTTTTCAAAATGGACTTCATTTTTGGATTCGGAATATCGAAATTATCCTAGGGTAAAATTTTGGTATTTTTCTGAAAACTTTCAATTTTTGATGAATAGTGAAACCACTAAGTGGTAGTTAAAAAACTGAATTTTTCATAAAACATAATTTTACCGCTTCTGTGAGTGGAATTTCAAAAATCCGAGAGACACGGTTAATGTCAGTAAGTAAAATGTGGTTCAATGAGATGAAAATAATTTTTTGGTGAATAGTAACTTATTACCTTTTTTTACCACGATTAAAAGTAAATAGGGTAATTAAGGGTAAAGATGGTATTATTATTGCCCTAACACATGTCTTAATTCTATTGGAAAATTTTAATTCGACCAAAAACAAACTTAGGAATAAAATATGACCATTTAGGCCCACTTGGATTAGATTAGGACATTTATTATTAATTTATTTAAAGAAGGGTTGAAATAGTTAAAATCAAAGTTTAATAAGTAAATAATTTTTAATATAAGGTTATACATAAGATAAATTTGACTATAAATATTCATTAGAAATATAAAAAGATTTCCTACATAATGATATTTTATTTGTAATTTTTAGACATTAAATAAGTTAATTTCATTATGACACAATGCTGTTGCAGTAATTATCTTATTAATGAAATATTGACATAATTAATGTAATAAACACCAAAATAAATGTAATTTGAGACTTTTTATGAATTACACTAATTTTCTATGTTAATATGACATGTTAGTATTTATTTAATTAACTTTTTTAGAACTAATAATTCTGTTATGATTTTCACAAAAATAAATTACTAAATAGTGTCAAAATTGACATAAAATAGTTTTTTAAAACAAATATTATATTATTAATTGTTATTTTATTCCTAAAAATCTAAGGTTCGGCCAAATGACTTATATAAGGTTATATATATTAATAATAAACAACTTGTGGTTCGTTTGGCTGCTTATAGTAAGTTTATTAACTTTATAATATAAGAACACAAGAAGACACGATAAAATTAAAATTATTTAACTTAATGTTAAATCTAAATGATAAGGTTAAAATTGGAACCTAAACTTGTCTAAATTCTATTGGATGAGATGAGTTCGACCCATCCCCACCTTAGCCTCGAAATATATCTATTTGGAGCTATTTAAAACCTAAATTCACTTTATAATAAAATAATAGTTTTAGTTATTCCAATGGTGCCCCTCTCCTCCCTTATAAAAGGGCACATCCTCCTTCTCTTCCTCACACCACTTTGAGCCTTCAAGCTCGGCCAACCCCTGCCACTTTCTCCTCTCCACTTCCCTATAGACATTCTATAGGTCCTGGTCTTCTTCAAAAACCAATTTTAGTGCCCTAAAAGAAGGTCTCAAAGAAGCACTTCAAAGAAGAGATAATGTCCGTTACCGATTCTTTCATCTTTATTTCTTCTTCCACTTCTTCTTATTTAGTTGTTTAATTATGAAGTAATAACATAATTATCACTCATATACTGATATGTTATTATTAGTATGAAAAAACCCTATTTCACCATCTATCCATCCTACAGAAAAAGAAATCTCCGCGCGTGCGTACGTACGGAATACAGTCTCCACGCCGCGGTGTAATCTATTTTCCACCACCACCTTACTTGGATGGGTATAATGGTGTAAATAATGACTATATATATGAATATTATAAAGTAATACTTATTCATAAATATTATACATACACTCCAATACAATTCCACGATCATAGGAACGATATCATCACTCGTGCGTACGTACGGAATACCGTCTCCACGATGTGATACGACTCATTCTACATGATCTTCATTTCATAATGATTATATAAATGAATTTAATGAATTAATATGATATATATTACACTAATACCATTCTGGAAATGAGGTATCTATAACCTAAAGAGAAGAATATGAATTTATTCGACAAAATACGCATAAGAACAAAAAGTTATAAACACCCGAATAACAAGTGGCAATTAAATATTACTACTAAGAAGCTAAGAATATGACCATATATGATATAATAAAAATATGTATGATTCTGGAATAAGTCAATAACATTATTTAAATCATTATACAGGAGGTTCGGACACTTACAAATCATGTCAGACCTAAGGTAAGGGAAATATCACAATCTCATTTTTATCTGAGATTGTTTATACTTTAGTATTTACTGGGGTGTATTTTATCATCCACATCCATGTTTACTCAATATGTAATATTGCTTCCATCCTCTACAATTGTTTAAATCCAATTTTAACATTTGGTGAGTTTTTATTAAAAGATATGAATGGAATCTTTTGACGTTTATCGTACGATGTACTTTTTGACTTTTCCGAAAAAAATACGAGAAGAATGTTTTTTAACTTATACGGCATGAATGGATTTTTAAAAAATTATTTCCAAGAAGCTTCCTTTAAAAGTTTTCATGTTTTTTTTAATCAACTTCTTTTAGTTTGAAATTTTATGACATGTTAAGAGAGGAAAATGTTTTTGAAGTAGAAAGGATATTTTCCTCAAGAATGGAGTTCAAGTGTTTTATCAAAATTATTTTCCATCTAAGATAATATAGGGTTCTGTTTCTATCCATATTATTTTATTGACATAAATATGTTGTGATGGAAATATTTTTGTTAATTCTTTTATCTTATATTAATTGTTTTATGATGTCACGATGTTTAAATATTCCCATTTTTATTACATGGTTTATGCTGTGATGAATGGTTTATGATTTTGTGGCACACATAAGAATGGTATCATTATGAGATGGGTGGGACCTATATCTCCCTCCAATGCATTGGGTAAAGATTTTATATCTCATGATATAGACATGGCTGGAACGGTAGGTTATACCGGTTCAGTGAAATAGGACTGAAACGAGGGTGACTCGGTTCAGAAAGGGACTTTGTCCACTAAGATAGTCATGGCAAGGGGTCTTGACAAACAAGAAATGATTCTATATGATTATGTGTGTATGCCACAAAGTTTCATGTTTTAAGTTATGATTAATGTGATTACATTTCACTGCCATGATTTATCCCATGTTATGAAATTATGATCTTTTTTATAGGTTAAGATTTCCAAAAGTTATGTGGTTGTGTATACGATGTGAATGATATTTCGTTTGTTTACCCTTACTGAGCATTTGAGCTCACCATTTAGTATGTTTTCTTTCCCCAGGTCAGGAAGAAGGTTATTAAGTAAGATATGCCAAAAGGGACTATAGATATGATGAAATAAATGGGAGGCAAAGTAGATGCTTTATGAACCAGTTGTTTATGTTTCCCAGTTTCTAAAGACACTATACCTATACGGTCCATTCATGGTTTTGTTATATGTTGTAATAAGTTTTCTTCAATTTTGAAGTATTAACAATGTATGTAAAGTATGGGTCGTTATAGTTGGTATCAGTGGAAAGGTATAGTCAACCTTTGGAAACTAGGATGTGTAAGCCTTAGTAAGAACCCTAAGGATAAGTCTAAGCATAGAACACAATCTTAGTGTTTTAGAAATGTCCATTAATAACCTAGGATAAGACCTTAAGTGTGAAATTTTATTCTTGATTATGTGGTTTTCCTATTATAATTAGTGTTTCTCACATTATTGTTCTTGGTTTTAGTCAATGGCTGGAACCCGAAGGAACCGTGTTAATGCGGAATGCGACGGGCAATGCAATGATTGTCCCCCTGAGCAACCAAACATTATGGGAGCTGGAATGAAAAATCTTGTAGCCATGCTCACGCAACTTTCTCAAGCTATGAATCATGCAGGACTTCCAAACGAGCAAGGGAAGGAGCAACATTCTGTTGAATCCTTCATGAGACAGCGTCCACCTTCATTCAGCGGGTCTACTGATCCATTAGTTGCTGAACAATGGATCAGTACTACTGAAAAGATATTTTCAGTTCTTCAATGTTCTGAACATGATAAAGTTATCCTAGCAGTGTATCGTTTGGAAGGTGATGCTGATCAATGGTGGAATCTTATTAAGAATACACGGTAAAGGGATGAAATTGAGTCCATGGAATGGGACGAGTTCAAGAACTTATTTTTCAATAAGTACTTCCCTCGTATTCACCGAACAAAGATGGATAAAGAGTTTCTTGAACTGAAGCAAAAGGATGATGAATCTGTTGGTACCTATGAAGAAAATTTTACAAGACTTTCAAGGTACGTTTCTGGTATTATTATCCAACATGAGGGTAAGATCGATCGATTATTTAGTGGCTTAAAAAAATGTATTCGAAGGGCATTAGCCATAAGGGACTTCAAAAGCTACAAGGAAATCGTTCGATGTGCTCTCAAAGTCGAGATGGAGATTGGAGTAACCCATCATTCATATGGGTTTGATAAGAAGAGGAAAATGGAAATCAAAGGAAAATCTAAAGATCACACTGAAAAAAATGAGCTTTCCCTTATGATCAAAGTGTGTAAAGAAACATGGAGGGAGTTGTTTTAAAGGGACAAGTAAATGTTTCAAATGTGTAAAGGAAGGTCATCGGGCATTTGAATGCTGCGATGATGGGGAGAAGATGTCTAATGATGCAAACAAAGGAAGGGATACACAGAATGAACCTAATACACTTCAATGTTTCAAGTGCAAGGAGATGGGACATTATGCCAATAAATGCCCTAATCCAAGGGTTGATGATGATGGTCGACGTCAACAAACACTTAAGGATAAATAAAAAGGAAAGTCACATGCAATTTCTATCACTGATGTGGAGTACGATAACGATGTGGTGAAAGGTACACTTACCATCCACTCTAAAGTAGAAAATGTTTTATTTGATTCTGGATCCACCCACTCCATTATTTCTGAAGAATTTTCTAAAGGTATCACCATATTACCTCAACAATTAGATGTTGAGTTAGCTGTGACAACACCTAATGGCACAACAGTCACATCAAAAGTTTATAATTCTTCTCCGATTGAAGATTGTGGGAAAGTGCATCCTGCAAATCTTGTGATCCTTCCAATAGTGGAATTTTATGTGATTCTTCGCATGTATTGGCTTTCTTTATATGGAGCTCATATCAATTTCCAAAGAAGGGAAGTCACATTTCATAATCCAGATCAATCTATGATCGTCTATCAATGCAAGGATGAACATAACCTTCCAGTGGAAATTTCTTCCATTTTATGGGTATTGATTCCACTAAATGAAGGTTATTTATCTCAAATGGTTGGTGAGAAACTCACGATTAAGAATATTCCCATTGTACGGGAGTTTGATGATGTCTTTCCGAAGGAATTACCGGGTCTTCCACCAAATCGTGAAGTTGCGTTTTCAATAGAACTCGTACCGGGTGCTTTGCCTATTTCAAAGACACCTTATAGAATGGCCCCAATTGAGTTGTAGGAATTGAAGAAGCAACTCCAAGAGAATCTTGATAAGGGATTCATACGCCCTAGTGCGTCACCTTGGGGAGCACCTGTTCTATTTGTTATGAAGAAAGATGGATCAATGAGACTCTGCATTGATTATCGAGAACATAACAAGATCACTATCAAGAATAAATATCCTCTCCCGCGCATTGATGAACTATTTGACCAACTACGCAGAGCTCAATACTTTTCCAAGATTGATCTTCGTTCAGTGTATCATCAATGAAGGGTCAAAAGGGAGGATATACCAAAGACGGCTTTCCGTACAAGGTATGGAAACTATGAATTTATAGTGATGCCATTTGGTCTTACTAATGCCCATGATATCATCATGGATTTGATGAATAGAGTCTTTAGAGACTATCTTGATCAATTTGTGGTAGTCTTTATAGACGATATTCTTGTCTATTCAAAGTGAAAGGTAGAACATGAAGATCACTTGAGAATTATATTGAAGACCCTGAGAAAGGAGAAGCATTATGCCAAATTTACCAAGTGTGAATTTTGGCTTCAAAAAGTTGCATTTTTGGGTCACATAATCTCAAAAGAGGGGATATCTGTGGATCCAGCAAAAACAGAGGTTATCGAAAGATGGTTGAGACCAACAATAGTAACTGAGATCCGAAGTTTTCTTGGTTTGGCTGGATATTATCGACGTTTTGTGAATGATTGTTCACGATTATCTAATCCACTATCCAAGTTGACTCGGAAAAGACTTAAGTTTGTCTGGATGGAGGAATGTGAAGAGAATTTCAAGGAGTTGAAAAGAAGGTTATCCAGTGCACCTGTGCTCACACTACCTTGTAGTGGAGAAAGGTTTGTGATCTATAGTGATGCATCCATTAAGGGATTGGGGTGTGTTCTTGTGAAAAATGATATGGTGATAGCTTATGCCTCACGACAGTTGAAAATCCATGAGCAAAATTACCCAACACATGATTTGGAGTTAGCTGCGGTAATGTTTTCATTAACAATTTGGAGGCATTACCTTTATGGTGAAAGGTGTGATATTTATACTGATCATAAAAGTTTAAAGTATATTTTCATACAAAAGGAGCTGAATATGCGTCGAAGAAGATGGTTGTAGCTGATTAAGGATTACGACTGCTCAATCCATTACCATCCTCGGAAAGCAAACAAGGTGGCAGATGCATTATGTCGACAAGACCATGCCAGTTTATCCATGATGAGGATCAAAAAAGATCCAATATTTATGGATTTACCAAGGATGGATCTTGGAATTATAATGGAAGGGGAAAAATATTATCTTTCTCAAATGAATGTTCAACCATCTATACTTGTGAATATTAAAGAGGCACCGAAAGAAGATGTCGTGTTACAAAAGAAGGTGAGAAATGTTCCTGAATTCAACCTTAATTGTGATGGGATAATAAAGTTCAGGAATCGGGTTTGTGTTCCTCCCATCCCCGAATTAAAGAAGGAACTGCTGGATGAGGCTCATAGTTCTTCATTCTCTATTCATCCTGGAAGCATGAAGATGTATAGGGACCTAAAAGAGTACTTCTGGTGGGATGGCATGAAAAGAGATGTTGCTGAAATATCTCTCGATGCTTGGTTTGTCAACAAGTTAAAGCTGAGAGACAGAAGTCTATGGGGATGTTAAAACCATTACCCATACCCGAATGGAAATGGGAAAACATCACTATGGACTTTGTCACAGGACTTCCTAAAACATCCAAAGGCAATAATGCTATTTGGGTCATAGTTGATCGTCTTACAAATTCTGCACACTTCATTGCCATTAGAGAGGATTTCTCTCTGGATCAGCTTGCCAGGATATATGTAAAGGAAGTGGTAAGATTTAATGGAGTACCACTTTCTATTATCTCTGATCGGGATCCGAGATTTACCTCGATGTTCTGGCGAAGTCTTCCTCATACTCTGGATACAGAGTTGAGTTTCAGCACTGCTTATCATCCTCAGACAGACGGTCAGTCTGAGAGAACAATTCAAACCCTAGAAGATATGTTGAGAGCTTGCTCTATGGATTTAAAAGGTGGTTGGGATCAACACCTACCTTTGGTGTAATTTTCTTATAATAATACCTTTCACTCTAGTATTCAGATCGCTCCTTATGAAGCTCTCTATGGAATGAAATGCAGGACTCCAACTTGCTGTGATGAAGTTGGGGAAAGAAAGCTATTAGGACATGATCTCATTGATGAAATGGCAGAATAGGTCATATCTATTCAACAACACATAAGATCATCTCAGAGTCGACAGAAAAGTTATGCCGACAACCGAAGAAAAGACCTAGTGTTTGAAGTGGGTGATAAAGTGTTCTTACGAATATCTCCTTGGAAGAGGGTTATGAGATTTGGAAAGAAGGGGAAGTTGTGCCCTAGATATATCGGTCCTTTCGAAATATTGGATCGTGTTGGGAAGGAAGCTTACCAATTGGCACTTCCACCGAATCTCTCTCAAGTCCACGATGTGTTCCATGTATCTCTCCTGAGAAACAACATACCTGATCCTTCACATGTACTCAGCTCAGAAGTTGTACCGTTGGACCATGATCTTTCTTATGAAGAACAAACGATAGAGATTCTGGATCGTAGCGAAAAAGTCCTACGAAAAAAGACCACTCGATTGGTGAAAGTTTTATGGAGGAACCACCAATTAGAAGAATCTACATGGGAGCTTGAGGATATGTTGAGGGAGAGGTATCCTCATCTGTTTGTTACAAAGTGACGAATTTCGAGGGCGAAATTCATTTTAAGAGGGGTAGAATGTAACACCCGAGCCTTTTATGTTATATAAATCATCAAAGGAATCTTTTTCTACACAACACTTTCTTGGCTTGCTTTACACAAAATCGCGACCTTCCTCGATAGCTTGCGTCGTACGCAATACCGGGTTTCACTAAACAATGATATGCTATTAAAATATTATTAAAACTATCCATTATGAATAGTAATAACCACTTTTTGAAATTTTATAAATTTTATTTTTTAAAACGGACTTCATTTTTGGATTCAAAATATCGAAATTAGCCTAGGGTGAAATTTTGGTATTTTTCTGAAAACTTTCAATTTTTTATTAATAGTGAAACCACTAAGTGGTAGCTAAAAAACTGAATTTTTCATACAACATAATTTTACCGCTTCTGTGAGTGGAATTTCAAAAATCTGAGAGACACGGTTGATTTCAGTAAGTAAAATGTGGTTCAATGAGATGAAAATAATTTTTTGGTGAATAGTAACTTTTTACCTTTTTTACCACGGTTAAAAGTAAATAGGGTAATTAAGGGTAAAGATGATATTATTATTACCCTAACACATGTCCTAATTCTATTGGACAAGTTTAATTCGACCAAAAACAAACTTAGGAATAAAATATGACCATTTAGGCCCACTTGTATTAGATTAGGACATTTATTATTAATTTATTTAAAGAAGGGTTACAATAGTTAAAATCAAAGTTTAATAAGTAAATAATTTTTAATATAAGGTTATACATGAGATAAATTCGACAATAAATATTCATTAGAAAAATCAAAAGATTTTCTACATAATGGTATTTTATTTGTAATTTTTAGACTTTAAATAATTTAATTTATTTATGACACAAAGATGATGCAATAATTATCTTATTAATGAAATATTGACATAATTAATATTATAAACACCAAAATAAATGTAATTTGAGCCTTTTTATAAATTCCACTAATTTTATAGGTTAATATGACATGTTAGTGTTGATTTAAGTTACTTGGTTCGAACTAATAATTCTATTATGATTTTCAAAAAAATCAATTACTAAATAGTGTCAAAATTGACATAAAATAGTTCTTAAAACAAATATTATATTATTAATTGTTATTTTATTCCTAAAAATCTATGTTTCGTCCAAATGACTTAGATAAGGTTATATATATTAATAATAAACAACTTGTGGTTCGTTTGGCTGCTTATTGTAAGTTTATTAACCTTATAATATAAGAACAAAAGAAGACACGATAAAAGTAAAATTATTTAACTTAATGTTAAATCAAAATGATAAGGTTAAAATAGGAACCTAAACTTGTCTAAATTCTATTGGATGAGATTATTTAGACCCATCCCCACCTTAGACTCGAAATAAATCAATTTGGAGCTATTTAAAACCTAACATGACTTTATAATAAAATAATATTTTTAGTTATTCCAAAGGTGCCCCTCCTCTCCCTTATAAAAGGGAACCTCCTCCATATCTTCCTCACACCACTTTGAGCCTTCAAGCTTGGCCAAACCCTACCACTTTCACCACTACACTTCCCTATAGACATCGTAGAGGTCCTGGTCTTCTTCAAATACCAATTTTAGTGCCCTAAAAGAAGGTCTCAAAGAAGCACTTCAAAGAAGAGGTAATGTCCGTTACCGATTCATTCATCTTTATTTCTTATTCCACTTCTTCTTATTTAGTTGTTTCATCATGAAGAAATAACATCAGTATCACTAATATACTGATATGTTATTATTAGTATGAAACAACCCTATTTCACCATGTATCCATCCTACGGAAAAAGAAATCACCGCGCGTACGTACGTACGGAATACCGTCTCCACGCCGTGGTGTAATCTATTTTCCACCACCACCTTACATGGATAGGTATAATGGTGTAAATAATAACTATATATATGACTATTATAAATTAATACTGACTCTTAAATAGTATACATACACTCCAATACAATTCCACGATCATAGGAACGATATCATCACTCATGCGTACGTACGTAATACCGTCTCCACGATGTGATTCGACTCGTTCTACATGATCTTCATTTCATAATGATTATATAAATGAATTTAATGAATGAATATGATATATATTACACTAATACCATTATGGAAATTAGGTATCTATAACCTAAATAGAAGAATAATAATTTATTCGACAAAACACGCATAAGAACAAAAAGTTATAAACACCCGAATAACAAGTAGCAATGAAATATTACTACTAAGAAGCTAAGAATATGAACATATATGATATCATAAAAATAAGTATGATTCTGGAATAAGTCAATAACATTATTTAAATCATTATATAGGAGGTTCGGAAACTTACAATGAAAGTGGGACCTAAGGTAAGAGAAATATCACAATCTCATTTTTATCCGAGATTGTTTATACTATAGTATTTACTGGGGTGTATTTTATCATCCACATCCATGTTTCCTCAATATGTAATATTGGTTCCATCCACCTACAATTGTTTAAATCCAATTTTACCCTTCGGTGAGTTTTTAGTAAAAGATATGAATGGAATCTTTTGACGTTTTTCATACGATGTACTTTTTGACTTTTTCGAAAAAAGTACGAGAAGAATGTTTTTTTAACTTATACGGAATGAATGGATTTTTAAAACATTATTTCCAAGAAGCTTCATTTAAAAGTTTTCATGTTTATTTTTAATCAACTTCTTTTATTTTGAAATTGTATGACATGTTAAGAAAGGAAAATTTTTTTGAAGTAGAAAGTATATTTTCCTCAAGAATGGAGTTCAAGTGTTTTATCAAAATTATTTTCCATCTAAGATAATATAGGGTTCTGTTTCTATCTTTATTATTAAATTTACTTAATTATGTTGTGATGGAAATATTTTTATTAATTATTTTATCTTATATAAATTGTTCTATGATGTCACGATGTTTAAAGATTCCCATTTTTATTACATTGTTATGCTACGATGAATGATTTATGATTTTGTGGCACACATAAGAATGGTATCATTATGAGATTGGTGGGACCTATATCTCCCTACAATGAATTGGGTAAAGATTTTATATCTCATGAGATAGACATGGCCGGAATGGTAGGTTATACCGGTTCAGTGAAACATGACTGAAACGACGGTGACTCGGTTCAGAAAGGGACTCTGTCCACTAAGATAGTCTTGTCAAGGAGTCTTGACTAAGAGGAAATGATTCTCTATGATTATGTGTGTATGACACAAAGTTTCATGTTTTATGTTATGATTTTTGTGATTACATTTCACTGCCATGATTTATCCCATGTTATGAAATTATGATCTCTTTTGTAGGTTAAGATTTCCAAAAGTTATGTGCTTGTGTATACGATGTGATTGATATTTATTTTATTTACCCTTACTGAGAATTTGAGCACACCCTTTGGTATGTTTTCTTTCCCCAGGTCAGGAAGAAGGTTATTAAGTAAGATATTCCAAAAGGGACTATAGATATGATGAAATAAATGGGAGGCAAAGTAGACGCTTTATGAACCAGTTGTTTATGTTTCCCAGTTTCTAAAGACACTATACCTATACCGTCCTTTCATGATTTTGTTACATGTTGTAATAAGTTTGCTTCAATTTTGAAGTATTAACAATGTATGTAAAGTATGGGTCGTTATAGTTGGTATCAGAGGAAAGGTATAGTCATCCTTTGAAAGCTAGGATTTGTAAGCCTTAGTAAGAACCCTAAGGATAAGTCTAAGCATAGAACACAATCTTAGTGTTTTAGAAATGGCCTTGAATAACCTAGGATAAGACTTAAGTGTGAAATTTTATTCTTGATTCTGTGGTTTTCCTATTATAATTAGTGTTTCTCACACTATTCTTCTTCGTTTTAGTCAATGGCTAGAACCCGAAGGAACCATGTTAATGCAGAATGCGACGTGCAATGCAATGATTGTCCCCCTGAGCAACCAAACATTATGGGAGCTGGAATGCAAAATCTTGTAGCCATGATCACACAACATTCTCAAGCAATGAATCATGCAGGACTTCCAAACGAGCAAAGGAAGGAGCAACATTCTGTTGAATCCTTCCTGAGACAGCGTCCACCTTCATTCAGCGGGTCTACTGATCCATTAGTTGCTGAACAATGGATCAGTACTACTGAAAAGATATTTTTAGTTCATCAATGTTCTCAACATGATAATGTCATCCTAGTAGTGTATCGTTTGGAAGGAGATGCTGATCAATGGTGTAATATTATTAATAATATAAGGCAAAGGGATGAAATTGAGTCCATGGAATGGGACGAGTTCAAGAACTTATGTTTCAATAAGTACTTCCCTCACATTTTCTGAACAAAGATGGAGAAATAGTTTCTTGAACTGAAGCAAAAGGATGATGAATCTGTTGGTACCTATGAAGCAAATTTTACAAGACTTGCAAAGTATGCTTTTGGTATTATTATCCAACCTGAGAGTAAGATCGATCGATTCTTTAGTGTCTTAAAACCAATTCTTCAAATGGCGTTAGCCATAAGGGACTTCAATGGCTACGAGGAAATTGTTTGATGTGCTCTCAAAGTCAAGATGGATATTGGAGTAACCCATCAGACATATGGGTTGGATAAGAAGAGGAAAATGGAATTCAAAGGAAAATCTAGAGAGCACAATGAAAATAAGATGAACTTTCCCTTATGCTCAATGTGTGGAAAGAAACATGGAGGGACTTGTCTTAAAGGGACATGTAAATGTTTCAAATGTGGAAAGGAAGGTCATCGGGCATTTGAATGCCGAAATGATGGGAAGAAGATTTCTAATGATGCAAAAAAAGGAAGGGATACACAGAATGAACATACTACACTTCAATGTTTCAAGTGCATGGAGATGGGACATTATGCCAATAAATTCCCTAATCCAAGGGTTGATGATGATGGTCGACATCAACAAACTCTTAAGGCTAAAGACAAAGGGAAGTCACATGCAATTTCTATCACCGATGTGGAGTGCGATAACGATGTGGTGAAAGGAACACTTACCATACACTCTAAAGTAGCAAATGTTTTATTTGATTCTGGATCCACCCACTCCTTTATTTCTGAAGAATTTTCTAAATATATCACCGTATTAACTCCATAATTAGATGTCGGGTTAGCTGTGACAACACCTAATGGCACAACAGTCGCATCAAATGTTTATAATTCTTCTCCGATCGAAGTTTGTGGGAAATTGCTTCATGCAAATCTTGTGATCCTTCCTATAGTGGAATTTGATGTGATTCTTGGCATGGATTGGCTTTCATTATATGGAGCTCATATCAATTTCCAAAGAGGGGAAGTCACATTTTATATTACAGATCAATCTATGATTATCTATCAATGCAAGGATGAACATAACCTTCCAGTGGAAATTTCTTCCATTTTATGGGTATTGATTCCACTAAATGATGGTTATTTATCTCAAATGGTTGGTGAGAAACTCACGATTAAGAATATGCCCATTGTACGGGAGTTTGATGATGTCTTTCTGGAGGAATTACTGGGTCTTCCACCAAATCGTGAAGTTGAGTTTTCAATAGAACTCGTACCTGGTTCTTTGCCTATTTCAAAGACACATTATAGAATGTCCCAATTGAGTTGTAGGAATTGAAGAAGAAACTCCAAGAGAATCTTGATAAGGGATTCATACACCCTAGGGCATCATCTTGGGGAGCATCTATTCAATTTGTTAAGAATAAAGATGGATCAATGAGACTCTGCATTGATTATCGAGAACTTAACAAGATCACTATCAAGAACAAATATCCTCTCCCGCACATTGATGACCTATTTTACCAACTACGCAGAGCTCAATACTTTTCCAAGATTGATCTTCGTTCAGGGTATCATCAATTAAGGGTCAAAAGGGAGGATATACCAAAGACGGCTTTCCGTACAAGGTATGGACACTATGAATTTATAGTGATGCGATTTGGTCTTACTAATTCCCCTGCTATCTTTATGGATCTAATGAATAGAGTCTTTAGAGACTATCTTGATCAATTTGTGGTAGTCTTTATAGACAATATTCTTTTCTATTCAAAGAGCAAGGAAGAACATGAAGATCACTTGAGAATTATATTGAAGACCCTGAGAAAGGAGAAGAATTATTCCAAATTTACCAAGTGTGAATTTTGGCTTCAAAAAGTTGCATTTTTTGGTCACATAATCTCAAAAGATGGGATATCTGTGGATCCAGAAAAAACAGAGGTTATCGAAAGATGGTCGAGACCAACAATAGTAACTATAATCTGAAGTTTTCTTGGTTTGGCTGGATATTATCGACGTTTTGTGAATGATTTTTCACGATTATCTAATCCACTCACCAAGTTGACTCGGAAAGGAGTTAAGTTTGTCTGGATGGAGGAATGTGAAGAGAATTTCACGGAGTTGAAAAGAAGGTTATCCAGTGAACCTGTGCTCACACTGCCTTGTAGTGGAGAAAGGTTTGTGATCTACAGTGATGCACCCAAGAAGGGATTGGGGTGTGTTCTTATGCAAAATGATATGGTGATAGCTTATGCCTCACGACAGTTAAAAATCCATGATCAAAATTACCCAACACATTATTTGGAGTTAGCTGCGATAATCTTTGCATTACAGATTTGGAAGAATTACCATTATGGTGAAAGGTGTGATATTTATACTGATCATAAAAGTTTAAAGTATATTTTCACACAAAAGGAGATGAATATGCATCAAAGAAGATGGTTGGAGCTTATTAATGATTACGACTTCTCAATCCATTACCACCCTCGGAAAGCAAACAAGGTGGCAGATGCATTAAGTCGACAAGACCATGCCATTTTATCCATGATGAGGATCACAAAAGATCCAATATTTATTGATTTACAAAGTATGGATCTTGGAATTATAATGAAAGGGGAAAAATATTATCTTTCTCAAATGAATGTTCAACCATCTATACATGTGAATATTAAAGAGTCACATAAAGAAGATGTCGAGTTACGAAAGAAGGTGAAAATTGTTCCAGAATTCAACCTTGATTGTGATGGGATTATAAAGTTCAGGAATCGGGTTTGTGTTCCTCCCATCCCCGAATTAAAGAAGGAACTACTGGATGAGGCTCATATTTCTTCATTCTCTATTCATCCTGGAAGCACGAAGATGTATAGGGACCTGAAAGAGTACTTCTGGTGGGATGGCATGAAAAGAGATGTTGCTGAATATGTCTCTCGATGCTTGGTTTGTCAACAAGTTAAAGCTAAGAGACATAAGTCTACAGGGATGTTACAACCATTACCCATACCTGAATGGAAATGGTAAAACATCACTATGGACTTTGTCACAGGACTTCCTAAAACATCCAAAGGCAATAATGCTATCTGGGTCATAGTTGATCGTCTTTCAAAGTCTGCACACTTCATTGCTATTAGAGAGGATTTCTCTCTGGATCATCTTGCCAGGATATATGTAAAGGAAGTGGTAAGATTCCATGGAGTACCACTTTCTATTATCTCTGATCGGGATCCGAGATTTATCTCGATGTTCTGGCGAAGTCTTCAGCATACTCTGGATACAGAGTTGAGTTTCAGCACTGCTTATCATCCTCAGACAGATGGTTAGTCTTAGAGAACAATTCAAACTCTAGAAGATATGATGAGAGCTTGCTCTATGGATTTCAAAGGTGGTTGGGATCAACACCTACCTTTGGTGGAATTTTCTTATAATAATAGATTTCACATCCAGTATTCAGATGGCTCCTTATGAAGCTCTCTATAGAATGAAATGCAGGACTCCAACTTGCTGGGATGAAGTTGGGGAAAGAAAGCTATTAGGACCTGATCTCGTTGATGAAATGGAGGAAAAGGACAGATCTATTCAACACCACATAAGAGAAGCTCAGAGTCGACAGAAAAGTTTTGCCGACAACCGAAGAAAAGACCTTGAGTTTGAAGTGGGTGATAAAAGTGTTCTTATGAATATCTCCCTAGAAGAGGGTTATGAGATTTGGAAAGAAGGGGAAGTTGAGCCCTAGATATATCGGTCCTTTCGAAATACTGGATCGTGTTGGGAAGGTAGCTTACCTATTGGCGCTTCCACCGAATCTCTCTCAAGTTCACGATGTGTTCCATGTATCTCTCATGAGAAATTACATACCTGATCCTTCACATGTACTCAGCTCAGAAGTTGTACCGCTGGAGCAAGATCTTTCTTATGAAGAACAACCGATAGAGTTTCCGGATCATAGCGAAAAAGTCCTACTAAACAAGACCACTCGATTGGTGAAAGTTTTATGGAGGAACCACCAATTAGAAGAAGCTACATGGGAGCTTGAGGATATGATGAGGGAGAGGTATCCTCATCTGTTTTTTACAAATAGACGAATTTCAAGGGAGGAATTCATTTTAAGGGGGGTAGAATGTAACACTCGAGACTTTTATGTTATATAAATCATCAAAGGAATCTTTTTCTACACAACACTTGCTTGTCTTGCTTTACACAAAATCGCGACCTTCCTCGATAGCTTGCGTTGTAAGTAATACCGAGTTTCACTAAACAACGATATGCTGTTAAAATATTATTAAAAGTAGCCGTTATGAATAGTAATAACAACTTTTTGAAATTTTATAAATTTCATTTTTCAAAATGGACTTCATTTTTGGATTCGGAATATCGAAATTAGCCTAGGGTGAAATTTTGGTATTTTTCTGAAAACTTTAAATTTTTTATGAATACTGAAACCACTAAGTGGTAGTTAAAAAACTGAATTTTTCATAAAACTTAATTTTACCGCTTCTGTGAGTGGAATTTCAAAAATCTGATAGACATGGTTGATCTCATTAAGTAAAATGTGGTTCAATGAGATAAAATTAATTTTTTTTTTGTGAATAGAAACTTTTTACCTTTTTTTTACCACGGTTAAAAGTAAATAGGGTAATTAAGGGTAAATATGATATTATTATTACCCTATCACATGTCCTAATTCTATTGGACAAGTGTAATTCGACCAAAATCAAACTTAGGAATAAAATATGACCATTTAGGCCCACATGGATTAGATTAGGACATTTATTATTAATTTAATTAAAGAAGGGTTAAAATAGTTAAAATCAACGTTTAATAAGTAAATAATTTTTAATATAAGGTTATACATAAGATAAATTCGACTATAAATATTAATTATAAATATAAAAAGATTTTCTACATAATTGTATTTTATTTGTAATTTTTAGACTTTAAATAATTTAATTTATTTATGACACAAAGATGATGCAGTAATTATCTTATTAATGAAATATTGTCATAATTAATGTTATAAACACCAAAATAAATGTAATTTGAGACTTTTTATGAATTCCACTAATTTTCTAGGTTAATATCACATGTTAGTATTGATTTAATTAACTTGGTTCGAAATAATAATTCTGTTATAATTTTCACAAAAATCAATTACTAAATAGTGTCAAAATTGACATAAAATAGTTTTTTAAAACAAATATTATATTATTAATTGTTATTTTTTCCCTAAAAATCTATGTTTCGGCCAAATGACATAGATAAGGTTATATATATTAATAATAAACAACTTGTGGTTCGTTTGGCAGCTTATAGTAAGTTTATTAACCTTATAATATAAGAACACAAGAAGACATGATAAAAGTAAAATTATTTAACTTAATGGTAAATCTAAATGATAAGGTTACAATAGGAACCTAAACTTGTCTAAATTCTATTGGATGAGAGGATTTCGACCCATCCCCACCTTATCCTCGAAATAAATCAATTTGGATCTATTTAAAACCGAACTTGACTTTATAATAAAATAATATTTTTAGTTATTCCAAAGGTGCCCCTCTCTTCCCTTATAAAAGGGCACCTCCTCCCTCTCTTCCTCACACCACATTGAGCCTTCATGCTCGGACAAACCCTTCTAATTTCTCCTCTCCACTTTTCTATAGACATCCTAGGGGTCCTGGTCTTCTTCAAAGACCAATTTTAGTGCCCTAAAAGAAGGTCTCAAAGAAGCACTTCAAAGAAGAGGTAATGTCTGTTACCGATTCTTTCATCTTTATTTCATCGTCCATTTCTTCTTCTTTAGTTGTTCCATTATGAAGTAATAACATCAGTATCACTAATATACTGATATGATATTATTAGTATGAAACATCATAGTTTCACCATCTATCCATCATACGGAAAAAGAAATCACCGCGCGTGCGTACGTACGGAATACCGTCTCCACGCTGCGGTGTAATCTATTTTCCACCACCACCTTACATGGATGGGTATAATGGTGTAAATAATGACTATATATATGACTATTATAAATTAATACTTATTCGTAAATAGTATACATACACTCCAATACAATTCCACGATCATAGGAACGATATCATCACTCGTGCGTACGTACGGAATACCGTCTCCACGATGTGATGCGACTCGTTCTACATGATATTCATTTCATAATGATTATATAAATGAATTGAATGAATGAATATGATAAATAATACACTAATACCATTCTGGAAATGAAGTATCTATAACCAAAAGAGAAGAATGAGAATTTATTCGACAAAACACGCATAAGAACAAAAAGTTATAAACACCCGAATAACAAGTAGCAATGAAATATTACTACTAAGAAGCTAAGAATATGACCATATATGATATCATAAAAATATGTATGATTCTGGAATAAGTCAATAACAATATTTAAATCATTATACAGGAGGTTCGGACACTTACAAAGCAAGTCGGACCTAAGGTAAGGGAAATATCACAATCTCATTTTTATCCGAGATTGTTTATACTTTAGTATTTACTGGGGTGTATTTTATCATCAACATCCATGTTTCCTCAATATTTAATATTTTTTCCATCCACCTACAATTTTTTAAATCCTATTTTATCCTTCGGTGAGTTTTTAGTAAAAGATATGAATGGAATCTTTTGATGTTTTTCGTACGAGGTACTTTTTGACTTTTCTGGAAAAAAGTACGAGAAGAATGTTTTTTTAACTTATACAGCATGAATGGATTTTTAAAACATTATTTCCAAGAAGATTCCTTTAAAAGTTTTCAAGATTAATTTTAATCAACTTCTTTTAGTTTGAAATTTTTTGACATGTTAAGAAAGGAAAATGTTTTTGAAGTAGAAAGGATATTTTCTTCATGAATGGAGTTCAAGTGTTTTATCAAAATTATTTTCCATATAAGATAATATAGGGTTCTGTTTCTATCCCTATTATTAAATTGACTTAATTATGTTGTGATGGAAATATTTTTATTAATTTTTTTATCTTATATGAATTGATTTATGATGTCACGATTTTTAAGATTCCCATTTTTATTACATGGGTTATGCTACGATGAATGGTTTATGATTTGGGGCACACATTAGAATGGTATCATTATGAGATGGGTGGGACCGATATCTCCCTCCAATGCATTGGGTAAAGATTTCATATCTCATGAGATAGACATGGCTGGAACGGTATGTTATACCGGTTCAGTGAAACAGGACTGAAACGAGGGTGACTCGGTTCAGAAAGGGACTTTGTCCACTAATATAGTCTTTGCAAGGATTCTTGACTAACAAGAAATGATTCTCTATGATTATGTGTGTATGACACAAAGTTTCATGTTTTAAGTTATGATTATTGTGATTACATTTCACTTACATGATTTATCCCATGTTATGAAATTATGATCTCTTATGCAGGTTAAGATTTTCCAAAAGTTATGTGCTTGTGTATATGATTTGATTGATATTTCTTTTGTTTACCCTTACTAAGCATTTGAGCTCATCCTTTTGTATGTTTTCTTTCCCCAGTTCAGGAAGAAGGTTATTAAGTAAGATATGCCAAAAGGGACTATAGATATGATGAAATAAATGGGAGGCAAAGTAGATGCTTTATGAACCAGTTGTTTATGTATCCCAGTTTCTAAAGACACTATTCCTATACGGTCCTTTCGTATTTTTGTTATATGTTGTAATAAGTTTGCTTCAATTTTGAATTATTGACAATGTATGTAAAGTATGGGTCGTTATAATCTAAGCATATAAATAAATTAGATTAAAAATATGTTTTTAATTAAAATACAACATTTTTCACTATTCATAAAAAAATTAACTTTATCGGAAAGATACCAAAAATTTACAGAAATTAAATTTTGATGTTTCGATTTTAAAGAAGAATTTTATTTTGTCAAATATAACACATAAAATTGCCAAAAAGTGGATTTAAAATAGGTTCTCCATCAAAAGGCGGTTAATCAACCTTCTAAAGATTATTAGAATTTTTACGCTTAAAATTGAATTCATTCACATTTTTAATCCTCTAACATTTATTGTAAAAAGTAAAAATATTTGAAAACATATATAATCATTTTTTTAGTTCGTTCTGTTCATTCCCTCCATTACAACAGCTAGGCGTTAACTACCATTTAAGATAATTTTATTTTATTATTATATTGCAACGTAAGATTTCAAAGAAACTCATTGTTGCATATTGGGTAATACATCAAGCATAGCGTTCCCTATAAATTAATATTAAAATTTTATACACAAATAGGGATAAATATAAAAATGTCATATTCTTTATTTACCTAGGGTGTTACATCCTTCCCCCCTTTTGGGAATTGCGTCCTCACAAATTTTAAAATTGGGCTTGGAAACTTCATTGAAAATCCCACATCAGAATAAGAGTCAGTAAAACTATCTCATTAAAATAAAAAAAGAGAATTACAAAGGTCACCCGAGTTAACCCATACTAGGATTGCATGTAGCAATACATGGACATGGAAGAAAAAACAAAGGGTCTTGTTCTGAGGAAGAGTGATAGTAAAGATGTCTAGGAGAAATTTAACCATAAGAAAATCACAAACTGGTGGTGGGTTAAACGGTATTCGATTTCCCAGTAGGAAATGTTAACAGATAACATTTTTGGTTTATGTTACTCTTCATTGAGGAATTTATTTTTGAGCTTAACTAAATCATAATGATACTTACTTACTTGTCACGAATACTTTCAACTTTTACTAGATTCCTTAATCAAAATCAAATTTTCTCCAAAAGACGAGTATTTAGGAAGACTTGTTCACATTAAGAGTATTATAATCAACTTCTTGAGAATCACCTAATCCACAAAAGAGAACTATATATTTCCCATGACTTTAGAAAAAATCCAAAACCAAAACCCAAAATTTTAGTACAAGATCAGATAATCCAGAAAAGGATAACCCTTTATAAAAAGAAAATCTATTCTTAATCTCCAAAATTTGTCCATCAAAACCCAAAGTTCAACGAGGACCATTCAATAAACAATTTGTCCATAAAATTATTCAATGTAAACAAAACTAAGATTGAAACCCAAATATTTGAAAGATTTATTCACATAGTTATCCAAGGTACAAATTAACTTTTATCTCCAAATAACATCAGTTGCTCTTAAATTCTCATATTGAAAAGTAATTAACCTAATCAAATATAGTCGATGATACGTTAATCATTTCCATAGATAACACAAAATAAACATACTCTTGATTTCTAAAATCATCAAACTAAAAATAATTAGTCATACTAACCAGGGACTTCACATAGTCCAGTGGTAGGCGATAAATACCAATCGCACTTTGGTTGTGGGTTCAATTCCCGCATCTTTCTCCGACGCGACGAGTTGTCACACGGTCTGCATGTTGTCCTTTTTCCAAAACTATATAATTCACAAAATATTCCCCAAAACGAGATAAAATATTCAAAAATGTTCATAACATATTTTAACCTCATGTTTATCTCATGCCTTTCATTTTCCATCATAACATATAATAACCCATAATTACCGAAAAAGTAAGGATCATATAAACTCTAATGGTTACCTTTATAATTATTACCTGAACTTCCACATCGATTGGTCATCTCGTACATGATGCATTACAGATCATACCATGGTTCAAGTGGTTGATCAGGACTCCTTGATAGTTAGTTTATAACTACCATGAGTTGCCTCATTGAATCCCCCATTTTATCTAGTATCTTAATCAGAGAACCACCACAGTTTCCTTCAAAGCTGTTGTCTCTTTGGTGCCTACTACATCCATCCATTCACCAAAAATAAGAATTTCAATGAGAGTATATCATCGAAACCATCATGTACTAATGGGGAAGGTAAACTCTAAGATATACTTACTCATTCACTTTATCTAAAACTAGGACTCTTTCTGAAATAATAACCATTATGGTAATGTCACTTGTGCTAAGAGAATACCCTAACCTATAAAGTTATCTAAACCGACCTCTGATACCAACTACAAGGCCCCAGTCTTAAACCTTACTTAATCTTGAGTTATTACAAGATTACACATTTAAGATCATTTCAGGTTTAGAGTTTTAGAGAATTAGATCATAAAACATGCATTACATTCCACATTTAAACAAAGTGGTTACATAAAAGATAGTATTCATTTTCCCCATCAACGGAAACATATTTAAAATAAAAAATGTATTCTTTCTTGACACATCCTTGACACTATCATCATATCATGTACCCTTCCCTTGACCTGTGAAAAACGTTTCAAAAACTTGGGATTAGCATAAAAAGCCCAGTAAGGGGTATAAAAATATGGAAAGGAAACATGAGTTCATGTATACATAAAAATGAAATCATACTTTACCCATAAAACATATGCACTTTAATATAACTCATAAAATCATGAATAAATCATAGAAATAATAAGACATAAAGGTAACTTCAGGCTCACCCTCCATTAGTTTTTCAAGGAACCACCCATCTTCGTAATAATGCCCAAGAACCATAACATAATCGTATCACATAAAACATGCATAAGGAAACATAACATTTCCACTTTTCAATCACCAGATATCAATACAACACATTGATATAAAAACATTATGAAAACCATTTTCAATACCAAAATAAAATAAAAGTAAAACATGGTATTTATTTTTCTTTAAAAAAAGGTGTGGCTTGTAGAGGAAGCCGAAACAAAAATAATGGTCACGACGGCAGAGAAGTCGTTGTCGCCGCATACGTACGACAAAAACATTCCCTTTTGTCGTTTAGTAAAACACTTCGTATAAAAAATATTTCTTTTGGATAAACGTAAAATTCAAAGGGTTTTATACACCGTTTAAAAGAAGGTTGTGTATAAAACACAATATGCCTCAATGAATGGAGATTGAGATGAAGTCCCTTACAAAGATGGTATCCTTGGATTAAGGATAAATCAAGTACATAATTATGTGTGACAAACTAATACATGAAATATAAGTGGATATTAAGTGAAAAAAATTCATCGGTTATTCACACATATTCATAGAACGACATATTCATGGAGTAAACTCTTATCCCAAAGAATCAAAATTGGGTTAAGAAGTAACCTTGAAAAAATTTGACAGCCTAACATTGTCACTTAAAAATTCATAAAAAGAGTTGATGACAGATAAATAGGGTATCTCATCACTTGGACATAAAATTTACATCAATAAGGATATAGAAGAACATATCCCAACATAATAGTATGTGAATTAAAAGACATAACAAAAGAAGTCTTTTAAAAAGAGGAGGGTGAAAGGTTCCCTTACCGACATGGGTATCTTTCGAAACATACACCCCGTGAATGAAGGGCAATACAAAATTGATGTAAATACTCATAAATGAAATTATATTACACAATGAGTAAAATAATGGGCAGTACATACACCACTCAAAGGAAAATGTGGCAAATGTAGCATAAATCTAACGGGAAAAAAAGTGAGATGAAAAATCCATTACGAAAACTCGGCAGCCTAACAACGCCACTTAAAACATCCAAAATGGATTGATGAGAGAGAATAGGGTCTCTCATCATCTGAAAATAAAAATTACCATAAGAGTAATATAAAAGAACATCCCAATAACAAGAAATATTAGCTTAAAAGGAATGACATAAAAGAGTTTACTTAAAAAGAAAGAGAGGAGTAGGATCCCTTACCTTGGGTCCGACTTGACTCGATCGTTCTTTAACGTCCTGAATAATAAACTTAAGTTAATTTCTACTTGCTTAAGAACATTTTTCAAGTTCATTATTCCTTTTATATCACTTATTTCCATGTTATAAACATTATGTAATCATTTATGTTAATGATGTTTGTTTTTTCGATATTTGGTTCTTAAGTCGAAAGTGGACTTCTTACAATTACATGTTGTTCATGTGGTCAAAGGTTCATTATATCCAGAATGATATTCATGATTTGGATATCATATATATCATATATATCCAGAATATACACGTATTTATAATATTACATAATCATTTAGAGGTAAGAAATGAAATGCACCGTTCATGGAGACGGTAAGCCGTACGTACGCATGAACGCTACTTTAATTTCTATGTCATATTAATGGAATTAAAACTAAATGAGAGTTATGTATATTTTAATTCCAGAATTATATTCATCATTTATATGTAACATACATAATATATAATAACTTTATATACATCCTTTATACATCCCACATATTGATTTAACGAATCAAATCACTTTGAGGGGGCGGTAGTCCGCACTTCCTAAAATGAAATTATCGTGTTTACCCACAATGAAAACCATAAAGGTATGACAAAAAATAAAAATACAGAAGCTTAAGTAAAACATAAACATATTATATATCATATATAAATACAGTGACATCTTAATGTCCACCTTTTAAGGTGTTATATGAGTGTTGAACAATCATCGTTTCGTGAGGCTGAAATTCGCCATCCACAGAAACAGTACGTTCTTTAACCATATGTTGTAGGTGTGTGTAAGTGTAGCAATAATTATTCTTATAAAAACATCCTAGTATATTTAATATACTGTAGTTTTTACAAAATAAATGAATAAAAAGTGTTTAGGGGGCTGAAGAAGAAAAATAAAACAAAAGAACACAAGTGAAGGCATTACCTTAAAATCTGGTAACTCCCTTTGGTTTGAGCTCAAAGGTTTTCTTGAGAAGACTTCTGCCCAATGTGAGGCTCCTAAGAGTTAGAGAGGGATGTGGAGAGATAAAATGGGCTGGGTTTGGCCAAGCCAAAGGCTATGGACGTGTGGGTAAGGAGGTAGAGGTGGGGGCCTTTTATAAGAGGAGAGGAGGGGCACTCTTGGAAAGTAAAAAAATGTTACTTTATTTGGAAATGAATTTGGATTTAAAAGGTCAAACATTGATATAATTCTAGGATAAGGTGATAAGTTTTCTAAATCCACCAATCCAATAGTTTTTGGTCATGTGTAGGTCATATATTTTACATTTTCTTTTCATTTTATTTAAATCCTTTATTAATGAGGTAATCGCTGCATCATTTTGATGTCATAAATAATTTTATTTATATAATGTCTATAAAATATAAAAAAAATAATATGATGTAGATAATATTTTTATCTTTCCAGTGAATATTTATAGTCAAATATCTGACTTGTATATCCCCATGTAGAAAATTGTTTTAGTAAAACAACTCTTGTTTGTGTCATTTTTACGTTTACATTAAATAAAAAGTTATTTATGCCATTTCCCAACCAAAGTGGATCCATGGGGTCCCCAAGTTGACCCATGGATTTTCCTGGTCGGCCACGACACATCCAATAAGGTTAGGATATGTGTAAAGCTCATATCATATTATTAAAACATTATTTTTACCTTAAACTACACTAATTACCTCTAATCGCGATTAAAAACTTAAAAGTTACTATTCACCAAAAAATTATTTTAATCCCATTGAACATAATGTTACTTACTAATGACAATCATGTATGTCAGATTTTTGAAATTCAAAACACAGAGGTGGAAAAGTTTCATTTAAATGAAAAATCAGTTTCTTTAACTACCACTTAGTAGTTTCACTATTCATCAAAAATTGAAGTTTTTCAGAAAAATACCAAAAAATCACCCTAAGCTATATTTTATATTACGAACTCAAAAATGATTTCTATTTTACAAAATTCATAACATATAAGTTTCATTAATTAATTTAATAATTAATTCCCGCTGTCAAAACAAATAGCGTGTTTTTATGAAACAATATCTATTAAAATATTGACAATAATTTAAGTCCAATTTCAAATTGAAATTAATTCCAATGACCATTATTGGATTAAATGGTAAAAATATATTCTAATTTTACATTAAAAACAATTGAAAAGATAATCTAATCACATAAATAAATTAGATTAAAATGAGGTTTTGAATTAAAATACAACATTTTTCACTATTCATAAAAAATTGAACTTTATCGGAAAGATACCAAAAATTTACACAAAGTAAATTTTGATATCTCGATTCTAAAGAAGAATTTTTTTTCAAATAAAACACATAAAATATTCAAAAAGTGGATTTAAAAGAGGTTCTCCATCAAAATGCGGTTAATCGACCTTCTAACGATGATTAGAATGTTTACGCTTAAAATTGAATTCATTCAAATTTTTAATTCTCTAACATTTATTGTAAAAAGTAAAAATATTTGACAAACATATATAATCATTTTTTTAGTTATTTCTGTCCATTCCCTTCATTACAACGGCTAGGCGTTAACTACCATTTACAATAATATTATTTTATTATTATAGTGCAACGTAAGATTTCAAAGAAACTCGATGTTGCATATTGGGTAAGCCATCAAGCATAGAGTTCCCTTTAAATTAATATTAACATTTAATTCACAAATAGGGATAAATATAAAAAAGTCATATTCTTTATTTACCTGGGGTGTTACAGTCTCAATCTCCCTTCATTGAGTAATTTGATGATAATATCCCCATATTTTAATTTATCAGTTGAATATACAAAAATTATGACATTTCATAACCAATTTTTTTCTATACTAATGTTATTTATTAATTAATGGATATTAATAATTAAATTTTCAATGTGGCATTGGACACCTAGAATTATTAAATATTTAATTATCATATCACTGTTTCCATGATATTAATTTACATATTTATTTATATGGATATAAAATGAAATTAAGTATATTTTATGTCTATATTTAATTTCATTCAATGTTATCAAAATGAAATTTTTTATACAAATATTTCTACTTTCTTTACAAAATGAAAAAAGAAATGTTTCTTTAAACAAATAAGGTGATAATGCCTTCTTCACCGCGGTTACAATTATTTGATATTTGGCTTCCTATACATGACGTAATGTATTTTCAATAAGCCCATTATTCCTTTATTTGGGTATCTTGTTATTAAAATCGGGCTCTTAAATGAAAATTATATTTTTATATGGAATAGTATTTCATATGGGATTATATTACTTTTTCAAAAGGGTTTTCTAATGAACATGTTTTATTCATAAAATGGTACATGAGAATTATATGAGAAGGGTGAGCCTGATATAGATTATAAGAAGGGTAGATCCCAATTATTTCTCAAGGGTGAGCTTGTCATAGCTTATACGAATGATTGAGCCCCATTATAGCTCACAAGTGATCCCAATAGTGCGTATAAAAGGGTTTATCCCCATTATAGGTCACAGGTGAGATCAAAACAACTTATATTAATGGTTGATCCCCATTATATATCTTCAATTTTGACGTCAACCATATAGTTATTCCAGTAAGAAGATGTATGAAAGGGTTATATTTATATGATGCTTTAAGTTACTTAAATGAGTTTTAATTTCATGCTATTGGTTATAGTGTTTTTATAGAGTAGAAATTATGAGTGTTATTCATGTGAATTTTTTTGCTTCACATGATAAAATATAATTTAATGGTTTATTTGGGTTTAACTCGACTAATATTTTTTATGTCCCTTTCTGTGATTTTAATCCTCATCTCATGTTTTTTATTTCTTTTTTTCACAAGGTATAAGGAAGGTTAAAAGAAAGAAAAAAATAAAGAAGATTAAAATGAACAAATGAATTATTGTTTTTAAGGAGTTTTATTATTGTGAAAAATTGGATAGAGTAGAAGTGTATATGTTGTAATATTTGAGATGAAATGTAGAATTTAGGGAATAATTCCATAAAAAATTATTCATAAATATATTTTCTATGTGATTTCTTGACATAACTCATGATTCAGTAATGTTAAAGGATAGATCCTTGTATTTGGTATCAGTGGAAATGTTTAGAAATCTTTTGGGATTATAGAGTTTTATAAAGGGTTTGGGATATCATAATGGGATTATAATTTTAGGGTAGATCATATGTTCAATGATTTGGATTCATCTTGTAAGGAATTTTTATCTAAAATGTTAATGAGACTAATTATATTTTTGGAGACATTCATCTTTGAGGAAATTATGTGTTATTAATTTTGGCGATGAAAAAATGAGATGTAAGAGATAACCTGTGAGGATAAAATATTTTATAGTTATTTTTGGGGGTTTTACCACATATTTGGTGATGTTATAAAATTATATAGTTCCTGAAAATATAATAAACATAGATTATGTGACATCTAGCCATGTCAGACAATGCTGTAGGAATCGAACCCACAACCGAAGTGCGATTGAGATTTATCACCTACCACTGGACTACGTGAAGTCTATTGTTTGTATGACTTATTCTTTTTAGATAAACGATTCTATGGATCAAGAATAATTTTATTTTCAGAAATTATGTTTTATCAAATGGATATCATTAATATAAGAATATTATTATGGTTATTATGTGATAAATATTATTATAGAAGACCTTCTCCCATTTGGAAACACAATATTCGTAAGAAAAACAGAATATTATGTAATATATTTTGAGGAGTAATGGTTTAATTTTATTTTTAAAGAATCTATGATTTTATTTTGAATATATGTTGACTTGTTTTATTTATGGAAATGATTGACCTATTAGAGAGAATAAGTGTTTAGTTTTATAACATTCAATTATGAGACCTTATGATTACTCAATGTTATATGTCGATCAATGATAAAAACTAACTTCAGAAAAGTATGTGATCAAATCCATCTGATTATTGGGATTCAATATTATATTGGTTAATTTTTAGAATTTTAGAGATTTTTTATTGAATTGTCCTATTTGAACTAGGGTTACTCTTTAAATAATTTCGGTTATTAAGAGTATTATTTATTTTTGTAATGGATTATTCTCTATTAGGTATTATCTAATATTTTATTAGCTATTTTGGTTCTACGATAATGTGTTAAAAGAGGGGAAATATATAGATAGGTTTTTTAATCATGATAATTTATATAAGTTGATTCTAGGGCATCATGTGTGACTAAGTCATCTAGAATACTCATTGTTTGGAGAAAAGAAGATTTTTTGTTGATATTTATTAAAGGATGATACATTAATTAATAAGTAAGAATGATTTCTTAGGTTCTTATTATAATTAGTAAAATTATTACTCAAATTAATGAAAACTAAAATAAATAAAAAATAGTTTCCATTTACGTTTTCTACTGGAAAATTAAAGAAATCTTAACCCATCACAATTTTACTGTTTTCTTGATGTTTACTTTCTTCTGATCATGTTTTCTATCACACTCCATCAGAACTTGATGTATAGTTTTTCTACTATATCCATGTATTCCTATATGAAATATTTTTCTATGTTATCTTGGGTTAACATTGTACCTATGTTTATTTTTTTAATGTGATTGTTTTATTAACTCTTCATCAGATGTGGTATTTCAAATGAATATTTGGAGACAAATTTTTAAATTGCAAGGAAGCAATTTTTAAAAGGGGGGAATGATATAATGACCCATTTATTTATAGAATAATTATTTTTTTCTTATTATTATTGATGAATAAGATATTAATTATACATTAAAGGGGATTATTTTTCTGATATCGTACATGAGATGCAACAACATTTTTCTTTGAAATATTACATTACATTCAACATTAAGTTATACAGAAAAATAATACAATAATAATATTAGTATTTTAAATGGTAGTTAACTCCAAGCCATTCAAATTTCAGTAATGAATAGTGTCTACTAAATTTTGAAATATGGTTTACTCATGTTTAAATAATGATTCATTGGTTACAATATATATTACGAATGATATTAAAATCCACTAGAAAATAAAGTAGTGTTTTTATTAAATCATTTTTAAAAGAGAATAATTTTCATTATGAAATAATTTCACTCTTTATGGATCGTTATTTAATGATGAATATATATTATATATTCCATTAGATGTTGTAAAATTTTCTTACATGATTTCTATATATGATAATAGATCAAAGTCAATTTTTTCTGATAAAAGATGTTTTTTCTAAAAATGCAGTTTTACCAAATATTGATGGGGAACAATTATTTAATTTAGTTTCTGAAAAAATAGATGTTACATATGAAGAAATCACCATCATAACAGAATAGGTTCATTAATAATTAAATTGGAGGAATTTTTTATTTTTTTAATAACAATCATGTTTTGATGAATAGTTTAAATACACTAAATTTAAATTGAAAACAACATTTTCCATCAAGAGTATTTTTATAGTTAAATAAAATTATTATTTTTATATATAAATGAAAAATATTTTTATCATTTAATAAAATTCGGGTCATTAGAAATAGTTTTACATTGAAATTGACATAAAAATATGTCACTCATTTGGTATGTTTTACTTCTTAAAAACACGCATTTTCGTTTTGACAAATTGAATTATTTTTAAATTGATTTTGTAGAATAATTTTTTTTGAATTTGGGAACAGAAATTATATATTTTGAATCATATGTTCCATATTTTTTAAATAGGTACCATTTATATTTTGACATCATGTAGAGTTACTTCTGTAATTATTTTTATTTACCACTGTTATATGGTAAATTATGTAAATGAGGGTAACATAATTACATTATAGTAAAAAATACATTAAGAAATTTCATAATCCTATTTTATGAGATATTTATGACCATGTTCATATTAAGGTTGATTTTAGGACCCCATGGATCTAGTTCGGCTTGATAATGTGATGTCATATGATTTAATTTAAAGTAAAGAAAAATATATCAAAAACATGTATCGTTTACTAAAACAATTTTAATATAGGGGTATACTACTTATATATTTAACTATATAAATTCATTAGAAATATAAATATATTTCTTACATAATGGTATTTTTTTATAATATTTAGACATTAAATAAATAAATTTATTTATTACATAATGATGATGAAGTGATTACCTTATTAATGATAAACTCAAATAAATATTATTATAAAAATTAAAATAATTGTAATTTGGTTATTTTGATTCCATTCATGAATATTTTAGACAATATTAAAATATTTTATTGGATTAAATGGATTTATTTTGAATTAATCATGTTCTTATGAATTTTATAAAAATTCATCTATGAATAGTGCCCAAAATTTACATTATTCCTTACATAAAATATAAAATAGTTAATTAGATGATATTAAATTTATAAAAATATTAGATTCAGAAAAATAGTGATGATAAGCCTATATATGTCACAAAGGCCTTTTTTAGTTATTATGACATGATATGATAGTTACATTATCCCGGAATGTGTAAATAACATGGTATAACATTAAGATTAATAATGGTAAAATAAAAGTTTATTGAAAACAATAATGATACAAAATGTTCAAAACATTTTTAAAAATTATTGGATGATGGTTATTATAACAAAAATAAAATTATATTTGAATGAAATCATTTTCAACCATTATTAATAGAAATTTAATTTATAATAAATTAATATTTCAAGACTTTTCTAATGTGCCTATCCTCCCTCTTATAAAAAGGAACCACCTCTACCCACTTAATCAGACATCTCAAGCCTGTAGAAGCATCCAAATTCAACTCATATAATCTCCCAAGATACTTATATACACTTATATTTCTTACATAGGGCATAATGAAATTTTAAAAATCATTTTGGCTCAAATCAAAATAAGTTACCTGATTTAGAGGTAACTTCTTCACTTAGGTTCCTTTCGTTTATTTTCCTAATTCACTAAATATTCTCTTATAATTCAATTATAAAATAAAAACACAAGTATCCCCAATATTCTAAAATTATTTAATGAGATGGATTCTAAGTATTCTTATACACACCTCAATCTAATGGATATGAACATATTGTTTCTGTGTGTGGAGAACTATTGTCTCACGAAACGATAATTGATCAATTTTCTCCTACCACCTATCATGGTGGAAATTATGATGACACTATATTTATATATGATTTATATGATATTTATATTTTCATTATTCCTATGTAATTATTATTTTCAAAATACCATTATCCGTTCCATATTGTGTAATTATTATAATTTCATTTGAGGAAGTGTGGTCCACTGCCCACTCAATGTGATATTACATGTTCATTCCATACATGAAACATATAAAAGAGGATTTTATATTACAAATATAACATATATATCATATATATTATAATATATTTACAATATAAATTACAATCATTTATTATTAAATCCTTTAATATGAAAAAAATGAAAGTAACATTCTTGTGTATGTGTGGCCAACTTTCTAAATGAATGGTGCATTTAATTTTATTTTTGAAAATACTATATAAAATTATAAATACATATATACGGTATATATATGATATTAAATTAATTTATTATATTCTAGATATGATTTAATTTGGACTACATGGACAATTTACATCATAACAAGTTCATTTTTGACTCATGTACAGAATATGGACAAAACATTCGATATTAACATAAATAATTTGGTAATATTTATAACATGGAAATAAGTGATATAAAAAATAATAAACTTAAAAAATCATATTATTCAAGTAGAAATCAACATATGGTTATTATTAAAAAACATAAAAATTATACGTGACGAGTCGGACTCAAGGTAAGGTACTTCGTCTCAATCTTCTTCCATTTAGGCATTTCTTGATAATATATACATATATTGTATTATATGGTGTATATACAGCCACAATGACATTTAATATCCATATTTAATCTATACTAATGTTATTTATTATTTAATTTGGATAAATATTTAAATTTTTAATGTGGTATCGGACACCTTGAATGTTTAAATATTAAATTAATTTATCATTGTCTTTATAATATTAATGTAGATATTTTTTATAAGGATATATAAGGATTATAAAGTAAATTTTATGTCTATTTATAATATCATTCAATGATTTAATAAGGAATACTATTTTGTAAATAATTTATCTTTCTTTACAAAACAACTAAATGAATTATATTTGTTTTAAGGTACATGACAATAACTACATCTCTACCACCATAACTGTTATTTGATATTTCAAATCCTCTATAAAACGTAATGTATTTCATATAATTCCCTTATTCCACTATTTAGTTATGTTGGTATTCAAAAAAATGGGTTCTTAAATGAAATAAATAATATTATATGGAAATGTATTTCATATATGATTAGATTAGTATTTCAAAAGGATTTTGTGATTAAATTGTTTTATTCATAAAATGGAACCTGGGCATTATATGAGATAGGCGAGCCTGATATAGCTTATAAGAATGGTTGTGCCCCATTATAGCTCACATGGGTTCTCTAAAAATATTATAAGAGATAATGAGACCCATGATAGCTCATAGGTGATCCCGATATAGCTTATATGAATGTTTGATCCTCATTATAGCTCCCAGGTGATCCCTACAAATCTTATACGAGAGCTTGATACCCATTATAGATCATGGGTGAGACTAATAAAGCTTATAAGAAGGGTGATCACTATTATTGATCTCCAATTTAGAATTCAACCATATGGTTATTACATATGGATGATGTTACAAAGTGGTTTTATATGAGGCTCTATATAACCTAATTGAGTTTTAATTTCTTGCTACTAGATTTAGTGTTTTTTATTGAGAAAAATTTACTAGTGTAATTGATGTGAAAATGTATGGAATCACCGTCTGAAAAATATTGATGGAGTTAATATTTTGTAAATAGACTAATGTTTTTTTATTTTTATATCCCTTACTGATATTTTTATGATTCTCAAATGTTTTTTATGTTTTTTCGAAAGGGTATATGGAAGGGTAAGAGAAAGGAAGAATTCAAGAAGTTTCATATCTAGAAAATAACTCTTCTTATTTAATGAGTTTTATTATTGTGAAAATTTTGATAGAGTAGAAGAGTATTCTTTGTAATATTTGAGACTAAATTTAAATGATATGTCTTAATACTCTAAAACTCTAAACCCGAAAGCATCCACAATGTTAATTATTGACATAAATCAAGATAATGTAATGTTAAAGGCCTGGGTCCAATACCAAATAAACTAATAAAACATTACAATAAACCAATACTAGAGATTCTATGACAACGTGAATGGGGTGACTTAACTCATGAATTTTTTATATAAAGCATCCTAGAAAGGTTTTAATATATCTGCTTTATCTAGATTCATTTCTAATGCATTTCTGAGAAGGGTCATAAAATGGATCTTGAACTCCCGCATTTAGAACAACCTTGTCAATGGGTAAAAATATCCTAATGAATATCCACATTATTCCACATATATTTTTTTCTAGGAAGTTTGATGAGATCAATATGGACTTTTTGGATGGGTTATCACAATCCCAGATCTAAAATAATGTGATATGGTTTGTTATAAATAGGTTGTCAAATTAATCTTACTTTATACTAATTAACTATATAACCTACATTGATGAGTTTGGAAATCTATATCTGTGAAATATAATGTCCATTTTTATTTAGTTCCATTTTTAATTGTCTTTGAGAGTGATCCTCAGATCAATTATATTTTATGGATCAGTCTTTGGGAGGCATTGGGACCTCAGCTACGTTTGAGGGGGAAATACCATCGATGATTAAATGACCATATTGAAAAATATATATAGATTCATGATAATATTCCAAATTCCTACTTTATCAACATTTATGGATATTTGGATGACCATATTATGATGGTGGTGTTTTCTTATATCAATAGATACCTATATGTGTTCAAATTATAATTGTTTCATCCCTTGTATGTTCGGCCTTGTTGATATATATTATTTTGATATTTTATAAAATAATGATACATAGTTAGTCGATCATGGTTCAAGATATGATAGAAAATATTTAGTTGATTCATTAATGAATTTTGATTCCCTAGATCCAGAATAAATTTATGGCTATCATCATCTTTAATAATTGGTGACCCGATGGTGTTCAATGTTAAAACTCGGTAGAGTCATTGATTTCATGGAAAACATGGTAAATTTCATATAGTTATGTGGAACAATGTGAAGTTTTTAAAAACGTGGGTATTGTTTCCTACTAACATGTTCCATGATTGGCATCGACATAAGTATTTATCAGATATATATTATTTTCATAGATAGTGAACATGATGTCGAGACTTATTTATCTATGAGTAAATGTTCAATTTGGATAGTTTATTTTGAATTTTCTTAAGGTAGTATTATAACATTGGTTCAATTTCAATGGAAGCACAGTTCTCAATTTTCTGAAACATGGGAGAGGAATTCACTAATGAGAGAGGTGCGGCCTCATATTTTTTACATTGATGCTTCATAGAATGATTTATATTGAGAAAATGTTTTTATTATAAGGTTTTTTAACATATTTATACTATTTTATGTTATTCATAAACCCTTAATTTGATAATTCATATGATGGGTTTTTTACGGGTTTTATGTTCAATAATTTTGAAATTATGGATGTTTCTTGGATTTTCATGGTTGGCACATGGTTTTCACAAACTATAATCCATATTAGTGGAATCCTTGAATACCCAAATAATAGTGGTTTTCATGTCTATGAAATTCCTTTAAAAACTATGATCCCACCTAGTAGAAACCAAAATCTTAGCAATAAAGGTTTACATGGTTACGAAGCACGATTTTTCTGACCGTGCAGACTTTCCTAGGAAATCATGTGTACAAAATTTAATTAATCCAACATTAATTTAAAATCATTCAAAAAAACATTTTTGACTGATTGTATGGTATGAAAATACTATGTTTTATCTTTCCTTGTATGTTCTTAAGATGAATTTCCCCCATTTACACCCCTCAATAATAAAATGGATGTCAGGATAATGCCATTAGATCTCTTCACGACAATCATCCTCTACATATTCTATTTCTCCCACTCCTTCTATTTCAACCATATTATATATTTATATATATGTATGTGTATAGATATATATTTTTTTTGGATCTAATATTCATTGTTTTATATAATAAATCAAATTTTGATTATCAGATCCTCATAGTTGGTGTTCTTCATTAGAGATTCCCTATTGTGAATTTTTATTTCAAGATCCCATGATATAAAAGATGGTGGCTCTATTTTGATGATATATTTTGATTACCCATAAATTTACTTAGTTAAATTTAATTTATTTGAATTTTTTTATTAATAATAGAAATTTGGTGAATTTGATATTTGGATTTTACTTGGTGGGAAATAGGGTAAAAAACACAATTCCAATGAATTTTTCTATGTTTGAGAAGTTAGTGGAAAATAGAGATATTTAAATTGTCAAAAATAAATGGTAAAATTGATTTTTTGAATTTGATTTAAATGTTATTTATTAGATAATTATCTTAAAGTGGAATTGATAAGAAACAAGAGTATTTATATTGGAAGTGGAATTATTTGACGTACACCCCATTTAGGGTTTTTAAAAAGAAATTGGCGTATTAGAAATAGAATAATGGAATGAATTGTATTTTAAATTGTTTTAAAATAAATTTACAATCACTTATTGTTACTATATCACATAAAAGTTTATGTAGAATGTGAGTGATGTAAGAGAACACTCTATTGACGATTTACAACAATAACAAAACATATTGGGTAAGTCACATCCCTAATAGGATGGTGTTTGGTTAGTGTTTTTGGGATGTGAATACACATATATTCATTATAAATATTTTAGTGTGTGGGTTTACAATAGGATAGAAGATTCACACCTCATGAAAGATGACTGTGGTGGTAGTTACTTTTATTTCAAATATATTCCATTATTTATAAAAATATTACACAAACAAAATGAATTTATATAAACTATTTTATATTAAATTTTTCCAAATTTTCATAACTTATATCATTTCTAGATCATAATAAACAATTTTCTCAGAGATAAAATGGATATAGAAATATTCCTAATATATCTGAAAATAAAACATTGATATGTTGTAATATTGATAGAGATTCTGAAAAGTACCAAAATAGTTATCTCATTATTGTTCATTTTCATACTTTTCCCTTGATTACCCTAGTATGTCATCCAAAAAACAACAAATAAGAATCCATATAACATTAAAATATATTAATTATAAATTCTATAAATGTATCTGGTACATTCGTAAGAAAAAAAATATTAGAAATGAAATAATTATTCTTATATATACTCCTATAATACTTTATCATAATATCCTACAACTAAACACACAATTATAGATATCCTGAATAGAAGACAACTTTAGAGACACAATAGGACCCACCTAGATTGATAAAATAGTTTATAAATTAGTGGATGATGATAAAAATCATTAACATAACACAGTTATGCATAACATAATTTAAAAATAATAATAATAGATCCATACTCTTTTTCTCGCAAATAAAACTAATAATTCTCATAGAGACGTAATAGGATGAATAAACACATTTCATTCCATCACATCAAACATTAATTTGAATTCCATTACTTCTGTTGTGTCATATTGTAAGATAGAAGTTATCTAGTACTCCTATTTTGTATGAGGCCAATCATAAATTCCACATCAATTTTTGGTTTTATCCCTAAAAACATTTGAGGAGATAAATAAAAAATTATTTCTTTAAAATTTACTATTCGAGATATCATTCAATGATCCCAATGTAAAAAAATCCAACTGGAATTATATCCTTCTAACCATTGGTGGTAATAACAAATCATCAAATGCCTTTACATTTTTATATCCACTAAATAGATGCTAGACATAATTTATTATTCTAAATATTACCCTTATAGTATAATAGTTTATTTGATATTTGAACATATTAAATAAGTCTATATCTAGTATTATGTTATAGGAATATATTCCCATTATATTTAAATCCAATATTTATTAATACCCATTTAAAATTTTAAGAATATTGATTCCCCATAATGTCTTGACATTCTATTTGGATAATATGATACTGATATATCATAATTAAAGGAATCGTTTCAAAATGATATCCTCATATATCAACCACACAAAAATAAATAAACAAATGACATGCAACTATATATAGAAAATCATACATAAGGGTAGAATTAAAACAAATCACACCTATAACTATCAATTTTTTAGATTTATAATTCATGATCATATTCTCCTATCCATAAAATTTCTAATTCATTGCACAATTCTCTTTATTACTATATTGGGATTGCACTGGTGGATATGTTATGGTTTTCCTACAATCACCAAGCCATTCTTAGTTCTAGTGAAGAGATTTATTCTATGGAACTCACCTCATAAAACTATACGATTCTTGATAGTGATGATTTATGTAATTAGATCCTCACATTGAAGTACTATGCTAATAATGCTAAAGATGTCTCATATTGTTGAAATTATGAAATTCTGCATGAGGTTTCATTCCATATTTATTCATGTGATTGAGATAAATACATTTTAAATAAATTGGATTTCCCTTAGTTTAATAAAAACCAATCTCGAGTCAAGTTATATAATTTTGAGTCATACGACATCCTTAAAAATAGTTTTCAATGTTCCTCTTATTTCCATTATTATTGTTTATAGAAGTCCTTATATGTTTTAACATGATTCCACCTACCATATTTCATGAAATATCTGTTTATTCCACTATTTATATATTTAACTGTTCTTTATAATATGATATATAAATATTGAAAATAATTGAAAGAATATCTGTTATCATCATTGATTCAAAACATCTTGACTTTTTGGGTATACTTTTAGAAAAATCATCTGAATTGAGGACTAATTTTTTTAATTTGTCCATATACCCAATCACTTGGACGGTCTCAAGCTTCAAACTAATGAATTAAGATGTTCATACTATAGAAAAAGTATAGAAATTTATTTTTTTGAACAATTGTTAAAAATGATCCCATTTCAGGCATTGATATGATTTAGCTTGAATTAATAAATACCACCATTGTTTTGTGATATCATTCATTCTTTATCAGTCCATATTCATTTTTATATTAGATAGTTTTCCAAGGATATCATGGATTTGGTTCAATATCATATGACACACATTTTATCTTTTCAGATCTAAATTTCAAAAATGATGGGTTATTTTTTATTTTTGAACTGAAGAGAACATTTCACAGACCTAGGTTAATACCTTTTGATTTATATATCTATGATCTAAAAATCATGGAAAATACATTGAACAAAATATTGGTTCACTTATGCCTCATGTTCTTCTGAATTCTCAATAGTCACTTCATGTAGGTTCTTATGGCACCTACCAATCACAATTTTCTATAATAATAAGAATTCCTCATTTAGTCTCACACTATAGAAACTAAAGGTGTATAAAATTCATATATGTCACATCACACATATAACAGAAGTGATTTTTAAATTTAAGTATTTTTTATTCTCAATGCATTTTTAAAAATGTCATGACAATTTTTGAAAATAAACAATATTAACATGTTTTCAAAAATCAAGGAAATTTGTGATATTATAAATCATTTCCCATAAATTATTATGAACTCATAGAAAAAATATCATTTCTATTAGTTCATGTAGTTCTTTTATCATATTCTAAATCATTGATTATGTAGTTATAACTTTTATACATGTCTCAAAAATTCATTTACATAAACTCACTGGTAACATGAAATTCAATTTAAATAGGGTATATATGAATTTATTAGCTCTATATTTCAATTTCCAAAAATCATGTACCATTCCACCACCCCAAGATATTGACTATCATAAAAACTGTATCCTAGATTGAAAAATATGATAACAATTTAAACATCCCTCACCTCACCCATTGTCATGGGATACAATGAGGTTCTACAGGACTTAGGAGACATCCTCGGGTTACCCAATGATATAAATAAATTCAAATAGAATAAAAAAATATTAGGGGATAAATTTCCATTTGATGATGAAAAACCAATTAAAAATATGATAAACAAAAAATCCACTATATGATCCATGAGTGAAAAATTGAACACAATAAAACCCAAAAAAAATTTAATAGTACCATATGAAACCCAAAACCAAAAAGAAAAGAAAACAATGGAATCAAAATAGTAAATCCTAATATGTGCTATGATCCAACTAAATATGACATGCGTAATGAATAATGACTCTCACTAATGAATTATGATACCATGCCTTTACTAGTATATAAATATATAACATATATAAAAAATTTTCCAAATATTGGGTGAGTATAAAACTCTGTATAAATTCAACAATGACTTCTCAAATCACTTGACTAGGAAATAACATATTATTAAATTCATATAATATAGTTTAAAAAATATATAATTCAGTATAAAATTCATCCAATGCAGTTTTACTTATGAAATAGTTTTCCATGGAATGAAATAAATGAAATCATTAAAAAAACACAACGAATTCATAAACTTATACATGAACCCATTTCTCATTTTTTATGTTTGTGGATACTAATAAAAATTCACACACATCTACAAAACACGCACACACATTCTTGGTGTTTCTATTGATTGTAAAACATCACATTCATACCTTATACATTTGATGGTGGTACTTTATGACCAATATACATTCTAGTTGACTCATTCCAAAAAATTATCCAAAAATCATATAAAACTATTTCAATAATATAATTTAAATATATACATTACTTTCATCACCCAACAAAAATTATAAAACCAAAATTTTTAAATTTTTAACAAAGGGTTTCCAAAAAAATCATATAAATCAAAATACTTCCAAAACATTGATTCTGTTGATAGTTCTCATCAAATAAAACCCTAATTAAAAAAATACATTAAATCCATTTCATATAAATAATTACATTTATAACCAACATTATTTGATAGGGAATCCACATATATTTCAAATAGAGGAGAAATAAAATTATGACATAAAGAATTCAAATACCATTCTTGAAAATATAAATAGAATCATCAAATCATATTCCCACTATTAAAAACAATTATATCACTACATGGATGACAACAAAAAATATAATTTTTTCCAAAATTGATAAGATATATTATCCCATTTGTGGAAATAAGAATAGATCTATAAAATATCATGAATAATGAGAACTTACCACTGAATCAAAGAATCCTACAAACTTTGAATCACATCAGAATTTCACCTGGATTAGTAGTAATAGTATCTTAGACTTATAAAGAAGACGAAATCGTGTTATTACAATTTTATTTGAAAATGTGTGTTTATGTTGCTATTCTTATCTATAATAACAATTTTCATATCTAAATTTTAATGAAACCAGGTTTGAAAACCCATTTTCTAATTATAGATAAGAAATATCCACAAGAAACACCTAAAATAGTTGCATATCATAGTTAGTGATACAACACCTGATTTCTTGATAACCACTATATCATGTCATTTTAGTCCCACATGGTTTCTCAAATAAATTCACAGTTGATGGCCAAATTATCCCCCTAACCATGCATTGGGATAGTGACCTCTACTTTTCCAAGCACCATTTCCTGGGAGTGTTATATGTTTTCCACTAGCTATGATCAAATCATGAACCTTCATAAAAGCCTCAATAAAATTAAACATAACATCTAATGCTCTGAAAACATAACACACTCATTTTTATAGTTAAACTACATAAATAAATGTTTATGTACCTAAAATAATGGGAGAAACACCACCCCCCTAAAAATATTAGTATCCTATAAATTTCATTACATAAAAGAAAAATTAGCATTATTATTTCACATAAAATCCTCTTGAATTTATATATCCTCCTAAAACATATGTTTCCACCATTTTACATCAAATATATTGTATCTACTATTTCTTCAAACTAGATCTATTAAATCCATGATCTGAATAAATATTCTTCATGTAAATGTTATTTAACCAATTTTATATCTTTTAAGAATATTATATGAGATAGATATTGTATTTACTTTTGAAAAAGTGTTACAAGTACAAAATATTACAATATAAATAGATATAGAGGGGCTATTATATGATTTGTTATGACCTTGACATGGTCACAGATATTGAAAGGACATATTATTCTATGTCTCAACTTCCAATTCATGTTGAATCTCAAAACCTAGTTCTAGGGAGATATTTTGTACAAAAACATAAAAAAAATATCAAAATCAAGAACTCTATAATGATTATGCATTTACTCTTAGGTGGAATTTCTTCACATTCATATTAAATTACATGTGTTAAATATTCAAATTAATTTTTGGATAAGTTATTAACCTATAAACATCCTCTCACTAAATTATTCTATTAGTTATACAGTCTCATCTATCTTCCCATACAAAGCCATATATTTTTGTTTTTGATTTATTCAATGAATATTGTCGTTATTTGAGCACTCTTTAAGAGGGAGGTTCTAATACCGATATAAATGTAATTCCACTAAAAAAGATCTCATCATATCTTCTATAGTTTAAATTAACCCATTAGAATAATCTTCAATATGAGGTTGAAAAAAGTGATGAAAACATCAACTATCTCTAACTACATCTGAATACATTTTTAGATCATTGTAGTTACCTTATATTCTAATAAGATACATGGGAGAGTGGAACTCATTTTATCCTTACCAATGACACAATATATATCATAATTTGTTAATCAATAGATAATATATCCTTGATAGATTCCAAATGAAATTACTTTTTTAAGGTGATCCACAATAGCCCAAACATATTTATATAATTTATTTTAATTACTAAGCCCAAAAATAAAATCCAATGTTATTTTTTCACATTATTTGACTAATAAGATTAATGGTAACAACATTACATTAGAAATTTATTATTCTACATTAACATTTATAAATATCGATGATTGGGATACATATTATAAAATATATCACTTCATTAAATCCCAAAAAAATGTTTTTTTATATTGAAAATATTCTTAATAGAACCAGGATGAATTAAGAAGCATCATCTATGTGAATAACCCAAATTATTTTTCTCCAAGCCTTTGTTTTTTATATATATACCCTAATTTCAAACCTTATAACACTGTCATTATAAATTATTAACTATAATATATCATCAACCCTTTTCACATATTCTACATCATTTTTTTCTTTATTGATCTTCTTGTGAATGGATTATTGAAGAGTATTTAAGGAAATATAAAATTATGATGTTCCATGTAAATCATTCCAACTCATAGGGATGTGGGATTAATAAATTGTAGAAATTTTTTAGAATTAATTTAAATTCATTTTATTGCGTTTTAATTCAATACTCTATCACATTGTAGGATATGTGGATCATGTACGTAATGTAGAATGTAAATGAAGCACTTGACACAATATTTTTATAAGGTTCAGTTGAAATGCCTACTCAATTTCATGTTGGTTTGACCATAGAAATTTTTTATCCACCATATTATTATCATAAATTATTATGCTTTATGAATAATGTAGTTATTAAACACACTATTCAATATTCTAATTAACTATTAACTTAACCCATACAGTCCAAATCTTCTTCCATGATCTGCTAGAACACAAACATTTATCTATTATCGTCAACATTTTAGAAACTCTACTCATAGGCCTCAACAATGACTAGTTATTTAACATTTAAAAATAACCTTCAATATATGTTTTAATCATATATTATAAATTAGACTTTATTGTTCTGGGGGATCTTACTGCAAAACAATTTTGGATCTACTCATCTTATGTGGAGTTGTTTAATAACATTCTATTTTTATCAGCTTGATTAAATATACTTTATCATCTAAAAATGATCTAATTCCTTAGTGAAACAATTTTCTATGAGATATCATAAATTTAGTATAATATATCCCTTATCATAATCGATTTTTTGAACAAAACTAATTATAATACATTTTTTGATCTATCGGAGTATCCATAAAACATCAAATGATGTATTTCTTTTCAATAAAATGATAAGATGAATATAAATATCATTTTAAAACACTTCTATGTTTAGTATAAAACATCCCTTGTAATAGTTCATGGAATGTGAATTTAATGTGAATTTATCTATATCTGTGCAATAATAATAGTATTTAACGACTTCAATAATTTTTTTATACATTATTAACTAATAGAAGTTAGACAACCTAACGAGTATTATTTATTCATGATTTATTTTATTTTAATGAGAATGTTAAATATTTAAAGAAAACATAATAGCTGAATTTTACCGCTAATATTATTACGTCCACTTCAATGGAGTTTAACACATCCATTTCACTGTTATATAATACATTGAAATTGGAAAACCTAATGTATTACTTCAATGTATCTTTATTAGATTTATCATAGATAGCCATGGTGACTCTTGGAATATCATGAACACTCAATAAGGTAAATTGAAGTAACATAATGAAGAGTAGAGTATAATGAAAGAAACAATTATATGGAGTTGAGAGGATGTTTTTGATGATTAGACATGACCATCTATAGTGAGAGGTAAAATTCATTTGAATTATACCTCTGTGAATGTGATGTTTGATATGGGTGAATCACATTCTTTCATTGATTCTCTTACTGCTGACATACTATGTTTAATACTGCAATTGATGCCTTCGATTTTAGAACTGAACACATCACTTGGTGAAAAATAATGTCATGAAATTGTGTGTATAAAATCTGGTATAACTATTTATGGAGATAAAATTATTTGGGGATTATCATTATTGGATATGTATATATATAATGTAATCATGTGTATGGATTGGATGACAACATCCACAGCCCACATCGACTCCTATAGTTGAATACTGTGTTTCCTAACTATGGATGGCTTAGAGCATCTCATAATTTGATAGAGGATTGTAAAGAAAGGTGCAATTTTCTTGTTGGAACTAATGGTTGGAACAATCTATTATCAATTGTCAGTGTTGACTTTGTCATAAATATAATAGATCAAGGAAAAGAGTTTTCTAGTAGTTGTATATAAATTTCCATATGTATTTCCCATGAACATCTCAGGGATACCACTCATAAGGGAAGTGGATTTTATTATTGATGTCCTTCAAGGGAGAATTCTTATTTCCCTTACATAATATAGAATTGAACCAATAGAGTTAATGGAATGAAAAGAGTAGTTGGAGGATCTGGAAAGATAGGGTTTCATTCATCCATGAATGTCTCCATAGGCAGCACCGATCTTGTTTGTAAAGAAAGTAGATGGAACCATTTTGTTGTGAGTTGACTATCATAAGTTGAACTATGTTATGATAAAGAATAAGTACCCACAACCAAGCATTGATAAATTATTTAATCAATATAGGGGAGGTCAGTGGTTCTCAAAAATTGACATGCATTAAGGATATCACCAATTTCATGTTAGGAAGGTAGATATTCCAAAGACAGCTCTTAGAAGTATATATGGACACAATGAATATGTAGTCATGCCTTTTAGTCAAACGAATGCATTAGTCGTCATCATGACTTTGTTGAATCTCCTATTTCAGTGATATATATACTATTTTTTGTGGTGTTTGGGGAAGAAATCATAGTGTATTAAAAGACAAGAATGACTATGTATAACACCTAGAAATTGTGTTAAAAATCTTGAGAGATAAACATTTGTATGCCAAATAGTCAATGTGTGATTTTTAGATACAGGAGTTACACTTTTTCGGCATTTGATTTCCGAAAAATGTGTTTTTGTGGATCCTAAAATGATAGATGTTGTTATATGATGGAAACCACTGAAGAATGTATTTGAGAAATGATGTTTTCATGGTGTAGTTAACTACTAATGATGCTTTTGTCATGATATCTCATGACTATCTTTGACAATGACTGCTCTGATAAAGAAGAATGCTCTATTTCACTTGGAAAAGTATTTCTAGAAGACGTTCCCAGAGTTGAGTATTCGTTTTACATCAGCACCTATCATGATTTTTCAGAAAGATGACATTTCTATGAGGTCTAATAGGATTCTACAGGATCACATTTGGGGTTTTCTCTCATGCAAGGAGACCATGTCAAGTATTATGGTTCAAGGTAGTTGAGGGTGATTTAGAAGAATTACCCAACACAATATTTGGCATTAGCTGCCATTATCTGTGCATTGATAACCTGGAGACATTATATCTTTTGTCAGAAATTTACTATGTTTACCGATCATAAATGATTGAATCACATTTTATAACAGATATATTTGAAATTGAGGAAAAGGAGTTGTATGGACTATCACTATATTTTTGACATTTACTTGATGTATACATCAAGAAAATTGAATTCATGGGTAGATGCATTTTGCATAAATTCATATGCTCAGTTGGAAATGGAGGCTTTAAATGAATGGCAGTTGATGTTGGTCCTAGCCGACATGCATGTAGAATATAAATACAAAGGTGGTGTTGTGGTTTTATTTTCAGCAATTCAAGTTCTAGATTTTGTAAAAATGGTCAAAGAGACCCAATAATCTGATGCAGAATGTCGGTTTAGGCATTCGAAACTCAATGTTGGAGAGACCATTGTGGGATGAAAAAATGACGGCTGTTCAGTTATGTGTGGTAGATATAGGATGGTGGTACCTATGGTTTTTTAGGAACATCTCTTTCTTGCTTACCGAAATTCTATATGGGTTATGAATCTTGTTACATAGAATATGAATATGTCATTGAAGTTGCACTTTTGGTGGAAGAGCATGAAAAAGAAGGGTGGACATGTTCATCCTGCAGTGCTTAACATACCACCAGGTTAAATCAAAACATCATAGGAAATTGAGAATATTGCAGTCATTACCTATCCAACTGTGGAAATTGGAGTATATAGTAGTGGATATTTTTATAGGTCATCCATGAACAGTTCAGAAAAACGATTCCATTTGAGTGATATTGGATGGTCATACAATGTCATGACATTTAATTAAAATTTTTCAATCTCAGACAGTGAAGGAGCATTCAAAAATATATATCAAATAGATGGTAAAGAGGAAAGATGTTCCAGTTTCAATAGTTACAGATAGAAATTCAATGTTCATGTCTTGTTTCTAGAAATCCCTACAGAAATCACATAAGACTTAGTTGACTAGGAGGATGACATAACATTCTCAATCATATGGGTAGTCCGAGAATACAATACAGACATTGGAAGACATCTTGCAATTTTGTGTAATTGATTTTGGAGGCTCATGGGAGGATAATATACCCTTAGTGGAGTTATTATACAATAACAGGTAGCATTTATCGATACATATAGCTCCGTTTGAAGCATTGTATGGGCATCATGTCGTTCTCCACTATACAATGTTGAAACAGTTGAACCATAACTATTTGGGTTGACCCTTGTCAATGAAACAATAGGGACGATCCAATTGATTAGAAATAACATGTAGAAAGCTACGAGTTGTTAGAAATGTTATGTAGATTATCATAGATGATTGTTGTTGTACGCTGTGGGAAATCATGTCTTCTTGGATATATCTCCAAGGCATGGACATCATCATTTACAGAATAAGAGAAATCTATATCATAGATACATATGTCCTTTCAAGTTACTATAACACATTACAGAGGTTTAATATCATTTGGAATTACCCCTAAAATTCAGTTCAGTGCATAATTTCTTCCATGTATCTCAGTTGAAAAAGTATCAGCATGATACTGACCATGTTATCATATGGTTTTATTTTGACGTGCATCTTAATTATTCATTGATAAATATCACAGTACATATTTTCGATCAGCAAGATAAATCCATAAATGGGAAATTAATTGTTCTAGTGAGGGTTTTATGGTATCGTGGTCAAATTTATAAAGAAACATAGGAACACGATAAGGAAATGAAAGTGCAGTAGACATAATTAATTTAGGGAAACGAATGATTTCTAAACTCCTAGGATAGTAACACTAGTTTTGGGGAGAATATAGTACCCCTAGTAATTGGTATGTAACCCATAAATGATGATTTTCATGGTTTTAAATTTTTTGGTTGATTAATGGTTGAGTTGGGAGAACTATTGGATTAGTTGTGAGAAAAAATGGGAGTCACATGAGAGGCACATAGTTTTTATAACAATTTAGCCAAAGTATGTGCAATTGGTCCTGTTTAGGTAGTGGATATAGCATGGTTGTTTAAAGGTTGGGGAGACCATGTGAGGAAGTCATATGAAGGTCTTCCTAAGCAATAGCTCACGTACAGTTAGTGTATAGTTTGCCTAATCGGGCGAATTAACTATGCAGATAGTTTAAATGATATCCTAAAAAAGATGATCTCACACATGTTATCCTATTAGTGGATCACATTTTCCATTAGGTGGTCATAAAATGTAAAGAACCTTAAAATTCAAGGGGAATTTTTTTTCTTATTTTTCTTTGGATTTTTTACAAGAGCGCGGTTTCTGACGGCACCTGATTCCGATACCCGGTGTGCCCGGAATCAATTTTCCGAAGTTTGGCTCGGGTACGTTCAGTGAACGAACGAGCGGGATTTTCTAACTTTTTAACCGGTTCCCGGAATCGAATTCCGAGGGCACCGATGGAACCGCATCGCTGATAATTTCTTAGGAACTCCTGTTCTGGAGTTACGTTTACACGAGTGTTGATAATTAAAATTTTGGAAGTTTATTTTATAATTACACTACAATTTTTATTATTTTACTATAAGTGTTAGTTCTTGATGGAAGTTGGGTAACCACCCAACCTCCCTTGGGAGGTTATGAGGGTGGTGGGACCCACACGAACCCCACCCCTTCATATCCTCTAAAACCCCCCTCAACTCCCACTTTAATTTTTGTTAACTTAAGTTATAACATATGAATTAAATGTAATAAGTTTAATGAGGTGAGTTGTGTGTGGTTATTGAAATTCAAACTCTTGAAATTCAAAAGAGTTGTTGTGTTAATAATATAAGAACGGGTCTTATTTTATTTTTGTTAGAGTTTTGTCACCTTGAGAGGTTTTGGGGAAGCGGTCTTCTTCTTCCTCAACATCGACGAAGAACGCGAAGAACACCATTCTTCAACGAAGAACTTCTCCGCCGAAGAAGACGGTTCTTCCACGACGCCGTATCCGCGACGCGACATTCTTCTTCCACGTTTTCTCTTCTGTGACGGTTTTCCGCGATGAAATCGCCGTCAGCGACATCGAATTCTCACTTCGCGACGTTGACGTTCTTCCGCGACGCCCGACCTCCGCGACGCTCGTCTTTCGCGGCTCGTTGACGAACACTGTTCCTGAACCGATGTAGGGGATTATTTTATTTAATTATTTCCGTTCATGATTCTAGTTTATCGATTATCGTGGATTTTCGAATAGATGTTATCATTAACGAGAGGGGGGCCGGACCGCACAAACACGGCCAAACCCCCCTCCTATGTTCATGTTTGATTTCTTTGCGGATGGAATGGGATGGTGTGGTGTCGATGCACCACGCGGGAATCACACGACAAGTATTGCGCGGCGCCGTCGCACCTCACCGTTGAAAGATGTTTAAGAACGCGACGTCGTCGCGCCACGTCGAATAAAATCGAAGGCGTCGCGACCGGAGCGAGGCCGCGGCAGAGGGGCGCGGTGCTGTCGCACCACGCCGGACGACAAGGCCGCGGCCGGTTCTGGGCCACGGCGGAGCAAGGTGACCGGCGGCCAGCAGGGCCACTGGTATTGGAGCTGGAAGGGGACCGACCACCGCCGGTCCCGTTGAGAAGGAAGCGGCCGGCCAGGTCGGGCCGGCCGGAAAGGGGGAAGCCGGGGGAAATAAATTCCCCCGGCCGGCTCAACGGCCCCCCATAAATTTGGGGGGGCCGCGGTTACACAAGGGGGGCAGTCGCCCCCCTTTTTTTTCCAAAAGCTCAGCCGAAGGCTGAGCTGGCAGTGCGCTGGGCGCGCTATGCCCAGCCGGTCCAGCGCCCGGCCGGTCTGCCAGGCCGGGCCGGGCCACGCCGGGCCGGGCCGCACCCAGCCGGGCCAGGCAGGGCCGACCCTATCCGGGGCAGGTCGACCCGGTTCGGGCCCACCGGTGGGGTCTCGGGCTGGGTCGGTCCGGGCCCGAAACCCCCGTTTTCGGACCATTTGGGTTCAATTGCCCATAACTCGGGCTACATACCGCCGATCGACGCGCCGTCAGTGGCGACCCGATCCATAGAACGAGACGGTCGTTTCGGTAAATTGCACTCACGGTTTCAGAATACTTTGATTTCGGCCGGGTTGGTTCGTACACGAAACCAACCGGGCCCTCGGAGCAGAAACGCTCATATCTTGAGCTACGGACGTCCGAATGACGTGCCGTCAACTTTGCTGAGTTCCTCTTAGTGAGACGGATCTTTTGGCATACTCTGCCCAAGGTTTGGACGCAGGTGGAGTACAGTCGGGTTGGTTTTGGCTTAAAACCCAACCAGGCCATTAGAACGAAAAAACCAATCACTCTCAGACCGGGCATCCGATTGATGCGCCGTCTATTGCGTTGTGTTCATGTTGTCAATACAGAACTTTTGGATACATCAACTCTGGACAATGTGACAGTTGATGTATCTGCCTCTCGGCTCGTGGAGTGGACCCTCCCGAATGAGCTTGCTGTGTGCGGGAACCCTAGTGTTGGCTGCGACTGCTACTGTGACTTTGACGATGACTGTGCAGAGATCCTCAGTGGATTCGATGACGACTAATACAGTACGCAGCGATCCTATGTGGATCAGTGCTATCGATCATGTGTGGGTCCGATCCTGTGTGGGTCCGCGCTCAGCAGTTCTGTGTGAGCCAGCGCCTACAGATCTTGTGTGGGTCCGATCCTGTGTGGGTCTTTGCATGGGTTAGTACCTATCGATCCTTTGTGGGTCCGATGACTTAGATGGATCCGTGATCATCTCTATAGTTTTTCGAAGAAGTATACATGTGTGAGCTGAATCTTGTTTGCTTTCCTATGTGGATTGTGTTGTGCTATCATGTGTGGATTGCGTTTTTCTTTCCTGTGTGTAATATGAATACTTTCTTGTGTGGACTGGGTTGTACTTGGGCTCGGAGGTTGGAGCGTATTGGAATTAATGACTTAGGTATATTTTTGGGCATATACCTAATCAGTGTCGGTTGTTACTTCGTGATTGTATCTTTCCTTTGTGATTTATCCTTCGTGGATTTTGGGAGACCTTCGGGGGTCTCGGGGTCCCTACTGAGTAGCTTATACTCACCCCTGCATGGGATATGCCCGCACTACGTTGGGTTGGTTGCAGACGACGGACATTGTTGATCGTGGTTGTGGCTTGCAAAGTAGGACGGTACCTGGAGGTGGACCACTGGGCGGGACGTGCACGGAGCGGACGGCGGGACATGATGAGCAGTGGAGCTATCTGTACCCACCCTTCAGGTGGGATTTTCAGTGGACAGCTCGATGTAGCGGCTTTTACTTTTCAGTTGCGGTTTTCCCTTTCGAGTTGTACTTTACATTCAGTTTGGGTTTTAATACTGGCCCACTTACTTTTCCGCACTTACAGTTGTACTCTGTTTTTACTTAGTGTTTACTTTTCCACTTGCTTACTCTGTGTTGCTTGTTTACTTTACAAAGGCAATGCCTTCCCTTTTTTCGAGGATTTACGCCTTGGTGCTAGTCGCCAGCCCCTGGCCTATGGAATGCGGGCTTGGGGTAGTCACGACACGGGCCTCGAGGACGGGCCGTGACAAATTGGTATCAAAGGAGTTCGGTTCTACCGCGAACTCTGATCTTTTCTATGTGAAGCAATAGTGTTTAGCGTATTCAGTGTGGTTATCATTCTAGGGAGTCCAGTGTTGGTGCGGCGGCCGACATATCCGTACACCAGGACCCTGACTTCCGATTTCCGACTTAATGTATGAAAACATTGATTGCTTGTGTGTTTCAAGTTTTCTTTGTCATTACTTTGTATCAGCTCAACAGGTATACTGTTCTGACCATGGCGCACCTGTTTCCTTTTCAAGATGGCCCCACGACGGCAGCCGGCTAGGGTTCCGAGAGTCGAGCATGACGACAGCCCACCGAGCGACGAGGCCTCGGTGTAGGGCCCTTTGTTAGCAGTGGCACCGGTGGTAGCTCTACCCGCTGAGCCACCGATCCTTCCAAAACCATCCGCTGACGATGCACGTCACCTCAGCGTACTGCATGAGTTCTAGTGCCATCGAAAACCCAGGTTCCGTGGGGAGACGGACCCCCGGGCAGCCGAGGACTGGCTTGAGGCAGTCGTACGAGTTTTCAGGCTCGTGGGGACACCAGCAGACCTCATGGTGATCCTTGATGCGAGTCTACTGCACGCAGCAGCGGGCCTATGGTGGAGCTTGATGCTCCAGGTGCACGATGAGGCATCTCTACTCTGGACAGACTTTGAGAGCCTCTTCCGCTCAGAGTTTTTCCCAGACAACCTCCGTGAGGTACACATTCAAGAGCTTCTTCAACTGCGGAAGGGCAGTATAACGGTCGCTCAGTACTCAGCGAGATTTACTGATCTCTTGCGCTACTCGACCGAAATGGTACGGGACCCCTTCTTCTGGGCCCAGACCTTTGAGTAGGGTTTGAGACACAAGATCAGGGCATCACTGATCTCCCTCAGTATTCCGACTCAGACATGAGTTCTGGAGCGGGCCCTTTTGATCGAGAGCTTTCTTGCTGAGTCTACACCAGCGTCGAGACCCACCGCAGGGCGGCACGTAGCAGAGTCTTATGCAGTAGGCAGTCGACGGATGACTCTTGGGTCCAGGCAGAACAAACCCTTAGGCAGACGACCTCAGGACACTAGATCAACAGTGCGGGGCACACAGCACGGAGCTAGTCCTTCGAGAGGCAGACAGTGCTACTCGTTCAGCGGGCAGGCCACATGGATCGTGACTTCTCGACCCGCCGTGCTGAGGATCAGAAAACGGTTGAGGGACCACTAAGGCAGAGGCAGAGGGTCGACCGTGGCTGTCCGCATGGAGGAGGCGGACGAGGCAGAGGAGCTAGTCGAGCAGCAGGTGGTGGGTGACTCTTTGAGGCTCTACCACCACCACCACCAAGAGGTCCACCCCGACCACATGGAGCTGGCGGCCAGAGACAGGCACAGCTCCAGGCAGCGGAGGCCTACGACCACGGCGCGCCCGAGATTATTTGAGGTACTATCTGTTTCTATTCCACCCTTGCTGTAGTACTTATAGACATTGGAGCGAGTCACTCTTTCATAGCCTCTTCCCTTGTTCGGAGCTCGGATATTCTGACAGAGCCGGTGGCTAGATCCTTATGGCTAGAGACTCTTACGGGAGCAGACTCGACGATTACGCACTGGTGCCGGCAGTGTGAGCTTACTCTAGGGGCGAGAGCTTCAGCTAGGATCTTCTTATAGCAGCGTCGAGGCCTTATGACGTCATCTTGGGCATGGATTGGTTATCTATGGTCCATGCACAGATTGACTGTTTTAGGTGCATGGTGCGATGTGTACGCACCGACGGGAGCAGGTTCACCTTCACCGGCGAGAAGGGAGCCTTTGCAGCACAGAATGGACTTCCGCAGAGAAGAGGACATCCCATCACTCATCAGTTGGCTAGCCTTATCCTAGGAGCAGTTGACGTGCGGAGTCCTGGTTTTCCTGCAGTGGTGGATCAGTTTGTAGACGTTTTTCCCAACAACGTTCCAGGGTTACCTCCTCGTAGAGAGGTAGACTTTTATATTGACCTGTACCCCGGGAGAACCCCAATATCGACTCCAGTATATTGGATGGCCCCCGCCGAGCATCGAGAGCTACGGGTACAGTTGGAGGACTTTCAGGGCAAGGGGTTTATCTGACCCAGTGTTTCACCCTGGGCTTCCCCGATATTGTTCACCAAGAAGGAGGATGGGAGTTTGCGACAGTGTGTCGATTATCGTCACCTGAACCAGGTGATAGTGAGGAACAAGTATCTGCTACCTAGGATTGATGACCTATTTGATCAGCTCAAGGGAGAACAATGGTTCTCAAAGATAGACCTCGGGTCAGGCTATCATGAGCTTAGAGTTCGATACGAGGATGTGTAGAAGACAGCCTTCAGATGTCAGTATGGCCACTATGAGTTCTTGGTTATGCCATTCGGCGTAACCAATGATCCAGTAGTGATCATGGCCCTGATGAACAGGATCTTTCAGCCATACCTCAATCGATTTTTTGTGGTCTTCATCAACGACATTCTGATTTACTCGACGACTGAGGAGGAGCACGCCTACCACTTACGGGTTGTACTAGACACACTCCGAGAGCACCAGCTTTATGGTAAGCTCTCGAGGTGCCAGTTCTAGATAAATGAGGTCCACTTCTTGGGACACGTCATCTCTGAGGCGGGAGTTGCAATGGATCCTGCGAATATCGAGGCAGTGTTAGCTTGGGAGCCACCTAGAAGCGTGACGGAGGTGCGGAGTTTCTTGGGTCTAGCTGGACACTACCGGAGATTTGTGCCAGACCTCTCTAGAGTTGCGGCACCACTCTAAGCTTTGAGGAAGAAGGGTAAACCCTTCGTGTGGTCACACAGATGTCAACAGAGCTTCCAATAGCTAAGACATAGATTGACCTGCGCACCTATCTTGAGGTTTCCTGAGGAGGGAGTAGGGTACGTAGTCTACTGCGTTGCATCAGGGACTGGACTCGGGTGTGTTCTGATGCAGGAGCGGGCAGTGATCGCCTATGGATCACAACAGTTGAGGCCGCATGAGAAGAACTACGCTACCCATGACTTGGAGTTAGCAACAGTGGTCATCGCTCTGAAGACATGGCGACACTACCTGATGGGCGAGCGCTTTACAGTCTTTTCTGACCATCAGAGTCTCAGGTACATCTTCTATCAGAAGGACCTGAACCTGAGACAGTGGCGATGGCTCGATTTCCTCCAGGACTATGACTTTGAGATAGTCTATACTCCTGGGAAGGGGAACATATTAGTCGTTGCCCTCAGCAGGAGGACAGGAATTCAGCTACATGAGGAGGCGACAGAGCAGCTAGTCGATTTGCAGATATCCTTTGTGGATAGATATGGAGCAGTGTTCCTTCAGTCTCTCACAGTCACTCCCCCACTACTACAGCAGGTCAGAGAGGCACAGCGTGGGGATGCTGACTGTGAGACACGGCGTGCACAGATATCCTCAGGATAGGCACCTGATGGTTTCTCCTTTGGAGTAGAGAACGTCATCCTTTATAGAGTACGTACCATGGTACCGGTCGCTTTACGGGTGGAGGTACTGAGAGAGATTCACACTTCTCCTTTAGAGGTACATCCTGGAGTGGCCAAGATGTACCAGGATCTCAGAAGATAGCACGGGTGGCCGGGCATGAAGAAGGATGTGGTAGAGTTCGTTTCTCGATGCCTCACCTGCCAGCAGGTGAAGGCTGAGCACCAGGTACCAGCAGGCTTGGTACAGCCCTTGGAGGGTTCGGAGTGGAAGTGAGACGGCATATCTATGGACTTCGTGACTAGACTTCCTCACACTTCTAGAGGTCACGACTCCATCTTGGTGATTGTTGACCGACTCACCCAGTCGGCTCACTTCTTACCCATCAGATAGCAGGGCGAAGTGGAGAGCATGGGATGCCTTTACGTTCAAGAGATTGTTCGGCTTCACGGTGTGCCGTCATCTATCGTCTCCGATCGAGATGCTCGTTTTACTTCCCAGCTATGGAATGGATTGTAGGAGGCGTTCGGGATGCAACTACGTCTAAGCACAGCCTTTCACCCTCAGATGGATGGTCAGACGGAGAGGACCATTCAGACTCTCGAGGACATGCTCCGCGCATGTGTCCTCGACTTTGGTCATAGCTGGGAGGACCACCTACCCTTGGTGGAGTTTTCGTACAACAATAGCTACCACTCCACACTCGGGATGGCACCGTACTAGGCGTTGTACGACCGACCTTGTAGAACCCTTTTGTGCTGGACAGACCCTGGGGAGTCAGCACATGTGGGACCAGAGTGTTGTACCCCTCTCTCTTGGATTTTAATGATCACAATCACTCTCATCGTGTTCTAACTTGTTTTCAAGTGTTTTTGATGATAGGAAAAAGGTTGCCAAATAGATTGGCCCAAGAAGACTGTAAAAGACTCTCTGAGTCCACCGGCCAACCGGTGGGTTACCACCGGCCAGCCGGTGCTCTCTGGAAGAAGCAAAGCTCTCTGCCAGGTGCCACCGGTCCGCTGGTGGCAGACCACCGGCCAGCCGGTGGAACCAGGCAGTAGGCCTTTCCCACTGCCAGGTGCCACCGGCCGACCGGTGTCTGGACCACCGGCCAGCCGGTGGAACCAGACAGAGAGCTTGCTCTCTGACTCGACCACCGGCCACCCGGTGTCTGGACCACCGGTCAGCCGGTGGAACCAGACAGAGAGCATGCTCTCTGTCTTGGCCACCGGCCAGCCGGTGGCCCAGCACCGGCCGGCCGGTGGAGCCCAGACAGAAAGCTCTGCCTTCTGTCTGGAGCACCGGCCAGCCGGTGGCCAAGCACCGGTCAGCCGGTAAGCCCAGTCAAACTAGTCGTTGGGCTTTGACCGGACTTGTACTTTTGACCCCCAACGGCTCCGGAAGCCCTCCAACGGCTATATTGAAGTATTTGGGGATATTTCTCCTATAAATAGACGAGGATGGATTCCGGGAACATTACCGAAACATTGGAATGATATTTTGATCCCTTGAAGCTCTAACGACAAATCTCTAAGGCTACTTGTGATCCACCTCCATCCTTGAAGCTTGGGCTGCCTCTACATCGACTACTCCCACACTCTTGGCGCTCAAGGCTTCCTCAAGTTTGTTGTAATTTATTTATTTAAATAGTTTAGTTCTTCATTGGGTTTGTATTAAAACAAACCATCCTTTTCATCCTCACTTTCATTTTGGGTTTCTTGCTACAACCATAATAAAAAAGCAAGCTGTACGAAGGTGATCTAGCCTACCTTAAAATGGCTATTGGGTTTCTTGCTACAACCATTAAAAAGCAAGCTGAAGTAAATCTCTCAACGGTTGAGTTGGGAGCGGAGACGTAGGCTTTGGTTTAAGCCGAACTCCGTTATCAAATTGTGTCTTGCCCCTTTTATTTCCGCTGCATTTATAAATTGTTTTTAAATTGTTAATTAATTTTTTAAAAGGAAATTCACCCCCCCTCTTGCCATCACTCTCCGACCAACAATTGGTATCAGAGGGAGGTTTGTGTAATACCTTAACCAGTTACAAACTTAAAATCCATAGTGATGGCTTCTTCCTCACAAGCACCCGAAGGGTATTCCATGACTCGGGCTCCATTCTTTGATGGAACCGACTACACTTATTGGAAAACTCGCATGATTACATTTCTTAGAAGTATTGGCTATCCTATATATAGAATTGTTATGAAAGGCTACACTCTCTCTATCAAAGATGAGTCTAAATGGACCCCCGAAGACATTGCTAATTTTGAGCTTGATGGCAAAGCCATGAATGCTCTTCATTGTGGGTTAGACCGTAATGAATTTAATCGTATTTCTACTTGCACCACTTCTCATGAAATTTGGAAGCTTTTGGAAGTGACCCATGAGGGCACTAACAAAGTCAAAGACACTAGACTAGATATGTATCGTCAAGACTTTGAAAGCTTCACCATGCACCCACACGAATCTATTACGGAAATGTTTACTCGCTTTACTGATGTCTGTAATGGGAGAAAGTCTCTTGGAGATGATGTTTCTGCAGAAACGATGGTCAAGAAGATTCTTTGGGTCCTACCAAGCTCATGGGCTCGAAAGGTGACGGCAATCCAAGAAGCGAATGATGTCAAGAAAATGCCGGTTGAAGAACTCATTGGATCACTTATGACCTATGAGATTACCATGAAGAGGCAAGCCGATAAAGAAGGTAAAATCATCAAGGAGCAAACGAACATAGCATTCAAAGCAAAGCAAGAAAGCTCCTCCGATGATATCGGATCCGAGATTGCTCAACTTGCAAGAAAAATGAGCAAGTTCATGAAGAAAAAGAAGAATTTTCAAAGGACCCGAAAGGAAGATCCAAAAGCAGAAAAAGAAGTTACATGGTTTGAATGTGGAAAGAAAGGCCACATCAAACCGGAGTGCTCTCTTTTCAAGAAAAGGTTAAAGGAAAAGAAAAACAAGAAGGATTTCAAAGCGTCAACATGGAGTGCAAGCGATGACTCCATGTCTTCAAGCGCTTCAAGCGATGAAGGTGGAAAATGCCTAATGGCACTTGATGAGGTATCTTCTTCCGACTCCTCTTCCTCATCTTCTTCTTTTAATAATGACATGTCTTATGAAGATCTCCAAAATGCGAGAGATCAATTAGAGGAAGGTTTTCACGAACTCACCTCTAAATTTTTGGCCTTAGAAAAGAAACACAAAATTCTAATTTCTGAAAAAGATAAACTTCTCAAAAAGAATGAGGAACTTGCCCTTAAAGTCCAAGATATTCCAAATGATGATTCTTTGAATTCAACTATTAAAGATTTAAGGGAATCTCTTGCCAAGTTCACCCAAGGTGAACAAAATTTGACCAAATTGCTAGGTTCTCAACGTTCGGCTAGAACCACCCATGGACTTGGCTTTAACAAGAAAGCCACCTCTTCTAGAGCACCCACTACTTTTGTAAGGGGGATCTCTCAAAATAAATTCTGTAATTATTGTAGAAAAACCGGACATTTGATTTATGAATGCGATTGTAAAAATTCTAGATATGGCCGCCCCGAAATCATTACCTACTCGGATGAGTATCTTAGGATGTATCCCTCTAGACAAGTATGGGTTCAAAAGTCTCTTTTAGATAATCTTTCCGGACACAAACTTATATGGGTACCAAAATCTATTCTCTCTTGATTTTGTAGGATAAACACCAAAGAAGTAGGCCTTCGAAAGGCTCGTGGTATCTCGACAGCGGATGCTCAAGGCACATGTGTGGCGACCCCTCCGAGTTCAACTCTCTTGAAGAATTCGATGGAGGATACGTCACCTTCAGTGACAATTCAAAAAGCAAGATCGTCGGAATAGGTACCATTGGTTTTAGTAACTCCTCCTTAATTAAAGATGTTTTATTTGTTAAAGGTTTAAAACATAATTTAATTAGCATTAGTCAACTTTGTGATAGTGGTTTTTCGGTGAATTTTCAAAATGATTTATGCAATGTGTTTGATTTTCAAAACAAATTGATATTTTCTGCTTCCCATTTTCAAAATGTTTACATTATTGATTTGAAGTCTTTAGCTAGCCAAAATGTTAAATGTTTAAGTGCTCTTGACAATGAGTCTTGGATTTGGCATAGAAGGTTGGGGCATTGTAGCTCTCATTCACTTCTAAAGCTTAATAAGAACAAGCTCATCCGTGACCTTCCTAAACTTAAGTTTAAGAAAGATTTTATTTGTGAGCCATGCCAACTTGGCAAGCAACACAAATATTCTTTCAAATCTAAGAAGGAAGTGTCCACTTCAAAATCTCTTGAGCTCCTTCATCTTGATCTTTTTGGTCCTACCCCTGTAGAAAGTCTAGGTGGAAAATCCTATACCTTTGTCCTAGTAGATGACTTTTCTCGTTTCACTTGGGTTTTCTTTTTAGCTCATAAAAATGATGCTTGTAGAACCTTCTTGAGATTTTCCAGGAAAGTAGAAAACGAAAAAGGGTATAAAATTATATCACTCCGTAGTGACCATGGAGGTGAATTCGAGAACAAAGAGTTCGATGAATTGTGTTCCTCTCAAGGATACAATCACACCTTCTCTGCCCCTAGGACTCCACAACAAAATGGAGTGGTTGAAAGGAGAAACCGAACACTCCAAGAAATTGCTCGAACCCTCCTTAGTGAATTCAATCTTCCTCAATATTTTTGGGCCGAGGCGGTAAACACTGCTTGTTATACTATCAATAGAGTCCTTGTAAGACCCCTTCTTAAGAAAACCCCCTATGAACTTTGGAAAGGCAAATTGCCCAAAGTTGGTTATTTTAATGTGTTTGGTTGTAAATGCTTTATCCTTAACACAAAAGATAACCTAGGGAAATTTGATGCCAAATCCGATGAAGGTATTTTTCTTGGGTACTCTAACTCAAGCAAAGCCTATCTTGTCTTCAACAAACGTTCAAAAACTATCGAAGAATCATCTCATGTCAAATTTGATGAAACTCTTCCAAAACCTCACCCGGTCATTGAAGATGTTGAAGATAAGCTTGACAAGCTTCATTTGAATGATTCCTCTTCTCCTCCCAAGGAGGATGACCATCAAGAACCCTCTTCACCTTCTTCGCCTTCCACCTTGCCTAAGGTTTGGAAACCTTCTAGAGACCATCCTTTAGAAAATGTTATAGGTGATATTCAAGCCGGTACTCGAACTAGAAGATCAATCCTCAACGAGGTTGAACATCAAGCCTTTCTTTCTCAACTAGAGCCTCAAACCATTAATTATGCCATTAATGATGAGAATTGGGTTCTTGCAATGCAAGAGGAACTAAATCAATTCTCTAGAAATGATGTTTGGACTCTTGTTGAAAGACCCAATGATCATCCAATTATTGGCACTAAATGGGTTTTTAGGAACAAACTTGATGATCAAGGAAATATAACCCGGAACAAGGCTCGCCTAGTAGTTAAGGGCTATAATCAAGAAGAAGGAATTGATTATGGTGAAACCTTTGCGCCCGTTGCTAGATTGGAATCCATTAGGATCTTGTTGGCATTCGCCGCTCACTTAAATTTCAAACTTTTTCAAATGGATGTTAAAAGTGCTTTTTTAAATGGTTTTATTTCAGAAACATTCTTTGTTGAACAACCCCCCGGTTTTGAAGATCCTAAATTTCCAAATCATGTTTTTAAGTTAACCAAGGCTCTATATGGCTTAAAACAAGCCCCTCGGGCTTGGTATGAGCGGTTAACAAAATTTCTTTTAGAAAATGATTTTAAAATGGGTCAAGATGATTGTACCCTATTTTTAAAACACACTTCCAAATATCTTTTGATTGTCCAAATTTACGTTGATGACGTTATCTTTGGTTCAACCAAAGAATCACTTTGTACTGATTTTTCAGATTTAATGAGAAAAGAATTTGAAATGAGCTTTATGGGGGAATTAAAATTTTTTCTTGGTTTTCAAATCCTTCAAAATTCAAATGGTATTTTTCTAAGCCAAGGCAAATACACAAACGAACTTTTAAGTCGTTTTGGTATGGATCATGTAAAGGAAATTAGTACCCCCATGAGTACTTCTTGTAAACTTACGTTAGATGAAGCCGGGAAACCGGTTGATAACAAGCTTTATAGGAGTATGATCGGGAGTCTACTTTACCTAACTGCGACCCGTCCTGACATCATGTTCAGTGTTTGTCTTTTTTCTCGTTTTCAAGCCAATCCAAAAGAATCTCATTTTAAATCGGTCAAAAGAATTTTTAAGTATTTAAAAGGATCCAAAAACATTGGTTTGTTTTATCCCTCTAATACTTCTTTCGAACTTTCTTCATATTCGGATGCTGATTTTGGCGGATGTAAATTAGATCGTAAGAGTACTAGTGGAACCTGTCATCTGCTAGGCAAGTACCTTGTTTCATGGAGTAGAAAAAAGCAAAACTGTGTTGCTCTTTCTACTGCCGAGGCCGAGTACGTAGCAGCTGGTAATTGTTGTGCCCAAATTATTTGGATGCAGCACACTCTCTTGGATTATGGCCTTTCCTATGATCATGTCCCTATACGGTGTGACAACACTAGTGCCATTAGTATTTCTAGGAATCCAATACAACATTCTAGGACAAAGAATATAGATTTAAGGCATCATTTCCTTCGTGACCATTTTCAGAAAGGGGATATCACTTTGGACTTCATTTCTACTGATTTCCAATTAGCTGATATTTTTACCAAACCGCTCCCGGTTGAACGTTTTGATTTTATTAAGGGGGAGTTAGGAATGATTCGTCAATGAGCACTATTAAATTTTTGACTCTTTTTGGCTTGCTTATATAACTTTTTAAGTTTTTTAAACTCTTTTTTACTTTTGTTTTATTTTTTAGGAATTTCAATACCACCGCTCAACTGGTGGTGCATCACCGGTTAACCGGTGGTGTCGGGTTTTCCTTTTTTGGGCCGGCCGGAAGAAGGGTTAAAATTAAAACCCTTCCCATTTCTCACTCTCTCTCTCGTGCGCCCCCTCCAGACCCGAGGCTCCTCCTTGCCCTAGCTTCCTTTCTTCCTTCTTGCTCTCTCAAACTCCTTTTTCTCTCAATCTCTCTCAATTTTCTTCCTTTTGCCATCATGGGTCCTCGCTCTTCACGCAAGGGAAAGGGTATCGCCCAAGAATCAGCTCCTCCTCCTTCAATCCCTCAACTTCCGGACATTTGGCATGACAAAGTCATTTTTCCTGGTAGAGTAATTGATTATCCTTGGCTTTCTTCTGCTCGTCTTGAGCTTTTCTCCATCATTGAATATCAACACTGGCATTCCTTCTTTGAACCTCCTGAGAAGGATGTTATTTATCCCCTTCTTGTCAAAGAATTTTATGCTCATCTGACGTGGTCGGTTTCTGACGACGTCGATACCATCTCTACCACCGCTCTTGGGAAACTCATCACTATCACTTCTTTGGAGATTTCCAGGATGCTAGGGGTTCCTCATGTTGGACCTCATGCTTTTGATCAGGGGGAGTTTCCTCGGGACCCTGATTTTGATCTTGCTGTCGCTCTTGAGCATCTCACAGGGCAGCCCAACGATCCCATTGTCAAGCTCTCCCAGCTCTCCCCGAACCATCGCATCATTGAGCGCCTCATTCAGACCACCCTTGCACCCCGTATCGGTGATAACGATACGGTAAAATTTATTGATATCTATCTTCTTTCTTATATCACCAGAGGCGTTCATTTCAATTTGGTCTGGTTCCTGTTCCGGGCCATGTCTTATGTGGCTGAGCACCCGCGCTGGTCCAAAACTCTACCTCACAGGCGCTTGTTGACCAAAATCATTACCTTTCTTGATGTCCCTCTCCGTGCTACCTCCTTCGAGCAGCCAAAGAAGGAAAGCATCATCAATTTTATGATGGTGCAACGGATGAACATTCGTTGGAATCCTTGGCGTCAGGAGTGGATTACTGACAAGGAGGGCCTTCTCCAGGCTTACTCCCCTCAGACACATCCACACCCTCCTACCCATGCCATGCCTCCTTCCATTGCCGCTGCCTATCCTCTTTCAGATAGTGAGGACAGTGGTGATGATGAAGAGGAAGGGAGTGGTGACAGCGCAGGTGAGGCTGCTGCTGCTGATGAGGGAGATGGAGCGGGTGATGATGCACCGGAGCCTGCTGAGGCTGTGCCCCCTCCCGCTGATACTGGTAGCTTGTCGGTGACGGCTGATCAATTCCTTCGCTTCCAGGATCAGATTGAGACCCGGCTCGACTTACAGTTTTCTTACATCAGCTCTCAGTTTGATCAGCTCCACTCTCGGATTGATTCTCTAGATCGTCGCTTTGAGGCGGTCCAGGCTCCTCCGGCTCCTCCGCCCTTCAGGCGTCGTCGTCACCCTCGGCCCTCTAGGAGTGAATAGAGTCGTTCCTGTTTTTTGTCTTGTCTTTGTATTTGTATTTTGAACTTTCTATGTAACGTTTCATCTTTTATAAAATTCAAGTTGTCTTATCTATCAATCCTTTTTTTTCATTGCTTACGTCCTTATTATTGTTTTTTTAAATTTTCTTTCATACTTTTCCTCCTATTTTGATAATCCCAAAGGGGGAGAAAAACTCTCTATTAATTAAGTGCTCTTTTTAAAAGTTCAATTTTAAGTTATTACTTTCATCAAAATCTATTTTTAAATGGTTAAGTTATTGATTTCAGTTGTTTCTTTTAAATGACCTATGGTTACAATTTCAAAATGAACCATTCTCTTTATCTCAATCCTTTTATGATTAATATCATTTTCAATACATGATACATCTATGAAATTCTTGTATTAAAATGATCTCTAAAATTTTCCATGTCCAAGTTTCTTATTTCTTTTTACTTGGCATATCCTTTTTAAAAGCTTTCACATTTGTGATTGTGATCATCAAAATAGGGGGAGATTGTTGTACCCCTCTCTCTTGGATTTTAATGATCACAATCACTCTCATCGTGTTCTAACTTGTTTTCAAGTGTTTTTGATGATAGGAAAAAGGTTGCCAAAGAGATTGGCCCAAGAAGACTGGAAAAGACTCTCTGAGTCCACCGGCCAACCGGTGGGTTACCACCGGCCGGCCGGTGGTCTCTGGCAGAAGCAAAGCTCTCTGCCAGGTGCCACCGGTCGGCCGGTGGCAGACCACCGGCCCGCCGGTGGGACCAGGCAGTAGGCCATGCCCACTGCCAGGTGCCACCGGCCGACCGGTGTCTGGACCACCGGCCGGCCGGTGGAACCAGACAGAGAGCTTGCTCTCTGTCTCGACCACCGGCCATCCGGTGTCTGGACCACCGGTCAGCCGGTGGAACCAGACAGAGAGCTTGCTCTCTGTCTCGGCCACCGGCCAGCCCGTGGCCCAGCACTGGCCGGCCGGTGGAGCCCAGACAGAAAGCTCTGCCTTCTGTCTGGAGCATCGGCCAGCCGGTGGCCAAGCACCGGTCAGCCGGTAAACCCAGTCAAACTAGCCGTTGGGCTTTGACCGGACTTGTACTTTTGACCCCCAACGGCTCCGGAAGCCCTCCAACGGCTATATTGAAGTATTTGGGGATATTTCTCCTATAAATAGACGAGGATGGATGCCGAGAACATTACCGAAACATTGGAATGATATTTTGATCCCTTGAATCTCTAACGACAAATCTCTAAGGCTACTTGTGATCCACCTCCATCCTAGAAGCTTGGGCTGCCTCTACATCGACTACTCCCACACTCTTGGCGCTCAAGGCTTCCTCAAGTTTGTTGTAATTTATTTATTTCAATAGTTTAGTTCTTCATTGGGTTTTTATTAAAACAAACCATCCTTTTCTTCCTCACTTTTATTTTGGGTTTCTTGCTAAAACCATAATAAAAAAGCAAACTGTACGGAGGTGATCTCGCCTACCTTAAAACGGCTAGTGGGTTTCTTGCTACAACCATTAAAAAGAAAGCTGAAGTAAATCTCCCAACGGTTGAGTTGGGAGCGGAGACGTAGGCTTTGGTTTAAGCCGAACTCCGTTATCAAATTGTGTCTTGCCCCTTTTATTTCCGCTGCATTTATAAATTGTTTTAAATTGTTAATTAATTTTTTAAAAGGCAATTCACCCCCCCCCCCTATTTCCATCACTCTCCGACCAACACAGAGATGGGCCGGGCCACGACAGAGAAGGTCCAGGTCATCCAGGAGAGGATGAGGACAGCTCAGAGCCGGCAGACGTCATACACTGACAGGAGGCGGAGGCCACTAGATTTCGAGGATGGAGACCACGTATTCTTGCATGTCTCACCTCGACGTGGATTACAGAGATTTGGCCGAGGCAACAAGTTGTCTCCACGCTTCATAGTACCATTCCAGGTCATCAGCAGGATTGGCGAGGTGGCTTATCATCTGGCTCTACCACCTCAGCTGCACCAGGTGCACGACGTCTTCCACGTATCTCAGCTGAGGAGATACGTGCACGACCCGACACACATCATTGACCATGGGGAGCTTGACGTTGACGATGGGGAGACTTTTACGGAGGTCCCGGTGGAGATCGAGGATCGACAGGAGTAGATCCTATGTGGATGGTCGATTCCTCTAGTGTGCATCAGATGGCAGCATGGGGACTTCCAGGAGAGCACTTGGGAGCGGGAAGCTCAGATGCATGCTCAGTACCCTCATTTGTTTCCCTAGTTTTGACGTATCTTTACATGGACGTAAAGCCTTGAGGTGGGAGTAATTTAAAGACCCGTAAAATTCAAGGGAATTTTTTTTTCTTATTTTTCATTGGATTTTTTACATGAGAGCGGTTTCTGACGGCACCTGATTTCGAGGCCCGGTGTGCCCGGAATCAATTTTATGAAGTTTGGCTTGGGTACGTTCAGTGAACGAACGAGCGTGATTTTTTAACTTTTGAACCGGTGCCCGAAATAGAATTCTGAGGGCCCCGATGGAACCGCAGCACTGGTAATTGCTTAGGAACTCCTGTTCCGGAGTTTTGTTTACATGAGTGTTGATAATAAAAATTGTGGAAGTTTATTTTATAATTACACTACAATTTTTATTATTTTACTCTAAGTGTTAGTTCTTGATGGAAGTTGGGTAACCACCCAACCTCCCATGGGAGGTTATGAGGGTGGTGGGGCCCACACGATCCCCACCCCTTCATATCCTATAAAACCCCCCTCAACCCCCACTTTAATTTTTGTTAACTTAAGTTATAACTTATGACTTTAATGTAATAAGTTTAATGAGGTGAGTTGTGTGTGGTTATTGAATTTCAAACTCTTGAAATTCAAAAGAGTTGTTGTGTTAATAAAATAAGAAATGGTCTTATTATATTTTTGTTAGAGATTTGACACCTTGAGAGGATTTGGGGAAGCGGTCTTCTTCTTCTTCAACCTCGACGAAGAACGCGAAGAACACCGTTCTTCAACGAAGAACTTCTCCGCCGAAGAACACGGTTCTTCCGCGATGCCGTATCCGCGACACAATGATCTTCTTCCGCGTCGTCTCTTCCGCGATGAATCGCCATCAACGACTTCGAATTCTCGCTTCGCGACATTGACGTTCTTCCGTGACGCCCAACCTCCACGATGCTCGTCTTCCGCAGCTCGTTGACGAACACCGTTCCTGAACCGAGGTAGGAGATTATTTTATTTAATTATTTCCGTTCATGATTCTAGTTTATCGATTATCGTGGATTTTCAACTAGATGTTATCATTAACGAGAGGGGGGTCGGACCCCACAAACACGGACGAACCCCCCTCCTATGTTCATGTTTGATTTCTTTGCGGATGGAACGGGATGGCGTGCTGCCGACGCACCACGTGGGAATCACACGGCAAGTATTGCGCGGCGCCGTCGTGCCGCACCGTGGAAAGAAGTTTAAGAATGCGACGACGTCGCGCCGCATCAAAAAAAATTGAAGGCGCCGCGGCGGAGGGGCGTGGTGCCGTCGCACCGTGCCGGACGACAAGGCCGCGGCGGAGTAAGGTGACCGGCGGCCAGCCGGGCCGCCAGAATCGGAGCTGGAAGGGGACCGGCCACCTCCGGTCCCGTTGAGAAGGAACCGGCTGGCCAGGTCGGGCTGGGCGGAAAGGGGGAAGCTGGGGGAAATAAATTCCCCCGGCCGGCTCAACGGCCCCCCATAAATTTGGGGGGCCGCGGTTACACAAGGGGGGCAGGCGCCCCCCTTTTTTTCCAACAGCTCGGCCAAAGGCCGAGCTGGCAGCGCGCTAGGCGTGCTGTGCCCAGCTGGTGCGGTGCCCGGCCGGTCTGCCAGGCCGGGCCGGGCGGACCCTGTCCAGGTCTGGTCGACCCGGTTCGGGCCAACCGGGGGGGTCTCGGGCCGGGTCGGTCCGGGCCCGAAACCCCCGTTTTCGGACCATTTGGGTTCAATTGCCCATAACTCGGGCTACGAACCTCTAATCGACACACCGTCAGCGGTGACACGATCCTTTGAATGAGACGGTCATTTCGGTATATCACAATTAAGGATTCGGAATACTTTGCGTTTGGCCGGGTTGGTTCGTACATGAAACCAATCGGGCCCTCGGAGCGGAAACGCTCATATCTTGAGCCACGGACGTCCGAATGACGTGCCGTGAATTTTTTTGAGTTATTCTAAGTGAGATGGATCTTTTGGCATACTCCACTCGAGGTTTGGATGCAGGTGCTATACGGTCGGGTTGGTTTTCCTTAAAACCCAACCGGGCCCTTAGAACGAAAAGGCCAATAACTCTCAGACCGGGCGTCCGATTGACGCGCCGTCTGTGGCGTTGAGTTCCTGTTGCCGATACTAATATTTTGGATACATCAACTCTGGACTATGTGACAGTTGATGTATCAGCCTCTCGGCTCGTGGAGCGGACCCTCCCGAATGAGCTTGCTATGTGCGGGAACCCTAGTGCTGGCTGCGACTGCTACTGTGACTGCGACGACGACTGTGCAGAGATCCTCAGTGGATTCGACGATGACGACTACAGCACTCAGTGATCCTATGTGGATCAGTGCTACTGGTCCTGTGTGGGTCCGATCCTACGTGGGTCAGCGCTCAGCGGTTCTGTGTGAGCCAGCGCCTACAGATCCTGTGTGGGTCCGATCCTGTGTGGGTCTTTGCGGGGGTTAGTACCAATCGATCCTTTGTGGGTCTGACGACTTAGATGGATCAGTAATCATCTCTATTGTCTTTCGAAGAAGTATACATGTGTGAGATGAATCATGTTTGCTTTCCTGTGTGGATTGTGTTGCGTTATCCTGTGTGGATTATGTTTTTCTTTCTTGTGTGGAATACGAATACTTTCCTGTGTGGACTGGGTTGTACTTGGGCTCGGAGGTTAGAGCATATTGGAATTAATGACTTATGTATATGTATGGGCATATACCTAAGCATTTTCAGTTGTTACTTTGTGATTGTATCTTTCCTTTGTGGTTTATCCTTCGTGGATTTTGGGAGACCTTCGGGGGTCTCGGGGTTCCTGCTGAGTAGCTTATACTCACCGCTGCACGGTCTATGCCCGCACTACGTTATGTTGGTTGCAGACGACGGACATCGTTGATCGTGGTTGAGTCTTGCAGCGCAAGACGGTACCTGGAGGTGGACCACTGGGCGGGACGTGCTTGGAGCGGACGGCGGGACCCGAGGAGCAGGTGAGCTATCTGTACCCACCCTTCAGGTGGGATTTCCAGTGGACAACTCGATGTAGCGGATTTTACTTTTCAGTTGATGTTTTCCCTTTCGAGTTGTACTTTACATTCAGTTTGGGTTTTTATACTGGCCCACTTACTTTTCCGCACTTACAGTTGTACTCTGTTTTTACTTAGTTTTTACTTTTCCTCTTGCTTACTCTGTGGTGCTTGTTTACTTCACAAAGGCAATGCCTTCTCATTTTACTGGGATTTACGCCTTGGTGCTAGTCGCCATCCCCTGGCCTATGGAAGGCGGGCTTGGGGTAGTCACCACATGGGCCTTGAGGACAGGTCATGACATAAAATAGGATTTTTAATAATATACAGTTAAATAAGGTTCTCCAATTGATTTAGAGGTGATCAGAGTCTTTTCATTAGTTATTCGATATCGTATTCTTTAGGTATGTGATAATCCTTCATTGTTTTAAATCAGTTTCATTGATCTACAATGATTTACTTCTCCTCTTATCAAGGTTTTATAGATCTACGCCTGTTATGGGTAGATCTAGGAGTTTCAATTTCAAATATTTATTGATTTGGTCTTGATATTTATAGGAGAATAGATCTAAGGTAGGTTCTTGGACAATCAACTTCGTTGTCTTGTGTTTTCTTCGTTCGTTGTGGTTTTTGTCAAAACCATTGATGTAGGTGTCTTCACTCAAAAATCATATTGATAGAATTGATTTTCTTAGTTTCAAATTAATTGTCTTGAATTAAATTTATTGTGAAATATTGGTTTATATTTTGGGAAAAAATATTCTATTGTGATTTTTAATGGTTTTGGTGAAATTGTGTAATCATAATAAATCATTGTACAATATGATTTAGGTTTGTGAATTTTAAATGATGATTTTAAATCACTGATTTTATTGGATTAATAAATGGTTTTATGGGAATGATTTTTCTAATAAAACATGTGTTTTATGGAAATGGTTTGTCACTGAAAATATTTTGATGAAAAAAAAATTCAATAAAAATATGTTTTTATTGAAGATGTGTTGGGTATTATCCGTGTTCATCTTTTTTTTGTGTATTCATATTTTATTTCTATGGCTTGTTTAAAATATGACATTGTGCTCATTTTCAATGTTAAAATTGAATAATAGATATGATCACATTATGACAACATGGTATATCATTGAGAAACCGCTCATAGGTATGGAACTCCCATAACATTTAATGCATGGTTGGTTGAATGGGTTGAAGGAATTTTTAGGTTTCCCAAAAATGGATATTTTAAAACGGATTTAATGATTTTTTAGAAATTATTTTGGGAAAATAAATTTCTGGAAAAATTTGATTCAGTCTAACTTGCAATTTTTTGTTATAAATTGGTTTGGAAACTTGTCAATATTTAGTTATAAAATGTTGGAAAATGGGTTTATGCAAATATTTTTAAATTAATTTTTATAACTCTACTATCCTAGTGGAATTAGTAGGGAATTCATTGGATAAAAACTATTTAGTTTTATACTCTCCCCTACATTTTTTCTTTTTTACTTTGTGGATGATATCTTCTGAGTTAGCGGAAAATGATACCAATATCACATTTTTAGTACCTCCTCATGAGAATTGGGATGTTTGGTGATGTTATAGCATTATGATAGTGGAGCATGAAGTCTTGTGGTCTTCCTGGAGTCTAAATTTGAGTTTTTTTGTGTACTTTGATGTTTGGTTATGTTTTGTTGTTGTGCACTTTGGTTGAATTGTTTTAATAAAGTTGTTGAATTTTCTTTTTATTCACCATAAATCATATAGTGGTAGTTGGGTTCTGGTTGTGTGTTTTCTGTTTAGTTTATTAAAGGCTAAATTTTAAACCACTAAATTTTGAAACCCTTCATCATTTATTTCTAGCCTTTTTCATTTTGGGGATGTATCTTAAGGCCATGTAATGACTCATTGTGCTCTAAATCCAATGAAATTGTGCGAGTAATTAAAATATATATTTTTAAAACAAAATTTAACTAGTTTATTTTTCCAAAAAAAATATTTTCAAAATTTGAAATTTTTATATTTACATTTTTGAAACACTAATGATGTTAAAAAATAATATTTATTCCCAATATAAACTATAGACAGAAGTTTTCATTAATATTTTTAGAACTTATTGTATATATTGGATTTTTTAATATTCAAACAAATTTTACAAAATTAACTATGCATTGGAATGAAAAATACTGTTTCTCATCTAAATAAGAGAAATGTTTGCTAAAAATCATTAATAGTTCTTTTAACATCCTTTTAGATGATCCATTAAGATAAAAACCCTGATTTTGGTAAGTAGTTTACAATCTCATTACCCATTCATAGAAATCATTGACTTGGATATTAAATATATATTTATATATATTAATGTTTGGGGTACTGTGTTTCATTAATTATTTTTATTTAATTATTTTCTTCACTCATTCTATAGTTCCTAAAAAATATGCACAAAAAAGATTTATAAAATTTTTACTGTAGAGAAGAATCATCAAATTATAGAATCATTTTTTATTAAATATTTTGAGTCATCTCATTCAACAATGCTTAAAAAGGATGAAAAAATAAAATAAGAAAGAGAAACAATTAAATATTTAAATGATAAACCAAAATTAATTGATTAGATATTATTGAGAAGAAGATATTAAAAAATCAATAAATATATTAACTAAAATAACATTTTAATGAGCTAATAGAATATGATAATACATTGAATAAAATAATACATGATTCATGAATTTGGATGATCAATTGATTATTATGGTGTCTCTATGAAAGCTTTTTTATATAGGTTTTTAATAAAATTGATTCAAACTTATATATTTGAAAATGATTATAAAATATTAATTTGGGAAGATTATTTTACTAATAACATGTTTATAATGGTTTTAAAAATCAATAATATTATACTTAACATTGATAACAATATTCCACATATGGGTATCATGCAAGTCTCTAGATGAATATATTGTAGTGATTATGATGTGATTTGATGATATATATATATATATCATCAATTTAACTATGATATATATATTTTAATATTTTATTCTAGTATCATTTATTCCAATTTCATGTTTCTGACATTTTACCATTTTCTCAAGGACGTTTATAACATTGTTTACATGACCACTTCTGAATAGTGCATATGTAAATTTTTTGTCAATTTTTTTTTCATTATATATGTGGGTACCTTAAGAAATATAAGGAATTATGGGATCTTATAGGATCAATCTAAATATATATGAATTTTATTTACTACTAAGTGGTAGATGTATGGATATATAGATGAACTATCTAATTCCTCTTTCAATAATTATTAAAGAATAAATTATATTAATATTGAAAATTATATCTGGGTGACCCTGAGGGGAAGATATAATATATTCCAACACCATTAATTTTATCATGAGAAAAAATAGATTAACGATATAATCATTGTTTTATTATTGAGGATTACTGGTGATAGAAACAGTGGGGACAATTATATTACTGTTCGTAGACTTTTTGGCACTAGGAAACTATATCACTATAAAGGGGATAGAATTCCCTCATTGTTTATTTATCAAAAAAGATATAATAATTATGTTTTATTATAGAGATATGGAATATAATATAATTTTTTATGTTATATAAACAAAATTTATATCACATCAAAATTTATATTTATTCCCTCAAAAATTCATTTAATTGGTGGATGCGCATTACAAAATCCTATAGACATAGTTAGAGAAGAACATGTAGGCTTACACTTTTTCATACTATGTTGTTAAAGAGTATTCTAGAAATGTATCTATTTGTTTTTAATCTAATAATATAAATTTTAAAATAATGTCTCTATTAGATTCATTGGTGATCCAACACACTAAAAATCATTGGCTATTATATTTCATTCGATATCTAAATCCGCTTAATAATATTATGCGTGTTTTGGAAAAAAACTCTTCTCTATTTGTTTCTCACTAGGTCCACATAAATTTATTTTAACATCAAATATCCAACTTTCTTATAATAATTTTATAATTCCTTTTATTCCATATTTCATTACTCTTAAATTTATAATAAAAAATGAAGATTTTACCCCTTCTTCAAACTATTTTCTATTTTTCTATAATATTATATTATATATAAAAACACCATTAAAAATAATTATATAAATATATATCAATACTGGATTAGTATTTTATATTTGTAGATCTTATAAACTCTTGTATTACTAATTTATTGTGAATAAATGAACACGATATGATCATTTTTATCATCATATTAAAAGTGAATTGTGTGTGGGAGTATTCCCAATTTCTTTAATATTTAAAAAAAATTAAAATAGTTATGTAATTAAAATTATAAAATGAGGATGTATTGAAAATAATATTTTTTGGGTGATGTTTTCTAATATCCCTATAAATTAATGAAAGGATTTTTAGGCGGGTTAATGGATGTTGATGTCTTTTCTCCCAGATATATTTCACTATTCTAGAAATCCTGCACTGGAATTTCTCTGGGTGATTTGATTATTCAATTTCAATCAAAAAAATCTGTAAACATCACACATGGATATAATATTAAAATTTTCAAATCATTCTCATAATGTTTACATATTTAATATGAAAAAAGATTCAGTGAATTCTATCAACAAGCCAATTTTTATAAATTTTATCATTATTATGATAAATTTTTTATAGTATGAATCCTATATAATATATTATTTTTTCTAGGATTCATGGAATATTACCCTATATGTCATTGAATTAGTTCATAATCATGATTACTTATTTTTTAATATTTTAAAAAAAGACTCACATTTATTGTCATAAATTTAACGCCAGATGTTGTGTTTTCAGTTTTATAAAAACTGTAATCCCCTAAATACATTAATTAAAAATGAAAAAGCATAATAAAGTGGGTATATAATTGTATAAGAATATTATTATTAAATTAAACTATTAATTAGTAAAATTTGAAAAATAATTACGTAGGTAAGAATGTCTATAAAATTGATCAATATATATTCATTATTTTCTATTGAAAATAAATTCATAGGTTTCAATAAAAAGAAAATGTGAGTGGGTTTTTATAGAAAAAAAACTAATATTAGAATTCCAAACATTATATTGTTTATAATTGTCAAATAAAATTTAAATTTTGTTATAGAATTAAAATAATAGAGAATAAAAAAATATAGATGATTATGGATTATGATATATATATTAGGCTCTAACAATGTATGAAAAATTGAGTGGCTTAATTTTTTTAATAACCATCCTCTCCTTGGGTATATATATATTTTCCTCCAATTCTATCCAAGGGGGTATAATTTTTTGAAGTTATGTAAGGATATTTCTCACTTATAAACTATTGTATAATGATTTTAGATCCACCACAGTCTATTACTAAATAGAGATACACATACTCCCATATTTATTAAACAATTACATCTTCCATTATTTCATTTAATGAAACAGTTGTTGTTTTAATTTTATGTATTATATTATTGATAGTTTTGTTCTATTATATTAACAACATTAATCAATTTATGTTGTTATTTTCTAATTTTATTATTTATTTTTACAATTAATATTTATTATCTCCTCGTAATACTCTATAAATAATATATCAAGTGGGTATTTTCTCCATTCATTTAATGAGAATGAGTTTTATTATTATAGTTCCATTCACGTTGTATTGTAATTTGATTTAATTTTATATCAGTCAGTAATATCACCTCACATAACACTCAAACTTTTGATGGATGAGTATACATCCTATTAGGATGAGTCCATGACATGTGGTGATGTAAAAATCAATATAAAATGATTCAAAAAATTCTTTATACAATAATTTATATCCATAAAAAATATTTCATTCAATATTAAATAAGTTGATAGAATAGGTTTGATTAATTGATTATTGGAATTAATTTATACATAATGGTTCATTGATTAATGTACAATTAATTTCCAATTATATCATATGAAATTATAATTCTAAATTATTTTGTATTTTGTAAATTTTATTATATAATTATAACAATGAAAATATGGTTTATTGAGGGTTATTTTATCTAGATCCTTTAAAATTTCACAATTAAATCAATTTATTAAATAATTATCAATTTTAATCTCCCCGGATCATCATAAATATTTCCATTAAAATTAATTTTATTTAATATGTTTTTATATCTTTTAATATCAACCCCCATTTAGGATACATTCAAAATTAATGAATTTGGATTATTGAGTATCAATAAAATGTATTTGACATGGGCTCCATTGTATACAATATAAACTAATTAATTATTTTTCTATAAATATTAAAAAATAGTACACAATTGAAATTAGAGTCATTTCCTAATATTCTTCCATATTGAAATTTTTTTCTTCATATAAGTGTATGAGATTTATAAATATAATTGGATTTTTAATTATTAACATCCCGTAATTATATGTGATGTGATTAATATTTTATGAATATAATATTGAGGGGTTTATATAAATTATTTATATGAGGTAATATTATAGATATCACTTGGGACTATTTGGAATATCTTCTTTTTCAATACATATATAATTTGGATATAGATCATTATAAGTTATTTGAGTATCTCCTAGAGTATTAAGATAATTTGGTCATGGAAATTATGTAAAAAATAATGAAGAAATTATATCTATAATGTATAATGAAGATTTCATGGAGCCTATGGATAACCAATGACATTCAATTTATTTAAAAATTACGATCTATATTTTTTTCATGTCACTATTAAAATTGAATTCTATATAATTTTATGAGATTTAGAAAATGAATATAAAATAAGTGAAATATGATATTTTAATCCCAAGAAAAATTTCCAAAGAACATTATTTATCATGTTTGATTCTAAAATTCACTCATGTTAAGGGATTAATTTGAACCATCATGTTATTAATATGCTAATAATAGTTAATTTTCTATAATATGACTATATATTAGTTATGTAATCACTAGATAAGTTATGTTTGATAATTATTTGGATAAAGCCATTAATATAAATGAACATGAAAAATAAAATGGGTCTAAAATAAAAAATGATCATAGTTTCTAAAGAATTTATATTAATTAAAAAATTTCATTGAGAAGAATTTGAACCACTTATTGTAGTGTCATATTGGTTTTCTAACACATGAATTCTCAACATGATGTAAATTATTATTAAAATGTTGATTAATTAAAATCAAACATGATTTAAATTACATCAATCATTATTTTAGAGATCAAATTTATGATCATTATATTATTTCCACCTTTCATTCTGTTAAACATTTTTTATTAAAACTGGATACATCATCTTTAATAAAAAATGGGACCTCCTATGTCCATTTTTTCTCAATTAAAATTTTAGTGGGAAAATGTATTCCATTCAAACTAGTGAATCTATTATAAATTTAGAAATATGTGTATTCTATTATATATTATTTGATATTGAAAAAAATATAATTCTTATCATGTGAATGACATTTTTCCTTTTATTTTTAAAAAAAAATCATCCAATTTTCTTATAAATAAATGATATAACTCATTTCAATTCATATTGACATGATAAAATCTACCTAAATTAGTAACATACTCTTAAATTATCCACTAATTATTAGACGAAACAAACATAATCTAAACCATGATGCACCCTTTTTTACTCTATCCCTCTCTCTTCCTTAGATATATTATATATTCCCTCTCTTCTACATTCATTATTCATAATTGGATGATTTTATAATATTAATAGAAAATTATAACACATAAAAACAATAATTATTAATTTTTATAGAGTTTTATTTATCATAAATAAATAATGGGGTGTTAAAAAAGATTATATTCATATCAGCCATTATATATTGTTATCTCGTAATTTTAGAAATAAATTTTTTATAAAAATATAATATATTTTGATATCACTAATTAAAATGGATAACTGATTAATTCTTTGACGTACAAATTGATTTTTCATTAACATATCGTTTATACCAGCCTTTTCTTATGTATAGTTTACTAAAATTGTTTTTATATTGATTTTTATATTAAAATTTAATTTTAAAACAGAATTTCAAATGTTAATCATATATTAATTTTTTATTAATGAGGATCAATTTTTCTATATATCCCCCTAAACTATTCAGAAATCCACTTTCTAAATCCACATCGATCCTAATATGTGTTGATTGTTGCTATTTTAAATAGTTATATCAAGGAAGCTTTTTATTAATTTATTGATCAATTTTTAGAAGTATCTCTTAAATGGATCATTGAAATTATATTAATTATTTTTAATAACATTATATTATTTCAAATGAAATTCTTAAATTATTATATAGAATTCCATGTTTAATAATAAATTCTAATAATTAATATATTCATTTAATAAAATTTAAAAAACCGGTGATATAAAAATGCTTTTAACCTATTGACGTCATGGGATTGTGAAATGAATGGTTTGTTTCAAAATTTTTACCTCTATGTTAATGATGTTTAATTCATTACATGTATTTTATTGAATAAAAATTTTAATATAAATGGATACCAAAATGTGTTAATAATAATATAAGGAGGGATATTGGTTTGAAATTTTCCTTCTTTTCTAAATAAAATTTACTTCCCCTTTTTTTCACAATGAAAATATAATTTATAAGATATTCTATTTTGATTATGAATATGGTTACAAATTCATGATTTGAGACATTTGAAAAATATTTTCAAATCTAAAAGTATGGGATAATATCATCATTGAAAATGGATTTTAAATTATTTATTAACATAAAAAAATAATTTCAATGACTGATTTGAAAAGGAATAAGTTTGATAAAAATCATATATGTTTGTTTTGAAATGATATGAAATGTGATTTGTGATTGTTTACTCTTGGAATGTTGATTGATTATACTATTCTGTAATTACTGATTTACCCCTTGATTGGAATTATTGAACCACATGGGATCCTAGGTAATTTGGTTTGTAGTACAAAATGGGGCACTTGTATGGAATGTGACATTATACAAATGTACATAAAATCAAAACACAGAAAAAATTGAATTGAGGAATGAAGACCACATATTATGCAGCAACAAAATATCATTTCTCGTGCCATAGTGTAGGGATTTAAAAACACCTTGAGTTTAGTTTTATTATGTGTGTGAGGTTACATTTTTCTTATATATAATCCCATTGTACATGTAGTCATGGGAATATAATTTTATGTAAAATAAGTTCATTGTAATGATTACAATATATTTTATTCATTTCAATTTGATTGAATATATTATTCATTTCTATTTGATATACATTCATTATACATTCAATTTAAATTTTTTTAAAATACTTTTTTTGTACAATTTTGAAATAATATTTCATGACATGTAATAATTTGAAATACTATAATGGATAAAAGTGTTTTTAAAATAATATATTTCTATTAAATTTGGATTATTCTACGAAATTTTTTATAAATTTATTCTTCCAATTTAAAAAGAACAATGGAAAAAATTTCACTAAAAATTCACCATTTCCGTGACTATTTCATAAAAACTATTATGGAAAACATTATTTATTTTATTATTTATTCTAATATGATATTTATTTAAATGTTATAGTTGATGTATTAGGAAACGCCTATTATATTCAACTACGTGATTAGGTTCTCACACACACAAAGATATATATATTTTTTAGTTGTAGGTTCCATTAATTTTATTTAATTCCCCTAAGATGGGTATTTATTTGGGTTTTAGTCAGTTTAATATATGGGAACACATGGTGTTATATAGATTGCGTTGTTTAAATAGAGTCATATTTGTATAGGGTAAATATATATTCCCACTATACTAATTTCCCAAAATTAATTTGTGATTCAATGTGTACGTTGATATAGGAATTGAATATAGATGTATTTTGTATACATGTATGATAGAGTCATTCGTTGATTAATTTTTTTTCTATAGTTTTTATTCAAAATTAATATTATCACAATAAAATATTTTGTGAATTTTTTTTTTCAAATTCTTTAAAAAAATTTATATTTAATAATACATGCATCAATGAATATAGATTACAGTATATAAAAAAAATTTATTATTAAATTTTATGATTTACCATGTTAATCATTCATTATATACAACCCTAATATAAACTTGTTCTACACTCAAAATCAACATGGATGGTATTACTGGAAACATTGAGTTTCTACAAATAAAATTTTAATTTTTTTAAATAGTTATAACATAAACATTATAACATGAAAAAATAATTTTAATAAATAATTTTTAAAAGTAATTTATAATGGTAACCATATTTATAATATCTCATATAATTTTTGTAAAGACTTTATTTGACTAAAATTACAATTTTCTCCAATTAACTTCTTTTTATGTCCTTTTGAAAAATATAACAAAATTAATTTCAGAAACCTTTAAAATTGAATTTTATAAATTAAAATAATTTTTCAATTCAGTGTTTCAAAATTACGTTCACTTTAGTTTATTTATCATCTCTAAAAAAACATCATTTATGGGAAAATAGTGAAAACACTGATATTTAATTAAATACTGGAATTTTATTTAATTTATTTATGTAATGAAATTATATTTTAATTTAGTTTTAATATAATATTATTTATATTATACATCAGTAAATAGAATTTATCTTCATATATTTAATTTCAAATAGAAATTAAATATAGAAATATTTCATGCATTTGAACATTTCACTTTAAAAACAAAACTACCTCATATAATAATGGGATTAATATTTAATAAAATTTAGACACTCTAGAAAATGAATTTTTATAAACAGATATATATATATATATATATATTTGGAATTATCATTTATTGTTTTGGAATATTAATATCGACTTATATTATTACCAAATTTATCAGTGAATGTAATTAAAATTAATTGTAGTGATTATGGAGAAAAACAAGCACACTATTGGATTAAACATAGAATATATAATGTATAAATGACCAAAAAATTGTACTCAAGCCATTAGATTGAAATATTTCATCCCGCACCACATAAGGTTAAATTTTTAAGAGTTATTGGGATAATATTCTTTGAATTTGACCTATATAATATGTTTTATAAGTATAAAAAAACAAAAATTTAACCTTCATTACCTTCAAAAAATAAAAAGATTTAGTGTAGGGAAGAAAATAGATTGGTTTGGTTATGAATATTATCTTGTAAGATAAATGATTTATTTATATCATAATAATTTATTGTTAATTTCTACAGATTATATCATTAAATTTAATACTTAAGAAACACAAATATATAAATTAATTTTTTTGAAATGAAATAAAATAAATAAAATTTATTAAATGATTTAAAATTACTAAAAAAATTATTTCTTCCATGTCATTTTTAATTATTAATAATTATAAAGGAAAATTTATCTTTTATATTGAAAATATTTACTTATAAATTGTAAAAAAATTATATGCGATGTTTGGGTTAAAGCACTGTTCTTTTAGCATTACAAGCGATTGATTTAAATTTAAATTCTAAAACCTGAGGGATTTAATTTTTTTAAAATAAGATATAATATTTATAATTAAATTTATATAAATATTCTAGTAATTGTATCTTTAATTTTGACTAAATTATTATAGTACATAGGTTAGAAAAGAACTTTGATTAATAAAAAAACCTAAATGATTATATTGGGGAACAATAGATGTTAAAGAAGAAAACTATAAAAATCAACTTATTATTTTGTGTTGATGGTTTAATGAGACCATAATTCCACCATAAAATATAAATTTTAAATATTTTATGAAAATGGGGTATGTGAGACCACCCAATAGTGTTTATCTTTTTTATATTTAAAATAATTCCACTCCCCCAAATATAAAAATACATTCACACTTCCCTATCCTTCATAACACTCAATCCATTTAGATCATCAAAAAAATTCAGAAATAAACTATAACAATTTCTCCTATTACCCTATAGTAATCAAATTGGGATATAAGCTATCCCATGGATCCCTATGGTTCTAACTAAAATGAGTTAACCAAAAAACAGTTAACATTCCTCAACATCCATTTATGTTTCAATTTTTACTCCACCAATTAAATAATTATTAATTTATTATTATATAATAAAATATTAAAATTAATCTTAAAAATTTGTTTTTATGTTAATTTTCATATATACAACTACAAAAACATCCACTAAATAGGTAACAAAATTAGAGTATGTGTTTGACAAACTATTGCTTCGTGAAACGATGTCATTCGTTTTTATTTTTTCGCTAATCACAGTTGTGATTAATAGTGGACATTATATTTTTTATATAATATATATGACATTTATGATTTCATAAAAAATATTTAATTGTTATATTAATAAATAAAGATTTTATTTTTTTTATAAATATAATGACATTTTTTCGACATGTGGATTATCGCCTCTTCGAATTGATGTAATTCATTCACACTTTCAATAGAATATATTAAGTATGAGTTTGTATAATTTTATGATATTCATGGAATAATAATGACAATTTAATGATAATATATATAAACGTATTTATATTTAATTTAAATAAAATCTTTATATATGAAAAAAACAATGACAACCCATACGTGTTGCCCATCGACTCCATGAATTGCAAATTAAATTTCATGTTTCAATATTTTATAAGTTATTATAAATACATATATACTAAATTTATAAGATATTTAAATAAATTTTTATATTATGTAAATAATTATATAAATATCTATGTTAGATGATCTAGAATATCAATTCAAAACATACAGGAAAATGAAGGTAGATATTAACCAAAATGTATCATTAAGACGAATTTATAATAAATGTGTTATATGTATTCATAATAAAAACATATATTTTATTAGATATAGGAATATTGATCTTTGGTACATTTAAAATAAACTCTAATTTATTATACAAGAGTTTAGAATATTTTTGAAGAATTCCAAGACATACTGTAATGGAAGCTTATCTCAAATTTTCATATTCATGAGATAAATACAATATTCACCAACCATTTATTTTATTTTGTGTATAAAAATCTATAATATATGTTATATCATTAATTAAAATTATTAAAATATATTATTTTGTTTAACTGATATTAGGTTTTCATGGGGATCATTATTCTAATGCTACTCAAGTAGTAATGGTTATCTCATCTCAATTTTTTTCTATGACATATGCCATATTCACCAATAAATTATTTTCTGTGGTATATACACATACCATGAATTTATTATATTATTGATATACGTAAAGTATGGGTATTTACATAATTATATGATGATTTTTTATTGGGTTTATTTTTTAAAACATACCAAATCAGCAATGTAAAATTTTCTCAATTTTCATTATCTGAGATACATTCCATGTTATGCACCAATATTTTGTTATTATATTTATATAAAAATGATATGATGTTTGTGAAACATGTTTCTCACTGATGATATATATTATTTTTAATCATAATTCATTTTATGGTTTTTGTTTTGATGAAATGATTTTGAGACATATCTATTTTTAATAGGTAAATATATGATGAAATGATTATGATAACCAATTAATTTCATGTTTTAAAATATGATGTTTATGAAACCCATAAATTTTTATTGGTTATGATATGATATATGTTTAATTAACTTATTGATCATTAATGTGGGATTTTATTATGTGATGGGTGCTAGCTGTATCTCACTCCAATTAATTATGTTAAATTTTCTATCTCATGTGACTATGATGGTATAAATGTCAATGATCATGATCGAAAATTGAAAACAAGTTTGTCCAAATCCAAAGTGGTAAAAATTATTTTCATGAACCACTACAGGAATATAGGAAAACAAGTCCTAAAATGGAATGATGGGGAAACTTGATGTACTATTGTATGATGGGGAAACCTGAAACAAAATTTGAATAAGGGTAAACCTATTCCATTATGAGGAAATGACTAGGACTGAAGATGGTTTTGTGTCCCTCCCAGCAGCGGTAGTCTCTAAGAAGTTCCCCTATATGTTTTGGGAATGATCTTAGACTTATATAGAATAATATTTACACGTGAACATGATTACATGTTAACAATGTTATGTGTGGACCTTTTAGCACATATATACATTTATACGGGGGACTAATTACATTCCCTTAACTAAATGAGTAAACTTGAATCTATATTCACATGTTCATAATTTTAAGAGATTATATTAATGACACAGGACTGTGTCTTATTCTTACCTTATGTTCTTATATATTATTATCTTTTACTTCATTGTGATTCATGCCTTATGATATGATAATATTTATCCTATGACTCTTCATTATGACCTATGATATGAAGGTTATGATCATCTAATATTATGATCATGTTCTCATACCCTTATGTCGATTTTTTTCATATATATAACCAAGATATAACATTTCTAATATTAAAGGATCACATATTTATTATTTTTCCATTCCCAATATTATAACGAAATGTTTTATGTATTTGTACAAAAGGGGAATAAAAGTAAATGAGATGATAAAGATCTATCACCATGGTTTAATATATTGATTATAGGTACCTAAGAAACTAAAATATTATGGTAATCTATAATTTATTTTCATAGTGTGTTTAGTATTCAATTTAAATGTTCTAATATCCAGGAATGATAAGCACATGTCTCCAAAGTTGGTATCAACAGAATGTTTTTGTCAACCTTTACAAACTAGGGTAAAAAACAATACATATATACATATTTATATTTCTAAATATATTTATTATAATATATCTAAGGATAAACATATGGGGTCAATGATTTTAATGATTTTATGAAAATTTAGGAATTTTATATGTAATTTCACAAAATTATGTGGTTTTATAATGTGATAAGTGTTTATCCGAATATGTTTTCATGACCAGTATAATATCAGGAACTATAAGAAACTTGATTAACATAGAATGTATTATATATGGAATGCATAATAATTATTAATATTGATTTCCTAAGTGGAAATCACATGTATATAATCTAGAAGGTTTTATGAGTATTGGTTATACTACTAATGATAATGACACTAAAAATGATATGTAAATGTTATGGAATTCTGAAACATTTTTTCTTACATTAAACATAAGCTGTTTGAATTTTTTTAAATGGTTGGGGATGAATCCTCATTTATTATTAAATCAAAGCAAAGACATCTTTAAATATGTAGATGGAGAACCATTACATAGACCGAAGGCCCAATGCGTATTAAACCCATTACATGGCCCATAGGCCGAATATTTTGGCCTAAGGCCCATTCTGTGAAATGTATTGCTATAGTACCCGGGTTGCTACAGTACTGCACTGTACCCGCTGCTGGTATAGTACGCTGCTGCTGCTACAGTTCCCTACCACCGCTACAGTGCCAGCCGTTGGTACAATGCCATCCGTTGCTACAGTGCCTTCACTGCAACAATACGCTACAATACTGCTACAATACCCAACACCCAATGGGTTTTGAATATACCATGATAGAGTAACTATAATACATGATTCATTTTTCATATTTTATGAATGTTTTAAAATGGAATAATATGATTTATCATATATAATGATTTTTTGACAAAATTGGATGATTGATGAGTATGTTTTTTGGAAATCAAGGAATATGTTATTTTGATTCAAATGTTTATAAGGATTTATTATAGAAGAATTCATTTAAGGATTTTAAAAAATAAGTTAAATTTATATGACTATCATTAAAATTTATTTATGCGAATTCTTACATGAATGTAAGCGAACCCATGAAATGTTCATGATAATTTGAAAACGATATTTAATAATGATTAAGAGATGATTATATGGGTGAAATAATTGGTTACTATTTATAACCTTAGAAATGATAAATGGATTTGATAAAAACAGTTGTTTAAGGTTTCATAGATGTATTTCAAATCATATTTGTATTTAAGTAATATATATAATGTTAATTGGAATATGAAATAATGCACGATTTCGTTAAGGATATAGGGTAACTCAAGTTATTACTTATTTTTAATAGAAAAAATGATAATGTTACTCACATGTTTTTTATTTGACCACCAATAGCTACATTATGATAAATAGAGGATCATTTTTAAATTATAATAGTAAATTTTGTTGACATTGTTAATAAATTTTTTAACATTAATCGCAAAGAAGTGTTTTGATGTTTACAATTTATGGAGTGGTTTATGTAATTCATTGGACGAGATTTTTGAGATTTGAGTAGTGTCTCGCATTATGAATATTTATGAATATTATATTAGTAGTGTGAATATTTTTCCTATGTTGTTAACTTATGACAGGTGGAATTACATATCATTATACCTAATTATATATTTTTTACATCAAGAATGTATCATACATGTTCATTTCTCTTTATAAGAGATGAAATGGAAATTGATAAAGGCATAAAATTGGTTAGGTTTACCAGATTTCATGTATATATTCCTTATAATGAAAATTTTTTACTATTAAAAAAGATGGTCATGATAGTAAAATTTCTCTTATTATAATTTTTTCTAGGATATCAATGACCTATTTAGAGCTACATTTTTTTAAGGATTTACGATTTAAAACTTTATAATTCCCATATTCTATATCACTATCTATAATAAATAGATTTTTATATTTTTCTATAATGTCAATTTATCATTTCCCCCCATGTTATCCTCTGTGGAATCATTGTTATGTGTTGCATTGGGTAACTGTTATGTTTCTGATGCTTTAATGGAATTTTTAGTATTAATTTTTATTTCATATGACTATATGAATGAAATATTCAAGTATTAGTCCTTTGATAACCCATATAAATATTGAGAGGAAAATTCATTTTATAGTGTGTAGAATATAACTCAGAAATATATTGTGGAAAATCGAATTATTTAATCTCTTTCATATTAATCATTTCACACTATAGTAAATATAGATTAGGTTATATGGAAAACCAAGTTATAAATACTTTTTATGATATAACATCTTATGATTACATTATATGAATCACCAGGATAATGATGATCTATACACAACAACGACTTATATTGCATTACATGCAACACATAGTTTATATGTAAAAAATTTTATTATTATAATTATTCAAACTATATAGTTATAAAATTTATGTTAAAAAAAGTTAAATATATACTAATTAATAATTATTAAATATTATTTATAATATTTAAATCAGTTTATAATAAGAAAATTTATTTTTTGGTATGTCATCTTATGTTTGAAATTACTATTTTCTGAAATGAATTTTTTTAAATCCATATGTAAAAATTACTAAAAATGAATTAAAAAATTTTAGAAAATAAATTTTAAGAGATAAAAATAATATTTAAATTTATAATATCAAAATTAACTTTGGGTGAGCAATGGTATGTTTTTGAAAAACATCATTTAGGATGAATATTATAGAATACAAATTTTTAATTAAAATTTGTCTTTTCAAATATTTTTTTAAATAGGTAAATTATATATTAATTTGAATTTAATGAATAATTAGTTAAATTATACATAATTAATTCCAATTTAGGATAATGTGTTTAAATAAATAATTATATTATATATATAATCATTTAAAAATGTCAAGCTTTTCTATTAAAAACCACGCTGTCTCGTAGCTTTTGTGGGATTAATTTTATATTAAATTTAGGAAAAATTACTGAATTGGATTTTGAAAAAAAAAAGAATATAATTTTTTTGAATTAGTATGAAGTTTTTTGTCAAATAATAAAAAATTAACCTTTCATTCAAAAATATATTTAAAATTAGTTAAAATTAATTACAGTGTTTAAGGTAAAATATGGTTACATTATGATTAAACATAGAATATAAGGTGTATAAATGACACAAAAACACATTAAAAATATATTATAGGGATATATTATAACATAAAAGACCTTAATAAATATTTTATATATGTTATTGGAATTATATTCTATTAAATTTACCAATATAATAAGATATGTATGGAATGCGAAAAACAGGATGCTTCTTTCTCTTAAACACTTATAATGATATGGGTCATGAAATAATCTTCATTGGTTTGTTTATAAGTTATAATTTTTTTAATATAAAGGGGTTAATTTATTAAAATATTCATATTTTATATTTATATAGAATAAAATGACATTAAATTCAAATTAAATATAGATATATAGATTATTTATTTATGTATATATATATATATAATAAATGATAGAATTAAAACATTTAAAACTAATAAAAGTAATTTATTTTGTAATTTCAATATTTTTTGTTAAAAAATATAAAATATTTTTATTTAAAAGAAAAATATATCATTTATAATAATCATTTGGACCCCTAAAATTTAAAAACATTATTAGCATAGGCTGGGTTCGAGTACTGTTTTTTAACGTGACATGCACTTATTTTAAAATTAATTTTAAAGAACATTGTATTTTTTAATAATTGGATATCATATTTATAATTAATTTGGTATGAATTATATAATGAATTTCACTTTATTTTATTTTTTTTAATTTTTAAATTATATAGGATAGAAAACCAGTTACATTAATAAAAAACAAAATGTTAAAAGTGGAGAAACATAGATTTTTATGAACAGATTTATAAAAATAGAATTTTATTACGTGGAAGAGTTTTTATATACGATTAATCCCATTTAATAAATTGTATTTACATTATATAATAACATTAGTTAAGGGATACATCCCAATATGGTTTACTATTTTATATTTATAAGAAGGATGCTCTACCTTCAAAATAAACAGGCTGTCACCCATCTTATTTATTCACACATGTAATGCCATTTTGCATATCTTTAACCACCCCTTATAATATAACATCCAAACCCATATAACAAATAGATTCCCCACTTTGGAAATAAATTTAACCAAGGAAGAACATTTGAGGAAATAAAATGGACATACCTGAAAAGGTGATGACATTCTTAAAGGTCAACTTATGTTTTCTTTCATTTTTTGGCCATTATATTTTTATTATATCAAAAATATGAAATAATATAATATTATTATGTATACTGAAATATTTTTATGTTTTTTATAATACCTAATCCGACACACACTTCATAAAAATGGATACATAAATTAGAGTTAGTTTATGATGAACTACCACCTCGTGAAACAGTGTCATTTAATTTTTATTTTACCATCATTAGTGGCTAGGAATTATGATGGAATATATATTTATATATGATTTTTATTATATTTATGATGTATTTAATCATATTTAATTATTATATAAAACATAACTTCAATATATTCATTTTTTAAAATTTTAAATCTTCATCTTTGAATGTTAGAAATACCGACTCGTTACAACGATGTGATTCACTCTCACATTTCATGGATTATAATAAGTATTAGTATATTAATTTTAATTTATATTTATGATATAATATCGAAACATTAATTTTAATATATATATATATATATATATATATCATTTTCTTTTTTCTTCAATATGATAAGAAAACTAAATGAATATTCATGTGTATGCATGATATACAATATCCTAGAACTATGTATTATTTTTAAAATTTTAATATTGTATAGATTATTATAAATATTTACATACATAATCTATAGTTTATTTTTTATATTTTGTTATATTAAATAAATAATTAAATCATTATAAAAATAATAGGATATAGAATAATAAATAAAAACATATAGGAAAAAAGATGATATTACTAGAAAAGTAACATTTACGTAGAATTGTTAATAAAAATGGTAAAATAATTTCATAATAAAATATTATATTGACTTATATATAATTATATGGGTTTTATAAATTTATAATAAATATAAAAATTTTTAAGGGGGTTTTTAAGGTGTTTGAAGAAAGCAAACATGTAAGGTAAGGTAATTTTATCTCACTTAAATATATTCATGAGATACAAGCATATTCAACAACTGTTTTATATATTTGGTGTATATAAATCCATATGATATTTTTTTATAATGATTTATTTTTATTTGAATGATATTATTTGTTTCAAGTCATGTCATTATTTCTTGGGTATCATGATTCTAATGTTACTCTTGTAGTAAATGTTTTATCGTCTCAATTTTATATCGGTGAGACTTATACCATATTCACCATTCATTTGTTTTATGTTGTGTATAAAATAACCTATAATGTATTCTATGATTATTATAATTAAATTTAACTGTATTTTAATATTAATTTTATGAACATTCATTCATTGGGAATATCATTCAAAAGCCACCAAATCATTAAAGAAATTATATCTCAATTTTATTTATTTGAGATACATGCCATGTTATGATCCTATATTTTTTTTAAAAATGTATATTGTGGTGATGCTATACATTTATACATATTATTAATTTATTATTAGTATACCAATCTTTCAAATACTATCCAATTATCATAACTTTTAGTGTCCTCATAATAATAGGTTGACGATTATAAATAGTGAAACCAATACCAAAACATATTTTATTTAATCATTATAATTATATCCTAAATTTCATTCAGTTATTAAATCAGAATAGGATAGAACATCTAGTACATGAAAAATGGATGTCATAAAAATCCCAAAATAGGTATAATATTAAGAATATAGCACAAAGATTAGAAGGGAAAACAAAATTTCATTAAAAGCCATGTAATATGAAAAATCATAAAGAAGAATAACATATTATGCATATGATCATGTTATAATAGAATAAATTAAAAGTGTAAATGACATAAATCATGACATTAGAATGTGTCAAGGTTAGCTGAAAATATTATTTCTCATTGTGGAATGTTTTTAATAAGGTAATCAGAACTATTCTCTATCTGAACAAGACGTCTCATGAGAGTAAAACATTACACAACAATTTTTAGACTCCAAAAAATTGTAATAAAAATAATAATTAAAATGGATAGCCATAGAATGAAATTAGTATCACAATAATTTTTCAGAGTCCATAAAATTGTAATATCATAAAAGTGTCTATGAAAGAATGAATTTAAATCATACATTGATGTATAAATGATAAAATTATAATATACCCTGATAAATGATCATTAAAGGATGTGAAAACATGTATAGATACTATTTAAATATATTTATAAATGCCCATATTTAGTGATGATTAAGAGATAATATAAAAGTGTCCTTAAAGCATGCAATGGAGTAATTGTTTTCATAATACCAAAACAATATAGACTCTATTTCATGAAAAATGAGTGTTTCAAGTAAAATATTGATGGATTAAAACTAAATATTTATGGTGCATGAAAATTGATATTAAATTTGGATGTTTCCTAGAATGGGAATTTTTTATTTAGAGGAATTGAATAAGGATCCTTAGAAAACATGTATTTTTTCATAAATGAAACATGAATTGAGTTATGTACCATATGTATGGAAGTGTTCTGCACATGTATTTGATGTCCATGATAATGAAAATAAATTAATTTTTAATTTACTTTTGAATTTATTCAAAAATAATTTGGATTATTACCAATTTATTAAGTTAAATTATGAGATTTTTCATGAGATATAATATTCAATTTCGTCATTTGGGAGTGTGTGTTTCCTTGGATTTCATTATAGGATCAATTATATACTTAGATTAATGATCATGTTAAATGGTAATAGTTATATAAAAATGAAATTATATCTCTTAGTGAACTAATTTATGATTAAATGTTTTATATATCATTTATTCTATATATGAGGATGATTCAATGGATAAAACCTTAATTATAATCGTTTATATTATTATTATTTTTTTCAAATCCTCACAAACTAGTTTTGGTTTATTAATTAATATTATATTTATATATATTATTTTTATCGAACATTATATAAGTGTTAATATACATTATACAAACAATTTTTACCATTAAAATGGTTTTTTACTATTCCTGAATTCGTTATTAAAAAAAATAAAAAAACACCATCGATGAAGGTGGTCAATTGACACTTCATATATGATGTGTTCAATTTTAGAAAAAATGTGGAAGAGGATATAATTGATTGACGATATACCATTGAGAAAATATAATTGAATTATATATGTGATAATGTAATACATTGAAATTCCATGTTATTTTTTTAGTTAATTGGGATTATTTCAAGACCAGTCTCTGAGACGTTATTTAATTTGGGACTTAGAGTGGTCAGAACCTATTTTCGATATATTTTTATTGTTCAATATTTAATCACGTGAGAGGGTGTTTTTTAAAATTTGTACTTGTTCTTGGATAAAAATATAAGGGAACCATTGAACTCTGAGCGTCCGTATTTTCCTACAAAGGGCCTAACAATGGCTGGTGTGGACCAACATTGGAAATTAGTATTTGTCCATAAATTAAATCATTGAATACTAATTATTTTATTTTTAAATATTTATATCTCATAAATGATATCTAAGATCATAAATCTCAGAGTATCATTAAACTCATGAGGGCATTCTTCCCTTCGGAGGAGCCTAACCTCTATCAACATTGGTTAACAGTGAATGTAATTTTTTTTGGAATTTCTAATAAAAAATAAAATAACATATAAAGTTATTTAATTGTGTTTTCCTTTTTCATTGTGCGGAAACACGTTAGTCATGTGGGGTATCGATGTGTCGAAGCTCAATCCCATTAATTAACCTTAATAATGAAGTAGGTTGGAAATAGTACAATGCACACAATTCATCATTCATTAATTAAACAGAGATATGAGGATTGACTAATAACCTTGTAATTGTTTTGATGAATGACGAAAGAAACCATTCCAAAGAAAAAATCCAGAAAAGCAGACGATAATGATGACACCAATAGAGATCGGATTCAGTACCATATATCAACAGATGAAAAATAAGGACAACCATTGATCATTATCCTACCTAGGTAGGGGTTTGATAATTTTTTATGTGAACTGCTCTTCCCCGTTATATCCTTAAGATGATGAACACGGGTTCAGTCACGAACAATTTAACCCATATATCAATCATTCTTGTGAGATGGTCAATGATGTGGGATAAAAGGTATATCTATCATAGTGATAATTCTACCATTTTTTTTATTTGTTATCCAGCTAAAAATATCACATATAGGTAAACATAAATAATGACCCACATTAATCATTGGGGGTTCTTATGTCTGACTCATTATCTGTTCCTATTATTGCATTCTTTCAGTTCATTGTGGCCCAATGAATATGGAAGTGATGGTATCTGTGATCCAGATGAGACTATAGCATCACATCAGCACATCGACCAATGTTAGTAGGATGTGTGTGATGGCGAAATAGGACGGGAAGGGCTGCAACATCGTCAAGAGGTCACGACACCCAGCCATAGTGCCATGGTTGTGGGGGAAGGTGGAAGGTGGCATAATGATATAACATGTAAATTGTAACACTCGATACTTTTATGTGAAATATTTTGTTTTTATGTTATATAAATCATCAAAAGAATATTTTACTACACACAACACTAGCTGGGCTTGCTATACACGCAATTGTGGCCTTCCTCGATAGCTTGCGTGGTACGCAATACCGAGTTTCACTAAACAACGATATTCTATTAAAATAGTATTAAAACTAGCCGTTATGAATAGTAATAAACACTTTTTGAAATTTTATAATTTTTATTTTTCAAAATGTACATCATTTTTGGATTTGGAATATCGAAATTAGCCTAGGGTAAAATTTTGGTATTTTTCTGAAAACTTTAAATTTTTGATGAATAGTGAAACCACTAAGTGGTAGTTAAAAAAACTGAATTTTTCATAAAACATAATTTTACCGCTTCTGTGAGTGGAATTTCGAAAATAAGAGAGACACGGTAAATATCAAGGACTAAAATGTGGTTCAATGAGATGAAAATAATTTTTGGTGAATATTAACTTTTTACTTTTATTTACCACGGTTAAAAGTAAATAGGGTAATTAAGGGTAAAAATGATATTATTATTACCCTAACACATGTCCTAATTCTATTGGACAAGTGTAATTCGACCAAAAACAACCTTAGGAATAAAATATGACCATTTAGGCCCTCTTGGATTATATTAGTACATTTATTATTAATTTATTTAAAGAAGGGTTAAATAGTTAAAATCAATGTTTAATAAGTACATCATTTTTAATATGGGGTTATACATATGATTAATTCGACTATAAATATTCATTAGAAAGATAAAAATATTTCCTACATAATGTAATTTTATTTGTAATTTTTTAGAAATTAAATAATTTAATTTATTTATGACACATCGATGATGCAGTTTTTATCTTATTAATGAAATATTTACATAATTGATTTTATAAATACCCAAATAAATGTAATTCTAGAAATTGTATGAATTAAACTAATTTTATAGGTTAATATGAAATGTTATTATTGATTTAATTAACTTTGTTCGAACTAATCATTCTGTTATGATTTTCAGAAAAATAAATTACTAAATAGTGTCAAAATTGACATAAAAGTGTATTTAAAAAATATATTATATTATTAATTGTTATATTATTCCTAAAAATCTAAGGTTCGGCCGAATGACTTATATAAGGATATATATATTAATAATAAACAACTTGGGGTTCTTTTTTCTTGATATAGTAAGTTTATTAACCTTATTGTATAAGAAAACAAGAAGACACGGTAAAAGTTAAATTATCTAAATGAAAGTTAAATCTAAATGATAATGTTTAAATTGATACCTAAACTTGTCTAAATTCTATTGTATGAGAGTATTTCGACCCCTACACACCTTATCTTCCAAAAAAATATATATTTTTTTTAGATATTAAAAACCAAATTTGACTTTATAATAAAATAATATTTTTAGTTATTCAAAAGGTCCCCCTCTCCTCCCTTATAAAAGGGCACCTCCTCTCCCTCTTCCTCACACTACTTTGAGCCTTCATGCTCGGCCAACCCCTGCCAATATCTCCTCTCAAATTCCCTAGAATCATACTAGAGGTTCTGGTCTTCTTAAAGGACCATCCCTAGTGCCCTAAGAGGAGGTTAAGAAGAGGCGCGTCAAAAAGAGGTAATATCCATTACCGATCCGTTCCAAATTCTTTCTTCTTACACATATTTTTCTTTAGTTGTTTCATTATGAAGTAATAACATCAGTATCACTAATATACTGATATGTTATTATAAGTATGAAACAACCCTATTTCAACATCTATCCATCCTACAGAAAACAAAATCACCGCGCGTGCGTACCTACGGAATATCGTCTCCACACCGTGGTGTATTCTATTTTCCACCACCACCTTACTTGGATGGGTATAATGGTGTAAATAATGACTATATATGACTATTATAAAGTTATATTGATTCTGAAATAGTATATATACACTCCAATACAATTCCATGATCATAGGAACGAAATCATCACTCGTGGGTACGTACAGAAAACCGTCTCCACGATGTGATGCGACTCATTCTACATGATCTTCATTTAATAATGATTATATAAATGAATTTAATGAATTAATATGATATATATTACACTAATAACATTCTGGAAATGAGGTATCTCTAACCTAAAGAGAAGAATAAGAATTTATTCGACAAAACAAGCATAAGAAAAAAAAAGTTATAAACACCCGAATAACAAGTGGCAATGAAATATTACTACTAAGAAGATAAAAATATTACCATATATGATATAATAACAATAATTATGATTCTGGAATAAGTCAATAACATTATTTAAATCATTATACAGGAGGTTCGGACACTTTCAAAGCAAATCGGACCTAAGGTAAGGGAAATATCACAATCTCATTTTTATCTGAGATTGTTTTTACTTTGGTATTTACTTGGGTGTATTTTATCGTCCACATCCATGTTTCTTAAATATGTAATATTATTTCTATCTACCTACAGTTGTTTAAATCCAATTTTACCCTTCGGTGAGATTTTAGTAAAATATATGACATGAATCTTTTGTCATTTTTCGTAGGAGGTACTTATTGACTTTCCGACAAAAGTACGAGAAAAATGTTTTTTTAACTTATACGACATGAATGGATTTTTAAAAAATTATTTCCAAGAATATTCCCTTACAAGTTTTCATGTTTATTTTTAATAAACTTCTTTTATTTTAGAATTGAATGACATGTTAAGAAAGGAAAAGTGTTTTTGAAGTAGAAAGGATATTTTCCTCAAGAATAGAGTTCAAGTGTTTTATCAAAATTATTTTCCATATAAGATAATATAGGGTGTTGTTTATATCCCTATTATTACATTGATTTGATTTTTTTGTGATGTAATTATTTTTATGAATCCCTTTATCTTATATGAATTTTTTTTGATTTCATGTTGTTTAAGAATCCCATTTTTATTACATGGGTTACAGGATGATGTATGATTTATGATTTTGTGGCACACATAAGAATGAAATCATTATGAGATTGGTGGGACCTATATATCCCACCAATCCATTGGGTAAATATTTTATATCTCATGAGATGGACATGGCTGGAACGGTAGGTTATACCGGTTCAGTGAAACAGGACTGAAACAAGCAGTGAACTCAGTTTAGAAATGGACTTTGTCCACTAAGATAGTCTTGGAAATGAGTCGTGACTAATAAGAAATGATTCTCTATTATTATGTGTGTATGCCACAAATTTTCACGTTTTAAGTTATGATTATTGAGATTCCATTTCACTATAATGATTTATCCCATGTTATAAAGTTATTCTCTCTTTTGCAGGTTAAGATTTCCAAAAGTTATGTTCTTATGAATATGATGTGATTGATATTTTTTTTACCCTTACTGAGCATTTGAGCTCACCCTTTTGTATGTTTTCTTTCCCCAGGTCAGGAAGATGGTTATTAAGTAAGATATTCCAAAAGGGACTATAGATATGATGAAATAAATGAGAGACAGTGTAGACGCTTTATGAACAACTTGTTTATGTTTCCCAGTTTCTAAAGACACTATACCTATAGGATCCTTTCGTGGTTTTGTAATATTATGTAATAAGTACACTTCAATTTTGAAGTATTAACAATTTATGTAATGTATGAGTCGTTATAGTTTGTATTAGGGGAAAGGTATAGTCAACCTTTGGAAACTAGGATGCGAAAGAATTAGTAAGAACCCTAAGGATAAGTCTAAGGATAGAACACAATCATAGTGTTTTAGAAAATGCAATGAATGACCTAGGATAAGACCTTAAGTGTGATATTTTATTCTTGATTATGTGGTTTTCCTATTGTAATTAGTGTTACTCACACTATTCTTCTTGGTTTTAGTCAATGGATGGAACCCGAAGGAACCGTGTTAATGCGAAATGTGATGGGCAATGCAATGATTGTCCCCCTGAGCAACCAAACGTTATGGGAGATGGAATGAAAAATCTTGTAGACATGCTCACACAACTTTCTCAAGCTATGAATCATTCAGGACTTCCAAACGAGCAAAGGAAGGAGCAACATTCTGTTGAATCCTTCATGAGACAGCATCCTCCTTAATTCCGCTGGTCTACTGATCCATTAGTTGCTGAAAAATGGATTAGTACTACTAAAAAGACATTTTCAGTTCTTCAATGTTCTGAACATGATAAATTCATCCTAGCAGTTTATCATTTGGAAGGGGATACTAATAAATGGTGGAATCTTATTAATAATACGAGGCAAAGGGATGAAATTGAGTCCATGGAATAGGACGACCTCAAGAACTTATTTTTTAATAAGTACTTCCCTCGTATTCTCCAAACAAAGATGGAGAAATAGTTTCTTGAACTGAAGCAAAAGGATGATGAATCTGTTGGTACCTATGAAGAAAATTTTACAAGACTTGCAAGGTACGCTTCTGGTATTATTATCCAACCTGAGAGTAAGATCGATCGATTCTTTAGTGGCTTAAAACCAAGTCTTCGAAGGGCCTTAGCCATAAGGGACTTCAATAGCTACGAGGAAATCGTTCGATGTGCTCTCAAAGTTGAGATGGAGATTGGAGTAACCCATCAGTCATATGGGTTTGATAAGAAGAGGAAAATGGAATTCAAAGGAAAACCTAAAGAGCACATTGAAAAAAAGATGAGCTTTCCCTTATGCTAAAAGTGTGGAAAGAAACATGGAGGGAGTTGTCCTAAAGGGACAAGTAAATGTATCAAATGTGGAAACGAAGGTCATCGGGAATTTTAATTCCGCGATGAAGGGAAGAAGATGTCTGATGATGCAAACAAAGTAAGGGATACACAAAATAAACCTACTACACTTCAATGTTTCAAGTGCAAGGATATGGGACATTATGCCAATAAATGTCCTAATCCAATGGTTGATGATGATGGTCGGCGTCAACAAACTCTTAAGGCTAAAGAGAAAGGAAAGTCACATGCAATTTCAATCAGCGATGTGGAGTACGATAACGATGTGGTGAAAGGTACACTTATCATCCACTCTAAATTAGAAAATTTTTTATTTGATTCTGGATCCACCCACTATTTTATTTCTGAAGAATTTTCTAAGGGTATCACCATATTACCTCAAAAATTAGATGTTTAGTTATCTGTGACAACACCTAATGGCACAACAGTCGCATCAAAAGTTTATAATTCTTCTCCGATCGAAGTTTGTGGGAAAGTGCTTCCTGTAAATCTTGTGATATTTCCTATAGTGGAATTTGATGTGATCCTTGGAATGGATTGGCTTTCTTTATGTGGAGCTCATATCAATTTCCAAATAAGGGAAGTCACATTTCATATTCCAGATCAATCTATGATCGTCTATCAATGCAAGGATGAACATAACCTTCCAGTGGAAATTCCTTCAACCTTATGGGTCACGATTCCACTAAATCAAGGTTATTTATCTCAAATGGTTGGTGAGAAACTCATGATTAAGAATATTCCCATTGTACGGGAGTTTGATGATGTCTTTCCGGAGGAATTACCGGGTCTTCCATCAAATCGTGAAGTTGAGTTTTCAATAGAACTCGTACTGGGTGCTTTGCCTATTTCAAAGACACCTTATAGAATGGCCCCAATTGAGTTTCAGGAATTGAAGAAGAAACTCCAGGAGAATCTTTATAAGGGATTCATACGCCCTAGTGCATCACCTTGGGGAGCACCTATTCTATTTGTCAAGAAGAAAGATGGATCAATGAGACTCTGCATTGATTATTGAGGACTTAACAAGATCACTATCAAGAACAAATATCCTCTCCCACGCATTGATAACTTATTTGACCAACTACGTGGAGCTCAATAATTTTCCAAGATTTATCTTCGTTCAGGGTATCATCAATTAAGGGTCAATAGGGAGGATATACTAAAGACGACTTTCTGTACAAGGTATGGACACTATGAATTTATAGTTATGCCATTTGATCTTACTAATGCCCCTACTATCTTCATGGATCTGATGAATAGAGTCTTTAGAGACTATCTTGATCAATTTGTGGTAATCTTTATGGACAATATTCTTGTCTATTCAAAGAGCAAGGAAGAACATGAAGATCACATGAGAATTATATTGAAGACCCTGAGAAAGGAGAAACTTTATTCTAAATTTACCTAGTGTGAATTTTGGCTTCAAAAATTTTCATTTTTGGGTCACATAATCTCAAAAGAGAGGATATCTGTGGATCCAGCAAAAACAGAGGTTATCGAAAGACAGTTGAGACCAACAACATTAACTGAGATCCGAAGTTTTCTTGGTTTGGCTAGATATTATCGCCGTTTTGTGAATGATTTTTTACGATTATCTAATCCACTCACCATGTTGACTTGGAAATGAGTTACGTTTGTCTGGACGGAGTAATGTGAAGAGAATTTCAAGGAGTTGAAAAGAAGGTTATCCAGTGCACCTGTGCTCACACTGCCTTGTAGTGGAGAAAGGTTTGTGATATATAGTGATGCATCCAAGAAGGGATTGGGGTGTATTATTATGCAAAATGATATGGTGATAGCTTATGCCTCATGAAAGTTTAAAATCAATGAGAAAAATTACCCAACACATGATTTGGAGTTAGCTGCGGTAATCTTTACATTAAAGATTTGGAGGAATTATCTTTATGGTGAAAGGTGTGATATTTATACTGATCATAAAAGTTTAAAGTATAGTTTCCCACAAAAGGAGCTGAATATGCGTCAAAGAAGATAGTTGGAGCTGATTAAGGATTATGACAGCTCAATCCATTATCACCCTGGGAAAGCAAACAAGGTGGCAGATGCATTAAGACAATAAGACCATGCCAGTTTATCAATGATGAGGATCACAAAAGATCAAATATTTATGGATTTACAACGGATTGATCTTGGAATTATAATGGAAGGGGAAAAATATTCTCTTTCTCAATTGAATGTTCAACCATCTATACATGTGAAGATTAAAGAGGCACAGATAGAAGACGCCTAGTTACAAAAGAAGGTGAGAAATATTCCTGAATTCAACCTGGATTGTGATGGGATAATAAAGTTCAGGAATCGGGTTTGTGTTCCTCCCATCCCCAAATTAAAGAAGGAGCTACTGGATGAGGCTCATAGTTCTTCATTCTCTATTCATCCTGAAAGCTCGAATATGTATAGGGACCTAAAATAGTACTTCCGGTGGGATGGTATGAAAACAGATGTTGTTGAATATGTCTCTCGATGGTTGGTTTGTCAGCAAGTTAAAGTAGAGAGACAGAAGTCTAAGGGGATGTTACAACCATTACCCATATCCGAAAGGAAATGGGGAAACATCACTATGGACTTTGTCACAGGACTTCCTAAATCATCCAAAGGCAATAATGCTCTCTGGGTCATAGTTGATCATCTTACCAAGTCTGTACACTTCATTGCTATTAGAGAGGATTTCTCTCTTGATCAGCTTTCGAGGATATATGTAAAGGAAGTGGTAAGATTGCATGGAGTACCACTTTCTATTATATCTGATCGGGATCCGAGATTTACCTCGATGTTCTGGCGAAGTCTTCAGTATACTCTGGATACAGAGTTGAGTTTCAGCACTGCTTATCATCCTCAGACAGACGGTCAGTCTGAGAGAACAATTCAAACCCTAGAAGATATGTTGAGAGCTTGCTCTATGGATTTCAAAGGTGGTTGGGATCAACAACTACCTTTGGTGGAATTTTCTTATAATAATAGCTTTCACTCTAGTATTCAGATGGCTCCTTATGAAGCTCTCTATGGAAAGAAATGTAGGACTCCAACTTGCTGGGATGAAGTTGGGGAAAGAAAGCTATTAGGACCTGATCTCGTTGATGAAACGGCAGAAAAGGTCAGATCTATTCAAGAACACATAAGAGCAGCTCAGAGTCGATAGAAAAGTTATGCCGACAATCAATGAAAAGACCTAGAGTTTGAAGTGGGTGATAAAGTATTCTTATGAATATCTCCCTGGAAGAGAGTCATGAGATTTGGAAAGAAGGGGAAGTTGAGCACTAGATATATCGGTCCTTTCAAAATACTAGATCGTGTTGGGAAGGTAGCTTACCGATTGGAGCTTCCACCGAATCACTTTCAAGTTCACGATGTGTTCCATGTATCTCTCCCGAAAAAGTACATACCTGATCCTACACATGTAATTAGCTCAGAAGTTGTACCGCTGGAGCAAGATCTTTCTTAGGAAGAATAGCCGATAGAGATCTTGGATCGTAGCGAAAAAGTCCTATGAAGAAAGACCACTCGATTGGTGAAAGTTTTATGGAGGAACCACCAATTAGAAGAAGCTACATGGTAGCTTGAGGGTATGATGAGGGAGAGGTATCCTCATCTATTTGTTACAAAGTGAAGAATTTCGAGGTAGAAATTCATTTTAAGGGGGGTAGAATGTAACCCCCAAGACTTTTATGTGAAATATTTTGTTTTTATGTTATATAAATCATCAAAGTAATCTTTTACTACACACAACACTATCTTGTCTTGATTTCCACACAACCTCGACCTTCCTCGATAGCTTTCATCGTACGCAATACCGAGTTTCACTGAACAACAACATGCTATTAAAATATTATTAAAACTAGCCGTTATGAATAGTAATAACCACTTTTTAAAATTTTATAATTTTTATTTTTTAAAATGGACTTCATTTTTGGTTTCGGAATATCAAAATTATCCTAGGGTGAAATTTTGGTATTTTTCTGAAAACATTCAATTTTTGATGAATAGTGAAACCACTAAGTGGTAGTTATAAAAACTGAATTTTTCATAAAACATAACTTTACCGCTTCTGTGAGTGGAATTTCGAAAATCTGAGAGACACGGTTAATATCAAAATCTAAAATGTGGTTCAATGAGATGAAAATAATTTTTGTTGCATAGTAACTTTTTACTTTTATTTACCACGGTTAAAAGTAAATAGGGTAATTAAGGGTAAAATGATATTATTATTACCCTAACACATGTACTAATTCTATTGGAAACGTGTAATTCGACCAAAAACAACCTTACGAATAAAATATGACCATTTAGGCCCACTTGGATTAGATTAGGACATTTATTATAAATTTATTTAAAGAAGGGTTAAATAGTTAAAATCAATGTTTAATAAGTAAATCATTTTTAATATGGGGTTATACATAAGAAACATTCGACTATAAATATTCATTAGAAAGCTAAAAATATTTCCTACATAATGGTATTTTATTTGTAATTTTTTAGGCATTAAATAATTTAATTTATTTATGACACAACGATGATGCAGTAATTATCTTATTAATGAAATATTGGCATAATTGATGTTATAAATACCCAAATAAATGTAATTCGAGACTTTTTATGAATTAAAATAATTTTTTAGGTTAATATGAAATGTTAGAGTTGATTTAATTAACTTGGTTCGAACTAATCATTCTGTTATGAGTTTCACAAAAATCCATTACTAAATAGTGTCAAAATTGACATATTATAGTTTTTAAAACAAATATTATATTATTAATTGTTATTTTCTTCCTAAAAATCTAAGGTTCGGCCAAATGACTTAAATATGGTTATATATATTAATAATAAACAACTTGGGGTTCGTTTGGCTTGATATAGTAAGTCTATTAACCTTAAAGTATAAGAAAACAAGAAGACACGGTAACAGTTAAATTGTCTAACTTAAAGTTAAATCTAAATGATAAGGTTTAAATTGATACCTAAACGTGTCTAAATTCTATTGGATGAGAGGATTTCGACCCCTTCCCACCTTATCTTCAAAATATATCAATTTGAAGCTATTACAAACCGAATTTGACTTTATAATAAAATAATATTTTTAGTTATTCCAAAGGTGCCCCTCTCCTCCCTTATAAAATTGCACCTCCTCACCCTCTTCCTCACACCACTTTGAGGCTTCATGCTCGGCCAAACCGTGCAAATATCTCCTCTCCACTTCCCTAGAATCATCCTAGAGGTTCTGGTCTTCTTCAAAGACCAACCCTAGTGCCCTAAGAGGAGGTTAAGAAGAGGCGCGTCAAAAAGAGGTAATATCCATTACCGATCCTTTCCAAATTCTTTCTTCTTCCACTTCTTCTTCTTTAGCTGTTTCATTATGAAGTAATAACATCAGTATCACTCATATACTGATATGTTATTATAAGTTTTAAACAACCCTATTTCAATATCTATCCATCCTACGGAAAACGAAATCACCGCGCGTGCGTACGTACGGAATACCATCTCCACACCGTGGTGGAATCTATTTTCAATCACCACATTACTTGGATGAATATAATGGTGTAAATAATGACTATATATGACTATTATAAAGTGATATTGATTATGAAAGTTTATATATACACTGTAATACAATTCCGTGATCATAGGAACGATATCATCACTCGTGCGTACGTACGGAATACCGTCTCCACGATGTGATGCGACTCGTTCTACATGATCTTCATTTCATAATGATTATATAAATGAATTTAATGAATGAATATGATATATATTACACTAATACGATTCTGTAAATGAGGTATCTATAACCTAAAGAGTAGAATAAGAAGTTATTAGACAAAACACGCATAAGAAAAAAAAGTTATAAACACCAGAATAAAAAGTGGCAATGAAATATTACTACTAAGAAGCTAAGAATATGACCATATATTATATCATAACAATAATTATGATTCTGGAATAAGTAAATAACATTATTTAAATCATTATACAGGAGGTTCATAAACTTTCGAAGCAAATCGATCATAAGGTAAGGGAAATATCACAATCTCATTTTTATCCGAGATTGTTTATACTTTGGTATTTACTGGGGTTTATTTTATCATCCATATCCATGTTTCTTCAATATGTAATATTATTTCCATCAACTGAAAATTTTTTAAATCCAATTTTACCCTTCGGTGAGATTTTAGTAAAAGATATTAAAGGAATCTTTTGTCATTTTTCGTACGAGGTACTTTTTGACATTCCAACAAAAGCACGAGAAGAATTTTTTTTTAACTTGTACGAAATGATTGGATTTTTAAAACATTATTTCCAAGAAGCTTCCCTTAAAATTTTTAAAGTTTATTATTAATCAACTTCTTTTAGTTTAGAATTGAATGACATGTTAAGAAAGGAAAAGTGTTTTTGAAGTAGAAAGGATATTTTACTCAAGAATAGATTTCAAGTGTTTTATCAAAATTATTTTCCATCTAAGATAATATAGGGTTCTGTTTATATCCCTATTATTACATTGATTTGATTATGTTGTGATGGAATTATTTTTATGAATCCCTTTATCTTATATGAATTGTTTTATGATGTTATGTTTTTTAAGAATCCCATTTTTATTACATGGGTTATGCAATGATGTATGATTTATGATTTTGTGGAACACATAATAATGGTATCATTATGAGATGGGTGGGAACTATATCACCATCCAATGCATTGGGTAATGATTTCATATCTCATGAGATACACATGGATGGAATGGTAGGTTATACCGGTTCAGTGAAACAGGACTAAAACGAGGAGTGAACTCGGTTTAGAAATGGACTTTGTCCACTAAGATAGTCTTGGCAATGGGTCTTGACTAATAAGAAATGATTCTCTATGATTATGTTTGTATGACACAAAGTTTCACGTTTTATGTTATGATTATTGGGATTCCATTTCACTAATATGATTTATCTCTTGTTATGATGTTATGCTCTCTTTTGCAGGTTATGATTTCCAAAAGTTATGTTCTTATGAATATGATGTGATTGATATTTCTTTTGTTTACCCTTACAGAGCATTTGAGCTCACCCTTTTGTATGTTTCCATTTCCCAGGTCAGGAATAAGGTTATTAAGTAAGATATGCCAAAAGCGACTATAGATATGATGAAATAAATGGGAGACAGTGTAGACGGTTTATGTACCAATTGTTTATGTTTCCCAGTTTCTAAGGACACTATACCTATACGGTCCTTTCGTGGTTTTGTTATATGATGTAATAAGTACGCTTCAATATTGAAGTATTAACAATGTATGTAAAGTATGGGTTGTTATATAAATGGTAACTCGAATTAGAAATCAAATAGTACCACTGTGTTCATGATAACATGATTCCCTTAGGTGGAACATAAACCTGACAGGAACAGCTCTAGGTAGAAAGTTATTTTTTGGAATTTTCTAACGTATATTAAAATAACAGAAAATGTTTTTTTATAACATTTTTGTTATTTAATATGCAGTGACTCATAAGTGATGTGGTTAAACAATTATGCGGTGCTAAATAACATTAACTAACAACATTAATCGAGTATGGTGGAAATTTTACAATTTGAGAATTTAATCTATCTTAAATAAATTTGGAATTTATGTTTGATGAACAAACCTGAAATTTATATGAAGTATAATGACAGAAAATTCATAATCCACCAATGTCGGTGAATCAAAGAATAGAATAAACACTCTTAGAGAGAAGATTCTGAACTAGAGATCGACGAACATCGGAAAATGATCATCCTTGAAAAATCTCTTTTCCCAGGTAGGGGTTTGATGACTTTTTGTGTCAATTAATTTTCATCGTTCCTTATTTTAAATGATGAATGTGAGTTAACATATGAACATGTTAAACCATCGATAGATCATTATTTTGAAATTTTTAATGATTCCAGATAAATGGGATATATATCATAGTGATTATTCTATCTTTCTGGTTCTTCGTGTTCCTAATTACACGAATGAATCATTGTCAATAGGAAAAAAGACCCTGATAATTTTTTGGGTGTTCTTTTTTGCGACTCATTCCGCTCTCCTCTTCTTGGGTTATTCTTGTTCTATATGGAACAACAACATAGGCAGTGACGATATCCACAGATTAGATGGGACCACATCGACCCATCGGCACGTAGCAGGACGCAGTAGGAGATGTTAATATCCGATGGGAAGGGTCATGGGAAGGTGAGCACTGACATTGGAAAGAGGTAGTGACTCCTAGTTGTGGTGCCAAATCCATGGCGCCATATGGGGGAAGGTTTGCTGGTAGCGTTCTGCGGAGGTGACAATGACCTCCATAATGGAGTTCATCTTCTGGAAGAAAGCAGACACAGCCACCTAGCCGTGTCGGAGGTGAACCGACGTAGGGGGGCTACACCGGTCAGGTGTTTCATTAAGGGTAGTGTCACGTGGGATGGGATGTGGTTTTCATGAGGATGAGTTATAGTGGGGAACGCGTGAGGAGGAAATTTTTCAGCCTCAGCTAGCTACATACTGTGTGAACTGAATGCCAGTGCGACATCTAGTCTAAACAGAAGCCTGAAAACTGATGCGGACTGGGCCACATGGGAAACCATGCCACTGGGTGACCTAGGTAGTAAAAAATGGTCCAAATATGTTAGACCAGACCTGATGAGTACCAGTCCACTATGAGATATTGTGGGCTGCTCCCACGACAGAACCAGTTCAGTTCCAGTAAGGGCCAATGGTCCTGGCCAATGGGCCAGGTCAGGTCGGGTGGGACCAGAACCAAGTGGTCAGTTGGATCATGTGGGAACACCCAGATGGGTTAGTCTGGTCGGTCTGACCATGTTGGGCCTTTCCCGTACACAAAATGATCCTATTTCCTTAAACACAAATACCTTTTAGAATGTGTGTTCGATTGATACACGATCATTGGAGTTGGGTCCCTTGTAATAAGATGGCCCATTGGGAATATTCTAAATGTGATTATGTGAATGTCAGGATTTGATCGATGGCTTGAGGAGTACAATCAACCTTAATCAAGCGCACTGGAGAGTGGGAATCCTATTACTAGCTGAGACATGATGGATCTGAAAGGTGGGACCTCGGTAGTCTAGTAACCTAGAAGACCATAGTGGTTCTGTAGCTTGGCATACCTTAGTGGTCTAGTCGGAGTACGAGCCTCTTTCATCCCGCATATGACCGGACCATAGTGGTACAATATCTCCTCATACGTTTGTGGTCCAGTAGCTCAGGGAACCTGATTGTTCACAGAGCGGGAAGGATCTATGTGGTCCAACAACCGAGGGTACCTTAGTGGTTTAGCTGCTAACCAGAACTACAGGGTCCAACAACCGAGTGGATCTCCATGGTCCAATATCCAATTTTACCTCAGTGTTCCAAAACGGAATAGAAAATATTGGTCCAATAACTAAATGAACCTTGATGACTTATCTGATATGATTTCCTCAGTATTACTAGATTATTCGTCTTTACGACTAAAATATTACGTCATTTATTTTGAGAAATACCTTTTGGGATCTGTATTTGTGTTCTAGTCTTGTTGTGTGATCTTGTTGATTGTTCATACTTTTGGGTCCTTCCCTTGTGGTTTAGGTTCCCTAGTATGTGTTCTATTACTCACCCCTGCACAATATTCCCCCGCACGGGTCATTTTCTGTGTAGTTGATCGATGCTTCGACGTAGACCATGGTGGTCAATGACTAGGTGGTTCTCAGTGAGATGGGACTGGCATGCATACTTATACAGCTACACGCTTATATCCTTCACATACCCTTTATGTAGGTTCTTGATCGGACAGACCGTGGAAGTTGTACATTTCATTGTGGTTTTGGGTCTGTATTCTAGCCCCCCTAAGTTCGTTTAGTATTTACTATACTCTTAATAGTTGTATAAGTTATAGTTGTGGTTTACAATGTGATAATATCCTATAGTTTGAGCTTTGTGCGTCTGTATAGTATTAAAATTAATGCCTTCCTTTTTTTGATATGCCAACTCAGTGCTGGTCGCCAACCCCTTCCCTATAAAAGGTGGTCTGGGGGTTGTAACAACAAGGGCCTTGGGGGACAAGTCATGTAACGCCCCGACCCCAAAAGCCCAGAGTCGGTGCTTGATCACGTATGATTAGCATGATCACAAAAGATAAATTATCGAAAGGACGATTAGTTTAGTATAATTGGAAGTGCTAGATACATTCCTAAGGTTTACATAACATCATAAAATGGAAAAAAACAACAAAATTGTTTCTATAGAAATCCCTGAGATCCCTTAGTATATCCTTACAGGTCAGTTATAATATACTTTTTCACATCCTGGAAAAATAAAACATAGAATTAGGTGAACTCAGATGCTCATTATGGATAATAATATAGTGGAAACATTCATAAATAAGAATAAACATTTAAGGCATTGTATAGAACTAAAAAAATCCTTTTCAACATAAACATCTTCATAATATGGATAATTTAAATTAAAATAATCCCATTTAATTACTCGAATGGATATTCTACTAGAAAAATAATTACATGAAATAGAAATTGGATGTTTTATAATGATGGAATGCATAATGCCAGACTTTCATAACCACATATTCAAGGCCTTGTGCCAAGACTAAAAATAATATTTCTTCAAGGCCTTGTGCCAAGATAGTAGTTTGTCTCGTGAGACCTACCGATGCATCGAGGAGCTCTAGCAAGCCCCACACGTAACATACTATGTCTAATGCATTCCTCATATGAAATGGTTGAAACATAATCATAACATTCATATTAAAACTAGCATACGAAATGTCAATATATTAACCACAAAAAATGAATGGAATAAAAATAACACATCCACAGTCAAAAATAAATCATTCAATACAATATGGATTATTGTATTATAATATAATGACCTCAATAGATAATAATGAATTATATTGACATAGATGAAAATAATCATCAAAACTATTTGGGAGAAATATCCCCCTTTTTCTTGAAAACATTTAAAAGTCTCACTATTCATGAAGAAGCTATTTAAAATAGATTTTTGAATCACAGTATCCCATACAAATTTGAAACTATTAAAAGGAATTTTATATTTAAAACTTTAATTTCCATATAAATAAATCCTTAAATCCATTTTTAAAATATGACATTAATAAGAATGATTTAGAATAATAAAATTTTAAAACATTTTAAAATGATTTTTTAGTTAGAGATCCTTACCAAAAGAGAGACAAATTAATACATATAATTGATCTAATAAAAAATTTATAATATCATGTGAATAAAGGGATTCTTGATATACTATGACAATATACATTATATACACCATATAAAAGTTAATTAATGTATAACAAAAAACAAGTCTCAATGGAATATAAATCGAGATGAAATCTTTTATAGAGGATGTATCCATATGATAAGGATAAATAAACGATATAATTATGTCTGAAGAAAATAAATACACTCAATATTACTGTATATTCTGTGTAAATAAATCATAGTACATTCACACATATTATTTTAAAAACAACATCAATGAATTGGATGTTTAACTCAATAAATGGAGGTGAGTTATAATTACTTTTATCAAGTTCACATTGATGACTTGAGAATTTTTCAATGGAGTTATTATGTGTATCAAAAATATATCAACATAATGGGGAGTGGATATTACTACAAAAATAATAAATAGTTATTCGACTCATCATTATGTAGTAAAATAATCAATTAAGTATGTGTGAATCCCACTGAGTGGAAATTGAAATTTGAAAATCCCTTACTGATTTGGTAACTTAGGAAACATACAACCCATGAATGAGTAATCATACAATGAAGATGTAAATTATCATATATTAATTTATATTACATCAATAATACAATCATGTACAGTACGTACGCCACACAGAAGGAAATAGTGACCAATATAGCATGAATCTCACGGGAATAAAAAGTGAGATGAATAACCCTTATATCATTGTAATCGATCAAGTAATATGAAAAAAAGTTAATAAACACCAAATTAATCACATAACAAAAATTAATATGAATAGAATCATAATAATATATATCAAATTGTAGTACATAATACACCATATGCAATAAATAAGTGGTGAACAATGGAAATCTCACAGAATTAAATGTGTGATATGAAACCCCATAATTTGTACATTTCCTTGGTTTATGGTAGGTTAACCACATATATAATTGTGAAATAATTGTTATTAAATCATATAAAGAGTCATTTACATTTATATTATATCATATATGATCTTTTAATATTTATTTGTTAATAATATTTTAGTATTATTGTCGTTTCGGGTGTTAACTAATTTATTTTCCTTTATTTTCTTTATTTCATAATTAATGTTTGTTATGGATAGGATGTATCTTATTCATATTCAGAATGATATTGAGTCATTAAAAATTATTTTTAATCATCTAATGAAAATTATTCTTGAATGGATTATGATGGGGAATGAATCTCATCATGTTCGTGCAGACGGTAATCTATACGTACGCACGAGCAAAAATATCATTATTTTGTTATTAAAATAAAATATATTTGGATGTTATATCATATATACAGAATAATTATCATGTTATATGTATTAATTCAATCAATTAAACATCATTATTATTCCCATCCAAATAATATTGTTTTCAATAACAATAACCCCATGATGTGGAGACGTTAAACCGTACGTACGCATGTATGGTGAGATGTCATTCAAAGGATGGATAGAATAATTAATATTGTTGTACCATATTTATAATATCATCACATTGTATAGAATATATTGGAGTTATTATTTTAAAATAGAAACAATAATGAAATAGGAAGTGGACCAAGAAAGGATCTTGAAAGAGGTGATGAAATATTTACCTTTTCTTCGGGTTCTTCCTTTTGATTCGATCAATAGGGCTCCATATGTTGGCCTTTAGACTAATGTAAGGCCTCTATGATTAATTGGGGGCAGTTTAGAGGGTATTTGGGTCGGGGTTGTCCGAGCCAATAGGCTTTGAAGGTTTAAATTAGAGAGAAGGGCGGGTGCACTTTTATAAGAGGAGTGAGTGGAACCTTAGGAAAAGCTAGAAATATTATTTTATAATAAAACAATTTTCGGTTTTTAATGTC